>CAWUFW010001653.1:0-1341793 GCA_963921515.1 Calotriton arnoldi | reverse complement strand
TTGATAAAAAACTTTCTAAAAAAGTGCCGGAAGAGGTATGTTCAAAATGGGTTAGCCCCTGAGGGCCATAATCCTCCTCCAGCCTTTCTAAACAGTTGGTAGGACAAACATGAATATTAAAATCTCCCAGGACTAATGTGTCATAGTGTGTTTCAGTGCTGTCACCATAATTACCCAAAAAAGCAGTGAGAGCTCTAAGGTGCTCTAGCTCATCAATTCTAGTGAAAGAATTATAAAAATTCACCACTAGAAGAGTTGGCAAGTTCTTCCCTGTCAGTTCTACTACTAAAATATGGGGAGAACATGATTCGATCAACTTTGCTTTATAAGACAACTTGAGGTTAATCAACAATAGCAACCCCCCCCTTGCTCTACCCATACTGGCTGGTATAGCGAGTTTACAAAAAGATATAAACCCATCCAAGTAATAGGTTTCATTAGCCTCCCAGGTTTCCTGAAGGGCTATGATATGATGTGAAGCAAGAAAAAGTTCCCAACTGGCATCACCCTTTTTTGCCCTTAAACCAGCAATATTCCATGTTAAAACTTTCATTATGCCTCCATCAGTTATTGTTAAGGTAGAACTGGGTTTTACTATACCAGCTGATGAGGTCTGGTGGTTCAAGGGACAGAACGGAATAAGTTTCGATAAACTAACCATGGGAACATGTGTTACGTCGTCCAGTATCTCCACCAAATTGTCTCGCATGTATCACTTGAGAATGTTTCATTCAGAGATTAGACAGCATCTGTGCAACTTGGGGTGTTCCTGTGATGGCCCATCATTCAACAGTCGAGAATTCAGAGGCTATCTAAATTATCTTAATGTAAAGCACCAGAAGAGTACCTCTCTTTGGCCAAAGGCCAATGGGCTTGTTGAACGATCCATGGGTACTCTAAAGAAAGCAGTTCAGCGTGCTGTACTAGAAAAACTCGACCTTCAGGTTGTCTTAAAGTCCACTCTTCAAGCTTACTACTCGACCCCTCACTCAACTATAAGGGAAAGCCCTGCAACCTTGATGTTCGGGAAAGCCATGATGACCAAGTTACTTCAATGGACCAACAGAAGAGCAAATACTGAGTTAGAGGCAAGCATGAAAGACTTGGATCATAAGAGGAAAAAGAAGTGTTGATATGCAAAAGATGTCATGTTCACTAGCGGAGATAGAGTGCTTGTTCGTCACCATAGAAAACAAAAGTCTGATGATTCTTTTGATGCATAACCATTTCATTTTGTGATCAGCAAAGTACACATGATGATTGCCCAATGTCCTGGGAAGTCCATTACACAAGACTCCTTGCACTTCCGACATGTGGCTTGTCAGGCACTGATGTCATTGTAGAGACTGGGTCTGACAAGACAAGTGAGGAACCCCTGACTGTTGCTGTTTCTCCATCACCAATGCCAGTCATGGACATTTCTACTGCCTGTACCCAGTTTCCAAAGACACGGTCGGGACGTGTGATCCAAGTGACACAAAGACTCTTTGAAGAGGTCCAATTGTACATGTTTGTAAAAAATGTCATTCTTTTTTTTTAGCACAGGGGTAGATGTAGTGTCATGTGAGTTTGTAATGATTGAACCATTGTGGCTCCGATGGACTCTGTAGCACTGTGACGTAAGCATTAGAGCGTAGTGTAGTGAATGTAGGTTTAGAATGTTGAGTTCGCAGTTACATACAGAAGAGTAAAGATGTGTTATACTAAGCTCCGTGTCAGACGTAGTCATTGCCGAGTACCCGGGCTGGTGAGTACGATACAACACCTAGGCCTGCCTGCTCTTTGTTATCCTAAATAGTTTGGTGTGAAACCTAGGAAATTGGGAAGGTTAGACAAAGGAGGCATCCCTCACCTACAGGCAGTCACTGGGTATAGGAATAGCACCTTCAAAAGCTCTCTCAAAACACTCCTGGATCAGTGAAAGAATCAGAAGAAGGACTGCCCTGGTGCCTGAAGAAGGAAGATTGGACCTGCTTGCCTCTAATCCAGGCTCCCCAGAAGTGACTCCAGGGATTAGTTGACTGACCTCCTGTTTGAGCTACATGGACACAATAAGCTTCCAGAGAACCCCTTACAACTGCTCAGCAGACCAGCACCATTGGACCTGCCTGAGCCCCTTTGCTGGCCTCTGATAGAGTGAGTCCTGACCTCCAAGACGTGCATCCCAGGACCCTTGGTTGGCATCAGTGTACACATACTGCCTCAAAACAGAACTCCAGGTGAAAATCCAGATTTTTTGGGCTCCTTCTGACCACAAATGGACTTTTCACTCCATGAAATTACTGTCTGTGAAGCTCACCAACACGAAGCTCCAACAACAACCTGATCTTTGCTTCAGGTACGACTGGCTGCATCAGCAACGACCGCTGAGTCTTCCACCAACCCGCAGCTACAGTGATGACCTGCTCTTCATGCCAACAATGGAATTCTTGCAGCAATCACCAAAGCGAAGCTCCAGCTGCGACTCCCCACACGGATGTGGGCAGTCAGAAGGTAAACTTCACCGGGATGAACATGGTCCATGTATCTAACCTGTGCTTCAGTACAGTGGGCCTGAACGTGTGACTTTAACCCTTCCAGCTCAATCAGTTACCCGTGAGTGGAGCTTTGTGCTTTTTGGTGCTATTTTGACCTAGAACTTTGAAAATACATTACTTTGGTTCTTGTATTTATGTTGTTTTTGTGTATTTTATTACATTTTACTCTATTTTTCTATATTGGTTTGGGATTTTTCTATTGTTATGATTTCACTTTATTGCAGTTTGAGTGCTGCATAAACACTTCACATATTGTCTCTAAGTTAAGCTTGACAGCTTTTGTGCCAAGTTACCAGAGGGTTAAGCGCAGGTATATTTAGTGACTTTTGTGGTTCACCCTTGCATGAATTGTGCTTATTATTTTAGTGGGGCTTCCACTACTCCCAACTAATACCATAATTTCTCAAAAAGATCTTCTCAGGGAGGTAATAATATGGAAAAAGATGGGTAAGAGAACTTGAGGAGTTTATTTTCTCTTGTTGAGATACAGGTATCTCATAAATCACAGCATAATGAAGTGGAATATAAGTATAAATCAATGTTTCCTTGATTAAGATGGAGGGTGAATATTTGAGTTTTTATTAAAACTCTTTATATGCAGGGTTTTTGGGGTACTTCCCACATTTATGATTTTTGCTGCACGTTTCATCAGCGGCCAACAAAGACGAGAGGACTGTGCCTTCAGTAGCCTGTGCTAAATTATTTCAGTTGCCCCCATTAAGAGTAAAGTGGTCTCTGCAAGCACAACTTACAAACTGTTTCACGTGTCCCAGCATTTCACTGTTTGCTTCAATGTGTTGTGGGTTATTTTTTAGGTATATTAGTAAGGAAATACTAGCAAGCAGCAGTATTTAATTGAGAATTTTCAGGACACAATTTCATCCGTCCACATGTAATCCACCACATTGCTTCATCTTTCTCCAGTCATCTTACTCTGATAGCTTTAAGTATTCAAATTCTTTAAGGAATATATACTTTTTAGGGGCTTGTAAAGGTGTAATCAATGTTAAATAATTGTTACAAGCTTAACCATATGGCTCACAATTGGAACATTTGCTTTCATATTTGGCTTCTGGACCCAAAGGGCTTTGGGTAAGTGGTGCATCTGGGCTGGGACTTGTAGTATACAGTTGCCCAAGAAAACTGCTAGAGTACGTAAGTTTGAGTGTGGTCTGGAAACTCTTGTTCCAAAAAGTATGGTTCTCCTTTTGTACAAGATTTAAGAAAGTAGTAATACAATTGAACCTGGTGGGGTTGTTGACAGATGTGTGGAAAGTGGTTTATTGAATGGTATGGTTGTGGAACCTCACCATGTACTATAGTCACAATTCCATATCAGATCCAGTCAGGCTCCTTTGTAAAACCTTAGCTCAGTTTTGGGTAGCTGTGGCTAAGAGCAGTCAGGCATTATGAAAGAAACAAACATAAAGCAGAATCAAAACAGTTGAATAAGAAGAAAACACAACACAATAAAAGTACAGCACTAATTTATGTGAATAGGTTGCATTGTAATCTTTAAATAGACAGCTAAATGACAAAAATACACCAGAGGGTTCCGGAGATATGAACTTTTAAAGAAATAATATATCACAGCTTTTCACTCAAGACAATAAATCATTGTAATCTACCAGGAATCGTGGTTTAGGGCTAGCCAAAAAACAATGTGAAAACAGCTATAAGGGCACTCTTGTGGAGTCCAACTCCGATAAGGAGCCAATCACAGGGACCAGTCAGGTCCAGATGAAGTTACAGTGAAGTTTACTGGTCTCAAATTCAGTGTCATGGCCCATGGGTGAACCACCATAGAAGTCAATGGAGTGGTCATGATGCTTGGAATGCAGGATGCTGAAGATGCTCAAGGAAGCTGAAGGTTCTGAGTCAGTTTTGGGGGGTCTTCCTGCGGCCACCTCTTGGTCCACGAGCATGGAAGGGCAACTTTGGTCTCAGCAGTCGATGTCGAATGAAGTCCAGATGAAGTTAAACATAAAACCAATTGCCACTCATATACTGGTCTCTGAGTACAGCAAAACCAGAGGTTCCCTTTAACTTTCAGTAACTTTCTGTGTTAGGCAACTAAACTGCACTCTGATGACTCTTCCAGGTCCAGCAGTCTCAGATGAAACTTTTGACGTTCAGGACTCTGTCTTCTTGGCTGCACCTGGGTATCCAGCAACAATGACGCTTCTTGGCACTGGGCTCTTAAGGGAGAAGGTTTATCAGCTTACATTGTCCTGTGGCTGTAACAGGGAGTCTGCCTTCTGACTCTCAGAGTCACCTTCTCTTACTGGGGCTCGGGATGTCTTTTCCGCAAGCGGGACACCACAGGCACAGTCCTTTCTTTGCTAGCCCAAGATGCAGCAGGTGCAGTTTAGCCTTTAGTACAGCCTCTCTTTGCTGGGTCCAGGAAACAGCAGGACAGTCCTTCATTCCTCTCACCAGTACAGATTTGATCTGATGCCAGGGTGCCATACTTGTGCCACTACGATCCTAGGGGGATGTGGTGAACAGCTAGCCAATGGACTACCATGATCCCTCCAGCATGATGGCGACTTCCTGCGGACTGTGACATCTAGCTAGCCCCAAATGCACTATTCTGCCAACTCCCAAAATGGTCGAACCCTTCTCTTAGTGTTTGGAGCTCCCTAGCCCAACCCAGAGGTGTGGCTACCTGGGAGCTACACACCCTCTGAACAAATGGTTTGACAACAGCTTCTCCCTCTCTTCCCAAGATGCCAGCCTGTCTACTAAAAAAAAGAGGACAAAAAAACCCAAAAGTGTGACTACCATTTGCCTTTCAAAGGCAGCTTCCCCTTTGAAGGACACCTGTTGGGCTCACACCCACCCCGGAGCATCCTGCCAGGAGGAGGTACAACTCTTCCCTTGGCAGTCATTCACACCTCTCTCTAGGAGGATAGCAGGCAGTTTCGACGACAGCAACTTGTGTGCAACCGTCAAAGACTACTGGAAGCTTCTAGGCAGGAAAGAGGCACCTTTCTAAAGTTGTAATTTGTAGAACAGCTATGCTATGTATTCAAGAACTACAGAAACACAAATAAGTCACCTCCAGTGTACATATGGCATCATTCAATCAGGAGGAACCTGCCCGTACTGTGGTAAAAGGAAAAACCATTGTTTTAGGTATGGAAGGTCCAACCATTTTGCTAATTCTAAAGGCTCTCTGATTGTAAAAGTAAATTGTAAACTCTGTGGTAAGAAAGGACACTTTACAAAATGTTGTAAATCTAGTACTCCCAGAGACAAAGTTTATGAAATTAGGATGGAGTCTCCTGAGATAATCTTACAAATTGTAAATGATTTAAGTTGTGTGTCTGGCATTGTCTGGGAGCATCCATCAGACCAGGTGCCACTATGGTGTCACAGTTACTATAATAATGGACTCAGGAGTGAGACTCACTTTAATTTCTGATAAAGACTTTGCCAGATGCTTCGAAGGGAAGGATGATCTGAGGCATCCTAATGTCATGCCCTACATTTATAGCGGAAAGCACAGTGAGTTAGTTGGCTATTTCAAAGCAAAATTGAATTTCGAGGTAATAAAGTAGAAGGAAATGTTTATCTCCCTATTAAGTGAGACACTGTGTTAAGCCACCTGCATTCAGAAATTGTTAGAAATGTATCTAGACCCTAAAGCAGAACAACAGTTTCAGGTCAGGAAAATCAACTCTTGAGCTATAACGTCTGACAATCCCACAGCCAACTTTGAGTATGAGTTTCTGTTAGAACTGGGGGTCTCTAGTTGGCAGCGGTAGGCACCTTTGTCCAAATAGGGACCCTTGCTTCTAGTCAGGGTAAGGGGTACACTCCTGAAATAACCCCTGCTCACCCTCTTGGTAGCTTGGCACGAGCAGACAGGCTTAGTTCAGAGGCAGTGTGTAAAGCATTTGTGAACACATACAGTAATCCAGTGACAACACTACAAATGGACACCACACAGGTTGTATTATAAAAATAAGTATCTTTTATATAGATTTACCACAAGACCATAAACGACAAAAATAATCCACAATACTGTACTTTAAAGATGGTAGAATTAGCTTGAGTCTCTTAAAATGGAAATGCGACACTTTGAGTTCAAATACCTTAAGATGCGTAAAGCAGGGCAACGAAAAGTGTTGCAGGGAAGGTGATGCAGTAGTCCCTTACACGCAAGGACGGTGATGCGTTGAAAATCTGGTGCAAAAGAAACAAAGTGGCGTCTTCTTGAGGTTGCGACAACGAAGAGGTGATGCGTGCACGCCCGACAGCCGCGCGGCGATTTCGATGAATCTTTGGAGCCGCGACAGGCACTGCGACACGCTTCCCTGGCGATGCGACGGCGTCTGATGCGAGGTCGACGATCTTCTCCTGGGATGCGGGGCGCGCCTCGTGTGGCGATGCGTCGGCGTCTGATGCGAGGTCGATGCTCTGCCCTGGGGATGCGACGGCGTCTGATGCGACGGCGACACTTTTCTCCGGTGCTGCGAGGCCCTTCGAAGGATGCGAGGGTGTCAGCGGCGCGCTTCTTCGGGGATGCGCCGGCGTCTGATGCGATGTCGACACTCTTCTCCGGCGATGCGAGACTCAGCGGCTGCGGCGACACGCTTCTTCGTGTTGAGTCGCGCTTCCAGCTCCCAGAGACACGCAAGTGTGTCAGAAGGTCCAAATTCCCAGCAAGGGAACACAGGGGGAGCTGGTGGGTGAAGTCTGTTGTCCCTGAGACGTCAGCAGGAGGCAAGCTCTAAAATCAAGCCCTTGGAGATCCTTCACACGTTGATGAAAGTACACACAAAGTTCCCTTCTCCTTTCTTAGGCAGTCAGGCAACCACTGCAGGCAGATCCCTCTAGCTTAGGGATAGTCTTCTCCTCAGTTTCTTCTTGGTTCCGCTCATCAGCAAAGGTTTCTTCTTGTTTCCCAAAATTGATCTAATTTCCTAGGGGTCTGGGTCCCGTTTTTATACACCTTTTCTCTTTGTTCTCTGGAGGCAGAGAGGCCTTTGCCTAGTCCAAAACCAGCTCTGGTCAGTCCTGGAGCACTTTGTTTACAGGACTCCTTCTCTCCTTTCAGAAAGTGGGACAGAGTGCTCAGCCGCCCAGCAGGAGGTGGAGACAGCATTGTGGAAGGCAGGCACAGCCCTATTCAGACCCAGGTGCAACTCCTCCCTCCACTCTGGATGCAGATCTCTCTATTCAGCCCTGTGCTGACTCACCCTGTCTCCTGAAGCCACCCAGCCCCTGTCACTCACAAACCCAGACAAGGAATACACAACCCAGCAGAGGCAGGCTTGGAAGGTTTGGCAAGAAAATACCTACTTTCTAAAAGTGGTATTTTCAAACAGAATGTTAAAACCAACTTCACTAAAAGATGTATTTTATCATCCTGAGTTCAGGCATACTAAATTCGTTTTTTTACCATGTTCCCTGGGTCAGTTAGGATTATAAGGTGTAATAATCAAACTGCCCATTCTGGCCTATGGGGAGCAGGTAGCCTTGCAATAGTGAAAAACGAAAATGGCTGTAATTCACTATTAGGACATGCCACACACACCAGGGCATGTCCTACCTTATACTTACAATGCACCCTGCCCTAGGGCCTACTTTAGGGATGACCAACATGCAGTAAAGGGAAGGTTTAGGGCCTGGTAAGTGGGCGCACTCACCAAGTCGACATGGCAGCCCTAGGCTGCACACAGGCTCTGCAATGGCAGGCCTGAGACACATTTTACAAGCTGCTTCTGTGGGTGGCACAACCAGTGCTGCAAGCCCACCAGCAGCATGTGATTTACAAGCCCTGGGCACACTCAGTGCACTGTACTAGGGACTGACAAGTAAACCAATCATCCAATCATGGAGTCACTAATACATAACATAATTTATCATAGGGAGCACTTGCACTGTGGCACTGAATATCAGTGGCACAGTGCCCAAAGCATCTAAACCAGCAAAAACAGATCAATAACATTGGAGGCATCATAAAAAATGGAAGGGAGACCCACGCCAAGGATTCCAGGTCTAACACGTGTCCCCTCCAGCTGAAATGTGGGGAGAACTACCCTACCTCTAGGGAGTCCTCTTCACTAAGGCGGAAAAATCTGGACAGACCATCAGCATTGGCGTGTTCTGTACCAGGGCGGTGTTCCACCGTGAAGTCCATCCCCTGTAGGGAAATGGACCACCTCAACAGCTTTTGATTCTCACCCCTCATCTGCATCAACCATCTGAGGGGCCTGTGGTCTGTCTGAACCCGGAAGTGAGTCCCAAACAGGTATGGTCTCAGCTTCTTCAGTGCCCAGACCACAGCCAATGCCTCACGCTCAATAGCACTCCACCTCTGTTCCCGTGGAAGTAACCTCCTGCTATGGAAGGCTACAGGTTGGTCTAGGCCCTCCTCATTCATCTGTGACAAAGCAGCCCCCACACCATGCTCTGAAGCGTCTGTCTGAACGATAAACTCTTTGGAGAAGTTGGGGGCCAGGAGCACGGGCGCCGTGCACATGGCTGTCTTCAAGGTGTCAAAAGCTTGTTGACAGGTGTCAGTCCAAATCACTCTCTTGGGCTGCTTCCTGGAAGTCAGCTCTGTCAAGGGTGCAACCATGCTGCCATACCCCTTGACAAATCTCCTGTAATACCCGGTGAGTCCTAGGAAGGCTCTCACCGCTGTCTGGGTCTTGGGGGCCTCCCAAGCCAGAATGGTATCTATCTTGGGCTGTAGGGCGCCACCTGGCCGCTCCCAACCTGGTGTCCCAAGTACACCACGGAACCCTGCCCGATCTGGCACTTACTCGCCTTGATCGTGAGGCCTGCCCTCCGCAGAGCCATCAACACTTCCCAGAGGTGGCGCAGATGTTCTTCCCAACTGGCGCTGAACACTGTGATGTCATCCAGGTAGGTGGCACTGAAGTCCTCCAGTCCAACCAACACCTGGTTGCCCAACCTCTGAAAGGTGGCAGGGGCATTCTTCATCCCAAAGGGCATCACCTGGAATTGGTAGTGCCCATCTGGTGTGGAGAATGCTGACCTCTCCTTTGCCCCATCAGTCAAGGCGATCTGCCAGTACCCAGACGTTAAGTCAAACGTACTGAGGTACCGGGCAGCCCCTAACCGATCTATGAGCTCATCAGCTCTGGGGATGGGGTGTGCGTCAGTCCTGGTGACGGAATTGAGTCCTCGGTAGTCCACACAGAACCGGAGTTCGGGTGTGGCATCAGGCGCGGCAGCCTTTGGGACCAACACCATTGGGCTGGCCCAAGGGCTGTGAGAGGACTCAATTACCCCCAATGCAAACATCTTGGAGACCTCCTCCTTGATGCAAGCTCTCACCCTGTCAGTTACCCTGTAAGCCTTGTGCTTGACAGGAAGACTGTCCCCAGTGTCCACATCATGGACGCACCAGTCAGTGACACTAGGAACCAGGGAGAACAGGTCAGGAAACTGCCCCAACAGTTGGCGACAGTCACCTTGCTGCTCAGGTGTCAGGGAAGTAGAGAGGTTCACACCCTCCACTGATCCATCTTGCTCTTGGGCTGACAGGAGGTCAGGAAGAGGCTCGGTCTCCTCCTCCATACCCAGCATCTGTAGCTAAGAGCATGCCCACTTGGGACCTCTCCAAGTGGGGCTTCAGGCGGTTGACGTGCAGGACCCGCAAGGGGTTCCTGGGAGACCGCATGTCCACCAAGTAGGTAACAGGACTCTTGCGCTCCACCACCTCAAAGTGTCCGGTCCACTTATCCTGGAGCGCACAGGGCTCCACTGGGGCCATGACCCACACTTTCTGACCAGGTTGAAGCTCAACCAGAGTGGCATTCTGGTCGTACCACCGCTTCATTTCCTCCTGGCTGGCTTCCAGATTTGCCTCAGCAAGTTGCCTGAAACGCCTAGTTTGGTTCCTGAAGGCCAGCATGTAGCTATATACATCCTGGGGAGGTTTCCTGGGAGATTGCTCCCAGCCTTCCTTGACCAAACTCAGAGCTCCTCTCACTGGGTGACCATACAGGAGCTCAAAGGGGCTGAACCCTAGAGACTTCTGTGGCACCTCACGGTATGCAAAAAGAAGGCATGGCAAGAGAACGTCCCATTTACGCCTCATGGGTTCTTCCAGACCCATAATCATGCCCTTCAGGGTCCGGTTGAATCTCTCAACCAACCCATTTCCTTGGGGGTGGTAAGGAGTGGTGAACTTGTACGTTACACCGCACTCTTGCCACAGGGACTTCATATACCTGGATATAAAGTTAGTACCTCTGTCAGACACCACCTCTTGAGGCAACCCCACACGGGAGAAAATTCCCATCAGTGCCCGTCCCACCACGGGGGCCGTCACTGTCCTCAGAGGGATAGCTTCAGGGTACCGGGTGGCATGGTCCACCAAGACCAGGATAAACCTGTTGCCCATGGCTGTCTTGGGGTACAGTGGCCCCACAATGTCAATACCCACCCGTTCAAAGGGGGTGCTGACTACAGGGAATGGCTGGAGAGGAGCCTTCTGCTTCCTCCCACTCTTTCCACTTGCCTGGCAAGTCTGACAGGTCCTGCAGTGAGTGGCGGCACTCCTGCGCATCTGGGGCTAAAAGAAATGGGTGACAAGCCTTTCAAAGGTCTTGTCCTGCCCAGATGTCCTGCTAAAGGCACACCATGAGCCAACCCCAGGAGGAAGGTTCTGAAGCGCTGGGGTACCACCAGCACACGGGCTGACCCAGGCTCAGCAACCTTAGGCTCGCTATACAGGAGACCATTCTCCCAGTAGATCCAATGTAATCCAGACTGATCACCTGCTGCCTGGTCTGTGGCCTGTTGCCTCAGACCCACGAGAGAAGGGCACTTGTTCTGCTCCTCGCAGAACTCCTCCCTGGAGGGTCCTCCATCTTGCTGCCAATGGGTCAGCTCAGGCAGGTCCCCCAGTTCAGCTACCTGTTCCCCTGTAGGCTCCAGGGCATCCCCCTCAGGGTCTGCCTCCTCCTGGACTGTGGGAACTTCGGGGGCCGGTTTCCTGCGCCCCCTGCCTCTTCTCTCTCCGGCAGGCACCTGGGCCTCCCTCTCAGGCTCCAGGTCCTCTCGAACACCTCTGGCTGCCATGGACCGGGTGGTCACACACGCCCAATCAGGCAAGCCCAACATCTCCAAATGAGCACTCCGCTCCACCTTAGCCCAAGGGGAGCTCTCCAAATCGTTCCCTAACAAACAGTCAACAGGCATGGCTGGCCTCACAGCTACTTGAAGAGTACCAGAGACCCCCCACTCAAAGGGAACCTGAGCCACCTTGCAGTGGCTCTCTGTGTTGTCAGCGGCAACAACTGGATAGAATGCATCAGGGACCACCTGCTCTTTAGACACCAGGTGACACTTGACAGCTGTCACACTGGCTCCTGTGTCTCTCAGAGCCTCCACCCTTTGGCCATTGATGGTCACCCACTGCCTGTACTTCTTAGTGTTCTCAGGCAGTTGCGTCCTAGGGACCATCTCAGAGTCTCCTAATGAGACAAGGGACAATACTACAGGATCCCGCCCACCTTGGGCACCCATCTCCTCCCCCAGGGCTACACTAGCCAACTGCCGGGGGACTGCACCAGGGGGTGCTGGCTTTCCAAACAAAGAGCAATGGGAATCATTGGCCCTGTGGCCTAGGGTGCCACACTTGTAGCACACCAGGGGTCCCCTATGAACAGGTGGACCTGTTGGGGCCCCGTGCTTATTCTCAGGGGGAGGCTGGGAACCTTTCCCTTGGTTTCCTTGGGGTTTACTTTGGGGTCCTTTCTGGAACTCCCTCTGTTTACCCTTGTCCCCCCCACTCCTCTGCTGGGGACCCTGCCCACCCTTGGCGGAGTCTCCCACGTGACCCTTGTGGACCAGGGTGCTCACCCAGCGGGTCGCCTCCTCAGCAAGCTGCCTAGGGATAGTCAGCATACTGTCAATCAGGTGCTGGCGTAGCTCAGGAAAACAATTACTGGACAAGTGCTTCCATGCAATCAAATCAAAGAGCGCCTGAAAATCATTTGCTTTGCTACCCTTTACCCAACCATCCAAGGCTCTGCAAAAAAAAGTCACAAATTCAACCCAGGTACTGCCTTCAATCTTCTTACAGTTCCTGAACCTCTGCCTATAGAGTTCAGGAGTCAACCCATACCTGGTCATCAATGCATTCTTCATGTGGCTGTAGGAATTATAGACTTCAGAGGGCAAGTCCAACAAAGTATCCCGCCCCTCACTAAGGAACCGACTCCACAACCCCGCTCCCCAATCCTTCTCAAGGACCCGGTGGGAAGTCATGGCTACCTCATAGGCCTTGAACCATTGCCCAATATCATCATTCTTAAAAAACTCCTTAACCACATCTTTAGGAATATGCACCCTAGCCTCAACAGGCATTGACGGTGCGCTGCCACCAGAGGGAGTAATCTCTAAGATCCTAGCTTTCAAATCCAACTCCATCAAACTTTTCTCATGCTCAAGCTGCATTCTCTTTTCTTCCAGGGCCAATTTCCTAATTTCTAACTGCCCACTCATTTTGGCCAGCTCCAACTCATGGATCCTATTCTTTTGTCTGTCCTCCAGCTCTTCTGGGGACAGACCTCTGGCAGAAACACTGCTACCCACGGGGGAAGATGCTCTCCTCTCCCCTGGACCCACTGGCCCATCCAGCTGCTCATCTGCATTGTCAGCCCCCTCCTCATTCTCAGGGGTCTTCCTTGCTTCATCCCAGGCCCTCAGCGCCTTTTGGAAATCATCCTTCTTGGAGATTCCGGTAATAGAAACTTTGAACTTCCTGCAGAAGTGCTTGAGCTGGTTAACGGTGTAGCATTCCAGTTTCTCCTCTTCCCAATCATTATCAACAGATACTATGGATGCTGCTGTATCCATGGTGATTAAACTTGGCAGTTTTTAGCAAAAATAGAAAGTCCCAAAAAGAATATCTACCAAAAGTATGTGGTTGCGTTTTGGTCTGCACTCACTAGGTAGTGTTCAACAATCACTGTACAAGAGTCACAAATGCAAGTCCAGAATCCCCACCGCTGACCACCAATGTTAGAACTGGGGTCTCTAGTTGGCAGAGGTAGGTACCTTTGTCCAAATAGGGACCCTTGCTTCTAGTCAGGGTAAGGGGGTACACTCCTGAAATAACCCCTGCTCACCCTCTTGGTAGCTTGGCACGAGCAGACAGGCTTAGTTCAGAGGCAGTGTGTAAAGCATTTGTGAACACATACAGTAATCCAGTGACAACACTACAAATGGACACCACACAGGTTGTATTATAAAAATAAGTATCTTTTATATAGATTTACCACAAGACCATAAATGACAAAAATAATACACAATACTGTACTTTAAAGATGGTAGAATTAGCTTGAGTCTCTTAAAATGGAAATGCGACACTTTGAGTTCAATGTACCTTAAGATGCGTAACGCAGGGCAACGGAAAGTGTTGCAGGGAAGGTGATGCGGTAGTCCCTTACACGCAAGGACGGTGATGCGTTGAAGATCTGGTGCAAAAGAAACAAAGTGGCGTCTTCTTGAGGTTGCGACAATGAAGAGGTGATGCGTGCACGCCCGACGGCCGTGCGGCGATTTCGATGAATCTTTGGAGCCGCGACAGGCCCTGCGACACGCTTCCCTGGCGATGCGACGGCGTCTGATGCGAGGTCGACGATCTTCTCCTGGGATGCGGGGCGCGCCTCGTGTTGCGATGCGTCGGCGTCTGATGCGAGGTCGATGCTCTGCCCCGGGGATGCGACGGCGTCTGATGCGACGGCGACACTTTTCTCCGGTGCTGCGAGGCGCTTCGAATGATGCGAGGGTGTCAGCAGCGCGCTTCTTAGGGGATGCGCTGGCGTCTGATGCGACGTCGACACTCTTCTCCGGTGATGCGAGACTCAGCGGCTGCGGCAACATGCTTCTTCATGTTGAGTCGCGCTTCCGGCTCCCAGAGACACGCAAGTGTGTCAGAAGGTCCAAATTCCCAACAAGGGAACACAGGGGGAGCTGGTGGGTGAAGTCTGTTGTCCCTGAGACTTCAGCAGGAGGCAAGCTCTAAAATCAAGCCCTTGGAGATCCTTCACAAGTTGATGAAAGTAAACACAAAGTTCCCTTCTCCTTTCTTTGGCAGTCAGGCAATCACTGCAGGCAGATCCCTCTAGCTTAGGGATAGTCTTCTCCTCAGTTTCTTCTTGGTTCCGCTCCTCCGCAAAGGTTTCTTCTTGTTTCCCAAAAGTGATCTAATTTCCTAGGGGTCTGGGTCCCCTTTTTATACACTTTTTCTCTTTGTTCTCTGGAGGCAGAGAAGCCTTTGCCTAGTCCAAAACCAGTTCTGGTCAGTCCTGGAGCACTTTGTTTACAGGACTCCTTCTCTCCTTTCAGAAAGTGGGGCAGAGTGCTCAGCCGCCCAGCAGGAGGTGGAGCCAGCATTGTGGAAGGCAGGCACATCCCTATTCAGACCCAGGTGCAACTCCTCCCTCCACTCTGGATGCAGATCTCTCTATTCAGCCGTGTGCTGACTCACCCTGTCTCCTGGAGCCACCCAGCCCCTGTCACTTACAAACCCAGACAAGGAATACACAACCCAGCAGAGGCAGGCTTGGAAGGTTTGGCAAGAAAATACCTACTTTCTAAAAGTGGTATTTTCAAACACAGAATGTTAAAACCAACTTCACTAAAAGATGTATTTTATCATCCTGAGTTCAGGCATACTAAATTCGTTTTTCTACCATGTTCCCTGGGTCAGTTAGGATTATAAGGTGTAATAATCAAACTGCCCATTCTGGCCTATGGGGAGCAGGTAGCCTTGCAATAGTGAAAAACGAAAATGGCTGTAATTCACTATTATGACATGCCACACACACCAGGGCATGACCTACCTTATACTTACAATGCACCCTGCCCTTGGGCCTACTTTAGGGGTGACCAACATGCAGTAAAGGTTTAGGGCCTGGTAAGTGGGTGCACTCACCAAGTCGACATGGCAGCCCTAGGCTGCTCACAGGCTCTGCAATGGCAGGCCTGAGACACATTTTACAAGCTGCTTCTGTGGGTGGCACAACCAGTGCTGCAAGCCCACCAGCAGCATTGGATTTACAAGCCCTGGGCACACTCAGTGCACTGTACTAGGGACTGACAAGTAAACCAATCATCCAATCATGGAGTGACTAATACATACCATAATTTATCATAGGGAGCACTTGCACTGTGGCACTGAATAGCAGTGGCACAGTGCCCAAAGCATCTAAACCAGCAAAAACAGATCAATAACATTGAAGGCATCATAAAAAATGGAAGGGAGACCCACGCCAAGGATGCCAGGTCTAACAGTTTCCAGATGTCTTCTCAAGCAAGGTGGGCTGTGTGACAGGTTATGTGCACTATCTTCATCTGAAAAGAAAATGCAGTTACTGTAGCATGTTAAGTCAGGAACATACTGTAAAATTAAGTAAATGAATCCAGGGTTCAAAGTAGATGTAAAAGAGTTTAATCCAGGGGATAAAATGTCCCATCCATCAGCAAGCAGTAGTCAGGTGCAACTGACCATACAAGGAACAGTAGCATTCCATCACCATGGTGCTAATCAAAGGGAAACATGTCTACAGCAGGGAAAGCAGATAGAGGATATAACAAACATATAAATTATAAGCAATATATTACATACCTTCCTTCTATAACAACAAAGCTATTTAGCCATAATATAATCTTTAAATTTCACAGGCATGGTCTTGGTTCTAACACACCTCCCTTTATTGTGATTAAGAGAAGTAGAAGCATCACTGCAAGTAGGGTGAACATTTTCTAAACCATTCCCTATGAGGGAAGCATTCTTAATGACAACCACCCTATTGAGATTCCATATGCGAGAATCTTCAGTCTTAATAGCATTAGTTAAAACCTTGATGATCCTATGTGGTCTTTGGAACAAACCTGAAGCTTTCCGTCCAAAAGGGGTTTTGATCATAACTGTGTCACCAACATTCACAACTGTGGTTTTAACTGCTTTCCTGACATCAAACTTCATCTTCCGTGCCACAATTTTATCTTTCTCTTTACATTTCCAATCCCCATCTTCATGCACATTTTGTTTGTTTGTAACCATATCATTAACCCAAAAGGGAGCCACAAGAGTGTTGGGATGTCTTCCTTTAAGAAGATTAAAAGGTGTGCATCCAGTCGTAGCATGAGGGGAGAATCTATAGACTTCAACCTTCCTGTTAACTTCCTTTTTCCAATCCAAGCCATTTTGTTTAGACATTGAAATGGTTTCTTTGAGCATACGAACAAAACGTTCCACCATTCCATTCGTTTCCGGATGATAGAGTGAACACTTTTTATGCCTTATGGAACATTTTTCTAGAAACTTTTCCATTTCTACAGACACAAATTGTACTCCATTGTCTGTTAATAGACAACCTGGTAAACCCTCTCGTGCAAAGATTTCTTTTAGGAAAGAAATTACATGTTTGGAATCAATGCATTTGGTAAGCTTGATTTCTGGCCACCTTGAAAACATGTCAATCAGAACAAACACGTACGTTTCACCACCATCACCTGTGACTGGACCCAAGATGTCTAAGGCTAATTCATGCCAAGGTCCTTCAGGACGCTCCCTGATAATCATGGGTTGGACCCTGGGCTTCAAACATTTCTCACTAAGAGTGCAAGGTATACATTATAGATCTCTCCACCTGAAGATCAATTCCTGGCCACCAGTAATTCAGCCTCAACCTCTCTTTAGTTTTAGACATGCCCTGGTGACCCTTGTGGGCTAGCTCTACCAATTCACCTCTAAGAGTCAAAGGAGGAATTAATTTTGACCCCCTGAAAATGAGACCATCAATTTCAGATAACTCGTTCCTGACATTCCAATACTTCTCCAACTCACCATTGATTTTTGTATTCCACCCCTTTTTAATTAGAGTGCACAACTCTTTAATAGTTTCATCATTTCTGCATTCCTCTCTCCACTTCCCTTCTTTTATACCATCATGCTCAATGTTGCACACCCATTCATTTAACTTGTCATCCTGATCAACAGATTCACTCATATCAGTACTTACAAGTCGTGATAAAGTATCTGCAATGCAGTTTCTCACACCAGGCAAATACTCCACATTGAAATTATAAGGCTGTGGACCCACGACCCATTTGGAAAGATCTCTCCACCTGAAAATAATTTTTTTTTAAACTCACGTGAAGACTTGCTTGAGAAACGGAGAATTAATCTTGATTCAAAAGCGATGTTGGGACAGATCCATCTGGATACGCAGGGTTACTTGACCAACTCGTCGCCAGTGTAAAATTAAGTAAATGAATCCAGGGTTCAAAGTAGATGTAAAAGAGTTTAATCCAGGGGATAAAATGTCCCATCCATCAGCAAGCAGTAGTCAGGTGCAACTGACCATATAAGGAACAGTAGCATTCCATCACCATGGTGCTAATCAAAGGGAAACATGTATACAGCAGGGAAAGCAGATAGAGGATATAACAAACATATAAATTATAAGCAATATATTACACATGCCTATACACTTGCAAGAGTGTAGTTGGAGGATCTGAGTGCAGAGGGCATAATTGAGATGGTGGGAGCCTCCAAATGGGTTGCCCCTATTGTGGTGGCTACAAACAGCTCAGGAGAGATCAGGTTGTGCAAAGAGCTCAGGCATCTCAATTAAGAGGTAGTGGAGGACAGACTTCCCACTATTACACTTAAAGTCATTAAATGTAGGTTCAATCTGCCCGAGATAACCTATCTGGGACATACAGTTTCCACCGAAAGATGATCTTGTGAACACCATTTCTGGTTTACTACCTCCAGAGATGAAAGAGGATGTGCAGGCATTTTTGGGGATTTCAGAATTTTATAGTGTGTTTGTTCCTAATTTTGCCTGTCGCACATATGCCATTGAAGAACTGTTAAAGAAGGGGGTGCAATTTGACTGGGGTGAGGAGTGTCAAAAGGAATTTAAAGGTATTTAAAAAGGATTGACATTAACACATCATTTGAAGAGATGTATCTATTTCTTACGATGCTGTGTCGTAACCGATGCTAGTGAGAAAGGTCTTGGTGCTGTGTTGAAGCAGAAGAAAGATGAAGGAATGGTCAATAATGCCTTTGTCTCTCTTCTTTGAAGGGGCAGAGTATAGTGGTGTTATGGGGTGTGAAGAAATTCAAACAGTTTTTGTGAGGAGCTGAGCTTGCAGTATGAACAGACCACAAACCATTACAGGAAGGTTTTGGCAGAAAGGGTTTGGATTGCATTTCGCCCCGGATCACAAAATGGCTAGTAGTAATGCAAGGTTATGATTTTTCTGTTGAATACATTCCATTGATTGAGAATAAAACCACTGATTCCCTTTCGCCTTGCAAGAGGTGGTCAAGATTCTGATCAAGATAAGGGTTGTTGGAGGAGATTCAGAAAGATGATGTAATCAGGAAAGTTGTTGGAGTCATGGCAGAGAGGGGAACGTGGAGGATGCAAGAACTTGGAGGCTTTGAAATAGATATATATGTGAGCTTTCTGTATCCAATGGACCTTTATCGTGGGGTGACAGATTGGTACCTCCTCTTGGGTTCGAGAAGCCGTTTGATGAGTCTGAAACATGATGGACACCAGGATATTTGTAAAACAAAGGGACATTAGAGAAGTATGTATTGGTGGACAGGCATGGATATGCAAATTGAACTGGTTGTCAGGAAATGCTGTGAATGCAGGTTGAGTGACAATTCTCAAAAGGTGAGAACAGCACCCATCGTTTGTTGAAAAATCCCAGGTGAGATGTGGGAGCAAATTGCTTTGAAACATTATGGGTCCTGTGAATACAAAAGGAATTTCAAGCAAGTATGTGCTGGTACTAATGGACCTGTTATCTAGGTGGCCAAAAGCTTAAGATGGTGCATGACAAACCCACACACTTCGTGTGTAAGTTTTTAGCAGGGGGGTTTGCCAGAGAAGTCAATCCCTGTTGCATTGTTACTGATAATGGGGTGCAATTCACATCTGCTGAAATGGAACTGTTTCTGTTAGAGAGGGAATTGGCCACAAGAAGTGTGCTTTATATCATCCCAAAACAAATGGAATGGTCAAAAAGTTCAATAGAACATTGAAAGAAAACATTCAAATTGCAAGGCTATACTACATAGATTGGGTCAAAATGGTGGAAGGAAGGGTGGAGTAGTAGATGTTCACACCGCATTCTACTACAGGTCTATGTCCTTTTGAAGTGTTTCATAAACACAAGCCTAACACCGTTTGTCCCCCTTGGGTCAAAGCTTACAGTAGTCAATTTTCCATAATTGAGGAAAGGATCATCGAAGGAACGACTAGAGAAACACAGTAGCAGAGGGATAGAAAAGAATGCTATCATGCTTCAAGTCGGTCAAGGATGTGAATTTCAAGGTTCGCAACATGGTTAAAGTGAAATTGCCTAGGAGAACACAAGGGTAAAAATATAGGGATCTTTGTAACGTTACTAAGGTGTTCAAGGGAGCTGTGAAAGTGGATGATGGGAGAATTTGGAATGTTAACAGATTAGCTATGAATAATTATTTATATTTCTTGTGTGTTTTCTTTGATCTTTGTTCTCCCTGTTTATGTAGGTTTTTGGGTGTGGGTAGGTTAATTTAAGGGAGGGGTGGTGTGATGTGTGGGCATGATATTGGTTTGCTCCTAGCTATTCCCCTAGATGTATTGTTGATTTGTTCTAAATGGAATGTACAGAACGTTATTTCTTGAACATTGAACAGTTACTTTGACTGTAGAGCTGGGCTTATGTGCATGGAGTTTCTCCTTTCTCCAATAAAGAACTTCCCATTTCATCTTGGCCTCTTGAAGTTTACTCGTGGATACTTCCCACTTCACAGCCCACTAGAAGCAATTCATTTACTGGCCCTGGTTACATGCAGTACCTACCACTTACAAGTAAATAAATGCGCCAATTGCATATCAACCAACTTCACCATGGTTAAAAGGAGAGAGCACAAGCACTTTAGCATTGATTAGCAGTAGTAAAGAGTTCTAAAAGCCAACAATAACGGGTACAGAAAACAGGAGGGTGAAGGCAGAAAAGTTTGGGGATTATTCTGCTGAAAGGGCAAAGTCCTACATTACAAAAAGAGAAAAACATGGCAAATCCAGCAATTTGCACCATCTACTGATTTAAGCCATGTTAGCACCCTCTTCATTATTAAAGAGAGCAGCTTTGCTTTAAATTTTAAAAACAACTATTTTACAGTAAGTGTGCCAGGCTTTCAGAAAGTTCTGTCCAGGGAATAATGACCTTTCTGCCCCCTACTCCTCCTCATGGATCTGTTCGGATTCAAACATTAGATCTCAAGTTTCGCTATGTTTGGTACAATTTGATTTTTTAAGCATTTGTTTTAATTCATTCTGGTAATTGTAGCTTTGCATTTTGGAAATATACATGATGTTTGCAATACTCAGACTACTCTGTACCAATGGTAAAGAAAGGGCTACACATTCTGGAATTCAAACCAGGACGAAGAACTGTGCGCATATGACAAGGAAGAGCTTAAGATCTCTGAGAAAAGCATTAGAGAATCTTGTATATTTCCGATCAATGGCAAGATGCATCAGAATAAATGCACAAAGAGGATGGTGGAGAACATGGCGGCGGGTTAGTAAGCCGAGTCGCAAGCTCCGCAGTCGTGGCATTATATCATCGAAAATATGGGCTCTGAAGGCACATCTTAGAGGCAACCACATTCGCAGTTTACTTACCGGACTGGGAATTCCAGATTTTTCCGTGTCTCGTGCTACCGCTGTGCCTGAAAAGCCGCGTTGGGAGCAACGCCGGCGGAGCGCTGCCGGCAGCCGAGTTTGTGGAGACGGAGGCGGCGTTGTCAAGGAGGTGGAGCCGGTCGAGGCTGGAGGCGGAGGCGTGTCCTGCCTGGCCCCGGTGTTCCTGCACTTTGGCAGTGCGGGGGAAAGCGGTGAGCTCCTGGGCAGTAGCTGCAGCGGATTTTCAGCGCCTGCGAGCGCTGACTGTAAGAATAAGCTATCGAGTATCCTCGTCCTGGTATGTGTGTAACCCCCCGCTAGCCACTTTTAAAAACTCTGCAAAATCGTTGGGGGACACTAGTTTTTCTAATCGCGACCGATACCCCTCTAGGAAAGTCGCAAAAGACCAACAATTATTTAAGATTAAAGGGGGAAATAAAGTAAGCTCTGAAATTATAGCTTCATCTAAATTTTCTGAACCTGATATTAGCCCTAAAGCGAATGCTGCCATCTGTATGAATTCGCTTAGGAAAAAAGGTAGAAGCAAAAGAAGAGGATTGTCCTCCTCAGACACCAACCCAGCGCTGTCAACAACATTAGCTGGCGGCACCTCGTCTCCTGCCCCACAATCGTTGGCAACTCAGGACAAGTGTGCATTACCTCTCTGCGAGGGGGGAGACATCAAGGATAGCGGTACCGCTGCTGCCACCGCCAGCTTCTTTAAAGAAACTGGTTACGCTCTAAGAAGGAAAGAGCAGAACTACCACCCAGTCCCCGGAAAAGTGGGCGACATTTCTTCGCCGAATGCTGATTCAGAAAGTCCACAGCTACAAGATAAAGAATCATACTTTACACAAGATGGGGATTTAGGAAGGTATCCCTCCAAGAAGCTAAAGGGTCAGAGACCTAAGGGAGGAGGAGTAGTAGTCTCAACCAGAGCAGCAAAAACGGCCAAAAAGGAACAATTAAAGAAAGGTTCCAATCTTAAAGTAACCCCCTCATTGCGCTCCTTCTTTAAGGTTCAGGACAAATCGACCCTAGAACGTGGGTCGCAAAACCTGAAGTGTCTGACCGGAGTAAACCAACAGGCAGGGTCTATGCCAACTGTAACAATAATGGAATCTCCCAATAGATATCAAGTTCTCATGGATAGGGACAGGGGAGACGAACGCAGCGAGGGTGAAAACCTCACAGAAGCCGAGGGGGGAGAGGAGTCACCACTAAGGGAAGAAAACTTACAACAGTGCATGAAGAATAAGGATCAAGATCTAGAGATACCTTCGCAGGAAGAGATCGGTAAATTGATGGGCTCTCTCTTCAATGAGATGAAACTTAGCTTTGCAAAATCGGAAAAAAAACAGGAAAGAATCCAAGCCACTTGCGAAGCCCTTGAATCCAAGATTAATGCACTAATCGATAGAGTAGTAGTGGTGGAGACCGCCCTGGAGCAGACCAAGGGAGAAGTCAAATATTGCCAGGAAAACATCGAAAAGCTGACACAATCCGAAAAGGAACTCAGGGAGAAAGTCGAGGTTCTGGAAATAACTCTAGAAGAAACAATATAAGGCTACTGAATATTCCAAAAGGTCAGGAAGGGCAGAAGTTTTTATAGTCAGTTTGTTAAGAGAGTTCACCCCAGACCCGGACGAAAAAACCATAAATGATGACATACAGAGGGTGCATAGGGACCCTTTCAGATTAAACAAGGACAGGAAGAACCCCCGGAGAGTGCTTGTTAACTTCAAGTCCTATACTTTAAAGGAACGTATCCTGTCTAAAGCTCTCAGCTCGGGCATTCTTACAAAAGATGGATACAATTACAAAATCCGCTCTGATATCTCCAAGGCAACGGCAGATAGACAGTGGGCCCTAGGAAAGTATATGCAAGACCTAAAGGCTGAGGGAGCAACCGTTCAGATGAAATTTCCAGCCCTCTTACGAATAATGTGGAATAATAAAACATACAATATTAGAGACCCGAAAGAGGTGGACTTGCTTCTAGAACGAATGAAAACCAGTAGATAAATTGATTGAGCCATGCTAGCTAAATTAGTTTTTACACGACTGCGGACCTCAAATGGGCAACTAGGTTAGCCCCATGACAGGAAGGAGGGTTCTCCAGGGTGGGGGGAGGGGGAAGGGTTTTTTCTCTTTTTCTTTTTTGTACACTTTAATCTATTCTTCTGGGTGGGGAGCATTAGGGAAAAAACATTAAAAAAACAACTGTCCGATATGCAAAAGTCATAGCAAGCAGGGTCAGACTGACTTATATCAAAGGCTAATTAACGAATTCCTTGTGTAATGAGCGACTTAAAAATTGTGACTTGGAATCTTAATGGGCTAAGATCAAGGGGCAGGCGGAATAAGATCTTTGAGGACCTCAAGCTAATAAACAGTGATATTATCATATTCAGGAGACTCATCTCCTTAAAGATGAGTGGTATGAAATAATTAAGCATGAAAAATGGGTTGGGAGGAGTGTGTGTACAAACCAATCCTGCAATATCAAGGGGGTCTCAAATATTTTCAAAGAAACATCCAATTTAACGTTAGTAGGGGAGATGGTAGATTCTAAAGGTAGATGGGTCATAGCCAACTTAAAGTTAGGTGATGTGCCTTTATCAGTGGTTGGGTACTACGGCCCCAACATAGACGATCCCACACCTCTTCAATCTCTCTACTCGCAGATGATAACAGTGACCACACCAATTATACTAGGTGGTGATTTCAACATTTTACTTGACCCCAAGAAGGATAGACATCCCCCGGGCAGAGCATTAAACTTGCCTAAAATGAGAAAATGTCTGAATGGTCTTATGGAAGATTTGGGGTTGATAGACATATGGAGAGCAAGAGGGGAGAATACGAATAAATTTACTTACAGGAATCATAAATATGGCCATGACTCAAGAATAGATTTCTTCCTAGTTGATAAACTCCTGTGTAAGAACGTTAAAAAGGTTTTTCACGTGCCTGCTCACCTGTCTGATCACTCCCTTGTTCAGCTAGATATAAAAATTAAGTCTGTCCAGGGCGAGAAAAGGTGGACCTTGGACCGCACTATTCTTTTAGACTCACAAATTGTAGACAAGATTAGAGACACAACACTAAATTATTTTAACGACAATATCGAAGGGAGGTCTCTAATACCCTAATTTGGGATGCTTACAAAGCTGTTCTCAGAGGAGCATTAATAGGTCTAGCAATAAATAAAAACAAAAAGAAAAGGTATAAAATATCTCAATTAGAGGCCGACATATTAAACCAACAGGTGAGGCTGGATGCTGCACCTAAGGGGGAAGAACAGAATAAGGCAAAGGCCGATATACTAAAAAAGAGACAAGAGTTAGCACTTTATCTAGAAGACAGGGTAAGGGAAAGATGGCAGGCCAGCAGCCTATCGAACTATGAGTATGGGGAAAACAGTGGGAAACTGTTAGCATGGAAGCTTAAAACCGATGTTAACAGAAATAAAATCATGGCAATTAATAAGAGCAATGGAAGAGGAAGGGTAGAAGATAACGCCAGCATAGAAGAAGCCTTTGTAGACTTCTTCCAAGCACTGTATGAAGAAGATCTTTTTCCTGCTCTTCCTACTGTGGACTCCTATCTAGGAGAATCTCAGATTGCGAAGGTGGATACAGACTGCAGCGAGTCATTAAATGCAGCCATTACATTGGGTGAGGTCCTGGATGCAATAAATAACCTGAAGAGAGGGAAAGCAGCTGGCCCCGACGCAATCCCTAACGAGCTTTATTCAGTCCTGAAAGAATCATTGGCCCCCAGACTACTAGATCTTTTCAATTCCATCTATTTGGATGGCACCCGATCCCTAAGACCTGGAACGATGCGACTATTAGCCTGATATTAAAACCTGGTAAAAATCCCCTAAACTGTGAGTCTTATAGGCCCATATCCCTTCTCAATACTGACTACAAAATGTTCTCACAGATCCTGGCTAAGAGGCTGGGGCTTCTCTCTAAAAAGTTAATTCATAATGATCAGAAGGGTTTTATAAGAGGCAGACAGTTACATGACCTTACCCACCAACTTATTGGCGCCATTGACATCGCAGCCCAAGAGAAAGTTCCTTTAGCGGTCCTTAACTTTGACGCAGCTAAAGCTTTTGATCGCGTCAATTGGGTATATTTACCGAAGGTCATCAAACAATTTGGTTTAGGGGAAAATTTTGCAAGAGCAATTACGAACATATACTCTGCTCCCACCGGGAAAATTCTCATTAATGGTAGGCTATCAAAAGGATTCCGGATCAGAAGAGGCACTAGACAGGGGTGCCCGCTTTCCCCTCATCTCTTCAATCTTTACATAGAACCCTTAGCCAACACAATAAGGTCCTCTAGAGATGTTATTCCTTTTAGCTTTAATGGCTGGAACTTAAAACTAGCACTATACGCTGATGATCTAATGATCTATACGAGCGCCCTAAATGAATCCTTTAATACCATTACTTCTTTACTAACAGAATTTGGGAATATTTCCGGGTATCAGATAAACCACCAAAAAACAGAGGTCATGTACTGGAACATGATAATGCCATCGATTGCCTCTAAAAATAAGATCAAATACTTGGGGATTGAAATTTCAAGAAATATTGATGAAATCGCCCAAATAAATTTAGATCTAAAAGTTAAAGAGATGAGGAAACTATTAAAATCATGGAGCTGCCTTACCTTCATGGGGCGAGCTAATGCGATCAAAATGGCCATTTTACCAAAATTCAATTTCATCTTTAATGCTATTCCTCTGGAATTTAAACCAGTTTGGATCAAAAAGATCCAGAGTGAAATTAACTCCTTTATCTGGGCCTCTAAAGCTGTAAGAATTGCCTGGAAAAAGCTTTGTCAAAAGAAAAATCGAGGGGGGATATCCAGTCCAGACCTCATGATGTACTACAAAGCCTTTCATTTTAAAAATGTGAGGATTCTCTTTCAAAAACATGACCTGTATCCCGCTTAATGGAAAGCTGTAACAGAGCATGACTTCTGTCTCTACAAGTTTGGCCACCCTAAGTATTTTTTAAAAAATCCGATTGAAGGTGCTGAGATCTGCATGTAAACTTTGGTCCGATATGAGGAAAATTTGGAAGTTCACGTACTACAGCCCCTTAGCACCTATATGGAATTCACCGGGAACGCCAGAATGTTTGAAAGACTCTCTAGCAATTCCACTGAAAAGAGCCGGAATAGAGAAGTGGGGGGACCTTCTTGAAAATGGCCTCCTAAAATCCTGGGACATTCTAGAGAAAAGAACCAAACAAGGAGATATCCAGGTTTAAGTATTACCAGCTGGCTAGTTGGTCTAAAGACCAAGTGACACCTTCAGATCATATTGTGAAGCTGGAAGACAAGTTACAGAAAGACCCAGCTCGAAAGGAAGTCTCGAAGTGGTATTGGTACCTGATGGAGAGGAATGAGGTCGATCTCGACACGCCAGTCGCTAATTGGAAGAAAATCTTTCCGGCACAAGACTTGCAACGACACTGGCAAGTATCCTGCACTTTTTTATGGCACATTATTGTTTCTGCACCCCTTAGGAAAAACCATCATTTTACTTTACATAGGTCCTACTGGACGCCTGAAAAGCTGTCAAAATTGAATAAACAGGTGGTGAGGAATTGTCCCAAATGTGGTGAGATGAAAGCTAACGATATCTTCATGTTTTATACATGTACCCACCTCGACTCCTATTGGGAGGCAGTCGGTAAGATTGTTGATAAAGCTCTTAACGCCACAATTAAGGTAAGCGCTTTCATAATTATTTTTGGTATTTTGGATACTGAAGATTCTGATATCTATTTAAATAAAAACCAGAAACATTTGCTATTTACCTTAATGTTATTGGCTAGACGTGAGCTGTGCATAAATTGGATTCTTCCAGCTCCTCCCACGGTAGAAGATTGGCTTCGCTCAGTAGACAAATTTAGAAATTGAGACAAACTAAGAGGGAAAAGTAAACGCACAAAATATTGGGAACTATGGGACAGTCTTTTGCGGTAGGTCAGGAAGGGATGTCCGATGATTCAATCTAATGTGATCACTCAAATTTAAGAGATCCTCGGGTGCCCTAGCGAAGGTTGGATCTGAAAAATTTTGCTGGTTTGCAAGATGTGGCCCTACCTTGTTCTTTCTTCCAGGGCGCTGTTTCAGCGTCAAACGAAAGGTGACCCTGCTGCTGTAACCATTAAGATCGCATAAATGAGGACAAAAAAGAAAGAAAAAAAAAGATGCATCAGAAGGTAAACACACTTTCCCGATGTTCTGCGCACCTGTTATAAAAATGTTTCCACAATGAAAATTAGCATATACATAGCTTTGAAGATAGCTAGATCGATGCAACAGGCCAGCTTTTGTCCTTGCATTCTGTGAGTTGCCATAATGGAATAACCAAGACTGAATGTCCCAGAGTGCAAAATATAGAACCTGGATATGATAGTAATGCATTAACCTGGGCAACCTTCAGGGTTGATAGTCCTTTTTTGCACCATGCATTTCCTGGTGGGCTCAAACCCTTGGAACAGTGGCATAACAATAGCCCCAGCAGCCCTGTGCACGGGGGCCTGACAGCTCCTGATTGGGTACGGAGCATGGTGGGCTCCCTTCATGTACTTTGCAGGGGGCCCCCTCTAGCTCCGTTACGCCACTGCCCTGGAAGCCATTGTTAAGGGCAAAAGGCCACTCATAGGGGGATATTCACAAGAACGTGTGCTAAACAACACAAAAAAATGTTAACGCAACTTTACACATCGCAGCCTAATGCGGGGAAATAACCCCGTGTCAACGTGGAATTCACAAGGCGGTACCATGCGATAGTCTGCCGAAACCGCGGACAATGTCCGCGATACAACAACCGCGACGGTGATAAAAACACAAACCTCAACGCGAAAAAACATGCGATGGGCCAAAGCGCGATGAGGAAATCAGAGATAAGCAGCGCCAGGCCTGCAATACACACATGGCAGGCGGGAAAAACCACTATAGAAGTTGAAAAAACACACAAACACAAAATGACCAGCACCGAAGCACCATGGAGGCAGCCGGACCAGGCGCAGAGGACGAGCGCAACCCCACAAGCACCCCGGACGACCAGCCTGGGACCTCGGGGACAGGGAAGGGCAAGGACAAGAAGAAGAGGAAGACGAAGTTCAGTCCGCAGGAAAACAGGATCCTGGTCACGGAGGTGATGGAACACCATCAACAACTGTTCGTCACCTCCAACGTGTCATTGGGCACCAAAAATGGAATATGGCGGGACATCGTGGACAAGGTGAATGCCGTCGGAGAGCACAAGAGGTCAATGGACGAGCTCAAGAGGCGATGTATTGACATCAAGCGCAAGACCAAGGAGAAACTCGCAGGCAACCTGAAGGCAGCAATGCAGACTGGAGGTGGGAGCCCAGCGCCACAGCTGGAGCTGGATGACATGGAGGAGCTGGTGTCGACAGTCATCAGTGTGGAGACTGTGGCTGGAGTCGGGGGACCGGACACTGCTCGACAGGACACAACACAACCGCAAGAGGGTGAGTGACCACCAGGTACTGGGGGGACGGGTGGAGATGGTCACAATGGCACACATGCACAATCAAACAGAGCACAGTGCACACCCACAATGACTCTGGAACATGGCCCTGATCCACAGACTGTCACAATGTACAATGCCATGCTGTCTGAATGTGAACCTGTACCATGCGGCTACATACATGCGGACACATTGTAATACACCATCTCCCCTTCACATTGCAGGGGCACCGTCAAGACCTCCTGCAGAGCAGTCCCAGCCACTCTTCACTGATGATGAGGAGGACACCCCCAGCATCGACACCCAAGCCCTCCAAGACATCATTGACATCATCCGCAACTCACCTCCAGGATCAGGGCAGCCCAGCTGCATCGAGGAGACCCCACCCACTACCCAAACCACCCAGCAGGAGGCACCCACAGCCCCGGCAGTCTCCCAAGACCCCCAGGAACAACACATGGCCTTCCAATGCCGTGTGCTGGAGGGCCAGAGGGAGACGGCTGAGCAGGTGCGGGTGGGGTTCGACCTCATGGCTACCAAACTGGACGCCATCCATGGGTGTCTAGGTCCCATCAGGGACCAGCTCCAGTCCCTAACGGACACCCATGTCCCGCTCCATGGTCTCCAACGAGCCCTGACTGACATCGCTGGAGTCATGACTCGGAGACAAGAACACCTGTCCGCTCAGAGTGGCTCCAGCGATCCCAGCCGTGAGCTGGCACACATGCGGAGGCTCATGGAGGACATGGTGCGGATGGAGGCGGAAAGGATGGCAGCCACCGCTGAACATCAGCTAAATGTAGCTGGTATCTACCATGCCCTGCAGATCCTCATCATGGCATTGCTGCCACAAGGCGTGGCGATGATGAATGCTGCTGCCCCCACACCATCCACATCTCCGCCCCCTGGTGTGTCAGTGCCTCCCAGTGGGGCAGGCGTATCCACTCCGGCACCTGATGTGTCACTGCCACACAGTGCGGCCAACAATCCTCCTCCGGCCCCTGATGTGTCACTGCCACACTGTGCCGCAGCCGGTACTGCAACACCCACAGGTGGGGCAGAGCACACATCCGAGGACGAGGACGTGGATGGGATTGAGATCAGAAGGAGGCACTAGCATTCATTTCCGCCACCTTGCCTGTTTCTGCTTTGTGCCGCACATGGCCCCATGACCTTCCACTGACCGCGGCACTCCGCGGCACTCACCTTGGACCGCGACATGGACTGCCATATCCTGTTTCATGACCAATGACACGGCGACCAGACTGCGGACTGTACCCTTCCTCTTCCGCAGTACTTGTCCTCCCCGGATGGACTCTGGCAGGCCCTCCACGGGCCCATATTGTGTAGTGTGCTTGGCATGGCCCTGTACCACTCCAGCTGCAAAACTCCACTGGATGTGCAATAAACATCCAGAAACGCACTGCTGTGTCATGTCTTTCATCATTCATGTATGAATGTGTGGATGAATGTAGGGACAGTGATTTCCCTTACGTCAATGATGCTCATCTAGTGGGATGCCAGTCACAGTGTGCTACATTGCCTATTGTGTTCCGGGTGCCGTGGACACTACAACAGGGACACACGCATTAGTCACTTCCTTGTCCGGACATGGACTAAACCACGCCCAGAGCCCCCGAGTCATTGTTGCAAGCCCTGCGCTGGTCCGGTGTACGCCAGGCCAGACCACTCCGCTTACGCTCCGAGGGGGGGCCCACATAGCTACATGTCGCAGGCGTACATGCTGGTGGTATGCAGGTCACTGGTCTAGTTGTCAGCATGTCACGGCCACTCCCTGAGGGCAGGTTTGCACACACACCACACCCATCCGGCACAGGCGTCACAGGCCATGTGACCCCGCCAATATAAGGGGCCAACAACGTCACATTCCCCACTGCCGGTGGTGACTGGATGACGGACGCTCCACGGTTCTCAATAATAAAGGGCCCATGAGTTGACTGGGGTTTCACAGGGTTAGTGGCACCGAAATAGCTGAGCGGGTGTGCAGCCTGCGATGATGACGTGTGCACTGATGTGGTCTCTGCCATTGATGCCTCAGGACTCAGCATCATGTGTGGGACCTGCTGGGCCGTGGGGCAGGTCCGCATGATGTGGACCATGCCATGGTGGCAGGACCGGGGCCTGGAGCTTGCACGGGCACGTGGTGTGCCCACTGGTGGACACACCATTGGCGGCAGGAGAGCAGTGGGCCTGGGGTGTGCAAGTGCGGACAGCCAGCGCTGGCCGGCGGGAGGGGGTAGGGTGCGGCTGCATGCATGCGCAGGGATGGACAGGCGTTGTTGCCGTGTGCTGTGTGATGGACTCTGCCATGATTGACTCTGGCCTCGATTACAGATTGCAGACCTCGTGGCTTGCAGTGTATCCCGGCACGTGGTTGGAGACACACCAGTGGCAGCAGGTGAACAGTGGGGCCTGGGTGCGCAGTGGCAGCGGTGTCTCTCTCTCTCTCCCTTCCTTCCCTCTCTCTCTCACTCTCTCTCTGCCTTCCTTCCTTCCTTCCCTCTCTCTCTCACTCTCTCTCCTTTCCTTCTCTCTCTCTCACTCTCTCTCCCTTCCTTCCCTCTCTCTCTCACTCTCTCTCTCCCTTCCTTCCCTCTCTCTCTCACTCTCTCTCCTTTCCTTCTCTCTCTCTCACTCTCTCTCTCCCTTCCTTTCCTTCTCTCTCTTTCTCTCTCTCTGCCTTTCTTTCATTCTCTGTTTCTCTGTGTCTCGCTCCTTTGATGTGCGCATGGCACACGTTCTAATTTTGTGCTTTATTTTTCAGGCTGTGACATCGAGATTGTCCCGGACGGACCCGACAGGAGTCTTCCGCATTGGTGTTTTGTGTTGTATTTCAATAAAGTTTTTGGTTGTTACTTCAGTGCTGTGTGACTGTTTCTCGTTCTTCTGGCCACACATGTGTGTTATTTTTTGACAATGTGCGTCATCATGCGCTTTTTTGGGCTCTTGTGTCGTGCACGGTATGTGTATGTCCAGGGGGAGCTGGGAGGGGCTGGGGGTGGTGGCGGCTGGGTGTTGTGGCCCTCATGGGTATCCGAGCTGCATGATCATTGTCTCCATGGCATCTGTGGGTCTTCAGGTGTGGCTCTTGGCTAGGCTCCCTTTCATGCTGCAGGTAGTCGTCCTGCTTAACACCAGCAAAGGGCAGGTGTTAAATCACTGGTGCTACCGCGGCTTATCGCCTGTTTTTGGTTCGCATCGCAGATCTGGCAGTTCGTTGTGAAAGTGGTGTTGTGGTTTTTTCGTGTGTTTTTGCACGGGAACGCCTACTCTGCATCTGATTAGGGTTAGTTGGTGGTGTCCACCGTGGAGATACATTTTGGGGCAGTTATCGCGGGAATACTGGCGATGTCTGCAGTTTGCAACCGCTTGTGAATGGGGTGTTAAATCTATCTCCACTTTTCATGCGTTAAGGTGGAGATAAATCGGCGGTAGGTCCTTGTGAATATGCCCCATAGTGCCTGTCAGTTCCAGCTTCCAGAGATAGAAATAGGCAAGAAGTGGCAAGGAAGAGAGAAAGCAATCAGAAAAGGAGAGAGTGAGAGACTGGATGAATTAAAGAAACACCGCAAGATGAAGGGAGTCTGAGCATTTTTGCGAGGGCTTCTTTGGTTCTCCAGTCCAGCCCTGGAAACTTGGCAGTTCTGCAAATAGAGATAGTGTCAATCTGCTAAGATTTTTCCTGCTCCAAGTAGAGCGGCTGCAGTACGGCTTGTGATAAAATTAAGTTATATCTACCAACAGCTGCCCTGAAGACAATTCTGCATCTCACAGATCAGCTTCCTGCTGCTGGAATTACGAGTGCGGACAGCTTTTTCAAGTTACTCAAAGCACCCTTTATTTATCTTTGCAGATTTATATAGTGCACAATGGTTCAAAGGCATTAGAACAGTTCACAAATGAAAAGAAGAGATTGTGATACAGCTAAACATTGTCTGCGAAATAAGAACAATATTGATACATTAGACACTAACAACCAAAAGCACTGGCAAACCATACATGGAAGTGAATGGTACAATACTAAGGAAAGCATTTCTAAACCATATGAAGATTTCAAGTTCGTTTAGAGAAGGTAAACTGAGTATAATTGAGCAGGTGCTAATCAAAGGCACGACTGTGACTTGGAGAAGGAAATACTGCAGCCCAAGAAGGGAAAAAGGGAAACCAGGAATGGCGTTTGGTTCTGAGCTGTGAGCGGTCCATAAAGTAGGAGTCTGAACATCTGTAGTAAACAGGAATCATAATACTAAACAAAGCTCCACCTCCATAGTGTGGTCAACACACGGTCTGATGACCCAAACAACTACACAGACCTGAATGCATCAGAATGGTGGTCTGGAAACCATGACTGGCACCTGATGTGCAATGTGCTGGACAATGTTTTGACAAACTGGCCTAAAGGCAGGAAGGACTCTACCTAATGGTAGGAAGGCAGAATCCTGGCAATGATGCATGGTGATAATCGGTAAAACACAATTGTAAACTAGGATGAATGCAAGTTCAGCCAAACCTGAGTTTTAAATAGTTTTACCTGAACATCACGATATGTTTTGGGTGAAGGTGGTCAGATGGGGTTAGATTGCCATTGTGGTCTAAGCATTACACATACATTCAAACGGTGTCACTGGTTGTGTATATTTCCATTCTAAAGTGGACTTCACTGTGTGATGTTTGTTAATATTTTGCTTCCCACTTGCCATACTGTGTACGCTCCATAGTTCTCCACGCGCAAACAATGTAACTTAACCATTTTGCTGGACCTGTCATCAACGTTTGGTTCGGCACAGATTTTTATTTTTGAGTATACTGTTATTTCTTTCAATCTTATGATGTAAACATCCCAGAGAACGTCTCCGTATCAAACTGTTTTGATCCACAGCACACCAAAGTGGCTCTAAATCCTCCCCTGCAGGATGTCTCCATACTAATCTGAAATTAGACACAGTGCTGTGTGTGTGAGAGAGGATAGAAATGTTCAAGAACTGTATAAGAGGCTTTGTCAAAACCCGGCATTATCCATTTAAATGAAAACGCTTTTAAAGCTGGCATGCCCACTATATCAAGCTGAAGGTGCAGCAAGTTGCAATATGGTTCTTCATTTTGAAAGATTTCCAGTAAACCCTTTGACAGAAAATTGAGGCTCAAGTCCACCTAATCACTCTTGAAATATACACTCATATATTAGATTCTTTCCCAATACAAATTAAATCAGACTTCCCAAAAAGAACAGAATTTCATTATCCATGACATGGACAATATCCATCCTCCACAGAATATGTTCTCATTTTGACTTTATACAGCATTTTCTATTCTCAGCCTTAATAGAAAGCTTTTTGTAGTAAGATTTGGCAGGTGATGTTATCAGGCGTCAAATGTGACTAGGTACTTTTGAATATAGCAAAACACCATGCCATCATCAATGACAGTGTTTTTCAATTACGTACACATGTACCACGTGGCTTCATGTGTAATACCTTTAATGCAGCCCTAGTTTTTAAACAATTACAATCTGCTTTCTAAAGTGATTGTGCCTATATGTAATGACTACAAGTTTAAGGATGCAATGTGCTACTGGGAAAAAAGACAGAACTGGACAAAGGTGTCACACATGACTTGGGATTACTTGGCATCTATGTACACTTACAAGTATATCATATTTGTTCCAGCAGGTCTAAACTGAGTTTATTTCCCAGATTAAAGCACTTAACAAATCATCAGACCACTAATATGGACTGCTAGCTCACCCCTTGTCACCAGGATATCACCTTTCTTTGTCCAGGCCACTTCTTTCACAGATATTGTCATCAAGTGCGTTAGTTGAAGCAGCCAAGTTCAGGCAAATGAAGAATACAACTTGCAGAACGCATTATGCTATGAACTCATAGCCCAGGACTGTAATATGGTGTCCCAATGACATGAAGTGAGATGCCCACTTCGTCAGATTTATGCTCTTTTCTTCCAACAAATTTGCAGCTAAATGATCCCATGTTATTTGTGAGAACTTCAGCGCTTGGATATTGATCTGGTCTATAGGTCAGTGGCTCATCCAATCACTTCTTTTGATTGCATTTGAGGACTTGCAGTCCTGCACATCCTGTTATAAAATCAGGCCTACAAGTCCTAGATTGCGAAGCATAAAATTTGCTACTCATGCATGGATGTAGAAAAGTTGAAACCTCTGCACCTTTGGGAATTTCTGCCATTGTTATCAAGGTCAACTCTTCTTTCCACACACACACACACACACACACACACACACAGAGCAGAATCATTGAGAGGGCCCACATGGGTCATTTGGCTGTTTTAAACAACTTATGATTTGTGTCTGAAAAAACAGTGGTGGGTTGTTTCTAATTCAATAAAAAAGAGAGATGAATACATGTATAAAATTGGGTTATTAGATGAAAGGGGTGAAAGTGCAACTCAAGTAACAACCACAATCTTTATTTGGGTGAACCACAAAAGTCACTAAATAAACCTGTGCTTAACCCTCTAGTAACTTGGCACAAAAGCAGTCAGGCTTAACTTAGAGGCAATGTGTAAAGTATTTTATGCAGCACACAAACCGTATTAAAGTGAAAACACAAGATGAGAAAAAATCCCAAACCAAATTTATAAAAAAGAGTCCCTTTTAATGAATAAAATTACACCAACAAGACAAAAATCTAATAAGTAGAATCAAAGATATTAATTTTTTACATTTCAGGTAAAAACAGCACCAAGAAGCACAAAACATTCGAGGTAATCTGGTTGCGCTATTCTGGGTTAATGTAACAATTTCAGGCCGACCATAATAGAGCACGGGTCAGATAGAGGGACCAAGTTCTTCTTGGTGGAGAGTTTACCTTCTCACACACACTCATTCCATGTGAGGAGCATCAGCTGGAGCTTTGAATTGGTGGCAACCATGAGGAGATAGTTGTTGGTGCAAACAGCAGGTCATCATTGGAGCATTGCACTGGCAGGAAATGCGGGTGGTCATTGGTGATGCAAAGAGTATGTTATCATTGGATTGTTGCTTTGGTGAGACATGCGGGTGATAATTTGCAGTCACGAAGAACCCCAAATATCTAAATTTTTACCTTGAGTCCAGTTCTTGCATATTGCATACACTCTGACACCAGCCAAGGGTCCAGGACCTGGGGAGGCACCTATTGGGACTTAGGACTCACTCCAGCAAAGGCCAGCAGCAGGGCTCAGGCAGGTCCAGTGGTGCTGGCCAGCTGGGCAGTTTGGGGGAGGCCTCTGTAAGCTTGTTGTGTCCCTGTAATTCAAACCAAAAGTTAGCCAACTAATCCTTGGAGTACCTTCTGAGATCCTGGGTTCAAGGCAAGCAGGTCCAGTCTTCCTTCTTCAAACAGCAGGGCAGTCCTTCTTCTGAATCTTCTACAGGTCCAGGAGCATTGTGATAGGAGGTCCAGGTATCAGCTGCATTTGCCAGTGATCGAGCAGGTTACTTCAGAAGTCAGTAAGGGTATTGGCATAGCCATCAGGTGAATCTTTGAAGGTCAGGAAGAGTACAACCCCCAGGCCATTCTGCTCAGGGGAGGAACACCCTTCCCCTCATCCAAGGCACTTTTGTCCCCTGTCTGGAAGGAATATAGCAAACACAACAAGATGATGGATGAAGTGCTGAAACCTTTCAACCACACACCTCCAGTCAAGAGATCTGGGTTTAACCCCTTCGATGCTCGTGACGAGCTCAGCTCGTCATGCTGCACGGTCGGGCTGTGCGCATGACGAGCTGAGCTCGTCACGACCACACCCGCGATCGGAATGTCCAGCACAGGAGCGGAATTCCGATCGCGGTCAAGGGGTTAATCCATCATTCTTTTGCTCACTATGCCACCCCAGTCTGGACCCAGCCATATGCAAATCATTCTTGACCCTGCTCCTCATGGGAAGAGTCCAGCTCGAACTGCTGGGCCAGGTCCACCCTGGACCGGAAACAAGCATCCTGGGACCGGCTTCAGGGTTTCACCCCTCATCAACCAGGCTAGCTTGAATCCAGTGGCACAGAGAGGAAGGGACCCACGTCTGTGCATACCCTTGGCCACTTAAAAAGAACATAGCAAACACAACAACATGATGGATGTGGTTCCTGTTCTCTCCATGCCATGCAGTCAAGTTAGCCTGGCTGAAGAGGGGTGAAACCCCGAAACCTGGCCTGGCAGTTCGGGCTGGACTGTTCCCATTGGGAGCAGGGTCAAGACTGATTTGCATATGGCTGGGTTTAAACTGAAATGGCATGGGGAGCAAAAGAAAAAATGGATTAAGGCCCAGATCTCTGTACTGGTGTGAATGTTTGACATTGATCAGCATTCTGTCCATCAATTTTTTTTTTTGCATTTGGAAGGAATACACGGCACACAACAGGAAAGCCATTAACAGTCATATGACCCAGAAGAAAGGAACATTTGGTTTAGGCAGAAAAATCCCAACTTTGTAAAAGTGGCATTTTCAGAATCGGAACTTAATAGCTAACTTTACCGTCAAAGAGGATTGTAAATTACAATTCAAATGAGTGGAATAAGTATTTTTCTATATGTTCCCTAACTTACGTTTTCACTTATTACATGTAATAGGGTAACCCAGTGTTCGTCTATAGGAACAGTACCCTTGCTATAGTTAAAAACGGCTTTGGAAATTTTTCACTGTCCGGACATGTAAAACTTAAGTACACATGTGCTAGTTTTTAAATACCATGAATCCTGCCCTAGGAGTCTTTAGGGCCTACCTTAGGGGGTGACGTATAAGTATTAAAAGGAAGGTATAGGCCTGCAAAAGGGTTATTTTGCAAAGTGCTCCCTTAGTAGTTGGCATAATGACTGCTGTGGCCCGCTAGCAGCATTTAATTTACAGATCCTGGGTACATGCAGTACTATGTACTAGGAATGTTTAAATGTACGATATAAAGAGTATACCAATTTTACCATGTTTTGAAGGAAGAGCACAAGCACTTTATCACTGGATAGGAGGAGTAAAGTGCACAGATAGGGTAGTGAAGGAAAAAAGTTGGGGCAATTTCACACAAAAGATGGTCATTTGCAAAACATCATATTACTTTCAGAGTTCTTCATTGGAAGAGCTGCTCACGCATGGACCTGGAGATCCTGTGCATTGTGTACATCAGCATCATTGATGCTGTATCACTGGAAATTAATATGTAAAATAAATGAAACATACACACACAAGGTAATAAGGAGGTATATGACATTCATGCAATTTATAGTTCAGAGAATATTTAGATTGCCTTCTGATCATCATGTAGCATGTGGAACTTAAAGAGGAAGAAAATGACTCATTGTATAAAAGCTTAACAGGTAATAAATCCCTCAAAAACTCTTCCTTGCATTCCTCAATCCTTATATTTGAAGATATAGGTATAAGAACGAAGTGCTTAGTTACAGACACCAGGCCAAGATTTGTAAGCAGTTGACACATTTTTATAAAGTAAATGCATCAACATCCAATAACCAGATCCCAATTTCGAAGACTGCTGATCAGAAAAAGTAGATTCAACAACGAGCATAGTAGCCCTAAATTGAGCCACGGAATTATCCCAATGATTATGGGAACCACATATAATACTCAAGGAAGCTCAAGCAGTGATTTTACAAATCGCTGACATGGACACACCTGGACTCACAGTCTTATCGGCAGAGATCCACCAGAACATGAAAGGAGACCTGAGAACAGCAAAGAAACGACCAAAGGAAACCTGCCACTGATAGTATAAACTGAAGGTTTAGCCCCATATGGCTTGACTATAAGAAAATAGGCTTGTGCAGTTCCAAAAAACCTCAAATACCAACACACGTCACTTAACCTACATCAAAGGAGCAAATTCCAGTCCAGCCAGACATTTGCCAAGATATGTGTTATGCAGCCCTTGATGGCAAAATACTTGAAATGGCAGTGCATGGAACTAGTGGCTCAAACTTCCATAACTCTAGTTCATAGTACTCCAGCATGTGTTGCATAAGATGTTTTCGATTAAACTGGTTTAGGCCACCACAAACACTTAGCCTCCAAGATCACTGAGGAGAGAGCAGCCATTGATGTTCTAAAACAAACGTCAGATGGGTAGAGCCCTTAGTAGGGCCTGTAGAGTTTCAGCCTTCCCAATAGTTAGAAATACATGACCTACAGAGACGATAAACCAGGCTTCAATAACAAGAAGGATTCAAACTGGAATTCTTGTTTAGAATCCAATCAAAGGCTAGATGCATACAGCAAACGAGAGTAACGTAATAGCAAGCCAGGTGAAGAAATGGAGCAGATATAACTAAATAAGCCTAACGAGCAGGAGGCACACCAAAGATGGAAGCCTCTTTGTAAACACCATCTGAGCTTATATCCCAAAGGAAAGTACTCGAAAATGAAAATGTCCTCAAAGAATAGCAAAGCTAAAGATACTTTGCAGGTCTGGATGCATTGGAAAATGAAAGTAGGTACTCTCAAGATCGATAAAAGATAGGAAGTCTCCCAGGTGTATCAAAACCCCTAATAAGGGAACCCACCGTTTTGAGCACCTTCAAGAACCTTTTATAAATAAAACACATGTGTGAAAATCACAGGTCACTGGAGGTGTGGTATCAATCAATCAATCAATCATGTCACTTATAAAGCGCACTACACACCCGCGAGGGTCTCAAGGCGCTGGGGGAAGAGGGGGGTGGTGCTGCTACTGATCGAAGAGCCAGGTCTTGAGGAGTCTTCTGAAGGCCAGTAGGTCTTGGGTCTGTCGGAGGTTGGTGGGGAGGGTGTTCCAGGTCTTGGTGGCGAGGTGGGAGAAGGATCTGCCGCCGGCGGTCGCTTTCCGGATGCGGGGGACTGTGGCGAGGGCGAGGCTGGTCGAGCGGAGCTGGCGGGTGGGGGTGTAGAGGCTGAGTCGTCTGTTGAGGTAGGCTGGTCCGGAGTTGTGGAGTGCTTTGTGTGCGTGGGTGAGGAGCTTGAAGGTTATCCTCTTGTTGACAGGGAGCCAGTGCAGGTCTCTCAGGTGGGGTGTGATGTGGCTGCATCGGGGGATGTCGAGGATAAGACGTGCAGAGGCGTTCTGGATGCGTTGCAGCCGTCTCAGGAGCTTAGCCGTCGTTCCTGCGTAGAGGGCGTTTCCGTAGTCCAGCCTGCTGGTGACGAGGGCCTGGGTGACTGTTTTTCTTGTTTCGTGGGGATCCACTTGAAGATCCTGCGGAGCATTCGGAGGATGTTGAAGCAGGATGAGGAGACGGCGTTGACCTGCTTAGTCATGGAGAGGGTGGGGTCGAGGATGACCCCTAGGTTGCGTACGTGGTCAGTGGGTGGCGGGGCTGTTCCCAGTGATGTTGGCCACCAGGAGTCGTCCCAGGCTGAAGGGTTGGAACCAAGGATGAGGACCTCCGTCTTGTCCGAGTTCAACTTCAGGCGGCTGGTCCTCATCCATTCGGCGACGGCCTTCATTCCTTCGTGGAGGTGGGCTTTGGCGGTGTGAGGGTCTTTGGTGAGGGAGAGGATCAGCTGGGTGTCGTCGGCGTAGGGAGATGATGTTGAGGTTGTGCTGTCGGGCGACGTGGGCGAGGGGTGCCATGTAGATGTTGAACAGCGTTGGGCTGAGGGAGGAGCCTTGGGGTACGCCGCAGATGATCTTGGTGGCCTTGGATCGGAAGGGGGCGAGGCGGACGCTTTGTGTTCTGCCGGAAAGGAAGGATGTGGTCCAGTCCAGGGCCTTCTCTTGGATCCCGGCGTCGTGAAGGCGTGTTCGTAGTGTGTGGTGGCAGACCGTGTCGAAGGCGGCTGATAGGTCCAGGAGGATGAGGGCTGCTGTTTCTCCGTTGTCTAGCAGGGTCCTGATGTCATCGGTGGCGGCGATGAGGGCGGTTTCGGTGCTGTGGTTGCTGCGGAAGCCGGACTGGGAAGGGTCCAGGATGTTGTTCTCCTCGAGGTAGCGGGTCAGTTGTTTGTTGACGATTTTCTCGGTGACCTTCGCGGGGAACGGGAGCAGAGAGATGGGTCGGAAGTTCTTGAGGTCCTTGGGGTCTGCCTTGGGTTTCTTGAGTAAGGCGGTGATCTCGGCGTGCTTCCAGCTTTCCGGGAAGGTTGCTGTCTCGAAGGAGATGTTGATTATTTTCTGGAGATGGGGCGCGATGGCTGTACTGGCTTTGTTGAAGATGTGGTGAGGGCACGGGTCTAGCGGTGAACCGGAGTGGATGGTGTTCATGATCTCGCTGGTGTCCTCGTCGTTGATGTTGGTCCAGGAGAGAAGGCGGTTGGTGGTTGTGGGGGCAGTGGTCTCGGTGGTTGCCGGGGCGGTCGTGGTGTTGAAGCTGTCGTGGATGTCGGCGATTTTGCGGTGGAAGAAGGTGGCCAGTGAGTCGCACAGGTCTCGCGACGGCTGGATGTCGTTGGTGTTGGAGCTGGGGTTGGAGAGTTCCTTCACGATGTTGAAGAGCTCTTTGCTGTTGTGTGCGTTGTTGTCTAGGCGGTCTTTGAGTGAGGCCCTTTTGGCGGATCTGATGAGGTGATGGTGACTGCGGGTGGCGCTCTTGTGGGCGGCGTAGCTGTCCGCTGTCCGTTCGTGGAGCCAGATCTTCTCCAGTTTTCGGCATGTTCGTTTGGAGGCCTGGAGGTCTTCGGTGAACCAGGTGGCTTTCTTGCTGGTGTGGCTGTTGGGCGGATTCTTGAGCGGGGCGAGGGTGTTGGCGCAGTCGTCGATCCACTGTCTGAGGTTGCGGGCGGCGGTGTCGGGGTCGGAGGGTTCGGCGGGTGGGCTCAGGGCGAGGGTTGTGGTTAGCTGGTCTTCCGTGACTCTGCTCCAGCAGCGGCGAGGCATTTGTTCGGTGCGGTGGTGCGTGGTGGGCTTCCTGTAGGTGAAATGGATGCAGTGGTGGTCAGTCCAGTGGGGTTCGGAGGTGTGGTTGAAGGAGACGTGTGGGCTTGCGGAAAAGATGGAGTCTAGCGTGTGGCCGGCGGCGTGGGTGGGTGTAGTCACGAGCTGTCTGAGTCCGAGGGTGGCGAGGTTGTCGATCAGGGTGGTGGAGTTGGTGTCCTTGTTGTTCTCGAGGTGGAAGTTCAGGTCCCTGAGGAGGATGTAGTCCGTGGAGGCGATGGCGTGTGTGCTGACGAAGTCAGCGATGGAATCGCTGAACTGTGGTCGGGGTCCGGGGGGTCTGTAGATGAGGGTTCCTCTGAGGGTGGTGTTGGGATCGGTGTGGATCTGGAAGTGCATGTGTTCGGCGGTGCTGAGAATAAAGAATTGGTATAAAGAATTGAATACCATTGTCTTAAAATTATGTTTTAACATTGGATTTACAGTCTTGAGAAAGCCCCGGCCACACAGGCAATGTAAGAGGTGAAACATGTGTTGGCTGGCAATAAGTATTGAGCACGAAGTAATGCAGGATAACCTGCAAATATCAAACACAAAATAAAAGGATACAATCAACAGCCATCACAGTCAATGGACTTTTCATTCTATAATTGTACTAACATCTGGTATTGAGACCAAAGAAAAAAATAATCAGGAAAACAGGACACTCTACAACAATACAAATTTACTCATGAGGAGGAGTTGGCCCAAACCCTGGATAGTGTCAAAGGTTTTTCCAATGGATCAAAAAACATCACTGAAAACATTGAGGGTAGGTAAGGAGGGAGAAGGTCGGGCCTGCAGGCATTGCAACACGTTCATTTCAGCATGAAGGCTTTGCTTTTGGGTGAAGGAGGATCAACTTCATGGAATCATAAGATTGGTATAATGTGCAGCAATGTGTTTTACCTTTGCCCTCACCTTCTGGCTAAAGAGTTCTGACCAATGAAGGAAATACTGCACGATAACAATTTCTGTGAGGCTTTCTCCTACCAGGATCTCATTCAGTATTGTCTCAGGCTAAATTACTGGGGGATTACCAATGATCTGTCACATGTCAGTATCTGTGCCAGCCATGAATCATGGCTCAGGGAACATGGGGAGCCTGGCCCCATGTCACAATTCAGAAAGTAAGAACCGCCTGGTATCTGTTTCCTGACAGAGGCCGCAAGGTTGTGAGCATCCTCCAGCACTACCTCAGCAGGTTGGCTGGTGCAACAGTATGTGCACACTCTCAATTTCATTCACCTGCCACTTGGGGCCTCCCACTCTGATGGCATCTCTTCTGCTCTTGGCTGAGTTGTGCCACTGATGTTACGTGGCACTGTACCCTCTACTGCGCTAATGGGGGTGCCTTGAGGTTGGCTCTCGCTAAAAGTGGCCATGCTGGAAAGTGAAACAGCCTCATAAAAAAGTATCCCTTTCTGACTGAACAACCTTGCCAAATATGGCGGTATGCTAACTTTCAGAAATTCCTTTTGGGGGCTATAGCACATTTATTCTTTCAGAGTTTGTTTACATTTACTGTTGTTAGCAGATAAAGCCATATGCATAAAAGGATTTAGCATAATCTTGGGATACTTTAGTGTGACCCACCCTGTAAGGAGAGAGACTTAGAAGAGAGACATGAAGGGAATATTTCAATAATTATCAGAAATTATAAATACTAATCATCCCTCTCGTGCTCGTCACGGTACTTGCATACTGTTCTCCGACTGTGTACTTTTCAAATTTTAAACTTGAAGGCTTGGTTACTATTAAGAAGTGGAGGACTGAACAGTGGTTGGTCCTGACTGTGAAAATGTAGAAGAGGAAGAAAGCGATTAGGAGTGCTAAAGATTACCCCTAAGTAACTGGAGTAATATTATGTATTTAGCTGGTAGTAATGAAGAACAAGGAAGGTTTGGGAAGAGAAGGGCGAGCATTATGAGCTTGCGTTACATTTTACAAATGTTGGTGATGGAGCAAGGACTCACAAATGAGACTTGTTCGAATACAACCTCCTCACAGTATTAATTAATTAATTATGTATTGTGTATACTAACTTTGCATACACTACATGAATAGCAAGGAAGCTTGCCTATAAATGTAAGTCCGTTTTTATATAGCGCAGCTACTCACCCTTACGGGTCTCAAGGCGCTGGGGGCTGTAGTGGAAATTAAGTGAGCTATTGCCCAGAGTCACATGGTGCTGAGCTGAGCTGCCGCCGGAGCCGGGGATTGAACTGTGAACCCTGTGCTCCGAAGTCAGCTGCCCTGGCCGCTGCACCACACCTCTCTACTGCCTATGTGTTCTAACTAACAAGTAACGCTTGTCTTTTTCTAAAATGGCCGCTAAAGCACAGGAAACTTACTGCGCATGTCTCATCCATATCACATGGTGTGACGTCTTTCTTTGCTTGGTGGGAAATTTCTGCTTCTGCGCAGTGTGCATTAAAATGGCTGCTTGATGTTTTCACATGCTTCAGCTTGCTCTTGTGTTATTATTAAATTGTCGTTTTCTTAACGCTACTAATGCGGGATAGATTTATAAGTAAATGGGGATAGAGTAGAAAGAGTGGGTATACAGTGAAACATATTATTTGTGATTTCAATATTTTCTTCTTTGACTTTTATTAGTTCGTAAACTTGGGCCTGGGGTTGGTGATCTGAAACTCGAGAGACAATGATTCTGCGCATGTGTCCTGTTTGGCTGCCAAAGAATAAAAATGAAGTCAACCTGGACGTCGACCAAGGCCATGACCTGATGCCTTTCCTGTTGAAAATTGAAACTTTGTATATGAAGAATATATAACATTTGTCGTGAGACGGGTGGGAAATAAAGCAAATGTATAAAATTGGATGGGCGGTAGTTTAAAGACAATGGCCTACAGAAAATGAACTAAAATCATATGGTGTGAGAATCCACCCCCTGTCCCTGTCCAATCAGAAGTAGTGGTCCCATATTTTAGCAACATTAAGGGGAGGTACATGGTATAGAAGGGTATAATAGATATAGAATTAGCTAATTAGTTAGAAGGAGATGCTGCAACGGAGCAGACGTATACACGAGAACAGGCGTTCATGCAGTTAGGCAGAAGAGCTCCAGACCGCCAAGCTGATTGATTGCAGACTGAATCCCTGTCCAGAGAGGTCCTGAGGAGGGGGCGGCGGAGTCCATTAGAAGGAAGGCACGGGAGAATCAAGGAGAAGTCGAGTATCAGAGAGGGAACGACGCAGGCGTCGTTGTAGAGAGGTCACCGGTCCTGTCCTGATCCTGGAGGAGGTCTTTGCTCTTCATCCTTCCTGGGTCCTATTCTTTCCAACTCCTTGGCCAAGGGGTTTGGTTCTCGCACTTAGGTAAATATAAATGCAACCTTTAGTTGCGCTGCTGTCTCTATCTTCTCCTTTCTGAGGGACCGTCATTAATCAATAATTATTATTCTATGCTTCACCTGTGATATACGATTAAGTACCATGTGGTTATGTAATTTACTCTGCTAAATCTTTAGATAAACATTTTAAAAACTTCTTGACTCAGTGGTTATTTCAGGATTATGTACTATAATGAATGTCACTCATTTTAAACTTCCCAATTAGCAAAGGATTCATTGGTAAGTCATTACTCTTCAATCAGAAGGTAATTGGTAGCAGGGATTTTGATAAAGAGTAACAACTGATAAAACCCAGCGTAAGTATTAGCGTAGTATGAATGTATGGGCCCAAGTGAGTGTCTGGTGTATGAATGCTGTTTGCTAATATCGCGCTGGATCAGTTTTCTGGTAATCAGAGGATGGTTACTCTTTGTTAATTGGGTAATGAGAATTTTTTTTTTTTTTTATGAACTAACATCCGTGTATTCAAAGTTTGTTTTATGTTGTCTAGAATCCCCGGGGAAAATTGAATAGCGGTTGGTAAGTGGAAGCCATACTGCAGTGAGGTTATGTGTCAGGCAGAAATAGTGCTGAAAAGTTAAGCAGGACTATCAGTACTGGTTAGGGAATCTATGCGTGTGAGTAATAGCAAAAGAGTACGCTGGTGAAAATTTGATGTTATATTACCTAGAAAGGGTAACATTGAAGAAGTAACAGGTACTTCTGGAGCTTGTGTGAAGAGTAAACGGAAGGGTTTTAATCATAGTGTATGTTTAGTAAACGGAAAGGTTTTACTAAGTGCGAGAGAAAACTATCTTTTCTAAATTAGAGAAACTGGCACGATAGCGAATGTTTTATGTTGTTACTGAAATTTAATTAAGATTTATAGAGAAAATAAGTTTGCGTAAGATTTTGTAAAGGGAGGGTCAGCTGCCGGAGAGGGAGCTGACGTCACAAACGCCACGCTGGGATTGGTTGAATCAGCGGGTGTGGAACGACTCTTGTAAAGGAGGGGTCAGTAGTCAGGAGTAGTACTGACGTCACAGGTGCCGCGCTGGGATTGGTTGAACCAGCGAGGGACAGAGAAGCGCAGATTGTAAAGGAGGGGTTGACAGACTAACGTCACAGAAAGGCCGCGCTAGGATTGGTTCAGAAATAGATGAAAGCAGACACTTGATTGGTTGATATTCTAGAAGCTAAAATCTAAGTAGCTAGAGATTGCATGTTAAAACGCGATCCGACTTTAACAGGAACTCGTCCGGATAGGAGATTCCTAGGTTTTGCAGAATATAATTTTATACACCGAAGATTAGATAGAATGTACAGAGAGAAGAGAAACATTTCCTTTCTGCAAAAGATTAAGAACTATTTTAAAAAGGATAAACCAATCAAAACTAGGGAAGGAATTATCATTCCACCAGCTAAAACGCCCGCTTCATTCATGATGATGGAGAGGGGTTATCATACTTGTGTATGGATAGAGAATTGGATAGAATATACCAAAAATGATGCAATATTAGCATTTCCCGAGAATGGTACCTTCAATGGAAGAATTCTTCAAAATTTGAGATTAAGGATGAATGACCTAGAACCCAGACCTAGATTGACTCAATACGAAGCCTTAGAGGAATGGGAAACCGAGGCATTTGAGCGTGACCGATCCAGGAGTAATAGGGGTTATCGAGGATTTTTTCCAAGAAACCAACATGAGAATAGGGATGGTCAGATGAAACAGTGGAGGAGAGCAATGCTTACAGAAGGATTATATCCAATATTTACGGAAGAAGAACTGTTAGGGAAGAAATGCACAGAAAAGACAAAACATTTAATGAGAAATGGAGATTCGGAAGATGAATTTATAGAAGAAATATTAAGGAACCCCCCACCGTATCAGGAAGGGACAAGTGGATGCACTCCAAGTGCCCCACTGTTAAAAACTCCATTAGTACCACAAGTAATGCATGATTTCACCCCCAGTAGGATACTTCACGATAAAGAGAAAGAAGCCCTAGAGAAGACCAGAGCAGAATTAATACAGAAAATGACACAGATAAAGGTACATCCTGATTCTTTGACCATACCTGTAACAATTGGTCCGGTAGTTCCATTATATGGTGGTCAGGGAAATTGTCCTCCACCGTTAGTTATGCCTACTCCTGTGAATATTCCAAAACCTGAAGCAACAGTAATGGTTGAGGATCATTTTAGTGATTGTGAATCAACAATATCATTAATGGATTTACCAATTCGAGATTCTGTCAATAGTACTCCCAGAAGAACTACACCTGGGTGCTCGAAAGAGATAAACTTGATAACTTCATCAGGAGCAAAAAGTGTCACTGTAGTTAGTCCAGAAGACTTAGAAAGGTGGGCACAAGGATCAGAACAGCAGTGTACACCTCCAAAAATGTTGGATATTTATAAATTAAAAGTCGAATTAGAAGAAATAATAGCAGGAAATGTAGGGCTAGATCGCCTAAATGCTTACAATGAAGAAGAATTATTGTTCGTATGCAGGAGTATCACCAGAAATGTAAAAATATTCCATTAAAAATGATCAGATTTGGCTCTGCAGATGGGAATTGAAATAGGGAGATCAAAGGTGTTGCAGAAACCCTATAGAGCAGATTTCTCAGACAAAGATTTAGAAAATATGAATGCTTATGGAAGGAAGTTACAAGTAAAAGAGTTAATGATAATTTTGCAAAAATGGGGAGACCTAGATAAATGGAGAGTTCGATGGGCAAAGAAAAAGGAAGAGGCACGATCCAGTAGAACAGCCTCTGAATATGTGATGAAAGAAACAGGGAAGACAGATCAAATGTACCCGATGCGAGAAGTTCCAGGAGGGGGCTATGTACATGTCCCCTGGAGTAGACAGGATATTTTATCATTTACGAATGATTTTCCAAAATTGAGAGAAAAAACAATTGAATGGTACAAGCAGGTTGAAAGGTTTGTGAAGGTATCAAAGGTATTGTTGAAAGATTTAGATGGGTTGTTTGACATAGTGGTACCTGCCGATTTGTGGACAGATTGTAAAATTACAGTTGATTGGCCAAGTGACGAATATCCTAGAGATCCGAAGACAGGTGCACCGTCAAATGATGTAATGAAAAAGTATCAGCAGGTGATAACATACCTGAAAGGCAAAATACCACCGAAAGAAACAGATTGGGTGAAAATAGACCGAACCACCCAAGAAGCTAGTGAATCGGTACATGCCTATTATGAGCGTTTATTGCAGGTATTTAAGCAGTATAGTGGATTTGAGGACATTGGAGACAAGAACATGAGTCAGTTTGTGTATCGATTTGTTTATGGTCTGAATCCAGAGATTTGTCAGATGATTAAGCAGCACATGTTGTGTTGGCAGGGCAAGCCCATAGATAGGGTGACCAACTGGCATGGGTACAAATTCAGGACAGTGAGTGTAAAAATTCAGGACAAAGTGTCCAAATTCAGGACAAAAATTCAGGACAGAAGGTCAAAATTCAGGACAAAAATTCGAGACAAAAGGTAAGTTTTACAGACACATCAGTGGAGGTCGCTCAATAGTGTATAAGTACATAAATAGACAACCAACATAAGTACAAGTCAAAATAAATTCATATTAAGTTGTGATAATCGTGGACTTCACGGTTTTCTCTGTATGCATGCAGCTTTGAGCATCTGTGCAGGTATTTTTATGGTATTTCATATGATCATAATTTATTTATATGGTTACTGCACTGGGTTGTCCATTTTGATATTTTGTTTACAGTTCATGGTCCTGAGCAGGCATGTTTGGTGAGAGAAGTGGTCAGGAAGATCTGCTCGGATGGACTTTGTTACTAGCATCTCATATTTGAGTGCCATTGTGAGATGTAAAGCAGCACGCATAGAATGTAGCTAATTGGGACCTGCAGTGCTGGACAAGAGTGCAGTTCTCCGAGTGGCCTGCTTTATGTGTCAGATCGCTTCAGGTATTCCATGTCTATTTAGCTGGTGATGACTGGTTGTGGTGTAACGGCCTGAGCTGCCGACTTTGGAGCCGGTGAGACCCAGGTTCGAGTCTCGGCGGCGATGGCAATATCCTGTGAGTTTGGGAAATCACTTAATCTCCCCATGCCTATAATGCAGCGCCTTGAGACCCTCACAGGTGATCTGCTGCATTTTACAAATCATGAATTTAGGGGCTGGTACAGTACTGAGTGATGGATAAGATCCATAGTGGACACGTCTTGTGTCTTTGACAATGACGTTTTGCTTCAGCCCAGTGGAGTTATCACCTCTCACCTAACGCTACTGGCTAGTTAGGTGTATCCTTCCACCTCCACTTGCGTGCTTGCACTGAAATTCATGAGGGATCTCGCTCTAATATGCTAATGCTGCAATCAATAAACGCATTGAACCTGGACCTTTTGTCTTTGCCAATACTTGTTTGAAATTCGATAGCTACCTTCTACTTTGTGCTGATCAGCTGCTTTCTTACTGTTCAAGTCAGGCCTTACCTGTCTCTGCTTTTTTCTGGAATGAAGCAAGGGGAAAATCAACGATTATTCATTAGAGAGAGGTGCTTGGTGTCTCCAAATGTCCTTCTAGGATTGCCAACTAGCTAAAGATGAGAATGCAGATGGGAAAACGCTGGCATAAAGGAACTGTGGATAACTGCCTCTGTGAAAAGGGGATCCACTTGGGTGCTTGTAGAAATGAATTTACAGAATGAAAGGAGTCTGAGAAGTGACCGGTTGTAAATTTTTTCACTTGCAGGATGACTAGTCACCTGTTCCAGTCAGATCACACAAAGAGGTTCCAACCAGGAAGTTGGCTGCTGCTGGCTGGCAGGAAGGACCTTTACCTTCCTAGTCTGAGGATAAAATAATACAACATTTGTTGAAACTCAAACCCGTGTGTGTCACTACTTCAATTTGACAATGAGCGCCACCAGCAACATCTGGACCAACACCAAGGTGAAGAGATAGAAGAAACCACTCCACACCTGGCGAATGAGGAAAGGAATCGACCTATTGTTGCGTCTGAACTAAGGCACTTCTCATTTTTGGCATAGTGATTCTGAAAGAAACACCTGTACGGATTTTTAATAATTGACTGAGCACCTGCTTGTTTATTTTTGATCAGGCCATCACGTGCAACTAACACACTGCACAGAACGAACCATGTAAAACTGTAACATTGCTAAGCAACCAGTTTGACTGTTTGTCCCTGTGCCTCGCTCAGTGCACACCCGCAACCTTTCATCACTGCCATCGATGTGCACATGTCTCACTCAAGTGCACAAGTGTGACTCGCATCAGTTCCATACTGAATGAAGCTCTTCCTGCTTGGCAAATCTGGAAGCAATGTGTTCCCTGCTTAGTGCACATGCGTGACTTCACACTAGCATCACTAGTGTGTATGATGACCCCCATGTAATTCCTCTTGTTTATCAAATCTGGAAGTAAACATTTGGCTAAAACCACTCATCGCAATGCCATTGTGTGTTTCGTTTATAAACTGCTAGAAAAATATACTTGACATTCTGCAGAAGAGACTATGGGCGGAAAACAATTATAATTGAAAGAAGCGATAGCAATTGTGAATACTGTTGAAGAATCAAGTGCCTGCATGAAGGAATTGGAAATAAAAGAAGTTTATGGAATTGAGGCAGACTGACTTTTATGTAGGATGGGGAGGGGAGAGTTGTAGGACTTGAGTACTCGATCATGTCTGATTACTCACCTGAATCTCCGATGTCAATAAGCAAATACTGAGGGATAGGCTTGAGATTAGACTTGGCTTCTCACCATCTTGAATTTCAAGTCTAAGGGCCTGATTACGATTGTGGCGGACAGGGTTGCTAGGTCACAAATGTGATGGATATCCCGTCCGCCAAATTACAATTCCATCATATCCTTTGGAACTTGTTATATAGCGGACGGAGTATCCCATCCTCCAAGTTCGTAATCAGCCCTAAGTCCTTTTCCTAACACTCCATAGACAAATAATAACTCACCACCTAGTTTTCTTCTAGTAAACTCACTTGCATGTTTGTCATGTAGCAAATAACGCACTTGTGCAACCTCGTGCACTGATGCAACGGAGTTTCTTATGGTTTTCAATATAATCTGCTTACAGGAAACATGGGCCTGTGATGTAATTGAACTTCTTGAGCTCCAAGCTCTATCACAAATTGCAGAAAGTGTTAGGAAATGGCGCCTAGAGAGGCTTAATGCTTGCTGCTTCAACCAGCTTACACAGTTCTGTTAATTCACATGCTTTCAAATCCATAAAGCAAAATTGTCCATATATTTTAAAGAAAGAACCTTTCAGAAAAATGTAAACTTTCCTATATGGTCTTTCAATCCTGCCAAGTGATCCTGGCCCAGTATGCTTGAAAACATTTAGCACTAATTGCCCAAACGCCCTTGTGGAAGAATCCCCAACCTCCTGAGCTCTTCACAAGGAGAGGGCGATTGGAATTATTTGCCCTTCTTGGACCCACTCATTTCGGGGCCCCACTCTCCTGTTACAACCTGTTTTGAAATATTAAAAAAACAAATAAATAATAAAACAAGGCCTCGCCTGTTCCTTCTTACTGCAGATACCGCAACAGCTCTAAGTGATACGGAATTCTGTGTTTTCACTTTCCCTAGAGTACTTGTCATCCAAATTACGAGCTGCTTCTTGGATCACAAACTTAAAGGCTGACCCAAATGTACCATACAAACCGTGGTGGGTTTTGGCCCCAGCCCTACCAAAGCTTCTGACATGCTTGCCAACTCCGTGTAAATTCCTCCATCCAAGCTTCCAGTAATATTGTCTTTTATTGCTCGTATCCAGTTAAGAGGATGTTATACATCCAACTAATTTTACAGCAAATATTTTGTATTCAAATCAAAATGGGACTCAGCATGGTGTTTGTAATACAGGTATCGCAAGACCTTCTGACAGGACTGGTAACCCGATGAACAGCTCTGTAGCCTGAGCCGATAAGACCTTACCAACCTGAGGGGTTACTCTCGGAGCCTGTTAAATGTGTACCCAGAAGGATGGATTCCTTCTGTGAACCTTGCACCAGAAATAGGATCTGAGTAACCTGATAGGTTTCTTGCAGTCTAGTGCTTAAACTTCTGTGATTTGTCTAGTCTTGCTGATACCTGTTATGCCTGGTTAGTCACGTACCTGGTTTATGATTAGACCTAGTTATTCACTGACCTGGTTTATGACTGATGGAAGCAGCTTGAGTCCCACCTCAGCCTCTCCACTCTGCTAACTCCACTGACTGAGATACAACCTCCAGTTAAATCACTTATTGGACGGGATGTTACAAAGCTGCAGTTTTAGTAGTCACTGTTGTTTTGTTTTAGGGCACTGCTGCAATTTCTAAGTCGTTGAATGATGTTGCTAAAACGCACCTTTGCACTGTACCATTTTACAGTCTGACTGTGCACTTGCTTTAGTATATGCTGCCGGGTGGTGATTTTTGGCATTGCTGATGTTATTAAGTGCCACGGCACCCGTGCACTTGTCAAATCTGCTGAGATGCCCCAGTTGCCCCATTAGGGAGGCCAGTTCAGACATCTTGTTAGTGCTCATCTGTACTGCTGTTGCGTGGTCTGAGTGTAAATGGAAAACGGATACTAAGCATCTGTTTTTGCTCCTCACTTGCATTTCTGTGTCTTCCAGGTATCACCATAGTTGTTGCTGATGTTGTGGAGCATATTATAGTCTTGAGAGTCTGACACTGCAGGGGGGGGGGGTATGAGGAGAGAGGGTGCTCATGTACGCTTTGCCTATCGTGGTGCCCTTTGAGGTTATCCTGTCACTGCACAGAGAGGCCCATTATCATTCTGTATGTGATAATTAGGCCGACATACAGAATGATAATGGGCTAATAGCAGTCTGTGCTGGGTTGGGGAGGGGCTTCTGCAGGCCATTGAATTCACAGCAGGAGCACGAGCTGGCCCCTGCAGTGAGAGTTACAGAGCTCACTGCAGGGGCCAGCTCCCTCCTATGTCTGAAATTACAGACAAAAGGCGTCCGTGAAAGAATGTCTCACGGACAACGGACAAGAGGCCCAAATTACGGGCGGTCCGTGAAATTTACGGACGGTTGGTCACCCTACCCATAGATGAGATTCTGAAATATGCGAAATACTGTGGAGATGATATTGAGGATAGGCACAAGAAATTGCAGGAAAAAGTGATGTGGGCACAGGTGAAAATGGCTGAGAAACAGGGAATTAATTTGGATAAGCCAAGTGAAAATCAAGGAAAGGATTCTGGAACGAATGGCGATACTGGGAATGGTGGAAAAGTGATAGGACGAATGAGTAGAGAAGAAGCTAAAAAGAAATTTCCTTGTCATGGATGCGGAAAATTGGGGCATTGGAAGGATGAATGTAAAAAGATTCGGAATAATAACGGCCCAAATAAAAATTTAAATCCACAGACGCAGAATGACTCACAGCAGGGTGTAAATCCTCAGAGTCAGTTGCCACCTGCACCTATTCAGGGTAATGTAAGCAGAGCAAACCACGGTACAGACGTCGGATATCAAGGAGGAAGTGGTAAGAATGATTATGTAACATCACAGTTTCTTTTACAGGACGATTTCTGTCAATACAGTTCATGACAGTGCCTAGGAGAGGGGAGAAGGAGTGCGTACTTGGCGCATCCTTATCGGTAGATCAGTCAGGTCCATATGTTGAAGGGAATGTGAAGGGTAATGATATTACTTTTCTTTTGGACACCGGTGCTACCCGGTCTACTGTGAGAACAGCAGACATTCCAGACCTTCCTCTCTCTGGAGAAGCTATCCAAGTAGTGGGAGTATCTAATAGAAAGATTAGAACACCTCTTACCGAACCAATGGAAGTTAAAATTGGAAATTTCAGAGAAATGCATCAATTTGTAGTGTGTGATTCTAGTCCAGTAAATTTATTAGGTCGTGATTTGTTGTGCAAAATGAACTGTACAATTTTCTGCACACCAGATGGTGTGGCAGTTCAGACCCCAGATGAAGATCATGTATATAAGTTTATGATTGCAAAACAAGGTACAGAAGTAGATGAGATGTTTTCTTTGATAACAAAAGATGAGTTGCCAGAAGAATTAAAAACTACAGTAAACCCCACAGTATGGGATTTCACAGGAAAGGAAGTAGGACTTATGGCCAAAATAGACCCAGTTGAAATTACCATAAAGGAAGGTGCGATTTTCCCAAATACTAGACAGTACAAAATGAGTGCAGAAGTAAAGACAGGAGTCATTGAAGAAATCAATCGAATGGTAGAACAAAACATACTAAGAGAAGTAATGAGTAGCCCATGTAATTCACCAATAATGGGTTTAAAGAAACCTAGCGGAAAATATAGGATTGTTCAGGACCTGCGCAAAATAAATAAGATTGTGGAACCTTGTTGTCCTATAGTACCCAATCCTGCAGTAATCCTATACCAGATTCCTTGGAGTGCAGGATGGTTCCCAGTGATTGATTTATGCCAAGCGTTCTTTTCAATACCATTGCATCCAGACAGCCAGTATCTTTTTTCATTTAAATTTGAGAACAAAGTCTATGTATGGAATCGTGTTCCTCAGGGGTACACGGAAAGTCCTTCTATTTTCAATCAGTTATTGAAAAAGTGCTTAGAGAAACTAGTGATGCCAGGAAGCTCAGTCCTAGTGCAATATATCGACGACTTACTGGTGGCATCGAACACCAGAGAGGACTGTGTTGTTGATTCTATAGCACTATTAAATCATTTGGCTGAAGAAGGGCATAAAGTCTCACCAGAAAAATTGCAGTTCTGTACAACAGCTGTTAAATATCTGGGACACCAAATTGAGAGGGGAAAAAGAAGAATAACCTCGGAAAGAGTACAATTGATTAAGAAAATGCAAATGCCTGTAACACAAAGAGAAGTGAGAATGTTCCTAGGAATAGTAGGATACTGTCGACAATGGATACTAGGATCTTCCTTGTTAGCGAAGCCCCTAATTCAAATGACAAAAAAGAAAGCAAAGGACCCAGTTGAATGGGATGATGAGAGTGTAGGAGCTTTTGTAAAATTGAGAAATGCTCTGTGCTCAGCACCAGCCCTAGGCATGCCCGACTATAAAAGAAGCTTCGCATTGTTTTGTCATGAGAGAGAAAATTGTGCACTTTCAGTCTTAACACAAAGACATGGTCTAGACAGACGTCCTATAGCATATTTTTCTGATACATTGGATCCAGTGACAGCCGCGTTGCCAGGTTGCTTAAAAGCAGTAGCGGCTACCTGTTTAAGTATTGAACAAAGTGAGTCAATTGTGATGGGACATCCTGTGAAGGTGTATGTTCCACATGCGGTTGTAATTCTGTTGACAAGAACACAAACTCAGCATCTTACTCCTAGTCGGCTGACTAAATATGAGAGAAAATAATGGGTGCTGAAAATGTGAACATAGTGAGGTGTACAATAGTAAATCCCGCAACCTTATTACCAGACCCATATCATGAGGAAATTAAAAATGATGAAGACGAAGAACATGATTGTTTACAAGTCACAGAGTTATGCACGAAACCACGTCCGGACATTGAAGAACAGCCCCTTAGAAAGCCAGACAGGGAGCTGTTTGTTGATGGTTCATGTCAGAGGCATGAAGATGGTAAACTGACTGCAGCATATGCAGTATGTGAATTAACTGGAATAGTCGAAGCATCCTTTTTACCAGGAGTAAAATCTGCACAAGTGGCTGAATTGATTGCTTTGATAAAAGCGTGCAAAATTGGGAGGAATCAAAAAGTGACTATATTTACAGATAGCCAATATGGTTACGGGGTTGTGCATGATTTTGGCCAACTATGGATGCAGAGGGATTTCATGACTTCTTCAGGATCCCCCATTAAAAATGGACAATTTGTAAGGGAATTGCTGGAAGCAATACAATCACCAAAAGAATTGGCTGTGGTGAAATGTGCCGCACACCAGTCAGGAGATGACTGGGTGGTAATTGGCAATCGATATGCAGATCTTGTGGCTCAACATTGTGCCAGAAATAGATTGTCAGTCAATAAAAGGGTGGAAAGAATGGGAATCAGCTGCCAACTTATGCTGTATATGCCACCAGAAACATGGAATGAGGTTCGAAGATTGCAAGATGGTGCTGATGAAAGTGAGAAGAAAACATGGGTCAAAGTGGGTTGTTCCCAAAGGGGAGATGATGAAGTGTGGATTTGTGCTGATGGCAGACCAGTCATGCCTGACTGTCTGCTCTCTCAAATGGCCAGGATGTACCATGGAGACACACACATAGGGAGAGATGCAATGATTAGACTTTTCCGACAGAACTGGTACAATCCCAAATTCAGAGCTGTTGCCGAGAGCCTTTGCCAGAGATGTTTGACTTGCCAGATGCATAATCCAGGGAGAAAGACAATAATCGGGTTTGGGAAGATTGGAAAGGCAGAGGGTCCATTTATAAGACTCCAGTTCGACTTTATACAGTTACCACCATGCAGAGGGTTGAAATATGTACTATTCATAGTATGTCTGTTTTCAAAGTGGGTGGAGGCTTACCCTACCAGGAGGAGTGACAGCATTACAGTCGCAAAGCTGTTACTACGAGAACTCATTCCTAGGTTTGGTTTCCCAGTAACTTTGGAATCGGATAGAGGAAAACATTTTAACAGTGAAGTGATTCAAATAATTTGCGCTGTGCATATCGTCCAGAGGCTTCTGGAGTGGTTGAACAATTGAATGGCACTATAAAATCAAGACTGGGAAAAATGTGTGCATCAACATCATTGGAGTGGCCAGATGCATTGCCACTTGTCTTAATGGGACTAAGAAGCATTCCTGATAGAAATACTGGATTGAGCCCCCACGAGATAATGATGGGAAGAGCAATGAGACAAGCACATGTTCCCATAAACAAATTGCTGAATATATCTGATGATATGGTTCTGGATTATTGCAAAGGATTGGCTGACCTAGTGCGCTCTATCTCTCATCAGGTCGGAGAAGACGCAGTTTCAAGGCAGCCTGAACAAGAACATGATCTGAATCCTGGTGACTGGGTGGTAGTGAAGAATCACACCAGAGAGACGTGTCTATCACCCAGATGGGAAAAACCTTGTCAAGTTATACTGACTACAAACACAGCAGTGAAGTGTGCAGGATTTCCTAATTGGATTCATGTAAGCCACACCAAAAGAGTACCAGACCCTGAAGAAGAAAATCCTCAGTCAGCATCAATCACTGAGGGAGCTGAAGGTTGCCCAGCTGAAGAATCTCAGGCTCGAGATTCAGAAGAAGCTGCAGAAGAACAACCGAGCACAAGTCAGGACTGGATACCGGTGGTAGAAATTCCTGAAGTTTACTACAGAACAAGAAGTCAAACAAAATTGGAAGAAATCAAAGAAGATCAGATAGGTGAAGAAGAAGCAGCTCAGGAAAATGAAGAACATACAATAAAAGAACCTGAGCAGGACCAGATAGGGAAAGGAAACTGGGCTCAAAATAACGAAGAACCAACAAGTTTTGAGCAGGAACAGACAGGTTTAGAAGAATCCGGTCAGGCTGCAGAAGTACAAAGTGCAATAAGCCCTGATCAGAACCAGTTAGATCAGGAAAATCACACAGAAGAAAAAGATCTCGAGAAAAATGAACATGAAGAAATAAATGAAGCACAAGGTCAATTATTGGAAACTCACAGTGGAGCTGCTGAAGAAAAACAAATCAGACCTGAAAAAGAGCAAGAAAGAAAAACAGTAATTGCAGAAAACGAAAAAGTGTCAGAAAGTGAAAATAAAGAGATTGCTGAAGACAAAAATAAAGAAACAGTGCAAACAAAGAAAACAAGAAAAGGGGATCATTGGCCTAGTGTCATTAGAAGAGTAAAATACCACATAACAACCAGAAGTGAAGATCCAGATCAAGTAAATGAAGTAACAAGTCAAACCGAACAAGAAAACAGAACTAAGAAAAGAAGAAGCAAGAGACTGAAACTTGTGAATAACAAATTCAAGGGTCCTGATTGGACTTACATTATTCTTGAAGATTACGAGAGCTCAGAGTCAAGTGAAAGTGGTGACGAAGGAACAAGTACAGAACTAACGTACAAGAAAGAAACAAGACCACCTTGACTACGAAAAAAGAGTCACATAAAGAAAAGCGAAAAATAAGATAAGAAGAGCAATCTTCCTTGTCGAAATGCCTGATGATAGAGTTGCTGGGAGACCAAAACAGAGATGTTGTAGAAGATGCTGTGCAATATGCATATGTAGTCTAGTAATGGTGCTTATAGTTTGGTTAGTCCTGATCGTAGCAGTTCCTTACCTTATGATAATGGATAAAAAGATTAATAACGAAACTAAAGGAATGACAGCACACATGAAGGGAAATAGAGTAGAACTAATGGCAGAAAATGAACCAGAATTTCATCATGAAATAACTGATAACGACACTAGTTTAAATGTTTTCACAAAGTTATTATTTCAATATGTAGATACCATGGAAGTTAGTAATTGTTATGTCTGTTTGAAGTTACCCGAATCAGTAGCAGAAGGATTAACATATCATCACTTACCATTGACATATGGCATATCATGTAGTGTATTAGCTAGTTTATTTTATAGAACAGGGAGACTTCACTATTATTATTCAAACATAGATGTGATATTTTCTGAGGTTCCGATTCGAAAGAGTATGAACCAAGTGCTTAGTAGTCAAGACGCACAGTTTATGGGAGAATTTTTCTTAACAATGAAATCGATAGACCTAATACATGCACATAGACACAATCTAGCATGTTCTTTACACGAAGAAGAAAAGATATTTTTGAATTTAGTAGAAGATAGAAGACAAGATTTTCAAAAGAAAGCTTCTGAGCATAAGGCTCATTTACCACCTTGGGCTGAGAAAGAAGGGAGTTACACACCTGGCAAGGCTCAAGCTGCTATGGCTCTGGATTTTGTAAAGACAGGGAAAATTTGTCTACATAGATTAAAGACTGATTATAACAATGTTTTCATCGGTACCAGTGAATGTGAACACAATTTCTTAATTCTTGGAGGTTGGGGAATAAAAGGAGGAACAGATTCAGTTTTTCCTGGAATCTATTATGTATGCGGGAATAAGGCTTACTTTGGGCTTCCTGCACGGTGGTATGGAAGTTGTTATTTTGGAATAGTATTTCCAAAAATATACCACGTAAAAAGAAACACTGGGAGCAATGAAAACTATGGCGAATTAAAACGTAGTAAAAGAGCTAGTTTTTCTGAAATTGTAGGTGATATATTTGGTGCATTGATACCTTCGGTGGGAATAATGCTGAACTCAAGGAAAATATGTAAATTGTCTACAGTGGTTGATCGTTTATCAACGGATACTGCTGGAGGATTTCTAATGATTAATGCAGAGATGGTTGCGATTAGGTCTATGGTTATGCAAAATCGACTTGCTCTTGATATTATATTAGCAAAAGAGGGCGGAGTCTGTAAATTACTGAAGACGAAAGATTGTTGCACTTACATTCCTGATAAAAGTGCAGAAATTGGAACGTATATACAGAATATAACTAAACTTGAGAAGGAACTTAAACCACTGGAAGTTGATAGTGTATGGGAAAGATTGACAAATAGTATCTCGTCAATTGGTACCTGGTTTGCTAATGTAGGAAAAGGACTTATAGGTAAAATATTAGTACCCCTAGCAGGGTTAGCAATAGTAGTACTGACAATAATAATATGGTGCAAATGCTGTAGAAAGAATGAATCGTATAGTGTGACAGGAAGAGGAAAGAAGAGAAAGGTTGATGAAATTGAACTTGAAGATTTGAGAAGTGAATTATACAAGAAATTGAAAGGGGAGGTTAAAAATAGAAAATGTAAAAATGAGAATGAAATTATTTGCTAGAAGTTGGCATCTGATTGAGGGTAGTATTTTGATGGCTCTTAAACGCCATCAGAGAGGGGATTGATGGAGCAAGGACTCACAAATGAGACTTGTTCGAATACAACCTCCTCACAGTATTAATTAACTAATTATGTATTGTGTATACTAACTTTGCATACACTACATGAATAGCAAGGAAGCTTGCCTATGTGTTCTAACTAACAAGTAACGCTTGTCTTTTTCTAAAATGGCCGCTAAAGCGCGGGAAACTTATTGCGCATGTCTCATCCATATCACATGGTGTGACGTCTTTCTTTGCTTGGTGGGAAATTTCTGCTTCTGCGCAGTGTGCATTAAAATGGCTGCTTGATGTTTTCACATGCTTCAGCTTGCTCTTGTGTTATTATTAAATTGTCGTTTTCTTAACGCTACTAATGCGGGATAGATTTATAAGTAAATAGGGATAGAGTAGAAAGAGTGGGTATACAGTGAAACATATTATTTGTGATTTTAATATTTTCTACTTTGACTTTTATTAGTTCGTAAACTTGGGCCTGGGGTTGGTGATCTGAAACTCGAGAGACAATGATTCTGCGCATGTGTCCTGTTTGGCTGCCAAAGAATAAAAATGAAGTCAACCTGGACGTCGTCCAAGGCCATGACCTGATGGCCGAAGCTGCTGTGCTCTTGCCTTTCCTGTTGAAAATTGAAACTTTGTATATGAAGAATATATAACATTTGTCGTGAGACGGGTGGGAAATAAAGCAAATGTATAAAATTGGATGGGCGGTAGTTTAAAGACAATGGCCTACAGAAAAGGAACTAAAATCATATGGTGTGAGAATCCACCCCCTGTCCCTGTCCAATCAGAAGTAGTGGTCCCATATTTTAGCAACATTAAGGGGAGGTACATGGTATAGAAGGGTATAATAGATATAGAATTAGCTAATTAGTTAGAAGGAGATGCTGCAACGGAGCAGACGTACACACGAGAACAGGCGTTCATGCAGTTAGGCAGAAGAGCTCCAGACCGCCAAGCTGATCGATTGCAGACTGAATCCCTGTCCAGAGAGGTCCTGAGGAGGGGGCGGCGGAGTCCATTAGAAGGAAGGCACGGGAGAATCAAGGAGAAGTCGAGTATCAGAGAGGGGAACGACGCAGGCGTCGTTGTAGAGAGGTCACCGGTCCTGTCCTGATCCTGGAGGAGGTCTTTGCTCTTCATCCTTCCTGGGTCCTATTCTTTCCAACTCCTTGGACAAGGGGTTTGGTTCTCGCACTTAGGTAAATATAAATGCAACCTTTAGTTGTGCTGCTGTCTCTATCTTCTCCTTTCTGAGGGACCGTCATTAATCAATAATTATTATTCTATGCTTCACCTGTGATATGCGATTAAGTACCATGTGGTTATGTAATTTACTCTGCTAAATCTTTAGATAAACATTTTAAAAACTTCTTGACTCAGTGGTTATTTCAGGATTATGTACTATAATGAATGTCACTCATTTTAAACTTCCCAATTAGCAAAGGATTCATTGGTAAGTCATTACTCTTCAATCGGAAGGTAATTGGTAGCAGGGATTTTGATAAAGAGTAACAACTGATAAAACCCAGCGTAAGTATTAGCGTAGTATGAATGTATGGGCCCATGTGAGTATCTGGTGTATGAATGCTGTTTGCTAATATCGCGCTGGATCATTGGAATCAATTAACGAACAAATCATTTACTATCAAAGACAAATATCTAGACATCTCTAGCATAAATATAAAACTATAAATTAATATGTAATATTTATACTTTGTGTGTCCTTCATTGAAGATTATTTAATACCTTAGGTGGCAATGTGTTTCTTTATCAGGGTTCTTTGGTCTTACTCCCTATTAAATCACATGTTGAAGGGTGGAACATCCCAATATATACTGCAAACAAAGGCTCAAAAAATGTATTGCTGTGACACTTTGTCAATGGATTCTAAAAATGAAATTCATAAAGCAGCAATAAACCATTTAGAAGAGCACTGTGCATCGTTTTCTTGCTCATTAGTATCAATAAACTATGACCACATATTAATGTACTGTTTCAAACATTGTTCTTCTCATAGATTTCCTGTTATTCTTGCAAAATGATCCATACTATTATGCAGCCTAATTAAAGTCTCAGCACAGGTCGAGAAACTCCTCATCACCACATTAGCAATTGATGAACAACGGCTAGGTGAATATTTTAAAGAAAAAAAGAGGAAACTAAACAGACTTCTATATAATCATTAATATTTAAAATCTGCTTACACAAAAAAATGGAACTGGATAACATGTAGATGCTTATCAAAGATAAGTACATAACCTGTTTCGAATATGAGAGCTGTTTGATACTAATAAAGTCAACTGCTCTTGTTTGATAATGGCAAATCTAATCAATATCAACAATTGACTCAAATACAGTTCAAAAGCGTTAAATTTATAGGAAACTAAACCTTAAACAGTGAAATATTTACCAGTAGCCCTGCCAAGGCTCTAACCCAGTGGGCTGTATATTACCAAATACATCCATATGTAGTCCAATATTTCCACAGTAACACCAAAAAGATTGCACTGCAATTGGTGAGGAGTCAAAGAACAAGTATCAAATCTAAATCTAAAATTAAATAGATTATAATTGCAATTAATTTTTATTACGCTGTACATCATATCAAAAAGGCAAAAGCCACATAATAAACACGAATGCATACACAGAATTGAGTAGCTAAACATTTTCGTGATGAAAAAAACATATCCAATAGCAGAGATAAACGTCCCTTTATTACACGTTGATAACCAGTTGATTATATAAGAATTCTGATTGCTGTTCCATAGTAGGTGTTGTTAGTGCTTTAAGGGGCATAATAACAAGGTGCGGCGATAATATTATCGCCGCTTTAGAGCCCGTTTTCGGGTGAAAAGCGGCGATAATATTATCGCATTATCAACAAGGACACGCTAGCGCGTGTATCCTTGCATTAGCGCCCCTTGTCAGCACGCCTCCCATCGCATCGCTAATGAGATGCAAAGGAGGCATGCCTGACCAGACTCCCTTGGGTAAATATCGCTAACCCAGCTTCCTCATATTAACAACGAGGGTTAGCGATATTTAAAATCACGTTAAGTATGCCTTAACGCAGGAATTTAACGTCTGTTAAATTCCTGACTAAGGCATACCTAACATGGGGGGTGGATTGTGTGGCTAAGACCACAGGCCCTATCACCAAGGATATCGCCGTTTTCCATGGAACATTGCTGGAAAACCAGCGATGTTCCATGGAAAACATCGCTATCACTGGTATAATTATCGCCATTGCGCTATGCGTTGTTAATACAGCGCTAGCATGGCGATAATTATCTGCGATAGCCGGCGATAAAATTCCTCACGCTAAGAGCGGCCAGCGATAATTATCGCTGCCGCTTGTTGATATGCCCCTAAGTTGTTCTGATGAACAAAATACTTCATCAAGGGGAGGCGCACACGATGCAATGTAAAATGGCAGGCTGCCTTTGAGGCTCCCGAGCAGCTGGGAGAGGCGATTTCTCCCGATATCGGTTCCAGGCAAATGGCATGAAGTTAGGCGTCGGCAGGTGGGCGCTTTCACACCATTCTTTTTTTAACCTACTTTCATCATTTTAAAGGAGATATTTCTTCAGTATCTCTTCCTCAGAATTAGCAGTCATAATGTTGGATTTTCTTCCACTCTGAGGTCATTCCACCGCTTTTGTAGTGCCAGCACAGGACTTTTTTGTGTATGAAGTTCTTCAATTTAGATGTGCAATGTAAGTTTACCAAAGGCTCTAAAAATAAATTTGTAATAGATACGCAGGAGCACCTTGAGCTTGCTAAACTTTACCTTTGAATAAGCTGTTTGTTATATTTCACTGCATACTCATGCTTTTCTGGTGATCTGCGCTGCCTTTGTATCCCCTATTTGCCTGTTTGAAAATAGTTGGTGCTATTCATGTATATCTACCTACAAGATTCTCACGATTTACAGCTACTGGAGAGGTGTGGTGCAGCGGCCAGGGCAGCTGACTTCGGAGCACAGGGTTCATGGTTCGATCCCCGGCTCCGGTGGCAGCTCAGCACCATGTGACTCTGGGCAATAGCTCACTTAATTTCCACGACGGCCCCCAGCGCCTTGAGACCCGTAAGGATGAGTAGCTGCGCTATATAAAAACGGATTTACATTTACTGAAGCAGACTTTAAAGTTACTTATTGTTAGAAATGGGAGTTTCTAGGTGGCAGAGGTTGGTACCTTTGTCCAAGTAGGGACCCTTCTTCCTAGTCAGGGTAAGGGGGCTACACTTCTAAAATGACCCCTGCTGACCCCCTTGGTAGCTTGGCACGAGCAGACAGGCTTATCTCAGAGGCAGTGTGCAAAGTATTTGTGAACACATACAGTAATGCAGTGAAAACACTACAAATGGGCACCATACTAGTTTAGAAAAATAAGTAATCTTTATCTAAACCAAACAAGACCCAAAATGACAAAAATCCACAATACAGTAATAAAAATATGACTTTCAAATGGTAGAAATAGTTCAGTTCAAAGCAAATTGCAGATGCAACACTTTTCACACACAGTACCTTGGATGCGTTGTGCACTCAAACAAAAATGGCAGCAGGGAAAGTGATTCGTCGGTTCCTTACACTCAGAGGAGGTGATGCATCGGTTCCTTGCTCCGGGGAGGTGATGCGTCGGTTCCTTACTGCTGCGCAGGGGAGGTGATGCGTCGGTTCCTGACCGGAGAGGAGGTGATGCGTCTGTTTCTTACTGTATGGGGAGGTGATGCGTCGGTTTCTTAGTGCGTCCCCCAACGATGCGGAAGACTTGGTGCCTCGATGCAATGCGACAATCCGGGAGGATGCCTGGATTCTTGCAGCCGCACAGCAGGGCTTGCATCAGAATCAGTGCTGTGATCTCAGACTTTGGAGATCGTTGCACTCGATGCGGCGTGCAGCGATTTCTTGAGCCGCGGCAGGCGCTGCGACGGTTTCTTCGGCGATGCATCGGAAACAGGGACGGATGCGTCACGCTTCTCGGTGTTGCGTTGATTTTCCTGCTCCCAGCGGAAAACAGTCTCTAGAGGTCCAAAACAACAGCAGGCACCTCTTTGCAGGTCAGAACTCCCAGCAAGGAAGTTCAGGGGAAGCTGGGGGTGAAGTCTTTGTGTCCCTGAGACTTCAGAACAGGAGGCAAGCTCAGTTTCAAGCCCTTGGAGATCTTCCTCAAGCAGGGGACACAGCTAACACCAAAGTCCTTTCTCCTTTCCTTGGCAGCAAGTAGCCACTGCAGGCCAACCCCAGACAGAAAACAGCAGAGGGGCAGTATTCCTCCTCAGCTTCTCCGGCTCTTCTCCTTGGCAAAGGTTCCTCTTGATTCCCAGAAGTGATCTAAACGTCTGGGGTCTGGGCCCCTCTTTTTATACAGTAAAATCATTTGTTCTCTGAAGGAAGAGAGTGACTGTGCCCAGCCAAAACCAGTTCTGTCCTCACTGGTGCAGCTTCCTGGCAGAAGGGGGAGATAGCATTGTGGAAGGCAGACCAGGCACATTCAGGTGAAAGGAAATCTCCTCCTCCTACCCTAAATGCAGCCCAGGTCTATTCAGCCCAGCCCTGACTCATCAGACTCTCTGCAGCCACTGCTCCTCCCCAGCCCCAGCCAGTCCAGAGCCAGACATCCAATACACAAACCTAGCAGAGGCACACTGGATGGCTAAGCAAGAAAATGCCTACTTTCTAAAAGTGGTATTTTCAAACACTGAATGTAAAAATCACCCTCACTAAAAGATGCATTTTAACATTCTGAGTTCAGGCATACTAAACCTTATTTTCCTACCTTGTTCCCAGGGGTAGTTAGGCTTATAAGATATTATAAGCAAACTCCCTATTCTATCCTATGGGAACAGGTAGCCTTGGAATAGTGAAAAACAAAATTAGCAGTAATTCACTATCAGGACATGCCACACACATTAGGGCATGCCCTACCTTTTACATACATTGCACCCTGCCCACAGGGGTAATTTTGGCCTACCTTAGGGGTGAATAACATGTAAGAAAAGGGAAGGTTAGGGCCTGGCAAGTGGGTGCACTTGCCAGGTCGATCTGCCAGTACCAGACAGCACACAGGCTCTACAATGGCAGGCCTGAGATACATTTACAGGCTGCTTATGTGGGTGGCACAATCAGTGGTGCAGCCCACTAGCAGCATTTTATTTACAGGCCCTGGGCACACACAGTGTCCTGTACTAGGGACTGACTAGTAAATCAAATATGCCAATCATGGAAATACAAATCCATAACAACAATTTACAAAGGGAGCACTTGCATTTTGGCACTGAACAACAGTGGCAAAGTGCCCAAAGCATTTAGACAAGCAAAATGAAGTCCAACACACAGCAAAAACACAGGAGGCAAAAGGCAAAACTACAGGGGAAACCCACCCCAATGATGCCAGGTCTAACACTTATCAATTGGTATATCCTCATTGATGGTGCCTCTTACTCTCCTATCCTGTCTACCGGATTACTGACCATCTCCCGCTTCATCTTAACCCTTTTTCAGTTAAACATCCTATCCATCATCTTCTGAGCTCACAATGTTTGTGTTTTAGCATGATAAGCACCTCTAAATAGCAGGATATACTGCTCCATTCATCATTCATAGGCAAGCTGCATAAACTGAAGTTACAACTAAGTCATCTTTCACTACTGCCAAACCTGTAATCAGGAGACCTCTTCACCAAAAGGATCTTGGCCAAGACTATCTTTCAGCTAATATGGAGGGTGATGGTGAGTATAAAGGGGCTTCCTCTACATCTGCAACAGGTACCATTTCAAAGAAGCCAACTGGGTAAGTCAAACATACTAAAAAAGACGTTGAATCTCTTTCCAAGTCACCTTATCCTTTTACTCTGGAGGATATTATGGAGGAAATTAGAGCCTTAAAACCATTTGTCATTGAAACAAGTACTTTCATTCAGTGTATAGAAGTAAATTGGTTCTCTCATGATCAGCGTATTTCTGCCACTGAACAATGGGTTAGTGATGCCAAAGAGTCTATGCCAAATATTTCTCACCTATTAAAAGAAATTAAGCAACTTAGGAAAGCTACAGAGGATTTGGAAAATAGAAATCTCAGGAACAATCTGAGGCTTTATGGCATACCGGAAAACTCCTCTAGTATTTAAAGGGCTCATCGTTTGGGCCCAAAGTCTTCAAGCTCTTCAAATTCTAAGCCCAGAGGGATTATCATTCTCTTTTACAGTTTACTGAACTGATGCAAATACTATCAGCGGCTAAACAACTTGGTACCTTACATTGGTCTGGACTCAGAGTCTACTTTATAGAAGATGTTTCTAACACCACTGCCTCCAAGAGGAAACAATTAATTGAGATACAACCTCAGTTGAAGTCCTTAAACATAAGATATGGCTTGTTATATCCATGTTTTTTTTAAATTACATACAAATATAGGCAAATTACTTTTGAGGAACCGGATGATCTGTAGGCCTTTCTTTGACAACGACTTCAGGAAGATATGGAAATCGATATGAATGCTATAACGCGACTTTGCAATATTCATTTTAGTTTTCAAGTTGTTTATTAATTAACAGGTGAATAGTTTTTTTAGGTTGTGCTATATGTGGTAATGTTGTTGACCCTTATTTTCCTCTTTGTGTACAATCTCTTTATTCTCGCCTAAAAAGAGGTACTAGACAAGGCTGCCCCCTATCTCCGTTATTATTTATTTAAGCATTAGAGATCTTTTTCCATCAACTTAAAACTTTGGGTACCATACACAGATTTGAAATCAAAGACACACATATCAAATATATTGCTCATGCTATGACATTCTTCTTTTCATTTCCCATCCTGACATCTCTCTATGTCTTTCTTTGAAGAGTTGAGATTGTACTCTGCAGTATCGGGATATAAGCTAAACTTGGATAACTCTGAAGTCCTACCTCTTAATAAATACTGTATAAAGGATCCTTTTTCTCAGGCAGGTCTATCCTGGAACCTGTTAAGATTAAATGTTTGGGGATTCTCTATACCAATAAAAATTAATCTGGATTCTATATTCACTATAATCTACACCTTACCCAAGGTTAGTCACCCCTATTCTTATCCTGGTGCTGTAGTCTCGATACAATTAAAATGATGATTCTCCCCATTATGAACTTTTCTCTTCAGATGTTACTAATTAAGATTCCTATGAAATAATTCAATTCCCTGGATAAAATGTTATCTACATTTTTATGGAATGAGAAAAGTGATCACATATCATTGAACAGACTAAAACTCCCTAAATCGGAGGGTGGAATTAACTTTACCGATTTCTATATTTATCCTAAGGATTTTGGCATTAAGCAGATGCATCCTTCAATTTTCATTCTACTAATACAGAACCTAAATTATGGCTTACATTAGAATCCATCCATAATCTTTCATTTCTCCCACAAACAGGTTATTTTTATGTCCCAACCCCCAAAATGTAGTTACCATCACGGATTTTGTATTCCTGTTCCCTGATCAAGCAGCTTCTTATTTCTAATGTAGTCAATTTCATCAAAGCCGCATTTGGTACAATAAAATGCTTATCCTTATAGACAGACCTCTTCTATGGAAGAGAGGGATTGATAATGGTCTATTAATTGTTTCTCAACTTAGCTCAAATAATTTAGTTATTACTTTTCTAATTCTTTCTCAATCATTTAAGTTACTATCTTCATTCCTTAACCAATACAACATTTTACACTGTCTACTACTACAGGCCCTCAACTCATTCTCTCACCCCTTACTTAGAACTGATGATATGCAAACACCAAAATACTCACCACAAAAAACTCCCACTGCTTCCCTTATTTAAGAAAAAAAATATTATGCCCATTCAAAATAAACCTAACTCTAAGCAAGAAACATTGTGGGAAACTGACTTACATGTAGTTGGCCTCTTTCTCTCTGGGATATTATTTGGTCCAAAATACACCCACAGGCTGTCCAGATAATTTAACACAAACACTATATTATTTTTATAATAGACTCCTCTATACACCGACTCACATGTTTAAACGTAAATTTCGTCAGCAGGATACATGTTGGCATGAAACTCTCATCCTGGCACTTATGTTCATATGTTGTTTCACTGTCATGTGGTCTCAGATTTTTGGGTGCAAGTTTGGGACAGAATCTCCGCTATCACTGGGACCTCTGCACTGCTCTCCTTAGATAAAATATTTCTGGGTGGATTACATTTACTATGGGCAAGTAACAAAATGTCTGGTAAATTTGTAGATCTTTTAGTTGCACTCGGTTCACAAGTCATTACATCTAAATGGAACTCTGCTGACAATATCAGCATTAAACAATGGTGGAACTTAGTATGTTACAATCATAGGCTGGACAGATAATTTGCAAACTTTTCCAATGTCAGTCAAAAGAGATATTTTGTGGTGTCCTCTCACTACCTGTCTTTCTAATGTTGTGAATGCTATTGCTCCATAACATTTATTATTACTTCCTATAAGTTCATCAGCACAGTTTTAAGATTAATCTTTTGCCTTTATGACAATTTTTGATAGATTGTATTCTATGAATATTACTTAGGATATTTCCCTTCTCTTTACTTCCCCATTTCTCTTTCTTTCAGTCTTTTCTGTTTCTTTTACCCTCTGCTCCTATGATCTTCACTAATTGTCATTTATTTTTTACCTAAATAATTGTACTTACATTTCTATTGTTCATCATTTTTATTCCATTGGATAATACATTCCTCTTGTGAATGGCAATATGATTGCATGTTTACCTGTATTGCTATCTAAAAATAAAAATATTTAAACTAAAAAAAAAGACTTTATCAGATCACATTCATGAGCCAGAGACTGGAACAGCCAACTTTGAATAAGAAGTAAAATAGCCTTGTTCTTAAAGGAGAATAAATCATTAGATCTCACTCATGAGCAACAGTTGTAAAATATTTTTTGTGTCACAGTAGAAAAATTGTTTAAAATAGTTTAACACCTCACATGAACTAATGCTCGTAAGACTTTATGAGCAGCTCCAAGGCTATACTTTTTTTTCTTGCAAGCTTTTCTGAAGAAACCAGAAAATAATATATTAAGCAGTGCCTGGAGCATTTGATGTGCAGTCCTGCTCCTCTTTGCACTACAAGCAGATAATCACAGTTGGCTATTGTGGGAAATTGGGTTGTTGGGTGAAGGGGGGTGACCCTCTGTTCGAGCAACAGTCACAATCCCTATCAGGGTGAACCACAAAACTCACTAAATTAACCTGTGCTTAACCCTCTGGTAGCTTGGCACAAAAGCAGTCAGGCTTAACTTAGAGGGAATGTGTAAAGCATTTATGTAGGCCACAAACAGAAATATAGTGAAAACACAACACAAGAAAAATCCCACACCCATTTAGAAAAATAAAGTAAAATGTAATAAATGATTCTCCACCAAAATGACAAAAATCCAATCAATAGCACTGTAAATATGATTTTTTTAAACGTTTTTAGTAAATACTAGTGCCTGAAAGATCAAAGTGCCAACCGCTCACATCTACTTGCATGAGGCCAGTTCAAAGTCAAAAGATATGGCCAAACGCAATGAAGTGTGAGTCAGATACAAGAAGGGGATTGGGCCCAGTCTGCACTTTCCTTCGGACTTACAAAGAATTCTGGGAAAAATGTCTTGAGAAGGTAAAGCTGGACAAAGACACAGTGAAGATTTCTACATTAGGACTTAGTCTCTTTTTGGAAGTTAAAAACCTTCAGTGGGATGAAGCTGGAAGCTCTAGCTGATGAGAGTTCCAGGAGCCCAGATACCTCGTCGCCGAGGACCACTGAACAGGATTTGCTGCTGCAGAGAAGAATATGGCGGGAGCTGCCGCAAAGTCAGTCTGACAGGAGATGCAACTCAGAGGGATAGATGAACAGTTTGGTCCTAGTCTTTCCTCAGTTCTCTGAGCACATTTTAAACAAAAATGTTCCAAGTCCCAAGTTTTTGATTTTGGTTACCTGGGCACTTTTAACACCAAAATCAGGGGCCTGGGACTGGAGGGGCAGCACTTCGGGGTTCAGGACTCACTCAGGCCTGGTCCAGGTGAGGGCTGAAGATGGTGTGAGCGTGTAATGTCCCTGTGACTCTAAATAGGAGGCCAGCAAACTAACCCTTGAAGTCACTCTGGAAGTCCTGGGTTCAGGTGATGAAGCAGGGCTCAAGCCACAGGGCAGGCCTCTGAGAGTACCAAAGCAGGCTCCAGGCAGCAAAGTGTAAGATCCACCTCACGCAGAGATATATGAGGAGGCAGATGTAATGTTGAAATTGTCTTTATTAAGACACAGATAACAGAGACCCCATCCAGCACCTGAGACTGGCAACTGTCAACTGACAAGTTTAGCAGCCTTCCATGACAACCTGGGGTTCCACATTCTAAGCATGGTCATCTAGCAACTAAGGCAACATTCCATCATAAACCAAGACACTACATCACCATCCCCCAATACACAACAAAGAACTTGTAATTAAAAGAAAAAAAACATTATAAGAAATGATGAGGCATGCAACCAAAATATGTGACCAAGAGAACTTCTATACAAGGTGGAAAGTGTGAAAAAACAAACACATAAGCACAAAGCAAAGTAAATACAGTAATGTAAATAAACAAATACTTCACTAAACAATATCTTGCAATTTGGTAGAACGTCTCACCATCCTATGAGGCCTAGAGCTCTTTTCTTGTAGAGCAGACTCAGAAGCAGAGATGGAAGGTTCAGATACATCTATGGGATGACATTTGGACACTCTGTTTAAGTTCCACACTCTGTGGTCATTGGTCTTAATAGCATTCTTAAAAACCTTAATAACCTTGAAAGGTTTGCTAAACTTCGAGCTCCCTTTACCCAAGCGCGGAGATTTGATTTTAACCCAGTCACCCACAGACACAACGGTTTTTTACACAGCTTTACGGTCATCGAACCATCTCTTCCTCTTTTCCATGACAAGCCGTTCCCTTTCTTTCCACCCTTCCACACAACCAACATTATCATCAACCAATGATCTTTTGGCAAAGACCCATGAAGGACAAACCTCAGTGTTCGCCACCCTTCTTTTGAATAAGTGAAAAGGAGAAATCCCAGTAGAAGAATGTGGTGTAAACCTATACTCCCTGACTTTCCTTCTCATGGCTACCTCCCAATCCAATCCTGTCACAATGGCCTGCTGCAGAGTCTCCTTTAACACTTTCACAAATCTTTCAACAACACCATTGCTTTCAGGATGGTAAAGAGCTGCCTTCTTGTGTTTGAACCCCCTACAAGACAAAAATTCTTCAAAAACTCTGGATGTGAATTGAACACCATTGTCCGAGAGCATTGATGATGGGAATCCCTCCCTCTCAAACATTTCATCCAAAAAATTAATTATCACAGGCGACTCCACAGAGTTCACTACTTTAATTTCTGGCCATTGTGAGTACATGGCCATACAAACTATAACATACTGATCACGTGTATTCCTTTTTATAGGACCCAAAATGTCTATAGCAATGTCAGACCAAGGCCCTTTAAACTGTTCTCTCGTTACCATAGGTTGCGCTCTGCATTTTAATATCTTATCACTGCATGCACACTCTGTACAATTCCTAACCACCCTCTCTACATAGACATCTATGGCAGGCCACCAATAAGCTTCCCTAATTCTCTCCTTGGTCTTGACAATTCCCATGTGACTGGCATGGGCGCTCTTCAGTAAGCGTTCCCAAAGGTCACGAGGGGGAACCAACTTGCTGCCGCTCAAGAGAATACCATCAACAGACAATTCCTCTTTAACCTGCCAGAAGCCCTTCAGATCCTCACAACAATCCTTTTTCTCACACCATTCACCCAAAACCATCGTCACCACCTTTTGCAACAATTTGTCTTTGGCCAAAGACTCCCTCCATTCATTTTCAGAAACAATGCCATTACTAATCACACAAACATCAACCTCTTCCTCAAGTTCTTCACCATCAAACCATTCACCCTCACCAGATAAACCATTCACCTCATCATGAACATCACCTAACCTGGATAAACAGTCAGCCAGCGTGTTACTGGCCCCAGGAACGTAAGAGACAATAAAATCAAACTCTTGTAGAGCTACCACCCATTTTCGAATACGGTGGGAAACAAAATCAATGCCTTTCTTTGAAAATACCTCCTTCAGCGGTTTATGGTCAGTTAATACCACAAATTTACAGCCCCACAGAAACTTACGCAATTTACGGATGGCCCAAAAGATAGCGAGAGCCTCCCTCTCAACGACTGAATAATTGCATTCCGCAGCTCTCAAGGGTCTTGACAAAAACAAGATAGCCTTCTCCTCACCACCAGATTTCTGAAGGAGCACTGCACCTAATCCCTTGGAACTGGCAGCATTCATTAAATAAGATTCTTTCTTTGGGTCAAAACTACCTAGATCAGGCGCCTTGTTCAAACAAACTTTCAAATTCTCAAATTCATCATTACAAGCCTTGGACCATGCAAACTCACAGCCCTTTTTTAGAAGATTTCTCAAATGTCCTGTGACACCAGCAAAGTTAGGAATAAACTTGTGAAAAAATTCAGCCATCCCTAAGAACTTCACAAGTTCAACCTTATCTTGAGGAACCCTAGGATTGCAAATGGTATTGACCAAAGCAGGCTTCGGTTTAATTCCATTTTCTGACAACAAATGCCCCAAATACTCGATCTCTGCCACATCAAAACGGCACTTATCAGCTCTCAAGGTCAGACCCGCATTACATAACCTTCTCAAGACCACTCTCATCCTACTATCATGCTCTTTAGTGTCAACACCAAACACAAGGACATCATCTTGATATACCTTCACATTGTCAACGCCCCTCAAGATGCGTTCCATAACCCTCTGAAATACAGAGGCAGCAGAGATGAGACGAACGGCATCCTCAGAAATTTGAATGTGCCAAACGGTGTCACAAAGGTTGTAAGATCTTGAGAGGTGGCATGCAGCTTGACCTGATGATAGGCCGAAGTTAAATCAAGAGATGAGAAATGTTTAGCCCCCCCCAGCAAGCACAACATTTCACTGATGTTAGGCAGAGGGTAATGGTCCACCACCACTGCCTTGTTGAGCTCCCTTAAGTCCACACAAAGCCTGGCCTCCCCATTGGCCTTGCGGGCCATGACAATCGGGGAAAGCCATTCTGTGGCTATGACTTCCTGTATTATACCATTGGCAACTAACTTGTCCAGCTCAACCTTCATGCTCTCCTTTGCCATGAATGGTACACCCCGAACTTTAGCCACCTTAGGCACACCACCAGGCTTAATTTTGATGTAATGCACATAGTTCTTGAGACACCCCAGCTTACTGTTAAACACCTCTGTATATTCCTTGACCCATGCTTTCCACCCATCACCTACTTGACAAACCGACGCCGTCTCCTTCAAACACACAGACGGACTCTCATTTGGATCTAAGAACACACGCAAATCACGTTGATGGAACCAGCTTATAAGGGAGTCTCCTTTCATGGACACATACACTTTTCCTGGGATGATCCTACCCTTGAAGTCAATTGTGCCCCAAAAATAGCCTAATAGATCGATAATTTCTCCTCCATACCCCCTTGGCCTTATATCAGGTCTCCATAACTTGACTTTTTCACAAGGTACTCTTCAAAGAAAGATTTTGGAATTAACGTCACCTTGGCTCCAGAGTCAAAGAGCATCTTTATTGGAGCATCATTAATTAGCACCACCTCCATGGGACCCTCACTACAAGATCCCTTGATTTGACAGATGTTTATTTCCTCTAATTCCAAATCATCTTCATAAAGATACACTTCCCTATTCTTCTTTTGATCTTTACCCGATCTACAACATTTCGCAGAGTGACCTTTGCGCCCACACACACTACACGTAACTTTCCAACCAGGACATCCCTTAAAATTTGCCATGTGGCCAGAATTACCACATCTGAAGCATTTTCCTGAGAAAGACTTTCAGAAAGTAGATTTGTTCTCCACCTTTGCAGGGGTTTTGGCTCTTTTTTTCTTTATCAACCATCAATACACCATTTCCCCCACTCTTACTCAAAGGCTCATTCTTACGAATCATTTCCACGCAGGCTTTAGAATGTTTGTAAGTCTTGGCTATAGTGAGTACCTCATGTAACGAGGGGTTACCCTTCTGCCATAAGCTGTCCCTGGCATTACAATACTACAGCCCAACATCAGTTGGTCTCTGAGTCGTTCATCCAAAGATGCCCCAAAATTACACGTTGAAGCTAGTTTGCATAACTCTGTAATGTACTGTTCCACAGACTCCTCCTGTCTCTGCATCCTCCTGCCAAAGTGGTACCTCTCAAGAAAAGTGCTAACTTTTGGCAAGTAGTGTAAGTCCAGTTTTTTTATAGAGATTTCAAATTTGTTTAGACCTGTAGCACCACTATCTGAGAGTTCTGGAAGGTGTTCAAAAACTTCTTGTCCCTCTGAACCCAAACAGTGCATTAATAGAGATGTTTTTCTCTCAGCAATGAGAGACGTCCCACAAACCCTTGCATAATGAGTAAAAACCTTCTTCCACTTCACCCAGGCAAGAACTGGTTCACCAGGTGAAGATAAAAAGAAGGGAGGAGCTGGCACATTTTGCATTATGACAGCTATGAATAGACACTTAATACCCCCAAATATACTTAATGAAAAGAGTCTTCAGCTAAGGCACTGTTATAGGCTGAGGGTGTTAGAGTTGTGAAAGACAAAGGGGCCGATTTCGATCTCGGCCGGTAGGGCTCCGAATCGGATTCGGCATAACCGGATCCGATTCGGAGCCCTATTTCCCGACCGATTTGTACGCGCGTCCGGACGAGCGAGTACGATGCGAATTCGCCGACCGACTCGTTCGGGCGTCCCAACCGCTCCGACCGACTCGTTCCCGGGTCTAACCCCACCGACCGACTCGCTCGGACACGACTCGCACCGCGCAATGGAGATGTTCCCCGGCCGGGTAAGTACAATGCGCACCGCGAGCAGTCCGACCGACACGCGCCGTCCGGCTCGAAAGAGCAGTCGGAGCCATACTTCTGGGGTCCGTGTCGGACCCCCCTGTACGCGTAGCCGCGCGAGTCGCACACAGGGGGGACCCATGGGTCCCCCCTACCTGTGCGTGTACGGCGCGAGTCGCTTCACCGCGTACCCGCTGTAGGGGGCGCCCTTGTTTGCCTCGCACCCATTGAGGCAATGGGAGCCTGCGTATGCGTTGTACAAACGGCTCCCATTGACTTCAATGGGAGTCCGACCGACTCGAGTACGATAGCATACGGACGCATCGTACTCGTTCGGTCGGGCTGGACGGGTCCGATTCGGTTGGAAATCTCTCCGGGTCCGGCTCGGTCGGAGAGATTTCCGGCCCGAATCGGAATCGGCCCCTAAGAATTGATTGCACAGAATATAATCCACAACAGTAAATATAAACTGTAAACTCAATGAAAATAATAAAACTAAGAGTATCAGCACACTCCTCAAACACTTTGTATTGTATGTATCTGAAGTAGATGAGGTTAAATGTAGACAGCTGTGCACGTCAGCGCACACAACAAATTCCTGCAGAATTGATGTGGAAATATGTAAAAGTAAAGCTGTGCGCACCAGCGCATACAATGGACTGTAAGCCACTTTATAAGGAGCAAACCCAAAAATACCATATAATTATGTAGTAGGCTGTGAGCACCAGCGCAAACTTGAAAGAAATACCAGTAATTGATAAGCGCTGCTCCGATCAGATTTATGCCGGAATGCTGTGCGCATCAGCGCAGACTCGATGAGCAGTAGGTTTGATCAGCGTACTGCCCAGAATTGTGCATGAAGGTTGTGCGCATCAGCGCAGACTCAGAGAAACAGTCGGTCCGATCAGCGTACTGCCCAATCAAAGATGGCGTGGGCACGTTTGCGGCAGACACGGGATGACATCATGCGTGAGAAGGCGTTGACGCTGGAAAGAAGCACTGACTGTAGAGAAGGGAGCGAGCGACAAGCCCTCGGAAGGATGGAAGTCTTCACGTGCCACAACTCATGCGACAAGGCACCGCAGCTCCGCCTCAACTCACGCGACCAGGCACTACAGCTCCGCCTCAACTCACGTGACCAGGCACTGCAGCTCCTTGTTTCTGATGCCTTCATGCGCCTCGCCAGCACACAACTTCTCCAGTGGCAATCAAAAATTAAAGAAAAGTGCCAGGCTCCTCACCAACTTGGGCACAGAATGTACCCAACGACATCTTCTCCTCAGATGAGAAATAGTAGGCTCACCAGGATCATCAGGAGCGTTTTCCGAATGGATGGTGTGTTGGGGTCTCTATAAGGTAAGCAGGATCCCTCTTGTTCTCCAGTCATCGCCAAATGTAAGATCCACCTCACGCAGAGATATATGAGGAGGCAGATGTAATGTTGAAATTGTCTTTATTAAGACACAGATAACAGAGACCCCATCCAGCACCTGAGACTGGCAACTGTCAACTGACAAGTTTAGCAGTCTTCCATGACAACCTGGGGTTCCACATTCTAAGCATGGTCATCTAGCAACTAAGGCAACATTCCATCATAAACCAAGACACTACACAAAGCAGTCCTTCCAGGTGCAGCAAAGCAGTCTTGTGGATTACACAGCAGGCCACAACAGCAGGCAGGACTCTGAGAGTCTTTCCACAGGTACAGAAAGTCAACTGAAGAGTGGGTCTGAGGATCGCATTATTGCACTTGGTGCCTTCTTTGAAGTAGGAGAAGTTTCTAGAGAACTGTCTTTGAAGTGCTTGAAGTTCCTGATTCCCCTGCCATGGCACCAAACTAGCTGCCTGAACAAAGCAGTGGTAACAAGTCCTTTGTGTGAAGGCAGGACACAGCTTATTCAGTTGCAAGAAGAGCTGTGCACAGCTCTCCACCTCCCATACTGCCAGTTGATTGCCAATTCAAGACCACATGATCCCTCTATTGTGTGATTGTCTGTGGGGTATAGTGCTGCAGCAACAAATGATGGACGGAATACTGAATGAATCAAACATCAGCATTGCAGACACGCTTTACTTAATGTGTCTCTGTGCAGTTGAGACATGGATGCACTGAATGGTTTTACATGCAGTCTGCTGTCAGAGTAAAAGTACATGTGTTGAGGCTTATTTATCTTTTGTTGAGATGTGGCGCTTGGAGCTTTCTAAACATTGTTTTTGTGCCTTTTAAGTAATTGGCAGTGTTCTCCCTTGTAGGTTGAATTGCCCGTTCTAAAGTCATGTCGGGCAAGAGTGCAAACATTTGAATGTCACCAGGTGGTGTTGGGTTCACAGCTGGTTTATGGGAGATTCTAAGTGGTTTATTTGTTTGTTTTATCAATTTTTATAGAAACTGATTAGTGCATATGGCATCTGTTGAGTCTATTTGCAAGATTATTTGACTCTTTGGCAAGGTAAATCAATCATCTTCTTTTCTAGAAGTTGGATTTCATATGCATGTGCACTATCCACTCGCTCAAACACTGCATGTTTATGGCATCTTGCATGTGTTGGAAGTATCAGTTTGCCTGTTGTCGCACACGTCACACTGGTTGTGGACTATACTTTTGGTTATGGTCCTTTGGTAGCTTGTTGTGGTGTCACACACTGGTGTTTTGATACATTGTGGGCAAGCGATGTACACACTGGTTGATGTATTGTTTTTGTTTCTTGTGTCTCATTAGATTTTTTTGGTGTGTCAGCATTTTCAGGTTTTGTTCCTTTTCAACACTGAGTCCTGATGATTGTCTTGCAGACCTTTTGCGCCATCTGAGACTGAAATGTCGACGGTGTGTCATTGTTAACATCATTGATCACACCATATGGTGCTTCAGTCCATTCAGAAAATTTGAAACAAAGATTCAAACTCCACAGGACTGTGGACTTATGAACCTGTATGACTAAGAGGATTTTGTACTTCCTCAGATCCCAGATTGAATGCAGACTATAAAGGGTTCAGGGATTGTGTGGTTGCGCCAGTGTTGTTATATTGATGTATTGTTGTACATACTGCTCCTTCTTCTGCTGGAATTTTTTACAATGTATGTGATGTAATATTGATTTATTCTCTATATAAAAGTACATCTTTGTTTGTAACAGTACGCTGTTGATGTAATACATGAGTGACTTATTGATGGCTTGCAGTTGGATCATTATAATGACTAATATACTAGTGATTTGAATATAAATAATTTCTCCAGGGACACGTTTGTTTTAGAGACTAGTGGGCCTGCAGCACTGATTGTGCTACCCAGACAAGTAGCCCTTTAAACATGTTTCAGGCCTGCCACTGCAGAGCCTGTGTGTGCAGGTTTACTGCCACTTCGACTTGGCATTTAAAACCCTTTGTCAAGCCTTAAACTCCCCTTTTATTACATATACGTCACCCCTAAGGCAGTTCCTAGGTAGACCATAGGGCAGGGTGCTCTGTAAGTAAAATTTTGGGCATATACTTTTAGGTTTGCATGTCTTGGAAGTGAAAAACACCTTAAATTCATTTTTCTGTACTGTGAGGCCTACTCCTCTCATAGGTTAACATTGGGAATTCTTTAATTCACTTAAGCTGTAATTCCTGTTTAGAAAGGAGCAGCTGTGTCATGTTTTATATCTTTGTAATGGCAAATCCTCTTTACTGGTAAAGTTGGATTTGACATTACTATTTTACAAATGCCACTTTTAGGAAGTTAACATTTCATGCACTTACAGCTCTGTGTGCCTGCAGCCTGTCTCCAATACATATCAGGCCACAAACACAGGAAGGTTAGGTGTGCCTGAGAACCCATCTGCATTGTGATGGCTCTTCCTGGGCAGGTGGGGAGAAAGGGTGCTAACACTTACACCTGAATAGCCAGTGTCCTGTCCCCACACAAAGGGTTGATTACCCCCCTGTAGGGAGTCTTCAGCCAGGGTTGGAAAGAAAGGCCCTCTGTGCACTTCAAAGACCTTTCTTTGAAATCACTCCAACTTCAAAGGCACAACTAGATATAAGTACTGGGTCTCTGACCCCACTAAATCTGACACTTCTGGACCTGTAAATAAGCTCTGTTTGAAGGACAGCGGTGCTGCTACAAGGACTCACTCTGCTAGACTGCTGATCTGGAAGAACTGCTTCTCTTCTTTGCAGCCCTGCTGACTGCTTTCCTCTGACCTTGCTGAGGAAGAACTGGACTCTGCTTAAACCCAGAGTGATCTCAAAGGGGTTGGTGGCTTGCGTACTGTTTTTGACACTCAGGGATATCAAAGTCTCACAATCTGCTCCTGTGCCTGGTCACCTGGAAGTGGACACAGGTGCTTGCTCCAGTCGAACTGGCACATCTCCTGTTTGCGTGTAGCAGAACCAATGCATCGTCTCTACTGCAGGAGAAGAATCCGTGTATCACACTCAGATCCAGCGCATTACCTTAAAGAACCGGCACATCAGAACCAGCTCATCGCTGCTTGTGCAGTGTGGGAAGACCGACACATCCCCTCAACTGCGCAGAGAAATCCGTGCATCTTCTGAAGAACCAACGCTTGGCTGCCCCCCTCATCTCGCTGTTGCGACCAGGATCAATGTACTTTTTTCAGCGGGCCATGCTTAGCTCCTGTATCCAGCTCGTGCTCCATTGTGGTCGGCCTGAACTTTTGACTTTGCTTTGGTCCAGCATGACCAGATAACAACCATCAGCGCTTATTGCTTCTAAGCACTATTTTTACATTTATTCTTTAAAAAATCATATCTCTACTTCAACTTATAGGATTTTATGTCATTTTGATCTTGCTTCATTTAAAAAATCATATCTTTTTTTTCTAACCTGTAGAGTCTTTAGTGGGGTTTTCATTGTGTTAATGTGTGTTGCACAAATTCTTTACATATTACCTTCTAAGTTAGGTCTGCTCAGTTCCAAGCTACCAGAGGGTGAGCACAAGATAATTTATGGTGTGTAACTGACTTATGCTGACTAGGACTGTGGTCCCTACTTGGACAGGGTACATACCACACCCAACTAGCTACACAATTTCTAACATGTGCAATCTTAGAACAGTAGAGGAGACCCTATCCTATATTTTGTTTCCTGTGATTCATTGTTGCTTTCTTATCTGATTATATACAAATTCAGATTGCATGATCATTTAAATACGTATGCTCTCACAATATTATTCTTCAAATTCCACTGATTCATTTAACTTGTAACCCAAACTAATGTGTTAATAAATCCCTTGAGGTTTCCATACCATCTTCTCTGTCATTCGGTTGGAGCTACATTGGTTTTACAATACTTGAAATGCATTGTGATTTTGGCTCCTTTCTTACACTTCAAGTCGTCAATCAGAGGTCCATGCAACCAGTAGGGGATTCTCTTTGGTGATTTTACTAACAATGAGATTCAAGAAACCCCACTCCATCAGTTACAATAACTGATACTTGTGTCTGGAAACCTGTTGTGCATGTGCTTTTTGTGCTCTGGTTACTAGGTTAGGGGACATTTTGTTCACCTGTGTTTCTTTGTCCAGGGACTATGGGGCACATGCATCAAAGGTTTTTGCGATCGCAAACGGTGCGAATCGCAAAAATCGGCCGTTTGCGATCGCAAATTGGCCTTTGGAGATGCATGAAAGTGTTTCCTATGCGCAATTTAAGAATTCGCAATTAATTGCGAATTCCTAAATTGCGATTGCATTTAAGGAATCGCAATTTGCGATTCCTTAAATGCAATGCTAGAAGCACTTTCAAATAGCGATTTCGCTATTTGGGACCGCAAATTACAGACAAATCAAACTTGTCTGTAATTTGCAAAACCTTCGAAAAATGCTCTAAAATGCATTTTTTTAAGTTTTAGGTTACACACACACATGCCCTTGGGGCATGTGTGTGTTCAACATGGGTGCACATCACAATTTCAGGGGTGCAACAGGGTGTCATTTTGACACCCTGGCACCCTTGAAATTGCATTCTCAATTTGCGATTCTCTAATTGCGAATCGCTAATTGAGAATGTCTTCCCATTCATTCCTATGGGCCTCTAGGCCCATAGGAATTAATGGGGAGGTATTCCTTAATTGCGACTCGCAATTAGCGAGTCGCAATTAAGGAATGTTTAGGAATCGCTATTTTTATAGCGATTCCTACATGCATAGGCTTTTGCGATTCCTTAATTGCGATTCCTTAATAATCGCAATTAAGGAATCGCAAAAGCCTACCTTGATGCATGTGCCCCTATGTATCCTAGGAGACATTGTTAGCCCACAGGGGGAGGAGGGGCCCACTGACTTCAGCGCATAAAGCACTTAGGCTCTTCCCACTGCGTGGGACATTCTGTTCACCTTTGCTTCTTTGTGGAGGGACTGCACATCCCAGGAGACATCGCAAGGAAGCAGGAGGTGGAGGAGAGGCCCGATGACATTGGCGCATAAAGCGCTTGGCCACACCCCGCTGTGCGGTACATATGCCCGAGCGAAGACCGGGCCAGTCTTTGCCCATCATCGTCTGATAGTGGCTAGGTTGGGCCACCCCTTTTCATTCGAGCTTTGTTACTTTTCCCTCATATAGAGCCCAAAAACTCTTCAGCAGACCCTGGAGTTTCACAGTCTGGAACTGTCCCAAAGGACATAGTCTCTAATGGTCTCTCTAAGTCCTCGATTCTCTCCTATTTAACAGCAGCAGTGGGGGCACTTAACAATGAAATTTGTACAGTGGAGGGGAAGTTGAGTATTCGCCCCGCTCCCTCTGCGCTTGATGCAGCCTCCTTGCCATGTTTTGACTGAGAGGAGTATCGCTGCAGGGAGCAGTGAGATACAGCTGGAAGGGATTGCAGTCATGGGATTGCAGTCATGGCAGTTGTAACTACCATTGTAGAAGTTCACTGGTCAGAGACTGAGACCGAGACTAGGAATTCTCTGGTTGGTTATGGACCCCTGGCATCTAAGCTAAAAAAAACAAAAAAATCTGATGCAGCCCTTGCACAGTTGGAGTCAAAATCATAGTGCCAAATAGCTTTCCCTCAAGCATAAAGGATAATGGACAAAAAGCGCCTAAAGATTATATCAAGGTTAAAATTGATGACTTTGTCACCAAGGTTCAGTCAATGATAGAGGTTTGAAGTTGGTAAAAGTCCAGAGAAATTATCAACCACTGAAGTCACCTTAATTTACCTAATTTTGTTTTAAGCCAATATGTTAATGCCTAGCTTCACGAGCCATGTACCTGAGGGGATGTGGCAGAAAGGGCAGGAGACTGTGACACCTAGAAAACCTGCTCAGGGATCTCCTGGTTTATCTGGTTTATCCAACGATGGAATTACACTGCTCCCTATCTTGCCAACTAACAGCATAATCATTAATGACTCCCAGGAGGTCTTGCTGAATCAACCCGCATGGCAAGGTGTTTTGGGGCCGCCAAAGCTGGTGGATTGGTTGACAGGCCCTAGGCGTGGCTCAGTATATAAGCCTTCTCATGGGGAGCTGTGTATCATGACTTTAAAGATGGTCCTGTACCCCTGCAAGTCATCCTCAGTCTTCCTCTTGCCTTGGACCCTTACGTTGTGATACTAACGGGGGGTCCTCATTTTGAAACATGGGGACAGAGAAGATTATCCCAGTTTAAGAAACAAGGTTACCTATTGGCTGTATCAATTGGGCTGTGAAGGGCGAACCCTAGCCCACCGGCTTATTATGGCTCAGAGGGTGGATTGGGTTTTGACCAAAACCTTTCACGGGGATTGTGTAGTCATTACTTTTGACTGTCCCAGAGCTGTCCAAATGGTTTTGAATCTTGCCAGGCGGCTTACCCACACGTAAAATATCCCGGCTTTTCCTCGTGGATATTTTTATCGCTCATTGGCAGCCTAAACTCATTTGTGGACTAGTGATTGTAGGAAAAATACTGGCAAAAGTGCTATCAACAGGGTTTTAAGGCAACCTGAGGCTAGAGATTTTGTTAACCAACCCATAATAGATATGAGGTTTTGGGGGCAGACTCACTAGATGGACTGCAGAGTGGCAACTATAGGAGGCAGTTTATCAAGTAGAGAACTGGGAATGGGGCTAGTGGGGTGTCAAACCAGACTGTAGATATGGGGGCTTTGCAGGCAAACTCATCTTGGCTCAGAAGAGATATACCCCCTTATTTAGCTCAATATCCCTAGTGACTGTCATAATAATGGAAACAGTTTTGGCACACAGCAAAAATTCACCTGTACTCACCCTCTGATAGCTTGGCACAGAGAATACAGGCTTAACCTAAGAGGCCATGTGTAAAGTATTTGGACACACAACAAACAGTAACATTGCGAAAACACCACACCAGTTCACACCAGTTTGGACAAATAGATTATTTTACTCTGAACACAACAAGACCAAAATGACAAAAATTAAATGAGTAGATGTCAAGATATGAATTTTTAAACAATAAGTGTCAAAATAGTGCGGAGAAACAAATAGCGCTTAAAGGAGTAAAGTGGTAGCGCTGGACCGGGACAAACTAAGAGTTCAGGCCACCCGTGATGGAGCGCAGGCCAGCTACAGGAACCACGCAGATCCTGCTGAGGAAAGTACCTTAATCCTGGTTGCAGAACGAAATACAGTAGTGGCGATTTGCCGGTTTAGTGGATGAAACGTTGACTCCGGAGTACAGCAGTTCCAAAGGCGCAGTGCAAGGTGATCCACACTGGAGGGGCGATGTGTCTGTCTTCTCCACACAATGGTGGAGATGCGTTGGTTCTGGTGCAGTGATTCCGGAGACAATGCGGTGTCTCCGAGTGCGATCCGCCTGTCCCAGTCCCTGCAGCAGCGTTGATGTGCAGATCCTTGGCAGATGCAGCACTTTAAACTCAATTCCAAGGGCCCTGGACTGGATTGGCACCACTTGGCGGAGCAAGACTTACAGCAGGTAAAGTCCAGGTGCTGGGATATGCCTGAGACTTCAGTAACAGGAGGCAAGCCAAGAAGTCCTTGGAGAAACTTAAGTCCTTAGGAGGTAGAGAGCAGTTCCAGTCCTTCTCACTTTCAAGTCAGAGGCAGCAGGTCAACACATCAGACAGGTGGGAAAGTGGCAGTTCCTCCTACAGCACAGCAATCAGCAGGCAGCAAGCCAACACAGCAAAGCAGTTAGCTAAATGGCAGTCTCTCCTGCAGCACAGCAGTTCTTCTTTCTGACAGAATATGCTTACTTCCAGCAGTTTCTCTTTCCATGGTGTCAAGGGTCCAGTACTTATACCCATTTTAGCATTTGATGCAGGGAGATTTCAAATAAAGGTATTCTCTACCTTGGCTCTACACTTCCTACAGGGGGTATGCAACTCTTTTTGTGTGGACAGGACACAGCCCTTTCAGGTAGAAATGCCATCTCCTCCCCATCATCCTGATCAGGCAGACCCATCAACATGCAGATGACCACTCAGGCACACCTACCCTTACTTTGTGTGTGGCTGTCTAGAGGGAATGCAGAAATCCAGCTGTCACCCACCCTAATGTATCCCAGAGACAGGCAGAAGGCACCAAATGAATAAAGTAAGAAAATGCCAACTTTCTAAAAGTGGCTTTTTCAGAACTGCAATCCAAAAACCAACTTCACTAAAAGATGTGTTTTTAAACTGAGAGTCCAGAGACACCAAATTTGGTTTTCCTATCTTTTCCCAATTGGAAGCTGCATTTATAAAATGTTATGAACCAGCTCCAATGTTATCCGATGGGAGAGATAGGCCTTGCAGTAGTGAAACATGAATTTAAGAGTGTTAGACCTGGCATCCTTGGCGTTGGTTTCCTCTGTATTATTGCCTTTGCCTCCTGTGTTTTGCTGTGTGTTGGACTTCGGTTTTGCTGGTCTAGATGCTTTGGGCACTTTGCCACTGCTGTTCAGTGCCAAAGTGCACGTGCTCCCTCTGTAAATTGTTGTCATGGATTAGTGTTTACATAATTGACTTATTTGGTTTACTGATAAGTCCCTAGTACAGTGCACTGGGTGTGCCCAGGGCCTGTAAACGAAATGCTGCTAGTGGGCTTGCAGCACAGGTTGTGCTACCCACACCAGCAGCTTTGCAAAAGGGTCTCAGCCCTGCCCTTGCGGTGCCTGTGTGCAGTCTAGTACTGCCATGTCGACCTGGTAAGTGCACCCACGTGCCAGGCCCTAACCTTCCCTTTTCTTACATGTGAGTCACCCCTAAGGTAGGCCCAAGGTACCCCTGTAGGCAGGGTGCAGTGTATGTGAAAGGTAGGACATTTTATGATGTGTGTGGCATGGCCTGATAGTCAAATACTGCCAATTTTGTTTTCCACTATTGAAAGACTATCTGTCCCATAGAATAGAATAGGGAGGTTACTTATAACATCTTGTAAGGCAAACTGCCCCTGGGAACAAGATAGGAAAATGGAGTTTAGTATGCCAGAACTCAGAATCTAAAGATGCATCTTTTAGTAAGGATGATTTTTACATTCTGGGTTTGAAAATACCACTTTTAGAAAGTAGGTATTTTCTTGCTTAGACACCCAATGTGTCTCTGCTAGGTTTGTGTATTGACTGTCTGGCTGTGGAGTGACAGGGGTTGGGGATGTGCATTCTATTTAGACAGCCACTTGGGGGGTGAGGTGTGTCCTGCCTTTCCAGGGTGAGTCAGGGCTGGGCTGAATAGACCTGGGCTGCATTCAGAGTAGGGGGAGGATATTTCTTTCACACCTGAATGGACCTGGTCTGCCTTAGACAATGCTGTCTCCACCTCCTGCCAGGAAGCTGCACCAGAGAGGACAGAACTGGTTCTGGCTGAGCAAAGACACTCTCTGCCTTCATAGAACAAAGGATGTTGTACTATAAAAAGTGGGCCCAGACCCCAGACTTTTAGATTACTTCTGGGATTCAAAAGGAACCTTTGCCAAGGAGAAGAGCTGTTTCTGCCAAGGAAAGGACATGGATTTTGCTGTATGCTGGGTCCCCTGCTTGAGGAAGATCTCCAAGGGCTTGAAGTAGAGCTTGCCTCCTGTTCTGAAGTCTCAGGGACACAAAGACTTCACCCCCAATACACCCTGAATTCCTTTGCTGGGAGTTCTGACCTGCCAAGAGGTGCCTACCAGTGTTCTGGGCCTCTTGAGGTTCTTTCTAGGGCTGGGACGTGAAGAAGATTAAAAAACTGTGAAAATCGATGCATTGCCTGGGTCCGATGCATCGCAGCGGTGCGAGAAGAATTTCTGATTCATTGCCGTCGCTGAACAATCAACGCAGTGCCTGCCTACGGCTGAAGTGTCTGCCCTGCGACAAGTCCTGTGCACCGATCTCCGACGTCCGAGATCACCACACCAACTGTGATGCAGGCCCTGCTGTATGAGAACCAACACATCGAAGTGGGACCTGGCTGGAATCGTTGCAGCGCATCCCGGATCTTCACGCATTGCATCGTCCCTGATCGTCACGCCTTGGGTTGAGGCACCAGGTCTGTCGCATCGCTAGGGGACGCAGTAAGAAACCAACGCATCACCTGCCCACGCTGTAAGAAACTGACGCATCACCTTGTCTCCGGTAAGGAACCGACGCATCACTACCCTGTGCAGCAGTAAGGAACCGATGCATCACCTCCCCTGGAGCAAGGAACCGACGCATCACCTTCCCTGTGTGTAAGGGACGGACGCATCACCTTCCCTGTGACCCTTTTTGCTTGTGTTTTTGACGCATCCAAGGTACTCTGGGGCATATGCACAAGGAGTTAACACCGTCGTAGCGTCTATCTTTTGACGTTACGGCGGCTTTTTTTTAATCGCCATATGTACAAGTTGCCGCTAATCGAGGTTAGCGACAGTTTACTGGCAAAATCGTCTGTTTTTCCGATCGCCACTTCTGTTAGCGATAGGTAACGAAAATGAGATGCAAAGTAGGTGTTCCTGTGCAAAAACGGCCGCTAACCCCACTTTGCGATATGTACAATGATCGTCAGGTCCGGTGATACGTTCCAAAAACAGCCGCTAAGGCCCGTTAGCGGCTGATTCTTAAGACCAGAAAAAAGGTGGTCTTAAAAATGGAGATAAAAATACAGGACATAAGGGAGACTAGCCACATGTGCTAACCTACTGATACCATGGAGGTACTACTCATGCAGCTTGGAGCACCAAGAAGACCATAACAACCACCGCCACCGCTCCAGGACCAACACGGAGGCAGCGCCAAAGAAGACAGCGGATCTATCGTCAATGCATCACCCTGATAGACCTAACGCCAGAGGATGTGATAACCCACTACAGGCTGAAAAGGTCCTCCATACTCTGCATACTGACCCAGATAGCTCCCAGGCTGCAGGCACCAACACAGCGTAGTACCAACATCCCTCTGCAGGCAAAGCTACTAGCAGTGCTGCACATGTTGGCCTCTTGTACCTTCCAACCAACCACTGCCAGAGTTGGGGGAGTCTCCAGGCATCCTTCTCAAGGTTCCTCCCAACTGTCTTGGATGCCATAATCAGCCTGACGCCACAGCACCTATGCTTCCCTAACACTGCACAAGAACAGCTTGACACCAAGCAAGGCTTCTATGCCATTACTGGCTTTCCACATGAGTTGGGGGCAATTGACTGCAACCATGTCCCACTTGTGCCTCCTGCGGACACTGCACACATCTACCGGAACAGGAAGCACACACACTCCATGAACGTGCAGGCAATCGTGGACCACCGGGGCTTGTTCACCAATGTCTAGGGAGTGTGCATGACTCCTACATCTTCCGGCAGTCCATCATCAACCAGCGGTTTGAGAATGGCACATATGGAAATGGACTGCTTGTTGGTAAGTACTAACTGAACACACCCCACACCTCAAGTCCACAATCATGTAGCTCACAAATGTGAGAATGCACATGTAGCAAATGTCATACAACATGCCTTGTAACATGTCCACCTACGATGCACAAGAACCCAAGGGACTGCGGTCACTGGGGGTAGCTTTGTAGACAAACTTTCATCAAAGGTCCTGCCCCTCCGTCACACATCTGCAAATGCTGGGAGAGGTGGGAACCAAGTAGGTGTGATGGAGGGGCAGGACCTATGAGGAAAGTGTTAACACAAGCCCGAGTCTGGTGGCGTTGTTCTGCATAGTCTGGAGCTTGCGGAGCAGAGACTTTTCCATGCCGGCGTAGAGGGCATTTCCGTAGCCCAGTCTGCTGGTAATGAGTGCGTGGGTGACTGTTTTTCGTGACTCAGGGAGGATCCATTTGAAGCTCCTATGGAGGATGCGGAGGGTGTTGAAGTAGCTGGAGGCGACGGCGGTGACCTGTCGGTTCATGGAGAGGGAGGAGTTGAGTATAATGCCCAAGTCTCTGGTGTGGTCCATGGGGGTCGGGGGCTGCCGAGTGCCGTGGGCCACCAAGTGTTGTTCCATGCCGCAGGGGTGGTTCTGAGGATGAGGACTTCTGTCTTCTCTGCGTAGAGTTTCCTGCAGCTGTTGCTCATCCAGGTTGTGACTTCCTGCATTCCTTCATGGAAGTTGAGTCTGGTGGTGGTGGGCTCCTTGGTGATGGAGAGTATGAGCTGGGTGTCGTTGGCGTAGGATACTATGCTGAGGTGTGCTGTTGGTCAATGGCGGTGAGGGGGGCCATGTGGATGTTGAAGAGGGTTGGGCTGAGCGATGATCCCTGGGGCACTCCGCAGTTGATTTTCGTGGGTTCCGAGAGGAAGGGTGGCAGTCTGATCCTTTGGCTTCTGCTGTTGAGGAACGATCGGATCCAGTCGAGGGCGGTTCCTTGTATGCCGGCGTCATGTAGTCTGCCCGCTAGTGTGCGGTGGGAGATGGTGTGGAATGCTGCTGACAGGTCGAGTAGAATCAAGGCTGCGGTGTGGCCTTGGTCGAGGAGGATGCGGATGTCGTCAGTGGCGGCAAGTAGGGCGGTCTCGGTGCTGTGGTTGCTGAGGAATCCAGATTGAGACTGGCCAGGATGGCGGTGTCCATGGCTTAGCTTGGGGGCTTGGTGAATTACTGGATGACGTTGAAGAGTTCTTTTGAGTTGGTGGAATTGGCAACGATTTTGTTGTGGATGAAGGTCCTTTTAGTGGTACAGATGCGTTGGTGGTATTTCATCATGGCGTTCTTGTAGGTGGTGAAGTTTACGGGTGTCTTGCTGTTTCTCCAGTTCTTCTCTAGGCATCTGCAGGTGCGTCTGGGTTCTTTGAGGTTGGTGGTGAACGAGATGGCTTTTCTGGTGTGCTGTCTGTCGGAGTTGTGTAGCGGGGTGAGTTTGCTGCGCAGTTGGAGATCCATGTGTGGAATTCCCTGGCAGCGCGGTTGGCGTCGGCTGCAGCAGTGGGGGTGTTGTGGCTGAGGGTGGATTTGAGCTGTTCCTCAGTGACTCTGCTCCAGTTCCTTTGGGGGGAGCAGGATGCAGGGTGTGGGTTTGGCCGGCTTGGGTTTGTCGCCGAGGAAGTGTACGCAGTGGTGGTCGGTCCATGGGTGTTGCTTGGTGTGACTGAAGTGTACGCTGTTTCCTCCTGCGAAGATGGGGTCGAGGGTGTGTCCTGCCTTGTGGGTCGGTGTGGTGAAGAGTTGTTTCAGTCCGATGTTGGTGAGCTTTTCACTGGGGGTAGTGGAGTTGGGGTCCGTGGTGTTGTTGAGGTGGAAGTTCAGGTCTCCGATGAGTATGTAGTCCATGGAGGCGATGGCGTGGTGTGCGATGATGTCGATGATGGTGTTGGCGAAGCGGTCCAGGAGTCCGGGGGGTCTGTAGGCGAGTGTGCCGCAGAGTGTGGAGATGGGGCTGGTCTGGACCTGGAAGTGCAGGTCTTCGACGGCAGGTAAGGTGTCGCTGGAGGTGGAGAAGCAGAGTGAGTTATTGTGCAAATGGTGAGGACTCCTCCCGGGTTGTTGGGGCGGTCCTCCCTCTGGATCTTGTATCTGTCCCGGATTGCGATGGCGATGTCAGGGGCGGATGAGGTGGTGGTCCAGGTGTTGGTAAAGATGGCGATGTCAGGTGAGAGTGTGTTCCGGAGGTTCCAGATTTCCACAGCGTGTCTGTGCAGGGAGCACACGATGAGGAGGATGCATCTTAGGGCGTTGGTGGTGTTGTCGGCCATGGCGGTGGTGGAGGTCTGGCGGCAGTGGTGGCAGGAGAACTCTCTGTGGGTCGTGTTCAGTGTGGCCTGTTGGCAGTTGTACTTTCTTCCGGGGTTGAGTGCGAGGACGGCGGATGAGTCGTAGTGGTAGACGTTAGGAGATCCAGGGTCCCTGGCGCTCGTCGTGGTTGGGTCGCCGACGGGCACAGACGGGCTTGCCTTTGGCACGCCTTCGTTGCGCCAGCGGTGCAAACATGCAGCCGCCACCATCAAATAGGGTGGGGGGAGGGACGAGCAGCTGGGAGACAATGTAATTTGCATTGATGTTGGTCAATTGTCTGAAGCAACACAGCACAAACCCAAATCACCAAAGTAGCACAAATCACACACCCCAAAATAGAAACTCTGCAAACACAGCAGGCACAAAAACTAATGGACACATCTCTCCATTATATGTCACAGGTGATCAAAGATATGCACTCTCTTCATGGCTGATGACACCCCTCAGAGCTACAAACAACCAAGCACAGAGACAGTACAATGTTGCCCCTGGACGCACCAGGTCCATTGTCGAGAGAACATTTGGCGTGCTTAATTCATGGTTCCGGTGCCTTGACATCTCAGGTGGCAGACTGCTGTACAGCTCTGAACTAGTGTGCAAGATCATTGTGGCATGTTGTGTGTTGCACAACATATGTGTCCGCACCTATGCGCCATGGATTGAAGTGCCGGATGAACCGGACAATCCTGAGGATGACCAAGAAGACGAGGCTGATGCTGCACACACCACAGCTTCTGCTGCAGGAACAGCACAAAGGGACAGAATTATTAGTAATTTCTTCACATAAGCACGTCAAAATATGACATCCCTTTTTTTCTTTTCTGTGCAAAATGCACATAACCATAGTTTGTGCAATAAAACATCACAACACCAAAACCTTGTGTGCATGTTCATTCTCTGCATAAGTACATCTATCTGACAAGTGAAAGTTAAACATTGTGCTGTTAGTAATGGTGAATTGAAAGTTTGTGGGTGAGTATGTGTTTTGGGGTCAGAGATACATTTTAGGGTGTGTTTTCGGGTCAGAGTTGAATTTTAGGGTGTGTTTTGGGGTCTGAGATGAATTTTAGGGTGTGTTTTGGGGGTCAGACATGAATTTTAGGGTGCATTTTAGGCTCAGAGATGAATTTTAGGGTGTCTTGGGGTCAGAGAGGAAATTTCATCAAATACTGTTCAACTGAGGAACAACTGGCACTTAGCGTCCAAATTTTTGCCGCCTTAATGCTAACACAACAATTTTTTTATAACCGCGAGGGAAATAATAGCTAAATACATGTGACAACACAGAATATTACAGCTAAAGCCAATTTGCATGCAGAATTTCACCACATAGTCAAAAAACGGACCGCAAAAACACAGGAAGTGATGTTAGCATGCATCCTGTTGCCTGGAGGAGTACTGTGCACTTTCACTTTCTCTTTTGAGCACACTTCTGGTGACGGTGGAGAGTGTTGAAGGTGTTTGGTGTTGTGTACTGGTGATTTTGGATTTGAGAGTGTTGTTGTGTCCTGTGAACTGTCCCTAGTGTCCCTGTGAAGTCTTGTGAACTTGTCCTTACTTGTTTTTTGCGACTTGTAATAAATCTTGTTGGGTGTTTGTCCAAGGGGTAATTTACATTCTTAATAGTTGTTGGGGTTTATATTAGGCTTTATTTATTAGGAGTGTGTTTAGGTGTGTGCTGGGAGATGGTGGGTGTGGGTAGGGAGGGCAGGATGTCGGAGGGGGCATTGGGGGGCTTCCTCTGGCTAGTGAAGTACTACCTGTCCTTGATGATAGAAGGTGGGGGTCGGATCCTGCAGGGTTATGCCGTACGTGTGCGGAAGGTGAGGTGGGAGCATGTGAGGAGCCAGATGCTGTGGGTCTTCGGTGCGGACAGGACTGTCCGACAATGGAAGCACCGATGGCAGAATTGTGTAGGCCCTGAGGGTGACATGTTGGACCACCTGGGAGTCCTCATTGGCCAACAAGGAGGTAAGTACGACCTCAAAATAGTTAAATGAACACTTTTGTAACAAATAAAAAATGCTGTCTGTAACACAATGGGGTATATGTACAAGAAAGTGGCGGAGTGAGGCGTTAGACGTCATGCCTTCATGCCTCACTTTGCCACTTCAGAATCGCAACGCTGCACTATGTTTACAAGCATATGGTGCAGGCTTGCATTTCCCCCTGCACTGGCGCAACAATTAGCAGTGTAGTGCCAACGCTGGCACCCAAGCACCATAGTGAAAGGGTGTCTGCGTGCAGGGCAAAGATTTTTCATATACAGGAAGGGTGACCTTACTGTACATAAACAATCCAAGGCATTTTGCTTGTGCAGCACACATGGAAAAAGTAAAAAGGATGAGGAATAATGCTTTTCACCTAGTTTTGCTAAGTTAGAATCAGCTTTTCCCTGACCTTTACTATTGGTGCTGCCTCCTATGTACACTGCCCTTGTACCTAGGTTTTATGTAACGTTGTATGAGATATGACTAATTGGACATTTATCATAGGACATCTCCAGAGTGTCATACACCATCAATAGTTGTGACACACCCTTGTGCGATCTGCAGCGATGCTATTGTCTACAGAGCAGGGAGAACATGATGTTGTTGGGAGAAACGGGACCTTGGTAATGTGTCACACAAGTCGTCTGTGCAAAATGTGCAAATGTGCAAGCATGATTGTCTTGTTTGGCCTAACTCTGCATTATCATGTCTTGTGGGAATAACAGGCAAACTAGACACAATCATGTATACAACATGAACTGCAACAGTACAGTTACAGAGCATTGACATTGATGGTGATGAATTGGATGATGAATAGGACACATGTGTGAATTTACGTCTGTTACCAACACATGTTTCTTTTCATGTCTCACAGCTGTCAGACCACTCATCACACAGGGGGATATCGACGCCTTCAGGGACCCACAGGCCACTGGTGAGTTCACCCATTAAATATTGTCATTGTGAGATGTGATGAATGTCTAGGTCAAATCATGTACTCAGTAGTATGCAGTATGGGTGTTTATCACATGTACCTTGCCTCCAGTGTGATGGTGTTTGGTGTAAGTGTGAAGGGTGTACAAATCAGTAAGTGAAGATGGAGCAATGCATATGTCTTCCGGATGTAACTTTGCAAATCCCCAGTGAATCATACCTATGCAAGAAATATCAATGGGTTCTGTCACTACAGCACATGCATGTGGATTACAGAGGGTACAGACAGGAGAGTAGACATGTGAGCAGTGTTGGTGATGAGTATGACCAGACATGGAATGCGTGTACATCCTTGACTGAGATGACTGTGCAAGTGGGCCAGATCATGCACAAGGAGGTAGTGTTTTTCAGGCCTTGCGGGATCAGACACAGGTTTGCATAGTACTATTGTACATATGCTGCATACCAGCTTTCCCAAAGTTGCAGGGCGGAGCTGTAAGCCAAAGCTACCAATGGCACGTTCCCCAACCGCCTAGCAAAGATGGCCCTATGTATGTAATTTGCATGTTTTTGCACTGCAATGGTGTTGTCAAGCTGTCTCCTTGGGGTCATTCCCCTAGTAGACTCAGGGGCAAATGTACAATCCCCTCTCGCCGAATATGTGACGTTACCCTGCATACATTTACGATGCATGCTGTTACTCCACAGTTTTTACCCCGCAAAACCTTTTACAACTCAGGGCTTTACAACGCTATTTGTTACAATGCATTCCCCATTACAATGCAATTACTATTCTAACTCCAGGGGGGCGTTACTTTGGGGAATGCGTTGTAACAGTTTGCAGTGTAAAGCCCTGCATTGTAAAAATGTTATCGGAGTAAAAATGCAGGGTAAACAACATTTGTCCTGCTCGCCACCACTACGTCACCTATTGTGAAGTTGTGGTGGCGAGAGGGGCTGCGCCTCATGTACAAATTAGTGTTCAGCCACCTAACATTGTTTTTCCATGTGTGCTGCTTGATGCAGCACAAATGAAAGTGACAGTAGGGCTTTTACAGGATTGTTCATGTGAAGGAAGGGACACCTTCCTACACATAAACAAGCCTCCCCTGCACACAGACACCCTTGCACTCTGGTGCAAGGGTGCCTGTGTTGGCGCAGAGTTGATAAACTTCACGCCATCGCCGGCGGACATGCAGGGCTGCTCCAGAATATTGCACATATGGTGCAGCCCTGTGTTGCAGAAGTGGAGGAACGAGACGCCACACCCGGAGGGATAATGCCTCTCTCATCCAATTACATGTCCCCCTCAGTCAGGGTATGTGACAGCCCCATCATTTGACACTGACAGTCTCATTGGGTTGTGACACTACATGTCACATGCCATGCACTGTCATGTCAGTGTCGCCAGCATGTTGTAAAGGATCCTTGATTCTACATTGCATTGTTCATGTCCGTTTCGAACTTCACAATCTTTCGTTAGAGTGTAGGCTCCCATGTTTCACTGACCTTGTGTTTCTGAGTTAAATGGAGAACATTGACATCGTCATCAGGACTCACATTTTGTCATTGCTCTTATTTGACAGACAACATGTCGCCAGAGGAGGCCCACGCATTCTAGGTCAGGAAGGACCGGTATCTTCACATACACAGGGTGGCCAAGGGATACCGCAACATGGCAAGGAGGCATCAAGCTGACCGGGCAGCTGGGAGGTGTAAGTCGGTGCCCGATGTAGTTCTCCAACGCAGGCAGAGTGACACACAGGCCATACCTGGCCCTTCTGGCGGCGTGGGTCCCGATGTGGACAGGGATCTGCACATCCCCCGAGACACCACACAGACAAGCTGCTGCCTCAGTATCCGGCACACAATCTGGTGCCCCCTCACAGCCCCACGGACAAGGGACAATGCCAGCTGCAGCATCCGATCAGGTAGTGCCATTGACCATGCTGGACCGTCGCACAATCATGGACATGAACATCAGAGTGGCACAAATAGAACGTGAAATGGCAGAGCATACCACCCACCTGCAGGACATTATGGCTGCCCTGGGTCTCCCATTTTGAGCTTTCTGTTAGAGACCCATTCCCCTTTTCTCCGTTCCCCCAATGTTATTTTTTATCATTAGTTAGTGATAGGTAAGTTTTTTAAGTGTTAGGTAGTGTAGTTGTAGTGTAGGAATAGGTAGTGTTAGATTTTAACATCGTTTTAGTTATTTATTCTCTTGTAGTATTTGGGGATAAGTTTCCTTTTCCTTTGGGTGGTGGGTTGATGTATTTGTTGTTATAAAAAAATAGAAAAATTTCCAAAATATATATTTGTGTATGATATCCGTGTAGTTAGTTTATGTTTAGCTAAGATGTATTTGTCCTGTCTTCTAATGTGCTTTAAGGGTGGGAGGGGGTTGATGTCTTAGATATGTTGTTGCGTGTTTAGGATTAGTTACGTTAGATAGTTTAGATTAGCATTCACTTTGTTCTAGTTAGTTAAGATTAGGTTAGTTGTAGTAGTGCTTAGTGTTAGTTTAGGGTAGTTAATTTTTGTTACTCGATAATAAATGTTTACTGTTTTTGAATTCTGGTTGCACTTATGTCTGAAGTCATTTAGTGGAGTGTTGCTTTTTACCTTGTATACAACTTATTCAATCACAAAACAATCATTTCAATGTATACGTGTGGTCATGACATGTTACTTAGCTGGAAGAATAGTGTCATGATCCTTTTGATTTGAGCACTGTAAACTTGCATGGATTACAGGATGGCAAGTAGGAGTTATGGCCTAGGCTAGGGACACTCTTTTGTGAAGTTTAACATCTTATGTGTGACTTACAGAGTTGGACAGCACATTGTTGCCCATTTACAACACTATGTAGGAACATGGCCTTGAGCAGACATTGACATTGCGACTCTTATCCATCATGAAAATGGATGTATGCACCGTGTTCCACAGATTACGTCCACACCCTGCATACCACATGAGCCTGGCGCAGAGCCCATCTAGCATGCACACACCTAGGCACACTTGCTGCGCAGTGAAAGTGTGTCAGCATTATTGAAATTGGATGGTCCTGTGCATGGAGGCTCACACTCCTGCCCATGCAGAATGTTTTCATTTTGTGGATCAAATGTGCATGGCATATGGCGGAACACAGTTCTGATGCAAACAGGAGGGGAAATGTAGCATTGCTCCCTGTAGTGCCAGTGACATACCCACTTTTCTCAGCTGTTAAATTTTTTAATTGCCTCATAGTACCACCCTTGAAATGGTGGTACAGCATCTGACTATATGCTAATTGCAGTGCACTACACATCCCTAGACACGTTGCCCTCTCCTTTCACAGTGAGCCCAGCATGAGAAGGTTCCTTATTTCCAAGGCATTGTTAAGCCAAGGGAAGAGGCTGACCGAGGACTTGCACTTTAGGATAAGTCCCTATTGACAACACCACTTCACTGAAACAGACATTGTGGTTCCAATAGCGGGTGGTAGATATGTGCCATTATGAATCTTCATCTATGTGAATATGGTGTGCTCTATCTTGGAATGTAAAAACAACAATTGATGGACAGAATGCAGAACAATGTCATACATTCACCCCAGTACAGAGATCTGGGCCTAAATCCATCGTTTTTTTGCTCACCATGCCATTCCAGTTTGAACCAAGCCATATGCAAATCAGTCTTGACCCTGTGCCCAATGGAATGTGACATGCAATGACCCCCATCACAACAAGCTTTGTCCACCCGGTAGAGTGTGAGTAGATCTGCCAAGTGAGACTTGTTAGCAATGCTAAATGGAGACACTACTTGTGGCATGCGACTGACTTGGACATATTTACACACATGCCTATTGCCATCATGTACGTAGGGCAATGTTGGAATCTTGCTAGAAGGTTGTATTTGAGCAATGAGGGCACAGCTAGTTCACACATGTCCGGTCATCTCACTGCCTATCTGGGACACAGTTGAACATGAACATTTACCATATGTCCCTCGGTGTACGTTTTGATGGATTCACTGGCCCAAATTTTTTGCAGACTTCTATACTTGAATGGTCATGGAAAACACACATCTGTGTATCTTAAATATTTTAATTTGCATGTGCATTGGCTTTGGTGAAGACTGGCTCAGTACTTTGTCAAACAACCGCCACATTCCATAGATGCCCAGTGGAGGGCCTGACTGAGTCCTTTGGGGGGAACATGTCCAGAGGAAGAGGCAGAGTTCAGTCAATAGGCTGATTGCAGTGTCATTGGGAACAACACAAATTATGGCAGTCCATATCGAGGTCCAAGGTGAGTGTCGCAGTGTCAATATGAGGACAGTGGAAGCTGATATTCTGGGGCATGATGCTAAGCACAGATCCAAGGCAAAACAGTCCATTTGGCATAGATGAATGCTACCTCTTTCTTCTTAGCAATAATGCAGAATCATCCACATCTTCGTCCTCTGATGTGTCATGTGCCTCCCGTGTGCGTGGTGGTAGATTGGCTGCAGCACTGTGAGGCACTGACACATCAGGGGGCTGAGATGTGGATGTTGAAGCAGCAGCAGCATTCATCTGTGCCAAACCTTGAGGCAGCACTACTGTGATGAGCAGCTGCAGGGCATGAAAGATTCCAGCAACGTGTCTGTGGTGTGCAGCCGTGGCAGCCATTTGTGAGGCTTGCATCTGCTCCATGTTCTCCATGGTCATTCGCATGTGGCGCAACTCCTTGCTGACATCCCTGGAGCCACTCTGACTGGACAGTTGTTCTTGTCTCTGAGTCAGTACTCCAGTGATGTCAGCCATGGAATGCTGGAGAGCATGGAGCAGACTGTGGGTGTCTGTGATGGTCTGTAGGTGGTCCCGAATTGGACTGAGACACCCACATACCCCATCTAATTTGGCCACCAAGCTGTCAAACCCCACCCGCACCTGACCAGCCATCTCCTGCTGGACCTCTACCGCACGACGTTGAAATGCCAGAAGTGGGTCCTCAAGGTCCTGGGAGACAGCTGTGGTGGTCGGTGCTTGCTGCTGGGTGGTTTGTGCAGGGGGTGGAGTTTCAACAACGCTGCTGGATGGCCCTGCTTCCGGAGATGGGGTGCTAATTGAGTCGAGCAGCTGTTGGAGGGTGTCCTGGTCAATGTTTGCGAGGTCTTCCTCTTCATCATTGAAGAGTGGGACAGGCTGCTGTACAGGAGGTAATGTTTCTCCCTCTGCAATGTAAAGGGGAGATGCAGTTGTATGTGTGTTTCAAGTATGATCATGCATTGGATACGTTTACAAGCAGACTGCATGACAATGTCCATTCAGAATGTTTAGGAGGAGATGCCTATTACATGGCGGATAGTGATTCATTGTACAACATCACGGATGTGACGTTAGAGTTGTACATTATCATCTCACAGTTTACAAGTAGGCCAAATGTGAGCGACCAATTTCTACACACATGCAGCTCCAGTTGTGTCCTTTGCTCAGTAGTGACTGTGATGCAGTTTGTACCATATTGTTGTCAATGTTGATTAGCTCAGATTTATGTGTCTGTGAACTGCATTGTGGGAGAGTCACCCCTACTCAGTACACCCTGATATTTTTTTAAGATTGCTCTATTTGGGAGGGGTGGATTGCATGGTGCCACACCTTGTAGTTGGCAATGCAACATGATTGTTGTTGTGCCATACTTAGGGCTATCCCACTGGTGTGATCTGGGTTGATGTGAAGCGCCACATGATATGGGCAGGGAGGTATGCTTGATTTGCCATGATACACACAGTGTAGATACTTGTGCATTTTGTTAAGTCAAAGGGAGTGATGACATCTTAATAGATGCATGTTGATCTGCAAGTATGCCACAGCTTTGGCTTTACTGCCCCTTATCCCTTTTACCCAGTGACCCTTTCACTTATGTGCATTTCCAATGGTGAGATGTTTCAAGCTTGAGGAAATATGGGTCTTGGTCACAGTTGGGACACTTGTGCATTGTTGGCCAGCAGATGTCTTTCTTACATCAGCGGTTGCATGAACACGAGGAAGTGACAGAGTGTGACCTGCTCCTTTAAGGAAGAACTCCGCATTCCACTTCATTGACCGTGGCCTGCACCATGTTGACATGTTTATGGTGCAGGCATGCATTTCATCATGCACTGTCACTTGCCTTGTCAGTGTGGCTCACAGACAGGCAGCTTTGCTGGGTAGTGACGTGTGCATGGGTTTGGTGCGGGAATGTTTATGTGTGAGGAGGGACCCCTTCAAGCACATTGGCAATGATGGACTAATTGCTGTTTCTATGTGTGCTGCACAATGCAGTACACATGTATATCCAAATAGCTTTGGCTATTGTGATTTATCTTGTGTGCATGTCGTCGGTCATGTTTTTCCTTGCAAGCATTGCTTACTGCCCTCCTGTTGGCTTAACTGTTGTGAGTATGGTGCAGCGTGATTTTCTATTGTTGTTGCAGGCTGAACAGACAGTAACAACACCCATTACCCTCAACATTGACACCACGTGTAGTGTGTAAGTGGGCCTAGATTTCAGGGCTGTGGATTTCCAAAGGCTTATTAGTGGTGCTCAGATCACCCCACCACCCACCACATCACATCAGGTGTGATTGGCAAGGTGATGCGTGTTTGGGAATATGCCACGCAGATGCTCACATGGATGATACATGCTGTCCTGTTTCAGATTATTTTTTGCCGGGGTTTGTGTGCAGATGATAACAGACATGACTGCATATTTGTTCACTGACACTGTTGACTTTCACAAAATACTTGTTTACATGCACATCAAGGTGTAATGGGCAAATCACACCAGGCCTAATGTAGATTACAGTTTTAGGTATGGCACATGTGTACACTTGAGAGTAGAGGAGTGCATTTTGAGCTAAGGTGTGATGGTGTCATTTATCAATTAGACATTTTTTGGCGCTAAATTGCTATTCTTGCTTGGTGTCATACTTGACTTGTCATACTTCTTTTCAGGGACTTTTTACTTCTGTGAGTATGGTACATAGACAAGACATGTAGTAAAACATTATGGTGACACTTTCCTGATATGCGTAGTCCATGCACTGTACTGTTGAAGGCATGTCCCCCCTGCTTATGGGATGACATCACCTTTTGACTCAACTGCGCTGAATGGGTGCATTGTGCGATATGCACCTTTTAGCCAGAAGGCTGCATGATCACTATGTTATGACGATGCATGTGTTTATGGGATGCAGACTCACTACATGCTTTCTCACTTGGTGTACACAGGGCTGCATCTCATGAACAAAGAAAGTGGCACATAGCCTGGAGATGCGGCAGGCTGTGAAAATGGCCCCCTTGCCTCAACACCACGCATATACAACTTGTCTGCACAGAGCTGCATCTATTTGATGACAATATGAGGATGCACTGTGAACTCGCCTGATTATGTGCATAAGTGAGCATGTCACCACCAATGTCAGCACACATGCACCATTGTGTACTTGTGTCTGAGTTGTGTGCAAGAATGTGTATGTGCAGTAAGGTCCCCCTTCATACACATGTACAATCTTCAATTCAACTCAGACACCCTTGCACAATGGTGCATGTGTGCTGACATTGGTGGTGGCATGCTCACTTATGCACATAATCAGTCGCGTTCACAGTGCATCCTCATATTGTCGTCAAAGAGATGCAGCCCTGTGCAGACAAATTGTGTATGCGTGGTGTTGAGGCAAGGGGGCCGTTTACACAGCCTGCCGCATCTCCAGGCAATGTGCCCCTTTGCTCTTTCATGTTCCCCTTATTTAGTGGTCTGATATGAATCTTTGGTTATATTTTGAATTACTTTTCTGGGCAGATTTCCAAGTCTGTGACCCCACCAATATGTGTCTTGCAATATATTTGTTGACTAGGATGATATGTGTCTATACCCCCAGGGACAGAAGTATATGGGACAAGATCTGCAGTCATTGTGGATGTGCACTGGGAGATATTTAGTTGTGAATGAGTGACATTGGGCCCATCCACCCCGTCCCCCCAGTCCCTGGTTGTTACTCACTGTTTTGCTGATTTGGCTGGTCATGTTCAGCAGTATCCTGTCCCTGGACTCCAACCACCGACTCCTCGCAGATGACTGCGGACACCTGTTCCTCCAACGCATTCAGCTCCTCCTGTGGCGCTGGACTCCCACCTCCGGTCTGCAGTGCTGCATTATGATTGGCCGACAGTTTCTCCTTGGTCTTGCGCTTAGCATCATGCCAGCGCTTCTTGCAGTCGATCACTGTCCTCCTCACCTCTCCGACAGCATTCACCTTGGCTGTGATGGACTGCCACATTGCATTTTTGGTCCCCAATGACCCAGTGGAGCTGACAAAGGGCTGGTATTGTTTCTCTGTCACCTCCGCAATCAGGACCTGGTTTTCCTGCTGGCTGAACCTGGTTTTCCTCTTCCTCTTTCCCTTGCCCTTCTCCTGGCTCTCTGGCTGGTCCTCCTGGCTGTTTGGGGGGTTGTTGTCTCCTGCAGTACTGGGTCCAGCTTCTTCCATGGTTCTTCAGATTTTTTTTTTCTGTTTGTGATACTTCACGGGCGTTTTGTAGTCTCTTTTCCCGCCTAACGTGAAAAAAAGTGGTGTCACGCTAATTAGCGTGCAGTTTCTGGCCGCTGACTGGCCTGCCACCACTTTTTTCAAGTTAGCGGCAAGATTTTTATCGCCGTAATGCTGTTGTTAACATCGACAATTTCGGCAGAGATGAGAAGCTATCGCCATGTAGTGACGGCTTGTACATACGTCGCTAACATGGAGATAGTTTTCGGTGGTACGCGGCGATAAAAAAATTGCTGCTAACTAACGTTAGCGATAGTTATCATCAGTCCTTGTACATATGGCCCTCTGTGTTGAAAGTGTTGCATCCACCATTTTCTATGAACAGAACTATTTCTACCTTTTAAAAGTCATATTTTGATTACTGTATTGTGGATTTTTGTCGTTTTGGTCTTGTTTGGTTTAGATAAAGATTACTTATTTTTCTAAATTGGTGTGGTGTCCATTTGTAGTGTTTTCACTGTATTACTGTATGTGTGCACAAATGCTTTACACACTGCCTCTGAGATAAGCCTGTCTGATCGCGCCAAGCTACCAAGGGGGTGAGCAGGGGTTATTTTAGAAGTGTATCCCCCTTACCCTGACTAGGAAGAAGGGTCCCTACTTGGACAAAGGTGCAAACCATTGCCAAATAGAGGCCCCTATTTTTAACAAAGAGTATTTCCCTACCAGGACATGTAAATCTTAAAAGTACATGTCCTACCTTTTAGGTACACTGCACCCTCCTCATAGGCTGTCCAGGGCCTAATCTAGGGGTGACTTATGTGTAATATAAAGGAAGGTTTAGACCTGGCAAGACGATTAACTTATCAGGTCGACATGGCAGTTTAAAAGTGCACACACCAGCTCTGCAGTGGCAGGGATGCAACATGTTTGAAGGGAAACCTATGTGGGTGGCACAATCAGTGCTGCAGGCCCAAAAGTATCATTTGATTTATAGGCCCTGGTCACATGTAGTGCATGGTACTAGGGACTTATAAGTGAACCAAATATGCCAATCAGTGATAAACTGATTGTTATCACATTTTAGATACAGAGCACATGCACTTTGTCACTGCTGACCAGTGCTAGAGTTCTACAACTAGCGAAAACAAAGTTCAGCAAAAACAGTAAAAAAAAGGAGGTTAGAGGGCAAACAGTCAGGGGAAACTATGACAAGGATGTCACGTCCAACAGGGACGATCGCAATAATATTAAGGCCATCCCTGAAAGTCACATGAGTAAAGATAGCTCCCTCATGTTAGCATCTTGGAATGTGGCAGACATAAATAACAAAAGAAATTACCAATTGGTTGACTTTTCCGAGATCATTTGCCATAATACATTTATAGGAGACGTGGGATGTAGAGGGCTCCTTTTTCCTGGAAGGTTACAAATCATATTTTATTCTCACTGTGCCTTTAAATAAGGGGCCACCCAAAGGGAGGTTTGTTGATTTTGGTTTCTCTTTCTTTAAATTGTAGTATTAAGAGACTGGCAATAAGTTCTGCCAATATGCAAGTAATTATCTTTACCTCCCCTGTGGTTGGTGTTTTTGTCCTATTACATTTTTACAAAGACAACTGGTCCCACTGTTTGTGACACACTTTCTATTCTTAGGGAACATGTGTTGAATATTGATATTTGTACAAATGTAAAAGCCAAATTTATTTTGATGGGTGATTTTAACATCCACCCCTGTGAACATTCCTTTACCCCACGGAACCAAGTGTATGACGAAGACTCTCTGCACATGGAACACAGTCATGCCGGTGGTTTCTTAAATAATCTCCTTGCAGAATTTAACTTGGAGTGTTATGACCGAAATGCTTCAAAGCGCAGATGGTAGCTTTGCCACCACTTTTATCGTACAAGGTCAACTCTCCACAGTACATTATATTTTTGCTTCTGTCTCTTTGTGGGATCTTTTAGGTCATTTCTGTAGAAGTGTTTCTGGTTTCAGTGATTATTATTGTATCTCTGTTATTGTGACTGACTTTCTTGCACAGACCCGTGTACATGGTAAGTATTCTCATGTGGGTGGTCCAGCAACAGACCAGAGTAGAAGACTAAGGTGGTCGAAGATTGTACTGGAGGACTCTTTGAAATGCCTTCTGGAAAGTAAGTGAGGAGAATTTGAATTATGTTTGGAGGACTCATGCTGATAGTCCCTTTTTAAATGCATATCTGGAGATCAGGAATGAAATTAAATCTGTAATCATTCCCCTCTAAATTGGCAGCAAACAGTAATCCACAATGGTTTAACAAAGACTGTTCGAGAGCCCATAAACTATTAATGATTGCTCTTAAATCTCTGCCCAAAGATCGCTGTTTACTAGCTAGCAGACATATGGCTTTTAAGAAGGTGTTAGATATGAGAAAGAAAGCACTTAAAGAGTAAGCCTGGGAATATCTCACGGAGGCTTCACTTAGGGCAGATAGCAGTAGATTTTGGGAGGTTGTTAACCGCCCTTTATTTAATGACAAGAGGGCCCATTCCACTTCATCACATATCATTCCAGGGAAATGGATTGAGCATTTTGAGGGCATTTCTAGTACCTCGATTAGTGAGGCCCAACTTGACCTCTATCAATTTCCCATCAATGCAATCTAACATTTATTTTTAAGGAGGTTCATTAAGCCATAGGGCACATGGCAAGTCACAAGGCCTCTGGTCTGGATGGGACTCCTGCAGACTTGTTCAAGGTGTCACCTGAACTTTGGGACCTGATCTTAACCCGTATGTTTAATTTGGCAGTACGTACTGGCCTCCCTTACTTGCTGTCCCAGTCCAGTACATCCCTGTATAAAAAAAGGGTTTGAGAGATCTACTGAGTTGCTATAGGCCTTTCTGTTTGATAGATTTGGTAGTTAAGGTGATGGGCAGGGTCATCTCGGAGAGGGCCATGTCATGGGCAGAGGATGGTTCCATTCTTTCAGACTTACAGTTTGGGTTTCGCCCGGACCTCGGCACATGTGATCAATGCTTAAATCTCTTTTTGTTAATTAAGTGTGGGGTGAGAGGGATGAATATTGGCCCTATTTTTGTTTACCCTGTATGTGAATGATGTGGGGGCCATGTTGTTAGATAAGCAGGTGGACTGTCCTTGAGTGGGTACTCGTCAGATCCCCACATTGTTATATGCGAACAACACTATTTTGCTTGCGAGTACTGCCCTTGGCCTTCAAACACTGCTCAAAGTTTTTTTTTTACTTATATGAAGAATCTTGATTTAACAACTATGGTAAATCCTAGGTGATGGTTTTTGGCCCTAAGGGAACCAAGTCTAGATCTTCTCATGTTCAGGGCCATAGGTTTTCTAGCCTCCAGACTTAAATCATGGTTTATGATGACCGATCCTCCTGGGGCCCATGGAAAAAAATGAAAAGAGTGTCCCTGTCCTGCTCTTTAGGGGCAGTCTTTTCCTTCTCCTCCAGAATTTGAAGTAAGCCACTGGGTGCATTGATTAAGATTTATCAGGCCAAATCGGTCTCGGTAGCCACATATGGCAGCGATGAGGGGGGTTATATAGGCACATGTGAGCCTCAGATGGATGAGAATGGGTTTTGTAGATGCCTTTTGCCGGTTCCAGTATCTACTGGTGCATTTATGGTCCAAGAGAAGCTGGGGCTGCCTTATTCATCGGACCTCATTGCATTGCATCCCCTGCTTAGGTGGCTCACCATCTGGGTGAGACCTGAGAACTACTGTAAAAGGGAGATACTTATGAACTGCATGCAGCTCCACAGGTGGAGGTCAATTAAATGGCTAGCATACATACGGGACACCTTGTTAAGGTAGGAAGAGCAGTTCTGTTTGATTCTCCGCAAAATATTCTGAAGGCACACATTCTCTGGACATGGAAAAACTTTTTGTTATGATGGAAAGCAGTGAGAGTGAGTTTAGAACTTGAGAAGCCCTCGGTGCGAGGACATGAGCAGATCCTAACAGGGTCAGTTAAACCTTATTTGCTTAATGTATCTATTGCTCATCATCTGTTTCTTCTTACCAGATTTCGATTCAAACAATGTAATCTGTTTACAACATTACCTAGGCAATTTAGTGGGATCGCACAGTCGGGACCCTGCATATGTGATAATTTTTCTGCTCAGGATCTTGTGTATTTTATGTTTTTGTGCTGTTTTTCTGATGCTCCTCACAAGACGTTTTTGTTACCTTTGTTGAAAGCCCTGAATTTTGTCCAGGTTAAGCCTTCTCCTAGGTACCTCCAGTTAATTCCGGATGTTTGTGCAACTTATGCTGTTGCCTCTTTCTTGGCTTTATCTCTGAGTTGAAACATTTGCAAAGTCGTGGTCTGTATGAGAGCTTTTAGCTTGTTTTTGTTTCCTTTTTTAAATGCACTTTTGGATCTGTCCTCAGTAGGAGAGGCGTAATGCAACATAATGGTTTTGTGACTGTAGACTCCATGATTTAGCCCATCATCTCATTGTACATGATGTCTGATTATTGTTAGGCCAGCCTGATTTTGTAAACCATGCACCTTATTGATGTTATGTATTTTTAAGTTATATGTCTCACTGTGCTTTGTTAGGTCAGATGGATCTAAATGTTGTGCACTATAATGTGATTTGCTGCCTCTATGATATTGCTTTAAGGGTTTTTTGTTTAGAATGAACTGTATTGGCCAAGATTTTGTGTATGTTATGGTCACCTTTATTTTTTGATATATTTGAAAGGCTATGATATATGTGATTAATCGTGGGAAGCAGCTTAGCATGTCCATGCTCCTACTCTTGTCTGCCTTATTTGCTCTCCCACCCACCTGACCTTTCTGAACCTCTTCTTTGTACATTTTCATTTCACGTTGGTGATTGTCTCACCTTTTGTGAGTGGTGTTTGTATGTATACTGCTCACAGCCATTCAAACTCTAGTGCTCATGCCCACTATTGCACTCTCCATGGAAACATCCATGGAATAGTGTAGATTAGTTTGCCTCGAGGAATTACGGTCACACTGGAGCACTTCTTTCCATTCAGCATTGTGAGTTGGTGTTTGTGACTTGGAAAGTTGGCACAGTAACTGTTTTTGGAGCCACATTGTATGTAATGTCTGGCCAGGATGTGCATAGAGAGGACATTGCGCGCTTACTGTTTGGGCTTATCAAAAGTAGCATCCATAAATTCTTTCTCCTCTGGTATTTGGAAATGGAGGTAGAAGATAAAGCATATGCTATGACAATCTGACTAGATATGGGGACATCTTGTCAGAAAACCGCATCAGATGGGGTTGTTTACACATGTGCGCTTTCGGGTTAGTAGGGTAGCAAGCTGATAACACCAGTGATGTCTCTGCATGCATGTTTCAGGAAGTGATCTATATGTATGTAGCAAGCTGTTGACTCTAGTAAAGCCTCTGTGTATATATCTCTGAAATGTATGTGTAAAACAGACCTCATTTGCTCACCGTTGCTTGTGGCATGTTACCCTTATGCTTTGTCATGTACAGTGCCAAACGTTACATACAAAATGGCTTTTTCCTGAAAAAATACTTCATAAGATGGCTTACTTACTTCCTTAGAGCAGCAACCTTATGGGCTTTGTTGGAAACTGGGCTTCCTTGCAGATGCCCCCCACTTTTTGCCCCCAGTAGAACTGCTACTTTCTTGTTTTTAACTCTGATAGTGCACTGGGACCTGCTAACCAGGCTCCAGTGCCAAGGCTCTTTCCCCTAAAAGTAATCGTGAATTGGTACACCCAATTGGCAAGGTACATTTTCCACTTATAAGTCCCTCATATATGGTACCAGTGGTACCCAGGGCTAGAGTGGTAAAGTGGTCACCAGGGCTGCAGTGCTGTATTGTGCCACCCTGTATGACCCAAGTAAAAGTGTGTCTGTAGGCCTGCCTTTGCAGCCTGGACAAGCAGCCTGTCTGCTTGAGAGAGACCCTACACACACCACATTCTGCAGAGTCACTCTTACTGCCTTAATATAAGTAAGTCATCTCTAAAAGAGGCCTCCTATAGCCCAGGAGGCAGGGTGTATTATATTAAAGTTGTGTATACATATGTTCAGACATATATATGCCTAAAGTAACCCTATAAAGCAAGGATTACTGTAAGTAACCGGCAGTCCATAGATTAACATGGGCTGGCTACCAAGCAAACTCGAGATAGCCAGCTCCATTTGGGTACCACTGAATTGTGGTGTGTTTGGACTTAAACACTGTGCTTTTTCACCCCAACACGATTCTCGTGCAGAGGGTGAGCTGTCATGCACATAGGTGCCACCCTGATTGGGTGCCCACCTAAGGTTTAATGCTCCAGTGTCTTGGCGGGATTCCCAAAGCCATTTGCTGCCAAGACAAGAGTCTGCCCTCCTGGTGGGATGTGATAGCAATTCCCCAGGATGGAGACAAAGGCCTGGACAGGAAAGTGGTCACACCTCCTCCCTCCCTGTATGGCTAGTGTGACAGCAATCAAGGGTGTGTGTCTCAAAGGCATCCCTGCCCTTGCTGTACAAACGCCCTTGTTCCCCACTCAAGGACAAAGCCTTTCCCACTCCTGAAGCAGATCTGCTTGCAGGACGGCAGGAGAATTAGGTAAGCAGAAGGCGTACCCCTCCAAAAAGCTAGCCACACCTTTATGTTGGGCTAGGAGGCATGGAAGGTTTCTACCATTTGGGAGACCCTGAAATAGAGTATTCTGTGTAGCACAGTGAAGTACACCCACAGGATGTTGTCACTACGGGGGGTGGGTTAGCCGCAGGGACCAGTAGCCCATTGGCCACTGTCCCTCACACCCTTAACACCCGCTAAACTATGATTTAAGGGGCTCAATTCTGACTTTAAACCAAGAAAAGTCACAAAGAAGACGCTGTCACTGACAACAGGACTTTGGACTCTGCCGCAGTGCAAAGATAGAGCAAACTGCCCTGAAGAGACCATATGCTGAAACCATGTGTTCAACGTATGTCCATGGCAAAAGCTCATTGCTTTCAGCAAGAAGGACTCCAGTGGACCCCAGAAACCAAAGCAGACTCCCTTTGACTGGCAGGACCACTCCCCTGCAAGCTGCAGGAAAATCGACATGCTGCGTAACAAGAATTGCAACTCGCTGGGCCTGTCAAGAGTGACCCCTGATAGAAGTGGTGTCCTGTAAGCCCCGAGTAGTAGCTAAGCTTTCACCAAGTTTCAAGCCGCTACTCCACTCCTGTCGCCCTCCAGCCACAAAAGTATCCATGGATTGCTTTTGTCGCAGCCAAGGCTTGTTGGTCACCAGCCCAGTAACCAACCCCTGAAATGACTTCACAAGCCCGAGAACAACTCACAGGGACAGTGACTGACATCGGCAATTACTCCACTACAGTGTCCTTGCATCCTGAAGGTGGTGTTGTTGAGTATGTGGTAAAGCATCGTTGGTGTGACCTGCCCCAATGGACAGCTACCTCTGTACCTGGAGCTGCTGAGCAAAGTAGGAGATTTCCAGCTGTTGAACACGGGTCCTAGGACCCCAAAGGCCTCTGCTCTACGAGGGTAGAGTGTAACTCCATGTGCATGCGCTGGTGCTTGTTGTGTCCCTGTAGCTCAGAAATGAGGTCAGCCAACTGAGACTCAGGTAGCCTAGATGAAGGGAGTAGGTCCAGTCTTCCTTCTCAGACAGCAGGGCAGCCCTCAATCAGTAAGGCACCCCTCTGGGGCTCAAGGCAGTCTTTAAGCAGCAGGGCAATCTCCTGGTAGCACCAGGGCTATCCACTGGCAGCAGCAGGGCAATCCTCTGGGGAGCAAGGCAGCCCTTGCAATGTCTACAGGCCCAGGAGCATACTGATGAGTGGCTCAGGAGGTCCAATATTTATATGTGGTGCCAGCCTTTGAAGGGGGGAGATTCCCTATACCACCCCAATGCTTGGTTCTGGAAAGTTCTTCCCTTCCGCTGGCAAGGCTTCAAGAAGTCCAGGTGACAAAAGGCTGGTGACAGGGTCCTTTGTGTGTGCTGGAGGGTATCCCTTTGAAAGCTAGGTGGGGCAGGGCACAGCTCTGTCCCCAGCCATTCTGGCAGGATGGCCTAATCAGGCCACACCTAGTCTCTTTCTGTTTCACTGCCTTGGAGAAATGCAAAAACCTCAACAGCCAAACCATTCACAGTCATGTGGCACAGAACACTGGCAGAAGGCACAAGTGTTTAAGACACGAAAATGCCAACTTTGTAAAAGTAAAAACAACAAGGTGATGGATGAAATGCTTGAATTAAGCTCAGCCACTAGCAATTGCTTATGGCCACATCCCAAGCCATCATTTTTTGCCCACCATGCCACCTCAGTTTGCACCAAGCCATATGCCAGGTATAGCTTGGTTGAAGTGGCGCCGTGAGCCCAGGACCCACACCTGGGCATATCAGGTGCTCTTAAGGTGTCAAATTCAAAAACAACAAGGTGATGGATGGAATCCTCAATTAATTTGAGCCACTGGCAATCACTCTGGCTGCATCGCAATCCATAGTTTTTCACCCAACATGCCACCTAAGTTTGGACCCACTCTAGTATGTTGCCCTTAGTAGACACAGTCACTGGAACCATGCAATACCTAGCTGATGAGCCCATAACAAGGGTGAAACAAGTCATGGGTTGCTTGTATTCTGATTTAGGGAGGACCTGGCTTGGCAGTTCAGGCTTGACTGTTCTTATTGGATCAGGGTCAAGACTGATTTGCATACAGGTGGGTCCAAGCTGTGGTGGCATGGTGTGCAAAATAATGATGGACTGGGATGTAACCTCGAGTAATTCATCATCATTCATCTTTATTCGGTTTAAAAAACCATAAAAGATACATGTTAAAACAATTCATACATATAAGGTAAACACAGTTAAAAGTAATCATTCCTCCGTAGCAGTCACAATGAATAAAATATTGCCTTTGTAATATATGACTAGTTTCTCAATTAGTTAAATAGAATACATAGTTCTAGTGCTAAGCCTACCAATCAATAAACTAAGACTATTATTATATTTGCTATCAGAAAAGGAAATATGGGTTCAAGGCAGGAATTAATAAAGTGCAAGTGCAAGAAGGTGCATATGAATGCTAAAGCAGCACATAAAATTTAAAACATTTAGATTACATTTCTTGACCTATAAAAATTAAAATGTCATGCCTTTTTCCTTTCGTATTAAATTGACCGCAAATAAATATCTGCTAACACTAAAAACAATTTTCGGCGATGTATCTGTTTTTAGGATCCTAGTCACTCCTGAGTGTGACCTAATTCCCAAGTTCCGGAAAATAGGTTTGATCCATTTTTCCCTTGGAATGGCGTATGCTGGACAGAAAAAAAGTAAATGAGAATTGTTTTCTACTGCATTCAATAGGCATATGGGGCAGTAGACCTTGCTGTCATCGTCATTTTTACGTGCCCATTTTGCTATATTAAAATTAACTTGCAAAGCGTCATAGCGAAGCTTCATAATACAGAGATTTTGCCAATTGGGGTTGGTCTTTGTCCAGATATTGCTCAAAAAAGGGAAGTGGTTTTATTAACAGGAACTGCGGTCAGCCTACCACTATTGGGACTGTGTGAGATACTATTTTGCATAAATGCCCAAAATGTAACTTTCAAAATCTTTTTTGAAGACGGTGTCAATAGGTTAGGTGCTTCCCAATAGTGATTTAACCCTAGTTTGCAGAACCATAGGCGCACATGCCTAACCCACTGGAGGGTAACATGCTGATCAAGTCTTAAGATCTCATTTAACCCCTATTTGTAATTTGAGAGTTCTTCTATGGTCCACAAATGGACCCAGAATAGCAACGGTCTCAATATGGCTTGATGGTCTATGCGCTTAATATTCAGATCTAGGGTAGTAAGGATCATGGGTGTATGTACAGGAAGAAGTAATAACATCCTAAAAAACTTATTTTCATCCCCCACAAACGTATTTCTACTAGTTACCCCCCAAAGTTCTGCACCATAGTGGGTTGCAGATTGTGCCCTAAATGTATAAACTTCAAGTGCTGGGGACACAGCCTTGGATACACTGTTCTGATGTGTTTTCAGTATTGGCATGGGATTTGAAGCAGAATAGCCTTGCTTTTTTGTAGGTGCGAATACCAGGCTAGTTTGGTATCTAGCGTAATACCTAGGTAGTTAAAATGGGGCACATATTCTAGCTTCTGTTTTTGCACTATGATGTTTTCCTTAAAGGATTTATGAGTTTTAACAGCCATATATTTTGTTTTGCTGGAATTTATTTCAAGGCCCTTTAAATCGCAGTATTCGCTAAAGGAATCTAATAAGTTCTGAAAAACCTCCAGTAATTTCCAATGACAGATTAATTCAAACATTCCATTCATCACTTTTTGTATACTTTAGTAACTTTACAAAAGTGACTTTTTCAGAAATGTGAGTTAAAATCCGATTTTACCTTTAAAGAGGATTTTAAATTACAATTCATTTGAGTGTAAACAGTATATTTCTACCTAATCAAATCTAAACGTATCATGTATCAAATGTAATAAGGCAACCCAGTGTTGGTTAACAGGAGAAATAGGCCTTACAGTAGTGAAAAATGACAAACACATGTCCTACTTTTTAAATGCAATGCACCCTGCCCTATGATCCTTTAGGCATACTTTAGGGGTGTCCTACATTGATTAAAAAGGAAGGTTTAGGCTCAGCATCTTGTATTCATGTGTTCAAGCTTTTAATGTTTGTTTTTGTTCATATTTTTAGGCACCATCATGGTTTGTTTCCTTGTGTCTCTTCTTTTCTCCTTGTGCAACATCTACTTTCCAATAATTCATGTTATTTATCTGGCAAGTGAAGACAAAGAGCAAGCTTGACATCTGCGCTGTATTTTGCACTTTTACCCCCACCTTTTATGTTCTGAACTTAAAACGACTCACAGAACACCCCTCCAGGTGACCACAAAAATGGAAAGGCCAGAACAATAGAGAATGAGAATGTCCAGCAATGAGCTGCATGCTGCGTCTAACGATGCACTGCTGGTCAGCATGCTGAGTACTCCTTCCTCTGAATACGAGAAGTCTCTGGAAAATTGGTAAATGCTCAGCATTGTTTTCAGTTTTTCGTCTTTATAGTTGCAGCACTGTTTACCTGAAAATTCTCCTATGCCCAATGACTTATAGATTTACATTTTGTAAAAATATGATCCCATGGTGAGGTTGCTATTTATAATCATTTAATTAATAATTGATGTGTTATCAATCTATAATAAATCACATGTTATGTTGTACATGTGGAATCAATACGAAATGCAGTACACATTTGTAAATGAAGAACGTGCACTAAAATGCATGAACACACAGATAATGCAAATAACTCATCAGGTTTGTGTAAGTAAATGAGATTGCAGTAACCGTCAGGCAGTGCAGCCACTTTCAGAATGCTCCGGTGCCTGAGAGCCATTTGCATTCTAAGTCAGGAACAAATTAAGTCCACACAGGCAAGCAATGTCTATGCAGTCACTGCTACCACAATAAAGAGATAACAGGACTTTACTTCATTTCAAGGTAGGAGAGGTATCCATCTTACCAAGAGCCACAATATGTTCTAATTAAGCTGTTTGTGAGGATTTAAACAGGATTCCTGTGTTTAGATATTAACATTCTACAATTTCCTATGAGGCATTTAAAAGACTATAGAATGTTGAAAGAAGAATAATTGAGGTTTCCTAATAAATTCCATTTTACTACAAGAGGGCACTATAAAAGTTATTATTTATCTAGTAATGGAATGGAATATCTTGACATATTGCCACAGCTCATTTTGAATCCAATTGTAAATACACACGTTTAAATCTGTAGATCATTTCCATTCTGTTGAGATGGGAATGTCCCCTGCCTGGCCCAGGCCTTTTTCCTCATGAGAGCAAGTTTCTTTGCATCTTTGATTTTCACCTCAGTGCTGAAGACAACTGGCAGTATAAGCAGTAAATGATTGGTATTGAAGGCACAAGCCTTTTTACCTGTTAACTTCAGTGGCAATTTGTCCAATGGAACCTCCTGTTTGACAAGCTCAGCCCCTTTCAACAGGCTCATTTTTTTTATTCATGTGGGCAATGGATGGAGCACGTTTCCTCTGTCAGTACACAGCAGAGTGAAAGGGTGCACTGCTTTGGCTGATAGGAAACAGACATCAATATCTCCTTTAAGTGTATGGCTCACAACATGAAGGAGGCAGTATTCAGACATGGATATGTATTTATGAGTGCCACAGATCTTTCGCAAAGTCCTTTAAAATGAATGTATGTTTGTTTCTATTTATGCAGGTGTATGTTTTTTCTATAGCGCAAACCTAGTGAAAAGGCAGCGGGGTGCTATACATGGCCTAAGGCAATTTTAAAATTAGCAATAGGAAAGGAAGCTGAGCTGGGGACGGTTAATGTATTGTGACATTGTGTTCTTTAAAGAGGTGAGTCTTCAACTATTTCCTAAATTGGAGCAGAGTTTGGGTGATCCTAATGGATAGAGGGATGTTGTTCCAGATCCTGGGTGCACAGATGAAATAGGTCTGTTGTCTTTTTTTTATATTCTTAGTCTGAAGTCTGATGGTGTCCTGGATTTGGGCCAGACATGGTGAGCTTATCTGCAAGATAAGCAGGGGTGCTGGTCGTGATGGCTTCATAAATGATGCATCTGGTTTTGAAGATGGTGCACGCTGGCAAGGGGAGCCAATTGAGTTGCACCAAGATGGGAATGATGTGATCATGTTTCTTCTGACCGTGGATGAGATTTGCTGCAGCACGTAGGAAGCCCATAAAGGGTGTCAGTGTGGAGTCAGGGAGGCCATGGCATAGGGAATTATCACCATTGAGATATGAATGTACAAGGGCTTAAACAGCAGTTCTAAAGACAATGTCTGGAAGTAATGAAAAAGTGCCTGGTTAGGGCACATTAGTTTTCCCACTACCAAGCACTAATTCTATAAAGCGCAATAAGCAATTTCTCAGCTTGAATATATTTTTAACTTAGCATGAGTTTAATGGTGCTCCTTGGTTGTTTCATTTGCAAAGCATATTGACAACTGAAGTTGGTAGAACTATGATACATAAAGACGTTCCATAAATAAATTGAAAATGAAATATTTGATTAACTACTTGAAGTGCTGTAAAGAGTGAGAATCTAAAAGGGGAGGAAAGTTTGTTCCAAAGCATTTGTGCATAAATGCGAAAAGTTTGTTTTCTTGTACACTTGTAATTGTCTTGCGGGTGAGATATGCTGCATGGAGGAAAGGCAACTGTAGATTTTCAAGTTAGCTGGAACTTAATTTTTTTATGTATTTGAGAGTGTTAAAATTCATGAATGAAATACCTCTTGCACTTGCTGTATGCCAATAGGGGAGCCCAGAAGATTATCTCAGGATGAGGGTGACAGTACATTTTAAGTAAACTGGCCTACTACTTTATGGGAAAAAAACCTTCAATGGATGTAGGACAGTGCCCAAGAAGACCATGCACAATTGACACAGAATGAGGACTTTAAAAGTGAAGCAGAAGTTCAATGGCAGGAACAATATTAATACCTAGTAGATGCTTAATACTCAATTATCTGGACCTTCACTTTGACAAGTTTCTTAAAAAAAAAAAGACTGATTTCAATGTAGAAGCCAATGGTTAGAGCAAAGAGAAAAGCCATCAAGGTTAATCTTGGAGAGAGAAGCCTAGATCTGAAACTGGAGCATGTCCCTAATGTTAAAAGCTTACTCATTTTTCATTATTATGTTTTCATAGCTAGTATGTGTCCCAATTTAGATATTGTGTAGACAGAATCTGAGAAGCTAATTCTTGTTGTGGAACATAGTGTGCATAGTTATATGATGTTGACATATTCGTAAAGGGAGATACCATGATGGAGAATTCTGCAAGGAGGCACCAGGTATAGACTGAATACAATAAGTGCCAACATCTTACTTGAGTTTGTTGTCTAGGATTACTTCTAGATTCTGGACAGGACTGGAAAGAAGGCTCTCTCTTAAACCAATAAATGATCTACCTGTGGTCTATGCCAATAAAGTAATTTAAGGTCACCACTGTTAGATTCATCACTTGTTTTGTTTTCAGATCCTTCCTTATAATTGATTCTGATTAAGCATTATTTTATTTCAAATGTTCTAGTCACTTTGCCTTTGTTTGCCAAGCCCTAGTTTGCGATATATCACTGTGTCAAGGAAAAAGGAAACACAAAAAATAATAGAAATTTAATTCAGACACTGTGGGATAAAACAGATTATACATTTATGTCACAAATTATATATACTTTGGTTTTAAACAGCATACATATCAGACAATGTTGAGGAATCAACAAAAATTTACATAAATAAGAGGTGGCGGCATTTTCAGCTCCATATAGGTCAATTAGTATGTTTTTTACTTGTATATTCCCATCTCCTCTTCTCCCGATGTGTTATGTTTTACTAATGCTTTTGTAAAGTCTGGCAACCACCCCAATGGGTTATTCTGGTGCTAAGAATGTGTGTACGGGAAGAAAAGGTTTACAGCAGAGTTCATAGAACCATTCAGTGCTTGAAAAAGGAGGCTTTGAATTTCTTCCTAAATGAAACTCGACAAGAAAGGGATTTGCTGGAAAATGGGAGGTCATTCCAGAGCTTAGATCCAAGAAATGAAAATACTCTGCCTCCCAAAGAAACTTCTTGATACGGGGTCCATAAGCAGTTTGAAAGAGCCCGATCGAAGGAACTGAGAAGTTAAATACAACATCAATTTGGTCTTCATGTAGCAAAGAAAAGAGTTGTAAACTACTCTATGGATCAAGCATAGGTCTTTGAAATTACTCTGTATAATGTACAGCCAAAGGCGGTCTCGAATATAAGAACTGACAGAAGTAAATACTGGTAAATTTAGAATTAATCTTGAATGATCAGAATATGGCACATCAGATAGATTGGAAGGCCCAAATAGCATGAGTTGCCGTAATCTAGGCGGGATGTCACAAGCAATGTAAAACTACTTTGTGGACTTAGGGAAGAAATATTGGTACTATCATTTCATAGCTCTGTGTGTAGTTTGAAGCATATATTGGTGACATGATTGATTTGGATGGCAAATGAAAGATTGTGGTCAATAATTACACCAAGAGTTTTTGCAGATGTGACCATACTCTGAGGGTGGCCTTGTTCTGAAGGCCAGCAAAGAGAAGACCAGGCAGGGGGTATTGGTTGCCAAGCAACCTGAAATTCATGCTGAAGTATGAATCTGACTGAATTAAATCAGGCGTATTTGAAATAGAGATAATTACCTGGGAGTTGAAATAGATATGATCTGGATATTGTGTTGTGTAGTTTCCACCAATCAGTAGGAACTGCGTGTTAGTGGATGACAAATTTAGCATGGTGTCAGACTGATTGCATTTACCCCCGTAGGACACGTTGTCCTTTGGACCAGATAGCTCGTAGTGCCACCGTTGCCCCCCCTAAACCTAAAAGGGGAGCGAACAATTCTGGCAACCACTGAACATGACAACTCTGTTCCCTCAGGAACAGTGGTGACAGACTTCACACGTTTGCTCAGACACTCGTGCTTTCTTTTGCTCAGAGAAATATACAAAGAATACACAGAGGGGCGTTTTCAATATTTATTGAACCAGAGTGATTCTTGTATAAAATATGTGGGCTGCGATGATTAATAGACAGAAACAGATAAAAGTTACACTGAATGTCAAAACAGAAAATAAAACAAAGAGTTCCACCATCTTGTTGAGACAGGTTATAAATGCATACATATAAGAGATTTTAAAAACCAAACTTAACCCTACGATGCCAACCCTAATCTATATGCCTAGGGTGTGAATATATGGTTTGCCAAGGAAACTCCGTATGGATAATCTAACCCTTTTACCTGGTGGGTAAGAGTGTAAGACCCTGTCTTGGTCACAAACTGGACACCCCTCACGGAGATGTCAGTCAGCTGCTAGGCGAAAGCTTCAGCATGCAGTGACCCCTTGAGATCAGCAGAAGTGTCTCCTCTGATTATGATAAGAAGCAAAAGGCTATATATATAAAAAATGGCATCCTTACCTCGGGTCGATGTTGTAATCGGGTAGCCATTGTTTGTGTTCTACAGATAGCTGCATTGCCATATGGATGAAAAAATAAAACACTTTTTGTATTACACACAAGGGAGGCCTTGCACCAAATGCCAAGGTAGTGTGATAGGATTCTCACAAAGTGTTCTGTGTAAGCAAGGTCGGTGTTTCTGTGAAACCAATCCATGTGTCACGAATACAAGATGTGTGGCAAACGTTAATGTGGCAAAAAGAAGGCAACTTTAGGAAGAAGGATTTGTGTATATGCAAGAGTGATACTAATTGCTAACGGGCCTAACTCAGGCACATGTCATTTGTCGACATCTGGTATGAAGTCCAGCCTAAATGACTGATTAAGATTGGCAAGGGAAGAGAGATATACTTTAAAGAGAGTAGGACACAAGGAGGATCCTTTGGGTACACTGCAGCTCCAATATTAAATGTCAGATCTGATGGATGGGGAACAACATACTGGAATCTATTTTAAAGAAAGAAAAACAATTAATCTAAGTTCTTGATTGCAGATGCCATTCTTATGAAGAATAATAATCAGAGAGGAATGAAACCGTGCCAAAATCGGCTGATAAGACAAAGACCAAGCTAGCAGAATGTCCTTGATCTAATAAACTCGTAACTAATTGCTTTCAATTAAAAAAATACATTTGTATTATTCTTTCACATTGTCTTTTTTATAGACCATACACCATGAAGACAATTGCTCAAATATATCAAAGTGAAACTTTTTTTTAGGTATACTCGTATTTTAAGCAACCTTACAAAAAATATATCACTAGTAAATTGATATACCAATTTTACATTAAATTCATCATACTATTCAATAATTTACTAAACCAAATTATAATATATTTTGTTAAATAATGTACAATTAGTCTACATAACTTCCCCATTTAAATGTTAATCTCAGGTAAGTTATCTTCATATCAAGCTCATTAGCTGTGAAAGCATAAGTGACAAATACTGTTGCTAAGTAGAAGCAAACCACAACAAAACACACGCCTTTATATTCCAATAAATATCACAAAATTAAACATTCTTACCTAACTGAATGGTATATTAACTTCTCCTGCACAAAACAAAAAAATACAGCAAGTATCTTACTTGTACACAGGGGAATCGAACCTCAAACGAAAGTCATTCAAGTTATATATTATCTGCAAAGTTCTATTCTACAAATGGACTAACCTTCTAAATAGGCCATCCTCACTCTCTATTTTTATTTGTTTGCATAAACAGTAAAATTTAAAAAAGTCCTTAATTAGGATTTGAACCACAACCCCTTTTCTATGAGATATTGTTAGGATTTCGAAGCACTGCAGAGTCTGGGGAATGTCTTTGTAGGAACATAGGCTGAATGTTGTGCAGAATGCATTTTCCATACATTTTCCTCTGAGACCATGATTCATTAAGCGCCTATCAAACCTTCGTATGCCCAGTTCTACAGGTTATCTGTACAAAGATCTCCCATTTGTAACCTATCAAGTGGTTAGCATTAAAGGGTTAGCTTTAAAGCACCTATCATCAATACCTGTTCATGTCAATAGCCTGAAAAATAGCCAGGAAAAGCAATGCACTCAGAGCAGGTACTCTTCACAAAGCAGCATTGCAACATGTGATAATCTGTCCAAATCCAGACTCAACAAATCTGTTAGCGTAGGGCAGCACTACATTACTGATTAGTGCCTGAATAGATATATTGGCTGTAGTCCTGTTTTAAAAATTAGGAAATTGAATTTCCCCTTTCTGGAGTCCAGGAGTGTCAGTCCTAAATGACTAACTACCAGGAGCACTACCAGGCACTGGATCAGTGTTACTGCCACCAATAAATGTCACTAACTAATGCCAATTAGAAAGCAGTCACAGGTGTAGACCTGGTGCCAAAACCAGTCTCCAGTGTATTCAAGGGTAAAGTAATAAGCTGTAGAATTGCCTCTAAGCTAAGAAGCCGACAGAGCCTTTATGCAGTACCAGGAGAGACAGCATACCAATAATATAGGAATAATGGCCCCCATTTTGCCATTGACTCTGGCAGGATATACACCATGTCACTAAGGATGCCCAAAGTATTCAAAGGAAATGCTGCCATTTTTATCATGACAATCATTGTGCTAGAGCTGGGTTTCATGGTGTGGAACATGTCCGCAGTAGGTCGAGAATGGCACTATTCTGTCAGAAACACCATTATGCCATGATTTTGCACGCTAAGGCCAAGTATAAATGCTCATCATGTTAAGGATGGTGAGAGTTATGTCAGGTGAGGGGCAGCAATCGTCCAGGATGCCCAAAATATGTATAGCAGGATCACCGTTATGCAAGGGTGAACACCAATAATCTAGGATGGGTCATCATTGTGCCACAGATTAAACAGGTGTGGCATAGCGTCCAGAATTGCCATTGTTCTCTCCAGTTTCCAGGCATTACCACCAGGGAATTTCACCATTCGCTGGAGAAAGTCCAGACAACAGGCACACACGCATGTGCAGCTTTGCCACAAGGCGATTGGCCATGGTGCTGGCTATATTAGTGAGCTTCTCATTGGAGATTTCAAGGAAGATTTGAACACAACGAAATTTGGGTTTATCCTAACGCACCACCCTTGGGCTGAGGTTTCAGTTGTGAACCATACCCTTAGAGATATGTTTAAGAGACATATTTGGTGTCAAATGAGGGGTGGAGCTTTTGTAGTGATGCAGGGAGCACTGAGCTATATTGCTTCCTTGGTGCTGACATCTTGTTCTAGTGGCAATTATTCACCTATTGCCACTGGTATTTGTTACAGCAATTAATTATTCCTCTTGGTGCTGATAAAAGAGTACAGAAGTAACTTGCTAAATTATATAAAAGAGTATTCATTTTTTATTGTTATAATGTTGTTTGCTCTTTAACAAAACACAATGAAAACCACTTCAAAATGAAAGACAAGATTTTTGTGTAAAATATGACTAACCATAAAAAGGGTAAACATATTTTAGAAATGTACACATAAAATTAAAGTAGTCATTAAAAGAGGATTATAGATTTCTCAGAGTTCAAAATCAAGTGTAGGCAAAAGAGGGGACAGTGGGAAAACGACACAAATGAGAAAAGAGTGAAAGAAGAATGGGAAAAAGAGGGAGCTGAAAGGTGCGGAGAAATGGGATGAAGGAAGAGCTGAAAGATGTTGACCATTCCCAGCTGCCTCATTCTGTAGCCCGTATGTTTTATCATTCTGTAGCCCAGCAGTCTACTCTGATAATCTCTTTTGGAATCTGCTGTATTGGTGTGGATTCCTACTGCCACCTTTCATACAGCAGCAAATTTAATGAGCAAGATTTGTCTCGCATTTAGCTGACACACCTGAAGCACTTTTCAATGCTCTAATCCTTTTTAGCACCTGGAGCCTGACGTGGTTTTGAGGTGAAATTGCCTGTGAATTTTACAAGGTGTAGACTTTGCAACTGCAAACAATTGACACACAATGCACGAAAGGTGCATTACTAGTGCAAATTAACAGTCCCTATGAGTGGGGAAAGGAACTAGAGATTCACAGTGAGATGCATAAATGGCTTGTGTTAGACATGACAGCCTCAGGGGGGTCTTTGGCCCCAACTGTTTGCCTTCCTCCTCAACTTTTCTGACCTTGTTCTTGCTGGTATTAGGACTCTGCTCACTTTACCACAGCTAACCAGTGCTAAAGGGCTTGAGTTTTTACCCTTAAACATGGCAATATTGGCTCATACCCAATTGACATATTTAATTTGCTCATACGTCCCTAGTAAAGTGGCTACATGTGCTCAGGGCCTGTAAATTAAATGCTAATAGGGGGGCTGCAGCACTGCTTGTGCCACCCACTTAAGTAGACCTCTAACCATGTCTCAGGTCGTTCATTGCAGAGTCTGTGTGGACAGTTTACACTGAAATGAAATACCAGCATTTGTAAAGCACACAGCTACCTCCGGAGAGGTGTCCTGGCGCTGGGGGCCCTCGGCAAGATTAAGCTAGTTATTGCCCAGAGTCACATGGTGCTGGGCTAACTTGCCGCCGGCACCGGGGATCAAACCGTGAACCCCGTGGTCTGGAGTCAGACACCCTGGCCGCTGCGCCACACCTCTTCTGCAATGACATTTCAACCTGGCAAAATAAGCCTTTTGTCAGATGCAAACCTTCCCTTTTTATACATATAAGTCACCCCTAAGGTAGACCATGGGCAACCCAGAGGGCAGGGTGAAATGTATTTAAAAGGCAGGGCATGTACTTTTATGTTTTACCTGTCCTAGTAGTGAAACAAATCTTAAATTCATTTTCACTACTGCAAGTCCTATACCTGCCATAGGAGAACATTGGTATTACCTTATTACCTTTTGTAAGTGTAAATTTCAAATTGGAAGATATAACCAATTCAAGTACATGTACTCTCTCCCTAAAACATGGTAATTTTGGTTCATCGCCAATTAGCATATTTAATTTAGTAGAGTGCACTGTATGTGCCCAGGGCCTGCAAAGTAAATGCTACTTGTGGGCCTGCAGCACTTATTGTGCCATCCTCTTAAGTAGCCATCTATCCATGGCTCAGTCCTACCATTGCGGGGCCTGTATGTGCAGTTTACACTGCCGCTTCAACATGGCAAGATAAGCCTCTTGCAAGGCCTAATCCTTCCATCTTAATATATATAAGTCACAGCTAGGTATGACGCACAGGGCAGGCTGCAAAGTATGTAAAAGGAAGGATATGTAATTCTAAGTTTTGCATGTTCTGGTAGCTCTTTTAAGTCCAATTTACAATTGTGAAGCGATAGACTTTTCAAGTTTGGGGTCACGGGACTCATAATTTAAAATCACAACATATACTGAAGTTGGATTATAAATTATAGTTTAGCAAATCCCACTTTTGGAAAGTTGGCATTTATTTTCTTTAGCCATTTGGTGCCTGCTGCCTGTCTCTGTTCAGTCTAGGGTGCGCGACAGCTGGGCTTTGTGTATTCCCTCTAGACAGCCATACAAAAAGGGAGCTGAGATGTGCCTTGATGGGCCTTCATTTGAGATGGGAGGGAGGAGCTGGGCACTGCCTCACACTTACACCTGACTAGGCTATGTTCTGTCCTCACACAAAGGGCTGCATACCCCCCGGTAGTGTGCCTGGAGCCAGAGCAGGAAGGGGGGACCTCTGTGCACTTTGAAGCTTTCTTTGTAGACTCCCAAACATCAAAAACACAACTGGGTATAAGTACTGTACCCCTAACACCATGACTTTAGTACACTTCTGGACCTGTATCTACTCTGCCAGGAAGAGCTGCTATGCTGCTGAAAGGACTGCTACTCTGCCGGACATCTGCCTTGCTGTGCTCTTGCCGTGCTGAGCAGCCCTGCTGCCTGCTGTTCTCCTGCCTGGGTGAGAAAGACTTGACCTGCATCACTTGGACCCAGAGTGACTCTAAGAGCTTGCTGGCTTGCCTCCTGTTCTAAGTCTCAGTGATTTGAAAGACATAAACTACCTGCATCTGGACTTTAAAAGCTGTGAGTCTGCCCCGCCAAGTGGTGCCACCCAAGTCCTGGACCCTTGGAAGTGAGGCTGAAGGGGTTTCTACAACCGGAACTCATGCATCTCATCAGAAATGGCGCTTCTTTGCCTTTGCGTGGATTGGAACCAGTGCATCCTCGAAGCTTAGAACATGGTGCATTGCCTTCGGAATTGATGTATCGATTGCTGTGGGAGCAAAAGCCATGCATCACCTTCGGAACTGGCACCTCACCCTCGGAGCTGATGAATCACCGCCTTTGCGTGGAGAATCTCAACGCATCTCGCCCACTGTGTGGCTTATCACCGACGCATTGCTTCGGCTGCACCTCACATTGTTTTCGACGTCAACGCAAGCACGGATCACTGTATTTTGGTTCAGTGAGTCCAAGTGGGGGCATGGTATCTGGCATGTGCTCCATCGCAGTTGGCCTGAACTTTTGACTTTGGCCCAGACCAGCCTGACCAGATAACCCATTTACGCGCTTATTGCTTCTAAGCGCTATTTTATATTTATTCTTTAAAAATTTATATTTTGACTTCTACTTGCTGACTTTTTGTAGTTTTGGTCTTGTGCCATTTATAAAATTAAGCTCTATAGTTCTAACCTAGTGTGGAGTTTTTTTGTAGAGTTTTCACAAGTTATTGTTTGAAATACTTTACACATTGCCTCTTAAGTTAAGCCTGACAGCTCTGTGCCAAGCTACCAGAGGGTGAGCACAGGATAATTTAGGGTGTGTTGTGACATACCCTGACTAGGATTGTGGTTCCTGCTTGGGCAGGGTGCATACCTCTGCGGAAAACCAATTTCTAACAGCTGGGATGAGGTTGTGGGAGATGACAGGTTCAGTGGAGAAGTGTGGCTCAATGGTTAGAGCGGCAGACCCTGATGCAGAGATCTGGCCTGGGACCAGGGTTCAATTCCCGCCTCAGCGGGTCTTGGGCTCAACTTCTTCGGACCTGATAATTCTCGCCTCGGTGCCTATTCTAATCATGGGTCCCACTCTGCAACTCTGGGCAATAGCTTGCTTAATCTCCACAACGGCCCCACCAGGGCTGGGATGCCTGGCTTCACCTTGGGGGTGCTCAGGAGTGGACATCTCACAGGGAAAAGCCAGGAAGGGTTCCACAGCGGTATGCGTTCAGCGCCAGGAAGCCTCAGGGTAGCAGTGCGCTTTACAAGTACAAATTCATTTTCATTCATTCATTCATTCATTCATTTCATTTCAATACCATCATCTGCATTATTTTAAATTCCCCCCACTGCCCTTTGTATTTCCTGTATCATGTGTGAGGTTCAAATGGCAATCACTGGGGGTTCAAGCACCAAAAGAAATAGCAGAGGTGAAAATGGGCACCTTTGCCTACTGCCTCCATGGAGGTTCAGAGGAGGGGCACAAAAGCCACCGCAGCATATTACCGTTGCAGGGATGTGATACAACCATTGAATCCAATCTAGGAATATCGAGCCCAATCTCTTTTTCCCAAATACTCTCTACATGCCCTTCCATTCAACCTGAATAAATGCCTTTTGGCTTTGAGGGAAAAGGCTATTTGTTCGGTATCACCAGGAGTAAGTGTAGAGAGAAGGTGATTATGAGATGAACTGGCAGGTATGAATCCCACTTGATATTTATGGACAAAAACACAAAACAGTTTTTCAAACGGTGTGCTAGAACTTTGGCAAACTTTTTACGTAAGAGTTAAGGAGTGATATTGGATGGTAGTTTTCACATCGTAGGTGGTCTCAATCGGGTTTACGAATCAAACAAATCGAGGCATGGGTAAATTCTGGCAGTGTATGTCATTGGCAATGAATTTCTGCAACAGTTGCCTCAGAAGAGAGATGGGATGTTGAGCCGTGATCTTATACAACTTTATCAGGAAGCTGCCTACCTCAGGTGCCTTACCAGAGGGCATTGACTTGATGGCTCCGCTATCACTTCCTCCTCTATGACACGGTTTACATCGTGATGGCTGTCAGGGGTCAAACGCAGGAGGTCTTTGAAAAAAATATTCCCTCTCCAGATCCTCAGGAGCCTCTGAGGCATAAAAATCAGAGTAGTAATGAGACTGAGAAAATTCCTCCAAGATTTCCAGAGGGCGTGTAAGTAATCAACCAGCATGGTCACGCAGTGCTGAAATAGAAGATTATGCTGTTCTTTATCATAATTGAAAAGCAAGAAGCCAATCCCCCTTTTCCCTTCATTCACAGTGCCTCTCTCAAAGACAAATTAATGCTTTCTCTGCAGTTGCCATGAGTAGAGTGTTTAGTTTGTATTTTTTGATTTTAGTCTTTGCAGAGTGGTAGGTTACTCATGGCACACGTATTCCTGGGATAAGGCTTCAAATTCTTCCTCCAGAACCTGTTTGAGGGCTGGCCTGTCACTGGGAGTCTTTAATCATTAACAATCTCACATATGCATTACCTGCAGCCCACAGGAGCTGAGAATAGAGGGTTGAGTCTTTGTTAAATTCAATATAGTCACGTAAATAACCAAATAATTTTGGTTTCTCCTCCAGAAGTTTGTAAAACAAAGTGTCCATCTTCCACATCCTAATGTGGGTTTGTAATAAAAAAATTAAGCTGTAAGGAGATGGGTGCGTGATCAGAGACACATTGAATACCTAACTCACATGACTGAAGTCTTGAGAGGCAAAATGCATTAAAAAGAAAGCAGTCTATCTGCGATACCATGTTGTGTGTGGGGGGAAATTAAGTGCAGTCTCGGTCAGTAGGGCGTGGAAGTTGCCATGGTTCTGTGAGGGCGTGATCAGACAGGAAGTCACCTAGTGTTATACAGTTCCAACTAGAAAAGGTAGGACTGCGTATTAGGACAATAGGACTTTAGAATGCGGGGACTAAATCCATCTGCACCAGAGATTGTTCACCCAATTCCTAGCTAGCTCACAGTGCCTTACCCAATCCCTTAACCTTCCTGGGGTGGCAGGCGATTTTGTTTTTTCTTTACTTTTTATACTTGTCCCAGCATTTTTTAGAAGACTCTGGCGCTTGCTTGGCATTGTCCTTTTCAGAACTACCTTTAAGCTGTGTCTTATTTGGTTGGGCCTCCAAATTATCTCAACCTATCGATGTATATGTGTCCACAATATTTTTTTGTAACTTGTGCTCCTTGTCTACTACCGTAACTTGCGCAAGGCATTGGCATATCGCCAGTGCTGCTGCTTCGCCTTTAATATTGCTCAATATGATTGAGAATACAGCAGCAAAATAACCAATTAGGTTCATCCCAAGGTCCAGGGCTGGGAGAGGCCAGTATTAATTTTGAATCGGTTTTAGCACTTCAGACAAAACAGCAAGTGATGGTGTACCATGAGTTATGGTATAAATTGCAGCAAAACTGCACCTCAAGTGGCACAGTCATCAATGGTAGGGAACCATTCCAAGTGGCAAGCACATTGTGATAATTGTATGTTTATCTTTAGGTCCCGTATGGGGAAACACTGCTTCAAGCCGATCTGTTTTTTGTGCAATCCAGAATGGAATTTCCTTGCATCTCATGGGCATCTTGCACGTAGAAGCATTAATAGTTACAGGACTAATCTCAGGCACAGCTAACTGTGGCTGAACAGCTTAAACAGCTCTTCCTGGGGCAGTTATTATGTGCATAACAAATTGGGTTAAACATCTATATAGTCTAACTAGACCAATATAGAGAGAACGTAGTTCACCCCCATTGTGGTCCTAAATTTGGTTGTGGTGTGCAGCCGGCTAATGCTGGCCATGAAGCCCAGTCGTTGCTGAGGGGACCCAATCTACGGTTGTGTAAAGCATGTGGTAGGGTACCTTGGAACCAATTTTCATTAGGTCTGGGCAGAGCTCACGGAGTTTCACTCCGCGGAATTCCACGGTGAGTAGATTGAACCTACAACACAAGTATGAGTTTGGAACTGTAGTCTGGCAAATACATAGTGACCTTGGTCATCGACCCAGGTTTTTCGCACTGGAGCTTCAAAAAGTTTGTGAGAAGGATGGTGATCCCTCCTTTCCTGTACGATTTAGTGGAAGGAGGACAAGATTGAGAGGGAGAAGGGTGAATATTTGATGCTGCTATCACCTTCCCCACTTAGTCCCTTTGGAATCTCTGTTTCAGCAAGTGACATGAAAGATTTCTGTAGCAATGTGATGTCCAGCTTCTAGGTTACAGAAAAGATCATATTTTCTTTCTACAGACAAAGCTGGCCATGCCATTGACATTCAAAGACCAGATCAACAAGGGTATTCTTTGTTGCTCCAATATTGCCACTCAGGGAGATGGTGTCTTGTGTTCAAAGAAGAAAGAGCCCTTAAGCAACAGACAAACTCCTCTGATAGGAACTGGCAGCAGAGAAAGTATGGAACCTTACTCTAGGATGTGTGGGGGAGTAAGTGAGGAATAGGATGGTTGGGGGTTGTATATTCCTTTACACTACTGTGCAAGAGTTTATTGGAAGGGAAAGCCTTGAGCCAGCAGTCACTGCACACTATAGTGGGGTACAGACACACCACGACAAGGCATAGCCACCCTCTTCCAGGTTGGTATGAGAGGACCATGGCCTCTGGGGAAGAGAGAAGAGCAGCTGGAGAGAGGGTAGATAAACATTTTCTAAAAAAATAAGACTTGGGGCGGTTATGGTTTGAGAGGTAATCTGGAGTTGCCACGCTCCGTGTGATCAGCCAGAATCAGAATGCGAAGGGTGTTTCAATACATGTCTTGGTCCTCCAGGCCTATGGGGAGATCTGTAGCGGTGATTAGTTGTAGAGTGCTGGTGTAAGAGTGATTCAGTAGGGTTGTCCAACCCAGGAAGTGGATGTGTTTCAATTAGTGAATGATTCAACGTAGCCAAATAGTCTTCCAGAAGCTGGGGGTCAGTAAACTCTTGAGTTTGACCATTGAGTGTGATGAGCATGGTGGCTGGTTCAAAGAGGCCATAACAAATCCACTTTTGCTTAAGAGTAGGGCCTAGGGCAAGGAATTGATTGTGCAAAATGTGTGCGACATAAGAGAAGTCAGAGAAGATGCTCGGGTTGCCTTTATAATCCATAGGACCATTTTGTTGAGCTAGGCGTAACACCTATCTGGCCTGAGTATGGCACAAGAGGCATATAATTATCAGTCTAGGTCTGTTGGAGGTAAAACTACAAGGGTATGGAGAATTAATTAACTGCAGCAGAAGGGACTGCAGGAAACTGTGAATATCTTCCTTGTTTCCGGTAAGCCTTCGAGTCTAAAATTATTGCACCTGCTGTGATTTTTCAGATCAGTGACCTTCATTGCAAAGTACAAATTGCCTGTCCCTAGTCCAGGGAGTTATCAAATATATTCTGCAGTATATTAACCCTCACCTTCGTTGTATCAAGTTTGGATTGAAATGCAGACAGGTCAACTTGAATATTTTTTATCCTAGACATCGTAGCTGTTGCCAGTTGCTCCACTATTTGTACTGTCCTCTTGATGTCTTTGAGTTCTTTCATAAGTGCCTCTAGAGTGATGGTATAGCTGAGCTCCATGGTGGTTTGAGGTTGTTTACCCTTTGGCCCTAGCCTTCTGAAAATGTCCGTTGTCTGGAGGGCTTATTCTTTGAAATTGAAATGTGCAGTGTGGGGGAAGAAGAGAGGTAGATGTAGTCCCAATCTAACAAAACTTGGGGGCTCCCACACTCAGTGCTAAGGTGGTAGAAAATGCAAGATGCAACTAACCCTTCAACTTGTCCGAGGTATCAGACTCCGATGTAAATTTGCAACTGTGGTCAGCTGTATCCTGGACCACAATATACAAGAGTCACTGCACCAAATTAGTCTAAGATGGCCACTGACTAGAAAGCGCTTGACAGATAGGGGAGCCAGCTTACCTCAGGGTAGATGAAGCGGCAGCACTAGCATTTCCCACAAGATGGTGGCCAGTCATAATCTGCCACCACCCCATAGCCATAGAGTCACAAGGTTGCAGCTCTCTACTCTTCCATAAGCAGTGCAGTCTGACCCCCCCATCAAGTAGGGAATAATGGAATATCAGGTGCAGCTCTGGCATAGCAGTTTAGAGTGTGGCCATCTTCATCGAGGCAAAGCCACTCCCCCCTTGGCCAATTTGTTCAATAGAAAACAAAAGGAATGGGTTTTAAAAAAATGGAAAAATAGAAATGTGAATAAAAATTTTGAAATAAAAAGGTATATTTATAATTTATAAATGTTATTTAATATTTTACAAATAGGTGATACAAATGTATTAATATAACTAATGTATTGTTTAATTTACAATTTAAATCTCATAAAGCTGTTGAAAAAATATATTTAGGTTGTGTGTTAGCTATGCACATATTGTACGTTATGGAAAAGATGAGTAATGGCAAACATTAAAAAACTTTAAAAATATATTTTATTAAACCCTTAAATCTCCAAATTAAATTAGCATATATAAAAATAAATGCCCCAGGACATAACAAATTTCCCATAATGGAACTACTCCCCAGCCCAGGGCACCTATACCCTAGCATGGCCCTTTGAAAAGGTTAATGGACATAAACAATAAAATATTTTAAAAATTAAACCAATATTCCAAAGAGATAAGTACCCCCGCAAAATATTATCCAATTCCTTGAACAAATAACCCCCAAATCCCATACCAAATTCCCCAGATTTAAAATACTCACCATCCTGGGACGCTAAAAGACTTACATCATGCTGCTAAAAAAACTTTTAAAAATGATCAATCTTAGCAAATGGTGTTTTTTTAGGGTAAACCCCACAAATCCTTATCCTTTCAACTCTGACCTAAAACCTACAACTGAAACTTTAACTGCATTAACTTTTTGGGGGGGGAAACCCCACCCAAGCATCAATCCTATTCTTTAATTTATTGAGAAAACTCCCTGAAACCACTTCTGCCTTTAAACTGAACCCATCCCGAAAGCCCTGAAAAAAAACTCATGAGTCCTCCTATAGTTCTCCAATGTCCCATTCTTTTTTCTTTCGGGGGGAGATATCACCCCACCCGAATACTTTGTTTTGGGGTAAACCCCCCATCATGCCCTTCTGACTAAAAAGTTCTTTCCATCCCTTAAATCCATGCATAACCCAAGACATTGTTTGAATAATCAATTTGGTTTACACATGCTACATAGTGGAAGATTTGGGAACTTCTGTCCATGTGGCGATTGTCGCTGGTCACATGTTTCATTCTGGTGAACAGAAAAATATTCTTCGCCATGCAAATAAACATAAAGGTGATAGTCTAAGTAAACTTGCTTAAGTTCTGGTCTATGGACATGGACATGAATATTTTGGTTACTTATTACACAAAAAAATCATAACCTGCACATTAGGTTATCCTTAAAGTGCTACATATTTTCATAAAGATGATCTTATAATGAAATCCACATTCTCGGAAAGATTGCAGGTGGAAGGATTTTCCACAAGAGAAAGAAATCATAGGGTGTGGTCATATAGGTTCACCTAAAACACAAATATGTACAGTAAAATGGCAGCTTTTTTTAAAACTACAATCACCACCCGTGACAGGCCTATGCTCTGAGCTGTAAAATTAATCTTTACAGTAGCCAGTTTACTATAAAGTGAAAGCCAGTCCATTTTTAAACAAACCAAATAAATTCATAATAAAATGTTGCCTTAAAATGTGTTCTTTTTCACATTCACAAAGGATATTGGATATTTATTTTTGCATTTGTAAAAAGTGCTGAGGCTATCAATGCCCTGTGCATACAACTTGGTGAAGTTCAAGGATTTCAACCATAAGAGTGGATAGCTATTCAGAAAATTGTGAGTGATGCTGATGAACAATTATAGCAAGTAAGAGGGTGAAAAGAGGGATAGGACTAAGCTATGGAAGAGAAAGACAGGAAATACAGAGATATTTGTTGGAAGGAATAATGAGTCAAAGTACACAGTTTAAATATTTGTGAGATGTTAAAAATTTAGAATGTTGAGGTGTCAGGATGATAGGATGAAGATGAGGCAAAAGGATGGAGTCAGCAGTAAGAGAAGAGTCTGAAAGAATTAAAGAGGAGGGCTAGATAGTATGACTATTTAGCTGAAGATAAGTTGATAGAGAGTAGAGTCCAGGTATTAGATTAGATGTAGCTTAAACTGGAGTGTTCATGTATTCTTTTAAAGAGGCTGTGTTTGGAGTGTCAAATCTCTTGTTTTCATGGAAGAGATTTTGTGAGCTCTTCAGCTTTTTGATATTGTGCGGTGTTTTGATGCTAGTGTGTGGACAATGAGGATATTGACGTCTTTTGAGGTGTAGCCTCCTATAGGTTATGTTATGTTATATTATGTTATTGATTTATAAAGCACGTAGCTACCCAACAGGGTCTTCTGGCTCTGGACAAGATGTCAGGTAGAGCCACAAGACTGCTAAACAGCAGCCTCAAGATAGAGAATCAGGCTTGGCAACTAAAAAGGAAAGTCTTCAGGTTCTTGCGGAAGGCAAGCAAAGAGTGACAGTTACTGAGCTCAGCTGGAAGAGAGTTCCAGAGTTTGGGTTCCAGGAAAGAAAATGAGTGGCCTCTCATGCGAGCAAGGCGAAACCTGGGCACTGTGAACAGTGAGAGGCTGTATGATCTCAACTGTCGGGTGAGCACATAGGGTTTCACCAGGCCTTTGATGGAAGAAGCAGCCAAGCCAAGTTTGGCCCGGAACATATAGCATAAGGCCTTGAATTTGATGTGCTTGTTCACCCTGAGCCTGTGTAGTTTGTGAAGCAGCAGTGAAACTAAGGCGTATCTAGGCAGCCGAAAAAGAAGGTGAGCTGCAGCATTATGGATGATCTGCAGGCGATGAGTTGAGGATTTGTCTGCGCCCAGGTATAAGACATTGCCATAGTCCAGTCTGGATGTCACCAAAGCCTGCAACACCATTCTCTGGGGGGCTGGTGGAATTAGCCAGAGGATCTTTCTAAGCTATTTGAGAACAGAGAAGCAGGTGCCTGTGACCCTGGACAGCTGAGGTTTGAGGGAGAGGTTGTTATCAATAATAAAACCAAAAGTTTTAACCTTAGGGACCGGAGCAGGTAACGGTCCCAGAGCAGCCGGCCTGTGGTTAACTCCCCAGAGTTCTGGGTTATTTCCCAGAACCAGGACTTTAGTTTTATTGCCATTCAGCTTCAGAGCATTTCTAGTCATCCAGAGGGAGACATTTCACAGGCCAAGCTGGAGCAGGGAGGGATCTTGATGCTGAGCGGCTGACAATGAGAAGATAATCTGGGTATCATCTGCATATGAAAAGATGGTAAGTCCCAACTTCTCAGCAATGTCCGCCAGAGGGCGAACGTAGATATTGAAGAGCAATGGGCTCAAGATTGATCCCTGAGGGACTCCAGAGGTTAATACTAAGGTCTTGGATCTGAAAGGTGCGATCTTTTAAAAAGGAGATCAGCCACCTCAAGGCCAGACCCTCAATACCTGAGGCCTCAAGTCGGTCTGTCAAGATGGAATGTGACACTGTATCGAAGGCCACACTGAAGTCAAGCAGGATGAGCGCAGCAGTTCCACCGGAATGAAGCAGTTGCCTGAGAAATTCCGTGACCGCAAGTAGGGCAGATTCGGTGCTGTGGCTGGGTCTAAAGTCATACTGTAATGGATGAAACAAATTGCGGGTCACAACGAAAGAGGAGAGTTGGACATTGACATGCCTTTCCAATATTTTGGAAAAGACAGAAAGAAGGGAGATTGGGTGAAAGTTTGACCAAGAGAGAGGATCAAGGTCGCCCTTTTTTAGCAAAGGAGGGACAAGAGCATGTTTCCAACTCTGAGGTACATGTCCTATGCTTAAAGATGTGTTGAGGAGGTTGAGAATCACAGTAAGGACAGCCTCGACAAAGAGTCTGAGTTTAGCAGGAGAAAGGGGCAAAACAGGGAACCGGACTTGATGGATCCCAGTAGTGATTGCAGGATAGCCAGGTCCAAAGGGGACCATATATTCTAATTTGAAGAGGTTCCTCACACTGAGTAGCCTGGGGGGATGTGTCACAAAGTTTCTGTTTGAGTTGCGGGGAGCGTTAAGTTCCTTTGTAGGGAGGCGTCCATGTCAAGTTGACAGTGGATGCACTCGACTTCATTTTGAAAAAACGTGGCTAGCTCATTACACTGACGTTGAGATAGAGAAGGGGGTGGCAGAAAAGTGCTATCTGCCAAAAGCTCGTTCATGACTTTAAACAAAGTTTTCTGGCAGTGTTGGGAGTTAGTGATCTTCTCCGGGAAGTAGGTCGCAGATCTACAAAGGGCATGGTACTTATTCAGTGCTGCCAAGTATTCAGTCTGTCTTTCTAAGGATTTGCAATGTTTTTTATCTTGTCTGAGGGAGTCAGTAAACCAGGGTGCGGGAGAATGCATTCTGCATTGCAGTTTAGATGAGAGTGGTTGGGTCGAGTCGATAGCCTCCGTGAGCCAATGAATGATGCACAGAGATTTGATCTGGGTCCGGTTGGGATATAACGGTAGGGTTTTTTTTTAAGAAGCAGTTTATTAAGCACCGACAAATCACGTTTAGACAATTCCTGGTTTTAGGTGGCGAGGCAGGCTGGGTACGGGAAGTGGAAAAGAGCTTAATGGTAAAAGTTACTGCAAAGGGATCCATCCTACAGATTTGAATGGGTGGTGAGACGGATAAGGTTGAGAGATTAGATACAATGGAGTCCAAAAGGTGCCCTACAATGTGAGTGGGTGAGGTGTTGAGAAGCGGAAGATTAAGAGTGTTCAAGTCCTCTATAAGTGAAGATGCTGGCTTATTGCTGGAGTCCTCGAGATGGAGGTTGAGGTCACCAAGCACAGAGAAATTGGCTACCCATAGAATATGGGGGGCCAGAGAGTCAGAAAGAGCTGGACACCAGTTGTAAGAAGGCCCAGGGGGACAGTAAAGAAGTGCACCTGAGAAGGTAAATTTAGGGGAAAGAGGGATATAAAAAAGCAAGGCTTAACAGTTAGGAATCTGGAGGTCCTCAATTTTACATTTATAAATCTTTTAAAAAATAATGGTGATACCTCCGCCAATTTTGTGGGGTCTGTTTATTCCCAGCAGGGCAAAATTGTCAGGAAGTGCTGAGATAACATCCAGTAAGGACCCATCATGAAGCCAGGTTTCTGTTAAAAAAACACATCTGGGTCAGCATCCATGATAAAATTAAATAAATGTAGCTGATGTTTAGGTAAAGAGCGGCAATTTAAACGAAAACATCGGAATTCATCAGGTAAGAGAGAGTCACCCCGAGCGTTGAAAGGTGGCCAGGAGCATCCACCCTAACCTAAAGGTAATGCAAGTGAGCTTGCGTTTTTTTCTGAATTCAAGGGGATGGGTCTTTGAGGACAGGGATGATAGGGTTCTTTTAAAGGTGATCATCGGAATGATTTTGATGCATACTTTTTAACAGACACATTTTGAACCATGGTGTTAATGTTTATGGTATCCTTGGATTTCATGTGATACTTTTTAGTTTATGGTTATTAAAAACCTTTAAAATCTGAATCAGCAGTTGGATTGCAGAAAACAAAAAAATTTAAGCTGAGTAAAGTTCAGACATGTAACAACAATATAGCACATTGGTTGGCTACTTCTGAATAGCAGCTGATTATTTATCAGTTTGTGCAGCACAACCTCAATTAAAGTGAAAATGCATTGAAGTGATCGTTTTTACATAAATAACATGGCGGATCAATTTTAGACAGATAAGATTGCATAAAATGCTCAATCAATTAGGTGAGTTGTCCACTGTCATTTTCATGTTGCCTGTGTTTTGCTACAAACACAGTGATTTTTTAGTGGCTACTCGTACATAGTGAGATTTGCCACTGCTGCAAATGTTCTGTGGCCAGGGAACTTACCACGATTATGTACATGTTGATTAAAAACATTTTAAAACCTCTAAAACACACCATTATTTGATACATTTCTTAAAGTGCTTTTGCAGCAAATGATGACATGCTTAAATTAATTTTTTGGGGCGCGGTACTATTGCTCCCGAAGCATAAAGTGCAGTAATGATTGATTTGGCTTAAATACCAGAAAATGTATGCAAGGGTCTCATAACATTCTCTTCAATACACCAAATCACAAACGAATGGCAAACCTTCTGCCATACCGAGACTCACAGGAACTCTCTTGATTTCTCCAACTCCTTGGCTGCTAGGGTCAGGAAATTCACAGCCTTGCATTCTGACTAGACCGAGGACCCCCTAATAGCTTAATCTCGACCGGCCAACATGATCTTATTTTCAGCAGTCTTATAGATGGACGTAGTAATTTCTGCCTAAGTGATGGTAAAGCCAGGGAGATAGGGAGATGCACAACAAGTGGAGCAGTGTTTTAATACTATGACCGCAGAGTCGACTCTCCATGGTCGACCAGGACGGTGGCCATGCCGGGGTTAGGTCTTTTGATAAAAAGACTCCCAGCCTAATTATTATCAAGTCATGCTTCCTTGACTCTGAGAAGTGTGTAGACAAGTATGGCTGGGGTCTCAGAACTTTGCGTGTAGGCAAAACCACCCATGCTTGCCTTTTGTTTGCCAAGGCTGCCTTGTCTGTTAAAAGTGATTGATGCTTGGCTGCTTTATTAGTCGCCCATTTGAACACAGGATATTCTTTTATGGTGTGCTAAGCCTCTTCTAATTTTAGGTCTGCTATTAATTGCTGTAATACGATGAACACAGATTTCTTGGTGCTAGCCTGTCTTTCTATTTCAAGCTAACATTGGTGGGCCAAAGAGTTTACATCTGCTGCCCTCATTCTCCAATAATATTTTATTATGGCGCCCTGTCTGTCGAGGACCTGATTATGTTGCCTGAACTACAGCTTGATGTGGGCTGGTGAAATATGTAGTGGAATCCGGAACAATATTTTAAAAAGGCTTGATTGTAGTGTGCTCAAGCTCGCGGGGGCATATCAGCAAGGGCCGGCGATAATTATCGCTAAGCGCACTTAGCGCTAGGATAATTATCGCCGGCTATCGCTGCTTTCTATCGTGGAGATAGCGTGCTATCAGCAACGCTTATCTCCAAAGCGATAGAAATGCAAGCGATAGCTGGAAAACAGTGTGATTATCGCTGGGAAACCAGCGATAATCGCACTGTGACCAGCGATACCTTGCTGATAGGGCAGGGTGGTCTTAGCCATGTAATCCACCTCCCATTGGATTACATGGCTAAGTCAGAATTAAAGCATGCGTTAGGAAAGTAGCGATAACCGTGGTTATCGCTACTTTTCTATCGCTATGCTTGCTAGCGATTCACTTGATAATAGGAGAAATGTCGCTTAGCGACATTTCTCCCGTTATTCTGGGGGGGGAACGCCCACTTTGCATCTCATTAGAGATGCAAAGCTGGGCGATAAGGAAAGGGCGAAGAAGCATGGATTCACGCGTTAGCGTGTCCTTGCTAATAGGGCGATAAAATTATCGCCGCTTTTCGTCCGAAAACGGACGCTAAAGCGGCGATAATTTTATCGCCAGCCCTTGTAGATATGCCCCGCGGTGTCTTTACTTTTGAGTAATTCTGAGCAATACGCTATGGAGGGGATGAATTTTGCTCCTATGACCTGCAAAAGATGGGTAGTAGAACAGTCTCTTAACTTTTGTTGCAAGGTTTTAAATACAAACATCAATGTGCTTGCCTAAATAGTGTATGCTGTTTCTAATTCATATCGCGGTCTAAAAGCACTCCAGGTATTTGTAAGTTGTGACCTGTTCCAGAACATTACTGTTTGTCATTCAGGTAAATCTGGGTTGTCTGTTGGTGTGCATGCTCGAAAAACACAGGACCTTTGTTTTGTCGTAATTAAGGATCAAATGCACATTTGCGGTGTAGTCAAGTAATTGAGCTATCAACTGCTGCAGGCTTAACGGAGATTTTTTCTAAGCAGGATAATATCATCAGCCTAATATGAAATATTCCCATGTGCTTGACGTGGAAAAGGATAAGCCAATTAAGCTCTTTAATGGACAATATAAGGTTTAGTGCTTACACATATTTAATGATTTAATTTGATACATTTCCTGCTGAAGAAATTATTACATGATGGGTGCTATGAAGCTTTTAATTGATGTGCTTCTATAAAACATTACAAAAGGGGAGCACTCTCTTGTCAATAACTACATGGGAGTCTCTTCCCACCTTAATATTTCTATTGTAAATCAAACCTTTAAAATTTGTGGTTAACCTCACAACATTGTGAGATGGTGTATTTTTCAGGGCACTCTTTAGGTGGATGGTGAGTGACAAAAAGCATACCTGATGGATGTTTTGGTGATAAATCTCCATCATGTCCAATTAAAATGCACAGTAGTAAATACCTGGTTTTGAGGGAGGGTCATGAAAAAGTGTAAAGGAAGGATGATAACATTTTAGTCACATTATGAACCATTGCTGAAGAGATCATACTCACATCAGGAATTGTGGTGAACTCTAAAGTGAGTTTACTCTGTGAATAATGCAGATAATGTGATTTGATAAAATAGGTTTAAAAAACTGTTTTCTCTCATGATTTTATCATAGGAATTATGGTCAGTGGTTTACAACACTAATGAGAACACATTTGCAAATTTCTTCCCATCCATGTGGAAAAAAATGTCTGGCATACGGAGAGAAACATACCTCCAACACCAGCATTAGTATATCCCCCAGTATTATACTGAAGTTTGACCACACAATTCTAATGAAAAACTAGGCAACTAAAATTCTACAATCTAGACAAAAGTGAGGCTATTTTGAATGCCATTCTACTAGAATAAGAGATTTTGAATGTAAAGCCTTTACTATAGAGATGGCTGAACTAAATGATTATTCTTGTCTTCAACCAGACATGAAACCATCTGGTTTAAGCAAAACTTGAACAGAGGTATGTCATAATATATTTTTAAAGGGGCTAAAAATAGTTAATGCGAGAGAAGTCTAGCTAACTTCAGAATCTTTTTTGCCCATCTTTTTATCGGACCTAAATAACCTCTATTTCTTAATATCGCTGTAATTTTCAAATAGTGACATATTAGTAGACAAAGGTTTTCTGAAGCTTCCATTAAAATGTATGCAAGTAGATGTTTTTAAACAGCTACTGGAAGCAATGTACAGTGCGATCTCATTTAAAATGAATATATTTATGCTCCTATTAGTAATAAGACTCTGATTAAGTTGCTGTTTGGACATTCTTTTTTTTTACGGTTTCCCATTTTCACTTGTCAGCATTTAAATCTACCTATATTAACATGCACTGGCTTCAAAGTAACTTATATGGTGAATTAGTCTATAAAAACTATTGTTTTGTATACCTTATAAATGACGCTCAATTAAAAATATTACAAACACTAAAAATGAGTTTAATTTAAAACAATGAAAACTGTTATGGACTACACAATTTTTACAGACTCATAGAAATTTAAATATGTAAAACAGGCACTTGCTTATTCCAGGAGTTTGTGGCAGCAGAGATGATAACCATCTTAATGTACATATTCAGCCATCTGCGCAACAAACTGAATGGTTCTAAAGGTGTCTTCTCCAGTACTTGTTTCCCAGTACAGGAACGGCCTGTGAGTTGGGTTAACATTCTAGCTCTTTATTAGAATTCCGTGATGGTCACAGGCAACTTTTATGGCAAGACGTCATAGTAATATGCAGTGATATTGTAATAACATTATTGGGTACTATCTACTGGGCAGTGTTTAAGTGGGGTAGAGCTGTCGGATTTTCAAAGGAACCTATTACATGTTTTTCTCCGAGACACGAACACTGAATCAGAAATCTGCATTTTAATGTTAGAGAAGAATACAATAAAAAACAAAAATATCACAGAACTCAGTTACATAACTAGAGACTGCTGACTCTTCTTTTCTGGGTCCAGTCTTCGGCGTGCATAACCCCATCTGTCTCTAAAGCTGCTTACTCGGCATGTAGTGGTGCAAGAGCCAAACACGACTGGCAGCACAGGAGTAACAGAAGGCTGGATCAGAGTTTTAAACTGCATTAATGTCCCAATTTGCTTTTTAATTTCTTGCTACAAAATGCGTCCGGATAATTCCAGTTGTTTATTCAAAAATAAATGCAAATATGGGAGCAAGGCTTCCCTTTCCAGGGCAGTGTGAACGGTAAAAGAAAAACATTTGTCGTTATACGCTAGAAACAAAGCTTTTGTATTGCAGAATTCTATGGCTGTCTACAAATGTAGTTAATGGAAATTCTAAAATGATGCACATAAATAGTTTCCCTTGTGAAAGTTAGTTGCTCATCTAAAATAAATGCCAATTGCAAATGTATTGCAGACTTGGGCAAAAGGTTTACTAAAACCAAACAACACAAATCAGTGCATTGTGAATGTGCTAAAGTTACTCCATTTGAATATCTTGTATTGTACAAAACGTTTTCGGTACTACAGTTTTCTTGATTATTCATTGTATGATTCTAGAAAGCCCCTTAAGTGGGGAGATTTACAGAATATCTCCCATTTTCAAGAATGCTTCCTATATTTTAAATTCTTCCTAAACATTCGTTTAATCACTAACTGTAAAGGGCACCATTGAGCCTACCAGCACCCTCAGCCTAACCTTACTGTACATCTCTAATGGCATACAACCTTGATTCGTCACATTCAATCATAATGATTCTCTTTTTCCAGACCCGTCTTGCTCATTACTGAAATGCATGGCCTTTGAAATCATTCTTTTAATCATGGGCTACTATGAACCGTCTCCAATCACTTCTTAAATGTCTCACCCTCCTTTCCATTTGCCCTTTTGAGGTTGATTTTGATCTAAGCTCTAATAGGACTTGATGGGAGTGAAAATATTACCAAGGAAGTAGCACTGTTCTGATCACAGTAGTCACTATCAGCTGTAGAGGTAATTCCCAGCATATCACTTAAGGTATCAACTTTTCCTCCTTTCAGTTATTGCAAGAAGCGGGGACATTTCAGTATGTCCACCCACCCAGGCACATGTTAGATTGCTTTTCCTTCTTGCTTTTATTATGTTTGATAAGCTTTATTAAATTAATAACTACAGGAAGATCAGCCATGCATTTGACATATTAAATGTGATCTAGTAAAAAGAGAAATAGGCAATAAAACAGAATAGAAAGCTATTTTCGTTTTGAACAATATCTTAGGAGGAAGGGGGGGGGACAGAATACAAATCTGTAACTGAAGCTCGAGTAACAATATAAAATTGCTTAAAAAGTAAAGAGACAATTAAAATAATCAAAAAAGAAACAGTTCAATAATGAAAAATGTTATAGAGGGAAAAAAACAGAGATATTAACAGTTTATGGAGGTGGGAAATTTTCAGAACGATTGTGTAATACACAAAATGTAATCTTATACAAATAATTGTTTAGTGGTTGCCAAAATAAATCCCTATTTATAAATGGTTTAAAAGAGGAGGCAAAAGCAATATCCAATCCGTGATAGTGACAAACACTGTTCCAGCAGGAGTTAACAAACAGTTTAGTTGAACATTTCCAGTTTAGCAACATTTGCTGAAAGGCTAACGCCATCATCAAGTAAAAAAAAACCTTTCCATGAAAGGCCAATCCCAACAAATCTAATAGACTACATGTAAAAAGCATAATATTTGATGTGGGAGTATGCAAATTAAAAATAATTGAAATAAGGGACCAAATATTCCTCCAAAAGGAGGCTACAGCAGGGCAGGAGAACAAAAGATGCATCAAACTGAGAAGGGAAAATCACAGGACCAACAAACGTTGTTATCAGTGTGTGTAAAGTTAGCTATGGACAGAGGAGTAAAGTATAATCTATGATAGAGAAAGAACATGGATTGAGTAGTGGAGGTAGATCTAGAAATTTTCAAAGATCTAGCCCAGATCGTGTCCCAGAACTCGATGCTCCAAACACAACCCAAATCCTTCTCCCAGGCAAGTTTCACTTTAGATTTAGGACGGTCAGAATTTAGGGTACGGAGGTATTTATAAATCAAGGATGTTTTGGGAAGTATTGCCAATATTCTGAGAAGTGGATCCTCTGTTTAGTCATTTGAAGGAAGAGAATAAAAAACATCCAGAATTATTCCCATAAAAGTTGAGAATTTATGCCAAAACGAATGAGGACAGTTAAAAGTATCGAGAAATTGAGGAAAGGAGAAAGGAGACAAGCCATCAAACATATCTTGGACCCAAATGATTCCCTTAAGTCTCCAGGTCTTACAATAAAGAGGTCTAGTATTGATGGTAATGAGACTATGGTGCCAAAGAGGAGAACGCAGAAAGAAAGCTCTAGAATGGATTTTTAACTGGAAATGAGGCTTTAATAATGAGCATGTGTGTTTAAACAGCAAAAGAGAAGTGACACTAACTTTTGTAGTAAAGGCCAGGTATCTTTTACAGAAAAGGGCGTGAGTAAGGATTGTTCAACACTAACCCATAAAGGAGTAAAAGGGGAGGAGTCTGTGAGAAGCCATTTAGAAGCTAGTCTAAGACAAAAAGCCTTGTGATAAAGCCGAAAGTCGGGAGAATCCACTCCACCATTGGATTTGGGTTTTCGAAGATGTGACAAGGAAATTCTGGATTTCTTATTATTCCATAAGAATTTAGGGAGGAGGGAGTCGATTTTATTAACGTAAATAGATGGAATATGGATAGGAATCATAGGGAGAATACACAATAAAACAGGAGTAATCATCATTTTAATAGAGTCGAGACGACCCCACCAAGAGAGAAAGAGAGGATTCCAGGAAGAGATGAGTTTAGAAACATGATCTAAGCCTTCCTTCATGTTGATTTTAACTGAATCCAATATGGAGTTATTGAACCAGATTCCTAAATATTTGATTTAAGAACTATTTCAACGGAACTCAATAGAATCAAAATGTTGTTTGAGACAGGATTTGGTAATGGGAAGTATTTCTGTCTTGTCAGAATTAATCTTATAACCTGAAACTGAGGAAAAATCTGAGATCTCTTGCAATACAGGAGAAATAGAGGTTTCAGGATGAGATATAAAAAGTTAAATATCATATGCATATGCAGACAACTTCAAATGTTGATCACCGTGTATAAATCCAGAAATAGAAGTATTTTGGTGAATATTGGATAAAAAGGGTTCAATTGATAAAATAAATAGAAGAGGAGATAGGGGGCAAACTTTACATACACTGCATTGTAGAGGAAAGCATTAAGAAGTGAGACCATTAACTACAACAGAAGCTTTAGGGACCGAATAAAGCAAAGAAATAAGAGAAACACATTTAGGAGCAAACCCCTGCCAATGGAGAGCTATAAATAAGAAGGACCAATCTACCCTATTGAAAGCTTTCTCCACTTCAATAGCAACAGCAGCTAAAGGATAGGAGAGAGTTAGAGCCTTATTCAAAACACGAAAAAATTGCTGGGAATTATCGGAAGTTAGTCTACCGATAATGAAACCGCACTGCTCTAGGCCAATTAGCTTCGGTAAACGAGGGTCAAGACGTAAAGCAAGCAGTTTGGCAAAATTTTATAGTCGACATTCACCAGGGAAATTGGACGATAGTTCTTACAATGTTTGGGATCACGACCATCTGTATGAATTAGACAGATTGTAGCTTCTAAGAAGGTGCCTTCTGCTTTACCAGTAGTACAAAAGAATTGAAAAAGCGGTAGGAGTTTTGGAAGAAGTAGATTTGAGAAGTGTAAGTAAAATTCTGCCATAAGCAATTAGGCCCGGAGTTTTATCTTTTTTTTAGAAGACTTAAAGATTGAGACAACTCCCACATTTACAGATCAGATTCTAGAGAGGTGAAGTCAAGATCCTCATGCGAGGGGGATGGAATTTGGCGAAAATAGGCATCAATAATAGAAGCAGGAAGGGAAGACACCGGAGTATAAAGAGTTTTAAAAAATGTCATAAATTCCTCTAAAATATCCTGATCTTTGAAAAGAAGCGTTCCATTCAGTGCATGAATGGATTCTACCAATATATGTTCCTTCCGAGATTTGAGGTAGTTAGCTAATAGTTTACCAAGTTTATTACATCCACCATAGTAGCGAGCACTAGTGCAAAGAAGAATTGATGAGGCGTTATCTGTAGTCATTTTATTAACATCGGGTTTCGCATGGACAAGATCCTGTAAGGCAGAATTGGATGAGGACTTGTAAAATTGATGTTCAAGGCGCTTAATATTAGTTAGTGTGTTGAGCAAGTGAATGCTTCTTTTTCCTGTAAACAAAGTCAATGATAAAGCCGCTGGCAGTAGCCTTGAATGCGTCCCTAGCACAGAAGGGGAAACATCTGGGTCTGCATTTAATGAGAAGAATTCCTCGGCAAAGGAGATAAAAGAGGAAGAAAAAAATGGATCATGAGGAAGGAAATTGTTAAATTCCATCTAGAAGACCTGGGGTGTGAATGGAGGAAGTCGAAATCAGTGACCACGGGGCGTGATCAGAGATGACAATTGAAGAGGAAATAAGATTCTGAGTCAATGATTTAGAGAGAAAAATTTAATCTGATTGGGTCAGGGAACCATGTGGAGGAGAGAAAAAAGAAAATTCTGTGCCTCTGGGTTACAGAGTCTCTAGGCATCTACAAGGTGTATTTGAGCGATTGTAGTTTGGAACTGTTTGTGTGTCTTTTGAGAAATAAAGCGGATATGGGATTGGCGGTCAATAAAAGGGTTGATAACCTGGTTACAGTCTCTTCCTAGGATAAAGAATTTATCATTATGTTGAATAATTTTTTTTGTAATATTATGCCAGAAAGAATAAACCGGTTGAGTCAGACCATAATCATTGAAAACTGTTAAAGATATATTGTTAATAAGCAATTTAACTAATAACCATCTAGCCTCCAAATCAGTTTCTTGGGAAATAACAGAACATTTCAACTTTTTATGACACAAAATAATTACCCCATTTTTCTTAGTGGTCGTAGGAGATACTAAGGGGTTGATTCCGATCTCGGTCGGAAGGCCTCCGAATCGGATTCGGCTTTACCGGATCCGAGTCGGAGGCTCTGTTTCCGACCGAGTCGTACAGAGGTCCGGACGCCCAAGTACGATGCGAATGAACGCGAAATCGCCGACCAACTCGTTTCCGGGTCCGAACCGCTCCGTACGACTCGGTCGCAGACGAACCGTACCGCGCAATGGAGTCGATTTCCGACCGAGCCAGTACAATGCACGATTCGGACAGCCGGATTGAGTCGGAGTCACCGGGACGAAAAAGCTCCGGGAAGCGGACTTCGGGGGTCCGTGCCGTACCCCCTTCACCCGTAGCCTAACGAGTCGAACACAGGGGGGACCCAAGGGTCCCTCCTTCACATGCGTGTACGGTGCGGATGGCACCAACGCTTACGCACTGCAGGGGGCACCCTTTTGCGAGACGCACCTATTCAGCTGATGCGAGGCCATGCACGCGTCGTACGACCGGCTCCCATTGACTTCAATGGGAATCCGACCGAGCCGAGTCCATCAGCATGCGGCAGCATCGTACTCGCTCGGTCGGACTCCAGGGGTACGGCTCGGTCGGAAAACACTCCGGATCCGGCTCGGTCGGAGGGCTTTCCGACCCAGATCGGAATCGACCCCAAAGACTAAACCAACCCAATTCTGTTTGAGTTTCAAAGCCTCTGACTACGTCAAGTGGGTTTCTTGCAACAAGACTAAGTCAGGATTGTATAAAGCTAAATGGGATGGAATTCTCTGTCTTTTTATAGGATTATTAAAATCTTTCACATTCCAAGATATAACTCTGAATGTATAGAGTGTGAATTAGATATAAGGCAACATGATCATCAGCAATAAAAGGAGATGAATAGATTAGTGGAGAAAGCAACATATAGGGTGAAAGAAAAAGTAGATTGGTAAGAAAGAACTTAGAGAAAGAAAATAGGAAAGAAAGAAGGAGAATGAATGAGAAAATGAGAGGAGACAGTGCATGTCACACAAGGAAAGACGACTATGGGCCATATGTAGGTAATTTCTATTTACCGATTCCTAAATACCGAATTTTACCGATTCGGTATTTAAGAATCGGTAAATAGAATGTAAGTAAACATTCGGTAAATTTTACCGATTCGGCAATATTCGTTATTACCGATTCGGTATTTACCGAATCGGTAATAAGGAATACCTTCCCATTCATTCCTATGGGCCTGGAGGCCCATAGGAATGAATGGGAAGCCATTCACTATTACCGATTCGGTAAATACCGAATCGGTAATAGAGGAGCATATTCAAGGGTGGCAGGGTGTCAAATTGACACCCTGTTGCACCCTGAATCGTGCATGTGTGCACATGTGGCGCACATACATGCCCTAAGGGCATGTATGTCAGCCACATGGCACTTTTAAAAAAGCACAAAATTGCTTTTTAAAAGGTATTCGGTATTTACCACCAACTTCTAGTTGGTGGTAAATAACGAATCCTTAAACCAAAAATGCACCCACTTGAGTGCTCCCTACATAGGATTTAAGGAATCGGTAATTTACCGATTCCTTAAAATAACGAATCAGTAAATTACTGACTCCTTAAATCCGGCCTCCTACATCGCAAAGGGCTAAATACCGGTCGGTAATGGGAAATTTACCGATTTTCGCCCGTTACCGACCGGTATTAGCCCACCTACATATGGCCCTATAATACATACCCTCAAAGGGAAAGAAGCAAACAGCAAGGGCTGGCGACAAACAATAAAGACGGCACATCCAACAGAGGGAGACATATCACATCAGGAGATCAGAGAAGAACAAGGGGCGGATATGTAGATGACTAAATACAGATATAACCAACATAGTATAACCTATAAGTGAAACAAAAAGAATGAAGATTATGGTAAAATTATCATAAAACTCTCAAAGACTCAGAGACTATCTTTTAAGAGTCAAGTGATAGAGGAAGGACCAGCTGTAGCCATGAAGGCCGTAGAGTGTGAATGAAGAAATTTTCGAAGATCTGCAGTCTTCAAAGGTAGAGGTGCGATTTTGAAAAGTCACTTTAAACAAGCATGGATGAAAAAAACCATAGCGTGCACCCAAAGTACGTAAAGCTGGTCTGAGATCAAGGAACTCCTTCCGCGGCTTAGCAGTTACTGTAGAAACGTCTTGGGATAGGAACAGTTTAGCACCAGACCTGATTAGTTGTTTTTTAAGCTTGGCCGCAGTTAAAACTTGCAGGAGATCAGTACATTTAAAAAATCGGAGGATTACGCCACAGGGCTTTGAAGGAGTGGATGAAGAAGATAGGCGAGGACCCAATCTGAGGAGAAAGGTCCAGAAGCTTCAGAAGAAAAGAGGTAAAGAAGGTCACAGGGTAATCTCCCTCAATGCCCTCCGGAAGGCCGTATAAACTAAGGGTGTTGCGCCTGTCCCTGTTTTCAAGGTCCTCAGCAGATTTCCTCAGGAATACAACATCCTTCTCCAAAGATAAATTTCTTGCAGAGACATCCTGAAGGTCATTGACATGTTGTTCAATTACGGACACCCTGTAGTCGAGTGAAGTCCATTTTGTATCCAGAACATGTAGACGTGTATTAGTTTCCTCAATAAATGGTCTGAGAGCACGTATTTGTTCCAAGACAGTGGGCCAGATGTACGACCATTTTTTGTGGTCGCAAACGGGAGATCGGCTCATTTGCGACCGCAAAAAAGGGTCCTGGCATGTACAAACGCTATTTTGCGAGTCACTGACTTGCAAAATATCATGTGCGACTCTCGCTATTAGGAAGGCCCTTCCTAATAGCGAGTCTCAATGCAATGCACTATTGTTTTGCGACCGCATTTGCAGCCTCAAACCACTCGCAGTTTACCACCTACTTCAAGTAGGTTGTAAACTACTCGCAAACGGGAAGGGGTCCCAAATGGACCACTTCCCCTTTGTGAGGGTTTGCGAAAATATTTTTAAAGAGCATGCAGTGGTCCCAGGGACCACTGCCTGCTCTTAAAAAAATGAAACTGAAAAGCTTCATTTTTCATTTTTAAATGCATCCCGTTTTCCTTTAAGGAAAACGGGCCGCATTTAAAAAAAAAAACACCTTTAATTAAAAAGAAGTCACAGACATTCCTAATGGGGTCGCAAATTGCACTTGCCTCATGAATATTAATGAGGCATGCAATTTGCGACCCTATTGAGAATCGCAAACAGTGTCTGAGACACAGTTGTACATTCACTTTTGCAAGTCGCAAATTGTGAGTTGCAATTCGAAGCAATTTTCGACTCGCAAAAGTGAATGGTTGTACATCTGGCCCAGGGTCTAAAGATACAGGCGAAACAGGTTTCAGCAGAGAAGGAGGGTCTTGTTTGAGCCTTTTGTTGGCAGAGGAAGGCGAATGAATCTTTGATGGTGCAATGGACACAAGCACTGACCTTGAAGAATTAGATTGAGCCATACTGACAGAGTTGTGTAATTCATCCATAGGGGGTGCTGCAGAGGAGGAGCTCGACACAGGCGAACTAACAGTAAGCCTTTATATGAATATAGTAGATGTTTGGTTCTGCCCATGTATTCAAATAAATACTTAAACCCAGAACGAGCACAGAAAGACCAATAAAATCACATTTTAATAAAAATGAAGAAATGAAAATGAAAAAGCCCATTGGCGCAGGACTTAATTATAGCTGGAGGAATCCAAAATGGACTAAAAGAAAATTCCGAAGCCCAAAAGGAATGAAAGAGAAAGACAGTACCTTAGTAAAATGCCATAGCTGAGGAGGATTTCTCCAGTCAGGGAGAAACAAAATGGCAGCCGAAAGATAATAAACTGTGCCCCTCAGTGTTTCATAAAACCAGCAGCAAGAAGGAGGAATTGAAGGATAGCCCCATACTCAGTAGAGGTTCCGCTGCAAAATCCACTCAATTTAATCATTTGAGCAATTCAAAAACTGCCGAAAACGAAGCTGCCTCTCCCGACGCAGCATGGACGCTGAGGTCAAGCGGCAATCTTGGAAGCCACCACAGGTGCCTCATCTCTTTTCCTTCCTGCTTTGATGAGAATGGAAAGCTGGGGTGAGTAGTAGTAGCCCAGTGGGGTGAAGCATGAAGAGGTGGTCAAAGGTTTTAGTGACTATAGGGGTGATCCATATCAGCAGTATGTCTCCTGTGCTCTTGAAGATGCAACTGCCTTCATAGATTGTCCAGTACTTCTAAGAGGGTAGCACAACAAGCCTAATGTTTGGTATGTGAGAACTTATTGACTGACCGGTTGATCAATGTATTACATTTTTACATTCTGTACTACCATGATGGGTCTTTTGGTGCTAATCTAACAAACAGAAACCAGGAACTCAGCCACATAGACATTGACCAGTCATCTTATTTGTTCCGCAAAAGAGTGCGTCAATGAATCAGTTTGCCCAATAAGGGAGTGTTAATAGGTTCTAAAAAAGGGGACAGAGAGAGAGAGAAGGGTCTGCTCGATAAAATAGTCTTAAAGCAAGGTTTGTTGATCAAATTAAAGTTGAACTTCACAAACCCCTAGCAGAGGTATACTAATGTGTGATGCAAGATAGGATGGGACAAGGTCATGTATGTCCATTCTTGCATTTGAAAGCTAGCCATCCCAATTTAAAGAAAATCCTCTCTTTGGAGAGTTTTAGTTTACCTTTTTTAAGAAGGAACAGCTTCCAATTTGCTGGTTGAAAGACATACTGGCATTGAAACCCACCTCTTGGGGGAACTTATCTGAGGTATTAATATGAGAGAGAAAGGATTTTTCATTTTAGGCCTCAAATATTTTAGGCTCTGTTGTCTTGGTGTGACTTAGGTGCAGACTCTTTCAACCATTTATTGACTACTTTCTTCCAAAGCATTTGGAGGAAGAGTACGGAAGAGACATCCTTAGATAATCTCACATATACCTGGGAAAGACTGTAAGAATGAATATAGAGAGATTTATCTTAAATGATGTAGAATAATGGGGCCAGAGATATGTTGAATAGCATGGGCGAACCCGATGATTCAAGAGGGACCACACAAGATAGAGAGGCTTCATTGGAAATTAAGAATCACAAATACACACTCCAATCTTCCTATCAGTAAGGACTGAACCAGGTGACTGCGGGTCAGTAGGAGCAACTGAGACTAGTCTGTCTAGATTGCAACCATTGTCTATAGTGTCAAAGGCTTGAGAAAGGGCCAAGATTACCAACAGACCGGCCACAGTAACATTACCCATAGACAGGCCACACTATCATCTGTAATATTGTCTGTCATTAAGAAAACACCGCACAAAAAATGAAATTTTGGTCTAATCTCTGCCCAGAATCCACACTGTAGGAAGGAAAGGCAATTAAAGGTTTCAAGGTATTTCTGCATTTGTTGACCCCAGCCAATTTGGCCGACACAAGAAGATTGGAAATGGGCCAGTAGAAGGTTAAGATTGCAGCATAAAGAAGGGCTAATTTCAGAAGAGGGTCCACTGTGCCTCTCGAGACATTCAGATAGATCCCCCTGAATAGACAGGCTACTTATATTGTCAAACATGAGGGCAATTAAGGCAAAAAAAAATCACAGCAGCTAGGCTGGTGCAGGATCATCAGGGGAGGGGGTCAATGAGCTTAAGACAATTGAGGGTCGTCCCAAAAATATTTGATGATCTGCACTACTAGAAACTGTGATACAAAGGAAAAATCACTTAGCAGTAAAAATATTCCTGTCCTTATGATCTCAGTTTTGTAAATAAACTAGTGATCAACTTATGTTGGTTCGTGTTTTTACTTACCCCAATAGATTTTGCTGCTTTTATAAGGAAAGAGGCTCAAAAAGAAACACAAAAGGACTGAACATAAAATGATTGCTGTTTGCAGCATTTCACCTTTACTTAGTGATCTTTCCTGATTTGTTTTTTACTTTTTGGGCCCTACGTTTCACTCTCTTTATGGCTCTGTGCACCGTGACATTGCAATTCAATGCCAGTGTGAGTGCTCCTTGCCTAAATATGTAAAGTTAGATTGATTGCATTCAAATGGTTAGTTAATGTACTAATACGACCATGGTACATTGGTGCAGAAAATATATCTGTGACAAAGTCACATATGGGATTTGGCTATTACAACACCCATATATGTGACCAAAGAGGATTGCTCCAATGAGCGCACATTTGCTATGGCTGGATAGATGTCTGGACAGAAGTTTCAAAACTCTGCACTGACACTTGTCCATTAAAATGTATTTTTCCATGTAGGAAAAACTGCTTTTATATTTTAGCTAGGATACCCTTAAAATATGTGGATGCTTAATATATAAAAGTGGAGCATGATCGGTATTAAGGGAAAGTGTGTCCCCACGTTGAAAATCTGACTTTATCACTCTGTATGTAAGGATTTACTTCTCATTAGCAGGGCTAATTGTGACTAAATGCCTAATTTCATTCAAAGTTATTTTCCTGCATTAAAAGTGTAATTCAATGGTCATTGTAGATTTGTTATGCATTCAATGGAAAAGCAACTTTAAATGTGCATGTGCTGTGTGCTGTGAGAGAGCAAACTGGTTTAGAACTGGTTTGCCCAGTGGCCATGCTCCAGAGACTAACACAAATTCCATATGGGATGTTATTGACTCTCATTCTAAACTAGAGACCAATGGATTGTCTCTGGGAATAAGACAGCTGAAGTGGTGTAAACACTGACCATCAAACTGGTATTCGCAGCATAGGAGCAGGAAAAGAAGTAGTATTAAATCTATTGCCCTTGAAGTGAAGATCCCAAATTAGGATCTTAATAACTGAAACAATTCATACCCACTGCCACCCTAAACTTTGTCTGCCCTCCCAACAGGAGGGAAAACCAGTCTCATGCAGGTAAATGCAGACTAAGATTATTTTGGATGAGGCACTCTGAAATTGGGTTTTGAAGGGAAAGTTGCCAGGATTTATTGTGGAGATTTCCTAATCACTGAATAGTCAGCAATATAAGTGCACAGGATAAGACTGACAAAGCACCACCTTTGGGGGAAGATCAAGAAGGAAGATGACTCTGCCTGATTGCTTCAGAAAAAAAAATCCAAGGACCCCATACTTCTGATGCCAACCAGAGATTGGAATAGCTCTCCATGTGACAAGTGTTTAGCCTCCTCTTGCTTCCATTAAGATACAAATCAGGAGGTCTCCCTACACTATGACAAATGGCTGCAAGGCACTTTCAACTGATTTAAAATCCTGCCTTGCCGAAGGATTATAAGAAAGACAATGGGGGATATTCTCAAGAACGTGTGATAATTATTGCAAAATTAGCTTAACGCAACTTTGCACATCGCAGTCTATCGCGGGAAAATAACACTGTGTTAACGTTGTATTCTCAACCCGGCAGCACCATGCGATAGTCTCACGATAATGCGCCAAATGACTGCATTAAAATTAACGCAACGCTGAAAAAATGCGAAACACGAACGCGAAAATGTTGCGATGCCCAAAATCGCGATAAAAAATCAGCGATAACCAGCAACAGGCCTGCAAGTCCCACGCGTCATGCGGGAAAATGCACTATAAAAGCAGAAAAATAAAAAAGACAAAAAAAAATAAACTGCGTAGCACCATGGATGCACTCGGACCGAGTGCAGAGGACAACGCGAACCCCACACGCCCCACAGACGACCAGCAAGGAACCTCGGGTCGGGGAAGGGCAAGGAGAAAAGGAAGAGGAAGACGGGGTTCAATCCGCAGGAAAACCGGATCATCGTCATGGAGGTGATAGAACACTACCAACAACTGTTCATCACCTCCACTGTGTCATTGGCAACACAAACGGAAATATGGCAGTCGATCGTGAACAACGTGAATGCAGTCGGTGTGTTGAGGAGGTCAATGGAGGAGGTCAAGAGGCACTGGCATGATGTGAATAGCCAAACCGAGCAGAAACTCGCTGCCAACCGGAAGGCAGCAACGGCGACTGGAGGTGGGAGTCCTGCGCCACAGGAGGAGCTGGATGAGCTGGAGGAAATGGTGGTCACAGTCATCAGTGTGGAGACGGTGCAAGGAGTTGGGGGTCCGGACACAGCTCGATATGACCTGACCCAACAGCGTGAGTAACGACTAGGGACTGGGGGACGGGGGGAGATGGGCACAATGGCACAGATGCACAATTATGTGTAGCACACTGCGCACCCACAATGATTGTGGAACATGTCCCTGATACCCTTGGCACACTGCAGCACACATAGAAACACCAAGTAGGCCCCCGTCCACTATGTGCACAAAGGGGCCCCCCTCCCTATCACCAATCTCACAACCTACCCGTGCACATGTGCTGAATCCAGCAAAGCAGCGGCTCGGTGAGCCACACTGACAATGCAAGTGACACTGCATGACCAATAGCGTGGCTGCAGTCAAAATACATGACATGGTGCACAACACGACACTGAGGTGGCCCAGTGTGGATCACATCCTCAAAGGAGCAGGTCACACTCTGACACATCCACGTGCACATACAACCCCTGACGTCAACAACACATCTGCAGACAAACAATGCACAAGAGTACAAAAACCGTCCAAGAGCACAAATGACCCAAGTCGCCAACATTTCAGCACCTTAAAAGCACACAAGTCAAAGGCACACCGCCTCAAAGGGATAAGGGGCTGCTAAATCAGAGCTGCAGGGGCGACTCTCCCATAATGCACCACACACACATAGCAATCACAGCACATCAACATTGACGACAATGTGGTACAAAGTGCAACACTTTCACTACAGAACAGAGGACACAACTGGTGCCGCTTGTGCGTAGAAACTGGCCAATCACATCTGGCATAGCAGGAAACTGTGAGATGATAATGTACGAGTACAACCTCACATCCGTCATGTAGTTGAAATGTCCACTGTCTCCCATCAAATAGCCAGCTCATCCAAAACAGTCACAATGTACATTGTCATGAAGTCTGTATGTAAACATGTACAATGCGTCAACATACATGGAACACACTGTTAACCTGCATAGCCCCTTTACATTGCAGAGGGACAATCAACACCTCCTGTAGAGCAGACCAGACATCTCTTCAGTGATGATGAGGAGGACCCCCTGGCCATCTGCTCCGACACCCTCCAACGGCTCGTGGACAGCCTCCGCACCCCACCTCCAGGAGCAGGGCAGCCCAGCTGCATCGAGGTGACCCCACACCCTGCACAGCCCACACAGCAGGAAGCACCCACCACCACGGCTGGCTCCCAACACCTCATGGAAAGACACATGGCATTCCAACGCCGTGTGTCAGACTGCCAGAGGGGGCTGGCTGAACAGGTGCGGTGGGTTTTGACCACATGGCAGCCAAACTTGATGCCATACATGGGTGTATGAGTCCCATCAGGGACCACTTACAGTCCCTAATGGACACCCACAGTCCGTTCCATGCTCTACAACAATCCTTGGCTGACCTCGCTGGAGCCATTACTCGGATACAAGAACTGTCTAGTCAGACATGCTCCAGCGATGACAGCACAGAGTTGGCAGAGATGCGGAGGACAATGGAGAACATGGAGCGGATGCAGGCTGGAAGGATGGCTGACATGGCTGTACACCAGCGAGATGTAGCTGGGATCTTCCATGCCCTGCAGAACCTCATCTTGCCATTGCTGCCACAGAGCCTGTCCCAGATGACTGCTGCAGGAACTTCAACACACACATCTCCGCCCCCTGATGTGTCAGTGGCACACAGTGATGCATCCATACCACCTCCGCCCCCTGATGTGTCAGTGGCACACAGTGATGCAGCCATACCACCTCCGCCACCTGATGTGTCAGTGGCACACAGTGATGCAGCCATACCACCTCCGCCCCCTGATGTGTCAGTGGCACACAGTGATGCAGCCATACCACCTCCGCCACCTGATGTGTCAGTGGCACACAGTGATGCAGCCATAACAACACCACACACACCTGACACACCTGGCACAGAAGACATATCAGAGGACTAAGATGTGGATGGCAATGACTGTGTGAGAAAGGAGGTTGTAGCATTCATCCCCACCATATGGCCTGTTTCTGCTTGGTTCAGCCCTCTGCATCATGCCCGGGAACAACACCTTCCACTGTCCCCCGAAACACTCTGCGACATTCACCTGGACCCCGACATGGACTGCCATATCTGCTCTGGTTACCTGGCTGATGAGGGTTATGAACCCGAAACCGGTCCCAGGATGCTTATTTCCGGTCCAGGAAAGACATGGCTTGGCAGTTCGGGCTGGACTGTTCCCATGAGGCACAGGGTCAGACTGATTTGCATATGGCCATGTCTGAACTGGGGTGGTGGAGTGAGCTAAAGAATGATGATGGATTAAACCCAGATCAGTTGACTGGGGGTGAGTGTTTGATTTGCTCTAGTGCTCCGTCCATCATCCCCTTTTGGTATCGCTTTGTTCGCCCTAAGTTGGCAGGGTATGCCCAGACGTGGGTCCCTTGCTCACTTTGCCACTGGATTCAAGATAGCCTGGCTGATGAGGGTTATGAACCCGAAACCGGTCCCAGGATGCTTGTTTCCGGTCCAGGGAAGACATGTCTTGGCAGTTCGGGCTGGACTGTTCCCATGAGGCACAGGGTCAGACTGATTTGCATATGGCCATGTCTGAACTAGGGTGGTGGAGTGAGCTAAAGAATGATGATGGATTAAACCCAGATCAGTTGACTGGGGGTGAGTGTTTGATTTGCTCTAGCGCTCCGTCCATCATCCCCCTTTGGTATCGCTTTGTTCGCCCTAAGTTGGTAGGGTATGCCCAGACGTGGGTCCCTTGCTCACTTTGCCACTGGATTCAAGATAGCCTGGCTGATGAGGGTTATGAACACGAAACCGGTCCCAGGATGCTTGTTTCCGGTCCAGGGAAGACATGGCTTGGCAGTTCGGGCTGGACTGTTCCCATGAGGCACAGGGTCAGACTGATTTGCATATGGCCATGTCTGATCTGGGGTGGTGGAGTGAGCTAAAGAATGATGATGGATTAAACCCAGATCAGTTGACTGGGGGTGAGTGTTTGATTTGCTCTAGCGCTCCGTCCATCATCCCCCTTTGGTATCGCTTTGTTCGCCCTAAGTTGGCAGGGTATGCCCAGACGTGGGTCCCTTGCTCACTTTGCCACTGGATTCAAGATAGCCTGGCTGATGAGGGTTATGAACCCGAAACCGGTCCCAGGATGCTTGTTTCCGGTCCAGGGAAGACATGGCTTGGCAGTTCGGGCTGGACTGTTCCCATGAGGCACAGGGTCAGACTGATTTGCATATGGCCATGTCTGAACTGGGGTGGTGGAGTGAGCTAAAGAATGATGATGGATTAAACCCAGATCAGTTGACTGGGGGTGAGTGTTTGATTTGCTCTAGCGCTCCGTCCATCATCCCCCTTTGGTATCGCTTTGTTCGCCCTAAGTTGGCAGGGTATGCCCAGACGTGGGTCCCTCGCTCACTTTGACACTGGATTCAAGATAGCCTGGCTGATGAGGGTTATGAACCCGAAACCGGTCCCAGGATGCTTGTTTCCGGTCCAGGGAAGACATGGCTTGGCAGTTCGGGCTGGACTGTTCCCATGAGGCACAGGGTCAGACTGATTTGCATATGGCCATGTCTGAACTGGGGTGGTGGAGTGAGCTAAAGAATGATGATGGATTAAACCCAGATCAGTTGACTGGGGGTGAGTGTTTGATTTGCTCTAGCGCTCCGTCCATCATCCCCCTTTGGTATCGCTTTGTTCGCCCTAAGTTGGCAGGGTATGCCCAGACGTGGGTCCCTTGCTCACTTTGCCACTGGATTCAAGATAGCCTGGCTGATGAGGGTTATGAACCCGAAACCGGTCCCAGGATGCTTGTTTCCGGTCCAGGGAAGACATGGCTTGGCAGTTCGGGCTGGACTGTTCCCATGAGGCACAGGGTCAGACTGATTTGCATATGGCCATGTCTGAACTGGGGTGGTGGAGTGAGCTAAAGAATGATGATGGATTAAACCCAGATCAGTTGACTGGGGGTGAGTGTTTGATTTGCTCTAGCGCTCCGTCCATCATCCCCCTTTGGTATCGCTTTGTTCGCCCTAAGTTGGCAGGGTATGCCCAGACGTGGGTCCCTTGCTCACTTTGCCATTGGATTCAAGATAGCCTGGCTGATGAGGGTTATGAACCCGAAACCGGTCCCAGGATGCTTGTTTCCAGTCCAGGGAAGACATGGCTTGGCAGTTCGGGCTGGACTGTGCGCATGAGGCACAGGGTCAGACTGATTTGCATATGGCCATGTCTGAACTGGGGTGGTGGAGTGAGCTAAAGAATGATGATGGATTAAACACAGATCAGTTGACTGGGGGTGAGTGTTTGATTTGCTCTAGCGCTCCGTCCATCATCCCCCTTTGGTATCCCCTGGTTACCAATGACACAGCAATCAGGCTGCGGACTGAACTCTTCCTCTTCCGATTAAATTGTCATTCCCCAAAGAACTCTGGTTGGCCCTCCACTGGGCAACCATGTAATGTGGGGTTTGCATGGCCATGTACTGCTCCAGCTCCGACACTCCACAGAATGTGAATAAAACATTCCAAATCACACAGATGTGTCATGTTTATGTTCAATCAAGTATAAAAGTATGGATGAATGTAGGGACATTGAATGCACAAAAAGGTACACCCTGGGAAATGACATCAATGCGCATGTTTGACCCTGACCCACATGGCCAATTAGATGACTGTGAAGGTGTGAACTAGCTGTGGCCTCATTGCTCATGAACAACAATCTCGCAACCCCCCAACGTAGCCCCACGTCCATGTATTAAATGGGGCTGTGTGTAAAAATGTCTAATTCGGTAGCAGGCCTAAAATAGTGTCCCCCATCACATGTGACAACAGAACATCTATTCGCATACCTACTCACACTCAACTGTGTGGACACAGCCTGTTTTGATGGATCACATTGATCCACATGGCAAGAAGTTGGACACCATACTCACATTGCTGAAGACACGTAAGAGCACAGGTCTACCAGCAACTATCCCAACCACAATGTCTGGCTCACAGAGGTGGAGCTGGCAATAGGGACTCACCCCTATGTGAAAGGCGTCAGTCAGTCCCTCCCTGTGTGCGGACAATGCTCATTGAGGCACACGATTTGTCATTCTAATCAACACTCATCACAGTTGAACACTAGTGAAGTGGCGTAGACTTTATTAGCATGTGCGTGTCAGTACGGGCAAGACAAGGGCCACAACATGCAGACCAATGATTCAGACACTAACAGGCAGCATGGGAACATGTAGAGATGCAAGAAATGGGGAAGCAAATATGAACACCAATCATTATGGATGGCAACGGTCTCAGCCCACCTTGCCTTGCTGGACGAGTCATGTGATGTTTTGCGTATGCTCATTGCTCCGTGTCAGGGGACACGACTCACAGCCCATGGGATCTGCATAGTGCTGTGCCACCGGACTGCGCAGACTGTCTGCTCTGCTGACAGTGAGCCGGTGAAGGGGTCCAACAAGGTCACATGTAGTACTACATTGCCATGTGTGTACTCTCCCTCCAGCAGTATGTCAGATTTAGGAACCTTGCCAAGCGACGCTGTGCAGCTCCGACCATGGGACTGCCTCACCTTGCACAGGTGTGTGTCAACACGCGTAGGTGCACGCACATGCATTCTGAGTCCAGACGAATGCAGCCATGTCCACTGTTGTGGTGGGATATGTGACCATTTCTCCAGGATGCAACAAGGTGTTGGGACCTGTGCTCTGGGTTACAAGCAGTTGTGGCTGCAGGAACGTAGTTACTCGTCCATGAATGCGAGCGCAGCTTCCTGGGCAATCAGTTCCAAGAGTACGTCGTTGTCGACTTCAACGAACACGAGGGCGAGCCAATCCATTAACTGGTCCGGACAGATGTGCTCCGTGCATGCCGTTTCACCAATCCGCAACACAGCCCAATAGGGGAGCGCTTCGATGTGGTCACTGCACACGAGGACTTGTGCAATCTCCCATGCCCAACTGCCAGCACATACGCCAAATATCAAGGCATCCCATGAACGGGTATCACGGTTACACTCCTGGTCGTGGGCCAACAGGGGGCACACACACAAGTCATAATCCATTTCAGCTACCATTGTGTTAGATAGGCAGACATCCATGGGCCACTCGAATATGCATGATCGACAGTGGAACCAGGGCTGGACGCAGATGACGTACGCAAGACGGAAGCTCAGACGGTAACTGATGCGCAACACTGCCAGTGGCAGTGCCCCCAACAAATGCAGCATACGTGCACGGTACAGTTCCACGTGACAGGGGTTGTGCATGAGCCCGGGATGTTCTGCCATTGCGTTGGTGGCTCTCGTAGAACCGGCACTCTTCTGACCTGCGGCAGTTATGTGGATGATATGCCACAGCTCGGAGCAATGAGTCGTATGTGTGTGCAACGTTTGGTCGTATGGGTTGTTCTGTACGTAAGTGTCAAGGGCAATCCATGCAAGAGTACCTCCAGCAAGGACTTCTGTGTGTGGGGTGTGGATACGTTGGTCTTTCATTAGCGCTGTGCGTAGTGTGGGAGTCGTCATCATCTGCTATGGTATCTCTCTCAGGGGGTGCCTGCTGCATGCAAGACCAAGGTCGGAGGTGCAGATGTCCTTCCGCCTTATGTATTGAGACAAAGGAGCTTTCATCCCTAATGTTAGTCTGACTACTGCTTGCATTCTGGAAATGTGATGTGGCTTTCGCGCTGCATTTGGGGCTAGGCCTTAGGCTTATGGTGCACCAATAGCGATACACACACAACAGTTGGCATGTATGTGCCAAGAGCCTTCCTTTCACTGTCTCTCTCTCCCTCTCCCTCTCTTTCTCTCTCTTTCTCTCTCTTTCTCTCTCCCTCTCTTTCCCTCTCTTTCTCTCTCTTGCTCTCTCTTTCTCTCTATTTCTCTCTCTCTCTTTCTCTCTCTTTCTCTCTCTCCCTCTCTTTCACTCTCTCTATCTCTCCCTTTCTTTCTCTCTCTCTTTCTCTCTCTCTCTGTCCTTTGATGGGCGCATGACACACCTTCTTATCTTGAATTTTGTCTTGCAGGCTGTGACTTACAGATTGTCCAGAGAAGACCCACCAAGACTCTTCCAAATAGTTGTTTTGAGTTAAATTTGAATACATTGATTTGTTTGGAAATTCAGAGATGAATGAATGATTCTCCATTTTCGGCCCACACATGAATGTTAATTGTTGTAATTGTGCGACATCAGGCAAATTGTTTTGTTCATGATTTCGTAAAGTTGGTGTAAAATATCTTTGTCCGGGGGGGTGCCTGGGGTAGGGCCGGGGGGAGTGGGGTCCTGGGGGTGGTGGCGGTGGGTGTTGTGGCCGTCTTGGGTGTCCGAGCTGCATGATCAGTAGCTCCATGGCATCTGTTGTTCTTCTGGTGTGGCTGTGGGCTGGGCTTCCATTTCTGGTGCAGGTTATCATCCGACTTAATACCAGGAAAGAGCAGGTGTTAATTCCCTGCTGCTAACGCGCCTTATCGCATGTTTTGTGATCTTATCGCCGATCTGGCTGGTCGTTGAGAATGTTGCGAAGTGGTGTTGTCGCGGCTTTTTGCACGGGAACGCCTACTCTGCATCTCATTAGCATTAGTTGCCGGTGTCATCCGTGGCGATGTTTTTTGTGGCTGCTATTGCAGGAAAACTGGCGATTTCGGCTGTTAGCACCAGCTTGTGAATAGGGCGATAAATCTATCACCATTTTGGCTGCGATAAAGTGCCGCTAACTCGGCGATAAGTCCTTGAGAATATGCCCCAATGTCTTTTACATCTCAAGGTAAAATATTGACCGCTGTGATACACTTGGCCTACATGGTCCCTGCAAATTTACGCTTTGCCTTAAATAAATACATAGGTTCCAGTTACCTACAAAGTGACCTAAAATCCATCTCTTTGGTTCCCATTGTCTAAGACTGGTCATTTAGATGTTCGATTTATGTTATTTATTATATTTTTTTGCTTGTTCCTTTTTTCTTGCATTTTCTATATTGGCTTGAGAATTGTATTCAGTTGTTTTCTTAACTTTATTGTTGTTTGGCACTGCTTGAACTTAACATGCATTTCTGTGGGGAATTACTTGCTGCTTGTGCTTTAATGTGGAACTTGAGCAAAGAATCTGTGTGTTGTGACCTAACCAGACTGCCAAGAGTACTCCTTCCAAAGCAATACTCATTTCTTACAAAGTATAACTAAGGCAATCCAGAAAATGGAATTCTGATAAGAAATCTTCCCTGCCCATCAACATTTTTACCTATCTAATAGTAGGAATTCATCCTGGCAGAGTAAGTGAATGAGGGGCAAACTATGTTTATGTATGACATGTCTAAACTCTTATGTCACACTTGCTAGGAAGGTTCTAATGATGTGAAATAAAAATTAAAATAATTTTTTTTTTTGCTACTGTCGGTGTGGTGGTGGGCTTACGATATTGCCCACTTAGTGGGTTGTGCACCTTGGAGCACAGGTTTTTCAGACAGGCGTCATCCAGAGGCTTACCATGTGACCATGCATTTTCATAGAAAATGGCCAGTGTGTGACAGATTTTTCAAAATCCCCAACTCCTTTTGAGGAAGGTTTTCAGCCACCAAGCCGTTAGCCTGAAATAGCTATCTCTCAAGTACTTGTGTAGCTCTCTGTTATCGTGCCCACTCTGTAGATCACAGCTCAAAGCCATTTTGGGCTCATGGCACTCTGACAACTAGCAATAGAAAAGCAAAATATTGGCAGGAGCCAGAGTAATCCACTAAGCCTGCAAATTAATCAGAGACTTAGCTTTTCTGTAATTTGGGCAGGTTTATTCCCTGCGGTTTTCTGGAACAAGACCGAACAGCTTTCTGCTCATCCGGGAACTGCAATTTCTTTTTGATTCACAACTGCTACAGGTTTATCAGTATGGCTTTATATCAAAGGAAAATATCCAACATTAACGCCCCATTGTTTTTGCAATAATTTATTACAGCAATATTATGCTTTCTCTACACTGCTCTGTCAGCAGAACAATCTTTCCAAATTCTAAAAAGGTGCTGCTTGGGCCTGCATACGGCCCCTCCCAGCCGTCCCACCACCAAGATAAATGTTGTTTTCCTACGCTGTTAAATCATAACAAGGTTCATCTAACATCAAAGCCTGAAGACAGTAACTCCGATTATGCTTGAAACAACTTCTATGATAATATTGCCTCTGCATTATGGATGAATTAGCTGCTTGATATTACTCAGTTCTATCAGTAGCTGTTTCTGTCACAATAGGGTGTTTGCCAGGTTGAATATGCTAAATGTAATTATAGTAACTGTTACTAAAACACAAACTCCTTATCTTTTCATGCCAATAGGTCACTCCCATCCAGATGCATTAAAGACATAAGCTATCCCCATAGTTATCTTAAATAAAGGCTTAAAGAAAAATCAAGATTGATTTTGTATGTATATCTGTTGGCCCTGTACATAATATACACTATTTTCGGAATAATCCCAGGCATTGAAATAGCCTCCTGAAGATTTTAGCAATCGGCCATCTTCTCACTCTGATCAAACATGTGTGAATTGCCTTTGCCATTTTTGAGGATGTATCTTACCCCCATCCCACACATTGGCCCTTCTTCTAGCCTCTAATTTCTGTCAACCTTTAGCTCTGTCCCTCTAATCAACCCACTTGAACATCAATGCATTCCCTTAAAGATACCACACTATCAATAACCATTTGGATTTCTTGCAGACTCCACCATGATGTAATCTAGATTGAGACCTTTTTTCAACTTTACATTGCACTGGTCATTCATGAGGGCATATTCTCTATCTACACAGTCTAAAATTGTAAGTGCATAAATAAGAAAGCTGAAGGGTGAGTGGCTATCTTTATGATAGTTCATTGTAACTGTACATCAATCAATTCAAAGGGTGGTGGCTATGTACAAAGGTACACACATCAGTTACAGGGTAAGCCGTAGTATTATCGAAGGTCCATATTTTAAGTTGTCCATAAATTATATAGTGCTCTGAAGGAGGAAAAGCCACCCAATTCTTCTCTTTGTGGACTTTGGAACTTGTGAGTAAAACTGTGTTTGAATTATCCCTCTGCTTGAGTGTTACGACTCAGATTGATGGATTTGAATCTGAACAAGTGATTGTCGTTGCTAATGCTAGTGATGAGGAATTGGGACTGGAAATTAGATACTAGAGTCTTATAATATCTGGCAATTTAATAGATTCTGAGTCTTAGATAACTGGGTATAGATAATGACTTTCTTACATAGATTATGATTTATTCTATGTTAGCACTTGACTCATAGATGTGCGTTTGGATAATCGGAGAACTAATATTTTGTTGCAGATTTTGCTCAGTACATAACCGGTCCGTACTCTGGGACACGGAACATTAGGTGAGGCATTGCAGTTTTCTTAACACTGCATTTGGGTTGGTCTTGATGGTATCGTAGGTTAATTACTGTTTATGGCTCTGCATAGATATGACTCACACACTATTCCACTGGTACTGATTATTGGATCTGAACTTTGCGATATACTATACATGCTGATCGCGTACAAGGTGCTATGGAGGTCAGTGAGAGTGCTTAACTTTGGCTACTTTATGAATTTAATAGTGAATACACTTGGGCTACTTGAACCTATTTGAAATTATAACATAGAAAGTTTGAGACTAATACTTAGAATTCAATTGCATGGGAGATAACTTTGAACACTCATTCCTTTTCCTCTTACCACCTTTCTATTAACCTGATTCATCTTAAATGAAGCATTTGCCCCCTTTCGCGACATTTTTCCAACATTAAAAAAAAAATCTTTACTTTACTCACTAATGGGTCACAGGTGGCACGAATGGGGTGTCCTCTTGGATTACGGACCCTGGAGAATGGACTTGCTTAAAGAAGTCTAGAAATTCCTCTGCTTTAAATATGTGTATATTTATGTTATAACCCTGATGAAAAGTCTGCTGTCACAGGATACAGCATTGACGAAACACGTATTGGCACTTGGGCTAGTGACAAGTCTGAATGTGGACTAAGAATCTGATACTGCAATAAAAACACAGTGGATACCGCGACCTCAACATTGATTTATTGAGTGCTCAGAGAACCGTTTCAGATGTAACTGTAGATGCAGAATGCAAATAGCTTCTAGTCAGATGGTCACAAAGTCAGACCTGCCAGACTTAGGGAGTTCTTCCCCCAAACCTTTTGCCTTACTCCTCCACATTTTTCTGATCTCATTTAGTTGGGCTTAGGACTCTGTGCACTTTACCACTGCTAACCCATGCAAAAGTGTGTGTGCTCACTCCTTCAAATGTGGTAACATTGACTTGTCTCCAATTGGCACATTTAATTTACTTATAAGTCCCTAGTAAAATGGTACTGCCTGAACCAAGGGCATGTAAATTAAATGCTATTAATGGGCCTGAAGCATTTGTTGTGCTACGCACTGAAGTAGTGTTGCAAAAATAAATATTTTGCAAGACCCAAACCGTTATTTTTAATACACAAAAGTCACCCGTAGGCTAGGCCCTGGATAGCCCACATGGCAGGGTGCAGTGTATTTAAAAAGTAGGACATGTACTTTTAAGTTTACATGTCCCGGTAGTGAAAAACTCTCCCATAAGATAACATTAGAGTTACCTTATTGTATTTAATATGGACAACTTCCATATGGGAAGAGGTAAACAGATCATATTTGGTGTCTTTGGAAATGTAATGCAAAATGTTTCTTTAATGGTAAAGTCAGATTTGGAATTGCAATTTTAAAAATGCCACTTTTAGAAAGTTGATATTTTCCTCTGTGTCACATGACTGGTGTCACTGGCACTTGTGGTCTTTGTGTATTGCTCCTAAACAGCCAAACACAATAGAGAGCTTCGGTGTGCCTGAATGGGCCATTACTGGCAGGATGGGAAGGAGGAGTTAAGCACAGCCCCACTTACACCTGAATAGGCTGTGTCCTGCCGTCACAAAAATGATTGCATACCCCCTGTAGTTAGTCTGAAGCCACAGCAGGGGAGGCAGGAACCCTATGCACTTCAAGAGAAAGACATCAACTCTTCAGTTCACTTCTGCACCAGTGGAAGACTCTGCCAGAAAGGAGTCTGCGCTGCTGTTCAGGACTACCAATCTGCTGGACTATTGTCCTGACAGACTGCTGTCTGCTGAGCTGACCTGCTTCCCACTTGCCTGGGTGAGAAGTACTGGACTTGCAACTTGTACTCAGGACCCCCAGAGTGACTCCAAGGGCCACTCTCTTCTAACCACCCCCTGGACTCTGCAACTGAGTTCTACCCTGCCAAGTGGTACCACCCCTGTCGTGGACTGGAAGTGGGCCTGAAGGTGCTCTGCCAGCCCATGTGGAACCTGCAGATCCAAAGCATCTCCTCTGCTGTGCAGTGCAAGCCCGAGCCAAACCAATGCATTGCCTTTGCTGTGAGGATTCTTCCTGCATAAGGACTTTTCCTCGACCTTGCATCCCGCAGTCTCATCAGAACCGCTGCTGCGTGACACATCTCCAATGCCAGCCTTCACATCGAAAGCATTTCATTGATAGCAGTGTTATCAGCAATGCAGGACTTCGCATGGAAAATGCTGCAGTCTCTTTGGAACCAGCTAGTACACAACGCATCTCAGACCTGGACCTTGTAATGCACCGGATGCACAACCTCGCAACTCTTCGCAACTAGGATTTAAGGTACTCTTGATTAGAGGGCATAACTTGGTCCCTGTAGCCCACATATGCTATATTGCAGTCAGCCTGAATTTTTCACTTTGTCCTGGTCCGTCGAGACCAGATATCCACAGTTGGTTCTTTGTGGTTATTTTCACTGAAATCTTTAAACCTGAATATCTCTGGTTCGCCTGATTGGATTTTTGTCATTTTTGGTCTTGTTTTATTTAATTAAAATTATTTTATTTTTCTAATTTGGTGTGGGATCCTTTTGTAATGTGTTTTCACTGTATTACTCTATGAAGTGTTGCACAATTACTTAACTCATTGACTCCGAGTTAAGCCTGACTCCTCTGTGCAAAGCTACCTGAGGGCTGAGCACATGTTAATTTAGGGTTTGTTTGTGAAGTCACCCTGACAAGCATTGTGGTTGCTACTTAAGTAGGGTTTCACCCCCCTCAACCAGTAACCCATTTTCTTACACACTGTATTTCTCTATCCTTAAAATTTACAGATCTCCTCCCTTCAACCTAACTTTTAAAGAAGTCATCTTAGACTTAACAGTTACTTTTGAACATCACAATCTCTGCATACATAGAGACTTTATTATGCGGCTTCACAAAATAGAGATACCTGTTCCTTAATTCCTGAAACCTAGTAAAACGCTTTACCATGCCCAAGCTACAGACCTATAGTACTTAGGAACACAGATGGTATAATAATGGCAAAGATTCTAGTTACACCCCGGGAGGATGTCATGCAGAATGTGATTCATCATTCACAGGTGGGCTTTGTGGCAGGTAGATCCTATAGGCACTATGTGTCCCTTCTATTATGACTGCTCTGGCAAAGTCACAGTTGATCGAGTAGATGCTGACCAACTCACTCACACAGAGAATGTAGATGACAAAGTTAAGTGGGAATATTTATTCTGGTCCCTGGAATAAATGGGTCTAAGTGAGAACATGAACTCCAAGGTCAAGTGTTAATACTCTGACTCTATGTCTAAAGAGAAATGTTTCAATATAGAAAGGCACTAGACAAGGCTATCCCATTCTCCTTTGCTTTTTTCTTTTGGTACTAGAAGACCTGGTAGTAGCCAACAGACAATCTGATCATATCAGAGGCATACAAATTATTTTCAGACAACACACATTAATGCGGTATGCCAATGACATTCTGGGGATACTGTCTAAACCACAAAAATTACTGGCTTAGCTGAAGGACACCACTGAATAATTTTCTCGTGTTTCCAGTGACAAGATAAATTGTATCAAAAAAGAAGTAGGGCTGATAGCCACAATGAGGACTACCACGGCAACAAACTATTCACCTGGCACTCTCAACATGTAGACCATCTACACATCCGCCTTAAAATAGACTCCCAGAATATGGTTGAAGCCAATTCATGTCCTTTAAATAAAATAAAGGAGTGAAAACTTTGCCTGTTAATCCAAATTGCACAGTCTAGAAGATTGCATGGTTGCAGCCTATTGTTAAATTACATTTTTAGCATGTTCCCTGTAAGAAAGTAAATATTTTCTGTTGTGATCCCCGCATATTGTCTTTTCTGGTTTCGCTGGCTGTAAGACTCTGGGCACTACACCAATAAACAATAGTAGCAACTGTGCTTCCCCCCAAAATATTTAGGGGGTCATTAGGATAGCGGGCGGATCGCTACCGCCCGTATGGCGGTGGCGATCCGCCCACTATTTCCCTCAGCCCGCCTCACATTTCCCCACCGCCATATTAGTATGGTGGTGGGGACCCAGGCGGACGGCAAGACTGTCCGCCGGTTTTCCGCCGGTCGACCAGTCGACCGTGCGGAAAAGGGGCTGGATATGGTGGCGGTGTCTGCTAGACACCGCCATCCATATTATAATGGGCAGCGGTGCAGGGCTTTCCATGGCGGAAACCCCACCATGGAAACCCAGGCGGAGTTTGCTTTTGGGGGCCCGTTGCGGGCCCCCGGGTATGTGGGGGTGCACATGGGGGTACCTATGGTACCCCTGCATTGTCATGGACATGGTGGCAGGCACCTCGCGGTGCCTGTCACCTTGTGCATGACGACCGCACACAGTGCATTCCCAGCATTGTGGCGGGCGGAGCTGTGAGCACCGCCCGCCACAATGCTGGGAATGGAGGATGCCACCGCCACGGTGGCGGTGGCATCCTAATCGCCTGTGCGGGACCGCCGCTCCACTGGCGGCCGGTCCCAGCACCGCTAGGGTGGCGGGCGGACAAAGGTCCGCCCGTCATCCTAATAGGCCCCTTAGTTTGCATTGGATTACCCTGTTTGACTGATTTAACTTTCCCTGAATGCCACAGTAAATAGTGTAAGAAATTCATCCATGGCATGGAAGCTATGTGTACACTACAGGTTGTAATTACAACTCCCAAACCCAACAATATATGACAGCAAGGAACCCCACTGTGCTCTTGCTGGGCTGCAGCCTAAAGGCACTTCAATTACACATAACAAGGAAAAATCACATTGTCTATCTAAAAAAAATATTAACCACGGGAAATTGATATTGATACTGTGTAGGTTCAGCTACATTTTAAATAAGACACACCTGGATTTGATTAAAATATCTATTTTCTACCTTCACTGAGGAAAATATTTACAATAAAATGTAAATCAAATTTTGAAAAGTAACTTTAATGGCTGTAGAAAATCTGCTGTTCTTGTATGTAACCCTGGATTTCTCTTCTTTTGCTGAACCCCTTATTTGTGCTGGCTGTTGAGCTCTGTGTACTTTACCTTTGACAACCTGTAGTAAAGTGCCCTTGCTCCCCCTTTTAATATAGTTGAATTGGTATACTCCTAATTGGCTGCTAACTTACTTATATGTTCCTAGGAAATGGTCCAAGGTATACGCAGGGCCTTAAGGTTAATTGCCACTAACAGAATGCAACACCGATTGTACCATCCACCACAGGGGCATTGAAAACAGTTTGAGGCCTACCAGTGTAGCCTGACTAGAGCAGTGTAAAACCTGCAATTTGACCTGTCAAAATAAAGCTTTTGACAGTCAAACCTTCCTTTTAAATATTAATAAGTTTCCTCATGTAAGAGTTATAGTACACACGAATCACTGACAAAATATCGACTACAGAAATATCGACGACAAAAATATCGGAGCCGAAATATCGAACTCAAGAATATCGACATCCTATCTACATCATGGTAAGTACAAAAATATCGAAAATTAAATATCGATGTCAAAAATATCGTTGTAAAAAATATCGTTTTTTTTAAATGTTAAAAAAATAATCTAAAATAAAGTAAATAATACATATAATTAAAAGAAACATAGGTAAAATTATTTAAAAATGTTTAAAAATAAAAACTGATACATATAATGTTAAAATAAATTAAACATATACATATAAAATATAATATATATACTTACTTAATAATATTCATAAATAATTATTTTAATAACTTATAATTTGCTAAAAATATTTTATAAATTATAAATACAGACATACACATACAAAAATATTATTATTAAAAAATTTAAAAATATATTTAACAAATTAAACAAAAATTACAATATTTTTAATTTTTGTAAAATAAATTATACACAACATTAAGTAAAACAATACCGAAAAATATTGGATAGCGGAGGGAAAAAATTACTATTCCCACTCCAAAAAGTGCAACAGTAGGAAAAGTGTTGGATAGCGTAAGGGTAAAAATTACTATTCCCACTCCAAAGAGTGCAACAGTAGGGAAAGTATTGCATAGCGTAGGGGTAAAAATTACTATTCCAACTCCAGAGGGTGCAACAGTAGGGAAAGTGTTGGATAGCGTAGGGGTAAAAATTGCTATTCCCACTCCAGAGAGTGCAACAGTAAGGAAAGTGTTGGATAGCGTAGGGCTAAAAATTACTATTCCCACTCCAGAGAGTGCAACAGTAGGGAAAGTGTTGGATAGCGAAAGGATTAAAATTACTATTCCCACTCTAGTGAGTGCAACAGTAGGAAAAGTGTTGGATAGCGTAGGGGTAAAAATTACTATTCCCACTCCAGAGAGTGCAACAGTAGGGAAAGTGTTGGATAGCGTAAGGGTTAAAATTACTATTCCCACTCCAGTAATTGCAACAGTAGGGAAAGTGTTGGATAGCGTAGGGGTAAAAATTACTATTCCCACTCCAGTGAGTGCAACAGTAGGGAAAGTGTTGGATAGCGTAGAGGTAAAAATTACTATTCCCACTCCAGAGAGTGCAACAGTAGGGAAAGTGTTGGATAGCTTAGGGGCCCATTACGATACCCGGCGTAAAAAAATCCGCCAGGCATGGAAGCGGCAAAAATCCGCCCGCACACACCGCCTGAACACCGACCACGCCATTACGATTACACAAACCAAAAACCGCCATCGGCGGAAAAATCACACAAAATACTGCCCGCCAACGTCCGAGTCGGAGTCAAACCGCCCGCCACGGACGGAAACACGCACGACAACACAAAACCGCCCGCCCTCACGGCCGACACACCGCACGTGAAATTACGATCGCACCGACATGAGCGCGGAAAAACCACAAATATACCGCCCGCCAGCGCAAACAACGCCGATGAGAATCGACACGGCAGAAGCCATGGCGCCCACGTACCTGCACAGAAACCATCCGCACACAAAACCAATAGCACACAACATGGCCAACAAGTCCACACAGCAAGGCACGCACAAATACACAAGCACAGTACACATCCCGAAAACACCCCCGGACAAACAAAAAATACAAAGGCCAGAACCCCAGACACAACACACCTGAAAACAACAGACCATGAGGACACACCCACATAGGTGAGTACAAAAGCAGCACTCCCACAGACCACAACCCCTTGCTACATTGCAAACCAGAGAGGAGAGGAGAGGACACAGTGACACAGCAAGGACAGCAGCACACCACAGAAACGCACACATCACCACCACCACCACCACCACCACCACCAAACACCTGCACCACAAACCCCCTGCACATTACACAACACACACCGCACCAGCACCACAAACACCATGGCACCACAAAGAATGCCCAAGTACACGCCCATTGAGCTGACGGTCATGGTCGACGAGATCATCAAGGTGTACCCACAAATCTATGGGAACATGGTCCAGCACACACCACTAGCCACCAGAAACAGAATGTGGAACCGGATCGTAGACCAGGTCAATGCAGTCGGGACCCTGCCCAGGAACAGAGGTGAAATAAACAAACATTGGAATGACGTAAAGAGCCTGGTCAAGAAGAAGGAGGGCAAAAACAGAGAGCTGGCTGCCGTCACTGGCGGAGGGAATCCCGCGCTCTTTAAGACCTTCAAAGCGTGGGAGGAGAAGGTGCGAGTCGTAATACATCCGGAGATCCTCGCCGGATTAGCAGGGGAGTGGAGGCTGGTAAGTACAAACTAATGTATACCAGCACACCGCTATGTACTCACATGCACTACCACCATGCCACAGCTCCCAGGGACAAACACCCCCATGTCCAGCACACAATACACAACACATCACACACACATGCAACAGACACCACCACACACAGCCCAAACCGAACAACTGTAACATACGTGGGGACATGTGTACACTCAGCCAGCCACGTAACCACCAACAGGTCCCCAAATATGCCAGAAGCGCCACAACGAGCACCCACCACACCCATGTGTCCGCCACAGCTGCACTAACCGACAAGTAACAGCTAAGTGGCAGGAACACAAAGTGCAGTGGGTGGGAGGGTGGACAGCCCAAGTACAACACACACCAGGCCCCAGTCCCACAGCACAGCAAGGAGGAGCATCCCCCACACCCCACAGCCACGTGTCAGCCACCGCAGTGCACAACGACAGCCGAAAGGCAGACATCACGGTCCACAGCAATCGGTGTCAGTGGGTGTCCAGCCACCCCCACGACCCACAACACCCCCCACCCCCACAGACCTGCAACATGGAGCACCCCCGCTTAGAGCCATGTGGCATCCAGTACAGTGCACGCACGAACAACTTGCAGGTGGGAAACTGGACAGGGCTGGATTACTGGAGGCATGAGGACCATAACACGACCAACACATGGGACATGTCACGTAGCAGACGAACACGCAGCACCGCCCACCGTCACGAACAAGTGAACAATGTGCACACAGACATGAACAACAGACTCACACCCCACATGACCCATCACATACATAGCAACACCCAAGGAGCCACGTCTGCATGCACAAGCCACACTGAATATAGTACCACACGGCAGCCACTGTGCAACTCATCACACACAACCGAAACACCATTGAAGTCCTGTCCATGTAGCCCCTACTGCCTGTCAACCACACACCCCACAACTACGCCTATGTAAGACAAACAACACTAGACGCAACAGAGCGGAACAACATATATGCACACGAACACCACTGAACCCATCAAACACACAGACACACCATGCACATACAACATACCATCCATCCGTCAGCCCCAGTCTCATGAAAGGCATGTCATCCGCACAGCTGCCACACATACAGCAGTCACGCTAAGATACATGCCCATGACCAACCATGTGCCAGAAGTCAATGAAGCGCACAACACACTGTGAGCAACAACACACAACATGGGCCACACCCCCGAGCACTGCAGTGATGCACATGGCACAGGGCAGCACGCACACCAAGGAGATGGGACAACTGCAATACGTTGGCTGGCACACAACCATCACTCACTCATAACGATGCGTCCAATGCCATGTCCAGTAATCACAACAGACAGCAAATATGCAGGCCATGTCAAGCATGCACACACCTCAAACCATGCACTGTCATGCTGCCACAACACATGTCACGTTCGGCACCCATGGCTCACAGCATGTACCCCAAAAGCATATCCCCTCCCAAATGCGAATCTGGGGCATGGCCCCCATGTTGCCATATGCGTTCCTAAGCGTTCCATTTGAACCCCAAAAGCATATCCCCTCCCAAATGCGAATCTGGGGCATGGCCCCCATGTTGCCATATGCGTTCCTAAGCGTTCCATTTGAACCCCAAAAGCATATCCCCTCCCAAATGCGAATCTGGGGCATGGCCCCCATGTTGCCATATGCGTTCCTAAGCGTCCCATCTGAACACCAAAAGCAAAGTACAAACCAGACCCAGGATGGGCCAGGAGCCGGCATACACCAGAGTCACAATAAGTAGGGGCACAGCAACACACCCATCGGCATGGCCAATCCGTCCCATGCCACATGTGCACAGCACACAGTCCCATTGCCAAGCACACACAGCTACAAATGCTACAGCCACACACACGCCTCCGGGAAACCCATGTACGAGATTGCACGAACTGTTAATGTCAGACGACAAATACATACTTCGCCAGGTGCAACACAATAACAAATCTCATTCTCTCCACAGGTGACGAACTGCTGGATGCTGGGGATGGAGCCAGCAGCCAGCACAGCCAGCCTACAAGCCCCCAACGAGGACACACGGATCTGGAGGATCTGTCCTCCTCTTCGGACACGGACCACCAAGCAGGCCCATCTGGTGTGGCAGGGCCCAGCCGCTCCCCAGGACCCCTCCTACCCACCAACCCATCATCCAGGGCTGCTGAACATTCCCAGCCCCCTGCTGCCACTGTCGTTGCGGCCACACCCACGGTCATTGCGGCCACACCCACGGTCATTGCGGCAACTACCATTGCCGCAACCGCCACCATCGCCGCACCGACCACCACCGCCGCCACCACCACCACGTCTTCGCTGGCACCAGCCCCAGCGCAGGTGGTGGCCCGGCCGACTGGATCCACCCTGGGAGCCACAGCGAGGACCGTGGTGAGCAATGTGGCTAGTGGGCAGGCCGGTGGCAGCAGGACTGGTAGGAGGAGCAGGGTCAGGGAAATGCCAGCCTCCCTGGGAGCCATGCCCTGCCTCAAATGGCCAGAGTCCTTGGGGCCTATGAAGAGGCCCAAGGACAATGGGTCCGGGCTGCTTCAGACACGCGTGAGGTGCTGGGGGTGCTGAGGTCCATGGACGCCCGTATGGGCCAACTCGTGGACCTCATGGGCCAGCTGGTGGTGGCGGTGAGGTCACTGCCAGGGACAGCAGCTCCCCCTCCGCCACTACCTGCCGGGGCGCAGGGTGGAGCAGCAGTGTCCAGTTCCCCTGCGTCCACAGCCAGTGAGCACACCTCAACCACCAGCATGTCGCAAGCAGGCACCCCCCCTTGCAAACGTGGAAGGGGCCGTCTGAAGTGGAAACAGATCTCCCGGGAGGACTTCGCACGCTCCAAACGCAAGTGAGGCAGCCAGCCAGCCTTCCGCCAGCCTTCCTTGACCAGCCACTGCATTGACTTGGACTACGATCCCACTCCACACAGCCATCTGGATGGCATGTGTGTGTTGGACTATGGACATAGAACCAGTGGGTACACCCTGATCATCACGCAGCCATGACCGACAGCTCATTGTCACTGCACGCACCACTTTTGTCATCACCTTACACACAATCACATGTCACAGTTTGTAATAAATGCACCTTTTTCACTAACTGCTGTTTGTGCCCTGTGTTTTATTTGTACGGAATACAACGGCCACCTTGGGCGGAAAGGCACCTGATGCGTGGCATGGCAATTGAATCCGGAGGGCCTGTAGGGACCTAGGGGTGGGAGACAGAACAGGAGCACATTCAATGAGTGTGTCACACACCCATCACACAGTACATGTCAACAACTACAAGCAATGTACACACATCGCAAAGAGCAATAGGGCACAATGCCACAGCCACCAACAGTGGCATACTACCCTGGCCATGGAGCGTTGACACACAGCACGCAGTGAACAAACGGCCACCCTGACACAGCACACACACACCTGCACAGATACAGCCACATCAGCCGTCGTACATGGACACTCACCGTCAAGTGAAGTAGCGGGCGATGAGCTGCTGCCGCACATTACCAGCTTCCTCCTCTCCGCTGTCCTCCTCACTCGAGCTGTCCTGGTCTGCGGGCTGGGGCCCTGGTTGATCTCCGTCATCCACGATGAGGGGGATCTGCTTCCGAATGGCCAGATTGTGCAGCATGCAGCACGCCACCACTATCTGGCACACCTTCTGTGGGGAGTACGCCAGCGCACCCCGGTGCGGTCCAGGCACCTGAACCTGGACTTGAGGAGGCCAAAGGTACGCTCGACCACACGTCTGGTCCTCCCATGTGCCTCATTGTAGCGATCGTCTGCTGGGGTGCGAGGATTCCTCAATGGACTGAGCAGCCATGCCCCATTCGGGTACGCAGAGTCACCTGGGTGTGAGGGACACAGAGAACCGTTGCAATTCCAACTGGACAGGGGACAGCATCGCACAACCAGCACGCTACACCACTCCACATACTCACCGACAATACAGGCACGATCCTGTTGCATATTGGACATCAGTCGTGGCAAGATGCTGTTGCGCATTATGTGTGCGTCATGGGCCGAGCCTGGGAACTTTGCACACACGTGGGTGATCACCATGTCCGCAAGGCACACCACTTGCACATTCAGGGAGTGCGTGTGCTTCCTGTTGCGGTACAGGTGCTCAGTGGCCTGTGGTGGAACAAGGCCGACATGTGTGCAGTCAATGGCTCCAACGACGTGTGGGATTCTGCCAAGGGCATAGAATGCACCCTTCACTGCCGCCAATTCACGAGCCCTGGGGAAGCGGATGTACCTGTTTCGGTACAGCATCATGGCTGCCAGTACATCCCTCAGCACCTTGCTGAACATGGGCTGGGACATCCCTCCTCCAATGCCCACTGTGTGCTGGAATGACCCAGTGGCGAAGAAATGCATGGCGGCCATCACCTTAGCCGTGGGGGTGACAGCAGTCGGATACACCCTGCGGGGACGGAGATGGGGTTCTAACATGGCACACAGTCGATGCAGGCTTGGCCTGTCCAGCCGAAACTTCCTAATAACCTCTGTATCGTCCATGTCCGCCAGCAATTGGTATGGGCGGTCAATGTTCGGTCTCCGCCTAGGGACAATGGCAGAGGACACATGTCAAAGCAACACGACACATAGCAATTTCGCATACACATCACTGACATGACTGAGCAAGCACATGAGCCACAGCCCAGCTGTCAAGCTGGGGCGGCACGGCCACAATACACTTACACAGGTCTCCCAACAATGGCAATGGCTAGTGATACAAACCACTGCCATGTGCATGCACATGGGGATCTAGGCCCCAATGACTTGCGGGGCGTGCTGATGGGGACTGACTGCATATCCGTCAAGCGGCAACGCCACGGCAACATGAATGTCTGCTGAGCATGGAACTGCTTCCGCGGCTGGATGAGTATGGCACATGACGACGACGATGTGGGCACAGGCTGAGCAGCCAAAACAAGTGGGACCTGTGGCACGAGGGGATATGAGACAGTAGTAGGTGTCAGCACTGCACCCTATGTACAGCACTGTACGGATCACACCTCCCGAAACATTGACAGGTGTCCACATTGACAGCCCCATGCCAAGACGGCTGTGTGCTTGCAGTCACACGTCACAGGTGAGAGGTTACATTGCACGTGCCAGGTGGCAGACGTACATAGTGGGAGCTGGCATGTGTGTGCATGTGTCTCCTGTTCAGGATCCACCAGATGGGCGCTGACTCTGTACTGACCATTGGACACAGCATGTTCCGTGGACGGCTTGTGTGTGTGGGATGGTGGCACTGGATGTGCCTCCGTTGGGTGGGGGGCCATGCACAGGGCGGGTACGTCGATGATTGCGCATTGTTGGTCACGGTGGGTGCACCAACTAAGATGTGTTGCCCTGTGTTCAATTCCTATGTCCGCATGATGATGGACTGTAGATGTGGGCAGACTACACATTGGTCGATGTGCTGTCTATATGCATGTGCCTTCACACCAGGCACAGCTGCCCCTGCACATGTGACCCCTGCTGGACTCGCTGCTGGGTCTGTGGAGCTGATGCACCTTCTGCGCGTGGGGCGGACAGCTCTCCTCACTTCCCTCATTGCGCATGTCATGACTTTGCCGCAGGTGACATGGATCATGGAGGGCCCACATGTACGCGTGGGTAGGCTACACATGATTGTACACTGGTCGCCACCCCCAGTCAGTGTTTCGAATGGGAAGGTTGTCGTGCTGGTGGTATGTTCGATGTGGCGGATGGGCGGGCCTAGGTGCGGGCTTACATTCCGGACATGGGGGGGTAGTTGGATTGGCGACTAGTTGCAGTACACACGGGACACGTCTCTTCCTTTCCACATCTGGGTCATCCCTTGTACTAACTGACAGTGATACAGTCATCTTCGCCCCAGCCCTCATGTCCTCCCCTCGCTCCCCCAATATGCATGCTCACCTGCGAGGCTAGCGCTTGCACAGGCAGCCCCAAGCTCGCACCAGAGAGGGCAAGGAGTGTATGTGTGGGTCCAGTTGCACGAGTGGGCTGTCTCAGGGTATGATGTGTTGCGGGACGCCGTCCACCTGCGTGGTGCCCCAAATGGAGACCCGGCCTGCATGGACTATGCATCACAGTCTTCGCCTTCCGGATCCGCCACCTGCGACACCCAGTGGCTGTGGCTGCCCTTGCGGCCATGCCGCATCCGTCTGTGACTGATGGCCCACACATTCACTCTTTGGCCTCTCTGGGGAGGGCTCGGGGGTGGTGGCGCACGCGCTTGCACTTAGTCGCAATGGCATGTGGCGTGGTTGGTATGATGGGCAATGGATGGGATGGTGCGAGCCACCTCCCGTGACGTCAGTGCTGCTCGTGCTGTGGTGCGTCCCCTACACTTCCATTTGACTTGTGCCATGCTAGACGTTGAGGTTCTATTGCCTGCGTGATATGACCAGGAGGAGCGCGAGGAGACCTCTCACACACCATGCTCCACTGCCATCCCGTGCCCTGTATCGCCTGTGCGGATTGACTATGTTGGGGTTACACCTGGTCGACTGGGGCTGTGTGTGCCTTGTCAAGGGGCATGGCGGGCGCACAACAGGATCCAGCTTGTCCACAGAGGGTGGGCTGAGGTGCGCCTGGTACCGCTTTGTACGTGTGCCCGGCTGCTGTGCACACACGTGTTCACTCCCCCCGACAGGTGTCCTCTCACAATGCCCAGGGAAGCGGTGGTGTACTGTTCATGACCCCTCCCAACACGGCGTGCTCCAACTTGGCATGTGCGCATCTACCCGTCGCACCCACCCACCTGAGCACTGCGTCCATACGACTTCACACGACACATGTGTGTCTTCCACAGTAGTGCTACTCATTTGCGTTGACATCCAATACCAGTGGACTACATGGTCATGTCACGACTGCCGTGTACTTCACATACTCTCATCCTCTCTCATTCGTACTTGTGAAATGAGTCAGCGGAGACAGTTTTGGTTTCAAACATTATATTGAGTCTTCTGTCCTCTGTGATGCAGTATAGTGGACACTACTGGCAGCGGAATACATGTTGAGGATATACTGAGCATGATTGCAAATGGGATAGGGTGTGGGGTTACATGTGATTGGCTGTTGCATGTGGGATGTGGGCTTCAGAGTGACATCTGCTTGGCCAAGGCTGTGCTAATGTACATTTACGTATAGCTGCGGAGCTGCGGACTTTGACACAGACGGTATACATGTAGCCTACCAGACCGCTTGGCATCATGGGCACAGTCCATCTCAGTTCCATGTGACAGGTTTGCTGCGGTTGTTCCTCATGCACGCGTGCATGTGAGATGACATCAGGGCATGTGCTTGCGTGCATGCAGGGGCGTGCCACTTGTTGTTGCACTGTGGTGGTTACTGGACATGTCACAGTCACTGGGGTCGTGTTGTTGTTGTATGCACTTGTCGTCCATGCAAAGGTCCTGGTATGGGATTCCCGGGGCGGGGGTGGGAGGGGTGCAGCACCCACAGACTCCAGGCGACCTATTCATGTCCACTGAGCGGTGTGTGTGTCCATGTGCGCTGGATCCATGTCGTGTCCTGGTTGTTCGTGCAGTTCCGTCCATGTGGGTGCGATACACAGAGCCCATGCCACTGCCTCCCACGATGCATGCGGTGTTCCTGGATGTGATGGGGAACAGTGTGCATGTCCCGGTCATATCCGATGTCATGGCGATGTCGTTGATGGTGTGGTTACAGTTGCCGGTCGTTTGGTATGGCTGTTGTGGTGGTGACTGGCCAGTCCGTGCGGAAGCTAAGCATGGGTGCGGGGTTGGACATCATAGGTCACTCGGGGAACCTGCGTTGTGGTCCGACGAATTGACAGGTTGTCAGGTATGCGATGCCGTCCAGCAGGGCTTCCATGTCATTGGTGGTGTACATGTTTGCCAGCCAATGTAGCGGATGGTGGCTGTCAAGGTGTTGTTCATAAGTTGTCCCTTGGAGGACCATGATGGGGCATGCTGGGTGACATTCGATGTAGCTGTTCTCGATGATCCGTCGTGTGGAGGCACAGTGGTCCCATTTCAGTGCGGGTGCGATGTTGGCCACATACGCCATGCCCCCATAGGCAGAGCAGGCCCTGTCGTGTGCGTCCAGAGGGAGGAGTAGTGGTAGCAGGTCCGCCTTCAGACATGCCGGGTTGGAGAGGCATATCTCGACGGGATGCTGGTATGGACACCTCCGACAGTAGAAGACGGGCATGACGCAGCTGAACAATGTGATGCGGTAAGTCAGTCGGTAACTTACGTTCAGCAGGGACAGGAGATCGCATCCCAATGTATGGAACAGGTTGGTTTTGTACAGCTTGAGCTGTTCGGCGTAGTTGGGTAGGTGTGTTGCGGTTGCCATTTCCCAGCGGTGCGTTGTGGTGGCGTGCTCCGGCTGTGTGTGCAGTCTGCAATGTGCACGCTCCGAGGTTGCTGTGAGCTCTGTGTAGTCGTAGGGAGACAGGACTTGTGTTCTGTTTGCTTGTTTGGAGGACACGGGCCCTCTTCCCACATGCTTCTCAGACAGTTCAAGGTCAGTGATGTGTGACTCCTTCCAATTAACTTGCATGTGGCCGACATGGGGGAGTGTTTTCTTCTTTCTTCCCCGTCCGTTGTGTGCTTCTGTGATATGCGCTATCTGCCCTGTGGTCGGTCTCCTCGGCATGCCTGTGTTGGTCTATTCTTGGACAATGGCTGTATTCACCGGCTTCTGTCGTAGGGCTGTGGTTTCGGAGTTGGAATGGAAGGTCATTCAGTGCTGTCTGCTCTCCCTTGTGTGGGCGGCAGGCTGCCTTTCCGCTCTGCGTTGGGCCTTGTGTGTGAATGTTATTCTTGGGCCACCTGTTGTGGTACTGGCGTTCCTCTTCCCGAAGGGGCCCTGCTTCTCCTAGTTGGTGTTGCCGCCGCTGTGTGCTTCGCCATGTTTGTTACACTGGGGTGTGTCCTGCTGTTGCGTGTCTTCACTGACATGTGTGCGTCGGTTGTGTGGCGTTGGGTGTTGTCCGTGAATTGGGCGTTGGGGACATGTCTGTGGCAGGCCTGTCACGTGTCATGTGCGTTCGGGGTGGGGCTGATGTGTGTGCTGCTTGGTTGTGTCCCTGTGTCTGTGTGCGACGCATGCATGGCGCTGCGGTTGGCCTCTGCGTTGTGCGCATGTGTGGCGGCGTCATCGGCGCTTTGGGGCCGTGACGGGGTGGTTGGTTCCTAGTCCCAGGTGGTGTGTACACATGTGTTCCGCGATGTTACGATTTGGCCTGTGTGTCATATGTGGATGCAATGGTGGATGTGTAGTGTACACGTGCTGGTGGGGGTTGTCCGCTTTTTCCGCCCTTGCACTGTGTGCGCTGTTTGCGTGCACTTGTTGTGTGTGTGCCTACCTGCGTCTCCGCGGTACGTTGCGTCCTTGGTGGTGCATCAGCAGGAGCATGGGGAGGGCCTGCAGTGCTGGATTCATGCTCGGGGAGCCGCTTCTTCGTTGTCCGTGCTCGGCATCCGTGTTACCGCTTCGGTTTGTCGTACGGTATCTCTTGGCCGTGGGAGCCGTTTGTTTGCGGCATCGTAATTTATGCGCCGGGCGGGACGTGTTTCGTCGGACGGTGTGTGTCAGTTGGGCTGCGCCGCTACGTGTACGGGCGCACTTTGATGACGGACGGTGTTGCTGGCTTGCCGGCGGTGTTTGGCCTACTTTTCGCATCGTAATTGGACGGGCGTGTGGACTGCTGCGTGCCGGCGGTAACTGGTGCTTTTTGCATCCGCCAGCACGGCGGTGGTGCTTCCGCCCGCCATCGTAATGGGCCCCTTAGTGGTTATAATTGCTATTCTAACTCCAGAAAGTGCAACAGTAGAGAAAGTGTTGGATAGAGTAGGGGTAAAAATTACTATTCCCACTCCAGAGAGTGCAACAGTAGGGAAAATGTTGGATAGCGTAGGGGTAGAAATTACTATTCCAACTCCAGAGAGTGAAACAGTAGGGAAAGTGTTGGATAGCGTAGGGGTAAAAATTACTATTCCAACTCCAGAGAATGCAACAGTAGGGAAAGTGTTGGATAGCGTAGGGGTAAAAATTACTATTCCCACTCCAGAGAGTGCAACAGTAGGGAAAGTATTTTATGAGAGACAGGGATTGAGGCAAAGAAAGACCACCTATCCGTAGTAAGAATTTTTTTTTCTTTTCTCTAGAATGTTTGAGGTGCCTGTGACCTGAGATCCAATACCCCTAGATCTCCAAAATACACAAAAGTATATTCTAAATCATGAACAACATAAGGTCCAGCACTCTCAGCTAATATCAATTTTAACACATCAATTTAACAATATGTATTATATGAGTACAAAAATTGGCAATTCAGCAAAGTTGAGTCTTCAAATTCTTTATTGTTGTCTTCCTTATGACATGATAAAAAAGACCGTAGCCAACGCGTTTCGTCCTCTCGGACTTCTTCAGATCCAACGGTGATGCTGAGTGAATCAATTGGTTCTTCAGTGGTTCTTCCAATATTTAAATTGGGACTCGCCTGATTGGCATTCGGTAAGTGAATATAATTGCTGCAAGTCAGGGATTTGAATCGTCCTAACTGCGGGGCGCTTCCGTCAACCGTCCGTGGCATCACCATTGGATCTACGGTAACCCTGGTTGCCGTGAACTACACCAGCAGCCATTTTTACTATCCGTGCAGTGCGATCATGGATATAATGCAGACATCTCCTGACTTGGAATAAATACTACTCTCGAATAATTTGAGTAAGGGAAGAGACTATATTTTCAGAATTTCTCATAAGAAATATCAGACAAAAACCTGTATGTTTCTGCTCATGGAGGAGATGGATATACCTATGACCCCGTACTATTGCTAACTACAGATAAACAGTGTTCCGCCCTGAAGAAGTCCGAGAGTTCGAAACGCGTTGGCTACGGTCTTTTTTATCATGTCATAAGGAAGACAACAATAAAGAATTTGAAGACTCAACTTTGCTGAATTGCCAATTTTTGTACTCATATGATACATATTGTTAAATTGATGTGTTAAAATTGATATTAGCTGAGAGTGCTGGACCTTATGTTGTTCATGTTGTTAACAGTAGGGAAAGTGTTGGATAGCGTAGGGGTAAAAATTACTATTCCCACTGCAGAGAGTGCAACAGTAGGGAAAGTGTTGGATAGCGTAGGGGTTCAAACTAACATACTTATCCATTAAATAATTGTTTTAATTAAATAATAATTTATTAATAAATTAACAATAAATTATTTATAAATACCAATAAATGAAAATTAATAATTACTTTAATAACATTACATTTCTTCCCACCCTATTCCCCAATAAACACAAAACCCACTCCACATAAAATTTAACACAATTAATATAATTATCAATTAATCAATTAATCAATCAATAAAAATTAATTAACAATTAATAATTAATGAACGATAAATTAATTATCAATACCAATAATTATTAATAAATAATTACTTAATTATAATAAATTACTTCCCACCCTATTCCCTATAAACACACAACCCACTCCTAAACTGAATTAACACAATTAATATATTTATCAATTAATTAATTTATAAAAAGTAATTACCAATTAATAATTAATAAACAATAAATTAATTATCAATACCAAAAAATAATAATGATTAATTACTTTATTATAATGAATTTACTTCCCACCCTATTCCCTATAAACCCACAACCCGCTCCACTAAAACATGTATACACTTAATATAATTATCAATTAATCAATTAATAAAAATTAATTACCAATTAATAATTAATTAACAATAAATTAAATATCAATAACAATAAATAAAAATTAATAATTACTTAATTACAATTAAATTACTTCCCACCCTATTCCCCTATAAACCCACAACCCGCTACAGAACTAAAATGCAAAATTTAAATAAAAATAATTAATAATTTCAAAAAATTATGAATTAATTTATTATAATTAAATTACTTCCCACCCTATTCCCCTATAAACCCACGACCCGCTACGGTACTAAAACGCAAAATTTACTTTAAAAAAAATTACTAACTTCTAAACAATTAATACAAATATTTAAAAAAATATTACAATACATAACAAAACATGTGGAACACATACATATAAAATACATACTAAAATACATAACACTAACATAAACAACGATATTATTAACATCGATATTTTTACTATTGATATTAACAACTTCGATATTAACAAAAACGATATTTCTTACCTTCAGGTCAATATTCTGGTCGCCGATATTCTTGATGTCGATATTCTGTCCCTACGATATTTAAAACTCGATATTAATGTAGGTCGATATTTAAAAGTCAATATTTTGACTGTGCACCAGTACACATAGTCAGGTGCATTGTATGTTAAGGTAGAGCATGTAGAAAGTTATTAAACACTCCCCTACAGTGACTAGCAGTTAAAATCTATTTTCACTGTAGAAAGGCTGGCTGTTCCATGGAGACATTTAACATTATCATCTTTGACTAGAAAACTAGAAAATAATTCAGGACTCTTTGTAATATGTATTACAAGTGCAATTAAATGGTGAAGTCAGATTTTAGATAAATACTAAGGAAAAGCTACTTTTAAAAGTTACCCCTTTCCTGCCTACAGCCTCTGGAGGATAATTTGCATTATCCTCCAGCTGCAGCCCTCCGAGTGCTCAAGCCCTAAATGAGGTGACAACTGCTCCCAGAGCAGGCACAGAGGCTTGGGTGTGGTGTAGTGTTTTGCTCCTCTGGCAGAATGATCATTGTGGATGTCCCTGGGAAGTTAATTTACTTCAAAGGGGCCTCCCTTTCACAGTCAGATGTAGGTAACACCTGGACAGGTCCCTTCTTTTATTACCCCCAGTCAGGCAGGCATCAATCTCATAACCCCCCAAGTCCTAGTTTTCTCCAACTGCTCAGATATTTCTGGGAAGCCTTCAGACCAGGCCTCTCTGTAATAAACTCATCCCATTAAGGGCTCTTACTTGGTCGTGATCTCTGTGGTCACATAACCATTTCTGAGCCAGGAGTCCTTCTGCATTTTATGTCCCTATAGCAGGTGAATAGGAGGAAAAACACTTGGCCCTCTGAGAGCATTTTCTGTCCTTGGTTACCAGCATGAGTCTGAGTTCCTTGAGTCATTTTTCTCATAAGGAGTCAGAATTCTTCTAACAACAGGGACTAGTTATTCGGGTAAAGTCTTCCCAGGCCAAGGAATGTTCAGCTAATGTGGTGGTGACTTGTATCCTGTGCACTAGCCAGTGATTTGAAAATCCTGCTTACCCATCCACAACTCCTTTTATGGCACTGACTCTTTAACTGTACTTCACTGTTATACTCTCAATAGTTCTTTAGGTTTAAATGACCAACACTGTAGTTGGTTAATGTGTGCTGCATTCCAGGCTATGACAGGTGGAATGTTGGTGGTTGCCTGGATGCACAGTCACTGGGTTCTGTGTTTTGAATCGGTCAAGAGGGCAGTTGGGACCCAGCTGTTTGCCATCTACTTTGCTGTCTCTGCTGTGTAGCTGTTCAATAATAAACTCAACTCAATATACTGCCTGCCTACTAGAGTTTATTACTACAAATCTTGTGGCGACGATTCCCGCTACACAGCTCCGCTACGAACTCAGCGTGCACATCAACTTCTTTGTCTACTTCAAGTCAAGACTATGTTTCAATAAGCGGTAAGACTGTTCTTTTGAAATCGCTTCATGCTGGCATTTTCTCATCACAACGCACCGCTTTTATCGCTAAGACAGAAAAAAAGGTGGATTTTAATCCCTTACCTCCGTTTTATATACAAGGGCATAACGTATGCAGCGCTTCTTCAATTTGTCTTTGTTTGGCTGGCGACTGTACTTTTCGAGGGTTCCGGGTTTCTCGGAACTGCAGAGATCGCGCAAGTTTTCTTTTGGGGCCTTCGTGTAATCTGTGGCCTAACTCTTTCGACGCACGCGCGCGCAGCTGCCTGGTTGCCTGACCTTCTCATCTTTACGCTTGTGACGTTTGTGAAGCTACGTCACCGCTGAATCCACTGTGGTTGCTAACGCGTGTTGAAGGTTGCCTAGCAACACAGCGTTGGACGCTCTGGGCCATTTTCGGTCTTGAATTACCGATTTCAAGCGGATCACAACAGTGATTCGCACACTCAAGCAGATCCACACGGTGATCTGCACACCATTGGTTAAAGATTTCAAGCGGATCATAGCACATTTCTCTATCGTCAGTGTGCTATATTTGGGAGTGAATACACGGTGATCTGCACACCTTTGGTTAAAGATTTCAAGCGGATCGCAACAGTGATTCGCACACTCAAGCAGTTCCACACGATGATCTGCACACCATTGGTTAAAGATTTCAAGCGGATCGCAACAGTGATTCGCACACTCAAGCAGATCACACATGTTTTTTTGCACACATCTCTATCGTCAAGTGCTATACTTGGGTCTGAATACACGGTGATCTGCACACCATTTTTTTTTTTTTGTTCTTTTACAGCTCAAGCTCAGTGATTTGCACACTGAATTTTCTTTGGGTAATACATTGTAATTGTGTAAATTATCTTATTATTTAAGGTTTTAAACATTTTACAGACATGCAATCTGTTACTCCTCCTCCTTCTTTTCTGGACTCTGCTGGAGATCCACCAGTCAGATGGGAGGTTTGGTTTGACGCCTTTCAAACTTACCTTGGAGCCATTGGTGCCGCTAGATTCAGTAATGAACGGAAAAAATTTCTTCTCCTTCACTCCCTTGGTTTCGAAGGCAGATCCATCTATAAACATCTTCCTGAAGTTGTTCATCTTCCTGGGGATGATATTGATGATTACCAAGACACAATTACCAAACTTAAAACAAGGTTTCACAAACAACCAAGCTTGATGGTTGTACGGCACAAATTTTTCAAGAGACAGCAAAATGAAGGTGAAGATGTCGATGCTTACATCTCTGCATTACGTAAGTTAGCATCTGACTGCCAATTTGAAACATTTACTGATCAATTGATCAGGGACCAATTTGTTTGTCATTGCAGGGACAAACAAATCCGTCAGAAGCTTTTATCTCTTGCAAATCCTGATTTGGATGAAACAATTAAAATTGCTAAAAGCATTGAGACTTCCCTAGTGTCTTTGAAAGAGTTAGAGGATAAACATATCGATCCTGTCAATGTTGTCTCAACTAATTTTAAGCCGAAACAAAGTGATCTTCGAAAGTCTTCTTGTAAAAACTCTACAAGCAAAAACTCTAGCTCAGGGAAAAGTACATCCGAAGTTCAAAATTTCAAACAAATGTGTAACAGGTGTGGTAATTCGCCACATCAAAATGGTATTAGGTGTCCTGGTGCCAATGTGGTCTGTAGTTACTGTAAAAAAATAGGACATTTTGCGAAGGTTTGTTTCAAAAAGAAATTCAATGATCAGAAAAGGTCTGTTGCATGTGTTTTGGAGTCAGATTATGAATCTGATTCTGAAATTGTTTCTGTAGTTACTGAAATCATTGATCATATTTCTAATGTCAATGACCCCATTGAATGTGTTGATCCTATTGTGGAAATTGCTGTAGGAGGTAAACCACTTAATCTGCTGGTAGATTCTGGAGCAAGAATTACTATGTTGACTAAAGAGTTATTTCTTGAAACATGGGGTGACAGATCTCTTCAACCTCCGGATCGTTCACCAGTCTCCTACGAGGGTCGCAAAATCGATCTGCTGGGTTACTTCGAGGATGATCTAATTTTCAAAGATAGGAACATTTCTGGCAAAATTTATGTTGCTGTCAAGGGATTGAATATCCTGGGGTGGTATCACCAAGGCCTATTTGGCATGATCCTCAAACCTGGATGTGCTGAACAAGTTCTTGTAGTTTCTGAAGGGGAATGGTTTGTCAAGTGGGAGGATCTTTTCCCATCAGTTTTTTCTGGTGACCTTGGGACTATTCGTGGTTTTAAGCATAGAATTATTGTCAAAGACGGAGTTTCTCCGGTAAAACACAAATTAAGGGGTGTACCTTTCAGCGTTCGAGATGATCTCGAAACAGAGCTAAAGTTTCTGTGCGATCAAGGGATAATTGAGCCAACAGAATCTTCTTTGTGGCTTTCGCCTTTGGTCGTCGCACGCAAGAAATGTGGCAAATTGCGCGTTTGTGTGGATTTGAGGTCTCTCAATAAAGAAATCTGGATAGACTCTCACCCACTATCCAAAATTTGTGATCTTTTTTCAAGTGTCAGAGGGTCTCGCTATTTTTCAAAACTGGATCTAGCCAGTGCATACCATTAGATTGAGCTAGAGCCAGAATCTCGTCACCTCACTGCATTTATATCTCCTTTAGGTACATTTCAATATAAACGGATGCCGTTTGGGCTTGCTTCGGCAGCTTCAGTTTTTCAACGGGTCATGCAAAGCATGCTTGGGGGTATTGATGGCGTTCTTGTGTTTCAAGACGATGTCCTCATACACACTAAAGACATTTCTTCACATAATTTTCTACTAAGGAAGGTTTTGGAGATTTTCAAAGATCGTGGTGTGGTAGTTAAGTCAGAAAAGTGTAAGTTTCTTTGCGATGAAATTGAATATTTAGGTCACCACATTTCTGGAGAGGGTATTAGACCCAGACAAGGATTGTTAGATGCGATTATTTGTGCCCCTGCTCCTATAGACACAACAGGAGTAAAGTCTTTGCTGGGTTTACTCGAATATTATTCAAAGTTTATTCCTAACTATGCTTCTATAGTACGTCCTATTAGTTCGCTGCTCAGGAAAGGTGTAATTTTTTGTTGGTCAGATCATTGTGCTTCGGCTCTGAGTCTTGTTAAAGAGTGCCTTGTCAATAGAGGTGCTCTTAAGCCTTATGATCCTTCGTTACCCACCTGTATTACGGTTGACGCAAGTCAAGTGGGTCTGGGGGGAGTTTTGACCCAAGATTCACTGGGTGGTGAAAATACAGTTGCTTTTGCGTCTAGAGTCCTAAGGAATGGGGAACTTCAATACTCTGTAATAGAAAAAGAGTTATTGTCTTGTCTTTGGGCAATTGAAAAGTTCCGTTCCTACGTCTGGGGAAGACGTTTTTGTTAAGGACGGATCATAAACCACTTGTAAATATACTTAGTGCGGGCACCAGTAAATGCTGTTCTCCGAGGATTCTCAGGATGGTTTCTCGCCTGATGCAATACCAATTCGATGTTGTTCATGTGTCTGGGGGCAGAAATGTCAGAGCCGATTTTTTATCTAGGTTCCCCATGGGTGATAATGGAAAAGAGTCTTATGTTGCGGATTGTAGTGATGAGGATTCAGATGACTGTCTTATTGCTGCAATTGATTTACCTGAGCATAGTCTTGGTACCGAGGAAAGGTGGTTAGATGCACTGTCTAATGATGAAGTTTTGCAACAAGTGTGCGAGTATGCAAGGACTGGTTGGCCTAGAGAACGTGTTCTCCCTCAATTTTTGCAACCTTTCTGGAAGGTTGAATCTGAAATTTCAATGGAGGGCGGTGTTTTGGTACGTGCAGACAAACGTATTCCTCCACAGAGCCTTAGAAGAAGTATTATTGTTAAAGCCCATGAGGGTCATTTGGGTTCAACACTTACTAAGCGTAGAGTTCGTGATTGTTTTTGGTGGCCCTCCATGGACAGTGATGTGCATGACGTGGTCGATGTGTGCTCAATATGCAGGTCTGCTGACAAAGGGTTGAAAGTAGTAACTCCACCTCTTCATCCCATTGAATGTCCATCTGCACCTTGGTCCAAGTTGGGGTTGGACATCGTAGGTCCTCTAGAAATTTTACCAGGAGTTTCTCGTTTCATTTTGGTGTTAATAGATTACGCATCTAAATGGCCCGAGTTAAAATTTGTCAAAGAGATTTCCTCTGCAAGTGTTATTGTTTTTTTAAAGGATGTTTTTATGAGGGAAGGTTTTCCTGAAACAGTGGTGACAGATAACGGTACACAGTTTACCAGTACTGTGTTCGAATCTTTCTTGCAGTCATGCAAAATAAAGCATGTTAAAAGTTCTTTGTACCATCCCCAGTCAAATGGTCTTGTAGAACATATGAATAGGGTTGTGGGAGACTGCATCAGATGGGCAAAATATTCCAACTGTGATGTGGTGAACTCTATAAATAGCATGCTTTGGTTCTACAGGACCACTCCACACTCCACGACAAAAATTTCTCCTTTTGAATTATTGAGAGGGAGAAAAGCAAACACTAGTTTTAAACCAGCATGGATGAATAAGTGGATCAAATCCGTTCACAATGTTGACAGTCTTATGAAGGTGGTGAAAGAGAATGTTTTGGATTCTCAAATCAAACAAAAATCTTGGTTTGACAAGAAGAAGTCTGCAAAAATTGTACCTGTATTTATGGGGGATTTGGTCCGTGTTAAATCTTCCATTCATGTTAAGAAGGGAGAGAGTAAGTTTGGTCCACCTGTTTTGGTCACCCGGGTGGGGAAAAATGCTGTACAGGTTGAGGGAGGCAACTGGTGGAATGTAGGAAAAATTGTAAAAGTAAAAAATGTTGTTCCATGTTCCTCAAATGTGCCTTTATCTCCCAAGACTGTGGGTCTCCAAGTTCCTCTTAGGAGGAGCACAAGATCGAAGGTGATTCCTAAAAGATACCAATTGTGAATTTCTATAAGATTTTTATTGTGTAAGCTTGTACCATTTTATGCTTTTATGTTTTGTGTTTTGTTATTGTTTTTTTATTTTTTATTGAGAAGAGAGGATATGTTATACTCTCAATAGTTCTTTAGGTTTAAATGACCAACACTGTAGTTGGTTAATGTGTGCTGCATTCCAGGCTATGACAGGTGGAATGTTGGTGGTTGCCTGGATGCACGGTCACTGGGTTCTGTGTTTTGAATCGGTCAAGAGGGCAGTTGGGACCCAGCTGTTTGCCATCTACTTTGCTGTCTCTGCTGTGTAGCTGTTCAATAATAAACTCAACTCAATATACTGCCTGCCTACTAGAGTTTATTCCTACATTCACCTACTGTAAAGTTGACCAGGAATTTCCTAGCCACTCCCGTATAAGGATGAGGTTTCTTCTCTTTTGCAAGATTCAATATCATTCTCCCTCCAGCTGGGAATGGAGTCACAAGAGCTAAGAGTGCTCTGAGAATACAATGGAGGAGATCCCATTTGCCCGACTTGGGAACAGCAAGTAAAAATAAGAGGTATTAGTTTTACGAGTTCAGCCGTATTCATGAAGATGCAGTGGATTATGCTGTTTTTCGAATTGGGCGGGCTATTGTATTGTCTGGAGGGATTTAGCATTGTTTTGTTTTCAAACACGGGTGGTTTGTCGAGCAACTTCGGGGTAGAGGTTGAGTGTGGGTGAATGAGGGTTGTGTTATCAAATATTTCTTGAAACATGCAGTGAAACTAGTATTGTACAGTCGGTTTAGTTATCTTTCTTATTTGTTTCAGTAACCCCTGACAAAGAGCCTTTCAGGCTCGAAATGCATTGGGTGGAATGTAATGAGCCTGCTCTACATGAATGTTTTACATACACGTGCCGCTGTTATAAGTCTGGATGGACAGCAGGAGGCATTTGAAAATGCTGAATAAAGCATAAAAGTGGAACTACGCTGTCTCTGCAGTGATTAAAAAAAACATGGATCAGACTTGGTGAAAAACGGATAGAAGCATTGGTCTACTTTCAGATAAAATTTGATTATGTTAAAGAGAATGATTTATTGAGAGGAAAAATTCCTTCATTTAGCAGTGCAAATGTTGGGTGCGCCATGTAACATACCTTTTTGGATACTTTAGTATTACTGTGATTCGGGACAGTTCACAGAACCTGTTCGCACGCAACGAGTTGGTTTCGTCATTGTTATTACACAACGGACAAAGGGAACGAGTGCATTCTTTCATTTTTTCATTTGCAACTTTTAGAAAGTAGACATTTCTCTGCTCTTAACTTTACTCTGTGTGCCTGTAGCCTGTCTCCAATACACGCCTGGACTGGATGATAGCTACACTTTGTGCATTCCCTCTAAACAGCCACAAACACAGGAAGGTGAGGCTCATCTGCATTCTGAGCACTCCTCTGCATTCATCTGCATTCTGATGGGTCTTCCTGGACAGGGAGGAATGAAAGGGGTGACACACTTGGATAGGTATTGTCATGTCCACACACATACCACTGATTTACCCCCCACCCCCAGGGTTAGCCTGGCATGCAGGACTGAGTTGAAATAGATCTTTGTGCACTTCAGAGAGTTCCTTTGAAGTCAACCCCTACATCTAAGGAACTTTTGGGTTTAAGTACTGGGTCTCTGAACCCCTAAAACCAGACATCCTTTGGACCTGTAACCAGGCACTGCTTGCTCTACATCTCTACATTGCCAGAAGGACTGCTGTGCTGCTAGGAGAGACTACCACTCTTCTAACTGCTCTGCTGTGTTTGCCTGCTGCTGTTAAGCTGCAGGAGGGACTGCCATGCTAGGCTGGCTGCTTCCTGCTACCTTTGTGTTATGCTAAACTGAGAGTGTTCTCCAAGATCTTTCTGGCTTGCCCCCTGTTCACGAAGTCTAAGGGCCATCAAAGAATTTATCTCTCATCTACACAGCAGCTGATGCCTCCACAGATCAGCATTTTCCACTGAACACAAGACTTTGCCCCTGAACTGCAGAACAAGCTCTGTGTTCTGTTCTTTGCTGCACAAAGGGCCCGCACTTCACCCCTGAGCTGTTTTTGACATATGTACACAATTTCCAGTGTGCCACCTGAAATTGCAGTCTCTGACCCTGAGGAGCGCTACAGTGCCAAGAGAAGTCCACTCAACACGGCCTGGCCATGTCTTCTTGGTAACTCCCGGAGTTCCTACAAGTGTCAAAGCATCACCTTGACCCACCTACATCAGCTGAATCAGTGCAACCACCGCTGTGCCATCTGCCTGCCCGAGGATCTCTCCCTGTGACACTTGCTGAAAAGGTACCCTTGTTAGGTTTTAAAATCCCGTCCCTGCAATGTATTCCTTTCATGTTATATTAGGTTAGCAATGTGTGGCTAAATAGATGCCAGTTGTATTTATGTTATGCAACCCACTGAGTTATCCGCGTACTGTGCAGGCTTCAGTTGGCGAATGCGACTCCATTTTGTTTCTTGCAATCCTTATTAGGCTGCTTAGACTGTGCCCGAATTAGGCCTCATGGCCCTTAATGCTTGCCTCAGCAGAACACTGTACTTCGCTAATGTTTTTTCTTTCTGTCCAAGGCTGTTTCCCGACCTGCTAATGAGGAGACAATTCAGCTCTCGCATACCAATCTAAGGAGGTCATTACGATGGCGGACAGAAAAAAAAACGACCGCCATGGTAGCGGGAAAACACCGCCCGCCGCTACCGCGGGAAAACCGACGGCTAGATTAGGATCCTCGGCGGTAAAACTCCAACCGCGGCGGAAAGGAGACCCGAGAATCCGCCGTATGCCTGCGGAAAGGGCCCAAACCCGTCCGTGGCGGTAGGTTTCGCAGCGGAAACAGCCCAAACGCCCGCAACCACAGCGGAGACACCGCCATCAAAATTATGATATTCCCGACATCCCCGCGGTGCAGTGCGGTGCAGTGCGCTGTTTCCGACCGCCGCGGTCGACAACATTGAAGAATCAGTGAGACGGCGGAAGCGCCATAGCCGAGCCACCACTGCGGACGCTCCGTTAAAAAAATGGCGGTCGCTAGAAAAACACACAACATGGCCACAAAGTGCACCAACCATACAAGGCATGCACCCAAAAATAACTAACACAGCCCAAAGACACACCCCCATGGGAAACTCCAAAACTACAAATCCCAGGTTCACACACACACCACACCTGCAACCAATACCCCATCCTGACACACCCACAGACACCAGTATAAATCCAGCCCCCAACAGACCACAATCCTTTGCAAAACTTCACAAATGAGGGGACATCCACCACAGATGACAGGAGAGGAAAATCTGCACAACACACACACATCACCACCACCACTTCCACACCTGCACCTCTAACACCTTTGCACAGCACACACCATACACATCACAACCACCACTACCACTCCCAAACCTGCACCCTAAACACCTTGACACATCACACACCATGTCACCACAGAGAATGCCCAAATTCAGTGAGAGTGAGTTGAGGGTCATGGTCGATGAGATAATCAGGGTAGAACCACAATTGTTTGGTAACCAGGTCCAACAGACACCACTAGCAACAAGGACGCAAATGTGGAGAAAGATAGTAGAGAAAGTCAATGCAGTAGGGACCGTGCCACGCAATAGAGATGAAATCGTGAAGAGGTGGCACAATCTGAAGGCAGTGGTCAAAAAGAAGAGAGCCAAGAACCATGAGCTGGCTCACAGGACAGGCAGTGGCCCTCCCGTTCCACTCAAAACATTCACTGAATGGGTGGAGAAGGTGCTTGGCATTCTACATCCAGAGAGTCTCTCAGGAATACCCGGGGAGTGGAGGCTGGTAAGTACAAACAAATGCCTAACATCACACAAATGTACTGTCTTGCACTATTACAAAATAATACCTCCCAGGTACAAATTCATTCATGTGCACAACACTCCCCCCAACACATCTCTCACAGATACAACAGACACTCCCCCTGAAGCCCCCCAAAGGTAGTTAGCAACATCACCATGGGTACATGTGTACATGCTGCCAGCGCTACAACTCCCACCAGTCCCCTTGGCCCACAGCTGAGCAGGATGGAGCACTGCCCCCACCCAGAAGCATGCCTCAGCCATTGTGTGCTACACCCTCACCTAACAGGTAGGTAGCCATCTTTACTGGGAGGTGGGTGGGTGTTTGGGAGGCCTGCACTACAACTCCCACCAGGCCCCATTGGCCCACAGCTGAGCAGGATAGAGCACTGCCCCCACCCAGAAGCATACCTCAGCCATTGTGTGCTACACCCTCACCTAACAGGTAGGTAGCCATCTCCACAGGGAGGTGGGTGGGTGTTTGGGAGGCCTGCACTACAACTCCCACCAGGCCCCTTGGCCCACAGCTGAGCAGGATGGAGCACTGCCCCCACCCAGAAGCATGCCTCAGCCATTGTGTGCTACACCCTCACCTAACAGGTAGGTAGCCATCTTCACAGGGAGGTGGGTGGGTGTTTGGGAGGCCTGCACTACAACTCCCACCAGGCCCCCTTGGCCCACAGCTGAGCAGGATGGAGCACTGCCCCCACCCAGAAGCATGCCTCAGCCATTGTGTGCTACACCCTCACCTAACAGGTAGGTAGCCATCTTTACCGGGAGGTGGGTGGGTGTTTGGGAGGCCTGCACTACAACTCCCACCAGGCCCCCTTGGCCCACAGCTGAGCAGGATGGAGCACTAGTCCCACTCATAGGCATGTGACGTCTGTGCAGCCACACATGACACCATGCCACTTAGTCCACAGTCACCAACACACATAATGCAAAACAGTTGTGTTGTAGTCACCATGCACAAGTCTCTGTACAAAATTGACCCACATTGTGTACACTGTGCCAGGCATCACACACTGCAACACTAACAATGATCATGCTGCCCTGCAGCAGTGTCTGGCCGTTTGAATGGCAAAGTGCAAATCACCCATGTCATACCACAGTGTTGCAATGTAAACAGTGGAAGTGCAGTGCACCCAAAAACTACACTGCAGCTGGGACTCACAATGCTAAACTAAGCACATCCCAAATGTCCTGCAACACACCCAGCTACCACAGTGCTGCACTGAATTGCAGAACAGCACCTTGCCTGAATTAAATTGTCAAAGGTGTCTTGTTTGGACCACCAATGTGTGTATGCATTGACAATGTTCACATCTCACACTGTCTGTCTGAACAGTGCTGGTATAGTCTGGCCCCAAAACCACACATTGTCTGCACAGGGCTGAGTACATCTCACACACACACCACTGTTGACCACAACATGTCAGTGCATGGATGCCCTGGAACAACTGCTACACCAGTACTGGGCTCATGTTCTCAGGTCCACAAATACCATGAAACCATGACAGTGTGGAAATGTATGCTGGGTGAGATCTTCACCACTGTGCTACGAGACCATACTCCTTGCCCTATTGTGCCTTCAAATGTCCGGGGAGTGAACCCCACAGCCAGATAGCTGGGACAACAGTGATGGGGGGCTATACCCCATGACCAAATGTAATCTGAAATCAATGGGTACAAAAAGCCACATACACATCATGCTCACCACACGCACATTCCATCCAAAGATTTCTACCAAGTCACATAGCCATGTCATTGCTCACCTTCACCTCAAATGGTAGTTAGCCATCTTCACAGTGAGACGGTGTAGTGTGTTTGGCTATCCGTCCCACAAAATGCAACATGCATGCTGTTCCACCACTATGGAGGATGGGACACTACACCCCCAATAAGAAGCATATGGCAGGCAATGTATGCTACCCACCCAACTCACAGGTAGGTAACCGCATCTCACAGGTCAGGGTGTGTGGGGCTGGGAAGCTTGCACAACAACTCACACAGGCCCACCTGACCGCCAGCACACAAGACCCATTACTTCCTGGCACCAACATGCATGTGTCAGTTGCAATGTACACTTCAAAAGAACTGGCATGTGGACATTGCATGCTGACTTGTCCCATACTGGACCAAGATGGAAGCCCTCATCCTACACACACAGAGAGGTCTCACAAATACAAGGAAAACACAGCAAACACAACATATCAACAGCCACAACATGCAGCCAGATATGCATTTAAAAAAAACATGTTGGCATAGGACACCAGGCCTCTCAATGCACAACTGCACACCCAGATAGCATTGGCAACTATAGTGTGCACACACCTAAGAAAATGAAACTGTGACAGCAACCAAAGTGTGAATGCCTGAAACATATGTCGATGGAACTCCGAGCACAACCATGCACACCACTACATGCCATCTGACAGTAGCAGTGGTCCAGACCACCAAGTGACACATACGCGTAAATGGATGACATATGATTGATCAATAACAGGATGCCAACATGAGACTGTCAATGTCAAAAAATTATATTGTGCATGTCATGTCTTGACAACTCCCAATATGGACAAGTAATGTATGTACCACAACAGCTTGTAATGCATCACTGGATGTCGGTCAATGCTAATTTGTACAGTGAACAACTGCTGGATGTACAAACAGTTGATGTAACACTGCTAACACAATCTTTGATGGGTGCAACACAATGACCATTTCTCATCTGACCCACAGGTGACCAAGAACTCACTGCAGAGGATGACACCACCCTGCAGAGCCAGTCCCCCCGGAACAGAGACAACTGGATGAGGACTCCCTGGATTCCTTGGATGAGGAGCTCCACGCTGGCCCATCTGGTGTGGCAGGCCGCAACCAGTCCCAGGCACCCATTGTCCCCCAACCACATCAGCTGCAGCCCCTGACCATCCTCTGACAGCTGCTGTCACGGCCTGTGTGTCAACCACTACTACCACCACCACCACCACCACCACAGCTGTCCGCAACACCCTCCCTGCCCAGGGGTTGAGCAGCCCACCACATCGACTGCGGAGGCCAGGGCGAGGATGCAGCGGGCCAATGTGAGGACCGGACAGGACCATGGCAGCAGTGCAGCTGGTCGGGACAGGCTCATGCAGAGGGGGACTGATCCTGGGACGGAAGCCCTGGGCCACATAAACAGAGTCCTTGGGGCATACCAACAGGCCCAGGGACGAATGGGCCGGTTAGAGGAAGAATCTCGGGAGCACCTCCTGCTGCTGAGATCCATGGACACACGCATGGGACAGATTGTGGACCTCTTGGGGCAGCTAGTGGCGGTTCTGAGGGACAGGCAAGCGCAACATTCTACCCCTCCGCCTCCCCCTGTTGGGACACTTCATCATCCTCCCCTGCATCCACAGAGGGGGGTGAGTCCTCAGACACCACTGCCCCTGCAGCAGTGGCCCCTCCAGTGAAGCGCAAGAGGGGCCGTCCAAGGAAAGGCCAGGGGGACTCACGTGCCAAAGCACCTGCCAAACGCTAGTCCCCGAACCAGCCATGATGGCAGACCACTGCACCACTGCATTGACCTTTTGGACTATCCTTCACCACACTGCCATGTGAATGGCATCCATCTGTTGGACTGGGTCTCCACATCATTGTGGGGACTACTCAAGTATCTCATTTACCATGACTGTCAACTCACTTCTTCAATTCCCCCTTCACATTTTCTCCACCCTCGCATGTCACAGTTGTAAATAAATACACCTTACACACATGTTGTTGTGTCTGCTCCGTCTTTAATTCAGGATGTGCAACCTTCACCGTGTAGGACATGGTCCAGGGGAATGGAATGTAGGTAACAAGTGAGATGCTGAAGGGACCTAGGGAAAACCGCAGAACAAGAGTCACTTGTATGGGTGTGGCATTGCACACATCACACAACACTGGTCAACAAGGTACTCAGATCTACAAACTTTACACAGAGCAACAGTCACCATAGAGACAATATGTATCACACTAACCAATCACACATACATTGGCAGGCAGCAATGAGTCAACACCAAGCTGCAGTCAGCAAGCTCACATACACCCACACAGCAACAGCAACACCATCAGACCATTTCGTCCCTTCTACATCGTCACTCACCTTCAAGTGAAGTAGCGGGTGATGAGCTGTTGACGCATGTCGACCCCTTCCTCCTCTCCACTGCCCTCGTCACTGGATCCGGCTTGATTTGCAGGCGGCGGCCTTGGCTGCTCATCATCGTCATCCAGGATCAGGGGTATTGCCTTGTGAATGGCCAGGTTGTGGAGCATGCAGCATGCCACCACTATCTGACACACCTTCCCTGGCGAGTACATAAGGGCAACCCCAGTATGGTCCAGGCACCGAAATCTTGATTTTAGGAGACCAAATGTCCGTTCTATCACACGCCGTGTCCTCCCATGGGCATCATTGTATCGCACATCAGCTGGCGTGACGGGGTTCCGCAATGGGCTCAGCAACCACGGGCGGTTTGGATATGCCGAGTCACCTGGGTGTGAGAGACACAAATTAACCTTGCAGTCCCAAAATGCAACACAACAGCATGTCACACACACACACCACTCTAATCCACTATGCATACTCACCCACAAGCCATGCACGCTCAGGAAGCAGATTGGCCATCAACTGAGGAACGATGCTGCTGCGCAAGATGTGGGCATCATGGGCTGAACCGGGAAACTTGGCACACACGTGTGAGATGATCATGTCCGCCAGGCACACCACTTGAACATTTACCGAGTGTGAATGCTTCCTATTGCGGTAAACCTGTTCACGTGCCTGTGGTGGCACAAGCCCAAGATGTGTGCAATCAATTGCACCAATGACATGGGGGATATGTCCAAGGGCATAGAAATCGCCCTTCACAGCCACCAACTCAGACCCCCTGGGAAAATGGATATATCTGTCTTTGTACAGCATCATGGCCGACAGGACATCCCTCAGCACCATGCTGAACATCGGCTGTGACATCCCACCTGCACTTGCGACCGTGTGCTGGAATGAGCCCGTTGCAAAGAAATGCAGGCATGCCATCACCTTAGATGTTGCGGTAAAAGCTGTTGGATATATCCGACGTGGCTGCAGGTGTGGCTCCAACATGGCACATAGGTTCTGCAGGGTTTGTCGATCCAGCCTGAATTTGCGGATTATATCCTCATTCTCCATGTCTGCCAGGACTGTGAACGGACGATGGATATTGTGCCTCCTCCTCCTAGGACAGATCACAGTGCACAGATGTCAATGCAGAAGACCATGAAATGTGCATCACATCAATTTTTTCTACAGACACATTCCCAAGTCTTACAACATGCACCATTAACCGACAGGGCACTTCACAAGTAGGTTCACATCAGGCACACTACTCGTACACCTGTCCCCTTACCAGCAGCAATTATCTGTGCACCCCTCCGGCTCATTCGCATGCACAGTGTGATATACTAACAGATATGTGTGCATACCTGTGAGTATGACCCCCAGCATATGTTAATAATTGCAGTACTACCCGAACACACCATGTTGCTGGCCCTGATACACCTCCCAACACAGGTTGCACATGGCACATATCAACTACACACTGACCACCGGCTGAGCGTGGGGGACACGTGTGTGCATGTGCATTGGACAATGTGCCAGTTGCTGATGCCCCTAGTCCAGTCAATGAGACGACATTGTGCGTTACATTGCACACACAGACATTGACCATTATCTCCATATGCTATGCAACACATTAACTGGACAGTCTACATTTCATTACACAGCACATGTGACATGTGCGAGTGTATGTGCCCATGCAATGTATTGGCGACCCATATATGGTATGTGTTGGTGACGTGGAGTGACATGTCCCTTTTGTGCATTTGCCCTCATGAGGACCCTTCAATTGTTGAGACACTGGGCACTGTACATGTTGGCCTATGCAGAGAGCTGGAGGACACGTTAGGTGCAGCACAGCTACTCCACAACTCCATTAACGCTCACTCCAGGCACTGTCTGGCAGACATATGGCGGTGCCTACCGCCTGGCCACTGAGGTGTGTCACCGCCCATAACCCATGCACGATCGCGGGAGACACCGCCAGATATGTATGTGACAATAGCGGCCACCATGCACCGCTACCCAAATCACGGTCACTCCAGGCACTGTCTGGCAGACATATGGCGGTGCCTACCGCCTGGCCACTGAGGTGTGTCACCACCCATAACCCATGCACGATCGCGGGAGACACCGCCAGATATGTATGTGACAATGGCGGTCACCATGCACCGCAACCCAAATCACGGTCACTCCAGGCACTGTCTGGCAGATATATGGCGGTGCCTACCGCCTGGCCACTGGGGTGTGTCACCGCCCATAACCCATGCACAATCGTGGGAGACACCGCCAGATATGTATGTGACAATAGCGGTCACCATGCACCGCTACCCAAATCACGGTCACTCCAGGCACTGTCTGCCAGACATATGGCGGTGCCTACCGCCTGGCCCCTGAGGTGTGTCACCGCCCATAACCCATGCACGATCGCGGGAGACACCGCCAGATATGTATGTGACAATAGCGGTCACCATGCACCGCTACCCAAATCACGGTCACTCCAGGCACTGTCTGGCAGACATATGGCGGTGCCTACCGCCTGGCCACTGAGGTGTGTCACCGCCCATAACCCATGCACGATCGCGGGAGACACCGCCAGATATGTATGTGACAATGGCGGTCACCATGCACCGCAACCCAAATCACGGTCACTCCAGGCACTGTCTGGCAGATATATGGCGGTGCCTACCGCCTGGCCCCTGCGGTGTGGCACAGGCATGGACCATGCCCTTGCAGCCAATGGGAAGCAGCCTCGCGGTAGCCTGATGTGAGTTTGAAAATCGCGGAAGGCGTGCACCACCCCCGAGGAGGCGGTCACTGGAGGCATTCAAAAGATGCACCACCGCGGTAGCGCGCACATGCATCCTACGGTGTGTCACCGGCATGGACCATGCCCCTGCAGCCAATGTGAAACAGCCTCGCGGTAGCCTGATGCGAGTTTGAAAATCGCGGTAGGCGTGCATCGCTTCCGCGGAGGCAGACATTGGATGTATTTGAATGAGGCAGACCTGGTACACCAATTGCAGCACCCTGGGACCACTGACACAGCCCCAGGGGCCTATATATGTGTGGGAGGGCGCACCACATTCCCACAGCTATCAGGGACTGCTGACTGACAACACTCCACCTGCTGCTGCTGCCTCAAGGGACTGCTGGCTGCCACCCTGCACCTGCTGCTGCTGTCTCAAGGGACTGCTGGCTGCCACCCTGCACCTGCTGCTGCTGCCTCAAGGGACTGCTGGCTGCCACCCTCCACCTGCTGCCTCAAGGGACTGCTGGCTGCCACCCTGCACCTGCTGCTGCTGCCTCAAGGGACTGCTGACTGCCACCCTCAACGTGCTGCTGCTGCCACATGTCCATTGTGATGTCGAGGACTCAGAAGATCCGTGCCAGTCCCTTCACCAGTGAGGAGCTTGGGGTCCTGGTAGACAGGGTGCTTGCACAGTACCCAAGGCTTTATGGCGGCCCTAATGTCGTGGTAAGTCTCCCAGACTGTGAGTGAGAGTGCAGGGTGTGCACACGTGGGGTGGAGGTGCTTTGGTATGTGTCAGTAGTTGTGGGGCTCTGACATGCACTGCCTATCATGTTTACTACAGCGGGAAGGGCTTGGTGGGCTCTTTCACACGTTACCCTGCATGCCTATCCTGAGTAGAGGGACATGTCCTGTAGTGTCAGCCATACAGTGCAGCTGCATTTTGGTGATGCAGGAGTCTGGCCAGTTAGCGTTTGTGTGAATGGCTGTGTTGCTCCCAATTAACCCACCCAGTGTCAGTCCACCTGCCCTGCACAGTCCCCACCGAATGCCACATGTCCACATCACTGCATGTACAGTGTGTACCATGTGTGTTTGGCTCACGCCTCTTCATCTAAGTCCCATCTCTGCCATGTAGATTGCACAGGAGCAGGCATGGGAGAAGGGTGTGTGTATGACAGTTGTTGTCACTCTATGTGAGTTCCAGGACACAGTGAGGCTTTCACAGGGCTAGGACACTTAGGTCTGCGCAGTGTTGGACACAGTGAGTCCAACAACATGACACATGTTTTGCCATCTTCTCTATGTGTAGTTGTAGGTAACTGCAGACAGTAGCTGCAGGCAGACTACACGTTGCTTGCTGTGTTGGTATCCTGCATGTGAATGGGATGTGGAGGTACTGTGTCCACCATCGAACATGCATGCCTGTACGTCTGATTGACCAATGACATTGCACCATGTTCAGAGCAATTGTTGGCTATGTGACAGTTGTAGCTGGAGTGTTGGATGAGTCACTGTCGTGCTACTGCATTTTCGTTGTGTTGTTATTGTGCACTGTGTCACTGGAACCTCACCCCTCTTGTCTCCCATGCCTGCAGCTGAAGGTCCACCAGCGTAAAGCCGTGTGGAGGGCCATTGCCTCCAGAGTCCGGGACCTGGGTGTGTCAAACCGAAGGCGCATCCACTGTCATAAAAGGTGGGACGACATCTGCCGGCTGAGCAAGAACGTGGCCGAGATGAGGCTGGAGCTGGGGCTGCTCCCTCGGACTGGCAGGTTGGCTAGGCGCAGCATGACACTACTAATGGCCCGCATCCTGGCTGTCACACAACCTGTGCTGGACAGACGACTGAAGGAGCATCAGCAGCGAGCCAGGGGTGAGTATGTGTTGCAGGCTGCCTTTGGCTGGGAGTGGGTGCATGTGTCTACAGAGTGTGCAAATTGTCAGCTGTGTGACGTTGGTTGTGTGGTGCAATGTTTTGTGAGTGGCCTCTGTGCTGGGTGTATGTGCCATGCTTTTGCCCAAACGGCGCTTCATGAAGTGAGTTTTAGCACTGTGCATCTCTCTTACATTTGGAGTTGTGGCCTTCAGGTACCTTCTGCTGTGGGGTAGTGTGTGAATTCTGATGGATGGGAATGCCAGTGTGCCAACTGTGAATGCGTTTCAATGAATGCGTGCAATTCCAGACCTCAGATGTCTGCCAGTCAGACATCTGAGGCCAATGTGCAACAGTAGATGTGCCCATGGACTCGATATGGTGGATGGCATGTGTGCAGGGTCATTGTGGGCTGGTATGTTATAGTCTGTGTGGTCCCCTACTGCTCCACACATGTAGGTGATGTGCACCATGTCGTGGTGTTCATCCTTGCCAACATCGGGACAGTGTGTGTGCACAGGCCATTTTGGGGCTGTGTCTGATGTGAGCCAACTGCAGGATGGTGTGCTGTGTGAATCACCTGGGGCACTTATGGCAGGACGTGTGGCGGACATGCACCGTTGTGTAGAAATTTTGGGTGGCAAGATATATGTGTGCACAGGGTGGCATGCAATGTGCTGCACACCTCTTTCTAGGATGCAGATGTTTTGGCACGTGTTAGTTCTGTTGATGCCACTCATCTCACAGTACTTCTCTCTCCTATGCAGCAGCTCCCGTATGTGCAGAGGGAGAGGGGACGGACATCAGTGGTGAGGCTTCCACTGCAACAGCCGCACCGGAGCTGACTGACACAGATGTGACCAGCGCCGAGGAGGGGGACAAGAGTCTGCTAGAGGATTCACAGCTGGAGACACAAAGCTCTACCTCATCTGATGCCAGCGGTGACACATCCATGTTGGGGGTACAGGGAACGGGGACTCTGCCTCCTCTTCCGCCACACAGCGTCCAGTGCCCAGCCTCCCTTCAACCTCCACTGGTGCTGCCCGTGTCCGCACGAGTAGGAAGGGAAGAGTCACCTTCACCCCAGGCACAGCTGCCCCAGCCCATGTCAGCTCTGCTGCCCTCAGTGCAGAAGCAGTCGAGCTATTGCGCCAGCTGTGTGTGGGGCAGACACCACTTCTCAATGCCTTCCAAGAGCATGACAAAAAGTTGGGGCAGGTTATAGCTTTCATGGAGGGCTTACATTCCGACGTAGGTGGGCTACACTGGACTGTGCAGTCCTTGTCATCAACTGTGACAGCAGCCCTGCAACAGGCACATAGTCAGGGAGCGGCTCCCAGCACTCGGTCCAGCCCCGTGTCACTGTGCACCTCTGACGACAGTGACAATGCCCAACGGACCCCAAAGTCCCGATACAGAACCCGCAGCACACAGGAGCAGCAGCAACCCAAGCGTACTAGGGCGCAGACACCATCCCCACATAAGAGTAAGGCCAACCCAGAGCGCAGAGAGAAAAGCCCATCAGGCGACAGCAAGGGCCACAAAGCAAAGAAAAAAGCATCAGGGTCACAGGCCTCACCTTCCTCCCCTGCCAAAGACTCCCCTGTCCCAAAGACATCTCACAGAGGCAAAAAGACAGTTTCCACCCACACTGAGAAGGTGTTGCCTGCAAACATTACACAGGATGAGGACCCCATGGATAATCCATCCTTGACCTCCACTCCCATCCCAAGCCCTGTGAAGCCAGCACGGGAGGACACTGTAGGGGGCAAAGCTGGTGGACAGAGGGAGGCAGGGCGGCGGCAAACACCAGGCAAGCGCACAGCGGGTTCCAGCATGTCCCCAGAGGGGGGTCACCATCCACACCAGAATTAGCTTTGGTGTTGGGGTCACCTGTTGTGTCTGCCCCAGTTCCCCTCAATCCCCAGACAGGGAAGCCTTTCAGGATCCCCAAGAAGTGGAGAGGCACCCCTCCACAATCTCCAGCTCACACTGTGTCTCACCAGGGCATGAGTCCACCTCCCCGGGCCACCACCCCACCTGGTCCAAGCAGCCCCCCAGCTACCACATGCACAGTTGGCTCTTCCACAGTTGTTACTCCCACTGCCCAGGGCAGTCCTCCAACTGACCCCAACACACAATCAGCTCCAAGTCCGACAGACAGCCCCATCTGAGTGGTGGTCACCCTCACACACCTGTCTGTCCACAGGGGTGCGTGTGATGCCCATTGTCAGGCCCATTACCCTGTTGCTGGGCATGGCATGGTAGAGTTGCATACATTCCCTGTGCAGCTTCTGATGTAACTACTCTGCACATTGTACTTGCCTTGTGGTTCACTGCTGTTTGCCCCCTGCCTGTGCAGCTTCTCATGGACTCACTCTGCACTTTGTCCTGCCCACTGGCCTTGTCGTTCACTGCTGTGTGCCCCCTGCCTGTGCAGCTTCTCATGGACTTAATCTGCACATTGGACTGGCCACTGGCCTTGCTGTTCACTGCTGTGTGCCCCTTGCCTGTGCAGCTTCTCATGTGCCTCACCTGCACTGTGTCCTGGCCACTGGCCTTGCTGTTCATTGCTGTGTGCCCCCTGCCTGTGCAGCTTCTCATGTGCCTCACCTGCACTGTGTCCTGGCCACTGGCCTTGCTGTTCACTGCTGTGTGCCCCCTGCCTGTGCAGCTTCTCATGTGCCTCACCTGCACTGTGTCCTGGCCACTGGCCTTGCTGTTCACTGCAGTGTGCCCCCTGCCTGTGCAGCTTCTCATGGACTCACTCTGCACTTTGTCCTGCCCACTGGCCTTGCTGTTCACTGCTGTGTGCCCCCTGCCTGTGCAGCTTCTCATGGACTTCATCTGCACATTGTACTGGCCAATGGCCTTGTTGTTCACTGCTGTTTGCCCCTTGCCTGTGCAGCTTCTCATGTGCCTCACCTGCACTGTGTCCTGGCGACTGGCCTTGCTGTTCACTGCTGTGTGCCCCCTGCCTGTGCAGCTTCTCATGGACTCACTCTGCACTTTGTCCTGCCCACTGGCCTTGTCGTTCACTGCTGTGTGCCCCCTGCCTGTGCAGCTTCTCATGGACTTAATCTGCACATTGGACTGGCCACTGGCCTTGCTGTTCACTGCTGTGTGCCCCTTGCCTGTGCAGCTTCTCATGTGCCTCACCTACACTGTGTCCTGGCCACTGGCCTTGCTATTCACCGCTGTGTGCCCCCTGCCTGTGCAGCTTCTCATGTGCCTCACCTGCACTGTGTCCTGGTCACTGGCCTTGCTGTTCACTGCTGTGTGCCCCCTGTCTGTGTAGCTTCTCATGGACTCACTCTGCACTTTGTCCTGCCCACTGGCCTTGCTATTCACTGCTGTGTGCCCCCTGCCTGTGCAGCTTCTCATGGACTTCATCTGCACATTGTACTGGCCAATGGTCTTGTTGTTCACTGCTGTTTGCCCCTTGCCTGTGCAGCTTCTCATGTGCCTCACCTGCACTGTGTCCTGGCCACTGGCCTTGCTGTTCACTCCTGTGTGCCCCCTGCCTGTGCAGCTTCTCATGGACTCACTCTGCACTTTGTCCTGCCCACTGGCCTTGTTGTTCACTGCTGTGTGCCCCCTGCCTGTGCAGCTTCTCATGGACTTAATCTGCACATTGGACTGGCCACTGGCCTTGCTGTTCACTGCTGTGTGCCCCTTGCCTGTGCAGCTTCTCATGTGCCTCACCTGCACTGTGTCCTGGCCACTGGCCTTGCTGTTCACTGCTGTGTGCCCCCTGCCTGTGCAGCATCTCATGGACTTAATCTGCACATTGGACTGGCCACTGGCCTTGCTGTTCACTGCTGTGTGCCCCCTGCCTGTGCAGCTTCTCATGGACTTCATCTGCACATTGTACTGGCCAATGGCCTTGTTGTTCACTGCTGTTTGCCCCTTGCCTGTGCAGCTTCTCATGTACCTCACCTGCACTTTGTCCTGCCCACTGGCCTTGTTGTTCACTGCTGTGTGACCCCTGCCTGTGCAGCTTTTCATGTAACTTCTCTGCACATTGTACTTGCCTTGTGGTTCACTGCTGTTTGCCCCCTGCCTGTACAGCTTCTCATGTACCTCACCTGCACTGTGTCCTGGCCACTGGCCTTGTTGTTCACTGCTGTTTGCCCCTTGCCTGTGCAGCTTCTGATGTAACTACTCTGCACATTGTACTTGCCTTGTTGTTCACTGCTGTTTGCCCCTTGCCTGTGTAGCTTCTCATGTGCCTCACCTGCACTGTGTCCTGGCCACTGGCCTTGCTGTTCACTGCTGTGTGCCCCCTGTCTGTGCAGCTTCTCATGGACTCACTCTGCACTTTGTCCTGCCCACTGGCCTTGTCCTTCACTGATGTGTGCCCCCTGCCTGTGCAGCTTCTCATGGACTTAATCTGCACATTGGACTGGCCACTGGCCTTGCTGTTCACTGCTGTGTGCCCCCTGCCTGTGCAGCTTCTCATGGACTTCATCTGCACATTGTACTGACCAATGGCCTTGTTGTTCACTGCTGTTTGCCCCTTGCCTGTGCAGCTTCTCATGTGTCTCACCTGCACTGTGTCCTGCCCACTGGCCTTGCTGTTCAATGCTGTTTTTCCCCTGTCTGTACAGCTTCTCATGGACTCACTCTGCACTTTGTCCTGCCCACTGGCCTTGTTGTTCACTGCTGTGTGACCCCTGCCTGTGCAGCTTCTCATGTAACTACTCTGCACATTGTACTTGCCTTGTGGTTCACTGTTGTTTGCCCCCTGCCTGTGCAGCTTCTCATGTACCTCACCTGCACTGTGTCCTGGCCACTGGCCTTGTTGTTCACTGCTGTTTGCCCCTTACCTGTGCAGCTTCTGATGTAACTACTCTGCACATTGTACTTGCCTTGTTGTTCACTGCTGTTTGCCCCTTGCCTGTGCAGCTTCTCATGTGCCTCACCTGCACTGTGTCCTGGCCACTGGCCTTGCTGTTCACTGCTGTGTGCCCCCTGCCTGTGCAGCTTCTCATGGACTCACTCTGCACTTTGTCCTGCCCACTGGCCTTGTCCTTCACTGCTGTGTGCCCCCTGCCTGTGCAGCTTCTCATGGACTTAATATGCACATTGGACTGGCCACTGGCCTTGCTGTTCACTGCTGTGTGCCCCCTGCCTGTGCAGCTTCTCATGGACTTCATCTGCACATTGTACTGGCCAATGGCCTTGTTGTTCACTGCTGTTTTCCCCTTGCCTGTGCAGCTTCTCATGTGCCTCACCTGCACTGTGTCCTGCCCACTGGCCTTGCTGTTCACTGCTGTTTTGCCCCTGCCTGTGCAGCTTCTCATGGACTCACTCTGCACTTTGTTCTGCCCACTGGCCTTGTTGTTCACTGCTGTGTGACCCCTGCCTGTGCAGCTTCTCATGTAACTACTCTGCACATTGTACTTGCCTTGTGGTTCACTGCTGTTTGCCCCCTGCCTGTGCAGCTTCTCATGTACCTCACCTGCACTGTGTCCTGGCCACTGGCCTTGTTGTTCACTGCTGTTTGCCCCTTGCCTGTGCAGCTTCTGATGTAACTACTCTGCACATTGTACTTGCCTTGTTGTTCACTGCTGTTTGCCCCTTGCCTGTGCAGCTTCTCATGTGCCTCACCTTCACTGTGTCCTGGCCACTGGCCTTGCTGTTCACTGCTGTGTGCCCCCTGCCTGTGCAGCTTCTCATGGACTCACTCTGCACTTTGTCCTGCCCACTGGCCTTGTCCTTCACTGCTGTGTCCCCCTGCCTGTGCAGCTTCTCATGGACTTAATCTGCACATTGGACTGGCCACTGGCCTTGCTGTTCACTGCTGTGTGCCCCCTGCCTGTGCAGCTTCTCATGGACTTAATCTGCTCATTGGACTGGCCACTGGCCTTGTTGTTCACTGCTGTTTGCCCCTTGCCTGTGCAGCTTCTCATGTGCCTCACCTGCACTGTGTCCTGCCCACTGGCCTTGCTGTTCACTGCTGTTTTGCCCCTGCCTGTGCAGCTTCTCATGGACTCACTCTGCACTTTGTCCTGCCCACTGGCCTTGTTGTTCACTGCTGTGTGACCCCTGCCTGTGCAGCTTCTCATGTAACTACTCTGCACATTGTACTTGCCTTGTGGTTCACTGCTGTTTGCCCCCTGCCTGTGCAGCTTCTCATGTAAATACTGTGCATATTGAAATGCCCACTGGCTTTGCTGTTGCCCAAATTTGTTGTCTCAATATGCAAATTGTGAATAAACACAGTTAGTCCTGCAGTGAGTTGTGTCAGTGTCCTTCCTGAATAAAGTTGTTTCTGTGTGTGCATGGTTTACTGTGTCACAGGCTCAGTATGCCACTTCGACATTGCCAATGGGTTGTGTCACATTTCATTTTTTTGCAGGGGTGGGAGGCACTTCATTTCTACATGACTGTGATACTTATGGGTGCAGTGCAGGTGGTTGGCAATGAAATCTTCTAGTCATCTTCCTTCTTGGCTCATGTTATCTATGGTGGACACATGTCAGGTTTGTGGGCAATGGCAGCACAGGGTGGGAGTTTGGGCACAGGCTTACAGGCAGGCAGGCCAGGGTCATGGGGTCTGTGTGAGCTTCCTTTCTGTGTGCCAATCAGTGTCGGTGTATCGACATCTTGTGGTGATGAGTTATCCAGGTCCCATGGCTTACTTCCAATGTGTGCACTTGGGTGGTGGAGAAGTGTATGGTGTGAAGGGGGTGACTTTGTTGTGACTGTGGATGTGTGTGCACCTGCATTGTCAACTACTGCCATGTGTGACCCTGGAGTGGTGTGCCTGTATGTGTACTTGTTTAGCCCTGTGGTTGTGTTTTGTGCACATGGCAGTATTGTGTGTTGCTGTTGTGGGAGGAGGTATGTGTGACATATCCTACTTGTGCTTGGCTGTCATGTAGTGTGTCACTGGGCCCTGTGTGTTGTGCAGCAGACATTGTCTTGTCCAGTATTTGGATGCCTATGTGTGGCTGGTCAGTGTTTGAGTTCAGGGCCTTCCTTACATCCCTGTGCCTATACATGGGTGTCCTTGCTGTCTCCAGGAGTTGTTGCATTGGGGTGACCATGGTTTGTGTTGACTGACTGTGTCAGCCATGTGTGCTGTGATGGGCTGTGTGTGTTCTCACATGTGTCTTGTCTTGCATGTGCATCACACATGCTTGATGGTTGTGTCACTGCCCTTCCATTTGTGGGCACCTCACTTTGGCTTTCCTATATGTTGTCCTCCATTACTGCTGGCATGTGGTGTGTGTATGTAGCTGTGAGTCAGGGTGGTGTGTGTGTGACTTGTCAGGCAGTGTGTGCAGTGAAGTGTTTGGTCCTCATCTGTGTGTGTGTACATTTTGTGCCTGGCCTCAGTGTTCTTGGCTTGTGTGTGATGTTGTTGTGGTGTGTGTGTTGGCTGGTGCCTGGGCTTCTGCGCTATGTGTTCCTTTGCACAGGGTCCTGCTGTGGCTGTATATGCAGTTGTTGGGACGTGGGGCATGGTGTGGCTGTAGTTGTGTGGTTGTTGTGCAGGAGTGGCACTTGTGAGGCACATGTTGTGTCCCTTCAGGGAGGTAGCTGGTGTGTTGTGGATGGAGTTGTGGCTATGTGCGATTTGTACGGTGCCCTTGGCATGCGCTGGCCCTGTGCTCTGCGTTGTGTGCATGGTTTCATGCACACTGACCGCGGCGGTGATGTGACCGGGACATTTGTTCATGAATGTGGTACATGGGTGGGCAGTATGTGGCGAGATGTTTTTGTGACAGGTGGGACATGTGTGCGTGCAGTGATGGCTGTGTGCCTGTCCCCACAGGGGTGTGTGGTGTTCCCATGCGATGTTTTTCCACCTTGGAGCTGTGTATTGTGTTACTTGCACTGTTGTGTCTGTACGTACCTGCGGAGGCGTCCGCGGCGGTGGATAACTTGCAGGTGGTGGATCATGTACAGCACCGGGAAGGCCTGTAGGGCAGGATCCATCGCGGTGTGTCCCGGGTGTTTCTTTTCTGTCTCCGCTGTGATGTCTCCGCCGTCTTTCGCTGTGGGGTTTCTCCGTCGTGGTGCGCTGCCCTGTTTCCGGCATCGTGATATCTTCGGCGTACGGGACGTCATTCCGCACGGCGGTGTGTGGTGATTGGCTCACTCCGCCGCGGTGGCGGGCGCTCTTTGATGGCGGTCGGTGTGGCACCGCAGCGGGCGGGAAATGTGCAATGTGTGGCCATCCTAATATGGCGTGCGTGAAGACCGCTGGCGGCGTGCGGTAAATGGGTGTTAAGGCCACCGCCGGCACCGCGGTCGTGTCTCCGCCCGCCATCGTAATAGGCCCCTAAGTGTGTATTTCTGCTCCCACGTTAGGAGACGCTGAGACCCAGCGCAGTGGCCTTGGGTTTCTGATAACATGGCATGACATGGCATCTGGCAGGTGGTAGCTCATCTCCCAGTGCCTCCTTTGTTCATGTTCGGCCCGACTGGTAGTTTTCCATGGTGGGCGGGATTGGAGGCTTTTGGGGAAGAATGATTACTCACTGTGGACCGTTGGGAAGTCAGTCCCTCGGCAGACATCTTAGGGTGCAGGTCATTTTTTTTTTTTTAACAGATTTTTATTGATTTTCAGAAAACATATTGAGACATCTTACAAAACTTGTTGAAATTACGCACGAGTTTCATCTTACATCATAATGTAGTTAAACATAGTAATCTCAGGATGTCCAGCTGCAAGTATCGTCAGCCCCGCCAATGAGCAAGGAAATAAATGTTCATCCTAATCCCAAGGTAGGCCTCAGCTCTTTGTCCTGTAGTGCTTTGCAATGCACACTATTAGTCATGGATCCCCTCAGGGCTCTGCTCCTCAATCAATACCCAACAAAATACCCTCTCCCCCATCCCCCCTCCGAACATCCACCCTCCCCACCCCCAGGCATGCCGCTGAGTTGTCAAATCCTTCGCATATGGGTGTTGGTCCGTCCAACAGTACACAGTGTGTTCTATTCCATTGAACCCGCCCTACTGATGAAGTTGTGTGGAATGTTTACAATACCGGTCAGTCCTATTATGCGGTCAGCAATCAGGGTCACCAGAAGTGTCAAGAAATCAATCTCCTGCATTAGGGTCTTCCCCATCAGGGTTTACATCGTCGTCGTCATTCAGTTGTTTTAGTAGATCTACTAATGTCACCCAAACCCTCGCTGCCTCCAACGTCTTTTCGTTCCCGGTTCTTTGGGCCATTTGCAGTCTGAAGGTCCCTTCGCATTCTGCCCACTTCACAAGCTCCCTTGTCCATCTAGGCCATTTTTCGCCTTCCACTGGCTAGTGAGTTCTCTTTTAGCCAACACCAACCCCAAGTCTATGAACTTGCTAGTGACCTTATTTCTGGCAGTGTGAGGGAACCAGTGTAGTAAGCAACACCCTGGGGTCAGTGCTATGTCTCTCTCTGTCGTGACCGCCAACCCAGCCGTCACCCCTCTCCAGAACTCTCCCAGATGCGGACAATCCCAGAACATGTGTAAAAACCCCGCACCCTCCAAGTTACACCTCGGGCAGGCTGTCAGGACCCCAAAATATTTGTTAATCTTACTCGAGGTAAGGTACGCCCTATGCAGGATATAAAAGTGAATCAACTGGAATCGCGCATTTCTAGTACTCTTCCAGGCCCTTTCCACAAGTTCTCCCCATGGTTTCTCATTAAGGGCCGCACCTAAGTCCTCCTCCCATTTAATACGTAAGGCTGTTAGGGGTCGGCGCATCTCCTGCGTGAGGCATCTATAGAGGCAAGGGACCGCCTTAAAAGTTCCAGCAGCCATCACTATGTATTGACAGACCATGGAAGTCTGGGGTTCCACTATCCCCTCTTGCCAATGCTTTCGAATAGCTGCTGTCAGGGCGGCATGTAGAAGAAAGTCCCCTCTTGGGAGGTCGTAACGCTCTAAGAGATCATTAAAAGGGAGCAAGGTATTTTCCTCATATAAATCCCCTATGGTGGAGATCCCTACCTCCCCCCATGCCTGCAATCTATGCCAATCCCCACCATGGGGCAGTGCCTCGCACACAACTAATGGGATATCCGGCGCATAGGGGGATCGTAGCTGCGCCCGTCTACATGACCGGTTCCAGCACTTGCGTCTGCAGGTCCAAAGGGGCCGTCCGGTCCCTCATGGGGAGACGCAACATCACCCGGGAAAGGAGCCGCAAGCTCAGATCTGAACCTCCAAGGTCTTCTGCATTTCAGAGATGCCCCGCCATCCATTTCTTAAACCACTGTAACTGCGCTGCATGATAATAGGCCTCGAAATCTGGCACTGCAAATCCCCCCCTCTGCTCTGGGCCTCATCATAGTGGCCAGTGCCACTCTCCGCCTTCTGGTGCCCCACAGAAACCCCGTAATCAATGTGTTGAGTTGAGCAAATATTCTATGCGGAATCCAGAGTGGAAGCGACTTGAAGTAATAGAGAAGCCTAGGCAGTGTAACCATCTTTAATAATGCCACCCTGCCCGCTACAGACAGTGGGAGGGTCCCCCAGAACTCGAAATTGCTTTTGGTGCTGCGTATTGCACTTCCTATGTTGCCCTCCAGCAGATCTACAGGGTCATGGTATATTTAAATACCCAAATAGGGCAGACATCTGTTTTCCCACGTCACTCCCTCCGTTTCCAGTGGTCCAACTCTCTCAGAATACATAGGGAAAAGGCACGACTTGGCCCTATTTACCCTAAGCCCTGCTACTCTCCCCAATACACCCAGGAGATCCTTGGCTCCTCGTAGGGCTTCTCCTGAGTTAGCCAGGAACATCAGGAGGTCATCCGCATATAGCGCTATATATTGGAGTTGTCCTGTCACCTCCAACCCCTGATAATAACGGCCTGACCTAGCGTGCGCGGCCAGAGGTTCCATTGCCAGTGCAAATAACAGGGGCGACAATGGGCAGCCTTGCCTCATTCCTCTGCCCACCATGCAGGCATCCGAAATCAGCCCTCCCGTCCTGACTCTAGCAGTAGAATTTGTATATAAGATTGCCGTCCATTCCACAAAACGTTCCCCAACCCAAACGCTCTCATAACAATAAAAAGATATGGCTATTCGAGGCTATCAAAAGCTTTTTCGATGTCAACTGCCAAAATGCCCGCCTCCTCCTTCCGATAAGTGCCCGCTTCTAATATTCGTATAAGCCTACGTATATTCATTGCTGTATTCTTGGTCGGGATAAATACTGCCCGATCCGTATGTATGAGCGTCGACATGTGTACTAGCAGTCGGCTGGCCAATACACGGCTTAATATTTTATAGTCCAAATTAAGCACGGCGAGGGGACGATATGCAGTCCGGTCCCAAGCCGGTTTGCCGGGTTTTAAAAGTGAAATGATTACCGCCTCCCTCATTGAGGCAGGTAGACAGCCTTCTCACTTTGCCCTGTTATACAGCGCCACTAGCTGAGGAGCCAAGATATCTACATACGTTGACTAAAACTCTATTGGGAGCCTATCCGTCCCCGGCGTCTTTTTTCTAGCCATATGTTTGATGGCGCTACGTACCTCCCCAATCTCGACTTCTCTGCCCAGAGCTTCTGCTGTCTCAGCATCTACCGTAGGAAGTTCCACATCTGCCAAAAATCCCACCTCTACCTCCGCTCCAGGATCAAGCCTACTCTGGTATAGGGCAGTGTAATACTCCAAAAACTGGACGTTGATACGCTGTTGACTATAATAGATCTCGTCTTCCCGCCCTCGTAGCTCGAGAATCATCGGCCCTCTGTGCGCTGGGTTGGCCAGCCAGGCCAACAGCGCCCCAGATTTATCCCTCTCAGCATGGGCCCTGGCAATGTAGGCCTTATAATCGAAGCAGCGCAGCTGTTCTACTCGTGTTGCCAGTACCTCCCGGGCTGCGAGAAGGTCAGCCTGCTTAGTCACCTTCTCCTGCCTATCCTTTTCCATCTCCCGGAGCTGGTGCTCCGCGCTTTGTACGTCCCGCGTAAGAACCTTCCGTACTCCTACCACTTCCCCTATGCAGTGGCCCCTTATGACAGTTTTAAAGGCATCCCATTCAATAAGTGGACTTGTCACTGTATTGGCATTATCTAAAAAATAATTCTCAATAGCGGAACCTATTGTGGTCCGAAACTCCTGATCTTCCAATGCTTCCGGTCTCAGACGCCAGCTAGGTATTTTAGGTCTAACACGCATCCAATCTAATGTCACCAGCAGCGGGTTATGATCAGAAATCGTTCTAGTCAAGTATTCACTTAGTCTAGCCCCTCCAAGCACATCCGGGTAGCACAGGATCAAATCTAGTTGAACGTGTAGCTTGTGTAATGCAGAAAAATAGGAATAATCCCTTTCCTCCGGGTGTTGGGCTCTCCAAGTATCCGTCAACCCCCAATATTGTTGCCAGTCACGCCTAGCCTCTGCAATTCTATGTGTGGGAGCGTCAGGCAGAGCCGGGTGGGAGCGGTCCAGTCTAACATCGGTAATACAGTTAAAGTCACCCCCTAGTAGCACTGATCCTGTTAACACTGACGCTAGTGTCCGTGAGAGTTGCGCTAGAAATGCAGGCTGGTCTACATTAGGGGCATAGAGACTCCCTATCACTATGTCCCTTCCGTCTAATCGCCCTGAAAGCACCACAAACCTGCCCTCCGGATCTATTATTTGCCTGATATACTGAAAAGGAACTCCCGCCCGCACCCAGACCAGAGTGCCCCTGGCAAAGGCCGAGTATGTAGTATAAAACACCTGCCCCCTCCATCTTCGCTGTAATGCAGCTCCTTCCTTCTGCGACAAGTGAGTCTCCTGTAAAAGGGCTATCTGTACCCCTCTCCTGACCAGCTATGCATGTATTTTATGTCGGCGCATCATGGTGTGCATCCCCCTAACGTTCCAGGATATACATTTAAGACCTATAGCGGGTCGCATTGTGCTAACCGTGCCATATCTTTAGCGATTCCCCTCACAGCGACATCCCTGGACCCAAACAAAATCCCCTCAACAGTAAGAACCCCCCAACACCCCCTCCCCAGGACAGGTACCAACAAACAAGTTCCCATCCAAACTAGAACATGTGAACAGCTCTTCACGAAAAGTGGCGGAGCGTAAGCTGACCCTGTCTGGCCCAGAACTCCCCCAGGTCATTCCCCCAACCTCTTTGCCCAGTCGAGAACCCCAATTTCTGCTTTGGTGCCATTAGGTTGCCGCTTTAAGGCATGAGTCACAGCAGGAGTCAACTCCCAGTACCACATGACCCTCTTACATACAACCTGACGTGCGAACTTCAGGCTATGTCGTCTGCTGTTTGAGGAGTGACGTCCGGTAGTTCGGTCTCAGAGTCTCCGTTCGTGCTGCCCGGATGGGAGCTTTCAGATCTGTCCATGCCATGCTCGCTGGTGGCCGAGACCGGGCTAACGCCTCCATGACTAATTTCTGCAACTGCCTGCAAAGCTTTGTGCCACTCCAGTCAGCGCCCTTTAGGTGAAGGAGCTCTGGGAGAATGCAGAGGAGTGGTCGGCGTCCGCTGGGTCAGGATCGGCGATGAAGCACGAGTTTGGTGGTCTGCCGGGCCTCCAGCCATTCCCATGCATCTTGCGGGGCAGTAAAGAAATGTGTCTCTGATTTGTCGACCACCCGGAGGCGCACCGGGAACAGCATGGCATAGGGAATTTGCAACTGGCGCACTTTCCGCTTGATGGTCATGAAGGAAGCACGTTGGCGTTGTACTTCCCTGGTGAAATCCGGGAAGATCATCACTCTACTATTCCCAATCTGCAAGTTCTGTTTCTCTCGGGCTTGCTGCAGTATGTGGTCCCGGTCCCGATAGTGAAGGAGTTGCACCACCAGCGGTCGAGGAGGAGCTCCAGGTTTGGGTGGTCTGGCTGGGACCTTGTGGGCGCGTTCAAGCGCATAGAAGGAGGAGACCCTCCGGGGCCACCTCCGCTCTAAGCCAGTTCTCCAGGAAGTGCACTGCATCAGCCCCTTCTTCTCGTTCTGGGATCCCCACTATGCGTAAGTTATTTCGGCGGGAGCTCCCTTCGCTGTCCTCCGCTCTCATTTCTAGTACCTTGATCCTGGTTTCTACAGTGCACTATAATGTGGAAACTGCCTCCGGGACCTCCTCCATATTTTTCTCGTTGAGTTTCACTCTCTCTTTGAGCTTGCTGTGGTCGTCTTTCAATAAGTTGAGGTCTGCCCCTATGGAATCTATCTTTGTCTCCAGAGCTTCTCTTGAGGAGGTGATGGCCTGCATAATGTCCGCCAGGGTAGGTACCTCAGGGGCAACACCTTGTTACCTCTCTGAAGTCTCATCACCATCATCAGTGTGCTGTCCTGCATCTTCCACATTTAGGACAGCATATCCCTTCTTTTTGGACACTCTCCCCATTGTTAATGGCCTGAGCGTGCCCACTGGGCTGCTTCAGGACGATGTCAGCACTGTACACAGATCATTGCCGACAAATTTGGCAGCAAAGTGGAGCAGGTCCTAGGATGTGGCTGCAGGTAGATGCGTTTCCTGGCTTCCGGGTTCTTCTGCAGTATACACAGGCCGCCGGGGTTCTACTTAGTTATGCAGGTCTGCAAATAGTGCTTGGGGATGTCCCGTCTGCTATCTCCTCAGCCCCCCTGTTCCTACTGCATACATCCAGGAGAGAATTCAGGGCCTCGTTATGTGCAGCGTGGTTGCCTCCTCTCTTCCACGTGCTCCGAGCTAGTCCTCTGTTTTAGGGAAAATATCACTGTTTTCCCACAAGCGCGCCTCTGCAGCAATGGGGCTCCGAGGTGTAATGGTGTGTCCCAGCTAGGTGGGCTCCGGTGTTCCAGCACAGCCCCGTGCCTTCATCGTGTGCCCTATCCTCCGTGAGCTTTCCAGCCAGCTCCTGATGTAAGTCAGCGGGCTCCTACTCTCCAGTTATCAGCCATTGTCCGCCCTTCAGAGCCACTGCTCAGTTTTCCCCGCGTATTAGGGCCGGCCCTGTGCTGCCCTCTCACATCTAAGCGCCGCAACACAGGACGCGAGGTGTGCACTCCAGCGCCCTTCATACGATCACCGTATGTCGGTCCCTCCAGCGGCCGGCGTCCCTCCTCCGCACCTCCTTAGTCTACCTCGCACCTCCGCAGTCATCTGGGTCCGGCACCGCAGCTCACAGTCGCCATTTTGTAAGTGCTGTGTCGCGTAGCAATGCTCAGGAGGTTGTGCCCTTCAAACTTCGCTTCTAGGGCCGCCGCTCCTACTGTTCTCCGCCACAGATCTGCGCTCCTCACCCCCACTTGGCAGCTCGCACAGACAACTCAGGTTTTCCTCCTCCGATCTCAGTGGAGGACGCCGCATCAGAACCCGGCCGCCATCTTGGACGCGCCGATCCCGGAGTTCAGTCAGGGAAGTACCAAAGTTTTCTCCTCTGCAGAGGCACCAATGGTTCCCATTAGCAGTCCAGCCTGGGCACCAGTACTTCCGCCACGAGTACTGTGGTAAGGGGCCTCTGTATTAAATCAGGATCATTGCTGTTAGGGGAAAGCCGCGGACGGAGCTCCGGAGTCCGCTTCCCCTCACATCGGTGCCTAGCCATGCCCCATTAGGGTGCATGTCATGATGGACTCCTCTGCAGAGCGTTTCTAATAAAGCATGTAAGTTTGTATTCTCTACTGTCTGACCGACTCTTCATTCTTGGGAAGGCACAGCAGGTGGTTGTGAAAAAACCCGAGTGGCCCTAGCGGGCCACTTTCTTCAGTTGGCGCCCGAACAGGGACCCCACAAGGTGATCCGACTCACCCGTAATCAGGTTGTAGGGTCGGGGGTGCGTCTGGTCGGTTGGTCGGTTGGGCGGATCGGGTACCCCACGCAGCTGCCCCGCCCGGCTAATCGGGCACCCCCTCATCTAGTGGTCACCAGCAGGGGTCCTGAGATGGCAAAACCTTGGAGTTGACCATTTGGTCTGAAGAGTTGGCAGTGGAGAATAGCTTGACTCGACCTGTGTGCACCAGGTGAGTGATTTGATTCTTGGAAAAAATGGCGCCATTCTTAGACGGCACAAGCCTGTGGGCTGTGACTTGATACGGTCTTCGGACTGTCTTGTCTGCAGTTTTTGAACTGCCTTGCTTGAACAACACTAGTTGACGGGCTGTGTCTTGGTACGGTCTCTGGACTGTCTTGTCTTGAACTAGGTGGGTCTGCGGACCCTTGGAAAAGGCACAGAGTGTTTGCGAGCAGTTCATCGGACCACCCGGAAATTTGGCCCGTGCTTGAAAAGGCCCGGGACTGCCCGCGAACAATCTGCCAGACCAACTGGTAATTTGGCTAATGTGCGAAAAGGTCTGGGGCTGAAGCCTGTCTTCTTGGATTTGACACAGTCTTCAGACTGTAGGGAGTGGTCCCTTGACCGTTTTTGTTTGGCTCCGTGACCAATATTTGTTATTTTATTTTTGTCTTTGTCTGTCGATTGTTGGTGTTATACTGGTCCGTTAGGGACTGTGCCTGTGTCTTATATTAAGATGCCTTGTTTTAGCAAATTGGGGTGTTTTGGATGTCGATGTTGTTCTACTGATGCTCGATTGGAAGAGAGCCAGCCTGGACCTCCGGAGGGTTCTCCAAATTTTGATACATATGTTAAACATGGTATTGGCCCTGTTATGTTTAGCACATTGTGGCATAAATATACGAGGGACAATGCTGAGTTACAGTGACCGCTTACTGGCTCATTTGATGAGCAGAAATTGAATTTCTTGCAAGACAAGTTGTTTGCTAGGAGGAGCAGACAGTCGATGTTTGATTCTCTGAGAGTATGGCAGAAAGAAGCAAAGCAGCAATGCATGAGGGCAGAGAAAGAGGCCCGGAAGAGGCAGACGCATACGATAACACAGAAAGCAGTAGCTTATGAAAGAGGAAAGGTAGAGAAGGGTATAGAATGTGCAGATAGAAAGTTTCGGTTACAGACAGATGTTACTAGAGAGGAAGGGGATGATTTCGTCGAAGACCAATTGGATTCTCGTCCTCCTCCTCCTTATGCCCCTGAACGGATATACCCGGCAGTCCCAGCCTCTCAGTCCTTGGCCCCTAGTGCCGTCCCTTCTAGCATTCCCGTTTCTGGTGCTACCGCTACAGCCCCGGCCCCTCTTGTTTCTCTCCTACTCACACCAGGCACCGGGGCGGGTGCTGTTAGTTTTCCGGCCCAGTCTGTCGGCTCTGGATCGACCGCTACTCTCCCTCTCACCCCTACCACCCTGTCTCCCTACATGATGGTGCCTGTCTCTGCTCCTTCTCCCGTGAGTGTGGCACACCAGGCACAGTTGAATGTCGAAACTCTTGCACGTGGCATGCATGATGTGAATTGGGCAGCGGCGCGAGATCGAATGGATAAAGTATTGGTGCGATCTGCAGTGGGTGATGAGGAAAAGAAAATGGTGGCGAACCAAGCAACTCAGTGGGCTCGACACCCGATCTATAGTGTGGAGGATGTGTGGAGTGTGATGAAAGATTATGAGCCATTTATACAGCAGCATGCCCTTAAACACATGTCAGCGATGCTGATAGAGTTGTGGGAACAATGTTTTCAGGGTGCTACACCACAAATCATATATGACATACGGGATAGGGTATATGCTGCAGGTATGGCTCCCAATGAGGTTTTTAGCAATATAACAACACTATTGGGTTACCGAGGTAAATTGCTCCAGAAGGTACCGACAATGGGGACACAGCATCCCATGAGGGAGGTTCATCCCATTTACCACCCTGAAATTCCAGAACTGCGCGATTCCACTAATGCTGTGATTAGACAACGGGTCCACGCTCGGTTTCAGGAGCAATGGATTTATACTCCTTGGAATAGGAGTGAGGTCCTATCCTTAAAGGGCCAGCTGCCGGACCCCTGAAAAAACCCTACTGCATATTATAAGGAACTGACGGAGGTGGCCTCCTCTACAGTAATGACGTTAGCGGATATAGAGTTGTTTTTCGGCTTGTTGGTACCAGTGGACATATGGAGGCAAGTCCATGCGCAGGATCATGCACTAGAGTTGGGGGGAACATGGGATGAGATTAGGGCTTGGGATAAGGAGCGTAAGCCCAGCGACAAGCCGAAAGCGGAGCTCCTCGCTTTGCCAGGGTGTATTATCACATACATGCATTCACTTATCCTGCCAAAAAGAGTGGGTTGGGATAAGTTGACTGCGTGTCGCCAGAAGAAGGATGAAAGTGTGTCGGATTTCTTTACTTGATTTGAAGGGGTGTTCTTAGATTTTAGCGGACAGGACCTGTCGCAGGAGGGTGGTGTTCGTTTATTTGTCAACAGATTTGTCACTAACCTGCTTCCCGAGATTGCAACACGGTTGCAGGCTTCGAAAAGTACTTGGACGACATCAACCCCGTCCGTGATATTGAGTATGGCCCAATATTACGAACATAGAGAGAATGAGGACAAGGAAAGTGTGGAGAAAAAGTCAAAGGATTTGAAGACAAGAGTATTGATGCAGCAGGTTGCAAGGAGAAATGGACGAGTTAGAGGTTCGGGTTTGGCCCAGCAGCGGTCTGGCAGAGGTGGCGCGTCAAACGCGCCCCTCGGGCTTAAACAATGTGCGTACTGCAAAAAGGAGGGACATTGGCAGAATGAGTGTCCGGAGTTGTTACAGAAGGGTGAGGCCCCAAGGGGTCGAGGTTTTCGAGGACGCAGGCGAGGAACAGGAGGTAGAGGGGAATGCAGTCAGAAGATACGTCACACAATTGGCAGAGCGGAAATTATTTTGATGATCCCAGGGGATGGCAGTATTACCACGACGATTATGACATGGACGAAGTGACAGGGTTGTTTCACAGCTAGGACAGCCGAGGACAGGGCGAGGGACCGGTTCCAGTGCCTATAGATCAGAATGGACCTTATGTCACTGCTGATTTACAGGGTACTACTGATTTTTTTTTAGTTGATACAGGGGCTATGAATAGCTCTGTTTCCCGTTCACTGGTCCCGGGGCAGCTCTGTCTGGCCAAAATAATGTTTCGGTGGGTTTCTCAGTCGTGCCGGTCATTAGCCCCATTTCCAAGCCCCTTGCTTTGACCATTGGCCCCTTTACGGTCGATTCACCATTTTTACTGACGTCAAATTGTGGGGAAAATTTGTTAGGACTCGATTTATTGAAACAGTTGCATGCGAAAATATTCTGTTCTCCAGACGGTGTTTATATGACTATTGGACTGCAGGTCGCTCGTGCCAAACAGTGCTTTGCGAAAGATGCCCCCCTTCCAGCTGAGTTTAGAGACGAACCAAGTACGTTATGGGCTACGGGAGACACAGATGTGGGGTTACTCCAGATCCCGCCTGTCTCTATACAGATCAGAGACAATGATAAATTGCCACGTATTCCCCAGTGCAAGATATCCCAGGCAGGTGAAAAGGCCCTATTACAAATAATACAGGATTTGATTGAGTCTGGTGTGGTTGAGGAGACTACAGCGAATGTGTGTAATAGCCCTATTCTTCCTATCCTTAAAAAGGCCCCCTTGGATTCCGCTGATGCCCACCCTGATGTTTACCGCTTTGTGATTGACCTCAGAGAGGTTAATAAGATCGTAGTTCCCCAATACCCTGTGGTTCCGGACATTACAGCGATCTTAACAATGATTCCCCCATCAGCAACATTTTTCTCTGTAATTGACTTGAAAAATGCTTTCTTCAGCATACCAATTCATACAGATAGCTGATATCTGTTTGGCTTTGCAATAGCCGGCAGGAGCTTTACATTCTGTCGTGCTCCACAAGGCTATGCTGAAAGCCCTAGTATCTATAGTCAAGCCTTGAAAGCTCAATTGGATTCTTTGGAGCTTCTCCCTGGTAATGTGCTGTTGCAGTATGTTGATGACCTCCTTATTGCTTCGGACAATGAGGAGGGTTGCAAGGATGCCACTGTTAAATTATTGTTGCATCTGGCGCATCATGGACAGAAGGTGTCCCTTTACAAATTCTAATATTGTCGACAGGACGTCACCTATTTAGGTCACTTACTGTCGAAGGAGGGTCGCAGACTAACACCTGAGCGCATAGCTACCGTCACTAGCATGTCTGTCCCTAGAACCCAACGCGAGGTACGCTCGTTTATAGGGATAACATCGTACTGTCAGCATTGGATCCCTAATTACTCCCTACTAACAAAGCCCCTTCTTTACCTGACCACAAAAGATGTGCATGAACCCTTGCCTTGGACACCTGCATGCCAGCAAGCTTTTGAGCAACTAAAGACTGCGCTTTGCTCTGCTCCTATGCTTGGTACTCCTGATTACCAGAAGCGTTTTGTACTCTACGTGCATGAGGTGGGCGGTTGTGCACTTTCTGTTCTAACACAGGGTTTCGGTGGTAAGCAGAGACCCTGCGCCTATTTCTCGGCCATGCTTGATAATGTCGCCAGAGTGCTCCCGAGCTGTCTGAGAGCTGCCGCGGCAGTGGCGGTTTCTATCAGACAATTGGCAGGGCTCATTCTTGACACAGACCTCACAGTCTTGGTACCTCATGCTGTGGATACATTATTGAATAAGACAAAGACGCGGCACCTTACTAGTGCGCGTCTGACTGGTTATGAACTGACCCTGTTTGCTCCGCACATTACCATCAAAAGATGTGCTACTCTGAACCCGGCCACGTTACTACCCCTCCCTTCGGAAGAAAAGGGCAATGATGTCCATTATTGTTTATTTCGGACTGAGGAAGAAACGAAGGGACTGGTAGACCTGACTGATGTTCCCTTATCTGAACCCCAAGGGGAACTATATGTCGATGGTTCTTGTTTTAAGTTAACAGATGGCACCACCACTTCAGCCTATGCAATAACAACGTTACACACTGTAGTTGAGACATCCGTAATCCCCCACCAATCGGCCCAAGCTGCAGAGTTTGTTGCCCTCCTTAGTGCTTGTGAGTTGAGTGAGGGACTGGCTGTTAATATCTACACCAACAGCCAATACGCCTTTGGGGTGGCCCATAATTTTGGGCGCCTCTGGGCGGAGAGAGGGTTCTTGACTTCGCACGGACTGCGGATTCAGAACGGGCCATTGATATATAGATTGCTGTCAGCATTGACACTTCCCAGTAAGTTAGCAATAGTGAAATGTAGCGCTGATAAGGCTATTACAGATGATGTGGGGAGGGGAAACGCTTTCGCAGACCAGACAGCTAAGGAGACAGATCGATCAAAGATGACACAGATGTTGGTGGCAGGTTCCGCGAGGTGGGTCCAAGACAATCGAATGTTTGAGGACACATTGGAGAATGTCAGGGAAATCCAGGGTGAGGCAACTTTGGATGAATTAGCAATGTGGTAGGAGAGAACAGGTTGCTTGGATGAGGATGGGTGTTGGACTGACTTGTCAGGGAAGCAGCGGTGGTTGCTGCCTAATTCATATGTGATCCCTGTTGTGACCATGGCCCATGGCCCGGCGCACATTAGTGCTAAAGGAATATGCAAGTTGCTGGACCCAGTATGGCAGAATGATAATATCGCTAAAGCAGCCAAGCACCTAGTCAAGCATTGTATCATTTGTCTGAAACATAACCCCGGGAAAGGTACCCCTACACCTTCTGGTAATTTTGCACCGCCTTCCTTCCCTTTCGAGGTTCTCCAGATGGATTTCATCGAAATGTAACGGGTGAATAACCTGAAATATGTGCTAATAGTGATCTGCGCATTCAGTAAATGGATTGAGGCTTACCCCACTAAAGAGAATACAGCTATGGCGACGGAGAAGGCACTTCTAAAAGAGTACTTACCGTGCTATGGATTGCCATGCGTGATCTGGAGTGACAACGGAAGTCACTTTAATGCAAAAGTCATTGAATTGGTGTGCACAGGTTTGCATATTAAACAGAAGTTTCATGCAGCGAATCACCCCCAGTCAGCAGGCCTGGTTGAGAAGTACAATGGTACTCTCAAGCTGAAGTTGGCAAAAATTCAGGAAAGCACAGGACTAAAATGGCCAGATGCATTACCCTTGGCTTTATTATCTACCAGAGCGACAGCACATTCTAGAACAGGGTTGTCCCCCTAAGAGGTGGTCTTTGGATGCCCTGCTAATGTTTGGGGTGTCCCCAGACCCAAGTGCTTTTCCGAGATAGAGTACCCCCTACTTGTAGACTACCTGTATGAATTGTCTACAGATTTTCGTTCTCTTCATCAACAGATACACGCCACGTTGCAGCTAGTACCAGAGGGGTCCGGGCATTGCATCCAGCCCGGTGATTATGTGCTAACAAGGAACTTCCAACGGAAAAGCAGCCTGGAGCCGAGGTGGAAAGGTCCAGTGATCGTGCTACTCACCACCAGAACAGCTGTCAAGGTAGATGGCAGAAAGCACTGGATTCATGCATCTCATGCGAAAAGGGTGCCTCTCCCGCTTCCGTATGACCGCTGGGTCAATGAAGGCATCGGTGATCAAGAGTGTGAGAAGGTGCCACGCTTTGTTCCCTTCTCTGACGCCCGAGTGAGGTGGGCGCAGACAGACGAAGAAAGTGATGCAGTTCTGTCTGAGGCGATCCCACCGGAGATAAGGGCCGCCACGGATAACACCGCCTCTAACACGCTGGAATCTGAGTCCTGATGCCCACCTGATCCTGAGTTTCTGCCCCTTTTTGTTGATGAAACAGTGCCTGGAGTTACCAAATATAATTTGAGGCCCCGGAGAAAGGACAGTGCACCAACCGAACAGTCTAGGAGTTAGGGAAGGACTTGAGCTTAGGGCGCAGGTGCTGTGCCTACGGTGCCTGTATTAGACTAGGGTGAACTACACTGGTGCACTGCCCTGAACACTGGACAGGATAGCTGAGGGCATTGGCCCAGGAGGGAGGTTGCCCTATCCTGAAAGAAGAAGGATTTGTTTTTCTACAAGGGTTGCGATCGCGCAACTCCTCCGTGGGAGTGCTTCATAGCACCGTCGTTGATGAACAATAGGAGCCTGCCTGTGAGGCTCTAAACGGACACTGGGTGACTTGTGCCCCCTGGTACTGTGGTTGCAATAAGTGGCTCTAGCCTGTGAAATTTTCTTTCCCTTTTTGACACCTATAAATTGTTCTTGAAGTTGTCCAAATGTATCCCTTTGGCCGTCCTATCCCTGATGAGGAGCAGCCCTTTGCGGCTCCGCGTCCTACTCCAAATGATCCTGTTTGGTCCTCTTGGTCCACTAAGAGTAAAATAGTGTTTGTGGTAATAATTTTGCTTTCTCTGATATTTGTGTTTGGGGTGCTGTTTTTCCTGGAAGAGAAATATCCTGTGCATGCTTGGATCAGTACTACACCTGCCCCTCCTGAACATATTTTTGGTACATTAGCGCCCCACAAAGAAGAGCACCGGAAGTCCTATAAGGACAATGTTTTTATTCAGACGTTGCACGTTGCATCAAACACATGCTGTTTATAATACAATGACATGTTGGGAGTGTGGTTTGCTACCTTCTGTCACGCATCGAAGTGAGAACTTGCTGCCTATGCCTCTATCTCATGTTAGTAGCTGTGAGGGATGGTTTACATTACTTAGCTTGATTCGCTCATTCTCCCAACCAGACTCCTTGGAATGCAGCGGTACCAGTTCCCGTTCTCTGACAATGAATGTGCACTCTCAGCATAGGTCCCCACCTGGTGTTTCCCCGGGAGATGGGCGGTTCGATCGAGTGTTCTTAAGCACTTGCCTCAGAGCAGCAGATCGAGGTAGAAAGGCAAACAGAACAGGGATGGATAGAGATAGGTTTTCACAGTTCAATATATCTAACTATTACCAATCCTTACAAGTCCGCAATGTCACTGAAGATAAACCCATACCGCTGGCGGTGGTAGACGTATTGGCCCCTTTTTGTGTTCAAGGGGCGGGAGACATAGCGGTGGGGGACAGTAGATGCAACACCATTTCCACATTGAGAATACCCAAGAGTCTGCCCTTGATCCCACCACCTAATGTTTATTTTGTTTGTGGTACTCATGGTTATGTGTGGCTCCCTGAGGGATGGTCAGGGCGGTGCTAACTTTCTTATCTCCTCCCCCTGTCTACATAGCCTCTCCTAACTACCACAAAACACATCGCTTACAGCGCAGGAGTGCCCCAGCACCCCGAGTTAGGAGAGTTGTCAATCCAGACAATATTGATCAAACTGATACATCTTTGCAGCAATTTACTGACATAATGAAGGGCATTGTGCCGTTCTGGGGTCCCATGTTCAATAGTCGTAATATTCGTCGTCTTGCTAGGGTAGTTGAGGGAGTTATTAATACTACTGCTGGTATACTGACTAATATTACAGTCGAGCTTCAGGCTACGAGGCTCGTTTCTCTTCAAAACCGGATGGTTTTAGACGTCATCCTGGCTGAGAGGGGTGGAGCCTGTCGCATCATCGGCAGCAGCTGCTGTGTGTATATTCCTGATAGTGCCCCTACTGTATACTCCGCAATACCGAAATTGCACCGACTCGCCTCAGATATCCATCAGGACAATGGTTCATGGTCACTCACGGGGTGGCTCTGGGGTCTAGTGACATCATGGGGTTGGAAAATATTACTTGTCCTAATAGCAATTGCAGGAGTCATCTTTACCTGTTGCTTATGCATTAACTGCCTTCCAGCCTGTTGCACCTATTGTATGAGTAAACTCGCCCCTACCCCTACATTGCCAAGAAGAGATAACAAAATTTCTGTTATGATGATGCAGGAAATACAGGATATCATGCTTATTGATGAGGGCATCTTCGAGTATTAGGTGCCCTCAATGTTCATGCCTTGCTTGTTTTCCCCTGTAACCTCTTCGATGCTCATGACGGCACCACGCCATCATGAGTCACGGTTGAGCTGTGCTCATGACGGCGTGGTGCCGTCATGACCACGCCCGCGATTGGAATGTCCAGCACCTGGCTGGAATTCCAGCCGCAGGCAAGCGGGTAACATGAGTGACTTTGTTTATTCTTCCTCTCCCTTAGAATTGTAAAGACCCTACCTGATAGCAATAAAGCATTTAGCCACCCATGCTAAAAGGAGGGTCTGTTAAGTTTTAAAATCCCGTCCCTGCAATGTATTCCTTTCATGTTATATCTGGTTAGCAATGTGTGGCTAAATAGATGCCAGTTGTATTTACGTTATGCAACCCACTGAGTTATCTGCGTACTATGCAGGCTTTAGTTGGCGAATGCGACTCCATTTTGTTTCTTGAAATCCATACGCAGGATCATGCACTAGAGTTGGGGGGAACATGGGATGAGATTAGGGCTTGGGATAAGGAGCGTAAGCCCAGCGACAAGCCGAAAGCGGAGCTCCTCGCTTTGCCAGGGTGTATTATCACATACATGCATTCACTTATCCTGCCAAAAAGAGTGGGTTGGGATAAGTTGACTGCGTGTCGCCAGAAGAAGGATGAAAGTGTGTCGGATTTCTTTACTTGATTTGAAGGGGTGTTCTTAGATTTTAGCGGACAGGACCTGTCGCAGGAGGGTGGTGTTCGTTTATTTGTCAACAGATTTGTCACTAACCTGCTTCCCGAGATTGCAACGCGGTTGCAGGCTTCGAAAAGTACTTGGACGACATCAACCCCGTCCGTGATATTGAGTATGGCACAATATTACGAACATAGAGAGAATGAGGACAAGGAAAGTGTGGAGAAAAAGTCAAAGGATTTGAAGACGAGGGTATTGATGCAGCAGGTTGCAAGGAGAAATGGACGAGGTAGAGGTTCGGGTTTGGCCCAGCAGCAGTCTGGCAGAGGTGGCGCGTCAAACACGCCCCTCGGGCTTAACCAATGTGCGTACTGCAAAAAGGAGGGACATTGGCAGAATGAGTGTCCGGAGATGTTACAGAAGGGTGAGGCCCCAAGGGGTCGAGGTTTTCGAGGACGCAGGCGAGGAACAGGAGGTAGAGGGGGAATGCAGTCAGAAGATACGTCACACAATAGGCAGAGCGGAAATAATTTTGATGATCCCAGGGGATGGCAGTATTACCACAACGATTATGACATGGACGAAGTGACAGGGTTGTTTCACAGCTAGGACAGCCAAGGACAGGGCGAGGGACCGGTTCCAGTGCCTCTAGATCAGAATGGACCTTATGTCACTGCTGATTTACAGGGTACTACTGAATTTTTTTTAGTTGATAAAGGGGCTATGAATAGCTCTGTTTCCCGTTCACTGGTTCCGGGGCAGCTCTGTCTGGCCAAAATAATGTTTCGGTGGGTTTCTCAGGCGTGCCGGTCATTAGCTCCATTTCCAAGCCCCTTGCTTTGACCATTGGCCCCTTTACGGTCGATTCACCATTTTTACTGATGTCAAATTGTGGGGAAAATTTGTTAGGACTCGATTTATTGAAACAGTTGCATGCGACACTATTCTGTTCTCCAGACGGTGTTTATATGACTATTGGACTGCAGGTCGCTCGTGCCAAACAGTGCTTTGCGAAAGATGCCCCCCTTCCAGCTGAGTTTAGAGACGTACCAAGTACGTTATGGGCTACAGGAGAGACAGATGTGGGGTTACTCCAGATCCCGCCTGTCTCTATACAGATCAGAGACAACGATAAATTGCCACGTATTCCCCAGTGCAAGATATCCCAGGCAGGTGAAAAGGCCCTATTACAAATAATACAGGATTTGATTGACTCTGGTGTGGTTGAGGAGACTACAGCGAATGTGTGTAATAGCCCTATTCTTCCTATCCTTAAAAAGGCCGCCTTGGATTCCGCTGATGCCCACCCTGATGTTTACCGCTTTGTGATTGACCTCAGAGAGGTTAATAAGATCGTAGTTCCCCAATACCCTGTGGTTCCGGACATTACAGCAATCTTAACAATGATTCCCCCATCAGCAAAATTTTTCTCTGTAATTGACTTGAAAAATGCTTTCTTCAGCATACCAATTCATACAGATAGCTGATATCTGTTTGGCTTTGCAATAGCCGGTCGGATCTCTACATTCTGTCGTGCTCCACAAGGCTATACTGAAAGCCCTAGTATCTATAGTCAAGCCTTGAAAGCTCAATTGGATTCTTTGGAGCTTCCCCCTGGTAATGTGCTGTTGCAGTATGTTGATGACCTCCTTATTGCTTCGGACAATGAGGACGGTTGCAAGGAAGCCACTGTTACATTATTGTTGCATCTGGCGCATCATGGACACAAGGTGTCCCTTTGCAAATTCCAATATTGTCAACAGGACGTCACCTATTTAGGTCACCTACTGTCGAAGGAGGGTCACAGACTAACACCTGAGTGCATAGCTACCATCACTAGCATGTCTGTCCCTAGAACCCAACGCGAGGTACGCTCGTTTATAGGGATAACATCGTACTGTCAGCATTGGATCCCTAATTACTCCCTACTAACAAAGCCCCTTCTTTACCTGACCACAAAAGATGTGCATGAACCCTTGCCTTGGACACCTCCATGCCAGCAAGCTTTTGAGCAACTAAAGACTGCGCTTTGCTCTGCTCCTATGCTTGGTACTTCTGATTACCAGAAGCCTTTTGTACTCTACGTGCATGAGGTGGGCGGTTGTGCACTTTCTGTTCTAACACAGGGTTTCGGTGGTAAGCAGAGACCCTGCGCCTATTTCTCGGCCATGCTTGATAATGTCGCCAGAGTGCTCCCGAACTGTCTGAGAGCTGCCGCGGCAGTGGCGGTTTCTATCAGACAATCGACAGGGCTCGTTCTTGACACAGACCTCACAGTCATGGTACCTCATGCTGTGGATACATTATTGAATAAGACAAAGACGCAGCACCTTACTAGTGCGCGTCTGACTGGTTATGAACTGACCCTGTTTGCTCCGCACATTACCATCAAAAGATGTGCTACTCTGAACCCGGCCACGTTACTACCCCTCCCTTCGGAAGAAAAGGGCAATGATGTCCATTATTGTTTATTTCGGACTGAGGAAGAAACGAAGGGACTGGTAGACCTGACTGATGTTCCCTTATCTGAACCCCAAGGGGAACTATATGTCGATGGTTCTTGTTTTAAGTTACCAGATGGCACCACCACTGCAGCCTATGCAATAACAACGTTACACACTGTAGTTAAGACATCCATAATCCCCCACCAATCGGCCCAAGCTGCAGAGTTTGTTGCCCTCCTTAGGGCTGGTGAGTTGAGTGAGGGACTGGCTGTTAATATCTACACCGACAGCCAATACGCCTTTGGGGTGGCCCATAATTTTGGGCGCCTCTGGGCGGAGAGAGTGTTCTTGACTTCGCACGGACTGCGGATTCAGAACGGGCCATTGATATATAGATTGCTGTTTGCATTGACACTTCCCAGTAAGTTAGCAATAGTGAAATGTAGCGCTCATAAGGCTATTACAGATGATGTGGGGAGGGGAAACGCTTTCGCAGACCAGACAGCTAAGGAGACAGCTCGATCAAAGATGACACAGATGTTGGTGGCAGGTTCCGCGAGGTGGGTCCAAGACAATCGAATGTTTGAGGACACATTGGAGAATGTCAGGGAAATTCAGGGTGAGGCAACTTTGGATGAATTAGAAATGTGGTAGGAGAGAACAGGTTGCTTGGATGAGGATGGGTGTTGGACTAACTTGTCAGGGAAGCAGCGGTGGTTGCTGCCTAATTCATATGTGATCCCTGTTGTGACCATGGCCCATGGCCCGGCGCACATTAGTGCTAAAGGAATATGCAAGATGCTGGACCCAGTATGGCTGAATGATAATATCGCTAAGGCAGCCAAGCACCTAGTCAAGCATTGTATCATTTGTCTGAAACATAACCCCGGGAAAGGTACCCCTACACCTTCAGGTAATTTTGCACCGCCTTCCTTCCCTTTCGAGGTTCTCCAGATGGATTTCATCGAAATGTAATGGGTGAATAACCTGAAATATGTGCTAGTAGTGATCTGCGCATTCAGTAAATGGATTGAGGCTTACCCCACTAAAGAGAATACAGCTATGGCGATGGAGAAGGCACTTCTAAAAGAGTACTTCCCGCGCTATGGATTGCCATGCGTGATCTGGAGTGACAACGGAAGTCACTTTAATGCAAAAGTCATTGAATTGGTGTGCACAGGTTTGCATATTAAACAGAAGTTTCTTGCAGCGAATCACCCCCAGTCAGCAGGCCTGGTTGAGAAGTACAATGGTGCTCTCAAGATGAAGTTGGCAAAAATTCAGGAAAGCACAGGACTAAAATGGCCAGATGCATTACCCTTGGCTTTATTATCTACCAGAGCGACAGCACATTCTAGAACAGGGTTGTCCCCCTAAGAGGTGGTCTTTGGACGCCCTGCTAATGTTTGGGGTGTCCCCAGACCCAAGCGCTTTTCCGAGATAGAGTAACCCCTACTTGTAGACTACCTGTATGAATTGTCTACAGATTTTCGTTCTCTTCATCAACAGATACACGCCACGTTGCAGCCAGTACCAGAGGGGCCCGGGCATTGCATCCAGCCCGGTGATTATGTGCTAACAAGGAACTTCCAACGGAAAAGCAGCCTGGAGCCGAGGTGGAAAGGGCCAGTGATCGTGCTACTCACCACCAGAACAGCTGTCAAGGTGGATGGCAGAAAGCACTGGATTCATGCATCTCATGTGAAAAGGGTGCCTCTCCTGCTTCCGTATGACCGCTGGGTCAACGAAGGCATTGGTGATCAAGAGTGTGAGAAGGTGCCACGCTTTGTTCTCTTCTCTGACGCCCGAGTGAGGTGGGCGCAGACAGACGAAGAAAGTGATGCAGTTCTGTCTGAGGCGATCCCACAGGAGATAAGGGCCACCACGGATAACACCGCCTCTAACACGCTGGAATCTGAGTCCTGATGCCCACCTGATCCTGAGTGTCTGCCCATTTTTGTTGACGAAACAGTGCCTGGAGTTACCAAATATAATTTGAGGCCCCGGAGAAAGGACGGTGCACCAACCGAACAGTCTAGGAGTTAGAGAAGGACTTGAGCTTAGGGCGCAGGTGCTGTGCCTACGGTGCCTGTATTAGACTAGGGTGAACTACACTGGTGCACTGCCCTGAACACTGGACAGGATAGCTGAGGGCATTGGCCCAGGAGGGAGGTTGCCCTATCCTGAAAGAAGAAGGATTTGTTTTTCTACAAGGGTTGCGATCACGCAGCTCCTCCGTGGGAGTGCTTCATAGCACCGTCGTTGATGAACAATAGGAGCCTGCCAGTGAGGCTCTAAACGTACACTGGGTGACTTGTGCCCCCTGGTACTGTGGTTGCAATAAGTGGCTCTAGCCTGTGAAATTTTCTTTCCCTTTTTGACACCTATAAATTGCTCTTGAAGTTGTCCAAATGTATCCCTTTGGCCATCCTATCCCTGATGAGGAGCAGCCCTTTGCGGCTCCGCGTCCTAATCCAAATGATCCTGTTTGGTCCTCTTGGTCCACTAAGAGTAAAATAGTGTTTGTGGTAATAATTTTGCTTTCTCTGATATTTGTGTTTGGGGTGCTGTTTTTCCTGGAAGAGAAATATCCTGTGCATGCTTGGATCAGTACTACACCTGCCCCTCCTGAACATATGTTTGGTACATTAGCGCCCCACAAAGAAGAGCACCGGAAGTCCTATAAGGACAATGTTTTTATTCAGACGTTGCATGTTGCATCAAACACATGCTGTTTATAATACAATGAAATGTTGGGAGTGTGGTTTGCTACCTTCTGTCACGCATCGAAGTGAGAACTTGCTGTCTATGCCTCTATCTCATGTTAGTAGCTGTGAGGGATGGTTTACATTACTTAGCTTGATTCACTCATTCTCCCAACCAGACTCCTTGGAATGCAGAGGTACCAGTTCCCGTTCTCTGACAATGAATGTGCACTCTCAGCATAGGTCCCCACCTGGTGTTTCCCCGGGAGATGGGCGGTTCGATCGAGTGTTCTTTAAGCACTTGCTTCAGAGCAGCAGATCGAGGTAGAAAGGCAAACAGAACAGGGATGGATAGAGATAGGTTTTCACAGTTCAATATATCTGACTATTACCAATCCTTACAAGTCCGCAATGTCACTGAAGATAAGTCCATACCGCTGGCGGTGGTAGACGTATTGGCCCCTTTTTGTGTTCAAGGGGCGGGAGACATAGCGGTGGGGGACAGTAGATGCAACACCATTTCCACATTGAGAATACCCAAGAGTCTGCCCTTGATCCCACCACCTAATGTTTATTTTGTTTGTGGTACTCATGGTTATGTGTGGCTCCCTGAGGGATGGTCAGGGCGGTGCTACCTTTCTTATCTCCTCCCCCTGTCTACATAGCCCCTCCTAACTACCACAAAACACATCGCTTACAGCGCAGGAGTGCCCCAGCACCCCGAGTTAGGAGAGTTGTCAATCCAGACGATATTGATCAAACTGATACATCCTTGCAGCAATTTACTGACATAATGAAGGGCATTGTGCCGTTCTGGGGTCCCATGTTCAATAGTCGTAATATTCGTCGTCTTGCTAGGGTAGTTGAGGGAGTTATTAATACTACTGCTGGTATACTGACTAATATTACAGTCGAGCTTCAGGCTACGAGGCTCGTTTCTCTTCAAAACCGGATGGTTTTAGACGTCATCCTGTCTGAGAGGGGTGGAGCCTGTCGCGTCATCGGCAGCAGCTGCTGTGTGTATATTCCTGATAGTGCCCCTACTGTATACTCCGCAATACAGAAATTGCACCGACTCGCCTCAGATATCCATCAGGACAATGGTTCATGGTCACTCACGGGGTGGCTCTGGGGTCTAGTGACATCATGGGGTTGGAAAATATTACTTGTCCTAATAGCAATTGCAGGATTCATCTTTACCTGTTGCTTATGCATTAACTGCCTTCCAGCCTGTTGCACCTATTGTATGAGTAAACTCGCCCCTACCCCTACATTGCCAAGAAGAGATAACAACATTTCTGTTATGATGATGCAGGAAATACAGGATATCATGCTTATTGATGAGGGCATCTTCGAGTATTAGGTGCCCTCAATGTTCATGCCTTGCTTGTTTTCCCCTGTAACCTCTTCGATGCTCATGACGGCACCACGCCATCATGAGTCACGGTTGAGCTGTGCTCATGACGGCGTGGTGCCGTCATGACCACGCCCGCAATTGGAATGTCCAGCACCTGGCTGGAATTCCAGCCGCAGGCAAGGCGGGTAACATGAGTGACTTTGTTTATTCTTCCTCTCCCTTAGAATTGTAAAGACCCTACCGGATAGCAATAAAGCATTTAGCCACCCATGATAAAAGGAGGGTCTGTTAGGTTTTAAAATCCCGTCCCTGCAATGTATTCCTTTCATGTTATATTAGGTTAGCAATGTGTGGCTAATAGATGCCAGTTGTATTTACGTTATGCAACCCACTGAGTTATCCGCGTACTGTGCAGGCTTCGTTTGGCGAATGCGACTCCATTTTGTTTCTTGCAATCCTTATTAGGCTGCTTAGACTGTGCCCGAGTTAGGCCTCATGGCCCGTAATGCTTGCCTCAGCAGAACACTGTACTTCGCTAATGTTTTTTCTTTCTGTCCAAGGCTGTTTCCCGACCTGCTAATGAGGAGACAATTCAGCTCTCGCATACAAATCTAAGTGTGTAGTTCTGCTCCCACGTTAGGAGACTCTGAGACCCAGCGCAGTGGCCTTGGGTTTCTGATAACATGTACCCATCTGGGAGGTGGTAGCTCATCTCCCAGTGCCTCATTTGTTCATGTTCGGCCCCGGCTGGTAGTTTTCCATGGTGGGCTGGGTTGGAGGCTTTTGGGGAAGAATGATTACTCACTGTGGACCGTTGGGAAGTCAGGCCCTAGGCAGACATCTTAGGGTGCAGGTCATGATGGACTCCTCTGCAGAGCATTTCTAATAAAGCATGTAAGTTTGTATTCTCTACTGTCTGACCAACTCTTCATTCTTGGGAAGGCATAGCAGGTGGTTGTGAGAAAACCCGAGTGGCCCTAGCGGGCCACTTCTTTCACCGTGAACCATGAGACCCATGTGGTCTCTGCAGCTCTCCTGTGCTCCCTCTCAGGTAGTCGACTTGTCCCATGCACCTTTGTGAGGATTCAAGTAAGTACTCTTGTTCCAGCGACAAGAGAGTGCTGAGTCTCAACTGTTTGATGATAGGAAACTTAGCCCAAAGACTTCAGGAGCACTGCTTTTCCTGCTCCAACTTATAGAAAGCCCTTTTCCAATCCCCGGCGGGGATTGTTGGATTCATACAATGCATACTGCAAAGCACCTAATAGAGGTGAATGTGTTTTACCTGCATTTGACCAAAACGCTCATATCTTTAAATGTATAGATTAGAATTTTATAGTGTTGGTCTTTTTTTTGTTTATAATTTACTATGCTGTTTTTTATAAACCTATGTGGAGTCTTTTCTGTGTAGTATTTATTGTGTTACTGTGTGTGTTTGTGCTGCACAAATGCTTTACACACTGCCTCTTTTTTTAAGCCTGCCTGCTCTGTGCCAAGCTACCACAGGGTGACCACAGGTTATCTCAGTTGTGTATCTAGCTTACCCTATCTAGAGTGGTGGGTTCTGCCTGGCCAGGCTATATTCCTTAGCCATGCAGAAACCCCATTTCTAGCAGAAGTGCTTCAGGTTCTGCCACAGGCAGGCCTGACTATCAATGCAAGTACGTGTCAGGAAGGGCAGGGGTCTGTGGTGTACTTGAGACATCTGGTGAGCAGGGTGAAGGTGCATTCCCTTCAGAGCAAGATCCAAACCATCATGGCCTGATTGCCCCTAAAACCCAGACTGAGGCCAGAGCATTTTCGGGCCCCACTGGGTACTAAAGGAGATCTGTCAATGGCTATGGCTATGGCACCATTGTGGCCTTCATGACTGAGCTGACTTCCAAAAAGCAACCAGGAACGTAAATTTGACAAAGGCATGCAAAGTTGCATTTGATTCCCTAAAGCAAGGCATGTTCACAGCTCCTGTGCTCAGGGCTCCTGACTTCTCCAAGGGGTTTATCATACAGACAAATGCTTCAGAGCAAGGCATAGGTGCAGTTCTATCTCAGCTTAAAGAGGAGGGCCTAGACCAACATGTAGCCTTCATCTCCAACATGTAGCACTCGACAAGGAACAACGGTAGAGTGCTATAGAAAGCTGAAGCCTTATTTGTCTGGCACTCACTTCCTGATTCACACTGACTGCAGACCCCTTGGGTGGCTCATGCAAATGTGGGATGAGAATACAAAACTGTTGAGGTGGTCCATTTCCCTACAGGGTATGGACTTCAGGGTGGAACACAGACCATGGTAGACAACTCCATACTGGTCTATTAAAGTTTTTTCACCTTAGTGAAGAGAACTCCCAAGAGACTGGGTAGCTCTCCCCATTTTCACCTGGGGGAGGGGACATGTGTTAGAACTGTCAGCCTTAGGGTGGTCTTCCCCCAATCTTTTTGCCTCCACGTTTTGCTGAATCTTTTTGTTGGTCTTAGGACTCAGAGCACTTTACCACTGCTAATCAGTGCTGAAGTGCATGTGCTTCTTCCCTAAACATGTTTGAAATGTCTGTATACCTCATTGACCTATTTAATTTACTTGTAAGTCCCTTGTATGGTGGTATACCATATACCTAGGGCCTGTAAGATAAATGCTACTAAATAGGCTGTAGCACTGATTGTGCCACCCACAGAAGTAGCCTTTCAAACCTGTCTCAGGCCTGCCATTGCTGTGCCTGTGTGTGCAGTTCACTTCCACTTTGACTTGGTATTTAATACTGCTTGCCGAGTCTTAAACTTCCCTTTTCTTACATATAAGTCACCCCTAAGGTAGGCCCTAGGTAGCCCCCCAAGGTTAGGGTGCTAAGTAAGTAAAAGGTAGGACATGTTCTTTTATGTTTTGCATGTCCTGGTAGTCACAAACAGCCTAGAGTGTTTTTCACTACTGTGAGGCCTTCTGCATTCAGAAGTTAGCATGAGAATTCCTCAACACACTTTTAAGCTGTAATTTCTGATCATTGAGGAGTAGCTTTTTCATGTTTCATATGCTTGGAATGGTAATGATAAATCCTCATTACTGGTAAAGTTGAATCTAGATTACTATTTTAGAAATGGCAGTTTTAGAATGTGGACAGGTCTCTCCACTTACTGGTCTGTGTGCTTCACAGCTTGTCTCCAAATACACGTCTGGGGTGGTTGACAGCTACACTTTGTGTATTCCCTCTAGACAGCGCAACACAGGATGGAAAGATGTGTCTGAGTTCCCATCTACATACATCTGCATTCTGTTGACCTTGCCTGGGCAGGATGGAAGGGAGGGGCTAACACTTAGCTTTAATAAGTAGTGACCTGTCCCAACACAAACAGCATATTTGCTCCCCATTGATATCCTGGCAGACAGGACTAGGCTGAAAAGGGAACTTGTGCACTTTATAGAGTAGATATGAAGTCACCCCCAACAGCAAAGGCCCTTTTGGGTATAAGTACTGGGTCTCTGACCCCCTAAAATCAGACACTTCTGGATCTTGAATTGAATGTTTGTCAGACTGCTGTGTTGCTTACAGGACTCGTCTTTGGACTGCAGACTTAGAAGGCCTGCTTTTCTCTTGTGTTGCCCTGCTGTCTGCTGCTCTCTGACTCTTTGAAGGAGAGCTAGACTCGGCCTTCACTCCAAGTGATTTCCAAGGGCTTGTAGGTGTGCCTCCTGTTAATTGATATTCAGAGAAGTCAAAGTCTCTACTCCTGCTCCTGTGCCTGACTCAGAGGAAGTTGGCCAGATACTTGCAAAACATATTTCAACGCATCTCTTGTCTGTGAACAACAGAACTGGCACATCGACTCGGTTGTGTGAGTAAAATTAGCGCATCGCATCGGAACCAGCGATTTGATTCCAGAAATCGATGCATCGTACAGCGTATTGCTGCTGCCGCTGCTGCGGGGTGAGATCAACATATCCCCTTGACTGCGCAGCAGAATATGGCGCACTGCTCAATGCCTCTTGACTCCGGCACCCAGATTCGGAACTGATGCATTGCCTTCACTGCATGGAGCATCTCGCTGTTTGCGACCAGGAAAGGTACTTTGTTTACCGGGGTCCTGCCTGGGCCCTGTAGATGTCCTGCACTTCCACGAGGTCAGCTCGAACTTTGACTTTGTCCCAGTCCAGCACAACCAAGAGTAACCTTATTAGTGCTTCCTGCTTCTAATAACTTTACAGTATTTATTCTTTTAAAATTCAATATCTCAGCTTCTATATATTGATATTGTTTTTTTGTCATTTTAATCTTGTTTTGTTTATATAATAACCTATTTTTTTACAATCCTATGTGGACTATTTTTGTGGTGTATTCATTGTGTTAATGTGTATTGCACAAATACTTTAAACATTGCCCTTTTATGTAAGATTGACTATTCTATGCCAAGCTACCAGAGGGTGAGCACAGGTTATCTTTTAGTGTGCATCTAGCTTACCCTGACTGGGAGTGTGGCTTCTACAAGGACAGGGTGCATACCTTTTCCAACCAGAAGCCCAATTTCTAACAAGAACCTTTTTCCCCTTTGCAGAGGTGCTACATCCACCCCAGAGGTGTGGTATGGAAAGGAGTTCCCCCTCCTCTGAGGTCACTCTAAACAGGTTCTGGTGGCAGCTCCTCTCCCACTGGGATTGGTGTCTGACTGACAAGAGGCCTGTGACAGGGTAGGCCTCTAAAGTTAATTAAGTTCCCGTGTACAGCCCATATGGTCACCCTGCTAGAGGAACCAAACACCTCCCCAAACCCAAGGTCTTTGTTTCAGCTTGGAGAGCAGGCTCACGCCTCATTAAGCGACTTATTCAGCTCCTAGGTGACAGTATAAGCACATCAAAATTGACTTCAAGGCTGCGAAAAGGTAACTTTCTAAAAGTACATTTTGAAAAATATTTATTACAAATCTAACGTAATCAATGAAATGGACTTGTAATTAATATTTTTAAAAATCCAAGTGTTATAAATGGGGGTCCATAGTTGTCAGTGGTATGCACCCTGTCCAAGTAGGGACCCTTCTGTCTAGTCAGGGTAAGGCAGTTACACAACTAAGATAACCACTGCTCATCCCCTTTGTAGCTTGACACGAGCATTCAGACTTCTCTCAGAGGCAATGTGTAAAGTATTTGTACATAACACACAGTAACACAGAGAAAACAATACAAATGGACACCAGACCAGTTTAGAAAATTAACCAATCTTTAGCTAAACAAAACAAGACCAAAAGGACAAAAATCCAACACATACACTTTTTAAAGGTTTAAGCAACTCAGTCCATAGAAATCTATGGATGCTTTGATTTTAGAGCAAAGTACCTTTGATCCATCTAAATCCAAGACGAAAAACTGTTGCAAAGGAGGGAAGCATAAAAAAACATTGAGATACGTCGATTCTTGAGTCCCAGGGGAATGGAGGTGTCAGTTCTGCTGCAAGTAGGAGAAGTGTTGTGTCAATTCCTTACTGTGAGGAGAAGCATTGCGTTGAATTCAAAAAGTGGCTCCTTGCTGCAGAGCAATGCAATGGAAACTTGGTGCACAGGTGCGATGCGTGGAAAATCCAAGCATGATGGGTCGATGCAGCAGTGAAGCAGGTGCTGCGTTGATTCTTACAGCTGCGGGCAGATAATGCATTGATTCCTTCAGCCGCACAGCAGGATCTGCGTCGAAGTCAGAGCGGGGTTTCGAACGTCAGAGACACGGTGTTCTGGACTCAAGCTGCAGTTGTTATTTCAGCCGCGTTTGTCTTTCATCCGCAGGGCAAGCTGTGGCGAGAAAAATGGTGCTGAAGGGCAATGCAGGGATTTTCAGTTCTTGAAGCAGCAAAACCACCTCCAAGGGCTCAGAACTCGAGTTGCTACCAGTTGGCAGGTCAGAATTCCCAGCAGAGGAGATCAGGGGAGCTGCAGATGAAGTCTTTGGTGGCCCTGAGACTTCCAACAGGAGGCAAGGATACGCAAGCCCTTGGAGAACTTAGAAAGTAGAATTCCAGAGAGCAAAGTCCAGTTATTTTACTGCTCACAGATAGAAGCAGCAACTGCAAGACAACCCAGCAAAACAACACAGCAAAGGGGCAGTACTCCTCCTGACAGCTCTTCTTCTTGGCAGAGTTCTCAGTCCAGAAGTGTTCTGTAAATGTGGGGTTACAGGTCCAATACGTCTACCCCTTTCTGCCTTTGAAGTAGGCATACTTCAAAGGATAGTCTTTATAGTGCACAGACCATGGCTTGCCCTGCCATGGCTCCAGACACACTACAGGGGGTGGATCTAGTATTTTGAGAGGACAGGCACAGCCCTATTCAGGTGTCAGTGACAACTTCTCCCACCACTCTAGCTCAGGACGACCCATCAGCCTGGTTATGGTTGCTGGTGGCGCCCAGTGTGACAATCTTTTTTGGAGCCCCCCCTATGACTTCCTACTCAGATTCCCTCACTACCACAAAGGCAAAAGTGCCACGAATCTCACCATAGCCCCTCTTTGAAATACATTTAAATTTTTTTAAAGTGCTTATAAAGGCTGGATTTACTATTCCACAGATATCCCCATAAAATACGGCTCTGTTCTTTTCATCAGGCATATTAACCCTCTGTGCTACTTTATGGCGAGTCAAAACTGCCACTAGACAAAACACGATATCTCTCTCTAGAAGGAACATTAATCACAAGAGCTATCATGACATTTTTACTGCAACCTGAAAGCTGGGTGCACAAGGAACTCTGCAGCAGGTGCTTGTAAATTGTACGTTAATGGTGAAAACAGCGCCCGCCCCCTGAGGACAATGCCCCCCTTTCAGGTCAGCGCCAGGTGCTGCTGCACCGTTCGCACTGCCCAAAAGCCGGCCCTGATGGGCAATCAGAATATGCAGGGCACACCTCAGCTCCCTTTGTCTGACTATTTCAAGTGAATGAACAAACAGTCCAACTGTCAGTCTGAACCAGACGTGGATCCACAGGCAGGCAGAAGCACAGGCTGGTAAAGCAAGAAACTTACCACTTTCTAAAAGTGGCATTTTCAAATGCACAATTTAAAAACCGCCTTCACAGAAAGATGTGTTTTTAAATTCTGAGTTCAGTTAACCCAAACTCCAAATCTCTATCTGTTCTCAAATGAAAGTTACCCTTGTAAGATGTTACAAAGCTGCTCCAATGATAACATATGGGAGAGAGAGTCCTTGCAATAGTGTAAAATGAAATTAACAGCATTTCCCGATGAGGACGTGTAAAACACACCAGTACATGTCCTACCTTTCACATTCACTGCACCCTGCCCAGGAGGCATACCTTAGGGGTGCCTTACATGTAATAGCAGGGATCAATAAATCAATCAATCAGGGAATTGTAAGCGCGCAACTCACCCGTGAGGGTCTCAAGGCGCTGAGGGGGGGGGCCGCAGATCGGTTTAGCCGAAGAGCCAGGTCTTGAGGGTCTTCCTGAAGGTGTTCAGGGAGGGGGCGTATCTGATGTCTGCCGGTAGCTCGTTCCAGATCTTGGCTGCAATGTGAGAGAAGGATCTTCCGCCTGCTCTGGCTCTGTGGATGCGCGGGGTTTCGGCCAGTGCGAGGTTGGAAGATCGGAGGTTTCTTTTGGGTACATGGAAGTTGATTCTGTCATTGAGGTATTTGGGTCCGTTGTTGTGTAGGCATTTGTAGGCGTGAGTGAGGATTTTGAAAGTGACTCTTTTCTCCACGGGGAGCCAGTGGAGACTTCGTAGGTGTTGGCTGATGTGTTCGTGTCGGGGGATGCCGAGGACTAGTCTGGCGGCGGTGTTCTGTATTGTTTGGAGTTTGCGGAGTAGGGACTTGTTGATGCCGGCGTAGAGTGCGTTTCCATAGTCCAGTCTGCTGGTGATGAGTGCGTGGGTGACTGTCTTCCTTGACTCAGGGGGAATCCACTTGAAGGTCTTGCAGAGGATGCGGAGGGTGTTGAAGCAGCTGGAGGTGACGGCGTTGACCTTTCGGTTCATAGTGAGTGATGAGTCATGGTTCATGGTTTGGACCTGGCAAGTGGGTGCACTTGCCAAGGTGACAGGGTAGTTAAAAACTGCCCTTGCAGACACTGAAGTGGCAGACCTGAGACAGGTTTCCAGGGCTACTCATGTGGGTGGCACAATCAGTGCTGCAGGCCCACTAGTAGCATTTAATACACAGGCCCTAGGCACACACAATGCCCTTTACTAGGGACTTGCCAGTAAATCAAATATGCCAATCATGGAAAACCAAACATAATCACAATTTACACAGGGTGTCCTTGCACTTTAGCAGTGAACAGCAGTGGTAAAGTGCCCAGAGTTCAAAAACCAGCAAAAACGAATACAGGCGGTAGAGGCAAAAAGACAGGGGAAACCATGCCAAGGCTGCCAGGTCTAACACCAAGAATTAACTTTGTAGGTGTTTTGTAGGTGGGGATAACATTAAATGTATTATTGTGTTTCAATGCTTTCCTATGGAACATCCAAATCCCGATACAGTAAAAATAGTTTTTGGGACCATGTCACTGTAAGCACATGTTTAAAAATAAATGTTTATATCTCCAAATTTTAAACACCATGCACCATGCCTTATGGGCATTACTGCATACTTAAGAGTGACATAATAATATTTAAAGGGAGGGTTTGGGCCTGTCAAAAGTTTTTTTTTACAAGTTAAATTTGCAGTTTTAAAATTGCACAGAACGGCTACAGTGGTAGGCCTGTAGTCATGTGTGTACTGTCACTGTAGTGGGTGGCACAACAGATGCTGCAGTCCACTAGTGGCATTTAACTTATGCACCCTGGGAACACTTTGCACCATATAATAGGAACTTATAGATAAGTATGCCAATTAGAAGTATAGCCAATTTCAAAATGTTTTAAAGGTCAGAGCACATGCACTGGGGTCCTGGTTAGCAGAGTCCCAGTACACAGAGTCAAAACTCAAGAAGCATCGGTCCAAACAATGTGGGTGATCAAGCAAAAAGAGGTTTTCGCCTGCTATACCTGCCAGGACATTGACCGGCATGGACCAGCACCTGGGAGACAATCTCTTAGAGTTCACAGGTGTTCTACGCCCTTCGTAATTAAAGAGGTTGATGGAGATTATTCATCCCCTATTTGCACACAGTATTATTCAGCATTAAAGGTGAGTGTGTAAATGCAGATGAAAACCATTGAGAATGTCTTAAGCCCTACAAAGGTGCAGCTTTTAGGATATGCACCACATCAGGAATTTTACTTTCTGTGGACAACTTAAGCTTGCCGCCCATAAATCTAAACATACAAGTGATGAAAATCCTAAATATTTGCCTCTGTAATAAGTGGAGTTTGTATTCAGAAAAATGTGTTAATACGTTTGTTACGTACTTTTGCAGGATTGATTTGCGCTTCTGTCAACAAACGGCTTTCTGAATCAAGCAAAGTAAAATATTTCCACTGCAAGCGACTAGTGAAACAAAATACCACCAATGTTTCCATGTCGGAAATTAATTTGTTTATTAAGGAACAAATGCCACAATTTCTTCAAGTGACAGTTCTTCATTATCAATTTAATTCTGACAATGTAATGTAACGATTCATCTATAAAATCAAAATGAACTGCTTTTCCTGCTCACCCATGCAAGCAGTTCCAGCCTCTGAGCACCAAGGGGGAGAGGCGAGCTTACTGCACTTTTGAGGGTGTCTGGCCTGTCACTTCAGATGACACCTCGAGCGCTGCATGATAAATGAAGAGTGCAGGCTCAGTACACTGACCCATCTCACTGCTTTGCCAAAGATATGGCTGTGTCAGTAGAGGCAAACCACCATTTCTAGGGAATGATACTTACAATCATCCAATGGCTGCTGAAAGGGGGCATATTAATAACATATGAAAAACAACAACGAATGGCTGATCTTATATATAAACTCAGCAAGACAGCTGGAGCCGCCTCCAGCCATACCCAACAGTAGATTGATGGATGTCATTACCAGGGGAAGAAATAGAATGATTAACGACCAATTTATGTAAAGAATTGCAGGTGACATTAAGTAAAGGATCAGAGCTAAAATCGAGTCTACGGCACATTATAGTGATAGTATTATGAATTCTTTATTCTAGCAATGTTCTGAGGATGTACTTACATCACATTGAACGTAAGGGGACATTCACTGAGAATATATATTATACCTTCGCTCTAATGATGTATAGAATTCTGGATACATATATCCAATTTTGCTTTAGGCTCCCAACAATCAGTCTGTGACATGTAACAAAATCCGGGTATTGCTTCCTTAAGGAACTGGGATGTGTTTTGGTCCTCGACAATGAATACATGAAAACAAGATGACGCCGCTCTTACCATGCCCCTCTCCTATTACGTGTTATTCCATTCTTTACTTCATTGATTCGATCATTTTTATCCAAATGGTATACCTTTGGAAATACAATGCCAATATAGCAACATCCATACCAATGTGCAGGCAACCTATAGTAGGCATTCTTACCACACACATAATAAATTCCCAGAAAGACAGGATCAGTTCCTCCTTTTATTCCCCATCCTCTCGCAATTAGGAAAGTATGATCACATTCACTAGAACCAATGAAATAATTGTTATAATCAGTTTTTAGTCTAAGCAAGAAAAGCTTCCCTCTATGATGCCAGTCCAGGGTCATGGCAGCATATGTCTTACCCTTTTGTAATCTCCTTCTCTGAAAGCCCATGGAGGTACATGAGACTTTTGCTCAGCAGCTTTTCTCTTAAAATCCTGCCTTCTATCCTCTACCATGTTAATGCATTCTATTTCTTCAAACCGCAGTCTACAGGTTAAATTGTGTCTATGAGCATATGCTATATCAATTGTTTTTGTTGGATGGAAAAATTCCCTCATATATTCTGCATTTTCAGCACTACTCACTCTATTCATGTTCTTTCTAATAGGAATTTCTGAAAACACTATATCCATGTTATAATAATACTGTAAACTACCTCTCTCATAAAACAGAGTAGTTAGTACACTACAAGTCACACCATATGTTAAAGGTAGGTGATGATATGTCACCCCCTCTGAGACAGACAATGGTAATTGCATGCACACATAACAATCTATTTCATCCATTGTGTCAACGTACTCATACAACAATTTAGTAAATACATTTAACGAAAAGTCATTAAGTGATTTATCTTGATGGTAGATGCTATCACCTTCCATCTTTTCTATATTAGTATGTGAGATTTCTTTAAGACTTTTAAAATCCACTTTCTCACTCATCACACCATTAGTATTATTTTTATGGTTAGTTACCATTAAGACAGGCACAATAACAATTAGTGTTAACCACACCAACATTAGTAATAAAATACTAAATAAGCAAGCATTAATACATCTACGTTTGAACCTATGATTTTGATATCCAGTCTCTGTTATTTTTGCCATTTTAAAGAAAAAAAAATTGTATTAATTCAAAAAGGAAAAAAGAAAAAACTATAAAAATCTAAGTAGTTTATCCAAACACTTCAATCCTTCTTCTTCTCCTTTCTTCACCCCCTCTTTTTTCTTTTTTTTGTTATTATATCTTCTTCACCGCCTTTGATTCAATGTATTCTTTCAGTTCTCTTTTCTTTCTCTGAGTGAATTCTTTAATTTTCCTGCACCCTTTAGTTTACACAGTTCTCTTTAAAGTGGCTCAAATCCGTTTGCTTCACTCTGCTTTGTACCAGTGTCTTCTTTGCTTTGATCTGTGTGCTCAAATTCTTCCAACACCACATATGTCCATTCTGGTGCTGTGTATTTCCCGTTTGGAACTCTTACTCTCTTTGTTTTCCAAACTAATTCTTCTTCTGACTCACTTTGTTCTGTTTTGTTTGGTACTTCAAAAATCGTGTCTGGTATTTTCTTTTTCAGAGTGTATTTCAGTCTTTTCACTCCTTTTGGCCACAGATCACCTTTTCTTGCTCTCTTAACTTGCACAGTTCCCTCTGCTTCAGTGTCAAGTTTGCAAGTTCTTTTATTCAGTTCTTTTCTCTGTTGCACTTGCTCTTGATTCTCATTTAACACTCCTCCATCATCACTTTCAACAGCAGTCTCACGAGACCCAGTAGCTGGTGCCCATTTTATTTGACTTTGTTCTCCATCATCCACGTGTTCAACACTCTCAGAATCTGTAGCTTCAGACTCTGTGGTTTCACGTTCTACAGCTTCTGGCTCTTCTTGCCTCTCTGCCAGTCTCTGCTCTTCTTCTTCTTGTCTTTCAAGTGGACTTGGGACTCCTCTTGTGTGACTTGCGTGTATCCAATTCGGCAAGCCTCCACACTTCACTGCTGTCGTTGTCACCAGTATAATCTGGTATGGGCCATGCCACCTAGGCTCCAGACACGACTTTCTAGCATGTTTCGTTACCAGGATCCACTCCCCTGGATTTAAATCATGTGCTTGCTCTTGCTGTGTTATGGTTGCACTTTCTCCAACCTGATGAGACACATAATGCACCACATCAGCCAATCCTTTGCAATAATCAAGCACCAAATCATCAGTTATATTCATCAGTTGATTCGCTGGTTCAATCGGCTGTCTCATTGCTCTTCCCATTATAACTTCATGAGGGGATAATCCAGTATTTTTATCAGGAACGCTTCTCAGACTCATTAATACCAATGGTAAAGAGTCTGGCCATTTCAGTGTTGTGGATGCACACACCTTTGATAATCTCGATTTAATAGTGCCATTAATTTGCTCAACCACACCTGAGGCTTCTGGTCGATAGGCACAATGCAGCTTTTGCTCAATTTGTAATGCTGCGCAAATCATCCGAATTATTTCATTAATAAAATGAGTACCTCTATCCGTTTCTAAAGAGACTGGAAATCCGAATCTAGGAATGATCTCTCTCAAAAGCAATTTAGCAACTGCTAGACTATCATTTCTTCTTGTTGGATATGCTTCTACCCAATGAGAAAACAGACAGACAACAACCAAGACATATTTTAGTCTGTTACAAGGAGGAAGTTCAATAAAATCTGCCTGCAATCTAGTAAAAGGACCTGCTGCTTTCCCAATCCGTCCCCAACTGATAATAGTCTTTCTACCTGGATTCTGCTGCTGGCAGACTACACACCTCTGGCAAAGACTCTCTACAATAACCCTGAACTTTGGATTGTACCATGACTGTTTGAAGAGCCTAATCATAGCATCTCTTCCCACATGAGTCACTCAATGGTACATCCTTGCAAATTGTGAAAGTAAACAGTCTGGCATTACTGGTCTTTCATGTACATACACCCATATTTCGTCTTCAGGTCTCTTTGTACATCCTGACTTTATCCAAAGCTCTTTTTCTTCCTCACTGGCTTCTTCCTGCAATTGTCTAACTTCATCCCATGTTTCTAGAGAAGAGAACATCAAGTGTCAATTTGTATTCTTTTTTTCTGTTCCTTTATTGATTGAAACTGAATTTTGTGCATAGAAACGAGCAACTTGGTCTGCGTATCTGTTGCCACTAGTCACATAATCATTTCCCGATTTATGTGCTTGGCATTTGACCACTGCAATTTCTTTAGGCAATTGTAATGCATTCAGAAAATCTTTTACTTCTTTGCTGTTTCTTATCGGGGATCCTAAAGAAGTCAGAAATCCACGTTGCATCCACAATTGACCAAAGTCATGCACCACCCCGAAACCATATTGACTATTCGTAATTATGGTTATCCTCAAATTTTTGCCATTTATACATGCCCTGGTCAAAGCGACCAATTCAGAAATTTGTGCTGAATTTATCCCTCTTAGACAAGATGCTTCAAGAACCATGGCCACTGTTCATACTGCATATGAAGCACGCAATGCACCCTTTTCATCTCTCAGACACAAACCATCTACAAACATCACAGAATCTGACTCTGGCAATGGTGTATCTTTTATGTCAGGCCTTGGTTTCGTACACAACTCTGTCACATCCAGACAATAATGATCTGCTTCATCCTTTACGCCTTCACAACTCGAACTCGGCAACATAGTTGCTGGGTTCAGTGTTGTGCATCTTGTTACTGTCACATTCTCAGCACCCAAGATCACTCTCTCATATTTAGTCAAACGACTACTCGTCATGTGCTGCGTCCTCGTTAGCAAAATCTCAACAGAATGTGGCACATACACTCTCAATGGATGTCCCATCACAATTGATTCACTCTGCTCTAGACTCACACAAGTTGCAGCCACTGCTTTCAAACAACCTGGTAACGCTGCAGCCACTGAATCCAAAGAAGCAGAAAAACATGCCACTGGACGACGTGCCATTCCATGTGTCTGCTTCAAAACTGAAACTGCACATCCATCTTTCTCACAACAGAACAATGCAAATTCTTTAGAATAATCTGGCATTCCCAATGCAGGTGCTCGACAAAGACTATCTCGCAACTCAACAAAAGCCTTCATGCTTTTTTCATCCAGTTCGAACGGATCGACTACATCTTTGTGAGTCAATCTCTGTAATGGCTTGGCTATCAGTGAGAAGCCACTGATCCACTGTCTGCAGCATCCAACTATGCCCAGAAACATTCGAACTTCTTTCTGTGTTCCGGGAGGACCCATTTGCAAGATCACAGCAATTCGATCTTGTGATACTTTCCTGACTCCTTTTTCAATTTTGTGTCCCAAATATTGAACTTCTTTTTGACAAAACTGCAATTTTGCTGGTGACACTTTATGCCCACCTACTGCCAAATGGTTCAGTAGAGCAATTGTATCTGTCACACATGCTTCTCGTGTTTTTGATGCCACCAATAAGTCATCAATGTATTGCACCAATACTGAGTCTTCTGTCATAAACAATGACTCCAGACACTTTTTCAAAATCTGATTGAAAATCGAAGGGTTCTCTGTATACCCTTGAGGAACTAGGCACCATGCCAAGACACGGTCTCCAAACCGAAATGCAAAAAGATACTGGCTATCTTGATGCAAAGGTATCGAGAAAAAGGCTTGACACAAATCAATCACTGTGAACCATTCCGCGTCACAAGGAATTTGGTAAAGAATCACTGCTGGGTTTGTCACTATTAGACAACAAGGTATCACAATCTTATTAATTTTTCGCAAATCCTGCACAACTCTGTATTTGCCACTCGGTTTTTTAATTCCCATAATAGGTGAATTACAAGGACTCCCTAGTATTTCTCTCAGAATACCTTGTTGAATCATTTGCTCAATTACAGGAGTAACTCCCTCAATAGTCTCAGGACTCATTTTATACTGTGGTGTTTTCGGAAATTCTGCACCTTGTTTGACCAAAATTTGAATTGGATCAACACCTTTCATCAATCCGACACATCAGTCGTCACAGTATCTCTCAATTCAACAGGCAAATCCTTTGCTGTAAATAAAGGATACAAATCATTCACTTCTGTCCCTTGCCTTGCTAACATCACTTTGAAAGCAACATCCTCATCTGGTGTTTGAAAAGCAATACCATCTGGAGTACAATAGATGGTGCAGTTCATTTTGCACAACAAGTCCCTACCTAAAAGGTTCACCGGACTCGTATCGCACACCACGAACCGATGCAAGTCTCTAAATTCTCCAATATGAACCTCCATTGGTTTGGTCACTGGAGTTCTAATATACTTGTTTGAAACTCCTACAACTTGGATAGTTTCTCCCGAGAGGGGTAGGTTTGGAATTTCTGCTGCTCTCACAGTAGAACGGGTAGCACTAGTGTCCACAAGGAATATAATATCATTACCTTCTACTTTCCCATCCATAAAAGGACCTAATTGATCTACCTCTAGAGATGCGCCAAGCACGCACTCTTCCTCCCCCCTCAGGCACCGTCATTGAGATGAATCTGAATCACTCTCAGGACATTGCAACCAATATTGCGAAACCATTTTTCCATTTTGTTTCTTACCAATTTGTTCACTCGTGTGAAATCCAGCATTTGCACTGTATCTCTGTACCTGAGCATTCACATTATTTGGCATAGGAGCTTGAGGCACTTGTACCTGTTGTACCTGTGGTGAAACTACCTGTTGCTGTTGCAGCTGTTGTTGATTCACAACCACCTCATTCTGCATCTGGGGATTAGAATTTTGAACCATTCCATTATTTTCTAACAAAAACTTACACTTGTTCTTCCAAAGTCCTAACCTGCTGCACGCATGACAAGGGAATTTTCTCTTCATCTCTTCTTTATTATTTCTACCTCTAACTTTTCCCGGTAATTGCACTTGAACACCACCATTCGGTACAATATTCAAACCAGATACCTGACCATTTTGAAAATTATGATTCTGTCCTTTCATCTGAAAACCTGTTTGAGAATAATCAACAACATTCCCATTTTTCTGCTGTGCCGCTTTCACTTGCGCCCACATCATTTTCTCTTTCAATTTCTTATGCCTAGATTCAATATCATCACTACAATACTTTGCATACCTCAGTATTTCATCCACTGTTTTGTTCTGCCAACAAATCAAATGCTGCTGAATCATATTACTAATTTCGGGTTTCAATCCAAACACAAACTTATACACAAAATGTCCCATTTCTTTGTCAGTTATGCTTTCAAAACCACTATACAGTTTAAACACCTGTAAAAGTCTCTCATAGTAAGCATGTACTGTTTCTTTTGACTCCTGTGTCGTCCTGTCAATCTTAACCCAATCTGTTTCCTTTGGGGAAATCTTACTCTTCGAATAAGTAATCATTTGATTATATTTCTTCATCACCTCTTCTGAAGGCGCTCCAGTTTTAACATCTCTAGGATATTCCTCTTTCGGCCAGTCAATTGCAATCTTGCACTCAGTCCATAAATCAGCTGGAATTACAATGTCAAACAAACCATCCAAATCTTTCAACAGGACCTTTGAGACCTTAACAAACCTCTCTACCTGTTTGTACCACTCGACAGGCTTTTCTCTCAACCTCGGGAAGTCATTCGTAAAAGACAATATGTCCTGCCTTGACCAAGGAATATAAACATATCCACCACCCGGAACTTCTCTCATTGGATATATCATTTCAGCAGGTTCTGCCTCTTTTAACGGAAGCAAAGAAGATGCAGTCACACCCTTACTTGCAAGCGCTTCTTCTTTCTTTCTAGCCCACCTACCTTTCCATCGATCCAAATCACCCCATTTTTTCAAAGTATTAATGAACTCTTTTACTTGCAATCTTTTACCAGATGCATTTAAACTCTCTAAATCTTTGTCACTAAAATCCAACCTATATGTCTTTTGTAAAACTTTTGATTTCTCAATGTCCACTCCATATTCTTGTGCTGCTTCTGCCAACTTCTCATGCAAATCTCTCGCTTTCAATGTAATATTCTTACACAAGAATAACAACTCGTCATCCTGATATTTACTCAATCTCTCCAGACTTATTGTACCAATAATCATTTCTTCCAGATCTACTCTTAACTTACCTATATCTCTACTCTGTTTGGACTTATTAGATGCCATTCCCCTAATCCAATCATCCAACTCTTCTGGCGAAGGTCTCACTGAACTCCCTGATAATGAAGTTGTTTCTCTTACATTCAACAATAATTTTCTAGGATCAATCTGTACACTTCTTTTTGGCATTTCAGTCACATTTCCATTTGCTGGAATATCAATCAGTGATGTACACATCTCATTTGACTCTGGTCCACTAATATCTCTAGCATCATTCACTGGAACTGTCAATGCATGCACTCTCGAAATATTTTACCCCTCACTATACAATGGAACTATAGGACCAATTGTAACCGGAACTGATAACACTTCAGCATTTAAACTCATCTGACTAATTTTCTGAGTCAATTCTTCTTTTGCTCTATTAAGCATCTATCTCTCCTGTGAGACTCGTATAGCTGATGAAGACGGTAAAACTAATGGAGCTTCTGAAGCTTGTGTAACCTGTGGAACTTGTGGAGCTTCTTTCTCAATTAATGGTGCACTTGGAGTAATCTCATCCGGACTCTCCTGATATGGTGGAGGTCTTTTCAATAACATCTCAACTAATAACTCATCATCAATTTCATTTCGATCTATATCTAGTTCTGAAGTCTCTACATTATTCTTTTTCTCCTTGCACTTTCCACTAGCTTGTCCCTCAGCAACTATTACTGGATAGAATCCATCTATCATTACATCTCTCCTCCACTTTTTCAACTGCGCATCCCATTTAGCCTCTGAATACCATCTCATTGTATTCCTATATTTCATCCCATTCCTATCTCTCTCCCTTCTGTACGCCTCATGTTCCCATTCCTCAAGCGCCTCATACTGCATAGGTCTAGGATTTGGTTTTAACGAATTCATTTGTCTTCTCAAATTCTCCAAACTCTTTACATTGAAAGTACCATGCTCTGGGAAAGCTGAAACTCCATCATCCTCCGTATACTCATCCAATTCTCTAACCATGTACACGTATGATATCCACGCTCTATCATCATAAAAGAAGCAGGCGATCTTGTAGGAGGTACAGGAAGTCCCTCTCTAGCAACTATTGGTTTGTCTTTTTTAAACAAATCTTGTATCATCTTTATCAACTTCATTTTCAAATCTCTATTTTCACAAATGCTTTAGGAATCAAGGAAAAAATCCTTCGGTAATTCTGCTCACATTATTGGCTCACACTCGTCCAATACCAGCGTGACTCACACTAACCAACCAATCACAGCACAATACACGCCCGCTATCTGACCAATGCCAGCGCGGCTTTTTGTGACATCAGTATAACTCCTGCGACTGACCCTCCCTTTACAAAATAATACGGCAATGTACTACAAAAGTCTTTCTAAATAAATTCTTATTAGAAACAACACAAAACGCTGCTACTTTGTCTGCTCTACTAAATGAAAGATAGTTCAGTCATTCAAGAAAACCTTTTACAACCAGCAGAATAATGACCAGCGCCACTCTACTCTCAATCAAAGTGAAAGAGGTCTTGGTACTCCTCTGGGGATACTAGCCAAAGTTTTGGAAGAGGACTTTTTAGAAAAGAGGTATTGGTCCTCCTTCGGGGGTGTAAGGCCAAAGTTTCGGAAGCGGACTTTCACTTATTTTCATACAATCTTCTTTCAGCAATATAGGTCCCTTAGAATAACATCAACAGCATTTCACTGTTCGATATTACAACAACATACAAAGTACTTCTGCAGTGTGATACTTTTCCACACTATTCCTCTGCCACTAAGGCTAAATAAACATCCCGGGATCTTAGGCAACTCCGTACCCGTACTTCCAGACTACATAAAACAAAGAAGCTAACTTTTCATATTAGTAACCAAAATCAATAATTCAACCATTAATTTGCCAAAATAATCAATATAAACCATCAGGCTGCTACACAAACTGATCCAGCGATATGGGACTAATAATTTTCCACAAACTAGGCCCACAAGCCCCTTCACGCTGAGATTAGTGAATTTCCAAACTAATTACCAAAATTACCAAAATCCAATTTGTGTCTTCATTTCTATTATACCAATTGTGGCGATGCGATCTTTATATAGTTGACAGGGTTTGGCAAACCAATACTTGTTTCTTGATTGAATCATAAACTAGAAAAACAACTCTAATAAAGACAGACACATTGGTATATTTATAATGTTTATCTAAAATAATGAGAAATAATGCTCATCAATACCAAAATACAGTACAAATCACTGATCATCACAGAGCAAAAACATTAGAGAAATATATTCAACAAACATCTAAAAAATGACAATGCATAAAGGAGTGGAAAGGTGAAGAGACAAAAGGTTCAGAGACAAAATACATTTGCAAATGATTATGCAAATTCAGTTTTCTGTCTATACTAACCCAATTGAATAGGAAATCTACTCTCTGGCCATGAGAGCAGTAAGGCCCCTCAAGAAGAGTTGAAGAGACAAAGACTAAGTCAGGAATCAGCAAACAGGAACAGCCAGCTCAAGAATAGGAGACAGCAAAGAAGGCCTCTCCTCACGCAGGTAAGTAAGACACCAACTAACACCAACAGACTCTCCCACAGAAAGCCTAAACAAGACTCCTAAACCCCTCTCTCCAGGAACCTCAATTATACCCTAAAACCCAAATGTCCAACCCACACTTGTGTCAGAACAGAGGATTTCTCTACACATGATTGGTTAAGGAAGGGGTGTATTGTCACACCACTCTGCGTCATGTCCCTTAGCTCATCTTCTCTATTGTTCATTTATTCTGCATATCTACTTTCACCCCTGGAAATACAAATTCAAACCTCTGTCATAACATTCATTTCCTTCATCCTAGTCATGTAGCGAATTATGTAACATTTATCCGTTCGCGCCACATGGTAAAGGGAGTGTTCTTTCACTCAAGGAAAATTTTGTTTCTATCAGTTTTCTCTTGGCAGGCATACAGGACTGGCGAAGGACACTTGTCTTCCACTGCCATCATCTTGCGCAGTGTTATTTTGCAGAATTTCATGAATTCATATTAACCCCGTGTTTTTGCCGCAGAACAGAAACCCATGCTTCTATGAAAAACAAACACAGGCATTATTAATCACTTATAATGTTTTTCATTACACATCCACCTCATATTGCATTTATCCATGTGCAACTCACATTAGTATTGTTTTTCTAGCAAACATTAATAATGTGCACAAAAGCAGCATTAGTCTTTTATTTTTCGTCATGGCAAGAAGCATTTTGCGGCCTACTTCAGTGCTTTAGTACGCGCTTGCGCAATAGCATTTTCCCTCATGTTAGGCTCTTCTCCACATTCGTTTTTCACCACACAAAGGGCCCGATTCACAAAAGTAATCTGAGACAAAATCCTAACTTTACGACTTTCGGTATTCTCAAAAGGCATTTAGGAGTAGTAAAGTTTGGATTTTGTCTTAAGTTTGACTTAAGTTTTGGTCGAGACAAAATCCTAACTTAAGTTTAACTTAAGTTAGGATTTTGTCTTAAGACCAAAACTTAAGACAAACTTAAGACAAAATCCTAACTTTACTACTCCTAAATTCCTTTTGTGAATACCGAAAGTCGTAAAGTTAGGATTTTGTCTCAGAATACCTTTGTGAATCAGGCCCACAGTTAGTAAACATTACTGAGTGTTCAATTCGAGCAAGTTTTATTTCGCGAAAACCCTGCTCCATCATCATAAATTACATAGTTTAATTATTTTAAGGTATACTGTCCAAACGTGGTCTCCGGTTTAATTATATGGAATAATGTGTTAAAAAAGTGACCTAGTGGAGCAAGGCCTTTGGAAGTTATTTTGATAAGACAAAATCCTAACTAAAGTTTAACTTAAGTTAGGATTTTGTCTTAAGACCAAAACTTAAGACAAACTTAAGACACAATCCTAACTTTACTACTCCTAAATTCCTTTTGTGAATACCGAAAGTCGTAAAGTTAGGATTTTGTCTCAGAATACCTTTGTGAATCAGGCCCACAGTTAGTAAACATTACTGAGTGTTCAATTCGAGCAAGTTTTATTTCGCGAAAACCCTGCTCCATCACCATAAATTGATCTTTTGTGACTAATCGCACACTTTTATTCAAGTTCTCCGGTTTAATTATATGGAATAATGTGTTAAAAAAGAGACCTAGTGGAGCAAGGCCTTTGGAAGTTATTTTGATAATGTGTTCCAAGGCCTTGTGATTGATTGGCATACAGTTCATTATGGGTCAGCCCAAGAAGGGGACCACAAAAAGAGAAGCAAGACATTAATCTCCAATGTTTCAGTTATTTTTCTCTCTCAATTCAATCAATGCAAGGTGTGAAAGGCCCTTCTTTTGGGTGTATGTTTTTAGGTCCTGGTGGACTGGTATTGATGTTCTCCAACAGGACATTGGCCCATGATCATCTTGGGGTACACGTGTGCCTTAAAATAGTAGGCATAAGTAGCGGTTTGTAAGGTGCATTCATGTATACGGTTGGGTTAAGCAGTATTTTGTTCACGACTAGTCTTGTTAGGTGAGTGTGAGAATATTAGGATCTTTAGTTATCTGTCTGTGCGTCTGTGTATCTTCGAACACCTTGGGGAGATCTCTTTTTTCTATTGTGTTTCCTTAAAAAATGTCTCGTGGCTTGTATCCGGCAGTGTGGGTGGGGCCTAAATATTTCCTAGACATATTAAGACAGTTTACAACCCACACCTCTGCCTACAATTTGAGAACACACTTGCAAGAGGTCATCTTGTTTCCATATACGATTTACATTAGCCGCAGCATTTCTCTGGAATGCCCAAGGGGCAGATCTATCAATAGTGCATCAGGTGCGATGGCACCGGGGCTAAGGATATGAGGGCCACACCGCACCTTAAATAAAGCTGATTTTACTGCCAAAGGAGGGCATGGGGGCTTTTTGCTACTTACATTAGGATTCATAGCAACTTCGCTGCGCCCCAAAGTTTCTGTTCTTCAACTAAGCATTGGTATAGTTCCATAAGCCTCTCTTCCAAGTTCAGTAGCCTGATAGGTCTTGTCTGCCGAAAGTATACTTCATCCTAACAGCGGGAAATACTTCTGCTCACAATTAATAACTTCGAGGGGTTACACACTTTTACCTTTACGGGTACCTTAAATTAACCAGACCATTACTTCACAAATTTTTCTTAATTTTGTTTGGACATGTCAAAGCTAAGAAGTATTTGTTGCCAAATGATGACATGCAGACTCACGGCTTATATGTAATTTGTGCAACAAATCTGAAATGTGATACGGCGTAGCATCGCGAGTATTGTCACAGGATTGAAATAGTGCTTTGAACAAAACAGTTCTATTAGCAATTGTTGTTTTCAATTGAAACTGCTTGTTGGAAGGATTGAATTTTAGGCTGAATCAGCCGCTCAGGTAATTCAGACACTGATCCCCCGCCGTACTCTTTTGAATAACTGGGCAATGCTCCATTGTATAAGCCATCTGTGCACTGCTTTCGTTTGTTTCCACTCCTTAGCATTACTGTGTAATACTTTAAACATCACAAGGTCATTCAAGTTGAAATAAACAATCCGATCATAGCAGGTATATCCATTAAAAAAAAAAACTACAAAAAACAAATATATTCTTGGTGTTTTCTACACTTGTTGCCGCTTAGCATCTGTATATCACATTTGAAAACTAGACACAGAGTAATATTGTAGTGGCAGGATGACACAAGGCGCTAGGACCCTACAAGTAAGGTGATCCTAGGGCAAGGGGAGTAGTTGGAGAACCGGAAAGGGAGGACTCCAATAGAGAATGATTAGGAAAGGTCAGCAGACAATAAATTATTGTTTTCTTCAAGACACGGCGTCGTCATCCTTGGTAACGAGGGATTGTGGAGAATTAATTCGGACCATGCTTGGGTGGTCCTTTGAGATGACGCGCCCTCTGATCTGGAGCAGCGGCGGTAATACACAAGCAACGAGTGTGAAAATATATATATATATATATATATATATATATATATATATATATACATACATGCAGTGTCGTCTTTCATTGATATTTTCTCGATAGTGCAACTGGCGAAGAGGACGGGCAAGACATCATGCGGCTGTCAACATCATCCTACATGGCCTCCTGTTGCGGCAGCACGAAGTCAGGAGCCTACTTCGATCGCGCAGAAGAAGACTGCCACCATATGCAACAAAGGGAGCCGACCCCAGTTACGCGCAGTCCCTGTGCATCTCCCCCTTGCTTTGTCGTGCCGCCATCACATATCTGCGGTAAGCTATGACTCGCTCACTGGCAGCTCCATTCCTGAGCCTCCAGCATTGCCTGTTTACATCGACAAGTCCCCCCGAAAGTGCAGCTCCTCTCGGCGGACATCTTAGAGTCAGGTGACTCCTTCAATGAGCCTTGAGGAACTTGAGGTGGCCATTTTAAGGTCAGGCGCCATTGCTAACTCTTCACTTTGAGCAGATGGGGGTAATTACAGCATCGGTGCAACCATTCACGATCTCATTTGGGTACCCCCGGCAAGCCATGACCGGCAACAGACATTCTTTGCATTCCTATGCATGTGAGCCATGTCCCTACAGTGCCTATACACCAAAATACTAAATACAACTGGTGTCATCAACTAGGCACTTCTTTAAAGACACTGTCACACCTTCTGCACATAGCTAATTCTGCAGAGCTACCAGTTCAGCCAGGGACATGTCAATGTCACCAGACTCGACAATGCACTGGATGCAGCACAGCTAAGGCCATGTCAGCATCACCAAGCTCCACACCCACCATGGTACAAAGAACAGCCATGCTTGGTGTGTCATTCCTGTACCTGCCGGAACCTCGCATCTGGTAGTGGGCGCTTGCTGGCAAGAATGGTTGGAAGATTTTGAATATTTCATGAAAGGGTCTCAGGTTACTGGCCCAGCTCAACAGCTCATTGCCCTGTGCAACTTAATAGGCAAAGAAGTTGGCCAGATCATCAAGGAACTGCCGGGAGATGTCACAGTATCCTATCAAGACGTCCATTAGGCACGTAACAGGAAGTTTCTCCACAAGAGGAACATTGACTATGAGTGATGCACCTTCAATCTAGCCTCCCAGGAAAAGGATGAATCCATGGGGGAGTTCATCTCGTGTTTCAAATGTCTAGCATGCTACTGTGCATTTGACAACTTCATGACTGAAGATGCCCTACATCTGCAGGATCATAGAGGGATGTCAATCAGAGTCCCTGTGTCGATGTCTTCTAAAGAAGAGCTACTCTTTGGATGAAACAGGAGAAATGACATGAGTCAACGATCAAGCTGAAGAACATGCAAAGAAACTGGACCCAGAAAAAGGTGGAAAAACGAGAACAGGCTTTCCGACTTAAAACTCGTCAAAACGACCGTTGTTGATTTGACCGCTGGCAGGCACCGAAATCCACAGATCGCCCCCACTGGGCTGGTCGTTGCAGTCACAAATAGGCCGACAAGAGAAGGGAGCATCAGCTGAAATGCTATTGCTGTGGATAAGAATTCCCGCATGTCAAGTCATACCCTGCCAGGGGTTAGAGATGTCGACGGTGCGGAAAATATAATCATTTTGAGAAAGTATGCTGAGTATCTTAAAAATACATACAAAGAAAGTGAAGGGAGTCCAGCTCTCACCATCATGCAAAGGCAGTATATGACCAACGAAAATGCTCCACTAGCTCTTCGCAATCAAGTCTCCATTCACATGTTACATACAGATCTCGACGCTCTGTATCCTGTGAGTCAGACAGTGACAAATAGGTCTGTATGGCAGCCAATCACAACAGACTGAAGGAATACCCAAGACTGCACATCCGAGGGTTATCACCAGCTTGAACTCCATGAGACTGCACGTTATATCATCATGTTTTCAGCATATCAAGGATTGTTTAGGTATAACATTTTCAGTTTCGTCAATTCATCTGCAGCCGAGATTTTCCAAAAAGCAATAAGAAGAGCCATTCGTCATATCCCCAACACCCTCAACTACAGAGATGACATCTTAGTGTTTGGTGACACTGTCAAACAACACGACAAAGCACTGGATCGTGTATGCCACGTGCTCTTGGAAGCAAACCTGACTCTTAAAGACAAGTGTGAATTTCACATGTCCACACTAAAATTCTATGGACACATCTTTTTGGATGAAGGGATGAGGCTGGACCCTGAAAAGGTCACAGCTCCGAGTGACACCCCTTGCCCACAAGATGCTGGTGATATTCAGTTGCTCCTAAGAATGGTTAGCTACTGTGCCCAATATATGAAGGACTATGCCACTATCAGCTATCCCCTTCGTGAACTGACAAAGCAAGGCCAACCTTTAAATGGTCTGAGAGGTTTGATCAAGCCTTTAACGCAATCAAAGCCTCAGTTGAGTCAGCCAGCAATCTAGCCTAATCAATCCACTCAGGAAGACAGAAATCATTGTGGATCCCAGTCCCATGGGACTCTGAGCCATATTAGCACAATTTGACAAAGAAGGTGACCAACGGCACATAGTAGCATGTGGTAGTTGCAACTTGACTGACACTGAAAGGGCATACTCACAGCCAGAGAATGAAAGCCTGGCAGTAGCCTGGGCCTGTGAGAATTTTCACATTTTCATTTATTGGAAACACTTTACACTCATTACGGATCATCAGGCTTTAACAACTATATTAGGAAACCCCTGAGCGAAAATGTCACCCAGGATCAACCGTACACGATTAGCCACAAACCAGGAAAAGCAGCAAATCATGCGGATTACATCTCAAGACATCCCAGCATATCCTCCAGAACGACAAACTTGCTGACTGAGGAATGCATCCACTTTTTCATTGATCAGGCAAGACCACCTGCTGTTTCACTTGAAGCCAATGCAGTAGATGTCACTCTCCAGGATGTGACACGTCGCATCTGAACAAACATGTGGAGACACTTGGAAGAGCACAAACATAACCAAAATTTTGACACAAAAGAACTGGTCTCCTTCTGACAAGTAAAAGAAGAACTGACCGTTGCAAATGCTAATACTCAAAGACAAGAGGATTGTCAAACCAAAATGCGTCAAGAGGTGGTCAATCTTGCGCATGAAGGCCACAGGGGTATTGTGGCAACTAAAAGGGCACTAAGCGAATGTGAAAGAAGAACCACCGTCGCCACTTCAAATATCTGAACTGCTGGAAGGTGTATAGCAACATGCGGCAGTAGACTTCTTTGGCCCTCTGCAGTCAGGCAGATATATCCTCTTTATAATAGATGAATATTCCTGTTTGCTCAACAAGTATAATCTAGTAAAGTTGCCTTCATCATACCTGTATTGGATGAAGCATTTGCAGTATGGGGATAATGATCGTCCCTTTAACGGACATGAGTTCACTGAATTTTCCAGTCACCTCAACTTTAGACATATGAAGCCCACTTTCATGTGGCCTCAAGCCAATGGGATGGTAGAGAGGTGTATGGCCACATTAAAAAAACTATACAGCAAGCCGAACTGTCACGGTGAGATGGATAGTTGGCCCAAAATGAAGTACTGCGAGCTTACAGAACCACTCCTCACAGCATCATGGACAAGTGCCCAACCACCCTGATGCTGGGCTGTGGCATGCGCACGAGGATACCCACCTGGGAAAATTCAGCCAGCTGTGCTCATCAAGCTCCAGATCATGAAGAACTGATGGAGACAGACCGGACCAAGAAGACAAAATGAAGTAATATGCAAACGTTCATCGGAAGGCCAGGTCATCAACTGTACAGGAAGGAGACTGGATGCTCATCAGGCAAGAACAAAAGAGAAAGACAGACAGTCGGTATTATGAGCATCCACTGCATGTGACCAATCTAAAAGATACTATGGTCACTGCCACTTCTGATGACAAGGGAATAACTTGGAACATCTCTCACTTCAGAAAGTGTGAGCCAACAACCAAATAGTCATTGGTTGTCTTGGAAAATTATGCTATCAAGGCTACTCAAGTACCAACCAGCAGCCCTGACCTTCACTCCTCCCCTGCTGTGAGGAAATGGACAGACCCAAGTCCGGTACACTGGTCACAGTGACCACGTCAAAGACCTACACGTCTCATTGATGAAATTTAAAGATTTATATTTTGACAAGACTCATTTGTGCAAGTGGATAGGAGATTGTTAGAAATGGGGGTCTCTAGTTGGCAAGGATTTGCACCTTTGTCCAAGTAGGGACTCTTCTTCCTAGTCAGGGTAAGGGGGATACACGTCTAAAATAACCCCTGCTCACTCCCTTAGTAGCTTGACACGAGCAGACAGGCTTATCTCAGCAGCAGGGTGTAAACTTTTTGTGAACACATACAGTAATACAGTGAAAACACTACAAATGGACACCACACCAGTTTAGAAATATAAGTAATCTTTACCTAAACCAAAACAGAACCAAAACGACAAAAATCCACAATACAGTACTAAAAATATGATTCTTAAAAAGGTAGAAACAGTTCTGTTCCAAGAAAATGTGGTTGCGACACTTTTACACAAAGTACCTGGGATGCATAGAAAAAGGCAAGCAAAAAGGGTTGCAGGGAAGGTGATACGTCTGTTCCTTGCTCTGGGGAAGGAGATGCGTCGAATCCTTACTGCTGCGCAGGGGAGGTGATGCGTTGGTTCCTTACCGGAGAGGAAGTGATGCGTCGGTTTCTTACTGCATGGGGAGGTGATGCATCGGTTTCTTGCTGCGTCCCCCAATGATGCAACAGACTTGACGCTTTGATGCGATCGTGACGATCCGGTATGACGCGATGCGTGAAGGCCCGGGATGCGCTGCGATGATTTCAGCTGCGACCCCTCGATGTGTCGGTTCATCCCCAACAGGGCCTGCGTCAGAATCGGTGCAGTGATCTCGGACGTCGGAGATTGGTGCACCGGATTCGTCGCACTGCTGACACTTCAGCCACAAGTAGGCACTGCGCCAATTCTTTGGCGGTGGCGATGCATCAGAAAATTCTTCTCGCACTGCTGCGATGCGTCGGAAAGAGGCGATACGTTGATTTTCACAGTTCTTGCAGTTTCCAGTCCCAGAGGTCCAGAACACTGGCAGGCACCACTCAACAGGTCAGAACTCCCAGCAAAGGAGTTCAGAGGGGACTGTAGGTGAAGTATTTGTGTCCCTGAGACTTCAGAACAGGAGGCAAGCTCTATTCCAAGCCCTTGGAGATCTTCCTCAAGCAGGATACACAGCACACAGCAAGGTCCTTCTCCTTTCCTTGGCAGAAAGTAGCCACTTGCAGGCCAACCCCAGACAGAAAATAGCACAGGGGCAGTATTCCTCCTCAGTTTCTCCAGCTCTTCTCCTTGGCAAAGGTTCCTCTTGATTCCCAGAAGTATTCTAAAAGTCTGGGGTCTGGGCCCCTCTTTTTAGAATACCAAATTCTTTGTTCTCTGTGGCAGAGAAGCTCTTTGCCCAGCCAAAACCAGCCCTGTCCTCTCTAGTGCAGCTTCTTGGCAGGAGGTGGAGACAGCATTGTCCAAGGCAGACCAAGCCCATTCAGGTGTGAAAGAAATCTCCTCCCCCTACTCTGAAGGCAGTCTAGGTCTATTCAGCCCAGCCCTTACCCACCCTGGAAGGCAGGACACACCTAACCCCCCCAAGTGGCTGTCTTAACAGAATGCACATCCCCAGTCCCTGTCACTCCAAAGCCAGACAGTCAGTACACAACCTAGCGGAGGCACACTGGATGGTTAGGCAAATAAATACCTACTTTCTAAAAGTGGTATTTTCAAACCCAGAATGTAAAAATCACCCTCACCAAAAGATGCATCTTAACATTCTGAGTTCAGGCATATCAAACTTTATTTTCCCATCTTGTTCCCATGGGCAGTAATACTCATAAGATGTTATGAGCAAACTCCCCATTCTATCCTATGGGGACAGATAGCCTCACAATAGTGAAAAACGAAATTGGCAGTATTTTACTATCAGGACATGCCACAAACATCAGGGCATGTCCTACCTTTTACATATACTGCACCCTGCCCACAGGGGTACCTTGGGCCTACCTTAGGGGTGACTCACATGTAAGAAATGAGCACCCACTTGCCAGGTCGACATGGCAGTACTAGACTGCACACAGGCACCTCAATGGCAGGCCTGAGACCTTGTTGCAAGGCTGCTGGTGTAGGTGGCACAATCAGTGCTGCAAGCCTACTAGCAGCATTTGATTTACAGGCCCTGGGCACACACAGTGCACTGTAATAGGGACTTAACAGTAAACCAAATAGACCAATCATGAAAACACCAATCCATAACAATAATTTACAAAGGGAGCACTTGCACTTTGGCACTGAACAGCATTGGCAAAGTGCCCAAAGCATCTAGACCAGCTCAACAAAATCCATCACACAGGAGGCAAAGGCAAAATGGACAGGGGAAACCTACGCCAATGATTCCAGGTCTAACGGAGATGTAATGTTGTAGTGGCAGGATGACACATGGGCACTAGGACCCTGCATGTAAGCAGAACCTAGGTCAAGGGAAGTAGCTAGGGAACCTGAAAGGGAGGAATCAGATAGAGGCAGAGGGTGATTTGGAAATGATGGAGCATGCTGAGCTCCCTTTAGTATTCTGCAATAAACAATATATATATATACATGAGCATTGTCATCCTTCATTAGAATTTTCATAATAGTACAACACAGTGAATAAATTGACTTTGAATTGTCCTGAAGGTGGCAACAAGGACACAGTTTTCGAGGTACGTGTGTTATGTGCAAGGGGGGCTTGGGGGGAGTGGCTGACCGCAGGGAGGTCCCCCCCCGGGCAGGTTGGGAGGGGCTGGGGGGGTGGGGGGAGTCAGGGCCAGGCACAGCCATTTTAATTTTGGGCTACATAATTTTGTAGCCCTATGGGAGCCCAATCATAAAACGGTTGGGCTCCCGCTCCCGGCCACCATTTTAGGTTTGGTTACCTGGTGGCTGGGAGCTTAGGCGTGGGTTCTATTTTTGTGTAGTTTGGGGAGCTTAGGTAATAGTTTGGCTAGTGTTTTGGTTCGTCATGGCGCATGAGGATTATTGCGTATTGGAGGCCCTCCGGCTCTTGAGTGAGGCGGGCCGGATGGACCTCATCATCGGTGTGGGGGCAGGGCCAGCGCGCCCGGCGCGACAGGCCTCGGCGGGCGTAGCGGCGGCGGCGGTGGCCGCCTGCAAGTCACCTAAACGGCGCCGGACATCACCGGTAAGTGAGAGGGGCCGCCCGCGTGGGAAAAAAGCGGCCCCGTCTACGGTGATGTTGTCGGGGGAGGGGGAAACGTCGGGAGGGTTGGGCGGACTGGTGCAAGGGGGCGGAGGTGCTGTGGCAGGGCGGAGTTGCCATCAGCAATATGGAACCTCCCCCGGCGCCCGGGCCCCGGGAGAGGGCAGTGAGTGCGCCCGCGGCGTGGGGAAAGCGCAGGGGAGGGCGAGGCGGCAAGCGGAGTTTCCCTGCGTTGCAGTTCCTGGGGGTGGGGAATGCAGCGGGTGAGGCAGGGCGGGCCGGGAGTCCGTTTTCGGCGGGGATATGGTGACAGTGAGCTCCGGTAGCGGGGAGGGGGCGGAGTGGGTTTTCCGGCCCCTGCGCTTCATCAGGCCAGTGATGGAAGAGCTGGTAGCGCGGGGGAGGGGCGCGTTGCTGGCATCGGGCCCACCGGCAGTATCTGGGGGTGGGGTGGGGATGCAACCCTGCGGGAGGGCAGGCGGGGATGACCTGTTAGCCGGCTTGGAGGAGGAGGAGGTAGTTGGGGGCCTAATTATAGCCCCTGCTATTTTCTCCGCCTTGCTCGTTGGTGGGGGAGGGGTTGTCTGTAGTGGGAGTTCCATGGGGGAAGGGGAATGGGCACAGGTGGGAGGGTGGGGGAGCTGGCAGAGCGTGTTGCCCACCAGGGCCTTCGAGGCAGACCAGGCGCGCCCTCAGTGGGGGAGGGGTCTCCCAGTTGGGAGGGGAGTATGTAGGAGGGGTGGGGGAGGACGGGGAACTTCCTGGTCGGAGGGGGGTAGTTTCTGGGGAGTTGGAGCCGGCTGGGGCGGGCCAGGCTTGGGAGGGGTTGGATATATTCCCTGCATGGGTGGAAGGGGTCAGGGCGTGGGAAGTGGGGGCCGGTCAGAAGGTATTCACGCTCGGGGCGCAGGGGCGCGTGGGTCCAGCAGGCCAGCGGGAAGGGTGGGGGCTGGAGGGAGGCCCGGGGGGTTCGGAGGGGCCGTAGGGGGAGTGTGGGCCAGGGCTGGGGGCCCGCTTCCGCGGTGGTGCAGGCAATGTTAGACTGGAGTGGGGATGAGGAAGGGGGGACCCCCTTCCGGGACGATCCTGGCCAGTTAGGACAGGACAGCGACAGGCGTGCGGGAGGGGCTCGTCTGGGATGCGGGGTGAGGGGTGCCAGGCAGAGGTGAGGGTCCCAGCACATCAGTCCAAACTTTTGCTTTGCAGGTCAGGGAGCGGTGCAGTGTGGCGGACTCGGTAGGGCAGGGTGCGGCCCACATACACCGAGGTGAAGGGAGGGTAGAGCCCGGCACGGCGCAACCCGTACCGGCGGGGGATCCCGTCGCGGCCAGCACACGAAGGTCCAGCACGACCTCGCTGGCCCCAACGACAAGCGGAACATGTTGGTCGGCCGTATCCGTGTAGAGGGATCTGTACAGAGGTCAACGCAGGGGGGAGTACCGGCGAGTACAGTCGGCTCCCCCGCACGGATTACAGAAGGGGGCCGTTATGGCCAGCACAGGACAAGGGGGGCCCGGTAGGGCCCAGTGTGTGGAGTTTGAGCCGGGGCTGCTCCAAGGGGAGGAGCCCATTGTGCTTGACTATGACGAGGATACCCCTGAAGAGGGGAATGGAGGGATGATGAGGAGGGGGCCCTCTCATGTGTGTCATAGTATTTTACAGGCACCGGCGGTGGCGCCCGCACAAGAAAGCAGGGGCATCTGGATCCAGGAGAGACGCGGCCCCTTGGTGAGGGCTCTCGGCCAGTGGATCATGCGGAGGCGGTGGCTAGGTGGTCGGCGCCGGTCAGGGCACCCTCCTTAGAGCCAGGTGAGTGTGGTACAGCACAGGCCAAACCAAAAATGGTGTCTCTGGGGACGGGGGAAGGGGGAAGGGTGGGGGGCTGAGGGACGGGAGACTGCACAGAGGAAGGTATGTGAAGGACACCGGGGTAGGGCCAGAGGAGGGGGTGCAGCTCAGGGGAAAAGGGGAGAGCAGGACAAATACAGAGACGGCGGTGGGGGGCAAGGAACCCTTACTGAGCAAAGAATTGAAGATTAAGAAATTGCCCTATATGGGTGTGACGAAACCTCTGGGGGCGCATTTAATGCTGGCAACCAAGGAACGTATTTGGAAAGGGGAATACGTGGAATTGTTGAAGCTCTTACATAGGGAGGTGCGGTCCAAAGAGGGTTCTAAGGAGGAAGAATCACGAGCTGGCCAAAAGGCCTAAGGTGCCGGTGACCATAGAGAATTGGACTGCAGCGTTTTGATTTATGCCAGTGTGTATTGTGAAAGGTTTCCGAGCGCTGTGTAGCCCTGTTTAAACATATGGATGTGATTAGAAAGGCACAGATTACGGGGCGGATACGCTTGGGTGCAATATGATGAGGAGTTTAGGGCACGCTTGGCATGGGACTCGGAGGCCAAATGGGGGAACTGACACAGATTTGTGGCAGCACACCATGGGGTCGGCCACCGGTGGTAAAACGGTGTTCACAGCTAGCGGGCTGCCATTGGTGTACCCGGCCCTTTCAGGGGAAGCCCACCCGGGAGGGGTGGGAGGCACAGGGACACCGCAAACAGGGACAGGAGCGTGCTGGGACTTTAATAAGGGCCTATGCACAAGGGAATACTGCAGGTTTCGGCATGAGTGTTCAAAGTGTGTGAAGCGCCACCCCCTTGTTAACTGTTGGGGCGTCAAACCACAGGGAAACCAGCAATGGCAGCAGTCAGGTAGCAGCACCCCGGGCCCCTCACAGCAATTCCAGAGCAATAGGGGGGGCAAGGGCCTGCAGGGCACTGGGCCCAAAAGCTCCTACGCCAGTTAAACTTGCGAAACTGGTGGAGAGCCTGCGGGGGTATGGGGAAGGGGAAGGGTATGGGGAAGGGTTTTGATTGAGGGGTTTCAGTGGGGGTTTCATTTGGGCTATCGGGGTCCACGACAGAGAAGGTGGGCGGACAACTTGAAATCGGCGGCGGAACACAGGGTGGTGGTACAAGAGAAACTGAACAAGGAGGTGCGCGAAGGGAGAATGGCGGGCCCCTTCGACGATTGACTAACGGAAAACCTGATCGTATCACCGATCGGGGTGGTGCCCAAAAAGGAGGAGGGACAATACAGGTTGATTCAGCACCTTTCCTGGCCCGAGGGTCCTCAGTTAACGATTTCATTGATGAGGAGGTGGCCTCAGTTTCTTATTCCTCAGTTGACGTGGCCATGTCACTAGTTGTGACCGCGGGCGCGACTGCAGGGATGGCAAAGTGTGACATAAAGTCGGCTTTTCGGTTTGCTTCCAGTCCACCCAGATGATTGGGACCTTCTGGGTATCCATTTTGAGGGAAATGGTACGTGGACAAAGCTCTACCGATGGGTTGTTCTATGTCCTGTGCTTTATTTGAATGCTTTAGTACATTTTTGCAGTGGTACTTCACGCGACGCACAGGTCACACATTGGTGACGCACTACCTTGACGACTTCTTCTTTGTCGGGTCACCGGGCTCCACGGAGTGCCAGGCAGCCCTGGACACCTTCCATGAGCTCATGGGTGACATGGGAGTGCCGCTAGCACCTGAGAAGACAATGGGTCCTTGCACGGCTATGTCCTTCTTGGGAATTGAAATTGACTCAGTGGCAATGCGGGCGCGCTTGCCAGATGACAAGAGGGTAAGAATGTTGCAATTGTTGGACGGAATGCTGTCTAAACGGAAGGTGACAGTGAAGGACATACAGGTGCTCCTCGGTCATCTTAACTTTGCTTGTAGGGTGGTCAGGGCAGGGAGGACATTTTGCAGGCGGTTGGGACGGGCGCTGGCAGGTCAGCATTTACCTCACCACCATGTTCGCTTATCAGCAGGGGTGAAGGAAGATTTGCGCATGTGGTCAGTCTTTTTGCAGTCTTTCAATGGTGTGCCATTGGCCCGAGAGGAGGACGTCCAGTGGGACGTGCAGATCTTTTCCGATGCAGCAGGAGGGGAAGGCTTTGGCCTTTACTGGCAGGGCAGGTGGTGCGCCGAGCAGTGGCCACAGCAGTGGAAAGATGGTGGGAGGAGCATACCTTTCTTGGAGCTTTTCCCGTTACTGGTGGCATTGACACTGTGGGGCGAAGAGTTGGCACATAAGAAAGTGTTGTTTCGGGTGGACAACATGGCGGTGGTGGAGGTCATTAACAGACAGTCCGCAAGAGATGAACAAATGCTGAAGTTGCTGCGGGTTTTTGTGCTTGGCTGCCTCCGTCATGACATTGCTTTTAGGGCGTTGCATATACCAGGAGTGGACAATGACATAGCTGATGCTTTGTCTCGTTCACAGTGGGGAGATTCCGTGGGCTCGCCAAGGAGGCGGACAGGACGCCGACCCCAATGCCGGATCATCTCTGGTATGTAGGCAACGTAGGGTGCTACAACTGGTGGTAGGCTCGCTGGCGGCCTCTACATGGGCAGCATACAATCTGGCATGGCGGGATTTCTTGGCGTCAGGGGCTTGTGAGCGAACTGAGGTCTGGCGTCGGTCGGAGGATGTGATTCAGTTCATTCTGGCACTCAATTGGGAAGGGCCTCACGAAAGTGACCATTGCGGGAAAGCTGGCAGGCATCGCCTTCATGGGAAACTATTATGGGGATACAATCCGACAGCAGGGAAATGGGAAGGAGGATGTTGGAAGGTTGGGCTCGGGAGAGGGGAGAGTGCGGCACGTAACCCCTCACCTGGCAGAAGCTGGCGCGAATACTGGAGGCTTTGCCGGCAGTCTGCAAGGATGATTTTGAGGCCTGTCTTTTCTTGACTCTTATGGTATGGATGTTCTTCGGGGCTTTTCGGGTGTCAGAGCTTCTGGGCAACAGCGTAAAAAATGGGGTGCGGTGGGACGATGTGGCCATAGGGGATGAGGGGATACATGTTTGGTTGGCCAGTTCCAAAGCGGACCAGAGGGGTTTGGGCAAAGGGGTTCGGTTACAAGCGGCGGTGCCTGCCGCAACGTGCTCCCTAAATTGGGCGCGCCGTTGGCATGCTCTGTCACAAGGTGTGGGGCCGGCGGCGGTTTTTCAACATGCTAATGGGAAGAGGGTGACGGATTACCAGCTGCGGATGGTGTTGAGGAAGGCCTTGTGCAGTATGGGGTTAGACGGGGCAGGGTATGGGACGCACTCTTTCAGGATTGGGGCAGCAACGGAGGCCTATAACCGGGGCTGGTCCAGGGAGGACATGAGGTTGGGGCGCTGGTCGTCAGATTGTTACCGTCGCTACGTAAGGCAGAATGCGGGGGAGGCGCACGCGTCATCCTCTTTGGTTTGAGTCTCACCCTTTTTTCTTGTTACAGGTTCGGTGGCCGGGCCCCAGGCGAAAGAAATGACCATTTGGATCGTGGGGCACTCTTTTATCAAATGGGCACAGGTCCAGGCATGCCGGTGCTATTTTGGGGCAATGTTGGGGTTTAACGACCAGCTGTTTAACATTGTTTGGAAAGGGAAAGGTGGGATGCGGTGGAAGGAATTGTTACCGTGCCTCAATAGATGGATGGTGCAGGGGCGGTGCCCGGACGTGTTGGTGATTCACCTGGGTGAGAACGATTTGTGCGAGGTTAAGGGTGTGGTGTTGATGAGGGCCATGAAGAAGGTCTTGTCTACTTTAAAAGAGCAATGGGCAGGGTGCCACGTTTTGTGGACAGAGTTGGTTCCGCGCAGAGTGTGGAGGGTGCTTTGAACCCGAGGGCCATTGACAGGGCAAGGAGGAAGGTGAACTCTGAAATGTCTCGGTATTGCCGGCACCTTGGTTTTGGAAGAATTACACATAAGGAGCTACGTTTTGAGGCAGTGGAATTTTTCAGGGATGACGGGGTGAATTTATCCCGGCTTGGTATGGACCTCTATTTATTGGAAATTAGGGAGGTGTTGGCAAGGTGTTTTAAAGTTCAGGCGCATTCCGGGTAGAAGGTCAGCGGCCAGCCTAGTTGGGGGGCAAAAGGGGGGTAGTTTCACTTCCCCCTGCTTTCTGGGTGGCGGGGGTTATTTGAAGTTTTCCAGGGTTGACGGAGGTTTTTGGTTATTGTTGGAATTGGGTTATTGACATGGGAAGGGTAGGCAAGTTCAGTTATAGTTAGGTTACGCAGGAGCGGGGTTTGACGACGGTAAAAAAGCAGGCGGGGAAGTTTAACGGAGGATTGGATGTTAAAGGGTTATTATTGTGTTGCATTGTTGTGTATTTGTTAAGGTTGTAATGTAGGGGTGGGGCGGGGACAAAGAAAATTTTAGGGGAGGGCGGGGGTCAAAGGTCAGGTACATGGTTATTTAGTGAGGTTTAGTTTTGTGAGGCGTTTGGCCGAGGAATGTATATGTTATGCGCACCTGTTTCAATAAAGCGGCCTTTTACACACAGTACTGAGTCTGTGGTCTGCTCCCTCCCCCACCCTCCCTCCCAAGGGGGCTTGGGGAGTGGCCGACCACAGGGAGGTCCCCCGGGCAGTTTGGGAGGGGCTGTGGGGGTGGGGGAGTCAGGGCCAGGCACGGCCATTTTAATTTTGGGCTACATAATTTTGTAGCCCAATGGGAGCCCAATCATAAAACGGTTGGGCTCCCGCTCCCGGCCACCATTTTAGGTTTGGTGACCTGGTGGCTGGGAGCTTAGGCGTGGGTTCTATTTTTGCCCACCCACCCGCCCTGTTTTTGGTGGTTTTTTGGGGTGGTTTCTTCTTCTTAGTTTCTGGCTTTTGGCGGCTTTTGGTTGGGACAGGTGTGCAGGGATATGGCTATGTATTGTCGCTTGGAACAGGTGCCGTGCGGGGTTATTTGAAGTTTTCCAGGGTTGACGGAGGTTTTTGGTTATTGTTGGAATTGGGTTATTGACATGGGAAGGGTAGGCAAGTTAAGTTATAGTTAGGTTACGCAGGAGCGGGGTTTGACGACGGTAAAAAGCAGGCGGGGGAAGTTTAACGGAGGATTGGATGTTAAAGGGTTATTATTGTGTTGCATTGTTGTGTATTTGTTAAGGTTGTAATGTAGGGGTGGGGCGGGGACAAAGAAAATTTTAGGGGAGGGGCGGGTGTCAAAGGTCAGGTACATGGTTATTTAGTGAGGTTTAGTTTTGTGAGGCGTTTTGCCGAGGAATGTATATGTTATGCGCACCTGTTTCAATAAAAGCGGCCTTTTACACACAGTACTGAGTCTGTGGTCTGCTCCCTCCCCCCCACCCTCCCTCCCAAAGCGTTACCCTCCCCACAGCTACCCTAAATGTTCCTTTCTGTTCGCCGGCTCAGTCTGTAAATCAAGAAATCCTGTCGGCCGCAGTACTGCTCTGGATGATCAACTGTGGAGGGGCGGATTGATTAATTCGTTAGCCTTGCCCTCTGTTATACCTTATCCCCACTGATTTCAAATGAACATGTCAGCCCCTGGAACACTGTGTCCATGACAGTGGCTGTTTGCTGTCTGTGTGCACTAAATCTCAATTTAGATAACGTTTGATTACGGAATAACTGATCATAGCACATTTTCTTCTACTGATGTTCAAGTAAGACCTTTCGGCGAGTGCATTGTTAGAGAGAAAGAAGGTGGCACTTACTGATAGCCATTGAAAAGGTCAATGCAAGTGCCCTTGTTTTTGCAAGGCTCGGAGCTGCAGTCATTGGTCTCCTTGTCGCCTTCCCATTCAGGCAAGCAGGCGCACTCGTAGCTCTGCAATAAACAATGAACGTGAAGTTACCTCAATGTCATTGGCTGTGCATACAAACACCGCTGCCGGGTTTCTGCGGCCTCTGACAGAATTCAGCATCCCCCAGCTTACTGATGGTAAACGTTAAACACAGGATGACACGTCCCACTAATGTTTTTCTGCTAAAGGGGAAAGTGCCCCTGCCCCGCGCCGTTTGTAAAACGTCCTACCCTGCAGAGGAATTCGTGTCATGTCTCTGGAACTACTGGGGCCGTAACGGGCGATGCTGAACTCGTACAAATGTAAACACAGGCGTGCATGCGTGCAGAATGTAGATCCATCAGACTTGCTTAGCACCTTAAATGTGAAATGGTACATTAGCGGAGTAATGGTGCAGTGTCTGGCTGCTTAGTGGCATGACGAGACCTGCTTAACTCAGCGAGCTACCTGATGGATGGATACCATAGCACGCGCCACGCTTTACTTTTTGTAACGGAAGGGAACTATAATGTGCTGCCTACACTTTTTAAATGCACGCACACAGATAGGTGAATTGAATAAAGTTTTCTACTAAGCAACAATAAATATGTAAACATCTGAAAAATGTTTAACGTATTTCATCGACAGGCTATTTAAAAAAAAAAAAAAAAAAAACATCACTAGGTAGAATCCATGCTAAATATAATGTTACCTGTTACATTTCAATCTGAAGTGCAGCACCAATTATAACGGTATCACTATATACAATAGCCATTTGTTTTCGGATTATTACAGCCACTTGTATTAATGACAATAATTGTGAATATAATGAAATTTAGGAACATGGAGATGCACAACGAGGAATCGAAAAACAAAAGCAGCGACAATAAAAACACCGCCTCTAGTTATAACAATAATACTGAGCATGGAAGGCACTGTTCTTAGGCGACTCACTTCCAGCCTTCATCATCGAGCACAACTTTTAAAACAAATCAATTACACTATCTAGCTTACATCCGTGCCCACTAGTCCCACGTCTCTGTCCTCTCCCCTCTGCACTCCAATCTTTACATTGAAACATGAAAAGGAATCATTGTAAACACGGTGGTATCCACCAATGTACACAATTGTAACACAACAAGGTATCGCCACTTTCTGGAATACACAGATAGTATACTCTTTTCTTTTGTCACTAAAGCGAAGTTCCCACATAACTAATATTTTGCTCCAACAGACATAACAGTGCTAAGTGACTATCTTCATATCAGCAGGGATAGAGTGCTCGTATTTACTAATGCCAACAATTCTTGGATTGCATGTTTAAGAGCAGTGCTTAATTTGTAAAATATTAAGTGCCAGGGCTCTGACCGGGAGGCCACTGCAGCTTGCAACACCCATCGCCCTTGTCATCTCTGCCAAAACAACTACTAACCATCTCTCTCGCATGTAAATGCGACAGTTCAGATTATTCCAGGTCCCCAAAGCTAAAGGAGTGGCTGGGGAGACAGGTATTTGCAATTTTAAAGTATATTGTATTCCTAAACAACCATGGTTCTGCTCATCTCTAAATTAGATGAGCAGCGCCATCATGTGGCAGACTGTTCTAAGTATGGTGTTGACAATTAGGTGCGGGTGCAGAGCACCGGAAACCAATTAAGTGCTGGTGCTTAGCACAGGAAAGCCCCGGCTCAAATTAAGCATTGTTTAAGAGTTACCTTGACATGCGTATTATCATTGTGATAAAAACAGCCAGAACCTTTGACAGTTGTGTACGGTTTGATATCAAAATTAGGCGACTTAAAAGTACTACTCGCAAACCTGCCCTAAAAGAAGTCATGATCAATGTAGTTCAAAAGGCACAAACCAGCCAGATCTGTGGAACGTGTTTCTTTGATCAAACCACACACGCCTTATGTTGTATCCTGTCTATCACAATCCATAATGCAATCCATTATAATTCACATCAATACCTACATGACAAGCTTGTAACCTTAGCACTAAAACGAGGATCTGCAAATTACTTTCAAAAGACATTCCTAACACCGAGCCCTTAGGCTGTATCTGCTCAATTCTCTTGCATTCTTCTGAAATTAGCTGAAAACTTGCCTTTTTCAAATATTCCCCATGAAAGATCAAGGGCTTTGCCGTGTCTTTTGACCGAAGTTACTCCATGATCAGCCTTACGTGGATCCTTAGCACATACAAGACAGGAGCGTCTATTATCTAAACATGTGTTACCATAATAGTATCATTTATCTACTCAACCCGGTAGATGATAGTTGTTTTGTTTAGTGATTCGTTGGCGGTAGGATCACAAACAGTTGAGTGTCTGGGTCTGGTTAATGAAATGATATGGATAAATACTAGTGCGACTGTCTTATAGCCTTGCTGCCTTTCTTTGTCTTTCAAATCTTACATGTATCCTGTTTTTAAAGAAAACTATACTTAGATACGCTCCTTTAATGACTGTTGGCAAATTTAGAATCTTCAAATGCTAATTTTTCAAATTCCACCAAGTAGGCCAACCCAAAATGTTTTTAGTACCAAATGCCTATAACCTGTTACTCATTTGCATTTAGTCAGCTCCCATTTTTCACCTTGTAAGAAATTAACCTTTTTGCGTTTTCTTGCCAGATTTATTGCATTTTATTTTGAACTCTACATTCCTGAGCTTTATTTCTTAAAATGGACAAAATAATTGGTGTATGTGAGAAAAGAGCCCCTTTTTGTTAGGGGTGGGCCTAACTTACCTAATTCAGTGTAAGTGCAATCACCAGAAAAGTCCACGGGGCATATTAGCAAGAAGAGGCGATAATTATCGCCAACCCAGGTTAGCGGCATTTTTTTTATCGCCGTCGATCCCTGATAGTTATCGCCATGTTAGCGACGTATTACCAACACGTCGCTAACAGGCATTAGCTTCAGGGATCAGCGGCGAAAACTGCAGCTAACCGCACATCGATGGCGATAGGGAAACAGGCGATAGCGGGCGGAATCTAGCGATGAAGCCAACCAGCAAAAACAAAACGCACGCTAAGCAGCAAGTGTAGACTTAGAAAAAATAGCCAATCAGTCCACCTCCCATATAAAAGATGCACAAAAAAAAAGGTTAATGCAGCTTCCAGGGCCAAGTGCAGCACACATCAACAACCCCATCAAGCCACCCAACATCCAGGATGACCAGGATGACCGCCTGGATGCCTCGCTGGACCTGCGTCTGGTGCCTGGATGCCTCGCTGGACCTGCGTCTGGTGCCTGGATACCTCGCTGGACCTGCGTATGGTGCCTGGATGCCTTGCTGGACCTGCATCTGGTGCCTGGATGCCTCGCTGGACCTGCGTCTGGTGCCTGGATGCCTCGCTGGACCTGCGTATGGTGCCTGGATGCCTTGCTGGACCTGCGTCTGGTGCCTGGATGCCTCGCTGGACCTGCGTCTGGTGCCTGGATGCCTTGCTGGACCTGTGTCTGGTGCCTGGATGGCTCACTGGACCTGCGTCTGGAGCCTGGAGTGGGATGTGGAGGAGCCGTGTAGTCGATGAGCCGTGGCTGGAGACATTGATGTGCGACGATCACCCATACCTGGTGGTGAAGTCTGGCAGGTCGCATGGAGACACGTTGCTGACCTGTGTGAGAAGTCCGCCTTGTTCACCTTGGAGCAGTTAATGGTAGAGGCGCTCATGCGCACCAACGTAGTGGGGTCTGCATCGAATACTACAATCCACCACTACACCGGGGTGCACGGAGGGGATTACCAATGGTGGGTGCTGTCTCCCTGCATCACAGGACGGATGATGCTGGGCTGGCCGGATGCTCTGGAGGGTGAGGCCCCTGTGCTACGCCGCACTTGTGTGGTCTGAGCGCTGCAACTACACGCGTAAGAGAGCCCTGCTGCATCAACTGCATCGGGTGGTTAACCAGCGGAGAACGTGATGACTGCTGTACCCAGCCCAGTGAAAGCACACCTGGCTCAGGCTCCTGCTGGCTGAGTCACAGATTTGGCAAGAGTGCAGTGGACAGTGCCACGGGGTCAATGTAAAGGTATTGAGAAGGTGGGACGCGTAGCGCAGGAGGGCCGGGGGGGAGTTGTTCATGCCTATCACATGTAGATGACGCACCCCCAGTGGCGGCACTACCGCTATGTTGGAAGAGCGTTGCCCCACCACCTCAAGCAGTGCAGAAGAGGAACAATCATCACATGATGATAACACAATCAATCATTCACTCAGGGGAATTGTAAGCGCGCTACTCACCCATGAGGGTCTCAGGGCACTGAGGTGGGGTGCCGCTGATCTGTTAGCTGAAGAGCCAGGTCTTGAGGGTCTTCCTGAAGGTGTACAGGGAGGGGGCACCTCTGATGTCTGCCGGTAGCTCGTTCCCGGTATTGGATGCAATGTGGGAGAAGGATCTCCCGCCTGCTCTGGCTCGGTGGATGTGCGGGGTTTCGGACAGTGCGAGGTTGGAAGATCGGATGTCTCATTTGTGTACGTGGAATTTGATTCTGTCGTTGAGGTATTTGTTTACATTGATGTGTAGTCATTTGTAGGCGTGAGTGATGATTTTGAAGGTCACTCTTTACACCACGGGGAGACAGTGGAGTCTACGTAGGTGTTGGCTGATGTGTTAGTGCCAGGGAATGCCGAGGACGAGTCATGGAGGCGGTGTACTGTAATGTCAGTACTTTGCGGAGTAGGGACTTGTAAATGGCGGCGTAGAGTGCGTGTCCATAGTCCACTCTGCTGGTGATGAGTGAATGGGTGACTGTCTTCCTTGACTCTGGAGGCATCCATTTGAAGGGCTTGCGGAGGATGCAGAGGGTGTTGAAGCAGCTGGAGGTGACGGCGTAGACCTGTCTGCTCATGGTGAGGGATGGGTCGAGTAGGATGCCAAGGTTTCTGGCGTGGTCCGAGTGGGTAGGTGGGCTTCCGAGGGAGAAGGCCACCAGGTGTTGTCCCATGCTGAAGGGGTAGTTCCAAGGACATGGACTTCTGTCTTCATGGCGTTGAGCTTCAGGCAGCTGTTGGTCATCCAGACTGCTACGTCCTGCATTCCTTCCTGGAAGTCGAGTCTGGCGGCGGTGAGGTCTTTGGTGGGGGAGAGGATGAGCTGGGTAACATCAGCGTAGGATACGATGTTGGGGCCGTGTTGTCGGACGGTGGCGACGAGGGGGGCCATGTAGATGTCTGTTAGACCTGGCATCATTGGCGCGGGTCTCCCTTCCTCTTTTCGCTTCTTACCTTTTATGTTGGCTGGATTTAGATGCTCTGGGCACTGTGCCACTGCCAATCAGTGACACAGAGCGAATGCTCCCTGTATAAAGATAACTGTATGAATTGGGATAATAATAATTGGCTCATTTGGTTTACCTGTCAGTCCCTAGTATCAGTGCACTGTGTGTGCCCAGGGCTGGTAGACCAAATACTGCTGGTGGGCCGGCAGTGCTGATTTGCGCTACCCACCGAAGCAGCTTTTAAAGTATGTCTGTGTAGCATGTTCTAATAGCGAGTTACCCTCCATTTCACTGTTTACTATTGTGAGGCTATCCGTTCTCATAGGCCAGAATGGGCAGGCTGAGTATTACATGCCCTAATCCTACCTGCCCCCAGGAACCTAATAGGAACGTCGAATATGATATGTTTAAGCTCAGGACATTGAGATACATCTTTTAGTAAGGATTATTTGCGTAGCCCGTGTTCGAAAATACCTCTGCTAGAAACAAGGTATTTTATGGCCTCACCTTTCCTGTAGGCTTTGCTAGCGTGTGTATTGGCCGTCTGGTTTTGGAGCAGCAGGGCCAGCTGGGTCAGACCTGGCTGGAGAGAGAGATCGGCATTTAGAGTATGGAGAGGGGTGACTCTTTGATCTGAGCAGGGCCGTGCCTGGCAAGGTGAATGATGGCTCCACCTCCCACTGGGCGTCTGATAGCAGACCCCCAGATTCTCAAAGGGCAGGATGTCGCCTCGTAAACCAAGTGCTCCTCGACCCCACCGAACTGGTTCTGGCTGGATGCAGTGATTTGTGACTGCAGAGAACAAAGACTTTTTAGGTATAAAACGCTGCGCTGAAACCTGTTTCAAGTGTGTTCCTTCTGGATGTCAAGACGAAACTCTGTCCGAGCGTACAGAGGAAAGGACTTTGAAACTTCAACCAAGCTTGCTGAAGAAACTACCCAAGGGCCTGAATTGAGAGCGCCTCCTGCTGAAGTCTCAGGGACATTAGACTTCACCCTGTCAGCCACCCGAATTCCTTTGCTAGGAATTCTACTTGCAGGTGAGGCCTCCGTTGAGTAATCCGGAACCTCTAGTCCTACTGTGAGGAACACGGACTGGTAACCCTTGTGAACTCTGTGTGTGGGCCGCCGCAGCTAAGAGAGAGCTGCCGCCGCTGAGTGCCCGCCTTAATTTGAATCTTCAGAACCTTCGCTGAAACTGTGTGGGCCGCCGCAGCTAAGAGAGAGCTGCCGCCGCTGAGTGCCCACCTTAATTTGAATCAACAGAACCTTCGCTGAAACTGTGTGGCCCGCCGCTGCTAAGAGAGAGCTGCCGCCGCTGAGTGCCCGCCTTAATTTGAATCTTCAGAACCTTCACTGAAACTGTGTGGGCCGCCGCAGCTAAGAGAGAGCTGCCACCGCTGAGTGCCCGCCTTATTTTGATTCCTCAGAACCTTCGCTGAAACTGTGTGGGCTGCCGCAGCTAAGAGAGAGCTGCCGCCGCTGAGTGCCCCCCTTATTTTGAATCCTCAGAACCTTCGCTGAAACCCTGTGGGCCGCCGCAGCTAAGAGAGCTGCCGCCGCTGGATGCCCGCACTTGTGTTAGTTGTGCAACATCATGGATTGTCCTTTGAGCCGCCGCAGCTAAGAGAGAGCTGCCGCCGCTGAGTGCTCGCACCCTTGCTAAGTTTGCATCATCGTGATTTGTCCTTTGAGCCGCCGCAGCTAAGAGAGAGCTGCCGCCGCTGAGTGCTCGCACCCTTGCTAACTTTGCATCATCGTGATTTGTCCTGTGAGCCGCCGCAGCTAAGAGAGAGCTGCCGCCGCTGAGTGCTCGCACCCTTGCTAACCTTGCATCATCGTGATTTGTCCTGTGAGCCGCCGCAGCTAAGAGAGAGCTGCTGCCGCGGAGTGCTCGTACCTTTGCTAACTTTGCATCACCGAGATTTGTCCTGTGAGCCGCCGCAGCCAAGAGAGGGCTGCCGCCGCTGAGTGCTCGCACCTTTGCTAACTATCGTGATTTGTCCTGTGAGCCGCCGCAGCTAAGAGAGAGCTGCTGCCGCGGAGTGCTCGCACCTTTGCTAACTTTGCACCATTGGGATTTGTCCTGTGGGCCGCCGCAGCTAAGAGAGAGCTGCTGCCGCTGAGTGCCCGCGTCCTTGTCAACCTTGCACCATCGTGAATCGTCCCGTGGGCCGCCGCAGCTAGGAGAGCGGTGCTGCCGCCGCGAGCCCACCACGGAGCTGCACAACGAGAGTCATCGCCACCACCAGCTCGGGCCGCCGCAGCCGCGTGCTGTTGCCGCTGGGAGCCCGCCTGTCCCCGAGTGCCCGAATCATTGTGAGTGCACTTTGCAGACCACTGCCATCGAGAAATGTGGTCGCTGGGAGTCCGCCTGTCACCGTCTCCTCTTCTTCGAGAAGCTACGTGCTGTGTCCCCGTCCAACGGCAGGTATCTGGTGCGCAACGGGTCGCGTAGACCCAGGCCTTGAACTCAGTCAGTGCCATGTTCTGGTGAACACGTTATTGCCTTTTTAAGTCCCTACTGATTTACGTGCATTGTGACTGGTTAAAACGCTTTTGAGAGTCTCGTACTAAACCTTAGATAAAGATACTATTTTTTCTATACCTACTTGAGTTGTGTCCTTTTGTGGTGTCGTTACTGCCTTGTTGTGCATGGTCATAAATGCTTCACACACTGCCTCTGAGATAGGCCTAACTGCTCGTGCTACGTTACCACAGGGTTGAGCAGGGGTTATCAAAGGGGGTGGCACACTTGCCCTGACTTAGGAAGAAGGGTCCCTATTTGGACATTGGCGCCAGCCATGGCCAACTAGAGACCCCCATTTCTAACAATGTTGAATAGGGTCGGGCTCAGAGATGACTCCTGTGGGAGTCTGCATGTGATTTACGTGGGATAGGAGAGGAAGGGTGGCAGTCTGATCCTTTGGCTTCTTCCGGGGAGGAATGATCGGATCCAGTCTAGGGCTGTACCTTGTATGCTGGTGTCGTGTATTCTTGCGACAGGTGTGCGGTGGGAGACGGTGTAGAAGGCCGCTGAAAGCTCGAGTGGGATGAGGTCTGCGGAGTGGCCTTGGTCCAGGAGGGTGCGGATGTCATCTGTGGCAGTGAGTAGGACGGCCTCGTTGCTGTGGTTGGTTCGAAATCTGGATTGTGACGGGTCGAGGATGGCGTTGCCATCAATAAATCGCGTCAGTTCCCTGTTGACTGTTCACTTTGCAACTTTGTGCGCGAAGGGGAGGTGCGAGATGAGCCGGTGTTTCTTGAGGTCGGTGGGGTCAGCTGTGATCTTTTTGAGCAGGGGCCAGACTTCTGCATGCTTCCAGTCGTCTGGGTAGGTGCCTATTTTGAAGGTGGTGTTGATGGTGTGTTGTAGTTCTTGTGTGATGGCGTCCGTGGCTCTGTGGTAGATGTGAGGAGCGCATGGGTTGGTGGGCGCCCCTGAGTGGATGCCTTTCATGGTTGAGGCGGTGTCTCCGGCTGTGACTGGCTGCCAGGTGGAGATGTTGGGCTGAATGGTGTGTCCGTGGGCCAGGGTTTCTGTAGACGAGGGTTCCTGGGAGTGTGGAGTTGTGGTTGGTCTGGATCTGGAAGTGCAGGTGTTCGGCGGTGGGGAAGGATTTGCTGGAGGTGGTGAGGGTGGTTTTGGGGGCAAATGCGAGGCCCCCTCCCGGGTGGTTGTGGCGGTCCTTCCTCTGGATCTTGTATCCGTTCGGGATGGCGAGGTTGATGTCGGGTGCGGAGGAGGCGTTGGTCCAGGTCTCTGTGAAGAAGGCGATGTCGGGCGAGAGAGAGTCGAGTAGGTTCCAGATTTCCACAGCGTGTTTGTGCACGGAGCGCACGTTGAGGAGGATGCATCTTAGGGTGTCGCCGGTGCTGGCGTCGGCTGTGTTGGAGTCCAGGTTGGTGATTACGCTCTGGCGGCAGTGGAGGCAGGAGAACTGGCCGTCGGTCATGTTAGCCGAGGCCTGTTGTCAGTCTCTGACTTTTCCAGGGTTGAGTGCATGGAGGGTGGCTGTGCTGTAGCAGTGGGTGGCCCGTGATCCAGGGTTCGTGGTGCTGGTCGTGGTTGGGTTGCGGACGGGCGCTGACGGGCTTGTATTAGGCGCGCCATCTGTGCATCAGCGGCGCCTGTGTCCGCTGCGCAATTGAGCAGCGTCTGCCATGTATGAGGGGAGGGTGGAGGATCGATCAGCTGGGAGGCGGGAATGGGCGAGGACAGGGGTGCGGGGCCACAGGGGCAGCAGCGGCAGGAAGCAGGAAGTGCAGGCTCAGAGAAGCCAAAAAATCATTTATAAAGGGGGAACACAAGGGCTAACTAACTGATGTAATTATTCTATGTATCTTTGGGGGGGAGGGTGGGTAGGACTGCTCCAAACACGGAGCAGGGCATGGGTGGATTGGCATGCCCACTCAAGTGCGCAACGACTGTTTGTTCGGCCCACTCAGGCTGCCCAATGCAGTCATGCACACTTCCCTGTTCGCAATGCAGGCTGCATTACAGCCTGCATGGAGAACATGCCCACCCCCCTGTCCCGGGCTGCATGACTTGTCCCGTTGCCAATTACCAATCCCACCACTGGATTGCAGCGTTGTGATTGACTCCGGGGAGGGACCCTGGCTGGCTACTTCCTATTCCTGGAAGCAGACGCAGGAGAGCAGGAGCTAAGAAGACACGGGACCCGGCTTGGAGGTAAGACTTCCCTCAATAAATTTTCACAACACCCGCTCATACACACATCCCCCGTCCATGCACCATCCAGTGTTCTTTCCATGGTTTACCACCCCACAGCTGTCCAGACCCCCCGCACTTCTCAATGTTGTCCGCTGTGCGCCCATGCACAGCGGGCGTACCACTTGTGTGCCAAAGGCACATACGTAGTTGCGACACATGCCATAACCTCGCATTCCATTCCAATGCATACTAATAATAGGCAGATTGCAACAGTAGGGTAGTTGTTGCATGGCGGAGACATCAAGATCACTGTTCCCACTTCAGTGAGTGCAACCCAACACTAACCTTTGCACAACAAAACCTAACATGAACCCTTGAATCCCTTTTAGAACCCCCAGAACACACTGGAAAATCACATTTGAGACAAATGCACATCCCATTTTTCGTATTTTACCCCAAAGCACACCCCAAGTTTCATATATGACCCCCAAATACACCCCAAGTTTCAGATTTGACCCCCAAATACACCCCAAATTTCATATTTTACCCCCAAATACACCCTAAATTTCATATTTTACCTCCAAACACACCCCAATTTTCATATTTGTCCCCAAAAGCACACCCCATTTTTCAAATCTGACCCCCAGAAAAACAACAATTTTCATTTTTGACACCAAAACACATTCACACATGAAAAAGTTAAAATTACCCCATAACTGACCTCACAATGCGTTGTAATCGAATGCGATGTTAAGGCACCCGCGTTGTCGGAGTTGCGTTGTTAACGATGTACTGCCTGCATTGTAATGGTCGTCTCCAGTGCCAAAGGCAACCCATAGGCTACGCCGTTTGCGTCCGTCAGCCCCTGGACCGCACTCAGCACCAAGGAGCATTCCTCTTGGTCACTCCACCGCTACGACGCCTGCACCCTCCTCGCCATCAACCCTGGACTCCAGCTCGCCTGCCAGGACCTACCTCTGCTCCGTACCGGACTTCGCCTTCGCCATCACAGACGGCTGCAGTATCACCCGCAAGAGTGTGTGTTTGCTGCCCAGCGCTCAGGGAGTTCCTCAGAACCAGTTTTAAATAATGCTTTTAGTTTGTATGTACTGTGGTTGCATTTGAATTTGTCACTGTGTATTTTTAAAACAAACGCTTGATTCCGCCGTGAACAGCGCTATCGGCGCCACTAGCCTCGTTTTAGCCTTCTAGTGCCACTCCCCAGGGCAGCCAATCAGAGCGGGTGAGGGGTGGAGCTGACACCAACACCGGATATTTATGCCGGCAAGATCGCGGGAGCGCTCACAGAGTGTGTGTTTGCTGCCCAGCGCTCAGGGACTTCCTCAGAACCAGTTTTAAATAATGCTTTTAGTTTGTATGTACTGTGGTTGCATTTGAATTTGTCACTGTGTATTTTTAAAACAAACGCTTGATTCCGCCGTGAACAGCGCTATCGGCGCCACTAGCCTCGTTTTAGCCTTCTAGTACCACTCCCCCAGGGCAGCCAATCAGAGCGGGTGAGGGGTGGAGCTGACACCAACACCGGATATTTATGCCGGCAAGATCGCGGAGCGCTCACAGAGTGTGTGTTTGCTGCCCAGCGCTCAGGGAGTTCCTCAGAACCAGTTTTAAATAATGCTTTTAGTTTGTATGTACTGTGGTTGCATTTGAATTTGTCACTGTGTATTTTTAAAACAAACTCTTGATTCCGCCGTGAACAGCGCTATCGGCGCCACTAGCCTCGTTTTAGCCTTCTAGTGCCACTCCCCAGGGCAGCCAATCAGAGCGGGTGAGGGTGGAGCTGACACCAACACCGGATATTTATGCCGGCAAGATCGCGGGAGCGCTCACAGAGTGTGTGTTTGCTGCCCAGCGCTCAGGGAGTTCCTCAGAACCAGTTTTAAATAATGCTTTTAGTTTGTATGTACTGTGGTTGCATTTGAATTTGTCACTGTGTATTTTTAAAACAAACGCTTGATTCCGCCGTGAACAGCGCTATCGGCGCCACTAGCCTCGTTTTAGCCTTCTAGTGCCACTCCCCCAGGGCAGCCAATCAGAGCGGGTGAGGGGTGGAGCTGACACCAACACCGGATATTTATGCCGGCAAGATCGCGGGAGCGCTCACAGAGTGTGTGTTTGCTGCCCAGCGCTCAGGGACTTCCTCAGAACCAGTTTTAAATAATGCTTTTAGTTTGTATGTTTTGTATTTGCATTTGAATTTGTCACTGTGTATTTTTAAAACAAACGCTTGATTCCGCCGTGAACAGCGCTATCGGCGCCACTAGCCTCGTTTTAGCCTTCTAGTACCACTCCCCCAGGGCAGCCAATCAGAGCGGGTGAGGGGTGGAGCTGACACCAACACCGGATATTTATGCCGGCAAGATCGCGGGAGCGCTCACAGAGTGTGTGTTTGCTGCCCAGCGCTCAGGGAGTTCCTCAGAACCAGTTTTAAATAATGCTTTTAGTTTGTATGTACTGTGGTTGCATTTGAATTTGTCACTGTGTATTTTTAAAACAAACGCTTGATTCCGCCGTGAACAGCGCTATCGGCGCCACTAGCCTCGTTTTAGCCTTCTAGTGCCACTCCCCCAGGGCAGCCAATCAGAGCGGGTGAGGGGTGGAGCTGACACCAACACCGGATATTTATCCCGGCAAGATCGCGGGAGCGCTCACAGAGTGTGTGTTTGCTGCCCAGCGCTCAGGGAGTTCCTCAGAACCAGTTTTAAATAATGCTTTTAGTTTGTATGTACTGTGGTTGCATTTGAATTTGTCACTGTGTATTTTTAAAACAAACGCTTGATTCCGCCGTGAACAGCGCTATCGGCGCCACTAGCCTCATTTTAGCCTTCTAGTGCCACTCCCCAGGGCAGCCAATCAGAGCGGGTGAGGGGTGGAGCTGACACCAACACCGGATATTTATGCCGGCAAGATCGCGGGAGCGCTCACAGAGTGTGTGTTTGCTGCCCAGCGCTCAGGGAGTTCCTCAGAACCAGTTTAAAATAATGCTTTTAGTTTGTATGTACTGTGGTTGCATTTGAATTTGTCACTGTGTATTTTTAAAACAAACGCTTGATTCCGCCGTGAACAGCGCTATCGGCGCCACTAGCCTCGTTTTAGCCTTCTAGTGCCACTCCCCCAGGGCAGCCAATCAGAGCGGGTGAGGGGTGGAGCTGACACCAACACCGGATATTTATGCCGGCAAGATCGAGGGAGCGCAGCGGACGTGCGCAGCGGGCGCGCTGGCGGCGCGCCGAAGGCGCGCCAAAGGCAAGCCCGTCTGCGCCCGTCCGCGCACGATCCAAGCACAGCGCCAGCCATGCTGTGCGTGATACTGGAAGACTCTGCTATTCGAGCCAGACACTGCGGGAGATAGGTGAGAATGGTGGTATCAGGGTAGGACTGCCTCTAACTGAGAACCCGGTTAACCCAAGGCTTGATTGTCCTAGGAAAGAGGCACTGGTCTGTGGGCTACTTAACGTTAGATCTCTCCCTAAACATGTCATAGAGATCCAATTGCTCATTGAAATGCATCACCTTGACATGTTACTTATGACAGAGACTTGGACCTATCCTGATTCTGCTCTTGAACCAGGACTGGCGTGTCCTCCAGGCTATACGTTTTTTCATAAGCCCAGAACTATAGGTAGAGGCGGTGGGGTGGGTCTTATGTTTAGAGAAGGATGGGATTTTGTCCCCTTGGATATTGATGCTGTAGAGGGTTTCGAGCTTCTGGGGTTCTCCTTAAAAAGACCCCAGGGGCATTTATTAGATGGTATAGTATGCTATAGGCCCCTGGTGCGGTCAACCTATCTCAATTGCAGGTGCTGATTGATGTTTTTAATAATATGGCTGTTACTCACTCGAGACTGCTGATCGTAGGGGATTTTAATCTCTGGCTAAATGGGACCTTAGATACAGGATTTAATACTCTTCTCCAATCTTGTGAAAGTCTGGGCCTGCTCCAGGGAGTAACTGGATCTACACACATAGGAGGGCATTTGCTTGATCTTGTCTTCAGTGAGGAAGGGGTCACTGACCATATGGAGGTGCTTCCTGTAGATTGGACTGACCACCATTTGGTTAAATTTCAGACGGCCATCCCCAGTCGAGGAGCTCCTGTTTTGAGGGATGTTAGCAGCTTCGTGGGAAGGGATTGGAAGAGGATATTGGAAAAGGCGTCACAGTCACCTACGTTCTCTATTAATGGGGATTTGGATGTGCTTAGGTCAGTGGAGGAGAACTATATGGACCTCCGTAATCTCATCATTTCAATTGTCAATGAAATTGCCCCTTTGAAAAATTGTAAAAATAGGGGTAGACCTTCTGCTAGGTGGTTCAACGAAAAACTGAAAGCCTTGAAATTAAAATGTAAACAGGCAGAAAGGAAGTGGAGAAAGTACTACATGAATGAGGATAAGATTGCCTGGAAAGTGGCTATTTCTCTCTACAAGAAAGAAATTCTTGCTGCGAAGCAGGAATATTTCGCAGAGCTTATTTTGAAATCGCTGAATGAGTCTAAATGTATTTTTAAAATTGTTGATGACTTTACTAATCCTCAGTGCTTACAAAATAAGGTTCAGCCTACTCAAGATCTTTGTGACAGTTTGGCTACTTTTTTAATGATAAAATCAGAACCATCATCTCTGGTCTCAAAAAAACCTCTCTGGGGGACAGAGGCTGTGACTTTAGGGGCAGCTATTCCGTTTGTTGATACGGGAGGGGTGCCTGGCGTAGGAACACAGATTGGTGAAGGGACCGATAAACGGAGTTTTTTGGACCATTTCGAGCCCCCTTCGGATGAGGAAATATTATAGGCTTGCTATGGGTGTCTCTTCGGGCTCTCCATTGGACCCCCTTCCGCATAAAATCTGGAAGGAATTTGCATCAGAACTTTTCCCCAGGCTTCGACAGATATGTAATCAATCATTATCTAGTGGAGCTGTACCATCTGGCTGGAAACAGGCTGTAGTTACGCCACTCTTGAAGAAGGCCACTCTTGATCCAACCTGTCCGGGTAACTATCGGCCCATCTCTCTCCTCCCCTACCCAGTGAAGATCCTTGAACGTTTGGTTAGCAAATCTCTGTCAGTTTTTTTAGAACGTAACAACTGTCTGGCAGATGTACAATTCGGTTTCCGTCCAGAAGACGGAACCGAGTCAGCCTTGGTGACCGTGTTGGATGATTTGCGTCTGTTGGCAGACAGGGGACAATCAGCAATACTTATTTTGCTCGACCTGTCTGCCGCTTTCGACACGGTCAACCATGACATTTTGCTAACACGTTTAGAGGAGGTGGGAGTAGTGGGCACTGCCCTGGACTGGTTTCGATCCTATTTATCTGGCAGGTGTCAGGCAGTGGCCCTTCCCCCTGTCCAGTCAGCCTTCACTAATATCTGTCATGGGGTTCCACAAGGATCTGCCATCAGCCCAATTTTATTTAACATCTACTTGAGCCCACTGATTAATATCATTGGGCTCATAATGTAAAATTGGTGAATTATGCTGATGACACTCAGATTATTATATCTCTTGATGGAACGTTACCCAATGCCCTGGAGGATTTTCATGCATGTATGCATGACACTGCGCAGTGGTTACGTAATAACTCTTTGCAATTTAATTCGGATAAGACCGAAATTGTACACTGCGCAGTTGGGAAGGTCCATCTGCCTCTTCCTCACAACTTCTGGCCCCTTGGTTCATCTACTGTTTTGGCGCCATCTAAGACGGTGCGAAATTTGGGAGTTATATTTAATGCCAACCTGTCACTGGAGACGCAAGTGAACAAGTTGGTGGGGTGCTGTTTTGGCCTCATTAGGGCTCTGAGAAAGATTCTTCCGTTGCTCCCAATTTCGGTTAGAGCCTTGGTTGTTCAAGGCGCCATCCTAAGTAGACTTGACTACTGTAATGCTCTGCTGCTGGAGTCCCCTAAGTATTTGATACAGAGACTGCAGCGTGTCCAGAACACAGCTGCGAAATTGGCCTTGTCTAGACCACGAAGTTTTTCCGCCTCAATGTGCCTATCGGAGCTACATTGGCTCCCTGTGCAGCAAAGAATTTATTTTAAATCCCTATGCATGGGGTTTAGGGCGTTACATGGACTCGGTCCTAGACCGTTGCAGAATAAATTGGTCTGGTATACTCCTACCCGGACCCTTCATTCCTCTTCTGCTTATTTGGCAAAGGTACCCAGGTTCAACAAGGTCAGATTGGGAGGAAGGTCTTTTAGTGTTGCTGCTGCAAAGCTTTGGAACACACTCCCAATTGAAATCAGACAATGCAGTATCCTGTCTCTGTTCAGGAAAAGGATCAAAACGTGGTTGTTCCCCAGATAGTGATCCTGTCGTCCTTTTGAGCAATGTTTTTAGGTTCTGTCCTTTCTTGCTTGACGTTGGTCTGCATACATGTATTTTTAGCGCCAGGGTACCCGTAGGGTGTTTGTTGCGCTCTATAAATGCCATATACAATACAATACAATACAAGGAGCACCCCGACAGTCAAGGAGGATGCATTGCCGTCACCTACAGGGGCACACTCCGACTGACCATGCACTCTAATGTGCCAAGGGTGACCATGGACCACGTCAACTCCCAGATCCGGACCAAGCTCAAGAACATCCTCTGTGGCACCCTCATGTGCAGGCCCCCCGGGCCATGGCCCCCCATTCGCCAATCCCATTTAGGACCTAATTGCACCCCATGTCTCCCATCCACCAACAACATCCAACTCGGTGCACTCAAGTTCCACCTGGGCAACCCCAGTGACCAGAGCACCACCCCCTCCTGGGGAAGGTCACTGACATCAGACGCAAGCAGCAAGTCACCTCAACAGGCCACATAGCAGGACACACGGTCGGGCACGTCACCTCCGCCAGTGGGTACTTCAACTACAGCCACAACACCGGACTCTCCTGCACTACCATCATTGGATGAATGACGTCTTCACCTTGCCCATCAGACGCCAGCGCCAACATCGCACTCCGTCGCAGCTGGATCCAGGCCACCGCAGAACGTCTCGTCGACTCCCTACGCACCACCACTCCACCAGTGTTTCCAAACGATGACACCACAGCGCGCATCCACCACCGATGGATCTCCAACGTCGCAGACATTCGGGCACCCCTCATGAACGGCACTGCGTCAGTACCTTCTGCCTGCCTCATGGCAGGCATGAGGGTGATGCAGTGCCACAGGGATGGGCTGGCCCCATGCATTGCTGGAGTTGCGTCATGGTTGTGACACGACTGCAGCAATGCATGACTTTAGCGCAGACAGATACGTCAGGATTCCTGACGTATCTGTCTGTCAAGACCTCCCTTGCTTGCGCCAGTGCTTTTTTGGAAAGATCTGTCAAGAAACGATGCATGAGGAAATACCCACACTGGCGATGGTTGGGTCCGGTGTGGAAAGCTGCATTGCGCTCCATTCTGAGGAAGATGCGAGCTCCGTGTGGCCATTGCGATTGGAAACTGCAGTTCACTTCCTGCTTGGGTTCTCGGTCTAGTTGTTGAAACTCGAGACCCCCAAGCGGGAACAATGCGCCTGCGCGAGCTAAGCGCGACGCACTTCAACTGATTCCTGTCAGGAACAGCTGCGTTTCATGAGGGCTCTGTCAAAGATTCCCTCGCGGCATTCTTAGCTGGTTTCTTTGAGTTTTCCATAGATTATTGCCAGAGAATAGAGCGTTCCGCGACGTTTCCTCAAGGGAGCTGAGGGCGTCGATGTAATTTTGATGAACTTTATTTTTTCCTTCAAAACCCAAGATTTATCCCCCTTGAGAGTCGAAGGCTTCACTCTTTGGAGCTTCCAGCGACGAGGGACCCGAGGTTGGTGTGAGAGCTAGCTTCTGTGAAGAGAGGCTTCTCCCATTTCACAAGTAAGATGAACTTGACTGATTTACAGAGCGCGAATGCCAGCTGTTAATCGCGCCTAGAGAGAGCGGAGTATTTTAGAGACCATATTGCAGCGCTTCTCAGCATTTCAGTGAGCGTGTGGTACTTTGGCTCCTTTTTCTTGAATAAGACTTCAGAGACAGTTCTCCAGTGTGAGGAATTCTTCCAGCAGCATTCAGGAAATAAAAAAAAAAGAAACTATTTACCAAGTATAAGTCAACCTTCCAAGGGCTCAATTTTGGAGACTGTTCAGTAGCGAGGATTCTATTGCTACCGATTGTATGATAACTTTTTACCATTATTGAGCTGCAGAATCTCAGAATTATTATCTAATGTCTGCGCCTTGAACCAAATTCAGAACTGTTATGCGCAGAGTGTGTTGACCTGAAGTTCTTTCAATTAATCAATATAAATACAACACACAAAGAGAGAGGCTATTTCCTTGGGTCAAAAAAGGTAATTAGGGATAGTGGATTAGAATCAAGCACCCACCAAGAGGTAGTTTAGGGATAGTAGTAATTGTTTGTGTTTTCTTGCAGGCTCCAGAGATGAAACACTGAAGGTGGGCCGTACCCTGAGGCAGTCTCTCTTCTTTGTCTTCCCATTCCCCTTTCCCCCGAGCTGGGGCCAGAGGCAGTTCTACCTCTAGACTGTTGCTGGCGACGGTTTGGAGGAATTGTGGACCAATAATCTGCTTCTGAGGAGATCGCACGTTCTGATTTCTGACACTGTCGTTACTTGCGTCATGGAGCGCTGTCCAGTGAGTACAGCGCATCCATGCTGTTGCAAGGAGGGCGTGATGAGAAGTGTTGCAACGCTGTCTTGTCGCAGCGCAGTAACACTTTTCATTACTGGGGCACAGGAATGCGCACTATCTTAGTGATGGTGCGCATTCCTGCACTATGGGGCAGATTTACAATAACTGGCGCATCCCTGCAGATCAGCAGGGATGCGCCAGTTATTTTGTGTGATGTTAGGAACTCCTTGCGCCACCATGGATGCACTGCATTTACAATGCAGCGCACTGTGGCGCAAGGAGAGACAGATGCATGACGCATCTGTCAGCGTATAGGTGACGCAGTGCTGGAGTCTTGTCGCAAGCGCGATGCTACTCCAGCACTGCTCAGGGGCATCCTATACTTGCAATGCTGCGTCACTCCTTACACCTGCTACAAGCAGGAGTAAGGTTTTGACGCCGCAGGGACGTAAATGTGACTCAGTGAAATCTTGTAGATTTCACTGTGTCACTTTTACGGGGCTTCCTTATGACGGAACGCCCACCCTGCATACATTATACCTGACGCAGGTATAATGTAGCGCAGGGCTTTACAACGTGACACATCTCACTAGATGCGTCACGTTGTAAATCTGTCGCATAGTGGCGCATTGTTTACTACGCCGCTGCGTCACATAAGTGGCGCAATGGTGTCGTAAAGATGTTGCAAGGGGATTGTAAATGTGCCCCTATATTTTTGTCGCAGGGCAGCGTTGCAACATTGCTTGCAGCGCAGTCCAGCACCAAAAACATGCATAGGTGTGGGCCCAAGTCTTATCCAAATTTTTAAGACCTGCTTTTTTCTGGTCTTAAATTCCTGCAGCTAACAGGCCTTAGCGACACTTTTTTTACCGCTTCGCGGGTCTGGGCCATCCTTGCTAATAGGGCGAAGTGCGGTTAGCGGGCGTTTTTGTGAAGTTTAGAGACAGAACGCCTACCTTGCATGTCATTAGTGATAAATATCGTTGGCATGCAAGGCGATAAAAAAACGGCTGCTATCGCCAGTAAGCTGTCGCTAACGGCTGTTAGCGACAGCTTGCTAATAGGGCGATAAAAATATCGCCACTTTAGCGGCAAAAAAGTGCTGCTAAAGCGGCGATTGGCCCTTGATAATATGCCCCCACAAGTTTTCACGGAATTACTCTAGAAGAGTAATTCTGCATTTTGCACTATTTTTATAGCACAAAAATGCCCTCACAGTTCCAGATGGAGTCAAGGATGCATTTTGCACTAAGAAATACCGTTAATGGAACATAACATGAATAGAAATTCAGAACCACACTCCGTAGATTTCCTGAAAAAAAAACGTGTCTCTTTCACCACTCCCATTGTGTTTACGCATTTAAAAAAGAGTGTCAGGAGACAAAATTGTAACAGACTTCTACATGTGGAGGTGATATTGCAGAGCCACACCGGTTATAAGAAACACAATTAATGGTATTTAAAACATAAGATTTTGTAAGTGCTATTCTTGTGTAACTCATGTAAACAATAATTAAGCTCATAACCGTCCATATTTTAACTAAAAATAAACTAAGTGTGAAAGCTAGAAAAACATCCAAAAATTGGTCAGCATACATCCGTAACCTATTAGTATTTCTAAACAATATTAGATTTAGCTGGATCGCAGTTTGAAGTATAAATGTATCAAAATATTTATTGATTGTGAGCATCGCTCCCAAAGAACTGGTATTTCTTCTTGCCCTACCCCATTTGCTGGGGACATTATAACCATTCCATTCATTAATACATATGGATATGGGTGGTTCTTTTCCACTCCTCTTCTAAATTAGTTACACCAGACAAGAGAGAATGCTATTAGTGGAAGCTATTGTACTGTATCTTTTCATTCTGGAGGCAAGCAAGTCACAAAGGTTCAATCTGTAAGCAGATGTGTTAGTGCACCAGAGAATAGACAAAATCTTCTCTGGTTGTCATAATGTGAATAGCAGCAAATGTGCAGAACATGCTCCATATAGAGTTTCCAGGGGAAGCTCAATGTCATTTGTCTAGCTTTAAAGTATAACGTACTGTCTAGAATGAGTATCAGGAGAAATCATTCACAACAATAGCAACTGGCTATCCTGCAGCATTGTGCCACAGGCAACCACCAACTTAGTTTTGCTTGTCAGGTGGCAGATCACAAACTACATTATTTCACATATGGATCAGGTGAACAAAGCAACTTTATACATTTGGACAGCACATCAGACTCTACACTGACAGAGAAAGCTGTGAATGTGAGAAGGTCTTACACAGTAGAAAATGACAATACTGCATAAGCACCGGGGGGCGTGGCTTGACGCGCGTCGAAGACGGCTGCCGTTCTTTGAGCTCTGCAACATCTCCGGTGCGGACACTCTGCCTGGGACATTCGTCATATATTATAAACTCACTTTTCGACGTCGGAGCTCAGCGTGAACACTGCATGAGCACTGGGAAGCGGTCTTTATTGCTTGAAACCACTTCAGGAAGCTATCGTTCATGCCTGGCCTGCTCCTCAGCGATGGTTCTAAAATGGAGGCGGATGATTAAAGTCTGTCAGAGTAAGTGGCTTCCGTGGACAACTTGAAAGAAAACCCCACTCAGTTGCGGTCGCTGCAAGAATAATGAACGGCCGCTATTAGTAAGTGCTAATTTGAAGTGGTTCTGTGGATTATATGAATCCACATTCCGTTTTACTGGTTTTTACTCAGTAACTCTGTGACTCTTTGACTCTGTGGATTAAAATGGTGGCTCGAACGTTCGTTTTCTTAAAGCTGTTCCCGGCGCTGGTTCTTATTACTTAAATTCCGCACTTCTTGACAACTTCTACGGCTCTCTGAGGCTTATTATCTTTTTCATTTGGAATACGTTGCCTTATTGGTTTCAATGGTCTCTATGGTCCGTTTGCCAATTGCCACACATAACACCACATGTTTCTGTTAAACGCACTGCATTGGTGTACATCATCTGCCTCAAGTGGTGTATATGATTTTATGCTCAGTGAATATTTAGGCTCAATGAAATATTTGTCAGACACAGATTGCGCCCACATCATCTCTGGATTTGTTAACAACATATAGCGATATACAAAGAAGTTGCTAAATTCATTCTGCAGCAGTTGTGATTACATGTACCCATTACCTGCACATTTTTTCAGTGAATCCTGGTCATTGCTTTATTCACGCCTTGCAGAGATTGTCAGTGGTAACAAATCTATTTTTTGTCTTCATGGTCATATGCACTTGAATGCAATCTTTGATTGTCTTAATCCTTTTTAGTTAGTTGCCAATGTTATCATGCATATTCATCATCATCATCAAATAACTTTATTCGATTTCGAATAAATCATAAAAGTTTGCATAAAATCTTACATTCTCAAACAGCCATTTTTAAAAGATTTCTGCACAAAATTTTAAAACAATAGACAAAAGTTAATACCAGGTTAAAAATGATTCGATAAAAGCATTTTATAATTCATAACGTTTCCTAATTAAAAAAACTATTTTAATGAAACTAAGCACAGAGCTACAAATAGTCGTAGTCGAGAGCGACCTCAAGTAATCAAAACCCTCAACATAAGAACATGGGCGAATGTCCTTTAAAATGGGCTTAATAAAACGAGTTCTTGGGTCCTTATACAATGTGCAAAATAACATAAGATGCAGAGTACTCTGTTCGGCTGCGTTATTACATGGACAGGGGGGAAGACTCTCACACCAACCCGCCTGTTTCGGAAAAGCCACAAGAAAATGCACTGTGCTCAAACGAAATCTAGTCAGAAGGAAACGCGAATAGGCCTGCGTAGTAAAAGACAAATAAAACTTTTGCCGATTTAAAAGTACACAATCCATTGTGTCTTTCGCTCCGGTTAGACAAACCTAAAATAGTGTCATATGCATTCTTAATAATCATTTTCTTATTGGGTTGGATAGTCTCTGGACTATTATAAAAGTCTTCAAGACCCAGCTTATAAAGGTTTCCTTAACATAACATAACCATGGGACCGCCATAGCGTTGTCTAAATTCATACAGTCTCTTAAAATCCCTCTTGAAAATAACAATTCTTCTGAAGTCCAAATTTTACACCATAAAAGCAAAGGGGCAATGCGAATTCTGTCTGTTACATATTCTAAACCCACCTCCAAATGACAGAATAATGTGGAGGAACTACTGGGGATAAGTAGGAGTCTTTTTAAAAATGTATTCTCTAATATTTGGATTTGAGAACTTTTATGGTATCCCCATACCGCTGCCCCATAAGTGGCCACTGACAGGCATTTAGATTTGTACAATGTTTTCAATTCGGCTACCGGCTTGTGTCCAAGTTTACTGGCAAAGCGGAAAAGTCCTTCTATGGTTCTCTTAGTCTGTTGCAGCCTTGTCGTAATCAAATGATCCCAACTTAGTTTATTATTAAAAGCATTCCCCAGGTAAGTAAAATTTGGCACTTTCTCAATAACCATTTCATTCACTGTGTATTTACGTGTTTTAATTTTGTTTGGACCGCAGGTCATAATAAAAGATTTACTAAAATTAACCTTAAGATCCAACCCCATCATAAACTCAGTGAATGCATTCAGACATTTTTGGAGACTGTTAGCTGTTAGGGTCATCAGGACTGTGTCATCCGCGTAGGATAATAATGGTACTTGTCTGCCTCCTACCTTTGGAAAATCCAAATGTTGTTGTAATAAAAATGTTCTAAGCCATTTGTGTAAATTAAAAATAAGAAGGGAGCAAGGATACAGCCCTGACGTACTCCCTCAGTCGAAGCAATTGACTTGGTCTTTTCCCCCCCTGGGCCATACCGAATAGCTACAGTAGTAGATGCATGTAATCTACGCAGGAGGGTGACAAGGGGTTCCTCAAATCCCATAGTATCCATTAATGACCACAACTTGCCCCTGCACACTGTATCAAAGGCTCTGGACAAGTCCATGAAGGCCAAGTGGATTGAAACTCCCCTGGCCTTCATGTACTTGCCCATGATCAAAGACAAGTTAAGGCATTGCTCGGTCGTTCCCATTCCCTTTCTAAAACCAAATTGTGTATTTACTATAATTCCGGAGGTGTTGGCCCATGACTCCAGGCGTGCCAGAATAACCCTCGCCAGCAGTTTACAAGAGGCATCTATTAAGGAAATCGGCCTGTAGCATGTGGGGTCATTTCTGTTTCCCTTTTAAAAATCGGTGCCACTACGGCTTTTTCCATGATGATGGAATTCGACCCATGATTACTGCTTTAAAAACATTTAACAACAGGGGAGCCCATATTTCAGTATTACTTTTAAATAAATCCAAAGGCACGCCCGTCTGGCCCTGGAGCTTTTAGTGGGATGCCCTTTCTCAGTGCCTCCTCTACTTCATTTAAAGTAAGTGATATACTAAGTTGTTGTGCTGATTGTTTGTTAATAATTATTTTATCCTCACAATCACTTAATGAGACACCCTTTGGGTTAAATATCTTGGAAAAATGGGTCTCCCACACCTCCCCCATGATGTGAGAATCCATGGTCCTTATGTCATTAGAAAAGAGAGGGCGATTAAGGACCTCCCAAAAGCTCCTGGAGTCTTTCAGGGCACTTGCCTTTTCAAGGTCATCCCAAGCCTGCCTTCTCAATTCGTCTTTCCTTTGTTCGATTACCTTTTATAAGTACGTCTAGCTACTTTTATCATATCCCTATCACGAGGGACTAAATGTAAAGCCTTTTTCAGTTCTTTTTGCGCTGTGGAGCACTCGTTATTGAACCATCTTATTAAGGGGGACTACCCTTTCTTGCCGGTCTGAATACATTTTTAGCCACATCATCGCAAATGATTTCGAAACTATACACTATATCGTCTGGGTCAGAGGTATCCGTTAAACAGGTCATCATTTGTGTAAGGTTTGTTTTTACAATAGACTCTTCAAAGTCCTTATGGTCTATCACATTCCATTTCAACCTTATACCTTGATTATGATTATATTTTATATGGGTATCTATAGTTTTGCCTTTAGATGCCACAATTTGTAAAGAGACAATAAGGGGATTGTGGTCGCTGGCAGGATTAGGTTCAACCACAAAATTTTCAACAAGATGCGTGTACCTGCCAGAAATCAACATAAAGTCGATTGTACTTACACGGCCCCCCGAAAAGTCGGGTATTGGACCGCTGGAGCGCTGACCACAGTATCAATCATACGTAAGTCATTTACTATGATAATGGAGTTCAGCGCATCGCCCTGTGGGGTATGTTTAAAATGGGTCAAAGGTTGATCATTAGAATCTACTAACCCACAAGCCTTACTCCCGCTATACTGACATACGGTGCAATTGAAATCTCCCACCCAAATAATACATAAAGGGGAGAATCCAACTGCTACCTTAGCAATCTCTTCCTCAAGCGAATTAATAACCCCAGCGATCTGGGTATCAAAGATGTTATAATACCAGTTAACCAGCAATATAGGTACAGTCATCAAGTTAAAACACAGGATTAGCTGGAACCAAGGGGAATCAATTACCTTTTCTATTTTTAGTGTCTCATACTGCACCGAAATTAGAGTCACTAAGCCTCCTTTGCCCTCCCAGCTAATGACGGCTCAGCTTGGACAGTTAGTGAGGTATATCCAGCCAAGGAGACGTCATCCCTACTCCAGGTTTCCTGTGTGCAAATAATATCAAAGGTTTTGACATACTGAACCCATGTTTCGTCTAGTAACCTTCGCGAGATGCCAGCAATATTCCAGGAAATTAGACGCAAACTGCGGTTATTAAGCTGACAGTTTTCTGCATTTATGGAGTTAGAATTTCCGTTATTAAAGGGTCGCTCGGCCTCATTAGCCATCGATTCTGTCCCAATAGGCCCGATAATACGCGAGATTTTATTATACAATCGTGGCAGGGGGCAATCCTTAAGTATGGGGTCTACAGGAAGTATATGCTTTTCAGAGATCCCACATATGTTGTGGGTCATCTCAATTACATTAGAAAATTGAGTATTATCCTTTGGCTTATTTATTTTTCCCTTTAGTCAGTCTATATCAGCAAGGCTGCTTAATGGCTCAAAACGATTTCTGTGGTACCAAACTGGGTACTGTGCGTCCTGTTTTTACCTAGTGAACTCTTTTGCTTCCGCAGAATGTAATTGAGATCTGTATGGCCGATAAAAATAGCCCAGTGGTAATACAGAAATCTTTGACTCATTTATAGGCTGATCAGCCACCCGGTCTAGTATAGACCTTACCAGGCCTGGTGACCCAAAGGTCATTACAATACAATCCCCCCCCAATGTCTTGTTCGTTGACCCAACCCACTTAACTCTGCGTGCCATCTTAATTTCAGAAAATAAAAGATTACTACTTAAGCCTGTCTTTGTATTAACAAAATGCAAGGATTTGTTGCGCAGGGATGGCCAATCTTCTCTATCATCATACAACAGTGGGGGAACATTAGCTAAAACAACAATATAAGGTGTCGTTTCTGGAGGCAGATGCAAATTCAAGTGTATACCACTAGTAAATGGATTACCTAAATGACAAGCCGCGCAGGCAGCCAAACTTTGAGATCTTTCATCAACATTAACATTAGCAACATTAGCAACATTAGCACATGCCCTTTCCACTTGCTTAGTGTTTAACAAATCTATGGGCGGGCAATGCCTTTGAAGAAGACCTGTCTGAAATGAAGGGTCAATAGCTTGCAAACGATTGCTTTCCAACCTCCCTTGTGATAACCCTTGAGATAACCCTTCATGTGTCAAAGTTCTGTGAGTAGGTTCCAGATTCTGTGCACCCCCACCATTAGTCCCACCCATAGGTTTATACAACCTCGACCTCTCCTCTATAGACAATGAGAGGACATTAGATGATTGTTTTTCTAAACATGATAGCCTACTTTCGATATCAGTTAATTTTTGAAGGATAGGATCTAGTTGTGCTGTAATTACAGTATGAAATTTATCCCAGAATTCCCCCCCCCAATTGTGGGACACAGTTGGCATGAATACCGGCTCAACTGAAACTAAGTCTTGATTAGATTCAGACATAGCCTCCCTGTTCACTTGGCTGCTCCTTCCCGCTGATAATTTCGATGTGAGATGACTTTGTTTGCTAGACTTATTTGCTTGCCCTCTCTTTTTCTTTGGCGGCGGTGCCAAGCTACATGCATCTTTTGATTTAGATTTTTGACCCCTTGTAACTATATTTGGCTTAGCTGAAACGGCCTGATGATCAGTTGACTCCTGACCATTAATAGGTTCAGAACCTGGGGGGTGTAACCTACTGCTTCGTGGAGCAACCGGACTCATCTGTGCACTTGGATTGATGGTAATAGAATTAGTGAGTAATACTTGAGGGTCCAAGGACAATCTACGCTCAGTTATTTCTATTTCATGCATGAGGGCGGATTCAGCCCTTATTAAAAGGCATCCAAAGTGCCCACTACCCCTGACCAACTTTAGATTTAGACATACTTATAACAAGCCCTCAAATTATAACCTGATTAGTGATATGCAATACAATAATCAAACGAAACCTTCAAAAGATCAAGGCTGAAGTCAGAGCACTCAATCCCAAATTTTAAAAAGTATGGCCCAACCCAGCCTCTTTCGGGCGCGGACGCTTCCCGCTGCAGGAGTTCCTGTGTGGTTTCAGCGCCTCCTGGCTCTTCTCCCGACGTCCGCGATATGCGCGCTGCAAGGGTCTCTGGGCAATAGAGTCTCGCTGCCCCCGATGACTCCAATGGCGGTGGCGGCAAGAACAGCAGCGGTGAAGGTGCAGGTGTGGCGATGGAAGTAGTGTGCGCGCTTTTCAGGGCGAAGCGGCGTGGTACAGGCTTCAACACTCAGCACAGTGCAGGTGGGTGGGCTGCTCAATGGCCAACCCTCCCTATCGACTTACTCAGCTGCGGCTTCTGAGGGGGTAGAGGGCTTAGTATCTCAGGTTCTCTGGGGTTGTCTGGCAATGGTGGCGGACTCAACAAGGATGGTGTAGCATTATCCGCAGGTTCAGCTCCGCGTCGCCACCTTGTTGCTGCTGTGGGGATACGGCGTGAGCTCTCTGAACCTCCTCAATCATCCGGTGGCAGGTCGTGCTCTTCGACTCCCGGCCGGCACTCAGCAGGAGCCCTCCCGCCGCTCTCTGTTACGGTCATATGCACTTGAATGCAATCTTTGATTGTCTTAATCCTTTTTAGTTAGTTGCCAATGTTATCATGCATATTCATTTCTAAGCCCTATACTGCTGGTCTTTGAGCCAAAGTCACTTGTGTACTTTGGAGTACTTCACCCTTGACATTGCCCATGAATCTCTTGTGCGCATCGGATAACTTTCTTTTGTTCCAACCTCACAATCCTATATTATTATTAACCACACTAGTGTATCAAATGGCGGAAGGCATGAGTGGCAATGCTAAGGACAGAGATTCCAAGGCAAATCTGAAACGCTCCAAACACTCTCCACCTAGTCCGGAATCACCGGTTAACGGCAGCCTTGATTCTACTTCAACTCTAGAGGCTATATTACTTAAGCTCACCACTGTGCATGACATAGCTCAGAGTACCAAAACTAATGAGGATCTACTTCAGGTCAAGGTGGCAGGGATTTTTAATGACTTTAAAGAACTTTCATTACGTGTGTCTAATGCTGAGAATAAGTAATGTGGAAGATTATACGAATAAGCAAGCAAAGCACATCCAAAATTTGGAGTGTTCCCTCTCATCTTTAAGGAGAGATCTGACAGAGCAGGAAGATTGTAACCGGAGAAGGAATCTCTGTATTTTTGGAGTACCAGAGGGAATTGAGAACTCTGCTCCTTCAGTGATTGATTTCTTGATTACTTGGATTCCAATTGTTCCACAAATCTCTTTAAAAAAAGACTGTGAAATAGAACGAGCTCACAGACTTCCAAGTTTGAAACCCAAAAATCTGTCCTCACCAAGACCTTTGATTTTTAAATCATTGCATCATCAGCACACAGATCAAATTTTAACACAAATGAGGAAGATTAAGACGATTCAATGGGAAGGTCACCAAATTTCAATTTCACAGGAGTTTGCCAGAGACACCGTAATCCGTCGAAAAGGCTTCCTTAATCTGCATAGAAGGCTTACTGATATGGGAATCGCATATTCTTTCGTTGGCCCATCAAGATTTCGGATAACCTTCAAAGGTCAATCACAGATCTTTTACAAACCTGCCGATCTTTCAACTTTTTTGGACAATCAGTCTGAATCTCAGATGAACTCGGACTCTCTTCCTGGTAATTCACGTTCCTTTTCTTCCATATGATCCTGATCTGCCATATCCTTTTTGGTTGCTCAATGACATTGGATTCTGTTCTTGCATATTATACTACTTATTGCATTTTATGTAACCTGTTCTAATTGTTCCAGGTTGTTCTCACCGTATATTTTACAACAGCTCTTGATACGACTTCACTAGTTATTACTGCTCTAATGCATTTTGTATTCTGCATAGGCCAGATTCTGATATTCTATAAAATGTTATACAATACACATATTATGTTTAAGGTATTTTAGAGACATGCTTTTAGGAGAGTATTATATGATGATAGGAGTTGGTCTTTCTAGAAGGGCATATATCCATATATATTATGGGATCATTATTGGAAACTGTAGATTATATATTGTAGAAGTTATTCTGGCAGTTCAACATGTGTAGGAAATTCGTTCATCTTTACCAATCATTGTACCTTTCGTTTTGATGTATTTCTGAAAATAGGTAACTATTTTACCCATGCTCCTCTACAGATATTGTTTCAATGATAGTCAGTATAAGCATAATTGCCTTTTTTGGTGACTTCAACCAAACGTTATGTTATTACTAGATACTGTTACTACATTTTGTTGCACCCAGGTGCATATTAATGTATACAATAAAGTCAGCTTACAGTTACTCTATAAGTATAGCAATGGACCTTTTATGAATGATTATTACATGAATGTTTGCATATAAAAAGAGTACATATATGATGAGTTGTTTATATTATATCTGTTATGATAATTTTACTTATGAATTGTCCTGTCCTTAAATACGTGTTCATCATTTTCCACTTAGCTTTTTAGGAATTGCTTGATATTACACCCTTGATACATGATTATTATGTTTACACAAACTGTTGGTTACACATTTACGATGGAAGCTTTTGCTCCGCTTTTATCTCCTTTCCTCGGCTTTGCTCAATCTTTTTGTCAAGAGTAGTCTGTTCCGATGATGGCAGCTGTAGTTGCTGCTCTTCCATGCTGTTACCCATGCAATGTGTCTTAAACAGACATCCCCTGGTGGGACAGGGCTTGGATGTTGTTCCGGATATATCTGGACAACATTTGAGCCTTCTTCGCTTCTCCTTAATCTTTACTTTTCTCTTCCCCTCCCTCTTTGTGAATGGGACAACTGCTTCTAACATATCCTGTGGCTGTTATTGAGCCTATTACTCAGATTTATCTTCTGTTTGTAAATCATTTATACAGATGGCAGGTATAAATGTAGTTTCCCTTAACGTTAAGGGTTTAAATCACAGAGTAAAGAGATCCAAGATTCTGGATTACTGTAAAAGTTTCTCCGGCGATCTGATTCTGCTCCAAGAGACTAAAATAGGTTTTAAAGAAGCCTGTCTTATGAGGAAAGATTGGGTGTTAGATTTAACGTGCTCTGAAACATCTGCTAAGAGGAACAAAGTTGTTATTTCAGTAAAATTGGGCCTATTTATAATTTCAGCTGAAAATGACACCAGTGAGAGGTGGTTACTTACACGTCTGACTAATGGGTCCGAAGATCTTTATATTATGAATCTATATTCTCCTAACATGGATGATCCTAAGTTCTGGCGTGCGATAAACAAAAACTTGCTGACATTCCTCTGACTTTCAAAAGAATTTTTGGAGGAGATTTTAACCTTCCGCTCAATCCAATTTTAGACAAGCACTGAGCATATAAATTTCAACCTCCCAGGGCACACAAAAAATTGCTTAGTATGTGTTCTCATCAACTCCTGGATGCCTGGAGACTGCCTAATCCTACGAGTGGCGATTTCATGTTCTTCTCATCACCCCACTCAAGCTTCTCTCATATTGACTACCTGCTTATTGACACCTCCCTTCTACAAAATACAACGAATGTCATGATTCACCAAATAGTTCTGTCTGATCATGCAGCAGTTTCGTACTATTCTTAGCCTCACAGATACAAAAGGGCTGCATAATTGGCGTCTAAACACAGAAATTTTGGAGGACGACGCTGAGGTCAAGGAACTTAATAATGAGATCACTCGTTTCCTTAAAGTAAACGAACTATCGGTGGATTCCCTGATAATACTTTGGGATGCATTTATATGTACTATAAGAGGTCACATTATTAAAAAAATGTCCAAAAGAAATGGTGATATCAGAAGAACTCTCCAATCTTGAGGTGATGAAATTAAACAAAAAGTAGAACTTTACAGACACACTAACAACAAATCTCTTCTGTAAGATATTAAACAATTGAAATACTCTTTTAATTCTATAGTTACCAAACGAGTTTACAATGGAGTGTACGCTCAGAAGTCTCTGCAGTTATTGTTATGTAATAGAGTCGGCAAATTGCTAGCGGCAACTCTTAAATTCTGTGATGCTAACACTACAAAAGTTACCCAAATTACTGACAAAAATGGTTTGAACAAAATTTCATACCCAAGATATTCTTGAAGTTTTTAGAGATTTGTATGAAAAATTATATACCCCACAACCACAGTGCTCTAAGCTAATTTGGCAACAATTCCTTAACTCTCTTCCTATTTCAACTATTTCGGATGAAGATAAAGACACTTTAGGTAAACCAATTGAAGTTGAAGAGATTATCGAGGTAATTAAGGCTAGTCGTTCTGGGCAAGCTTCTGGCCTGGATGGTTATCCTATTGCTTTTTATAAAACGTTTGCTTCCTGGATCATTATGTATCTTAAGAAGATTTTTGATCATTATGTATTGTCGGGTAATGTTTCCGGTACGGCTGCTGAGGCTACTATAATAGTTATTCCTAGGGAGGGCAAAGATCATTCTGATCCAAAGAACTTCCGTTCCATTTCCTTATTAAATATGGAAGCAAAATTATTTGCAAAGATCTTAGCAAATAGATTAGAAAGTCGCATTCCTAACCTCATTCATGACTCACAAACAGGCTTTGTGAAGGGAAGGCTTGCTAGGGACAATATTTGCACGTTATGTCACATTCTAGAAAAAGCAAAACTCTCATCACTACCATCTGCAGCGATTGCCCTTGATGCTGATAAGGCATTTGATAAGGTATCTTGGCCTTTTTTACATTCGGTTTTAGAGGCACACAACCTTGGCACCTCTTTTATTAATATGGTCATGACCCTTTACGTGCAACCTAAGGCTAATATCAGAATTAATGGTACAATGTCCTCTTATTTTGACCTTCATCAATGAACAAGAGAAGGATGCCCACTTTCACCTCTACTCTTTCTCCTGTCCATTAATCCACTTCTTCACTTGCTTAATTTGAATCCTGACATCAAAGCGTTCCGGTTTAGATCATACACACTTAAAACGGCAGCTTACGCAGACGATGTAGTTATTTTTTGAGAGGACATTGAATCCGCCATTCCTTCTATTTTTAACATTATTCATGAGTTTTCTGTTGTCTCTGGCTATACCCTTAATAAAGAGAAAACAGAAGTGTTCTCCCTGAATCTATTGTGTCTTACCTCCCACTTAGGAGATCCAGGCTTTAAATGGCAAACCACATGCATTAAATATCTGGGGATCTGGTTTTGTAGAGATCCTACAGGTACTGCGCTCGGGGTAGGCTGCAAACTCTTAAAATGATGATAACTCCAATTATTAATTTCTTGTCTTCTATTCTCCCTTAAAACTTTCATCATCTTTTTTTCATGAAATTGATATACTTACTTTGAGGTTTTTATGGTGCAACAAGAGAGCTAGAATTTCCTATAAATACCTTAAGAAACCTTCTACATTGGGGGGTTGTAATCTTACAGATTGGAATTTATACCAAATATCCTTCCTAGCGGCTCAAGGAACAATTTGGTTCTTATTAGAATCTCACTATATACCTTGATGGGTACATATAGAAAGAGACTTGTGCTCTCCTTTTAGTGCTCTTTCACTTGTTACAAGCTCAAAATTTACAATAGCACACTCTCAACGTATTATATTAGATACAGTTAATGCTTTAAAATACTTTGATAGAAGACTTTCGAAACCCATTCATAAATCAAGATGGACATCTTTTGGCTTAATCCTAAGCTCGCTAATGATATTGAGCGTCATACGGCTTCTCAGTTGGCTGCTAAAGGTATTAGATTGGTGAGGGACCTCTATGATACTAATTCCCTTTTCTTTTCTAGCTGAAAAACATAATCTCAGTAACATGAATTTTTAAACTTTATTAAAACTAAAAGTCAAGCTTTCTAAGGTAACCCTCTCTACAGATTCGGTTTTTGTCTCACTTTTTGCTATGTGGTTACGCTCGGTCCATATTGCTTTCAAAATACATCAATTTTATCTGCTCCTCAGTCTTCACAACCCATAATTACTTGTGTTAAATGGTCTCACCTTTTTGAAGAGGACATTTTTAAACATATTACTCACAATACCTGGCAATTGGTTGGGAAATTATCCCAGCATAATAAAATTGCTCCTTCATTGATTGTCTAAATTCTTCACTATGAATCTCTTACATTGGACTCATGCTCGCTTACACTAACTGAAATTACGAGATAGTGATTTATGTTGGAATTGCAATTCAAAACCGGGCACCCATCAACATATGTTCTTTGAATGCTCACTTTTAGACTCTTTTGGGGCCCTATACAGAAACATTTGTCTATAATCTTTCATACACCTTTAACTCTCTACCTTCCTATGATTATGCTGGGTCCATGGGCTGCAGTTACCCCTTCACCTCTTGATAATATATATTTGGAGCTATTAGATTTGCTCTTATCCATCACAGTCAAGATTATACTCACGGAATGGAAATCCTTTCATCTTTTATCATGCCACACTTGGTGGGCTTGGGGGTCATATCTTCGAGGAGCTCATACTACTATTGAAAGGAAACAATATGCACCGCCAATTGCTAGTAATGTATGCCATTCTTTGGATAACTCTGTGGATTTGTCTGCGCGGGGTTTGGTAGCTCAACGCCTTTTTGGGTTCCTCTCTTGATTTTGCCATGATACGTGTGGCAGATTTCCCATTGTACCCTCATCCCCTCTAATATCCTTTCCTCCTCCTTCTCTTTTCTTTCTCTTTCCTTTCTCATTTCTTTCTCATTTCTTTCTCATAGCTGATCTTCTATATTTACCAAGTGATACACATTCTGTCATACATGACCTTACTGTGCCATATGGTGGTCTTTTACCTGACCCATCTTCTTTGGGATCACATTTACTACTCAATGAACTTTAAATACCTGCTATTTGTCATGATATGTATATATGGTCATTTTTTTATATGATATCTTTTGACCTTTTTCCTCCCAGTTCAGGTACTGTTTGTCATGTATCTCTTTTAAATTTTTTGATTTTTTACTTGTATGCATCAATTTCTGATATTTATATATCGCTGCTGTTTTGAATATGTACTTCTTTTTATACAAATATAAAATATTTGAAGACAAAATACTGCATGCTTATGCACCTAGTAAGCATTTCATAATAACCTGCACTTTAGATATTTGTGTAGGCCAACCCCCCTGAGGAAAAAATGCAATCACCCTGGTATTGGTCTCGAGTACTGCAGTATTGACGACTAAGCTGCATCCAATGCCAGTTGGGGAGCCTATGGTTTCAAAAAATATATCCTGACAACTCATGTCATGTACATACGTTATGCTGAAATTGTTATATCAAACTGATATGTTGTAGTGTTTATGGGTTTTCTGAAAACCTCATCCTTAAAGAAATTGTGTAATTATTAATTTCCTCTATTTCTTCCATTTGTTAATACACTGTTTTTCTTTTACTTCGCAGGCATTCGTCTATGTAGCTTTCAGTACAATTTCATTCTGTTTCACTCCCATGCACCTCGCCCCCTCGTACAAAACTCTTCCATTATCCTCCCCTCCACCCGCCCGCACGCCACGATCCAGGAAAATACATCATCTCCTATACTTTTTTTTCAGCCTGCTGGCCCTTTTATTATTTGATCAATTTGTGATTTTAAAACACTGCCACAATATCTGATCATGCTCAGCACGTGATTTAATTGTTGGAGACAATCTGATGCCTAATAGTCAGGATTAAAACTGACAACCATGTCACAGCATACTTCGCATAACAGGTGTCAATTTCTCTACAGCCAGTCACTTGCTAGTAAGACATACTCATTTACATTTCCTTGCAGCAGAAGGGATCAGTTAACTTTATATTTCCGAAAAGATTATTGCTCCTTATGCACACTGCATCTTTTCAATTGGCCTGTTTTTAGGCGCTGGGCCCGTGATGACCAACATTGAGATCTTGTACACATCCCTTAGCTGTAGATGTTTTACAACATCAAGTCCAACATGAAAGAGAAAACATGACAATTTAGATGTACAGTTGTTTGGATGCTATAACTGGCTAACTGATTGCTCCAACTGTAGCTGTTGGATAGCTACTACATGACTGTTTGGCAAATGCGACTTACAAGCAATTACACTGATTTCTTCTAATGCAAATGCCAGCTCTCTTTTAAATGGTTGCCCTACGTTTGGCATGCAACAGTTGACTGGGTGATTTCTCCAATTTAGAAAAGCTGGCTAACTGTGGCTAATTGTTGAGTGTATGCCTGCGGATTGAAGCCTGGATGACTTTTGAAGATTGCATATACTTTGTAGGTGTTGAAATGTCAGTGGTACTTCATGTGGATTGCGGAAGTCTTGTGGCTCAAAGCTGCTATGATGTGCTTTTTCCTTGTTACTTAATACACACCTGTGGAGAAGGTTGATAAATGGGTTTATACAAAAAAATACCAAGTCACATACATTGATGTATAGGGCTGCTGTCCTTGCGTCTATGTTGTGTTGGGACAGACGTGCCTAATGCTATTGTGTTGTCACTAACAGTGTATGTGCTTGATTAAGCGTAGGGGACAGGTCTAACACTGACTTTAGACTCATTCTATTTCCAGACAGAGTAAAGGGACAATGTGCCCACTTACTTCGCAATGTAACAATTGTAAAACGCATGCATGAGATTACTGACGCTCTGCTTTATATAATTGCATCTTTTGCAGTAGTTTCTTGTGTTTGGTGATAAAGATACAATTGTAATCACGCTGCTACTCAGTGTCTCATAGCTGTTGCTCGTCCTTACTGGGCCACTGTTCATCAAGCTAAATAGTTTTTCAGACACCTCCTCTTGCAATATGCTGTTGCTTAGATTTGAAATTACCTTAAATAAATGAAAAGACAAGAGGCATTTGGCAAAACAGGAACAAGTTGGTTTAATTAAACGCTGCAGAGGAGAAAGCTTGGACAGAATGCATCTGCTCGAAAACTCTTGATGTTCAAAGTTTTGGCCATCAATTTGTACACTTCATAAGGTACAATAAAATGTTCTCTACATTCCAAAATAGCATCTTAGTCATATATCAATCACATGTGCGCATCTGATAAGAACACAGATGGCTCTTGACCTTGGGGAGAGCTAATGTGGACCAATGTGTATGTGTCCAGATGTCCGGTGTGAGGAGCTCGTGATTGCTACGTGTGGTGTGCATGTCATGTCCTGATTGGTTGAGTGTACCTGTCGACATGTGATATTTAGCTTTGTGGTATTTCTGGGGAATGCAAGCCTTTGGTCAAACGGGTTTTACTGGGGACAATTACCTTGGACTTGTTTGTGGTGCAAATATCTATCTGTGGAATCAATCAGGGTTTTCCCTGGTTGAGTGTTTGCCTGTAATTTATGGGGGACCGCACCTGTGACTTGTTACTCGATAAGCGTGGGCATGGGTTGCAGGACCTGCCTGACCACGTATCTCTGACTCGGGGTTGTCACCTTGGGTGAATCGGACAGCAATGATGTCAGTTCTTTGGAAATCTTAAGAATAATATGGCAGCCATTGGTATCATTTTTATCGACATTAACAACATTGTGCCTACAGTTGTCATCTTGCAGTCTAACATTGTTCTTACTGGTGTTGTCAAAGGTGTGTTTGCTTTGGTCTGAACGTACATTGACAGTGGTCTTATTGTTAACAATAATATTATCGTACAAGCATGGATTACTACATACATTGGCATCGTTATTGCTGATGTCGGTGCTACTGTGTGGGCACAGGTTATGGTACACATTGACATTGCATTGACGAACATGTGGGCACAGGCTGTGGCATACGTTCGCATTGCATTTACTGACAGTGTCAATGTCGGGCCTGCACATATCATGACATTCATTAACATTAACATCGTATTCACCCATCCCAACATTCCCTACACCCAGTTCTGTGAATCTGCCTCCTTTGCTGGCATAATTGTTCTTTTTATTGTGTTCTTCTGACTTTAAATGATAGCAAAGGTATAATGCAGTCCCCTAGATAGATTGTCACACTTCTGAGTGGACCCTACTTTTTGTAAGTACTATTGCACACATTTTGCAGTTCGGCCTGGACTGTTCCCATGAGGCACAGGGTCAAGACTGATTTGCATATAGCTGTATCTGAACTGGGGTGGCGAAGTGAGCTAAAGAACGATGATGGATTCAACCCAGATCTGTGACTGGGGGTGAGTGTCTGAAAAGTTTCAGCGCTCCGTCTATCATCTCCTTGTGTTTCCTTTGTTCACTCTAAGTTGGCAGGGTATGCCCAGACGTGGGTCCCTTGCTCACTTTGCCACTGGATTCAAGCTAGCCTGGCTGATGAGGGCTGTTAGCCCGAAACTGGTCCCAGGATGCTTGTTTCCAGTCCAGGGAAGACATGGCTTGGCAGTTCGGGCTGGACTGTTCCCATGAGGCACAGGGTCAAGACTGATTTGCATATAGCTGTGTCTGAACTGGGGTGGCGAAGTGAGCTACAGAACGATGATGGATTCAGCCCAGATCCGTGACTGGGGGTGAGTGTCTGAAAAGTTTCAGCGCTCCGTCCATCATCTCCTTGTGTTTGCTTTGTTCACCCTAAGTTGGCAGGGTATGCCCAGACGTGTGTCCCTTGCTCACTTTGCCACTGGATTCAAGCTAGCCTGGCTGCTGAGGGCTCTTAGCCCGAAACCGGTCCTAGGATGCTTGTTTCTAGTCCAGGGAAGACATGGCTCGGCAGTTCTGGCTGGACTGTTCCCATGAGGCACAGGGTCAAGACTGATTTGCATATAGCTGTGTCTGAACTTGGCTGGTGAAGTGAGCTAAAGAACGATGATGGATTCAACCCAGATCTGTGACTGGGGGTGAGTGTCTGAAAAGTTTCAGCGCTCCGTCCATCATCTCCTTGTGTTTGCTTTGCTCGCCCTAAGTTGGCAGGGTATGCCCAGACGTGGTTCCCTTGCTCACTTTGCCACTGGATTCAAGCTAGCCTGGCTGATAAGGGCTGTTAGCCCGAATCCAGTCCCTTGATGCTTGTTTCCAGTCCAGGGAAGACATGGCTTGGCAGTTCGGGCTGGATTATTCCCATGAGGCACAGGGTCAAGACTGATTTGCATATAGCTGTGTCTAAACTGGGGTGGCGAAGTGAGCTAAAGAACGATGATGGATTCAACCCAGATCTGTGACTGGGGGTGAGTGGCTGAAAAGTTTCAGCGCTAGGTACATCATCTCCTTGTGTTTGCTTTGTTCGCCCTAAGTTGGCAGGGTATGACAGACGTGGGTCCCTTGCTCACTTTGCCACTGGATTCAACCTAGCATGGCTGATGAGGGCTGTTAGCCGGAATCCGGTCCCTTGATGCTTGTTTCCAGTCCAGGGAAGACATGACTTGGCAGTTCGGGCTGGACTGTTCCCATGAGGCACAGGGTCAAGACTGATTTGCATATAGCTGTGTCTGAACTGGGGTGGAGAAGTGAGCTAAAGAACGATGATGGATTCAGCCCAGATCTGTGACTAGGGGTGAGTGTCTGGAAAGTTTCAGCGCTCCGTCCATCATCTCCTTGTGTTTGCTTTGTTCGCCCTAAGTTGGCAGGGTATGCCCAGACGTGTGTCCCTTGCTCCCTTTGCCACTGGATTCAAGCTAGCCTGGCTGCTGAGGGCTGTTAGCCCAAAACCGGTCCTAGGATGCTTGTTTCTAGTCCAGGGAAGACATGGCTTGGCAGTTCTGGCTGGACTGTTCCCATGAGGCACAGGGTCAAGACTGATTTGCATATAGCTGTGTCTGAACTTGGCTGGCGAAGTGAGCTAAAGAACGATGATGGATTCAACCCAGATCTGTGACTGGGGGTGAGTGTCTGAAAAGTTTCAGCGCTCCGTCCATCATCTCCTTGTGTTTGCTTTGTTCGCCCTAAGTTGGCAGGGTATGCCCAGAGGTGGTTCCCTTGCTCACTTTGACACTGGATTCAAGCTAGCCTGGCTGATAAGGGCTGTTAGCCCGAATCCAGTCCCTTGATGCTTGTTTCCAGTCCAGGGAAGACATGGCTTGGCAGTTCGGGCTGGATTATTCCCATGAGGCACAGGGTCAAGACTGATTTGCATATAGCTGTGTCTGAACTGGGGTGGTGAAGTGAGCTACAGAACGATGATGGATTCAACCCAGATCTGTGACTGGGGGTGAGTGGCTAAAAAGTTTCAGCGCTCCATCCATCATCTCCTTGTGTTTGCTTTATTCGCCCTAAGTTGGCAGGGTATGCCCAGACGTGGGTCCCTTGCTCACTTTGCCACTGGATTCAAGCTAGCTTGGCTGATGAGGGCTGTTAGCCTGAAACCGGTCCCAGGATGCTTGTTTTCGGTCCAGGGAAGACATGGCTTGGCAGTTTGGGCTGAACTGTTCCCATGAGGCACAGGGTCAAGACTGATTTGCATATAGCTGTGTCAGGACTGGGGTGGCACTGTGAGCTAAAGAAGGGTGATGGATTCAACCCAGATTTGTGACTGGGGGTGAGTGTCTGAAAAGTTTCAGCGCTCCGTCCATCATCTCCTTGTGTTTGCTTTGTTCGCCCTAAGTTGGCAGGGTATGCCCAGACGTGTGTCCCTTGCTCCCTTTGCCACTGGATTCAAGCTAGCCTGGCTGCTGAGGGCTGTTAGCCCGAAACCGGTCCTAGGATGCTTGTTTCTAGTCCAGGGAAGACATGGCTTGGCAGTTCTGGCTGGACTGTTCCCATGAGGCACAGAGTCAAGACTGATTTGCATATAGCTGTGTCTGAACTTGGCTGACGAAGTGAGCTAAAGAACGATGATGGATTCAACCCAGATCTGTGACTGGGGGTGAGTGTCTGAAAAGTTTCAGCGCTCCGTCCATCATCTCCTTGTGTTTGCTTTGTTCGCCCTAAGTTGGCAGGGTATGCCCAGACGTGGTTCCCTTGCTCACTTTGCCACTGGATTCAAGCTAGCCTGGCTGATAAGGGCTGTTAGCCTGAATCCAGTCCCTTGATGCTTGTTTCCAGTCCAGGGAAGACATGGCTTGGCAGTTCGGGCTGGATTATTCCCATGAGGCACAGGGTCAAGACTGATTTGCATATAGCTGTGTCTAAACTGGGGTGGCGAAGTGAGCTAAAGAACGATGATGGATTCAACCCAGATCTGTGACTGGGGTTGAGTGGCTGAAAAGTTTCAGCGCTAGGTCCATCATCTCCTTGTGTTTGCTTTGTTCGCCCTAAGTTGGCAGGGTATGCCAGACGTGGGTCCCTTGCTCACTTTGCCACTGGATTTCAAGCTAGCGTGGCTGATGAGGGCTGTTGGCCGGAATCCGGTCCTTTGATGCTTGTTTCCAGTCCAGGGAAGACATGACTTGGCAGTTCGGGATGGACTGTTCCCATGAGGCACAGGGTCAAGACTGATTTGCATATAGCTGTGTCTGAACTGGGGTGGCGAAGTGAGCTAAAGAACGATGATGGATTCAACCCAGATCTGTGACTGGGGGTGAGTGGCTAAAAAGTTTCAGCGCTCCGTCCATCATCTCCTTGTGTTTGCTTTGTTCGCCCTAAGTTGGCAGGGTATGCCCAGACGTGGGTCCCTTGCTCACTTTGCCACTGGATTCAAGCTAGCTTGGCTGATGAGGGCTGTTAGCCTGAAACCGGTCCCATGATGCTTGTTTCCGGTCCAGGGAAGACATGGCTTGGCAGTTTGGGCTGAACTGTTTCCATGAGGCACAGGGTCAAGACTGATTTGCATATAGCTGTGTCTGGACTGGGGTGGCACTGTGAGCTAAAGAAGGGTGATGGATTCAACCCAGATTTGTGACTGGGGGTGAGTGTCTGAAAAGTTTTAGCGCTCCGTCCATCATCTCCTTGTGTTTACTCAAGTGACTTGCACATGCATAGTAATAATGACACTGCATGCTGTATCAACATTTTTACCTCTAAAATTCACCAATGGCATCACTGTGCCTCTTGTAATGCACTGTTGTTCAGTTACCAGAAATGTTCGTTACTCTGATGATCCCTTCTTCATCCCAGTAGATGCAGCATGAAACCCGATTATTGTGGCCTAAATAGTGTTGTTTTCCAAGTATTGCTTACAAAAGCTTTCCTTAATTGAACTAATATTAGAAAATATACACTCAATGGAGTTATTTTTTGTAAATGCTATTTAGGCCACAATAGTTTCTTTTATGCTAATTAGGGAATGATATTCTGGTCTACAACTGTGCATGCACTACGAGGTGTGCCCACCTTTCACAAAGGCACTACATGTCCTAGTTTACAATGAGATGACTTCCCTACCCTCCTCATCTGTCCTGTCATTCAGGCCTGTTACATAATGGGGGTACCAAAAAGGGGAACACATCTATACTCCGTACTGTTATCACCAAGCACTGTGGAATGAGAGAGTTTTAATAGGAAGATGGGTAAACTGTAAGCACTGGGATAAGGAAGGGCAATAGTAGCAATGCAGACTAGTTATAAGCAATTGGCTCATAATCTCCTCAACTCTTCCAAGTTCCTGTCATTACTCTATGTGGATACAGCAAAGCAGTACTCACAAAACCCAATCAGCCAGAAGCACATGGATCCTAAAAGCAACATAGTATGCCTTCTGGAAAAGGGCTACAGCATCCCAAGATAAAACACAACCAGGCAGACAAGCAAGTGACCAGTATCAAATGGCCAGGCACTACTAATCACCCAACCAAAACGAGGAGGCAACAAGAACTGGCCCAACCTGGTACAGTCTACACTTAACAGGGCCGCATCACACCTAAGGAAAGGGAAAAGCTTTAATTCAGCTCAGACAACAAGATCCTGCAAACCAGGGCCAGCCAACTGCTGACACAAAAGAACAGGCATGAGGTGATGACGCCTGACCGACATAGCAAAGAGACCGCAGACTTGAAGAGACAGATCAAGACCAATAGGAACACCCGGGAAGCCACACCTCAACAGCCAAGAATGTAGGCTAAAAAGGAACCTCACAATGCTGGATTAGATGAATGGAGGATATCACTGAACGATAAAGGCCAGACAGATGTGATCATAAGACAAGAGCCAAATAACCCATCACACAGTTGAAAAGAAAACTGGAAAGAAATGTATAAAGCCAATCACCACAGTGCTATCCCAGGCAAAAGCTCCAATAAAAGCACCAGCCATGCCTTTAATGAAGAGAGACCAAACAACAGACCAAAAAAGTTAAAGAAGAGAACCCCAATTAGAAGCAGCCACTCCACAAACCATGGATGAAGGTCATGCTGGAGTAAGCCAACAGAAAACCTCAAGACAAAATCTTAGAGCAAGCAGGAGAACCCTGCGGGAAGTTTAGCATCAAGTGATAGAGAAAACCTCCAAGCAGTAACAAACCCCAAAAAAAAGATCACAAACAAGACATTTTTGCCAAAGCCACCAAACAGGATGCCCAACAGCTGCAGGCCATGCAAACTGCATTGTCTGGTCTTCCACTTTCACAGTTCTTAGATTGGGCTGTCCATCACCACTGTCCGAAATGCCCACTCACTTTGAAATAAGTCAGCATGATACCCATTAAGGTTAGACACCGGCCAACCAGCCTCCAACTCCAACCTGTGGAGTCCTCCAACATAAAAACCATTAGATGGAAGGTCAGAGGGTAAGGTATAAAGGACCAGGAAGGACAACACCCATACATTGTCATCACCACACCCAGGAGCGGTTGAGCAGAAGACCACAGCATTACAAGCAAGGGATCACAGAGACCAGAATGTGACCCACACTCTAGCTAAAAGGTGCAACACAAAACCCTACTAGGTGTCATGAGTCCCAACAGAACAAACTCACACTGCAGTGCCAAAAGCAAGAATCTTATAATGTGACAAGCCTTTTGTGATAAGCCACATCAATGCCCATAAGTCCCAACAAGGCACACAGGACAACCCAAAACCAGTATAGATACAACAACCACATATGAAGTTGGACGACAAAGGCAGACAATGCGGCCACAAACATGAACAAAACCCTTAAGCCCAGTAGGGAGCACAAGAGGTATCATGAATGTCCAAAGCAGCCATTCCACTCCCAAATGACACAGCACAGAAGGCCAAGGGAACAAGCATAATAAGAGGAAGATTCTGTCAAGATATCAAAGCCGGTTAAGCCCAGCCACACTGGTGGAGGGCCAACAACCAGCAACTGAGGCCCACAGCAGAAAAGAGAGAAATCATAACTCTAGCAACATGTGCAGCAAAGAGTCAGGAAAGGGTAGGTCATACAGCCTTAGCAAAGCCCAGAAGGGAGGAGTGGGCACATAGAGTGAGCCTACCAGCTCCAGCTGGTGCCAACCAAAAGAAGGACCCTGTAACATAGTGAATCGAAGACCCAATGGACAAAAAGCGCCAGCTTACAAGACCCAGATATAAAGGGCCCAGTGGTAGCACTGCAGAGCATGGCAAGCTCCACAAGTTCCATTGTGGACAGTCATTAACCTTGTACCCTCATGGAGAGGGAGGCAAAAAGGGGGGTCTTGCCAAGGCAGAGGGAACGCTGTCAAGGGAACACACCTGCAAATAACAGACTCTGAGCAAGAGGGCCTACCAAAAAGCCCAAAGTCCTACTTAGAGCACAAAGGGGAAGGCCAAAAAACAAACAGGGGAACACACAACCAACCCAAACCATATCTAGAGGTTGAACATCCCAGTTCTAAGTAGTGGTCTCCCACCCAGGGGGCAGGAGGGAAAGAGCCACCAAGGAAGAGGACTAGAAGAACTATAACCCCAATCAAACAGGGAACAAGGATGGGTGAAGCCCAACACAATACCCAGCCCCAAAGTGTCCCCTGCCCAAGCCCAGCAGGAGCACAGACTGACTGGGTACATAGCCCCTAAGTCCAAACAGAGGAAAAAACAAGCCCACAAAGTTTTAACAGTAAGGAAACGTGGGAGCCAAACCTGCAAAAGCGGAGTCAATTACTAACAAGGCACAATTTTATGCTAGGTTCCACTAAGCTGGGAGCTTTGAACAGTGAGTCACCAATAGAACACACATCCCTAGCAAACAATAAGCCTGACAGGGAGGCAGGGGAAAGCAAAACCCAAACACAATGAATGTAACAAATGAGCTATTGCACAGCCACAGATTCCACAGCCATCTCAGTTAAGGGGGCCTGGCATCAGGAACCAAGACGTGGAGGCAAGCACTCCACACAACATGAGGGACCAAGATCACTCACCACCAGACAGTGAATGGATGGGCATCCTGGAGGAACCAGCTGGAACCCAGAGCAGGGGAGTCAGGAAATTCCATGCACTTTAGGAGGGCATCATGGTATTAAAAGGGGACTTCAGACACTAACTCTTCCCGTGGAAACTCTGCCAGGAAGAAGGACTGTTGTGCTGCTTGAAGGGCTGCCACTCTTCTGGACTGCTGACCTGCTGCTGACGCCCTGCTGAATTGCTGCCTTTCCAACCCTGCTACCCTTTTGCCTGGGGAAGAAGGACTGGACTTGCAACTTCAAATCAGGACCACCAGACTTCCTCCAAAGACCTAGTTTGCTGGTCTCCAGTCCTGGACTCTTGCTTAAGGTGCTGAAGTTGCCCAGTTGGCCAAATTGCAAAAATGAGGACTTAGAAAACTTTTGGCCAAAAACTGCTCTGAGAACCAGGAGGCGAACGGGTCTAACCTGCTTATCTATCCACCCAAGGTGCATCACCGGTCGGATTGACTTTAAGGCTTCTCCCACTACATTCTTCTCTGCAGCAGGAAATCCTGTTCAGCAGTTCTTCACCAAAAGGGTATCTGGCCTTGTGGAACTGTCTTCAGCTACAGCCCTCTTCCTCGTCCCGCTAGGGATTTTCAACTTTCATTTCACACACTAATGGCCTGATTATGAGTTTGGGGGTGTGGGAGCGTACCACCACGTCAGTGTCCCTGTCCCACACCGCCAAACTCGGCCTCCGCCCACCCGTGTGATTAGGAGTTTTCTCCTGGTCTGGCGGGGGTGCTTTGGTGGTCCCAGGTGGTGAGCCTTAGAAAGGCAACGCAAACGGAACACCAAAGCAAGTTCCTGCACAGTATGGACTGTGAAGTCCATGCCGTACTGGAACTGGTGGTGCATACAGGCAGGGGGCACAACATCTGCCCCCCTGCATGCATCCCCTGGCCCAGTGTGGTGTCCTACTGTTGTGTTTACTATGTTACAGCCTTGTTTCCAAGGCTCCCTGTAGAGTGTTCTATTTAGGAATGTTTAGCTTGAAGATTGTCAGTTACTGTTTGGTGCGAGAGGATGAGGTCTCTTGGGAAGAACCTGCATTAAACTTTCTTTCACACCTAAATTACACCTCCTGTGCTATCTACTGAGGTGCCCATCACCTCACCCAGCCCCTTAGTTTTCTCACGGCCACCCTTTTCATTGCAGGCTCACCGCCATGAAAAGGGTGGATGTGAGGAAACTCATAATATGCTTGGAGGTGTTGCAGCGGCACCACCAGCATATTGCATCCTCACACCGCTGAGGACTCATGGAACCCTTGCATTTGCCAAAGTCATTTGCTATGACAGTCCATCGGACCGCTATAGTCATAATCAGGCCCTAAGTCTGAACATAGAAATCTTCACTGGGGCTTCGACACAAGCCTATCCGACTATGACGTTCTTTCCTTGGACACCTCCTCCAGCCTTGCTCAGCTGAACGTAACCTTCTCTGAACACTTTTCTTTGAATTGTTTCTAAGTCCAAAAGTAAGTGCTCACCAGACCCATTCCAGTTCTTGATTCCTAACTATACACCATCACGTTTGGTGATATTTCTTTGACTTGGACCTGGTCTTGCACTAAATAAGGCAAACACAAGGAGATGATGGACGGAGTCCTGAAACTTTTCAGACACTCATCCCCAGTCACAGATCTGGGTTGAATCCATCATCATTCTTTAGCTCACTTCGCCACCCCAGTTGAGACACAGCTACATGCAAATCAGTCTTGACCCTATGCCTCATGGGAACAGTCCAGCCCGAACTGCAAAGCCATGTCTTCCCTGGACCGGAAACAAGCATCCTAAGACCAGTTTCGGGATAACAACCCTCATCAGCCAGGCTAGCTTGATTCCAGTGGCAAAGTGAGCAATGGACCCTTGTCTGGGCATACCCTGCCAACTTAGGGCGAACAAAGCAAACACAAGGAGATGATGGACGGAGTGCTGAAACTTTTCAGACACTCACCCTCAGTCACAGATCTGGGTTGAATCCATCATCGTTCTTTAGCTCACTTTGCCACCCCAGTTCAGACACAGCTATATGCAAATCAGTCTTGACCCTGTGCCTCATGGGAACAGTCCAGCCCGAACTGCCAAGCCTTGTCTTCCCTGGACCGGAAACAAGCATCCTGGGACCGGTTTCGGGCTAACAGCCCTCATCAGCCAGGCTAGCTTGAATCCAGTGGCAAAGTGAGCAAGGGACCCACGTCTGGACATACCCTTCCAACTTAGGGCGAACAAAGCAAACACAAGGAGATGATGGACGGAGCGCTGAAACTTTTCAGACACTCACCCCCAGTCACAGATCTGGGTTGAATCCATCATCATTCTTTAGCTCACTTCGCCACCCCAGTTCAGTCACAGCTATATGCAAATCAATCTTGATCCTGTGCCTCATGGGAACAGTCCAGCCCGAACTGCCAAGCCATGTCTTCCCTGGACCGGAAACAAGCATCCTGGGACAGGTTTCGGGCTAACGGCCCTCATCAGCCAGGCTAGCTTGAATCCAGTGGCAAAGTGAGCAAGGGACCCACGTCTGGGCATACCCTGCCAACTTAGGGCGAACAAAGCAAACACAAGGAGATGATGGACGGAGCGCTGAAACTTTTCAGACACTCACCCCCAGTCACAGATCTGGGTTGAATCCATCATCGTTCTTTAGCTCACTTCGCCACCCCAGTTCAGACACAGCTAACTGTCTGTGGTTGGTGAATTATTTTAAATTCATAACTCGGGTTCTATTAATTGGATTTTAGTGTTTTCGGTGTCAATTTATTAAACTTTACTCTGTTTTTTTAAATTGGTGTGGGATATTTCTTGTGAGGTGTTTTCACTTTATTACTGTTTAAGTGCAACATAAATACTTTGCACATTGCCTCCGAGTTAAGCATGAAAGCTTTTTGTGCCACACTACCCAGGGTTGAGCACAGGTTGTAGTTCACCATGCACGTAATTGTGGTTGTTGCTTGACCAGGGCTCACACCCCAGTCTACCAACAACCCAATTTCTCACAACCTACCTAAGTAGGCCTGGGACTGCTCTGCTGTGCTACCCTGAGAGAGTACAATGGGGTGCTTGGTTCCCAGTAAGGAGAAATTGTGAACTTTTTACTTGTACAGGCTTCACATCCTGTACAACTAATAATATAATTTCTTAGACTTGGGAATTACAGAGGGGGTTCAGAATTGCTGATTTCCCTGGAATCTACTCATTTTTGTTTAGCTTCAAAAAGATTATTCATTTTTTCAAATTAGTGAAGAAAATACAAAAAATAATACCAAAAAGGTACAAATTATAGAAGAAATAATAACAATAGGAAATTATCATTTATAAATGTGTCTGTAGTACAATTCAGTCCTATAAATAGGAAGGAATAACTTCAAATTAAAGTAAACAAACAAGAGCTACTTCATGAGTAAAGAACAGTCTAAGATAAGAGTTCCCCGTATATAACAGTAATAATCATTACATATATATTGAAATACAATTATCAACAGGTTTCCAAAATACATGAAAAAAGGGAGTACTACTAGAAGAACTGGTAAAGGATAAAGTGTCATTCTGTCTTGTAAAGGTGATCCAAGACCACCAAGATTGAACTGATAATAGAGATGCATCTTTCCAATTAGATGTATTAGATTTTGCAACAGAGGATAACAGAAGGTCAAATTATTTGCTGTATGAATCAGATAATTTAGAAGTCAACACATGAGATGTACAAATAAGCAACTTATATGAATGGTTATCAGATATGGGGCATATGTGTGTAATAATAGTCAAAATACCTTTCCAGAAATGTGAAATAACACCATGCTCAAATAATACATATTTTTAAGAACCACCAGCAAGATTACAATGGCAACAAAAGGAAGTATCTAAAGGCTTAGCTTTAAATAATTTACAAGGAAGCCATTAGCAATTAAATTAAATTAAAAAAAATGTGTGTGATATAAAGCACCAGGAAGCCAACGAAAGATGTTTGATAACCAGATTTCCCTCCAGCTTTCTAAAGAAAAACTCACAGAAAGCTCCTTATTCCAGAAACTGCTAATAAGTAAATTAGCATCTCTGGTATTGTTTAACTTTTTGCAGAGTTTAGAGACTGTATATGTAGTCACATTAAAATAATGTAAACATATTTCTGAAACAGAATGTAACCTTAAGTAGATTCTTTATAAAACAATTAGGTACAGAATTTAATGAAAGTTTATATATACACACATATATATGTATGTGTGTGTGTGTGCGTGTGGGTGTGTGTGTGTGTGTGTGTGCGTGCTTGTGTGTGTTGGATTACTGCGCGTAGTGGTAGGTAGGCCCCAAACACCAGTAACAAGCCACCAATATGGTACTGGGTCCTAAGTAGGGTCTCTATAAATTAGTCCCTTGTTCAACCCTTGGTAAATGACACAGAACAATAAGACATAGCTTAGGAGACAGGTATGTAAAGCATTTTAAAATACCAATACAGTAAATAAGACACAACACACAATAAAAATTCCACACCAATTTATAAAAATAGGAAATATTTTTATGATTAAAATGACACCAAATTGACCAACATCCAATATAGGAAATGGAGATATGAATTTTTAAAGAATAAACACTTTCTAGTGCTTAGGAACCAATAGTTCCACTTATGGACATGCTTGACCGGGACAAAGTCAAAGTTTGAGGCTGACGGCAATGGAACCCTGCTCGGATACACCACGGGGGAGACCTCGATCAAAATTTTACCTTCGCACTTAGAAACGTTTCTGGAGCTTTTTCTGCCGTGGACCCTCGCTGCTCTCCACAAGCCCAGATTGGGTGAGGGTTCACCGGCTTGACGTTCTGGGAGCTCCCGGTAAAACTCTGGGAGTCGGATTTCCGGAGCTCTTCAGCGGGACATACCTGGAATCTGGGTTGGGTCACAGTTGTAGATGGCCGGCTTAGCTCTTGAGGTCGGGTCAGTCACCTTATGGAGCTTTTTCCAATGAGTTTCCCACATTTTTCCAAACTTCCGGAGGTCATTCCAACAGGTCTCCAGGTGGGTTCCAAGTGTCCAAAACACAAATCCAAGGGTCTGGTATCTCCTAGATGGTTATTGGCAGGCCTCTACTTCCCTTGCCACAATGCACTTGGTCAACCCATTAAAACTCCCCTGGACCCACTCCAGGAGAGGGACTCTGGCTGGAGAAGGGTCAGTTAAGCTCTGTAAACATGTAGCTGCAGGGAGTCCACTCCTTACTCCTTCTTTACAACCCCGCCCTCCCTCCTGTTGTCCATGCCTTCTTTTCTCCCCCCTTGTCTGTTCCTTCTTTACCCCCCTTCCCTACCTCCCGTTTCCGTGCCTTCTTTAACACCACCCGGTAATGGTGTCAGCCCATTCAAATTTCCCAGGTCCGTATGTGACGTGCTGGTCCTTGTCAGGTATTCTCTTTGAATTCTGGGGCTTGTAGTCTTGTTTATTTCAATATAAAGCAGGACTACAAATGCCTGAATTCAAAGTAAAACAAACATTTGCAATGCAATAGGTCTCGCATTTACACAAGTTTAAGCTATTGGCATGGTAAATGACAATGCCTTTTATTTATGTTTTAAAAACCAAAACATAAATAAAAAGCATTGTCAGTTACAAGACCAATAGCTCAAACTCGTGTAAATGCGAGATATATTGAACTGCTTGTTTGAATATTGAATCCTGAATTTTAAGTTGAACTACTAATAATGGAGAGAAAAGGCTTAATGTCCAACAAAAACAAGTAAAGGAGATAATGGCCATTCTTTGCTAGTTCCCCTAGAAAGGGGAAAGGAAGTGGAGAAGTGCCCATTATTAAAAAGCTTTGCAGAGGGAGTGGGAGTAGAAAGCCAAGACCATTTAAAAAAATGAGTGACTAAAATAAAAAGTAGATAGGGCTCAGAATAAGAATTGCAAGAGAAACTTATGAAAAGCCTTCTCAGCATGTAGATAGAAGGCAAGAAGGGAAAGCCTAGGAGGAAATAGCTTCTATTACATGAAACAGAAGCCTGTCATTATGAACATAGTGTCTGTTTTTCATAAAGCCTGTTTGATCCAAGTGAATGCTATTAGACAAAATTTGACAATCTAGTGCAAGAATTTTTGCAAAGAATTTACAGTCTTGATTTACTGGGGCAATAGGATTATAATAAGATACTTTAGTATGGTCTTTATCAGGGTTAGGCCGTACAATTACAAATGCATCTGAAAAAGACTCTTAAGCCACCACACCTTTATGACAAAAGTCGGTGAATTACTAAAATAAATAAGGAATAAGGCGAGTAGAATATTTTTGAAAATTCAGCAAGGATACCATCTGGTCCAGGTAATATTAATTGTTTTAAGGAAATAGCTGTAGTAATTTTATTAGTGGCTAGATCTAAGTTAGATCAATCAGATTGGGGTATCAGAGAAAGATTACCCAAATTAAAAAAAATATATAATCTGCTTATCAATGTTGTCTGGTTTACTGTATAAGAAGAAATACAATTATAGAAAGTTGTTAATATCTGAAGTAGATTATACAAGTTTTTAATCTTTCACCCTAATGGCATGAATTTGAGTTCTGTCTTTTTTGATACAAAGTTAATCAGTTAAAATTCACCCAGATCTATTTGCATGTAAATGAGATGTTGCTTTTTCATTTGAAATTTCGAACCCAGCTCTTTTACTAAGTAAGGAGTTCTATTCACAATGAAGCTTCTGAAATTTAAGCTACAAATATTTGATAATAAATAAATGTTCAAGCTTTGCAATTTTGTTTTTCACATCCAGGGAGTTTAGAGGGAAATGATTTGTTGTTGTGGGCCATTACAGTTTGTTATAGCTCTAATATATGTTTAAAAGCATCCCTTTGTATAAAATTAGATGTTGCACCATCAATATTAAGAGAAAAATAATAATCAATAACGGTCAACATTCTAGCTTTTTATGCTTATTAAGAGCAATGTCAACATTCATATGCCCTCTAGATTTAGAAAAATAAAAATAATCAAATTTTAAACAATCAAATCATAGCGTGGTTTAATAAATAAATTGAACCACGTTCCTGGATTACAATATTAGTCAGTTTGTGAATAAAAGTGTTATGAGGGAGAGAAATAAAAACAGTCTTTGTGGTAGGAAAATGAAGTCGCTAAATAGCAATAAGTTTGGAATTTTTAAGCAAAGTTTTCAGTGATTGGAAAACTTTAGGAGTTCTAAATTTAGTAGAAGAGAGTGTATCAAGAAGAGGTTCACATATCAAATTAAAGACACCATCTACAAAGGGGGAAATGTTGCTAAATTGTATAAATTCATTAGTTATAGGTTTCCGAAAAGTAGGCTCATCAGCTGTAGGACCATAAATATTAATTACATGTAGAACCTTATCTTTATCCCTAACAGAAAAATCTACCATCAGATTAAGAATGCTTATCTGTAGTTTTGTTTTTTTTAAAACGTTTTTTTGAGACACAAATATTAACATACATTTCACATTAAAAAGATAAAACAATTAGGATACAAAAAACTCTAATCATCACAAAAATCAAACAAATAGACAAAACAATACATGGGGGAAGTATTGGAGGGGGAAGGTTCCATCTTTTCATGATCTTAAGTGACTTTTACTGGCTATCTTGGTGGCAAGGCTTTAACTTGTGTCATCTAGGGTTTGGGCCACAGCAGGGGTATGTAGAGAGTTCATAGTACTATGTTAGGGCTTCAATCAGTAGTGGGGGAGGATCTGTTCTCTTCGTTCTCAGGGGTTTCACAAGGTTCTGAAGCAGATGCTTGTGCGGTGTCATGGGCTTGTTGCAGGTACGTGCGATAGACACACCATATGTCCTTGGGTCGTGAGGTTGGGGGTTGAAGCGTGGCATAAATATCAGTCTGTAAACTGCAATAGGACATGCTGCGTATCCAGGTCGTCTTCGTAGGTCTGTGCTTAGCGCCCCAATGTACCGCTATTTCCCTTTTTGCAAGCATCAAGGCGATGGCTACGAATCAATGATAACAGGGTTTAATATGGTTAACCAATCCTAACAGGCCAAGCCGTGGAGAAGGTATGAGAGGAATACCTCCGCCCAGTATGGCAGTATTTTGGGACAAGCCCAGGCCATATGTGCAAAGTCAGCATCTAGCGTTCTACATTTAGGGCAGGTAGAGGGTTTGGTAGGGTCAAATTTGGCTAGTTGACGTGGGGTGATATACATCCTGTATATGAACTTAAAATGAAGAAGTTTGTGCCTATGATTGGGGGAGACTTTCTGTGTTTGTTTGAGACAAAATTTCCATTCTTGATCTGTCAGTGAGTGCCCCAAGTCCTCTTCCCAACGCTGTCGGATACCTCTGTCCCGAACCTGTTGAAGCGCTATACAAGCTTTGTACAGCTTAGTAACTAGATGTGTACCTTCCTTATCGGAAATAAGCAGAGTGAGTGGAGCGCAATCTGTTGGTGGTGATGGGAAGGAAGCTATAGTGGAGTGAAGTGTATCCAGGAGTCTGGCAATTATGAAATTGTCCATGTATGTCATCTCGGGGCGTGTAGACAGTTCTTTTAGAGTGTGCGCTCGGCCCTCAGGGAATAAGGAACCAAGGGTGTCTAAACCGAGTTTGGTGAGGGTGTGTTGAACAACCTTTTCGGAGGTAAGTGGTAGGAACGGGTTATTGGATAGGGGAATGGCCGAGGAGTAGAGAGGGCCGTCACCCAATATAATGTTAAGTTTGGGCCACGCCCAGCAGGTGGTAGAAAGGGGTTAGATGTCATGAGGATCTAGTGGCACGCCCTTTGGGAGCAGTGCTTCTAACGGCGTGGGGGCTGCTAGTTCACGTTCAGGTTTCGTATAAGGTATCCGGGCATCCAGATGGAACCAGTGATGGGAAAATTGTGCCTGTGCCACTAAAAAATATAGTTGGGGATCAGGGACCGCAAACCCGCCTCGGTTATGTAGGAGTGTCAGAGTATCCCAGGAGACTCTCGGCCTATGTCCCACCCATATCAGTCTGATAAGCAGTCCCCGTAGTTGACTAAAGAAGGCATTGGTGAGTGGTATGGGTATAGTGTTAAACAAATATAAGAATCGGGGCAGTACCTTCATTTTGATGAGAGCGATGCGACCGGCCATAGATTAGGGCAGTTTTATCCACCTCTCAATCTGTGCAGTAAGTTGTTCAATTGCAGGACCATAGTTCAAACGTATGACCTGTTCTTTATCTCTGTGGAGGTGTACTCCAAGGTATTTAGTGGTGTCGCCTGCCCTTTGCAGGGGGTGCTCAGTCTCGTCCGCTACGGCCGCATCTGTGATAGGGAAAAGGACTGATTTGTCCCAATTTATTTTCAAACCGGACATGTGCCCATATCTGCCAATCTCCTCTATCAGGGGTTTCAGGTTATCGTTAGGGTGCCGTACAAAAAGGAAAATATCGTCTGCATACATGGACATTAACAGGGGGCCCGCGGGGAATTGTATGCCACGAAACATGTGTTTTTCCTGCATGTGGCGAACCAGTGGGTCCAGGGCTATTATAAATATTAACAGGGATAACGGACATCCCTGTCATGTCCCACGTGTAATCGGAATGGGGGATGACAAGGAGCCATTTACCCGAAGTCGAGCAGTTGGGGATGAATAAAGCAATGCAATCAGTGCGATGAAATTGGCTGGAATGCCTAGTTTACGCAACGTAGCGGTAAGGAAAGGTCATTTGAGAGAGTCGAAGGCTTTTCCGCGTCTAATAGGGCCACTGCCGCGGGTGTGGTAGGTTCAATACGGTTTATGACTGAAAAAACAGTTCTTAAGTTTAGAGCCATGGACCGATGCGGGATAAAGCCTGATTGTACTGGGCAAATAATTTGCTCTAACAATAATGATAGCCTAGAGGATAACATTTTGGCAAGGATTTTATTGTCAAAATTTATTAAGGAGATGGGGCGGTATGACGAACATTTTGTGGGCTCTTTACCCGGTTTGAGTAATAAAGAGATAGCCACCTCTCGCATGGAAGGGGGGAGGTTGCCCGCCTCCAGGGCCTCAGCATAGACCTCTAGAAGCTGTGGCGCTAGGCTGTCTTTGAAAGTTTTATAGAAACACCCGAAAGACCGTTGAGTCCTGGTGCTTTAGAGCCGGCGAGGGCATCTATAGCAGTCGTAATTCCCTCCACGGCGAAAGGGTCCGCCAGAATCTGCTTGCCCTTTGGTAAGCCACACCATCGCGACCTCCTCTAGATATGTTAAGTGTTGAGAAAATCCCTCGGGGAGAGTGGTGGAGTAAAGAGAACGATAATATGCAACTAATTCCGCTAATATGTCAGTATCTTGTGTGGCCAAGGTATCATCAGCGCGTGTTATTGCCGCTATGTGGCCAGCTGCCTGGGGGGGACGTACCAGGCATGCAAGTATTTTTCCAGGGCGCTCTCCCTCCCCATACCTTCGAGCTGCATGAAACTTGCAGTGATGCCTCCCTGTCAGCGTGCTCATTAAATTCCAAAATGAGGGCACTTCGTTTATTCTGGGCTTGTGGTTCAGGTGATGCAGCATCTAATACTGCCAGGTCAGCTTCGACTTTGGCGAGGCTCCCTCGAATTGCTCGAAGTACACCCGCCTGCTTAGATATGACAACGCCCCGGATGTAAGCCTTGAAGGCGTCCCATAATGTAGAATATTGCTCTACCGTGCCCGTGTTCAGGTCAAAATATTCAGCAATAGCCTCCTGAACTTCCGATCTGAAGACCTCATCCAGCACCGCGGATGCCGGAAACGACCATCTACGTTCCCACCCGGCCGAGTGCGGGATTTGTAAGTGGAGCAGCACTGGTGCATGATCCGACAGTGTACGCGGAAGTGTGTCTATACCCCTGGACCATTGACAGCCCAATGTGTTTGTCAATATGTAACCTATGCGAGTGTGAGTGGGGTGTGGTGCAGAATGAAAGGTATATCCTGGGGACAGAGGATTGTGTATGCGCCAAAGGTCGCGCAGGTCGAAGGAATGCATGAGGTCTTTTATCACCCCAAGGGAGAGCGTTTTGGTAGTGGCCGTTGGGTTAGAGGAGTCCTGGGTTTGTTCAAGCCATAGATTTAAGACCCCCCCAAAGAATATTGTGTCATAATCACATCGATGAAGCAGGACATGAAGTTCCTAAAAGAAACTAGGATCGTCTACATTGGGCGCGTAGACATTGAGGAACAGCACCTTCCTGCCCAGCAGGGTGCCTAGCACCAACAGGTACCTCCCGTGCACGTCTGCTACAGTTTCCCTATGAGTAAACGGAAGTGAACGGAAGTGAACGATGAATAAGAAGGCATACCCCTCGAGAGTAAGCTCTAAAACTAGCGAAGAACCTATGAGACCCCCAGGAGGACACAAAGGGAGGGGTCCCTTGTACGGGGAGGTGAGTTTCTTGTAAAAATGCTATTCTTACATCATGTCGTCGGAGGTATGCTAACACCAATTTACACTTCCTTGGATTATTAAGCCCCCGTACATTCCAAGTGATAAGATTAACAGCTACCGTAGGGGCTACAGCCATACCAAAAGATAAAGAGTTTGTCTCCGCCTGGCCAGGATACATAATACCATATGGAAGCAATAGAAGTCGGAAACCTACATGGGGTCATACATGAAGGGAAGCACACAAAATACCAATGCAATAAATCCCAAAACATCACCATAAACATACATCTCAAAAACCATCCACCTCCCACACCTGTGCTCAAAGGCCCCGTGAACCTCGTCCCTCCCCAAAGAACCCGAAAAAAAAAAGGAAAGGAAAAACCCCACTAGAATTGAAATCGGAATCATCCTAGGGAGGAGGGCAACGCCTCGGACATCCGATGCCCATACTAGAAACCACATAACTTTAGCGATGTAGAAAAATTGAAGCAGCAGAACAGTTTTGCAAGCATATATAAATCCGCCAACAGTAGAGAAATGAACATTTCAGTGATAAAGAGAAACAACTTTGTCAACACACAGATGCTACAAAAAGAGTTCTAAGTTCTCAGGCCATAGTAAAGAGGTCAGCGCTTGTGGCTAAATGCCTGTCCAGGGAGGAATGTCCAGAGGACTGCGCCGGGCTCCTGCGTGTCGCACCTTGGCATTGCTTACAGAATGCCAGAGTGTCAGTGGCATTTTCAAAGAAGCGGGGTTTGCCGTCCACCATCACTCTCACTTTTGCAGGGTAGAGCATAGCGTACTTGAGACCCATGGTACAGAAGTTGTCGTTTAGCTTCCAAGAATTTCCGTCGAGCTTCCTGCACTGCGATGGTGTGATCGGGGTAAAAGGAAAGTACAGTCCCCTGGAATTGCACAGGCGAGTTCTCCCGGGCCAGGCGGAGGAACCGTGTCGCTGTCCCTATAGTTGAGCAAGCGTGCTATAATGGAGCGCGGTGGGCCTCCAGGAGGGGGCCTCAGGCCGAGGGATCGATGTGCTCTTTCCACCACATAGTTTCTGGAGAGGTTCTCGTTGCCGAATAGTTCCGTTAGCATGTTTTCAATGAAAGGTTCTGGGCGGCCCATGTTTGTGGATTCCGCAAGGCCCATTATGCGAATATTATTTCTGCGCAATCTGGCCTCTAATTCCTCATTCTTTTTCACTTTCGTTTTCAACAGACTCTCCACCCGTTTGAGCCTGCGCGTAGTATCAGTAGCCCGATCTTCCTGGGCAAATATTCTTTGTTCGGCCTCATCGAGCCTGGTGGTATGCCTGTCCAGACGATCTCCCATTTTGTCAAGCCTGGAGGATAGCGTGTCTAGTCTCGTGTCTATGCCATGGAATCCCACACGGAGTTCTACCATTATAACAGCAGCCCCATCCATGGGTTGTGGGAGTTCTGTACGGTCTGCGCCGTTCTCCCTCTCAGGGTCGCGGTCGGTATGGTCAGCGGTATCAATCTTGTCAAAGATAACCTTGCGCTGTTTGGGGTCTCCTCGACCCATCGCCTCGGTTCTTAGCAGCGGGAGTGTCAGCCAGCAAGGGATTTGCACCAGGGCCAGCAGCAGGCGCTGGGATAGAACAAGCTACCCGCCCCGGTGGATTCCCCCCTCAGGTCGAGGTACCTCGGGAGCAGAAACTGTAGAAGCCGCAGAGTAGGGCAATGTATTAGGCCTCCTCACTACTGAAGTTCCCGCAGGCGTGCTCAAGCCATAGATTTAAGACCCCCCCAAAGAATATTGTGTCATAATCACATCGATGAAGCAGGACATGAAGTTCCTAAAAGAAACTAGGATCATCTACATTGGGCGCGTAGACATTGAGGAACAGCACCTTCCTGCCCAGCAGGGTGCCTAGCACCAACAGGTACCTCCCGTGCACGTCTGCTACAGTTTCCCTATGAGTAAACGGAAGTGAACGGAAGTGAACGATGAATAAGAAGGCATACCCCTCGAGAGTAAGCTCTAAAACTAGCGAAGAACCTATGAGACCCCCAGGAGGACACAAAGGGAGGGGTCCCTTGTACGGGGAGGTGAGTTTCTTGTAAAAATGCTATTCTTACATCATGTCGGAGGTATGCTAACACCAATTTACACTTCCTTGGATTATTAAGCCCCCGTACATTCCAAGTGATAAGATTAACAGCTACCGTAGGGGCTACAGCCATACCAAAAGATAAAAGAGTTTGTCTCCGCCTGGCCAGGATACATAATACCATATGGAAGCAATAGAAGTCGGAAACCTACATGGGGTCATACATGAAGGGAAGCACACAAAATACCAATGCAATAAATCCCAAAACATCACAATAAACATACATCTCAAAAACCATCCACCTCCCACACCTGTGCTCAAAGGCCCCGTGAACCTCGTCCCTCCCCAAAGAACCCGAAAAAAAAAAGGAAAGGAAAAACCCCACTAGAATTGAAATCGGAATCATCCTAGGGAGGAGGGCAACGCCTCGGACATCCGATGCCCATACTAGAAACCACATAACTTTAGCGATGTAGAAAAATTGAAGCAGCAGAACAGTTTTGCAAGCATATATAAATCCGCCAACAGTAGAGAAATGAACATTTCAGTGATAAAGAGAAACAACTTTGTCAACACACAGATGCTACAAAAAGAGTTCTAAGTTCTCAGGCCATAGTAAAGAGGTCAGCGCTTGTGGCTAAATGCCTGTCCAGGGAGGAATGTCCAGAGGACTGCGCCGGGCTCCTGCGTGTCGCACCTTGGCATTGCTTACAGAATGCCAGAGTGTCAGTGGCATTTTCAAAGAAGCGGGGTTTGCCGTCCACCATCACTCTCACTTTTGCAGGGTAGAGCATAGCGTACTTGAGACCCATGGTACGAAGTTGTCGTTTAGCTTCCAAGAATTTCCGTCGAGCTTCCTGCACTGCGATGGTGTGATCGGGGTAAAAGGAAAGTACAGTCCCCTGGAATTGCACAGGCGAGTTCTCCCGGGCCAGGCGGAGAACCGTGTCGCTGTCCCTATAGTTGAGCAAGCGTGCTATAATGGAGCGTGGTGGGCCTCCAGGAGGGGGCCTCAGGCCGAGGGATCGATGTGCTCTTTCCACCACATAGTTTCTGGAGAGGTTCTCGGTGCCGAATAGTTCCGTTAGCATGTTTTCAATGAAAGGTTCTGGGCGGCCCATGTTTGTGGATTCCGCAAGGCCCATTATGCGAATATTATTTCTGCGCAATCTGGCCTCTAATTCCTCATTCTTTTTCACTTTCGTTTTCAACAGACTCTCCACCCGTTCGAGCCTGCGCGTAGTATCAGTAGCCCGATCTTCCTGGGCAAATATTCTTTGTTCGGCCTCATCGAGCCTGGTGGTATGCCTGTCCAGACGATCTCCCATTTTGTCAAGCCTGGAGGATAGCGTGTCTAGTCTCGTGTCTATGCCATGGAATCCCACACGGAGTTCTACCATTATAACAGCAGCCCCATCCATGGGTTGTGGGAGTTCTGTACGGTCTGCGCCGTTCTCCCTCTCAGGGTCGCGGTCGGTATGGTCAGCGGTATCAATCTTGTCAAAGATAACCTTGCGCTGTTTGGGGTCTCCTCGACCCATCGCCTCGGTTCTTAGCAGCGGGAGTGTCAGCCAGCAAGGGATTTGCACCAGGGCCAGCAGCAGGCGCTGGGATAGAACAAGCTACCCGCCCCGGTGGATTCCCCCCTCAGGTCGAGGTACCTCGGGAGCAGAAACTGTAGAAGCCGCAGAGTAGGGCAATGTATTAGGCCTCCTCACTACTGAAGTTCCCGCAGGCGTGCCACAGATGGTGAGCAGTCAAAATATCGAAAATAAAATATCGATATACAATAATATCGAAGTTAAAATATCGAAGGGACAGAATATCGATGTGAAGAATATCGATGGACAGAATATCGACCCTAAGGTAAGTAATATCGAATTTTTTAATATCGATGTAAATAATATCGAAGTTAGTTATATCGAAATCAAATATATCGATGTTACTAATATCGATGTTACTAATATCGATATTTGTATTATTGTTATGTATTTTGTTATGTTTTTAATATGTATGTGTTATATGTGTTTTTGTTAAGTGTTCTACTTGTTTAAAAATATATGTATACAATTTTTATATGTTAAAAAAAAAATGTAAGTTAATTTTTTTTTGTTGTACTGTAGCGGGTTGTGGGCTTATAGGGGAATAGGGTGGGAAGTAATTTAATTATACTAAATTAATTATTAATTTTTAGGAATTATAAATTAATTTTAATTATTTTTGCGTTTAAGTTCTGTAGCGGGTTGTGGGTTTATAGGGGAATAGGGTGGGAAGTAATTTAATTGTAATTAAGTTATAATTTATTTTAATTAATTGGTATTGATAATTATATTATTGTTAATTAATTAATAATTGATAATTAATTTGTATTAATTGGTTATTAATTTTTATTAATTGATTAATTGATTATCATGTAATTTAAATGTAATTAAGTTATAATTTATTTTAATTAATTGTTATTGATAGTTATATAATTGTTAATTAATTAATCATTGGTAATTAATTTTTATTAATTGGTGATTAATTTTTATTAATTGATTAATTGATCATCATGTAATTTAAATGTAATTAACTTATAATTTATTTTTATTAATTGGTATTGATAATTATATTATTGTTAATTAATTGATAATTGGTAATCAATTATTATTAATTGGTAATTAATTCTTATTAATTAGTTATTAATTTTTATTAATTGATTAATTGATCATTATGTTAAGTGTATTTTTTTATCATTGGAGTGTGTTGTGCGTTTATAGGGGAATACTTTTGGAAGTAATTATTAAATTTATTTTTGGGTATTGATAATTAATTTATTGGATATTAATTATTAATAGGTAATTTTTTTAAATTACAATTTTTTCGTTCTAAAAATTAATTTATTGTTGTTTTATCACTAATTGGTAATTAAATATTATTAAATATTATTTATTGATACATTTAATTAATATATTAAGAATTATTTATTAATTGATAATTAATGTTTAATTATTATTATTATTGGTATAAAAACGCATGTAATTGTTTAATATTAGTTAATTGGTAATTAAGTTTTAATAATGTATATGTTTTTTGTTATTAAAAATATTTTATTCAATATTTATTATTTAGTAATTAATATTTATTAATTATTATTTATTGGTATTTATTATTAATTTATTGTTAATACATTTTCTATTGGTAATTATGTTTTTAATTATTATTTATTGGTATTGGTAAATAGTTTAGAGTTATTTAATAATTCATTCATTGTTTAAAAAAATTAATTTATTTATAAGTATGTTATTTGTAACTTCTACGCTATCCAACACTTCCCCTACTGTTGCACTCTCTGGAGTTGGAATTGTAATTTTTACCCCTACGCTATCCAACACTTTCCCTACTGTTGCACTCTCTGGAGTGGGAATAGTAATTTTTACCCCTACGCTATCCAACACTTTCCTTACTGTTGCAGTCTCTGGAGTGGGAATAGTCATTTTTACCCCTACGCTATCCAACACTTTCCCTACTGTTGCACTCACTGGAGTGGGAATAGTAATTTTTACCCTCACGCTATCCAACGCTTTCCCTACTGTTGCACTCCATGGAGTGGGAATAGTAATTTCTACCCCTACGCTATCCAACACTTTCCCTACTGTTGCACTCTCTGGAGTTGGAATTGTAATTTTTACCCCTACGCTATCCAACACTTTCCCTACTGTTGCACTCTCTGGAGTGGGAATAGTAATTTTTACCCCTACGCTATCCAACACTTTCCTTACTGTTGCAGTCTCTGGAGTGGGAATAGTAATTTTTACCCCTACGCTATCCAACACTTTCCCTACTGTTGCACTCACTGGAGTGGGAATAGTAATTTTACCCTCACGCTATCCAACGCTTTCCCTACTGTTGCACTCCATGGAGTGGGAATAGTAATTTCTACCCCTACGCTATCCAACACTTTCCCTACTGTTGCACTCTCTGGAGTTGGAATAGTAATTTTTACCCCTACGCTATCCAACACTTTCCCTACTGTTGCACTCTCTGGAGTGGGAATAGTAATTTTTACCCCTACGCTATCCAACACTTTCCCTACTGTTGCACTCACTGGAGTGGGAATAGTAATTTTTACCCTCACGCTATCCAACTCTTTCCCTACTGTTGCACTCCCTGGAGTGGGAATAGTAATTTCTACCCCTACGCTATCCAACACTTTCCCTACTGTTGCACTCTCTGGAGTTGGAATAGTAATTTTTACCCCTACGCTATCCAACACTTTCCCTATTGTTGCACTCTCTGGAGTGGGAATAGTAATTTTTACCCCTACGCTATCCAACATTTTTCTTACTGTTGTTTTTTTGGGTGTTGTAATAGTAGTTTTATTCCCTACGCTATTTAATATTTTTTGTATTATTTTAGTTAATATAGTATATAATTAATTTTAAAAATATTAAAAGTAAATTTAATTTTTAATTTGTTATACATAATTATTTAATTTTTATTTGTTATTGTTTTGTGTATAGATGTATTTGTAATGTATAATATTTTTAATAATTTATAATTTATTAAAATAATTATTCAAACTGATTATTAAGTAAGTATATATATTATATATTATATGTATATGTTTAATTAATGTTTTATTTAATTATATATGTTACTTATTAATTTTAAAAATTATAAAATATTTTTAACTGTTTATTTTAATTATAAGTATTATTTAGTTTATTTTACATATTATTTTTAACAAAAAAAAAACGATATTTTTGATAACGATATTTTTGACATCAATATTTTTTTTCGATATTTTTGTACTTACCATGTTGTAGATAGGATTTCGATATTATTGACATCGATATTTTTGTTGCGATATTTTTGTAGGTCGATTTTTTGACCTTCGATATTTTGTCAGTGATCCGCCACAGATGACAGTTACTGAGTCTCTCCCCAGTCAGCAATGGTGGGATCGGGCCCCGTAGCAGGGGGCGGAGGGGACCGAGCCGTACTCCACCTCCTCCAGCTCCCAGATCCTCCGGTGTGCGTCCGCAAGGGAGGATGGTAGCGGTCAGGCCCAACAGCTCTACAGGCCCTATTCTCAGATCCCAAGTTCAGGCAGTCGTGACAAAAGGAGAGCGGGGGTGTGTGGTCCTCCCCAGTGGGCGGTGGGCGCTGTGCGGAGATAGCTGCAGTGGATGTGGCCGTCCCGGTCAGGGACTCCGGTAATGGCCTATGCGCACACTGCTCCATGCTACTGCTCACGGCCTGCCATCGTCAGGCAGAGCTCCCCCGCAGCATCCAAAGCGCCCATTAGTGTCCAAGGAAGGGGAGGGGGGACATGAGAGAGAGCAGGGGGGGCCAGGAGACCAGCAGAGGCCCACCACAGCAAGTGGCACCAGCGCTGATGGGAATCCGCCGCGACTAGGCCCAGGCCGGCACCCCCACCTCTACCACTCATCCGACCTCCGGTGCAGGCAACATCAGCGGGATCCGTCCACGTCCCAAACGGGGCTTGCTCCTTGAGAAAATCAGGCTGGGCTTCACTGGGAGGTGGCGGGACCGCAACTCCGGCCTCAGGCTCACCCGTGGACCCTGTCTCCATGGGGCCTCCGAGGCGGGCCAGGCCTTCGCTGCACACCTCCTGATGGCGTCATCTGTAGCTCGGGGCTAAGGGGAGATCTTCTGCACTGCTAGAAGGAGTCTCAGCACATTCTGGAGGACTTCTTCAGCATTTGTTACGTGTGGCGGTGAAGAAGAGCTGCTGTTTCACGGCAGGTACAGGCATCGGGCGCCGGAGCTTCAACGCCGTGCGGCCATTGCGGTCGACGGCTTGGCCACGCCCCCTTTTATTTTATTTTTTAAGAAAATAAGATTGCAACTCCATTCTTTTTACCAATGGCAGGTTAGCAAATAATATTCTCAGCCCATTTTTTTTATTCATATAAGACTTTATCATTAATATGAGTCTCTTGAAATAAGCAGATGTCAGTTTTATAGCAAGCCAGATAGTGTAATATTGTATACGTTTAACTGGATGTCTTAAACCTTTAAAATTGAAAAAGAAATGGATTTTAAGCTGATATGAATCACATAGTTGAAGGGTCAAAAAGACCCTATTTAAAATCAGAACTTTGCAGTCTGAGTCCAGTGAATTACCCACATATGGCAACTGCTTCCTTTGTGAAATCCCGATGTATAAAAATGATGTTACCGTTAACCCTTAGAGAAGGAATTTCTCTTGCTGCCTCTATCATTACAGGATGGTTGCGACTTAGAACTTGAAATATCACTTGTCTAGGTTTGGTTTGACTACTTTTACTGTGTAAATGGATACAATGAGCCTTATCAATCTCAAATTTCTCTGCAAATTTTAAATCCAAAAGATTAGTGTTGGACTTGCCACTTTCTGCAGGGTCACCCCCAAACCTTTTGCCTTTACCCTCTACTCTTTGCTGAAATTTGTTTTTGTTGGCTTTGTGCACTTTACCACTGCTAACCAGTGCTAAAGTGCTTATCCTCTCTCCCTCAAACATGGTAATATTGGCTTACACCTGATTGGCAAATTTAATTGACTTATAAGTCCCCTGCAATTTGGGATACCATATTCCTAGGGCCTGTAACTTAAATGCTACTAGTGGGCCTGCAGCACCTATTGTACCTCTCACCTATGTAGCACATTAAAACATGTCCCAGGCCTGCCATTACATTCTGAATGCAGTTTTACAATGCCAATTCTACTCGATAATATAACCCCCTTGCCAAACCATAAACTTCCCTTTTATTGAATACAAGTCACTCCTAAGGACAACCCTACGTAGCACATTGGGCAGGGTGCATTGGTATTAAAAGGTTGAACATGTTTTGGCAGTGAAAAACTCCTAGATTTTGTTTGCACTACAGAGAGACCTACATCTGCCATTATTACATTTAATAAGTGCACATTTTTAATTGGAAACAGGTAAATATTTCATATTTGGTGTCTGGAAAGTTGTAACTAAAAATCCTCTTTATTGGTAAAGTCAGAGTTTAAGTTACAATTTCAAAAATGCCACATTTAGAAAGTTGGAATATTCCTGCCCTAACAATTTTGTGCCTGCAGCCTGTTCGTAGGACACATGACTGGATGTAGTTGGCAGCTGGAATCTTTTTATTCCTCTCAAACAATAGAGGGATTAGGTATGCCTAGATGGACCACCAACTGGCGGGATGGGTGAGGGCAGATCTGAGCGCAGCCCCATTTGCAACAGAATAAGCTGTGCTCTGTCTTCACACAAAGGTCTTTCCACCGCTGCATTGTTCATTCAGGCATCTTGGAGCCAGGGCAGGGGAGTTAGGAAACTTCAAGCACTTCAAAGGGAATTCTCTAGAAACTTCTTCTACCTCAAAGAAGGCACCAGATATAAAATTAAGACTGTCAGACAGACTCTTCAAATTCATTTTCTGGACCTGCTGAAGAACTATCAAAGGACTACCTGCTGCTGTGACCTGCTGTGTACTCCACAGGACTGCATGGCGGCACATGGAAGGACTGCTTTGCTGACTAGACCCCGCCTTGAGCCCTCAGATGCTGCTTAAACCCTGTTTCACTGCTTGAACTCAGGACTTCCAGGGTGACTCCAAGGGTTAATTGGCTGGCCTCCTGGTCAGAGACAGAAAAGGTCCCAACCATCTTTAACCCGCACCTAAACCTAGCCTGAGTGAGTGCTAACCCTTCCAATTGGTGCTCCTCCAGACCTGGACCCTTGGTGTTGGTGCTAGAGGTGACCAGATAGCCAAATTCCGAAACTTGAGACTTAGAACATTTATTTTTGGCTAAAAACTTCTCTGAGTACTGAGGAAAGACGGGGCCAACCTGCTTCTCTATCCAGTCAAGGTGCATCACCAGTTGGTCTGACTGCATGGTAGCTCTTGCTATGTTCTTCTCTGCACCAGCAAAACCTGTTCAGCAGTCCTTCCCCCAAGGGCCTCCATCACAATCAGCCATATCTTTTGACTTTGACCTGGTCTCGCAAGACTAGATGTCTGCAGTAGGCACTTTGATATTTTAGGTGATTTATTTTCCCTTAAACTTTAAAAATTCATAACTCTGGCTCTATTGATTGGATTTTTGTTTGCTTTGGTGTCAAATAAATTGAAAAAATTACATTGGTGTGGGATTTTTCTTGTGTTTTGACTGTATTACTGTTTGTGTGCTGCTGCATACATACTTTACACATTGTCTCCAAGTTCAGCCTGACTGCTTTTGTGCCAAGCTATCAAAAGATTAGGCTTAAGTTTTATTCAGTGACTTTTGTGATTCACCCTGACAGGGATTGTGGCTGTTGCTTGAACAGGGGTCATCCCCCTTGAACCAACAACCCAATTTCTCACAATTAGGCAGTATGTTATCCAAATACTGCCTGCAGTTTCCTAAACTCTCTTAGCCTGGTCTAGCTTGAAGTTTCTAAAGCAAGCATTTTAGCGGTCAGCTCTGGGTCACCCTTACACCCCTGCTCTCTGTGGATATTAAAGAATTAAAGAAAGCAGCTCCGTGTTTAAATGTCGATATTAATAAATTATTTAATCAATCATTACTTTCTACTTATGTTCCCCGTTGCTGGAAACAATCACTAGTGCACCCACTATTGAAAAAATCTAGGGCTGACATTTCCAAACTTAATAATTTCAGACCTATTTCTCTGCTTCTGTTGATGGCCAAGGTCCTTGAAAAAATTGTTAATAATCGACTTATGCAATTCCTGGAAGGCAAGAATATTCAGCATGCCACCTAGGTGTGTTTTCGCCCTGGGCATAGTACTCAGGTTGCACATTTGGATGTCTCTGAATTAGTCAAATTGAGACTGAACGTGGGTAATAAGCTGTGGTAATTCTTCTGGATTGGTCTGTTGCTTTAGACACTGAATCCCACAATATTCTATTGGAGTGTCTGGAGATTATGGGAATGAGGGACAAAGCAATCAGATGGTTAAAATGTTTCCTCTCAGAGTGAGGACAAGCTGTTAATCTCTCCCCTTATACATCCAGCTTCAGTGATCTAAAAGATTCGGTGATGAGACACAATATTTACTGGCCCTTCATCAAGTTGACAGCTCTCTGGCAGAACATTTTCAGGGCTGCGTGAACACGGTAGCAAACTATAGGTGGCTGAATTGCCTGAAGCTTAACTTTGACAAATCAGAAGTTTAGGTTTTTGGCAACCCTTCTCCTTTTGATCTGGGCTGTCACAAACTGCTGGTGCTTCCTCCCTGCCTGTGCATTCGGTCTGAAATCTTGGCATAAGATTTGATATGGATCTCTCTTTCAAAACACACATTCAGGATATTACCGGAGTTTGCTTTGAACTTTAAAATCACTATATACGTCTCTAAAACCCCTACCAATGGACACCAGGGATTTGATTGTGGAAGTCTTGGTGACCTCCCAGCTTGATTACTCTAATTCTCTCTCCTTGGGACTCTCTGCAAAATCCTTAAACAAACTTCATATAGTATAGAGTGCTGCTGTTTTGCTCCTTTTGTGCATTCCCAAATGACATTCTATCAGACAGGGGCTCAAACAGCTTCACTGGATGCCAGTAAATAAAGGGAGCATTTTCAAATATTAGCTGATTACTTTCAGAGCTGTATATAAGAAAGGTCCGCTTTTTCTTCAGCAGAGATTCTGCTGGTACACGCCAAAAAGAGACCTACACTCCAGTAAATAGGTAATCTTGGTCATTCCAAGAGCAAAGCGAATCAGAATTGGGGGGAAGTGCCTTTGACATTTGGCAATCTTGCTCTAGCACAGCTTGCCCTTCAGGCAGATTAAAAGTCCTCACATAAACAGAGACTTCTTTTGGTTACCATTAACTTTTTATTTGAATAAGGTTGAAAAGCGACAAGTACTTCGCAATTGTTCTGAAAATTTTAAGCCTCCATGAAATGTTTCTCTGTTCTTATTTTCCTTTTCAGTGCCCTTAACCACTATATTGACCTATTAATTACCTCAATTGTTTAAGTTACTCTATATCATTGTGCAATATTACTCGACCCTCAGTTGTATGATGTATATGTTACTTTATTCCTTCTCTTTTCCTTCCTTCCCTTTCCTTCCCATAGTTTTTGTTTAAAAAATTGTAAATAGCTTTCCCTTCTGCTGTAATGTTATTAGTCTCACCAATTGTTATTTCACAGGTAATGATTGTATTTATTCTTTGCAATCTTGTTGCTAATAAAGCTTATTAAACATTAAAAAAAGGTCCTCAAATTGTATTGGCTGTTTCAATTTTCCAAATTCAGAAGGATTTTATTCAGAGGAATTGTTTTTGCTGTGATAAGAAGCAGTAGCGGCCCGTGGTGGGAGTGCTGCCGGGCGGTGACGTGGGGCGGGGCAGGGTGGGGGGTAGTAAAGTACAGAATACGGCCGTATAGAGGTAAGTAGACATATAAATAAATAAAACGACTTTCGTTGCGCGCGCTGCATTGCATTTGGCGATGCAGCGCGCCAACTAAATTTGTTTATTTATTTATATGTCTACTTACTCTATATGGCCGTATTCCATGCTACTACCCTCACCCTGCCCTCCGCCCACGTCACCGCCCGGCAGCACTCCACCACGAGCCCTACTGATAAAGTAATGTTGATTCTGCTTGTTTACGCATAGAATTAGGAAAACAAATTGTCCATCTATATTCAATTAAAACTGCACCTAATTGACGGCATAATGAAGAAAAAGTAATAAAATTGCAATAGGAGATCTAAACACTGGGTAAAGTAAGTCAGACCTGAATAATACTACTTGTGCAGCTGCTAAAACTAAAAGAGAGGAACCAATGCCAAAGCACGATATTTCCTGAAATTGGTCCGCCTCCTCTGACGGGAATCTCATCAGTGGTCAGCTGAGAGCCTTGGTGCAGACTCCAGGTTCACTTCCTCTCCACAACCACTAAAAATAACCAAACGAGTCACCAAAGCCTGCTAATAAGGTTCCAGGTAAGCACGAACAGCACACATAAGTGCATTCATTGGCCTTCTCATGTGAAAAAAAAAATAGTCAAAAAGGGGCTCGCTGGAGCTTAGTGGAAGGTGGGCTTGAAACGCCTGTGCGTCTCTGGCATTTCAGGTTATTGGTATGGTGGGTAGTGGAATTACCAGGCAGATTACAGGGGCATGCATAATGAAGCTATTGCGTAAGGACTGGGAGGAGGAGGGGTTGCAGAGGTAATGTATACATCATACAGTCACATTGCAGAGGGCTCTGCAATGAAATGCACTCCTACACACTGTTCCCAACAGTGTTAATGATCCGACTTTAAACGACCTTAGAGTCGTTTTTGATTGTCTCTGAATGGAGCATACTGTATTATGCAATTATTTTAGCAGAATTATTACACATTCCACGAAGGTTAGAAAGGGATTAGATTATGTCTAATAAAGGATTTAATAGTAATTGCAACGGAAAGGCCTGCTGCTAAGCAAACTAGAAGCTAATATAGCATACTGCATAGTCCATGTGATCTTGCCTTCCTTCTTGCTATGGAAGCGTCTAAACAAGAGAGATAAATGTCCTGTTCTTCATGTGGATGAATACCTGGATATAACAGAACAGCCTATTTACCATCACTCTGGGGCGCAAGTGCAATATCCCTAGTCAGAGATAAAAAATACATTGGCATTTGTTATTTTCCTGACCTCAATGGTGTTTCAAAAATATCCAACACTTTAGTTTAAACGAATGTACAAACAGGAACGACAGAACTTTTATTAGTAAACAAATCAACACCAAAAGTACTTTTTCTTTTTTCCGAAAATGGACATGCTTACTTTACAAGAAATATGTGAGAGGTTACATTATCACTTTAAATTTTTTGTAGTCAAATTCTTACTTTACAGCCAATTGATCATGTTAATGAGATGAACAGCTTCTGGGGTCATTGAGAGTTTCACCACTAAATAGCTTTAAATCATTTCCCATTGTCCAAGACATTAGTCATGTAACATTTTCTAGTTAGTCGTGGCATTTGCAATGAACCGAAAACCCTAAGGCTCCTCTGCATAGCTTTTTTTCATTGATCTGAGAGAACAAAATGACTCAGTGAATGGAAAGGTCAGCTTACACTTCCAATATTTCATTACTATGACAAGGGAAAGTCAGGTTTCAATAACACCACAAATTAATTTAGTAGTTTATAAAAATCCAGAAAGCCAATTTGAGTTCAGATTCCCTCAGGTCTCTCTGTAAAATTTCCCAGTTATATTCATTCTGACAAGAAAAGATGAATGAAATAATATTCAAGCTCCCAGGGTATATTTCTTTCTTTTTCATTTGCAACTAGAATATTTACTGCCGTGATCTACTGAAGCAATAAGGACATTTAAATGGTTACTCTTAATATGAAACTTAAAACTATCACATGGAACCCTACATTGCATTGATTTTGTTTCTTAAGTATTGTGTTAAAAGACCATACAATGGAATTCTCATGAATTACATTATCATTAAATGTTAATTAATGCTATGATTACTTACTGGTAATCCCCATTACTCTTAGTCCTACTCGTCCTCGACCCAGTCATCACTAATGAGGTATTCCACTTGACAGGAAACAAAACAGGAAATGCTTTTAGGCTCCACCCACCCTCCTGCCAGGGGCTATAAGTACATAGCCAACAGAAAGCACATCCTGACATACCAAGCGACAAAGGCCTGAACAGGGAGGGTGGGTGGGAAGTATGACTGGGTCGAGGACGAGTAGGACTAAGAGTAATGGGGATTACCGGTAAGTAATCATAGTATTACCTCTACGTCCCTCGTCCTCGACCCAGTTATCACTAATGAAGCATACCAAAGCAACCCCACAAGCAGGCCTTTGGCAAACCACACAGAGAACATAGACCGAACACAAAAGTGGAGTGCAGTAAGTGAAAAAACTTTATTAAACACACAGAATCAGGGGGGGGAACAACCCCCACAGCACGCAACACACCACAACCAAAATTGGTCCGGTCAGACAGAGCACAAATCAGACGATAGTGCCTCACAAAAGTAGAACCAGAAGCCCAAGTTCCAGCCCGACAGATCTCATCAAGGAAACCCCATGAAAAGCAGCCCAGGAAGCAGAAACACCCCTAGTGGAGCAGGCCTGCAGACCCCAGAAGGGCAAGGCAAACCAGAGCCCTGATATGCCAGAGAAATAACAGCCTTGATCCAGCGACCCAGAGTAAGACGGGAGGCAGCCTTACCTCGACCAGCCAGACCAAAGGTCACAAAGAGAGAGTCGGAAGAACGAAACCCCGCAGAGCGGGCAACATAAATAAACAACGCACGCTTCACATCCAGAGAGTGAAGCAGCAACTCAACAGGCGAGGAAGGAGAAGGACAGAAAGAAGGAAGAATCAACTCCTGAGAGGAATGAAAACGAGAACAGAATCTTTGGAACAAACCCAGGATCCAAAGAAAGGACCACCGCGTCATCCAAGAAACGTAAAAGGGAGGAGAACAACGCAAGGCAGCGAGCTCACCCAACCGCCGAGCAGAAGTAACAGCAACCAAAAAAGCCACTTTAAAAGAGAGGAACTTAAGGTCAACAGACTCCAAGGGCTCAAAGGAGAGGACTGCAGAGCACCCAGGACTAAAGAAAGATCCCAAGGAGGAACCGGAGAACGAGCAGAAGGAGAGGACAGAGAGAAACTCCGGAACAACCGGGAAACCAACAACCCATCCGATGACGGGAGCGAAGCCGGATCCCGGAATGCCCGAACAGCAGCCCACTGCCCCTTCAGAGTAGACACGGCATAGTGCTTCTGAAACCCATCCAGAAAAAACTGAAGGATAGAAGCGATAGGGCAAGAGGTGGGAGACAGACCAAGCCCCAAACACCAGGAGGAGAAAGAAGCCCAATGTTTTGAGTAGGAGGATAAAGTGGAACACCTACGGGAGCCCTGCATCACAGTGATGAGGTGGTCAGGCAGACCCCGGACCCCAAGAGACAGCCATTCAACCTCCAGACCGCCAGGGTGAGAGGGACCAGGAGGAGGGAGGAGAGAGCGACCTCAGGGGAGATGGGTAGCGGGGAAGAATCCAAGGAGGACCCACTGCCAGGCTCAGCAACAACAGGAACCAGGACCTCCGAGGCCAGTGAGGCAAGACAGCCACCACCCGGGCACCCACCCGCTGGACCTTCAGCAAGAGGCCGGAATAAGGGGAAGGGGGAAGGCGTACAGCAACCAAGGGGCCACCGGAGAGACAACGCCTCCACCCCCAAGCACCCAACTCCGGAGTCCGGGAACAAAAGAGGGGAAGCTGCACATTGGTCCGTGAGGCAAACAAGTCCAGCTTGGGAGTCCCGAACCTCCGACACAGCATCCGGAAAATCCTGGGGGAGAGACACAGGGTCAGAGAAGACGGAATCCTGTGACTCAAGGCATCCGCCACCACATTGTCCACACCCATGATATGCTGAGCAGAGATGGCCAGAAGATGACACTCCACCCAACCCGCAATTGCACAGGCCACCAGATTCAATGAAGGACTGCGAGTACTGCCCTGGTGGTTGATGTAAGCCACAGTAACTGAGTTGTCGGACCGAACCAGGACATTGCACCCCAGCAGATGTCCTGCAGACGACCCTGGAAGAAACGAAGAGCACGGTCCACTGCAGACAGCTCCCTCCAATTGGAGGACCGGTGGGACTCCGACCGGAGCCAACAAGCCTGAACAGCCCACTGACCCAGAGTCGCCCCCCAACCGTACGCACTGGCATCCGTCGTCAACACCAATGGAGGCGGCAGGTGAATCCACATTCCCTTGGGGAGATTGGAGGAATCCAGCCACCACTGGAGAGCGGACACAACCTCCAGAGACACCGGCACAGAGACAGCATAGTCCTGAACCGGAAAAGGCACCCAACGTTGAAGATGCCACAGCAGAGGCCGAAGATGAACCCTGGCCCAGGGCACCGTGAAGACAGTTGCAGCCATATGACCCTGAACCTCAAGCCACTGAAGGAGGGGAGCCGCAGCCTGGGACAACAACCTCCGCAACAGGAACTGAAGTCGCAGAAGCCGGGAATCCGGAAGGAACACCTTGCCCAGGATCGAATCGAAGACGGTCCCTATGAAAGACCTCCGAGTTGCAGGAAGCAGCTGGCATTTCGGAAAGTTCACGAGAAACCCATGCAGCTCTAGCGTATGGATGGTCAAGGACAGGTGCTGAGACAGGACCGCGGAGGAAGGAGCCTGGAGCAGCCAATCGTCCAAGTAAGGAAACACAGACACACCCAGGAGGTGAAGATGGGCCACCAAAGGAGCCACCACCTTGGTGAACACGTGGGGAGCGGACCGGAGACCAAACGGAAGGACACAGAACTGCCAATGATGACCCTCCAGGGACTTCTGATCCTCCAGAGCCACAGGCACATGAAGATAAGCGTCCTAGAGATCCAGCGTAGCAAACACCTAGCCGGCCTGAATCAAAGGTATCACCCGTTGCAAGGTCTCCATCTTGAAGGGGATCTTCCGGACAAACAAGTTCAGACTCCAGAGATTGATGACAATCTAAAAACCTCCTGTGACCTTCGGAACAAGAAAGACAACCGAATAGGTCCCAGACCCCACTCAACCGGGGAGCAGGCACAATCGCCTTCTTCAAGAGCAAAGTGCGAACACCGTCCACCAAAGACTGACGCCGAGACTGGTTCAAGGGCGTCTGAGTCCGCACCACGCCCGAGGGAGGAGGAAGGGACAGAAACTCGATCCAAAACCCCCGGACCAGGACATCCAGCACCCACTGATCGGAGGTAGTCAGACGCCAAGCAGGAAGGAACAACCGCAACCTCCCACCAACCGCTGGCGCAATACCAGCGTGACCAACCTCGGGGCGGCATAGTCAGGAGCAGCTGCGGCCCCTGCCCAGCATCTCGGGGGGCTTCTTCTGGAACTTCCGGGAAACCCTACCAGCACCTCTTGGGCCCTTAAAGGAGGACTGCTGAAACCTGGAAGGCTGACGAAAGGTCTTGGCGTGAGAGAAAGAAAAATCCTTACGAGAAGGCTGTCGACGGAAGGAAAAGGAAGGAAAAGGAATGCTTCCGCTCTTTGAACACCTTGTGAAGTTTATCCTCAAGAGCGTCCCAAAAAAGACGAGGGCCAGTAAAGGGCAAGCGCAAAGCCATGGATTTCTGCGCGGCGTCCGTATTCCAACCCTTCAGCAACAAGTTGCGATGAGCAGCAATAGAGGAACCACAGGACAAGACAGAAGCGTGCACAGAATCAAAGGCAATGTCCGAGAGGAATTCAGCCTGATGTTCCATGGACTCCAGCAAGTCCGGACAACTGCCCCCCTCCTGCATGGTGGAAAACAAAGTCTTAAAGTCAGTCAACAGTGATTGAGCGACATAAGCCCCATAGACACCAGAACGGATAGCAAGGTGAGAGCCAGCATAAGATTTCCTCAACGCAGAGTCAATTTTCTTATCCACCCCATCAGGCAGAATATTATCATCCGCCATAGAGGGACGACCCACCAAACTGGCGACAATGGAATCAACATGCACCGACTCAGGAAACGACTCCTCCATGTCCTGCAAAGGATACAGTTTGGACATAAAGCGTGGCAACATGATGTGATCCGGATCCTTCCATTCTTTCAAGAGGACATCCATCACAAAGGGATGGAGAGGGAGAGAAGTAGTAACAGGCTTCCGAAACTGCGGCAGAACAGCATCCGTGGAAGTACTGGCCACAGCATCATCAGGAAAAACCATGTTCACACGCACATGAGAAAGAAGGTCAGGCAACAACTCCCTGGAAACATATTTGCCTTTGAGATCCACCACTCCCAAGGAAGAGGCATCAGAAGAATCCAAGGAAGAAATGTCCGAATAGAGACCAACACCCCCAGCAGAACGACCCCCAACAGACTTCTTGGAGGACCTCAGATCTGACAAAGTCTCCAAAATCAGACGCTTCAACCTGCCGTCATCCAACCTGGCCCGCTTCACCGGAGGGGCAGAATCCCCACTGTCCACTAGGGAAGAGGAAGAGGAAACAGGAGACACATGCTTTCGCTTCTTTTGATGTTTCCCCATCACGAACACCAAAAACAGGACCCAGCGCACACAACCAACAGAGGCAGGAACAGACCAGAATGTGACCCCCTCCATTTAAACAAAGAACAAGCCGGAAACCGCCCCGAATCAACCGGTATGCCAAACAGCTGAGCACAACCCAGAAGCGAGGCGGGAGAGGCGTGGCCAGCCAAACCCACAAAACTCCATCTACCACGGCCGCCGAAGGCCGAAATCACTCTGACAGCCCAGCCCCGGCGCCTAGCACCCACGAGGACGCCTGGAACAAGACGCCAACCTGCCCGAATTCCGCGGAGCACCCTGGAGCCCAACCCAGGTGCCCCGCACAGAACACGAGCAGCGGAGCACCCGGAGCCCAACCTGGGCGCTCCACAACGTATGCGGCATAGCGGCACGAGAAGGAACCAAAACGGAGCACCCGGAGCCCAACCCGGGTCTCCCCAATGAAGTGCCGTGCACGGAGCGTCCGGACCCCAACCCGGGCGCTCCATAATGTTCGTGCCTGAGCGGCACGAGAGGAAGCAGAAAAGGAGCACTCGGAGCCCAACCCGAGTGCTCCTAAAGACACGCTGCACACGGAGTGTCCGGAACCCAACCCGGACGCTCCTCAGAAACCTGAAATGCGATGAAAGAGGCTCAGGCAGGCCCAAGGCAGGAGGAGCCTGACTGTGCACCCACAGCCCATGGTATAAGCTGCAGCGGCCAACTGGCGGGACCACAGCCACAGCCCAAATGACGTGCCGTATAGGAGGACTCACCAGACAGCAGGACTCCAGGAAATCAGCGCAGCCCAGCAGTACCGGTAACCAAGAATCCGAAGGAGTCCAGGAAGCCAAGCAGCCCGACTCAAGCAGCTCCCACGAAGGTCCATGAGCACCCCCAGAGCCCAGCAAAGGAGGAAACCGCAGAACAACACGAAGCAGGTAAGTGCCCAGCACCTACCCAAGCGTCCCCCGTCAGGTCCACCGACAGGAAACAAAACAGGATGTGCTTTCTGTTGGCTATGTACTTATAGCCCATGGCAGGAGGGTGGGTGGAGCCTAAAAGCGTTTCCTGTTTTGTTTCCTGTCAAGTGGAATACCTCATTAGTGATGACTGGGTCGAGGACGAGGGACGTAGAGGTAATGTGTTATTTTCAATCACGTTAGCGACAGTAATAGGCAGGGTGACCTGAAAACTGTTACGGAGATATGGAAGTAGAAGTTATTTTTCTCAGCAACATCTGCTTGGATGTCTGACACATTCACTGACAGAATATGTTCATGTCGTAAAATTGTTCAATCTCAAAGGACTTCAAGAGGATTAAATATGCCTCCGATTTGCTTCATACATGTATCCTTTCTGTTTCAAAGGCAGAAATCAACGCTGACAGGTTTGTTGAAAAAAATCGTGCAGCTCCATGTCTAACGAAGACATGCAATTTGTGGACACACTTAGGACAGCCCCCGCTTCTGAATATACCAAGAAAATATAGATTTAAAGCACCAAGAGTATGTAGAATTAAGGGAAGAGAAATGGAAGGCATAAGCATCCATGAAGTGGCAAGTGGGGAGGGGTCCGCCTTGGGCGACACGAGTTTTGGGGATGTGGTTTCACCCCAGACCTGCTCCTACCTGCGGCCGTCGTCGGATGGCGGCTGCAGGAATTGCCACGGGCGACATAAGGCCTAGCTATGCCACTGCATCCATGAGCAATATCGGCATTCCGATCTTCTATAGCAGGGATCTTCAAACTGGGGCGCGGGCCCCCCTAGGGGGGCCTAAAGTGATCCCGGGGGGGCACCAGGCTCTGGCCAAAAGAAGCACTATGCTGTTAACAGTCCTTTGTTTTCATCAGAAAAAGATGAGCGCAATAAGTCGCTCTGTAATGGGTCATCTTTTGTCATCTATATTCTGGCTGGGAGAAGGTGTCAAAAGGGAAGGGACCCCAAATATTCTTCAAACCCCCCACCCCCATTTCTAATAATCACACTGTTGATACTTTTACACGTTAGTAAGGCCTGCCTGACCAGAATAGCATGTTTGGCACTCATGTATTTGATTGCATTTTTAAAACGGTCACAGGACTTAACTGCAATGTTTACATAAGTCTAAACATATTTAAACATTGCCAGTTTAATAGAATAGTTGTGAAAAATTGAGGGGGGGCAGGTGATTTTTTTCCCCCACTGAGGGGGCAGCATTAAAATGTTTGAAGACCTCTGTTCTATAGGAACTGTTGAAGTTCTCAGGCCAGCTCTGGACCATGGAATTCTGGATGAAAAGGGTGTGTTCCAGTTAAATGAAATCCATGCAATGAAAAAAAAAAAAGTAATGAGTATGTATCTGTCAATTCCCCACATGGATATGAAACATACATAGAGAGACCAAGCAGTGCAGCATGTGCTTGCTAGTTAACACCCGGTAAGAAGCACTTTCGGAGGGGCTGTGAGATAGCTAAAAATGTACTCCTCCAAGAAGTAAGGATGATTTGAAAAGTGATGAGGTAATGTGTTGTTATATGACCTGTGCGGTACTGTTGTAAGATTGGATAGTCCTTTGTGCATGAGTGGAACTATCCAATGGTTTTCCTTCCAGTTTGTTGATGATTCGAGAGCTGATCTTTTGTGAGAGTAGCATTTGCGGGTGCTGCATGTGGGGAAGTCCTGCAGGGCCTCTGTCTTGTCATGATGCACATGAATGGCAGGAACCTATCAGGACCACTGAAAGAAGGGACGGCAAGCTTATAACATAGCCTGGTGCTGACAGGAGGGATCAGACCCAAAAGGACACAATGGTTGGAGTGCCACACAGCAGGCCTCGTTAAGCCTTCTGTCGGGCATATTCTCCAAAGATCTTTGCTTCATGCAGCCTGCCTTCATCAGGCACGGAGGAGAGTAAGATGGAAAGGAGTTGACAAATCCAGGCCCTTACCTCTTCAGTGGACAGGAAGTGGGAGACTTGTAATAAGTCACTACTAAGCGCTATCAATCCCTTGTTTATGATACTAGCCACTAGGGGGAGCACACAACACAAAGGGACTCTTTTTCACAGATGCTGGCCCATACAGTCAGTGTCACACATGTTTACGTTTCCCAGCAAGAGATCATGATCACACACAGGTGGGACTGAGAGGGACTTTAGTGGAAACCATCAATTATTTAAATGTATTCCCTCTATAGTTATTTCACTTACTTTAGAGTGTACTTGGAGGACACGATCAAGATTCAGCCTGTCCTTCTCTGGCATAGAATTTGGACGTCAGATGAAACCGGTTTTAATCGCTATATATTAGCGGACGTTCTGGGGTCTGATGGTGTCAAACATATAAGATGGTTGGAATACGTGAAAATGTTGCTTTCAAAATTAGGACATCAGGAATATTTCACAGAGCCCTGCTCCTTGCGCAGTGTACCTAGAAAAGCCCTTAAAACCAGTTGTATGGGCCTCTTGGCCGAAATTAGAGCTACTAATGAAATGAGAAAGCCTACGGTACAAGCCCATCATTTAACCTTGTTGACTCCAACAATCCAGCCGTATATACTATTAATAGATGGAGACTTTGACCGTTTTTCTGCTGTTACGTTTTAGACTGGATATTTTATATAGATCCCTAAGTTTTCCTGCATTAAATGATTGGTCAAGAGATTTGTGTAAGTGCCCATGTGACGATGTCTCAGTACAATCAACTATACATATCATGTTTTTTTGTAAATGTTATAATACACCAAGAAAGAGATGGATTACTCCTGTTTTAAAGAATCTCGGTCTGAGGCATTGCCGACCTGCATTTTTAGTATTGCAACTTTTAGAAAATGAATTTGTCATTGCATCTGTTATTGCGTTTCTTAAAAATGTTTTTAACTTTCGGAAATCTATGATAATGTGATATGTAATTGTGTATTTTGTTGGATCAGAAACTATTTTTAACCATGTATTTTAATGTGCTTTTATGGTTATTGTTATTATAACCGAATAAAGATATTTGATTGATTGAGTGTAGCAGTTATTACTTTACATGTTGCCCTGCTGTGCAAGAGGTAGTATATAAATAATTCTGAGTTAGTCACAAAGCCACCTTGTGACAGTTTTGCTTTAGGAGACACAGGGGCATATCAACAACGATTAGAGATAAACATCACTAAGCGCGTTTAGCGATGTTTATCCTATCGCTGGACTTCATCGCCGTGATAGCGCTGAATCAACAACGCTTTTCACAACGGCGATAAGAAATCCAGCGATAGCGGGAAATCGCCGTTTTGCCGGGAACATCGCTGGTTTTCCAGCGATGTTCCCTACAAACGGCGATCTTCTGCTGATACGACCCTGTGGTCGTATCAGCAGAATCCACCCCTATGTTAGGGATGGCTAAGTCAGGATTTTAGCAGAGGTTAGATTTTGGCGAAAACGGCCGTTTTCGCCAAAATCTAACCTCTGCTAAAATCATGTTAGCTGCCTTGTAAATATCGCGATGTGAACATCAGCGATATTTGCAACGTAGTCCATCCAGGGTACGCCTAGTAACGCCCACTTTGCATCTCATTGGAGATGCAAAGGGGCGTTGGGAAAATGGGTGCTAACATGCGATTATGCATGTTAGCACCCTCTTGTTGATAGGGCGTACTTTTATCTCCGTTTTTCTGGCTTTTAAAGCCAGAAAAACGGAGATAAAGCCCTTGCTGATATTCCCCACAGTCGGCAAGTTTCCTGGCAGCCAAATCAGAATAGAAGTGCTAATTGTGTTAAATATTTTCATGACCGTATAGTGTTTTAAAACGATGAAACAGATGCTAAACCCACTCCAGTAAAGGAAGAGCCAGACAGGCAACCTCATCAGAGCACCATACAGGGCCTTTAGAGTGCACATGAAGACATTGGTTAAAGGCATTTTAAGAATTATGAAAATAAGCAAATGTCTTCATATTAAGGGAAGAAACTCAGGAACCCATGGACACTTCAGATTACGGAACAAACCCTATGAAAAAATCCCCGGGCTAAGCATGAAGACCAACATGATCGAAAACGATGCAAAGGATCAGAAGACTATTATGTAGTTACACACTTAGGTAAAATGTGCAGTGCTCATCCAACATGAAGAAATAACATTGCTGTTAATGCTATTTTTCATAGACTTTAGGAAGATTTTAAAGTGGAAATAGATGTAATCAATACTAAGCAGTATCACTGGAGGAGCACCTGCATCTTTTTTTGTGATGTCAAACAGGGACAGATTCACTGTCGGAAGTCAATTGTTTATTTAGGTCTTTAATGGAGAGATTCCACCCATCCTCTCCCTGGTGACATAATTTACCTATTTTATTCTTCAGTTGTCATTATCCCTGTAACCCCCGTTGATGATTCTCCTGCCTTCCACTTCTCAGTTGGAAAGTGGTTTATTAGTAGTGGTAAATATGCATCTACCACTGGCAATAAGGCCACTAACACAGTCTAGGGCTCAGAATAGGTCTCAATAATTTATTCCCATGCTCAACCCTTGGTAGCTTGACTGCGAGCAGGCAGGCTTAACTTAAGAGACAGGCATGTAAAGCATTTAAAAACACAAATTCAGTAAATAATTAAGACACAGCACACAATAAAAATCCCACACCAATTCATAAAAATAGGACATATTTTTATCTTTAAAATAACACCAACATGAAAAAAATCCAATGTAGGGAACCGGAGACATGAATTTGTAAAGATTTAGCACTATATAGCACATAGAAACCTATAGCGCCTATTGGGGTATCTTGTTGCTCTAGACCGGGACAAAGTCAAAGTTTCAGGCTGACCGCGATAAAGCCTTGCACTGCTATCCCTCGCGGTAGGCCTCAGTCAAAGTTTTACCTTCGGACTTTTTCTGGATGTTTTTTCTGCAGGGTTCCTCGATACCCTTCACCAGTCCGGACTCGGTGAGGGTTCGCCGGCTTGCCATCTAGGGAGTTCCCGGTCAAACTCTGGAAGTCAGAACTCTGGAACTTTTCAGTGTAGTAAAACAGCAGGGCAGGACGGCTCCTGGTTGAAGGTCGCCTGCTTGGCTCTTGCGGTTGAGTCGCTCCCCCCCCCCATGGAGCTTTTTTCAAAGTTGCTCCAAAGTTCTCCAAATTTCTTGAATTTCTCCCTGAAGTTCCATTGGGGGTCCCAATGTGACCAAAACACAATCCATGGGTCTGGAATCTTCAAGATGGTCCTTGAAAGCATGGAACTTCGGTTCCCACAATCCACTTGGACAAAACCCATGCAAATCCACTGGATGCACTCCAGGCTGGGGATTCTTGGTGGTGATGGTCCAGCTGAGCTCTGTTAACCTGTAGCTTGCAGGGAGTCCACTCTCTATTCCTCTTGAAGCAAGTTAAGTCCACAGGGCTGTAGTTCCAGATTGTGTAGCAGGAGCAGTCAGTCCGAGTGAAGGGCCTGGCTTGTGCAAATCAAACTTACAGCATCGACCCTTCTTCTTCTCTTAGTTTAAAGCAGCAGATCTGAAACGCTCTGCTCCTCTCAGATACCTATTCAGTGTTCTCTGGGATCATGCAGGAGAGCAATCCTGTCCAATAAAGTGCAGTGCAACACTCCAGAGAATGGCCACGTCCTCCAAAATATGGCTGAAGTTTCAGCAGAGGAGTAAGAACTAGTCAGATCAACCTCCACTATGACTCACTTCCTTAGCTCTCCTCCCCTGAACATCTGCAAATTCCTTTCTTTAGCCTGCCATCTGGCTGGGTTCAGAGGGGATGGGGGTAGCTGGATCTGGCCTTCTCTGCTTGTCCCATTCTTCCTTTGAAGCTCATGCTTTATGACCCCTATCCCTTGCTCTGGCATTCCTGTGAAGCAGAGCACTCTTCTGCCAGAGAGCCTCTCTCCCAGGGTGCACTTATCACTTCATCGAAGCAGCCTGGCTAATTCTGTAAACTTTGGCCAATCAGGGAAGAAGCAGGAAGGCTGAATTTTGGCTCAGAGACAATAAAGTCATATAACTTCTTTTCTGTATACTTTAGGATAAATTCAACAATAACATACTGTTTGATTCATCCATATAATTCTCCTAAGTACCTGAATGATATTTTTTGGTAATCCCTAGCGATAGTTATGAGTTCCTAAACTATTGCAATGTTAACCTATGTGGCTGGGGATCTACAATGGGGAACATTAAATGTCCAATTTCTCCACCACTAGGGCCTATAAAACATCTTTTATAAGGACCCTGCATATAGCTACAAGACCCCCCCCCTGACACCTAGGGGAGACTTTAGGGGTCTTGAATATGGAAACCTAATGTAGATCCTCACTGCACAGTGCTCTGAGCACAAACGTCGGTTTTGGGAAGCACTTTACTACAATAGGGGAAGTGAAAGTGCAATTCCTCTATCCCCAGGGCATATAAAACTTATTTTATAAGGACCTTCCTAGTACGTACCTGACCCCCCTCCCCTGGGACACCTATAGGAGACCCTGGGGCACTTAATATGCCAAGATATTGTAGTTTATCACTTTTTAAGTGCCCCTACCATGAAAAGTCGAATTTGGTCACATTTTACATTTAAAAGCAGTGCTGCAACACAGGGCTGCATTTAAACTGACTGCAGGCTCTCAATAGTGCACACATGAAAGTGCAGAAAGGGCTGCTTGCCTCTAAACAGCCATGCCCTATTATGTACTAGGATCTTAAAGATGGTTTTAATCCCCCTGCCCTATTATGTGCTAGGGGCTTATAGGGTAGGTCATGCCAATCATAGGGGTACCCTAATACATAATGTACCCTAATGCGTGTGTGTGTTTTCACTGTGTGTAAAACATAGCACTGGCCCTGGGCTTGACCAGCAGAGCCCAGGGCACTCTCTGAGTCAGAAAACACAGCATCCAGGGGTCTCAAATGGAGCAAAAAGTGGGGGACACTATAAACAGGTTCTGATTTCCAACAGGCATCATCTCCGGTGCCCCAGCTACCTCAACCTTCTATTTCAGCGGCCATCACTTCTTTGGTGGTTTTTTTTTTGCCTCTTAGCATGGCTACTAAGTGAGTTGACCTTCAGCCCCTCTTGTCTTCAAGTTCTAGAGACACTGATTTTGTCAGTATCAGTTAATTTCGGTTAGAACTATGATAAATCTGACACAGTTTAAGAGCCTATTCCGACTTCATCTTCAGAAACAGTGACTATACTAATGGGACAGTATAAGGATTTATTATCCTATTCGGTATTTTCTATTTTTCTCAAGGCCCCGTTAAATATACCAGAAACGATATTGGTGGTCCAAGAGACACTAGAAGCCATTTAAAACAAGTGGAGGACTTATTAGTCTCCATTTCGGATAATTTTTATCTGGAGGTAGGTGAATCCGTTTTCACAATAGTGTTTTTTAACTAATATGGTTGAAATAGTACATATAGATCTGATATGGGAGTGTGATCCTTATGGTTACTTTCTAGGTGTACTTATTTCTGTGGGGTCATTATCTATATCAGTCCCCCAGACAACGTGGTGAATACCTGGAGCTTAAACGTTTAATCCTTACCTTGGGTGAATTATTGATTGACAGTGGCCGAGGTGGGTGTCACATTATGAGAATCACTATTTTGGTGAGGGACAAATATTAGTACTGTCTCCTGGATTTTTAATCTTCTTCCGTCTGATTTATATTAACAGTATCAGGATGGGGGAAAGGGCCACACACTACAGAGGGAAAAATATGTGATACCTCTACTACCAAATAGAACAGTGTTATTATAAGGTACGATTTACGTCATTATGATCATCAGAGGGATTGATAGGAGATAGTTATAATTGAAGGGAGATCTATATGTCCCCTGGAAAGGAATGTGATACAATACTGAGTAATAAATAATGATAGAATATCGTTACTGTTTGGATGTGACATGTGGATCATTTCTCTAAAAGCAGTAATGCTTGAGTGAGGGATAAGGATGAGCGCCTGTTCCCTTAGTGTCGCCACATCCTACTTCGACATTATATGAGTAGGACTCTGTAGGCTATATAAAGTTGGTTTTGATGGCTGGGTTGAATGAATATGAGTGGTAGTTTTGCTGCACGTTAAGGAGGGGCCCTTGAATCAATTATAAACTATATGTATAGACTATTTATCCAATACATAACAGATACTGAATGTCTTTTTAGAAATGTTTAGGCTGTCATGAGAGCAATATGTATCCGCTTGTTTTATGTTGTATATAATACAATATTGTGATATATATATTTTGTTTTAATACAGGCATACACTAAATTGTGTTATCATTGAGAGAGACTTTAAGATTGAGAGTCCTGAAGAAGGTGGCTTAAAAATATATTGTCCACGCTTCTGTTTTCTTATGGTTAAATTCGAGGAACTTTAAAGTCTAACCACAAAAGAATTCACAGACTTTAACAACATTGATTCAATCGAATTAACTTGGTTGTGATAATTTAAAGTTGTCACTTGTTTTGTCCCTTGTTTTTATGTTTATTGAAGTTCAAATTTCATGCATATGAGATTAATTATTGGATTGTTTTTAACTTATTATTGTATTTATGAATTGTGTTTTACATGATCAAAATTGTTTTTTAAATAAATGTGCTTTTGATACATACAATTTATTTTTTATTTTTTATAATTGATTTTTGGGGTTAGGTTTAATAAGTTGACTGAGGGCATTTGAACGCCTTTTGAATGATTGAGTGTGGATTGTTCTTGATGTTGTGATCCAAGAGAAATTCTTTTTTGATACATTTATTGTATACGGTACCCTGTCTCTTGGATAGTGGGGCCACTCTCTCCTTGTTTATAATAAGGATTCACATCCTGACATGTTGTGCGTTAGTATGTGTGCCATCCCGACAATATTTTTTATTGCGCTGAAAGTTTCAATGCCTTTTCAGTGTGCAGGGTCACAAATTCCTAGGGATTGCTGTATTTCCAATTTTAAAACCTCAATGTTACCCTATTGACGAGTTCTCAAAGTGGATACCCTAAATTGCTCTCGACACCCTGCCATCGAAAGAAGGTGGCAGCTTGTGTACTGTTAAGCGTGCATAAGAGAAGCCACTGGTGGTGCCTGCTGGTCCCCATCTAAATTTAGAGCAGATCATTTGGCATATTGAAGTTGACTCTTTGAATTAATTTCATATAGGCAGTTATTACAGCTGTAATCTTTGATAAGAGACTGAAGTCATAGGGCAAACAGTTTGTAATCATTGCCCCCATACCTGTTGTTAGGATTACTCATATCTTAGCAATTGAGTGTAAGAATGGAGTTTCCAATAGAGAATGAAATGCTCCTAACAAGGACAACTGCATCTTCTACTTTCGATTCCGTAAATTCATGTAGTTTCCTGGCATAGTCATCCCTTCCTGTAAGCCTCTGCTAATGGGCCGTTGAACAAAGGCAGAGGTTTTAACAGTGCATTCTGGAAGAAAAGTTTCCCACACTCCTCAATGAGGAGGAGCACTGTGTGCCAGCCTTGCTGGCTAGAATATTAACCGTGAAAACATAATGGGCGCAGATGGCAGGAATCAAAGTCTGTCAAACTGCCTATTTGTTTTTTCAATATTTTTTATGAAAACGCGAAAACGGCTTCACAGCTACATGAACGTAGTTTGAACTTGACCCTGGCAGGACCCTGTATTGTCTGCGTATCCTGAGTGTAAAGCTGGAGGTTGACCACTACCTCTCTTCAACAACAAAACCTGAAGTCCCTGCTGTAGGAAGGTGGAATCTGACTACATGGTTGCCCCCACTTTTTTTCTGGTGTTTTGATGGTTTTTGACTTAGTTTGGCTGGGAACCTGCTATTCAGGTCCCCAGCCTATCTGCTTTCTCTTATAAATTGATTCCATGTACTTTAGGTACACCACAGATTGGATTCTGGAGTGCTCTTATAAGTCCCTAGTATATGGTATACTATGTACCAAGGGCATAGACATCCCAGAGGCCTACCAGGGGCTGAAGCATGTATTGTGCCACCCCTGAAAGGCCCTCCAAAATGACACCACAGGACTGCTACTGCTGCCTGGGTAAGGTGGTGCATGCACCCCTTGCAGAGATATAGGTTCACTATATCTCACCTAACACTGCACATAAAAACTTTATCAGTCACCCCTATGGCAGGCCTTATCAATCCTGAAGGCAGGGTGCTTGGTTATATGTGAGAGGGTGCCCATGCATGAGCAGAGCCCCTCTGCAGCTCTCGGAATCTCCTATCCGGGATTGTCTGTGGTGCAGCCTGACCATATACTCTTAAGTGCATTATATCTAAACGGTAAATGCTAACTTTGGGATGGCTGCACGGAAACATGTCGTGTTTGGTGTCAAACACCTTGGAATAATACCCCCACACCAGTTCCTGGTGTGGGAGTATGATCCCACCCTTCTAGAGGGAGAGACATGACAGCACCGGTATACCCGGTACCAACTAAACAGAGTCTGGCATCACAAAATGGATGCTACAGCCACAGACACGAGTCTGGCCTCCTGCTGCTGACCGAAACTCCGGCAGGGGAGGCCTGGACAATAGGTTTCCTGTCGCAGGGAGGTGTTACCACCTCCCAGACAGGCCTTAGTGGATTGGGGATGGGTGGTGCACTCTCTGAGTGCTTTGAAGCCCTGCACTGGGGGCACATTTGGTGTCCTCATGCATACCCCAGTTCAAACTGGTTGCAGGGGCTGCCAGCCCCTGCTCTGGCGTGAAACTGGACAAAGGAAATGGGTGTAGCCACCTCTCTTTCCAAACCCTCCCATAGGTGGGTCCCCAGAGTTAGTCCAACCCCTTTTCTTAGTATGAGTAAGGGAACCCTGGCAACAGGACTTTAGATATCCCTGGACGAAACTCTGAAGCTGAATCCTGGACCTTCGACGCTCTACATCAAGATTAGAGGACTGAAGAATCTCCCTTGGGGTCAAGGAGTGACTCCCCTGCTTGGCAGGCACCAACAAAGCATCTGTCTGGTCTGTATCACTGAAGCTCCCACCGGACGCCGAAGTCTTTGCATCACCAGAAGTGGATTTCCAGATTTTCTTGAGGCTGCCCTGAGTCCCCAGCAAAGCTGAGGCCCGTAGCTGTCGTGGGTAACGTGGAACCATGACCCCTGGACACCGAGCACATTTGCAAGTGCATCAACTTCCTGACATCTCTTGAAGCTGTGCTTTGGGTTCCAAGTAGCCCTAGCCTCGAGCACCATCTGCAGCAAAGATCACTGGCCTACACTCCACGAGTGTTCCGTGGGCCAGCGCCAAGTGCGACCGCTTGAGGCTCCTTTGCGATCTCTAGTCTGTTGGCTAGTGGGTTCCCACAAAGGCAACTCTTCACTTGCTTGGGCTTTTATGGTTGCTCCAGAAGTGCCCTGACTTACCCTTGCTGGGTGAGTCCCTCAGACCTTGCTGGTCTGCACCGCAGCCTTTTCTTCATTTCCCTGTGACTTGCCGTTGCCAAGGCTTGTTGGGTCCAATCTGGTCGCCAACACTGCAGCACTCGACAGACTTTGTGGCACAGCTTGATTCCAGCTCCTGGTTGTCGTCAACACCTCCTGGACCTCGTGGCTGAAGAGTCAAGGCACCCGTCAACTCACCTGAAGCACCCGACATCTGAGGGCATTCGACTATCGTGCCCCTGGTCACTGGCTAGTGACCCAGACTCTGTCCCCTCTGCTTTCAGGTCTTCCTCTTCCTCGATCCAGGCTTGGATCGCACCGGTTACTCTTTCTCTTCACGGCAGCAGCACTTTCCAAGAGGTCGCCATTGAAAACGACGACGATTCCCGACACCTTTTAACACGTATGCACCCGGCTTCCCTGGGTGAGGTAACTCGAGTATTTCGGTACTCACATGGGTGTGGGCCCTAGAAACTCTTAAGTTTAAAGGGGTTAACTGGAAGTCCTCTCCGAAGTGTCCTTTTTCTTTAAAAATCCAACCGCGACTTTCCCCATAGAAGTCAACGGCGGCTCGCGGCTGTGTTCTCACACTGCACGCGTCCCCGTGGGTCCCCTGTGTCACTACCTTGGGTGGTTCCTTGGGGTCCAAGCACTTCTACAGGCTCTAGGCCTTGTGTCTAGTTCAGTCGTGGTTCTTATACCACTATTTTAGTATATGGTTTGGTACGCCCCTAGGGCTCAAACGTGTATTGTGCTAAAATACTGCTGATATTTGACTTGTAACTTATGTACTTCTAACTCTAGCCTCATAAAGGGACTAGAGGGGTGTGTTTAAGACTAAATACATATATTTTATATATATATACCTGGTGTGGTCCTCTTTCATTTGGTCACTCAAGAGATTATAGACTGGTAAAACAAGCTGCTTTACATTCCTCCAAGACTTAGCCTGAAGGCTGCTCTCCATAGCTTCCACTAGGATAGCTTTCACTAAAGGTTGTCTTTAACCTATCATCCATAAGGGGTTGTTTGGACTGGTGCAAGGTGCCCACTATAACTAGTGGACAGCATATGCTAGGCCAACTTCTCACACCTGCTAAAGAGCTGCTGCTGCCTTGCCTCTGCGGAAGACCACAGCTAGCCAAAGAAGAACTAAGATACTGGCTCGTGCTTTGAAGCCCATCCTCTACCGCACCACAGATTGGTGTGATGATACCCTGAGAAGGGTCTTTATGGCAGCAGATGACTGAACATTTACTACTGTTACTCAAAGCCATCAGCAAACACAGATTGGCTGCTGGGAGTTCGAGTGCTACACATGCAGATAAAACATAGTGGTGACTATCTGATGAGCACAATCCTAACTTCACTGACTTTCCTAATGATATTCATGGAAGCTGGCATATGCAGTGGTCCTTCGAGTGGTTGGTTAGCTAGCTAGTCATATGGAGGCACCCTCGTGGTCAGTTACCACCACTATGTGCCCTTTCACTTTCATACCCTTTTTGTGTATTCCGAAATCTGGCGGTCAATATGTCCCTCTAACCTGCACACATTCCAGCACATAGTCCTCAGTGACGAAACGGGTGTCAACTGTAGAAGTGGTCGTCTATGTGACTTGATTGATTGTCAGAACAAACCTGCGCTTCATCATTGTCTCCCGTGTGACTCAATACCAAATGTACATATGTTTTCACCTGGATTTTACCATTATTACAATGATTGCTCAGCTAATACTAGCTGTGATTGCTTAACTTTTGTTTTGGATCAATAAATATATGAAATTAATTAACTGTTTCACAGCTTTCTTTTAATTAATCATCAAAAGTGAATCATCTGCTTATTCTCACCATTTCCTGTGCTCTTGACAAACCTTGTCCTTTCAACACTGTCCCCTTCCTTTCCAGATTCCATGTATTCTGTAACGTGAATTGCTGTTGCTTTTATGTGCTATTTGTGGTGTTCCAACTGTCACAAACTGTGTTTATCTTTACTACCAATTCCTTACAGTCTGGAGTTGGTTCTGGGGCTTCCAATACCAAGTGTTTCACGAGCCTCACAAACACTATAGCAGTCATTGAAAAATACCTCTTAACTGTGGGGAAATACCAGTGCTGGAATTAACTTTTTTAGCCAGTATCTACCCATGAGTTAACTGAGATTACCTCTATGTCCCTCGTCCTCGACCCACTCATTACTCATGAGGTATATTCCACTGATAGGAAAGAAAACAGGAAACGCTTGATGGCTCCACCCACCCTCCTGCCAGGGGCTATAATACTATGGCCAGCACTAAGCACTTCCTGTTTTGTTTCCTGTCGGCGGACATGACAGAGGACACTGAGGTAATTGCCGGGCTCTTATCTTCTTCATGTTGTCTCCTGGCTTCTCCCTTTGCTGGGCTCTGGGGGTGCCTTGAGACCGTTGTGGGAGTGGCTAGAGTCGGGACACGCTTGGTGGCCTCCTGGATTTGGTGAGTTGCTGCCAGGTGCCTGTCTTGCTGGGCTTGGTCAGGCCCTGGTCGTCTTCTGTTTTTCCTCTTTTTGTGGCAGCAAGTGCTGCTTCTGGATGTTGGGATGCCTGGCCGGAGCTTCCTTCTTCTATATCTATGCTGAGTGGTATGTTTATCGACCGGCACCTCCGGCGGTGAGTTCTTTGGCTCTGTTGGGGTGCCAACGTATTGCTAGTGACTCACGGGGCTGGCTGGCTTTGGTTGCTGGCCCCATGCGGTTCTGTTATAGCCTTCCGGTGGGAGTGAAGTCTGTTCTGTTGATTCTGTCTGGGCCCTCTTCTGTGTTTGCTGTGGCTGGAGCCCCTCCCCAAGTGGTGTGGCCTATGGCGGCCTGTTTGTCGATTGCTTTCCTTGCTTGCTACAGCTGCGTCGTGGTGTGCTGTAGCCACACCTTCCGCATTCCATTCATGCCGCGCAGCGGCTGACATCGAGTTTTGTACTCTCTGTCACTGCGTGCGCTGGGGCTGGTTCGAAGCAGTATTTACTGCTTATTGTAAAAAAAAATTTAAAAAGTGTTGATCTCAAGTTCTTGTCTTTTAAGGTGGCTTTTCTGGTGGCCATCACCTCAGCTCAAAGGTTGGGGGAACTTTCTGCTTTGCGTTGTTCTCCCCCTTTTTTGAGGCTTCTGGATGATGCTGTGATTTTGCGTTTGGATCCTGGTTTTCTGCCAAAAGTGTGTTCTACATTTCATGCTTTTCAGGAGTTGGTCTTGCCTTCTTTCTACCCTTCCCCTTCTTCTCCTGAAGATCAGTTGTTGCACATTCTTGATGTTAAGCGTGCTTTGACCATGTATGTAGACCGGTAAGCGGCTTTTCGCTCATCTGACCATCTGTTTGTGACTTTTGGGCTGGCTGGCCATGGGAAGGCTACCTCTCGGCTTACCCTGGGTCCTTGGAATAAATCTTTTATTTTCTTGGCTGTTCAGTGCTCTGATTTGCCTTGTCCTTCGGGTTTGCAGGCCCATTCCACAATGGGTGTCTCTGTTTCCATGGGGTGTCTTTGGATAAGATCTGTCGTGCGGGGACTTGGGCTTTTGAGTTTACCTTTCTTAAGCATTACAGGTTAAATTGCTCACTGAATGACCATTTTAATTTTGGGTGTGGTGTTTTGCATGCTGTGGAGCCTTTTGCACTGTTGTGCGCTTTTCTCCTGTGTGCTGTCTGGTTTGTTTTCTACCAGTGTTCCAAAGGCCTTCGCTTTTGGTGTTTGCTTTGGTATGCCTCATGAGTAATGACTGGGTCGAGGACGAGGGACATAGAGGTAATGTCCTGATTACTTGCCGGTTAACCTCATTACTCTTAGTCGTCCTCGTCCTCGACCCAGTCATGTTTCCCACCCACCCTCTATGTGTTAGGCCTTTGTTGTTTTTGGTATGCCAGGAAGTGGTTTGTGCTGGCTATAGTATTATAGCCCCTGGCAGGAGGGTGGTTGGAGCCATTAAGTGTTTCCTGTCAGTGGACTATTCCTCATGAGTAATGACTGAGGCGAGGATAAGTAGGACAAAGAGTAATGAGGATTACCAGTAATTAATCAGGACATTATCTGTTATTTCTCCATTAATGGGGAATAATATACTAACCACTGAATATTTGATCTTCATGGAACAGGTAGTAAATGTTGCCGAGGCATTTTCTCTTGGTCATGGGAGGTCGAGGGGGCAGGTCCAAGGAGATTTTTAATTCAACTGAGTTCTTTTCTGCTCCTGCCATGCTGCTGTATGCAAATGGGCCAGGGCTAAGCGCAGAAGTTGCCCTGTGGCCCTTCTCTGGTTCCAAAATTATAAGGTCTGAAATTTGTGGACCCAATAATTCTGGGCCAGAGAAATGAGAAAATGTGCAGAGCCATAAGGTGAATACTGAAGATACTGCTCCAGGCAACTCATGACAAATCTTCAAAGCTCTTTGGTCAGACATTCGGCCAAGAAGCAGAATTCCTAGTTGTCCAATGAGACTACATGCTACCATCACCCTCCTCCAATAAGCCTCTCAAGAAGTATACTCCAGGACATCCCAGATGCCATTTCAGATTTAAGTTTTCATGGCCATTAGAATTTAGCAAAGGTTTTCTCATCGTGAGTTTTAACCTATCATAGCTGGAGTGTATTGAATTGGAAAATATAGGTTTAAGCAAGTACGTATGGATGATTAAGTGTTCACTCTATTTGGAAGGGTATCGATAAATATGGAATTTTTAGGTCAACAATTTTATTTATGAAGGGCCAGATGGGACTGCACCCCATGTTTTACATAAACCACTGAACACTTGCAGTACTTTTGAAAATCCACATTCATTAATAGGAAGGGATTAATATGGTGAAATCTGCTGTGGGCAAATTGAGAGAGGACTTCTAGATCTGCCCATTCCAGTCTGTGCTTCATCCTCAAAATTCTGGCTTCGCTAGATTTATAAGGCTCATAAAGAGATCTGGGTTGTAAGTCCACAGTGGAAGCAGTTTCTCCAATTTGAATGTGATGGAGTGGATGTTGTCCAACCATGGTGAGTCATTATTTTTAGCTCTTACGCTTGCACTCTGTCATTCACTTTCAACTCTGCCACAACCTTTTCTCATCACCCAGCATTGTTATGATTTTCTTTTAGTGTCAGCGTGCTCTCAACACTCTTGCCTGCCTTTCTCTCGTCTGAGTCCTATTTCTTTGCTGGTTTACAAGGGCTACCACGGGGATGCCTGCCAAGTCCTCCCGCCTCTGTTAGTCTGTGCCAGGTCAGTTTTGTGTGGGAAAATTAAGAGAGGCCATGAAGCATTACTGAGTTTCTAAAAGGTGACACAGCTCCGTAGGAAATCTCTTTGTTCCAGGTTCACTGTATACTCTACAGTGGTGGAGGTAGACCAAAACCACACATTAAGACGTAAATAATAATAAGTTACAACCTTTAAAATCTACAAAATAAGACTATCTGTGAAGATTGCATATATTAGAGTGACAAACCCGTTTGAAGAATACTTTTAGAATTAGTTCTGATATTCACCATGAAACACTGTCAAAGTAGGACATGTTAGCAAACGCCATGATACTGCCGATGTGCCTAACATTGAAGGCAAGAAGGTTTTTCAAAATCTCTGCACTGTGTTATGAAATTCTGGCTGCCAAATTACAAACATATCCCACTGTATTGGAGTCATTATAAACTATACAATATAGTAAAACAGAAGATATAGTAGAAAGAGAATGAGATACATATCATTTAAGTGGGTGAAGAGGACAATAACAGAACAATTTAACTAGGCCCAGTTAAAATTTCAATTTAAGCAGGCAACATTTGTGTAAATTAGGGAATTTCGCATTACCCTTGCTATGCGAAATAAAAGAAATTCTCCTATTGCGCCATGACATTCACGGTAATATTATAGCGCAGAAACATGGGAACAACATAAACAGCCAGAACACGATTGGCTGTTTGCAGCATTTCTGTTTTAATACTACTTAGCATGAAATGACCTATAAAATTATGGGAATAATATTCAAATTTACACAAGCTGCATATCTATTTACACAAAACCAAATTACACACATTTTTCACACTATTAATTTTAACCAAAATAGAACATTAGAAGTGCATACTGAAGAAGGTAATCTAAAATTTGACAGTAAGCATAATATGTTCTGGAAGAAGGCGCACATCATCATAGTCTTGATCAATCAATTTCCATTCTAATGTCAGTCTATTCTATGTCCTATTTTTTTTATACCAGGAAAGGATAATGTTCCAGAACGTGCACCCTATTGGAATGCCAGTGGCTCCACATTTCCAGAATCAGTAATTTAATGGACAGGAAAACGAAATCTGATGAAGAATAAATAGCTATTAGGTACCTAAAAGCCCCAAGTGAAAATTTGAGTGGCCGATGAGCCAAAACCATAAACAGAGATTAAAATCAACATTAGCATTTTAATAAAAATCATCATTTCGAAGCAATATATTGTAAATTTGTGCCTCCTGCCTAAATTCCGGATTATTCACAACTATTTGTAATCATGCATAGATATAGAGCATTATTCTATGCAAACTCAGGATTGACTTGCTACATGGTGTGAGTTGGCATTTGCTTGGACCTTGCTTGGAATCTCCACAACCCCTCACAGAAGTCTATACTATATCTGGATAGAGGTTCCTTTGACTAGTGGCCTGCCTCCACTCCTACTCTGTGGAGAAGAATTACTTTAGATGTGCTGGTCGTTGATTGGCTTCATTAATGGAATTTGAAGATTTTCATGCATTTCATTGATGTAAGGGGTATCTCATTTTGAAATGAGCAACAAATGGGGACTATTTTGATACTGGGTGGGACGGAGGTTTGTGGGGAGTATCTGAAGACAAAATCGCAGAAGTTAGATCCTATCTGTATTGAAAGGACTGAGCGTGAAGCACAGTAGTGTCTTCTAGTTTGATTTTAGGGAAGTAGATTGTGACGTGACCGAACATGTAGGGGTAAGAAGCAGCTGTGTCCTCCTCAAAGAGATGGCATGAAGGGTTATAGAGGAGATTATATCACAAAGGAGAATGTGTGCATAAGGATAGAGATTGGAGTGAAATTGTATTGATCAATGATGGGACACAAATAGTGAAACTACCGATTTCAAAGTGCCCAGGAGAATGAGGTTTAGAGCATGAGGTAGAGAAGGGTTAAACCATAATTTCTAAGGTAGTTTGGCTTTCATGTTGAAGCACATTTGGCAAATATAGTAATACATCTAAGGTTTCTCAAGGAAATTCTTGTTACAGTAATCCCAACTGGAGTGGGATGTAGGCATTGGGTATAAAGAAGTAATTGGGGTGATGGTTATAGACAATGCTTCAAAGTGCCTACAGAAAAAATGAAATTAGTTTGGGAGTAAAAGGAGTTTGAGGTGGTTGTCAGACACTATGGGCCTCATTATGATGTCGGGCGGAAAGTCATCCGACAGCTCATCGGCGGCTTTCTGTACAACCGCCATATTACGATACTGGTGGTCACAGGTGAACCCATGGGGAAATTCCAATCTGCTTCCGATGGGCTCACAGAGCCTGTCGGGACATCGGTCGGAAGGATAATCCCCAAATGGCAGCTGTGCCTGCTAAGGCGCCGCCGTCAGAATTATGATGTCTGCTTCCGACAGCCTTTCCATGTCGAACTTTCCAACATGGAAAGGCTGTTAAAAACGCACTTGGGAGGCCCCTAGCAGGGCCCCGCCCCCCCGTAGCCTCTGCTATGAGGCCTGGGAGGCACCAGTGGTGCCCCCGCAAGCATCCATGCCCTGTGTGTCAGGCACCGAATGGTGCCTGCCACATGGGTCATGAATGTTTTAAAAGTATGGGGCATATTAGCAAGACCGGCGATAAAATTATCGCCGTTTTAGCGGCAGGAAACTGTTGCTAAAACGGCGATAATGGGCTTGCTAATATGCGTTATGGAATTCAATAGAAGCCCAGGTTAGATGTCCTGCATCTTACCTGGGCTTCTATTAGATTCTATCGCATATTAGCAAGCCCATTATCGCCGTTTTAGCGGCAGTTTCCTGCCGCTAAAGCGGCGATAATTTTATACGCCGGTCTTGCTAATATGCCCCTATATTTTTTCTTTTGAGGATCATGCTGCTTCTTGCAGCACAAGCCACAATAGAAAGCATACACTTTCGGACTGCCATGGAGGCGGTTGTATCATAATATGGGAAGGGGGACCGCAGACTCCTTGTTGGGAGATCCCGTTTCCGCTATGATGTCGGTCGAAAGCTTGTCTGACAGACATTGTAATGGGCCCCTATATGTCCAATTCCCAAATTGCATGAAAAAGAAGGTAGTGATTTTCAGTTATATTATTATTTCTACGCTTTGGGCTGTGATTACAAGTCGTGCGAAGTGGAATTTAGAATTTCTGCATGTTTCATGTGCTAATTTCACCCAGTTGAATTGCAAATGTTCTGCATGGAATTTCTTTGTATGCAGATTTTCTATGTGGTAGATTTTCATGCTTAAAAAATGCAAGTGTGAAACCATACAAAAATACTGGGCAGTAAATCTGCATAAGGAGAATTTTTAAAAAAATTCAGTTATGAGTTGCCTGGTAATCAATTCCACGTGAGGAATGACACATGTTAATATATCAGAAAAAAAAACCAAAAGGAATCATCAAAACAGTGCATGTTACTAAATTGCCAAGGATCCATAAATATTGCATTTCCTTAAAAAGAATAGGCACTGAAATTCTTCCAAATATGGTGTTACACAGAAGTCATCTGGGGAGCCGTGCAGCACTCTTCTTTTCTTTGAGGAGCCTCTGGACTTCTCTGGGTCTCCCGCTGCTGCCGCTGGTGCCGGAGTTGCGGCAGTCACACTCTGGTGGGACTCGGTGTCCCAGAGTGCAACCTTGCTAATCACCCACAGCTGCTGAGGGCGGAGGCGCTTCCATCGCGCTACAAAGCGCTGCCTCGCACCCAGCTGCGGGGGACGCACCAAGCGAAGCCCGGGCCAAGGGCGGGCCCGTCTGCGCCCGCCAGAGCCCGAAGGAGACCGGGCTGGGCCATTCCCTTTGGTCTTGTAGTAAGATCACCCTGCCTTTCCTGGACTCATGTAGGAACTGCTCTATAAGGTGGGCATCCTCATCGTGCAATTGATCCACATATTGCCAGAACAAACTACTTAATGACATAGAGTTTTACAATTTGTTTTAATTTTGCCTCTTGTGAAACCCTTAAAGCAGAATATATTACACTGTGACTGAATTCTTGTTCCCTCTCCAAATTGACTATCCAAACTGATCAACAAGGAACCCCCGCTGGCCAACTAAAATGGGGAGGCGTATCTGCTCAGGGAAAAAAGCGGCAGTATCCGTACAATTACCAACAAGTCACCAGCCTACCTCGATCGACAAGATGCTTCAGAGGGCTATAGGGGTGGTTTCAAATGAGATTGAATTGACTGAAAGACGCTTATCAATATCACCAGATTTAGCCCTACCCACCTTTAACACCGAATTGCAATCCGTTCTGCCAGTCATCAATCCAGACCCCCCAAGGGCCCAAGTTAGAACACGTGCAATAGTACATGACGTGCAAACTCTGGATTTACTCACTGGGGATTCCCCTCTGGACTCTCAAAAAAGAGGGAATGTTAAAACTGCTGCAAAAGCTGGGAAAACTCGGAAGAAGGGGGCCAAGGATCCCGCAGAAGATGGGGTACCAGGAAATGTAGGGCTGGGGGGGCATGTGAATGAAGGCACAGAAAAACCACAGTGGGTGTCAAATTTGGTCAGGGACCTGCACTTGTAAATAAGAAATATAATCAAGGAGGAGTTGACCACTCTGACCACCAAGGTAGATAATCTTGCATTCTTACTAGATGACTTCATTAGTAAGGCAGGTCCTAGGGAGAAAGACCCCCACCAACAGACTAAGCCCCTAGCCCACCAAGTCCATCTAAGAAATGGCCATGCTCTAGCAACCACCTGTAATTCGACTCCACAAGCCCAGAGCATTAGGGAAGAAGTAGTGGCTCACTTAAATACATCAAATAAACCGACTAATAGCATCATTAGCCTGGAAAGCCAGGAATCAAGTCGGAGGTGGGAGACTGGTAGACAGCAAAGATCCCCAGCAGAAGATTCCCAAGCGGGAACAAATATGCAAAACTTGGGTCCAAAGTGTAGAACTAGAGAGGGCAAGATCTGCGAAATGTGTCCGCAGAGGGAAGTTCAGACTTACCATGTATCAACCTCCCCCGACTCTACACCATATGTTATAATTCTAACAAATGTGCCAGAACTCAAAAGGGGCAAAGGGAATTGCATTATGAACTAAAAAATAAATGTATTTTTTGGCTGTCCAAACAACTTCAATTCTCCTATAAGGATGCGAGTGAGATTTTATTCACGCGCAGGGTGAGGTGGGTGGGCCAAAGAGCAAAAGATTTAGATGGTGATACCATTGTGATCAATTTTAGAAACCCACAGGTTGTTAGGACACTCCTAATGCGAACCCATCACAGGCACGAAGGGGACATTAGGCCCCTTCCACTAGGGTATTTTTACCCCCCAAGACTGGCTCCAGTCAATAATCCATGGATAGTCAGTGGAGAAGGGCCCAGACACCAATATGAGCAAAATTACACCAGGAGGCTAGAGCATATGAATCAACCACTTTTTAACCTTCCGCTTGCAAATAGATACGCACCCTTGGATTCCGTTGACTGACTAGAATCAATACAGCAATTCAATTCAGAATCAAGGGAAATAGAACAGATAGCAAGGAGGGCTGAGGGAGTAGAAGCTACCTTTAGTGAGGAAATGGAGAGGCCCCCCCTAAATCACATTGCATCAGGTACACCTCCATCGATAGCACAAACCTCCATGGGTCACCAGCAGCTGATTCCAGTTTTTACAACTATTAACACTGATAACAAACCCAAGTTCAATGTTTTATCCTGGAACATTGCTGGCTTGATTTCCAAACAGGGCAACCCGGAGTGGGGGTCCCTTATTGATGCACACGACATCTGCATGTTCCAGGAGACCTGGGCCAGAGAGGACACCCATAGACTGGGTTACGCGACTTTTTGTTTGGCAGCCACGAGTGGGGGAAGGGGAAGACCTGCAGGAGGGCTTTGTGTCTGGGTTGCTGTGCACTTGGGATGCACTGCAAAACAGATTGACACATCCTCACGCGACATACTCTGTGTCATTCTGAGCTTCCCCACCAAGACTAGAATAGCCTTAATCAATGTTTACTCCCGTCCGGTTACCTATGGCCAGGAGTCATCAACTCTTGAGCATTTGTCAAGCTTCTTACACACCATCACTGATGGCACCCTGGTGGTACTTGCCGGCGATTTTAATTGCCAGTATGAGCCACTGAAGGACTTAATTGGGGGCGACATTGATGAGGAAGACCAGCACTGGTCAATCCCAGAAGTGAATGCCTGACCGACCCGAGCCTGGACCCCCTTGGTGCTTCAAATGAATACTCTGACATTGACCCATTCTTTTAGGGCTTGTAATAGTCGAACTAAATCTGATTCCCCAGCAAACCGCACTTATAATAGACCTGGAAGTTCTTCCATTTTAGACTACATCTTGATGGATATTAAATCTTGGGGTTGGGTGATCGATTTTAAGGTTATACCTAGATATCACAGCGACCACAATGCCCTGGTCTTAGAGCTGATATCACCTTGCTCTAAGGGTGTCCAAGCAGGTAATTATCATATAAATGGGCCCAGGTTAACCCTGACTGGTTGTAGGAGGCGAGTGAAATGGGGGGCCATTTGTAATTCCCAGGATAAGTTGGCCTCCCTTTATAAAATTGTCACTCCATACCTTGAGGGTGCCAATCAATTTAGTTATGCAACAGTCCCTAGTACAGTTATAGCAGAAATTGGGAGAAACCATAAAGACCTAGGGGCCGATTCCGATCTCGGCCATTAGGGCTCCGAATCGGATTCGGCTTTACCGGATCCGATTCGGAGGCCTTTTTCCCGACCGATTCGTACAGTCGTCCCAGCGAGCAAGTACGATGCGAGCGCACGCAAAATCGCCGACCGACTTGTTCCCGGGTCCCAACCGCTCCGACCAACTCATACGGACACGGCTCGCACCACGCAATGGAGACGTTTACCGACCGAGCAAGTACGATGCGCGCTTCGAACAGCCCGACCGACTCGTAGCGTCCGGCTCCAAAGAGCTGTCGGAGCTGGACTTCGGGGGTCCGTGTCGGACCCCCCTGCACGCGTAGCCGCACGAGTCCCACACAGGGGGGACCCAAGGGTCCCCCCTAAACATGCTTGTACGGTGCGAGTCGCACCGGCGCGTACCCACTGTAGGGGCCCCCTGTTCGCGACGTACCCATTCAGTCAATGGGAGCCCGTGTACGCGTTGTACGACCAGCTCCCATTGACTTCAATGGGAGTCCAACCGAATCGAGTCGGGCAGCATATGGCCGCATCGTACTCGCTCGGTCGGACTGCGGGAGTCCGGCTCGGTTGGAAATCTCTCCGGAGAGTTTTCCGTCCCGAATCGGAATCAGCCCCTAATTGTGTGTAACCTGGCAAGCTTCTTTTTTCCTGTTGTAAAATCCAAACAAAAGGTGTCTATGGGCCACTCTTGGTATAATGGCGACTGTCGAAGGGCTAAGCAATCATTGATCCTAGCAATTAAAGCACAGGAGAAATTAATGCTAAAAGATAAGCGAATAGCCTATAGAAATACAATAAATGCTGCAAAAAAACAGTGGGAGGGTGACAAATGGGAAAGCATGAGGGTGGCTCTATGTTCAAGGGACATGCAAACCTTTTGGAACCTAGTAAACAACGGTTGCAAAGAGGGCAAATCGGCAGCTAAGAGAGAGCTGCCACCGCTGAGTGCCCGCCTTAAGTTTGAACCTGCAGAACCTGCGCTGAAACTGTGTGGGCCACCGCAGCTAAGAGAGAGCTGCCGCCGCTGAGTGCCCGCCTGATTTTGAATCCTCAGACCCTTCGCTGCAACCTTGGGAGCTGCCGCAGCTAAGAGAGAATTGCTGCCGCGGAGTGCTCGCACCCTTGCTAACTGTGCAACATCGTGGATTGACGAGAGAGCTGCCGCCGCTGAGTGCTCGCACCCTTGCTAATTTTGCATCCTGGTGATTTGTCCTGTGAGCCGCCGCAGCTAAGAGAGAGTTGCTGCCACGGAGTGCTCGCACCCTTGCTAACTGTGCATCATCGTGATTTGGCCTGTGAGCCGCCGCAGCTAGGAGAGAGCTGCCGCCGCTGAGTGCTCGCACCCTTGCTAACTTTGCATCCTCGTGGTTTGTCCTGTGAGCCGCTGCAGCTAAGAGAGAGTTGCTGCCGCGGAGTGTTCTCACCCTTGCTAACTTGACATCACCGTGATTTGACCTGTGAGCCGCCGCAGCTAAGAGAGAGCTGCCGCCGCTGAGTGCTCGCACCCTTGCTAACTTTGCACCCTCGTGATTTGACCTGTGAGCTGCCGCAGCTAAGAGAGAGCTGCCGCCGCTGAGTGCTCGCACCCTTGCTAACTTTGCATCATTGGGATTTGTCCTGTGGGCCGCCGCAGCTAAGAGAGAGCTGCTGCCGCTGAGTGCCCACGTCTTTGACAACTTTGCACCATTGTGAATCGTCCTGTGGGCCGCTGCAGCTAGGAGAGCGCTGCTGCCGCCGCGAGCCCACCACGGAGCTGCACGACGAGAGTCATCGCCACCACCAGCCCGGGCCGCCGCAGCCGCGTGCTGCTGCCGCTGAGGGCCCGCCTGTCCCGGAGTGCCCGAATCGTTGCGAGTGCACTTTGCGGACCACTGCCATCGAGAACTGTGGTTGCTGGGAGTCCACCTGTCACCGTCTCCGCTTCTTCGAGAAGCTACGTGCTGGGTCCCCATCCAACGGCAGGTATCTGGTGCGCAATGGGTCGCATAGACTCAGGCCTTGAACTCAGTCAGCGCCACTTTCTGGTGAACACGTATTGCCTTTTTAAGTCCCTAGTGATTTACATGCCTGATTACTGGTTAAAACGCTTTTGAGAGTCTCGTACCAAACCTTAGATAAAGATACTATTTTTTCTATACCTACTTGAGTTGTGTCCTTTTGTGGTGTCATTACTGCCTTATTGTGCATGGTCATAAATGCTTCACACACTGCCTCTGAGATAGGCCTAGCTGCTCGTGCTACGTTACCACAGGGTTGAGCAGGGGTTATCAAAGGGGGTAGCCCACTTGCCCTGACTTGGGGAGAAGGGTCCCTATTTGGACAGTGGCGCCAGCCATTGCCAACTAGAGACCCCCATTTCCAACAACTTGCATTTGTGAAATTAGGGAATTTTCTGCAAAATTAAGTGAAACCACCGCATAACTACGGGAAATGCAAATCCATCATTTTACTCTATATTTTTGTTCTACATGCATCATCATGTCAATTTTTAGGTATTTGGGCCCATATGTACAAATGGATTTTGCATTTCCTAACAGTCTGAATTTCTATTTTGGGCCGTTAGGAAATGCAAAATATTCTTTCGGTATGTACGAAAGGGATATGTGGCAGCTCAAAATGTAATTTCTACACAGTAGAAATTGCATTTTGGGAATAGCAAAATAGGAAATACATTCTGGCAAGAAGGATGAGGATTATGGCAGAGAAAGAGGAGGAGATAGGAGAGAATATTTAGAGTGAGAGTCACACTGTTTGAACAGACAGAGGAGGAGATTATTGAGAGTACAGAGACTCTGTAGTCATGTAATACTTGATTTAATTGCTGAGTTACTACCTCAGCTACAGGCCCCAAAACTCAGAAGCAACAATACCACCATATATGCAGGTAGTGTGTTGGCCCCTTACCAGGGGGTCATGAAAGTGGCAGGGGGGTTTCCCGAAGTGCATTTTCCAGGTTCTTCTGCAGGTTCCTGGACAGTATGGTGAGCAAAATCGTTCAATATATACCATTCCTCAATACCCCCCAATCATTCCAACAAGCCAATGTGATGTTCTACAGGGTAGCACAGTTCCCATATGTCATTTGCTGTGTTGATGGCACACATATTGCCATATGTTACCCCGCAGCAACTGAATACATATACAGGAACAAGAAAAGCTCACAGTCACTTAATGAGCAGGTAGTATGTGATGCCTCCTGTATTATGCAGCGCAAACACAAGGAGATAATGGACAGACGTGGGTCCCTTGCTCACGTTGCCACTGGATTCAAGCTAGCCTGGCTGATGAGGGGTGTTATCCCAAAACCGGTCCCAGGATGCTTGTTTCTGGTCCAGGGAGGACCTGGCCTGGCAGTTCGGGCTGGACTGTTCCCATGAGGCACAGGGTCAAGACTGATTTGCATATGGCTGGGTCCAAACTGGGGTGGCGAAGTGAGCTAAAGAACGATGATGGATTCAACCCAGATCTGTGAATGGGGGTGAGTGTGTGAAAAGTTTCAGCACTCCGTCCATCATCTCCTTGTGTTTGCTTTATTTGCCCTTAGTTGGCAGGGTATGCCAAAACGTGGGTCCCTTGCTCACTTTGCCACTGGATTCAAGCTAGCCTGGCTGATGAGGGGTATTATCCTGAAACCGGTCCCAGGATGCATGTTTTTGGTCTAGGGAGGACCTGGCCTGGCAGTTCGGGCTGGACTGTTCCCATGAGGCACAGGGTCAGGCTGATTTGCATATGGCTGGGTCCAAACTGGGGTGGCGAAGTGAGCTAAAGAAGGATGATGGATTCAACCCAGATCTGTGACTGGGGGTGAGTATGTGAAAAGTTTCAGCACTCCATCCATCATCTCCTTGTGTTTGCCTCCTGTATTATAACAGACCCTGTGGCCAAATACCCAGGCAGCACCCATGACTCATTCATGTTCTGCCACAGTGGAATACAGAATGACTTACACAGGGGGAATTTGGAAATAGTTTCCTATTTGCTAAGAAAATAGCAAACTCAATGACTACAGTGGCCAGGATGGTGTGTGTGATGCGACCTACTGGTTTCCCTTCTCATGCTCTTAAGGTGACAGTGCATGTGTGTTACATCCCTGTCTACTAACACCGTACCTGACTCCAAGGGCAAGAAGTGAGAGACAATACAACAGGGCACACAGGACAATGCATTCAATCATCAAGAGGACCTTTGGGATCCTTAAGTCCCACTTCCGCTGCCTACACAAGACCGTCGTGGGTACTATTGTACAGACCAGATACATGCTGCAAGATAATCGCCACTTTTGCCATACTGCACAATATTGCCATGAAGAAGGGTCTGCACGACATGCCCATAGAGTCCGATTCTGATGATGACTTACCACCACTACAGGTGCAGTAGGAGGGTACACGTGCAGCGGAGGGACGTGCACGACACACAGAAATATAACCACAGTGGCAGGTGGCACAGGTAAGAGTGGTGGGCGGTGAGGGCGGGGTGGGGTGGGGTGAGGGAAGTCAACATTGAGGCAGAGATGTGGCGAGCGCAAGGTAAGTGGTTTTATTTATTTATTTATTTTACCTACCCCATTGTCTGTCGACATCTCCCAACCCGTCCTGCCCCACCTCACCACCCACCACTCTTACCTGTGCCAGCTGCCACTGGATAACCAACAACTGTTTTGGAGGTAAGGGATTACAAAACATCATAGAAATGAATCACATGATGGTAGTGGTTGGTGCACAACTGAGTGACCACCTTTTACTCCAGTGACAACAACATTATAGCAAGCAAGGATCAACTGCATCCTTGTGGATGATACATTGTTAACATAAGTACAACAAATTATATAAAGTTAATGATAAATAAAGGCAACTCATCCCACTGAGTGTCTGGGAAGTCACTTCTTATGGCACCTTGGGTTGGGTGCTCTGTCAGCAGCACTGGGTCGTGGGACTGATGACGAGTCATTGCCAGACAGATTGCAGCATAAATGCCTGGTAGTGAATAGCTCGAGGACAGATAAGTCACTGATTCTGGAACCCTCCTTGCTCTCAGGTGGTGCTGGGATATTAAAGATGCACAGGTTGTGGGTATGGATGTTCTCCAATGCAGTGGTGACCTGCACCAGCCCATGTGAGGTGTACTTGTAGCAGTGTGCCATGTCTGTCTGGATATTGACAGTCCACCTTCACAGTGTCGATGTTGAAGCTGTCAGATGGTTGATGGACTGGGTGAATGTGTCAAACTGGGCCAGCTACTACCTGTGCCTCTGATCCTGCACACAGTGCTCCCTCTCCTGTGCTGCTAACCACCATCCCTGCCCTTTCTCAATGTTCTGCAGGGACTTTACCATGCATAGCATTTGGCTACTCACTGTGCTGATTTTCTTTGTCTGTAGGCGCTGTGTGTTTTTCAGTCAACCTCTCCAGGCCACAATACATGGGATGGGCATCCAACATGTCTGACACAGTGTCTGGACAGCCTGCTGCGGTTTGACCTCTGCACCTTCACAATGTTCTGTGCTCAGTTGTTGTGGGGTCCTTGCTTTGTGACTATCCCCAAACTCTGGCAGTGGGGAGACAATGCTTCGCCTGCCAGTTGTAGTTGGGGTGAAGGGCTGAAGGGACGGTGGTGTCATGGGCTCAAGAACAACATCACTGCCAGTAGCCCCTTCGGCTGCCACGGGTCCTGACACATCCAGGCTGTGATCTGTGGAAATGCATGTATATAGGTAGTGTAATTAAATGGTTAATGTTTTGCCACAATATTGTTGTGACTCTGCTGCATGCTTTTGTGACATGTTTGTGTTGTACACATATCTTTGGTGTTGTCATCAGCACTCAATACTGCATGCTAATGATGTGTACTACAACTCCCATGATGCGTTGCCTAGGCGGGCCAAGCACCTCAATGGAGTAATTCATGCTGTGATGTATGATATATGGATTGGCTGACATTATGATATGTATGGTACATAAAGGGAAGATGACCTATCTTTGCTGGTGCCTTTTGGAATGGAGATGTCAATATCAGCAACTCCTGCAACACGCTCAGGTTCAAGGGTCCCCTCAATGAGAGTTTCCATGGGAGCATGAGGGGGGGGGAGAGTGTTGTGAGGGTCCTTCACTTGTACCACATCTCTTTGCCATCCTGCTTGCCAGCCTCTCCTTGGTACGGGACCAGGCCTGGGTGTAGTTCGCGGAGTTTTGCTACGCGGAACTCCACAAAGTTACAAAAAAACTCTGCGAAGTTCCGCAATTGGCGGAGTGTAGTGCAAACTACTGTTCGCGCTGGTCTTCCTGCCGTACGGGTAGAAATTCTACCTGAGCGGCAGGGTTTTTTCCCCGCTGCACTACGCACAATGGAGTTTTCTGCACTCCGCGCGCTCCCCGGAGTGCGCAGTGCAGAAAACTCTGCAAACTCCGCGAATGGAGCAGTGTTCACCACCCAGGCCTATACGGGACCTCAGGTCGTACAACCTCTTGCAGATCTCTGGGATGGTCCTCTGTGTTACTTCTAGAGAGTTCACCTTCTCCAGGATTCTAGTCCAGATCTGTGTTTTCTGGTTCTCAGGTACTGAGAAGGAGGCCTTCCCAAACAGTTGGTCCATGTTGGAAGCACATTCCTCGGTCAGGACCTCAAGATCCCTCTCGGAGAAGTTCACCTTTCTCTTCCTGCTTCTCCCAGAGTTCTTTTTCCCCTCTTCAGCAGCCATGGTGTTCACTTAGGTCGGTGTGTTGTACTCATTGCTTCCTGTAGGTTTTAGGCCTCTGGCTTGTGGCCACACACTGGAATTATTCTCCACCTGGGCTGTGACATCCTCCTGCTTCTCGAATGCTCTGTTTCCAAATTTGCGATTTTCTAGTAGTGAATGCGAATCCGTAGGAATCACTATTAGGCAATCAAACGTTAAGTACATTCCAATTTACGAATCCCAAATAGCGAATTTTATGGATTCGCTATTTGGGAAGTACAATTTCCGGATTTCGTACATTTGGTTCTTAGTGCTTATAAAATAGTGCAAAAACAAATGCACTTAACAACCACTCATGATCTGTTCCCGTGCATTCACTGTAAATTTTTACAATGGATGGCATATTCACAGTAAATTTATATGCGAATAACAGATAATTGCGCAAAGTAGCATAATGGTATAATTTTGGGAATTTAACATAACAAGTATAACATGGAATTCAAGAAATTACACCACCATCATTTAAATTTCGCTCAGGCCTAGTAGTAACATTAAAACTTATGTCAATGAGTTATGTCTGACATAGATGGATCACCTAGGAACACATATATATGCACCTTTACGTATTTTATTAATTTTGGGCAATTTTATTGAAAAATGTTTAGCTTTGCATCTACATTATCCTTTCAATGACTGAACATCTAACTGGATATTTTCTTGAGGTGGGATATCTCCTGAATGACTCAACAACTTATTGTTGCTTCACGCACTGTTTGAACATTTGTATTGACAATCAACGACTTTCCTGCATCGTACAAAATGTACATACAGTAAACGTTTATTTATGTCACACTTGTTTAATATGAGTGGACATGTGCTACTTTATTTCCACTTTTCTTTATGCACAAGTTGAATATTAGTATGTATAAGGAATGAAGGGATAGTTCTGAGAAGTGCATATAAGAGGCTTAATTGCTTCCACAACTTTTCCAGCTTCTGCTTCAATGTCTATTTCCTCTATGCAGGAGAAATGGATGATGTTCCTGATTTGCTTTTCCAATGGGGAGTTGGTCCTTATACAGTGACCAAGCTTTCACATATGTGTTCAAAATTAATCCTCACACATGATATTTAAGGTCTTGAAATAACCATTGTCCGGGGGCATAATCTACTACTAAATACAACCTCTAAGTTTGGCTCTGGTTCTTTCAACCAATTACTCCATTAGTCTTGGTTCTTTCTTCCCAACTTCTTGTTAAAGAACTTGCAGTACTACTTCATTAAATCTTACCTTTCAGAGACTCTAAGGTCGTGATGGATGTTAGTTAGATTTTCTTGCCTGGGTGGCTGTTGCTGTCCAAGGATTGGTTTGGATTCTAAGTCCAAATATGGCAAACCAAGAGGTGCAACAGAATTCTGACTTGTAAAATGATGTTGGTCACTTGTTAAATATAAACCTGCACTTGTACAATACAATGAAAGCACATGAGACACTCAAGAGGTTAGGTTATGTCATTTCCTAATGATGGGCATTTTCTGTGCATGCACAATTTTTCTGTGCAGTGATAATATAATACTATAATATATTATAGTGATTTATAAAGCACCTGGTTACATCATACGGTGTGTCCCCGTTCTGAGACCTGACCTGCATCAAGAATCAAGAAACCAGCAACAGACACTAAGACAAGTTGAACAACCAGGTTTTGAGTTTGTTCCTAAATGACGTTTCAGAGGATTCAGCTCTTAACTGTGCTGGGAGGGAGTTCAAAGCCTTAGCAGCTAGGAAGGAGAAGGAGCGAGCGCCCAGTCTGGCCCTATAGACCTTGGGAACTTGCACCAGATTGGCCTTGGAAGATCACAGATTATGCAGAGGGGAGTAGGGCTTCATTATAGTGCATAGGTATTTAGGACCTTTCTGGGAGAGAATTCTATGGCAGAAGCAAAGGGCTTTAAAATGAATTCTCTTCTCCAGAGGTAGCCAATGGAGGGTAGCAAGAGTCATCGATGCTGATGACCTTCTAGGAAGATTAAGAACCAAATGACCTGCTGTGTTTTGGACTCTTTGGAGTTTTTTCAGACTACCTTTGGTTGCTCCCAAATAAAGGATGTGGCAGTAATTTAACTGCGACTTTATCAGATCATGTATCACGGTTTTGCGTGATTCAATCGGGAGGAAGTCAAGGGTCTTTCTTAGAGTTTTAAAAGTTCCAAAGCATTTCCCTGCTTTGCTACTGATCTGGTGTTCAAAGGATAGTTTGAGATCAAACCATACTCCTAAGTTTTTTACTTTAGGCTTGGATTCAAGGATCTGGCCTAGTGAATCAGGCCACCAGGCCGATGAACATAGGGATGGTGTCTTGCTATCAGCCATCCATGAGGCAAGTTCTGCCAGCCAAGATTTAAACTGTTGTACTGGACCGTCCCATCTTGGGAGAGAGTCACGATCAGTTGAGTGTCATCAGCATACAACATTAGTTTGACACTGTCTCTAAATGATCTCTGCTAGGGGGCGGATGTAAATATTAAATAAAGTGGGGCTCAGAATGGAGCTCTGTGGAACTCCATGTGGTAAAGTAAAAGTCTCTGATGTGAAGGGTTTCTGGGTGACTTGGAAAGTGCGATTAAGCAAAAAAGAAATAAGCCATTTCAGCGCAGCGCCACGGACACTGCACTCCTCTAGCCTCTGAATCAGGAAGCGTGGGATACGGTGTTGAAGGCTGCGCTCACCTCAAGCAATATTAAGGACAAAGTTTGGCCTACATCAGCACTTTGTCTTAAAGTGTTGGTCGTGAGTAATAAAGCAGACTCCGTAGAGTGAGCAGCTTTAAATCCTGATTGCGAAGGGTGAAGCAAGTCCCTGGATTCAATGAAACATGTTAGCTGATTATTAACCTGTTTTTCAAGGATTTTAGGAAAGAAAGGCAAGAGTGAGATGGGTCTCAGATTATCCAGGATCATAAGACAAGAGTAAGTTTCTTACGAATAGAGAGCACAGTTGCGTGCTTGCATTTTTGGGGCACACACCCAGAGCGGGGAGACATAATAATCAAATGCCTAGGGTGGGGTGTAGGAGAGTAGGATCTGCTTCACATGGGTACCCCCACTTTTTGCTGATGCTTCACTGTTTTTCGACTTTAGTCTGGCTGGGGCCCTGCTAATCAGAACCCCAGCCTAGCTGCTTCCTCTCTAAAATGGTTTCCATGTGCCTTAGGCACATCTCTGATTGGAATCTGGAGTAGCCTTATAAGTCCCTAGTATATGGTATACTATGTACCCAGGGCATAGGTACCTCAGAGGCCTGCCAGGGGCTGAAGCATGTATTGTGCCACCCCTGGAAGGCCAGCCAAAAGGACACCACAGGTCTGCTACTGCAGCCTGGGTAAGGTGGTGCATGCACCCCTTACTGTGATATAGGCTACCTATATCACTACAAACATACACACATATAAACCTATAAGTCACTCCTATGGCAGGCCTTATCAATCCTGAAGGCAGAGTGCGTGGTTCCTATGTGAGAGGGTGCCCCTGCATGAGCTGGGCCCCTCTGCAGCGTTCAGAGACCCTTCTCTGATGCTGTTTGTAGTGCAGCCCGACCATATACTCTTAAGCGCATTATAACCTCGCGTTAAATGCTAACTTTGGGATGGCTGCACGGAAACATGTCGTGTTTGGTGTCAAACATCTTGGAATACTACCCCCCCGCCAGTTCTGGCGGCGGGGGTAGCATTCCACCCTTCTAGAGGAGAGACATGTACACACCGGCCTGCCCGGTAACTTCTTTCCAAGCCCTGCCATCACAAAATGGATGCCGCTGCCACAGACACGAGTCTGGCCTCCTGCTGCTGACCGAAACTCCGGCAGGGGAGGCCTGGACAATAGGTTTCCTGTCCCAGGGAGGTGTAACCACCTCCCCAGACAGGATAGTGTGTATTGGGGCTGGGCGGGAGCACTCTCTGGTGCTTTGAAGTCCTGCACTGGGGCACATTTGGTGTCCCTGTGCATACCCCAGTTCAAACCGGCTCAGGGGCTTCCAGCCCCTGCTCTGGCGCGAAACTGGACAAAGGGAAAGGGGTGTAACCACCCCTCTGCCCTGACCCTCCCATAGGTGGGTCCACAGAGTATGTCCAATCCCCTACCTTAGTATAAGTATGGGACCCCAGTCCTTAGGACTTTAGATTAACCTGTTCGAAACTCTGACGCAGAATCCTGGACCTTCGACGCTCTACTTCAAGATTAGAGGACTGAAGAATCTCCCTTGGGGTCAAGGAGTGACTCCCCTGCTTGGCAGGCACCAAAGAAGCAATTGTCTGGTCTGCATCGCTGAAGCTCCCGCCGGACGCCGAAGTCTTTGCATCACCAGAGGTGGATTTCCAGACTTCCCCGAGGCTGCCCTGAGTCCCCAGCAAAGCTGAGGCCCGTAGCTGTCGTGGGTAATGTGGAACCGTGACCCCTGGACACCAATCGCATTTGCAAGTGCATCCTCTTCTGGGTCTCCCACGAAGTCGTGCTTTGGGCTCCGAGTAGCCCCAGCCTCCAGCACCGACTGCACCGAAGATCACTGGCCTCAACTCCACGAGTGTCCCGTGAGCCAGCTCCACGTGCGTCGACTCGAGGCTCCTTCGCAGTCACTAGTCCGTTGGCTAGTAGGCCCTCCCGAAGGCCAATCTTCTTCTGCTTGGGCTCCCTGGTTGCTCCAGGTGTGCCCTGACTTACCCTCACTGGGTGAGTCCCACAGACCTTGCTGGTCTGCAACATTGTCCTTCTTCCATTTCCACGAGTCTTGCCGTTGCCAAGGCTTGTTGGGTCCAATCCGGTCGCCGACACCCCTGTAATCGACAGACGTCATGGGACAGCTCGAATCCAGCTCCTGGTCATCGTCGACACCTCCTGGACCTCGTGGCTGAAGAGTCAAGATGACTGTCAACCTACCTGAAGCACTCGACATCGGTGGGCATCTGCTCATCGCCTTCCTGGTCACTGGCTAGTGACCCTGACTCTGTCCCCTCTGCTTTCAGGTTCTTCAAATCTTCGATCCACCTTTGGATCCACCTGAACACTTTCGACTTGACCGCCAGCAGCACTTTGCAGCAGATCGCCATTGAAAGCGACGACGAAACCCGACCCCGAAAGATACCTATGCACCCGGCTCCCCTGGGTGAGGTAACTCGAGTACTCCGGTGCTCCTGTGGGTATTGACACTAGAACAGCCTAGTTCTCAAAGGGTTTGCTCCAAGTCCTCCTCTAAGTGTCCCTTTTCTTTCAAATTCAAACCGCGACTTTCCCCATAGAAGTTAACGGCGATTCGCGGCTGTGTTCATACACTGCACGCGTCCCCGTGGGTCCCCTGTGTCACTACCTTGGGTGGTTCCTTGTGGTCCAAGCACTTCTACAGGCTCTAGGCCCTGTGTCTAGCTCAGTCGTGGTTCTTATACCACTTTATTGGTATATGGTTTGTTACGCCCCTAGGGCTCAAACGTGTATTTGTGCTATTACTGTAGATAACTAACTTATAACTTATGTACTTCGAACTCTAGCCTCATAAAGAGACTAGAGGGGTGTGTTTAGCAATAAATACATATATTTTGAATATATACCTGGTGTGGTCCTCTTTCATTTGGTCACTCAAGAGATTATAGACTGGTAAAACAAGCTGCTTTACATTCCTTCAAGACTTAGCCTGAAGGCTGCTCTCCATAGCTACCACTAGGATAGCTTTCAATAAAGGTTGTCTTTAACCTATCTCCAATAAGGGGTTGTTTGGACTGGTGCAAGGTGCCCACTATAATTAGTGGACAGCATATGCCAGGCCAACTTCTCACATTGGTGGCAGCGGTGGGATTCCAGCTTGCTATTGTTTTACCAGATAATCTCAATTGAATTGATCAACTGAAAACCACTAAGGGTACCTAAGGTACATATAAATCAAGCTTAGTAATACAGTAAGTTCTACTGAACTTAGAGTTGTGTGTTAAGGGATAGCACACCCTTTCTACAACTCAAGAGAGTTTAGTAGGCCACACTAGAGTAGGTAGTGCATACACCACACCTCACTAGTAATGTCTTCAAAGCCAGGACCCAGTGAGTCCTTGCCAGAAGCCAGTGGGCTTCTTCCCTCCAAGTATGATAAACTCCCATTCTTGGAATTGAGAGCATTATGCAATACTAGGAAGTTGAAGGCAGGCAAAAGTGCCAGCACCCAACACCTCAGGGAGGTGTTACTGGCTGATGATCTCAGCAGGCCCCTAGGGTCTGAAGGGGTAGACAGAGAGGGTGGGGCAGAAGATGAGGAAGGGGTCAGGGGTGAAGAAACCCAGGCCCCCCCTTCTGAAACTGGCCAGGAAGGTGACAATGACCTTGTCCTGGAAAACCCAATTCCTCCTGTGGAGGAGGAGGAGGAGGATCAGAATGACCTCCCCTTTGTCTCCCCAGGAAGAATAATGAGTGTGCCCAGAAGGTCTAGATCTCCTTCTCAGGAGTCTAACCACTCTGACACCTCAATAGGGACCTCTGTCTCCTCTCATAGGAGGGAATCCTCTCATGAAAGGAGAAAGAGATTGCTTCAGTATGAACAAGCCCAGCTTGAGCTCGGAAAACAGCAATTGGCTATAGACAGGGAGTCCCTAGATCTCTATAGAGAGAGACAAAAGATGGGACTAGAGTCCCATGGTGGCAGCAGTTTCCCCAAAGATAGGGAAAGGTCTTATGACCATAGAAACCTGAGCAAGATTGTCCCTCCCTACCAGAGTGGGGATGACATCCACAAATGGATAACTGCTCTAGAGAGGGCCTGTAAAGTACAGAGGGTCCCTCAGGAGCAGTGGGCAGCAATCTTGTGGCTCTCCTTTGCAGACAAAGGTAGAGATAAGCTCCTCACTGTTAGAGAGGAGGATGCTGATAATTACAAAGTCTTGAAGAGTGCTCTAATTGATGGGTTTGGCCTAACCACTGAACAATACAGGTTAAAGTTCAGGGATACCCAAAAGGCACAGACTCAAGACTGGGTGGACTTTGTTGATTGTTCTGCCAAGGCTCTGGAAGGTTGGTTATTGGGCAGTAAGGTATGTGACTTCACAGGATTGTACAATCTTATCATGAGGGAGCAGATCCTTAACAATTGTCAAAATCAGCTGTTGCATCAGCACCTGGTTGACTCTGATCTGACCTCTCCCCAAGAATTGGGAAAGAAGGCAGACAAATGGGTCAGAACCAGGGTGAGGCAGAAGGTACAGAACCAAGGTGGTGACCCTAAGAAGCAAGATTCGAAAACCTCTGATAAGGGTGGGGAGAAGGGTAAAGACCAAAAGTCTTCACAAGGCCCCCAAAAATCTTCTTCAGGTGGGGATTCACAGTCTAACAAGGGAAAAGGCCAAAAGAAACCATGGTGCAAGGTCTGTAAGCAAAAGACCCACTGGACCAGTGATTGCACCAAGTCCAAAGACTCTACTCCAGCCCCCACCAATGCCCCTAAGGCACCTGCTCCCCCTAGTGCAGTTACAGTTGGTGGTGGGACTATACAAGCCAAGGGTTTAGTAGGGTTGACCCTGGGTAAGGAGATGAGCTCTGACCTAGTCAGAGAACTCACTCAGGCTGTCCTAGTCTGTGATGGAGGCATGGATGTGACCTCCTCTGTGAGTCCCAGTAATCTGGGCAAGTACAGGCAACAGCCCTTAATCAATGGAAAAGAGGCTTTGGCATTTAGGGACACAGGGGCAAGTGTCACCATGGTGACACAAGACCTTGGGAATCCTGGGCAGATTATACTTGGTGAAATGTACCAAGTGACCAATGCTAGCAACGTCAGAACAGACCATACTCTGGCAGTTGTTAACTTCTCCTGGGGAGGGGTAACTGGCCTTCAGAAGGTTGTGGTAAGTGCAGACCTACCCGTTGAATGCTTGCTTGGCAATGACTTAGAAACTTCAGCTTGGGCAGAAGTGGAGCTCAGGACCCATGCAGAAATGCTGGGCATCCCTGCAGATGTGTTTGCTGTGACCAGGTCACAAGCCAAAATGTCTAACACTGAACAGGCCTTGGATTCTGGAATAATGGACCAAGTGCCCTCCAAGAAGAGGAGTAGTAGGGTAAAGGCAGTGCCTTCCCCTTGGCTCAGAAGGAAGATCAGTCTCTTGAGGGGGATGATCTCAGTCCTGAGGAAGGAACTGTCCCAGAGGAGCTTGAACCTGACCAGGTTGAGTTCTTGGGGACAGGGGGCCCTTCCAGGGCAGATCTGAGCCAGGAGCAGCAGAGCTGCCCCTCTCTTGAACCCCTCAGACAGCAAGCTGCTGCTGAGGCTGCTGGGAAAGCTAGTGGTCCCCATACTGTGTATTGGGATGATGGACTCTTGTACTCAGAGTGTAGAGACCCCAAGCCTGGTGCCACCAGGAGGTTGGTTATACCTCTGAAGTTCAGGGGCTTCCTATTGACCCTAGCCCATGACATTCCCTTAGCAGGTCACCTGGGCCAGAACAAGACTTGGGACAGAATTGTCCCTCACTTTCACTGGCCCCACATGTCTGAAGACACCAAGGAGTTTTGTCGCTCCTGTGTAACCTGCCAGGCCAGTGGCAAGGCAGGTGGCACTACAAAGGCCCCCTGATACCACTACCTGTGGTGGGGGTTCCCTTTGAAAGGGTGGGGATTGACATTGTTGGTCCCATGGATCCCCAAACAGCATCTGGGCACAGGTTTATCCTGGTGGTAGTGGATCATGCCACCAGGTACCCAGAGGCTATTCCCCTTAGGACCACTACAGCACCTGTGGTGGCAAGAGCCCTCCTGGGAATTTTCTCAAGAGTGGGCTTCCCTAAGGAGGTTGTATCAGACAGGGGTGCTAACTTTATGTCTGGATACTTAAAAGCAATGTGGAAGGAGTGTGGAGTGACTTACAAGTTCACCACACCCTATCACCCACAATGCAATGGTTTAGTTGAGAGATTCAACAAAACCTTGAAGGGCATGATTAAAGGGCTCCCAGAAAAGCTTAGGCGAAGATGGGACATACTCTTGCCCTGCCTTTTATTTGCATACAGGGAGGTGCCTCAAAAGGGGTTGGCTACAGCCCTTTTGAACTTTTGTTTGGTCACCCTGTCAGGGGTCCATTGTGCTTGGTGAAGGAAGGATGGGAGTTACCTCTCAAGCCCCCAAAGCAAGACATAGTGGACTATGTACTTGGTCTCCGCTCCCGGATGGCTGAGTACATGAAAAAGGCAACTAAAAACCTTGAGGCTAGCCAGGAACTGCAAAAAGCCTGGCATGACCAAAAGGCTGTACTGACTGTTTACCAGCCAGGACAGAAGGTGTGGATGTTGGAGCCAGTGGCCCCAGCAGCTCTCCAAGACAAATGGAGTGGACCCCATACCATTGTTGAACAGAAGGGTGAGGTTACCTATTTGGTGGACCTAGGAACACCCAGGAGTCCCCACAGGGTTCTCCATGTCAACAGGTTAAAACCATATGTGGACAGGGCAGACATGGGCTTGCTCATGGCTACTGATGAGGGACAGGAGGAAGAGAGTGACCCACTCCCTGACCTGCTCTCACAGAACCCTGATGATGGGTCAGTGGATGGTGTAGCCTTGGCAGGCAGCCTCACTACCCAGCAGCAGACTGATTGCAGACAGGTGCTCAATCAGTTCAGACACATATTCTCACTGACACCCAGTCAGACTACCTGGTGCACTCATGAAGTGGACACTGGGGACAGTCTGCCTATTAAAAATAAGATTTATAGGCAACCTGACCATGTCAGGGACTGTATCAGGACAGAAGTCCAGAAGATGTTGGATTTGGGAGTTATTGAACCCTCAGATAGCCCTTGGGCTAGTCCAGTGGTCCTTGTGCCAAAACCTCACACCAATGGTGGGAAAAGAGAGATGAGGTTTTGTGTGGACTACAGGGGTCTCAATGCAGTCACTAGGACTGATGCCCATCCAATACCTGGGGCAGATGAGCTAATAGACACTTTGGCCTCAGCCAAGTATCTAAGCACATTTGACCTGACAGCTGGCTACTGGCAGATCAGACTAGCTGATGATGCAAAGCCAAAGACAGCATTCTCAACCCCTAGTGGGCATTATCAATTTGTGGTGATGCCCTTTGGTCTGAAGAATGCACCTGCCACTTTTCAGAGGTTGGTGAATACAGTCCTTACAGGTCTGGAAGCCTATAGTGCAGCATATCTAGATGATATTGCTGTCTTTAGCTCCACCTGGGAGGATCACCTGGTCCACCTCAGAAATGTTTTGCAGGCCCTGCAGAAAGCAGGCCTGACTATCAAGGCCACCAAGTGCCAGATAGGGCAGAGTCAGGTTGTGTACCTGGGCCACCTTGTGGGTGGAGGCCAGGTTCAACCACTGCAGAGCAAGATCCAGACCATCATGGACTGGACTGCTCCAACTACCCAGACTCAGGTGAGAGCCTTTTAGGCCTGACTGGGTACTATAGGAGATTTGTCAAGGGGTATGGATCAATAGTGACACCCCTGAATGACTTAACTTCCAAGAAAATGCCCAAAAAGGTTCAGTGGACAGTTAGCTGTCAAAAGGCATTTGATGACCTAAAGCAGGCCATGTGCACTGCTCCCATTCTACAGAGTCCTGATTACTCCAAGAAGTTCATTGTCCAAACAGATGCATCTGAATTGGGGGTAGGGGCTGTACTGTCACAATTGAATGATGAAGGTCAGGATCAGCCAGTAGCTTTTATTAGCAGAAGGCTGACCCCTAGAGAGAAACGTTGGTCAGCCATTGAGAGGGAGGCCTTTGCTGTGGTCTGGGCTCTGAAGAAGTTGAGGCCATACTTGTTTGGTACTCACTTCCTTGTTCAAACAGACCATAAGCCCCTCTTATGGCTAAAACAAATGAAGGGTGAAAACCCCAAACTGCTTAGGTGGTCCATTTCCCTACAGGGGATGGACTTCACAGTGGAACATAGACCTGGGAGTAACCATGCCAATGCAGATGGACTCTCTAGGTACTTCCACTTAGAACATGAAGACTTAACTGGGCAAGGTTAGTTTAATGTCCCTACGTTTGGGGGGTTGTGTAGGAGAGTAAGATCTGCTTCACATGGGTACCCCCACTTTTTGCTGATGCTTCACTGTTTTTCGACTTTAGTCTGGCTGGGGCCCTGCTAATCAGAACCCCAGCCTAGCTGCTTCCTCTCTAAAATGGTTTCCATGTGCCTTAGGCACATCTCTGATTGGAATCTGGAGTGCCCTTATAAGTCCCTAGTATATGGTATACTATGTACCCAGGGCATAGGTACCTCAGAGGCCTGCCAGGGGCTGAAGCATGTATTGTGCCACCCCTGGAAGGCCAGCCAAAAGGACACCACAGGTCTGCTACTGCAGCCTGGGTAAGGTGGTGCATGCACCCCTTACTGTGATATAGGCTACCTATATCACTACATACATACACACATATAAACCTATAAGTCACTCCTATGGCAGGCCTTATCAATCCTGAAGGCAGAGTGCGTGGTTCCTATGTGAGAGGGTGCCCCTGCATGAGCTGGGCCCCTCTGCAGCGTTCAGAGACCCTTCTCTGATGCTGTTTGTAGTGCAGCCCGACCATATACTCTTATGCGCATTATAACCTCGCGTTAAATGCTAACTTTGGGATGGCTGCACAGAAACATGTCGTGTTTGGTGTCAAACATCTTGGAATACTACCCCCCCGCCAGTTCTGGCGGCGGGGGTAGCATTCCACCCTTCTAGAGGGAGAGACATGTACACACCGGCCTGCCCGGTAACTTCTTTCCAAGCCCTGGCATCACAAAATGGATGCCGCTGCCACAGACACGAGTCTGGCCTCCTGCTGCTGACCGAAACTCCGGCAGGGGAGGCCTGGACAATAGGTTTCCTGTCCCAGGGAGGTGTAACCACCTCCCCAGACAGGATAGTGTGTATTGGGGCTGGGCGGGAGCACTCTCTGGTGCTTTGAAGTCCTGCACTGGGGGCACATTTGGTGTCCCTGTTCATACCCCAGTTCAAACCGGCTCAGGGGCTTCCAGCCCCTGCTCTGGCACGAAACTGGACAAAGGGAAAGGGGTGTAACCACCCCTCTGCCCTGACCCTCCCATAGGTGGGTCCACAGAGTATGTCCAACCCCCTACCTTAGTATAAGTATGGGACCCCAGTCCTTAGGACTTTAGATTAACCTGGATGAAACGCTGACACAGAATCCTGGACCTTCGACGCTCTACTTCAAGATTAGAGGACTGAAGAATCTCCCTTGGGGTCAAGGAGTGACTCCTCTGCTTGGCAGGCACCAAAGAAGCAATTGTCCGGTCTGCATCGCTGAAGCTCCCGCCAGACGCCAAAGTCTTTGCATCACCAGAGGTGGATTTCCAGACTTTCCCGAGGCTGCCCTGAGTCCCCAGCAAAGCTGAGGCCCGTAGCTGTTGTGGGTAACGTGGAACCATGACCCCTGGACACTGATCGCATTTGCAAGTGCATCCTCTTCTGTGTCTCCCACGAAGTCGTGCTTTGGGCTCCGAGTAGCCCCAGCCTCCAGCACCGACTGCACCGAAGATCACTGGCCTCCAGTCCACGAGTGTCCCATGAGCCAGCTCCATGTGCGTCGACTCAAGGCTCCTTTGCGGTCACTAGTCCGTTGGCTAGTAGGCCCTCCCGAAGGCCAATCTTCTTCTGCTTGGGCTACCTGGTTGCTCCAGGCGTGCCCTGACTTACCTTTGCTGGGTGAGTCCCACAGACCTTGCTGGTCTGCAACATCGTCCTTCTTCCATTTCCACAAGACTTGCCGTTGCCAAGGCTTATTGGGTCCAATCCGGTCGCCGACACCCCTGCAATCGACAAACGTCGTGGGACAGCTCGAATCCAGCTCCTGGTCATCGGCGACGCCTCCTGGACCTCGTGGCTGAAGAGTCAAGACGACTGTCAACCTACCTGAAGCACTCGACATCGGTGGGCATCTGCTCATCGCCTTCCTGGTCACTGGCTAGTGACCCAGACTCTGTCCCCTCTGCTTTCAGGTTCTTCAAATCTTCGATCCACCTTTGGATCCACCCGAACACTTTCGACTTGGCCGCCAGCAGCACTTTGCAGCAGATCGCCATTGAAAGCGACGACGAAACCCGACCCCGAAAGACACCTATGCACCCGGCTCCCCTGGGTGAGGTAACTCGAGTACTCCGGTGCTCCCGTGGGTATTGACACTAGAACAGCCTAGTTCTCAAAGGGTTTGCTCCAAGTCCTCCTCTAAGTGTCCCTTTTCTTTTAAATTCAAACCGCGACTTTCCCCATAGAAGTTAACGGCGATTCGCGGCTGTGTTCATACACTGCACGCGTCCCCCGTGGGTCCCCTGTGTCACTACCTTGGGTGGTTCCTTGTGGTCCAAGCACTTCTACAGGCTCTAGGCCCTGTGTCTAGCTCAGTCGTGGTTCTTATACCACTTTATTGGTATATGGTTTGGTACGCCCCTAGGGCTCAAACGTGTATTTGTGCTATTACTGTAGATAACTAACTTATAACTTATGTACTTCGAACTCTAGCCTCATAAAGAGACTAGAGGGGTGTGTTTAGCAATAAATACATATATTTTGAATATATACCTGGTGTGGTCCTCTTTCATTTGGTCACTCAAGAGATTATAGACTGGTAAAACAAGCTGCTTTACATTCCTTCAAGACTTAGCCTGAAGGCTGCTCTCCATAGCTACCACTAGGATAGCTTTCAATAAAGGTTGTCTTTAACCTATCTCCAATAAGGGTTGTTTGGACTGGTGCAAGGTGCCCACTATAATTAGTGGACAGCATATGCCAGGCCAACTTCTCACATGGGGAAAATGGGGAACAGGCCTAGGCGCAATATTCTTGGCAGGGTCGGGTCAAGAGGGGTCCCAGATTTAATGTGAAGAAAGAGTCCCTGTAGCTCCTCAATGAAGGGACTAGTAAAATTCACAAGAGCAAACTGATTGATCGAGTCGTCTCTTATGGATAGTAGATTGATACTTTCCTTGGCCTCAGGTGGGAATGTATCATAGAATGTAGACACTTTAGCAGAAAAGAAGGTAGCACTGTTGTCACAATTTGCTTTAGAGGGGATTACAGTGGCAGACACTCATTAGAGGGATGATAGGGAGTGGAGTATGGTGAATAGTTCTTTAGATGAATTGTTGGATCCACCAATCTTCTGAGAGTAGAATTCTCTACGGGTGTCTCTGATAAGCTTATGCTATTGATTAAATGCTTGTTTGTGGTTGAAGCGGCTACTCTGGCTATAATCAATCCATCAGGTACAATCAAGGCATTTACATAATTTCTTGGCTGCCACTAAGGACTTACACCAGGGTGCATACGGGGAGATTTGAGGCTGATGTTTAGGGGCCAGGGGGCTATAGAGTCTTGGGCAGCATTGATCCATTTGTTGATGTTCATGTCTGCTATATCTATGTCCTCACCTAAATCAAGGGGGGAAGCCGGAAGTGCCTTCGTAAAGGCCTCAGAATTAATCTTTGCCCATTTTCTAGAGAGGGCTGCAGTGTTGCTATTACAACTGGGGATAGAGTTAGAGAGTTGAAAACAAAAAGGGATCATCAAGTGATCAGACCAGGGGACAGTGATAGGTGTATCCACCACCAGTGTGGAAACATTTGAGAAAATGGGATCCAAGGTGAGTCCTTTCATGGTCATGTGTACATAATCTCATTGTACGAGGTGTAGGGTTTCTAGGTCTCTAATAAGGGATCCAGCCCCATTGGAGGAACTCTCCTCAAAGTAAAGGTTGAGGTCACCTAAATAAATTGTGGTGTACCGCAAGTTGAGAAATAGTGTCAACGAGGGTCATTAGGAACTTAGACGTTGACCCGGGACGATGATAGATTGATAGTTCTGTTAATGTGCAGTTGCTGGAAAGTGATAATAATAAAAGAGCTACCTCACACTCACCTATGTCCATCTCTCTAAGAGAGCACTTCAGGGTATGTTTAAAAATAATCACGATTCCATTACCGTTAGGTATGGCATCTAAAATATCTGGGGTGATAGTTTCTGTAACCACATCGCCGTTAGAAATAAGGTACCCGGTTGTTGATCACTAATAACATGAAAGATCTCCTGTTTGTGTTTGGCTAGGGAGAGGCACTTGATTGTTATGCATCGCATTATATCTTTTTGTCCCTGGCTACTCTCCCTGATTTCATCCTCAGGAAGATTGGGGATATAACCGCATAAACTTAATGTGATTATGGAACCACCTGCCTCAATAGAATTGCAGCAGTCAATATGTAAGGTGGGATCTAGTTGCCTAAGTTTGAGGGGAGAGTAGTGACTTCTCTAGGGGGTGCCTTCTCTAGGGGTTAAAAGTGGGCAGGGGTTCTTGTCCCAGGCCCTGGACAGCCACAGACATGTGCAAGCAGGCTTGCCTTTGGTGTCCCTTCGGCATGCCAGCGGTGCGCCCGCCCGAGCATCAGCCATACTGAAATCGGCTGCCTCAAGAGGGGCCTGTCTACCCATCGGCCAATCAACAACAGGGGACAAAGATACACCAACTGGGGTCCAGCAACCCCACGCATGTTAGGATAAGTTCCTCCCCTGCATGGCGCTACTGGAAAAGAAACGGCAAGCTGAAAGATGAATGTCAACTGAAAAGTGAGAAAGTGAAAATATATAATCATTAAAAACAGAGCAGTACTACCACACGGAATAACAGTGTGAAGAAAATCATTGCATAAGTACACTCAGATCAGCAAAGCTGATACCATAGTAAACAAGAAAAACTCAGTCTCTGGTGCCACACATGGATGTTGGCTCGAAACATTAACTCCAGTTATGCATTTAATGCACCTGGATACCACACAACTCAATCAGAGCTTTAGAACTAGTTTTTATCTTTTTAGATTCAGGGTTTCAGGTTTCACGGCATACATATTTGCATAATATGCATGCAGAATTTCAACCAAGTAGAAAAAATTGCATGCAGACTTGCCACAAATGCCCATTTGTTGGTTTCTGTCTCAAAGTTAATAAAAACAACCATTTTCTATAGAGTTCCCTAAAAAAAGAGGGTGTTTCTCATGATCCAATCCAACAAATGTGTTTACTTATGCACTTAAAACTGAGAAATCTGTGGGATGGAAAACTTCTTGCAAGCTTTATGCTTTAACCAACAAACCAGTTGATTTGGAGCAAAGTTCACCTGAGTTTGTAGGCGTAAAAACAAAGCCTAAACCCCAAAATTGCGGTTGCAAACATTCCACCACATTGACAGTTCAACATTCACAAATGTCTTTGCTGAAATTAAAAATGAAATGAATAAATCCCCACTTCGATGTTTGCACACACATGTTGAATTTATGTGGCCCAAAAAGTTTGTGAATTGGATACACAATTTTTAATTTATGATGTACTTCAACTGTTCTTAATTTTACATAAATGAAACATCATAAAATAAAACAAAAAATGAAAACATAAACTTGACATTTCACTTATGAATAAGCATGGGCACTGAACTCTGTTTTGTTCACTAAGTTTGCGGAGCTTTTCGCACTCTGCGGAGCTTGCGGAGTTCCAAAAAACAGTTTTTTCCTCGCTCGCCAATGGTAAGTTGGTGAGCAAAAAACAGTTTTTTCCTCGCTCGCTCGCGTTTTCCAACAGTAAGCTGGCGAGCGCGAGTGAGGAAAATCCAATGCTAGACCACTTCCCAGTGAGATTTCTCAAGGCGGGCAGTCACGGCTGGTCGTTACCACTCGCGTTGAGAAACCTTCCATTCGCTTAGAAGAAGCAGCCGCTCGAGTAGAACTTCTACTCGAGCGGCAGAAAGAAGAAGCGCCCTCCTGCACTGTACGAGATGCCGTTCACGCTGATTTTACAGTGCAGGACCCACACCCGGCACTAAATATCAGTGTGAATGGCGCGAGGTAACCCACTCCGCCACTCATGTTTTTTTGTCACTTCAGCCCTGGCTTAGTTATGAATAAAGAATCAGATGTCTCATAAAAATAGGCTATGTTTCGGAAAAATGCTTTAAAGTATATCCATGTTTAAAGAAGTGCCGCTTACTTTTTTGCAAACTTTATTATTTTCTTATACATGCAAGGTGGTGGACATGGAGGGGGATATACAGGATTCAGGGGTGGGAGGAAGAGTGATAGAGATGGGAAAGCAGAGAAAGGCGTGTGTACGTAGTTCAGTATATGGAACGACACATATTGAACGTAAATCGGAAAATTGAGCTTAATGAAATCATCCTGTGGCCACAGGAATAGAACAGATAACATATGTGGAGACCAAAAAAAAGCACTTATAGAACATATAGAGAAAGCGAGTCTATGAAACAATAGAAAAATAAAGATCAAACTTCATGCAATGCATAATGTGTACGCAAAGGGTATGCAAGTGAGGATCATGATAAACCATGATAATACATCATAATAATGCAATATAATGGGAGAGCAACAACTGCAAATTATCCAAACAGTAAGCATCATAAAAGTGATTCTCATATACATAGGATGGGTATGATGCCTGTACCCCTATCTAAAGATTAGAAGAACTTAGAAGAGCAATAAGAATCATTACCAGGATATTCTCATCTTATGTGAATGTCGAAAAAGAGTGTGTTAAGTAGCATTATGGTTGGTGGTCTCTGTGTGAATGTGAAATAATGGCAATGATGCACCTTCTTTACCAGGCGCTCATTATACATCTAACCTCGAAGAAATGGTCCCCAGATTAGATCATAACCTGGCATTTTGTTTTATAAAAGAAGTGCTCATTATATGCAATCCTGACTAGTTCGACTAACCAATCTTCTCTATTTGGCAATGTTTGTTGTTGCCAGTGGCATAGGATGCACAACTTAATCACTGCCACTGACATTTCAAGCCGCCTTCCAGAGTGTGCATTCAGTGCCTGTATATCCTTAATGTCATGTATTAACTCAAGGACTATTGTAGAGGCAATCTGATCAGAGAAGATCTTTTCTAGTTAATGCCAGACTGCCCAGCAGTACAGAGCAGAGGGCAATGCCACAGGATGTATAATATGTCACAGAGGTGTGCACCAGACCTTCAACATTCCTCACTTGGGAATAGACCTTCCCCATTCAGACTCATTGGGAAACAATACCATTGATGAGGATATCAAAATCTGGAAGCAACATTTTGGTCTTGAGCAGAAATCCATTATGGTATTCTAGCAGGTCTGCCTATTCTGACTCAGTGTACCATTTCTGTATTAGCCACTGCCAGCTAATTCTAGTAGCCTAGGATGTGAATTTATGGTGCTGAGACAGAATATCGAATTGGAAATGTGGACCTACACAAATTTCGAGTTGGAAATATCGTGATTCAGAAATATCGACAGCAAGAATATCATGGTGAAGAATATCGAATTTAAGATAAGAAATATCTTTTTAAAAAATATAGAAGTCATTAATATTGTTTGCAAAAATATAGATGTTTAAAATATCGATTTTCTAATTAGTGTTATGTATTTTAGTTTATATTTTAAATGTATGTGATGTACATTTTTTTGTATAAGTATTGTTTATGTTTTTTAATATATGTGTTAAATTTTTAGTAGTTATGAAATTTATTTTTATTAATTTTGCATTTTTTAGTTCCGTAGCGGGTTGTGGGTTTATAGGGGACAGGGTGGAAAGTAATTTAATTATAATAAATTAATGATTATTTTTTATTTATTTAATTGAGATTTTATAGCGTTAATTGTGGGAAGTAATTTATTTGTAATTAATTATTTATAGTTTTTAATTAATATTAATTAATTAATTGATCATTAATTATGGTAATTGTGTAATTTATTTAGGTGTGGGTTGTGGGGTTTGTAGGGGTAGAGTGTAGGAAGTAATTTATTTTTGAGTAATTAATTAATAATTAGTTGTTAATTAATATTAATTAATTGAAAATTAAATATGGAATTTGTGTAATTAATTTTAGGTGTGGGTTGTGGGGTGTATAGGGGTAAAGGGTAGACAGTAATTTTTGTTTAATTAATTAAAAATTCGTTCATCATTAATTTTAATTAATTTATATCTAATTAGGGTATTTTTTTATTTTTTTGTGTGTGGGTTTTATTGTTATAGGGGTACAGTGTGCGGAGTAAATTAATTTTACTTACTTTATAGTTAGTTGTTAATTACTATTAGTTTTTTAATTGAAAATAAGTTTTAATTTTGCAATTAATTTTTTTACAGTTTATTTTTAGCTGTGGGTTGTGGGGAGTATATGTGTAAAGTGTGGGAAGTTAAATAATATTTATGAGTTTTAATTTGTTCTTTAATTAATAATATTTGTTTAATTGGTAATTAAGTATGTTAGTTGAGGAATTACATTTTTTTAAATTTAGATGTGGGTTGTGAATTGTGTGGTGATATACGGGTAGGAAATAAAAAAGTAAATTTATGTAATAATTAATGTTTTTGTTTTTAAATAATTTCTAATTAAAAATATTTATTTGTTTGGAATTTTTTTTTCAATTTAATATAATATTTGTAGGTATTTGTGATATGTGTTTAACATTATAATATGTTTGTTTTTTTCAATTTAATATTAAATATATTTGTATTTGAATTTTTAACATATTTATATATTTTTTAATTTATTTTGTTTTTAAAATATTTTTATTGTTGTTAAAATTTTGTTTGTTTTTAATTTTGAACTGACTGGAGTGAGAATATTAATTGTTACTCCTCATCAATCCAACACTTTCCCTACTGTTGAACTCACTGGAATGGAAATAGTCATTTTTACCCCGCCGCTATCCAACACTTTTACAATTATTGGAGTGGGAATAGTAAATTTTATCCCGCCACTATCCAACACCTTCTCTACTGCTGCACTCACTGGAGTGGGAATAGTTATTTTTACCCCTCCGCTATCCAACACTTTCCCTGCTGTTGCACTCACTGGAGTGGGAATAGTCATTTCTACCCCTCCGCTGTCCAACACTTCCCTACTGTTGCACTCACTGGAGTGGGAATAGTAATTTCTACCCCTCCGCTGTCCAACACTTTCCCTACTGTTGCACTCACTGGCGTGGGAATAGTAATTTTTACCCCTCCGCTATCCAACATTTTCCCTACTGTTACACTCACTGGAGTGGGAATAGTAATTTTTACCCCTCCGCATCTCAAATTTATAATGGATCTTGATAGAGACATTTAATGCAGGCATCATAAGTTTGAAATGCACGATTTGGCTGAAAAACCGACTAAATAAAGGACAGGCTTAGATGGCCCGTAGTCCGCTTTCCATCACGACAGTTTGACTGTCCAAGTTGTTCGGCAGTTGCAGTGGCATTTGGTGGGAAAAGTATTTAGCTGCCAGAACTGCTGGTGACCTCTTGATTTCAGCGCTCGTTGACACAGGGTCGTCACTGCAGAGTGGATGGGAATTTGGATACTAATCCTGCCCCAACAAACGCAGCTCATTTGCAGGTTAGAGCACAGCAGGGCGAGGGATTCAGCCCACATTGTGCGATGGAACTTACCTGCTCTATAGTTTCTTCTGCCTGCCTTAAATGTCTCTACCAAGATCCATTATAAATTTGAGATGCAGGATTTGGCAGAAAAACCCACTGAAGGACTAAAGAAAGGACAGGCTAAGATGGCGGACACGGGCACGAACAGCAGAGAAATTGACCTGTAGTCCGCTTTCCATCACAACAGTTTGACTGTCCAATGAAAAAGGACAGTGATGTTTTTAAATGTGGAGCAAAAGTAATAGTAATTATGATGGCATTGATGAAGGCGGAGTCGCCGAAACGTGTTTGCCAATAAACAAAGTATAGTTCTGAAATGTGTGTGCTCCATGGTCTCCCTGGTGGGGGCCTTTGTTGGTGGTAATATTTACTTGACGGCCACGGAGGAGGCACCCGCCCATGAATTTGTTCTGCAGTTGCAATGGCATTTAGTGGGAAATATATATATATATATATATTTTTTTATATATAAATATATATAAATATATATATATTCACTAAATAAAACATAGGTTTCAGGGACGTTATAGTTAGAATTTAGCATTTAAAAAACCTTTGAAATTTACTGAAAAAAATAATAGGTTTCAAGGATGTTATAGTTAGAAATTACCATTTAAAAAACCTTAGAAATTCACTGAAAAACCCACAGGTTTCAGGGACGTTATAGTTAGTTGGACATTTCACTCGTACAAAACCATAGAAATTTGTCAGTGATGTCATTTGAGATGTCACCAGTAATGTCATCAGTGATGTCACTGACCATGTCATGAGTGATGTAATATGTGACGTCATCAGCAGTGCATTGCAAGGGCGAGAGTTATAGTTAGCTCAACTAACTATAACGGCCGAATTTCTCTGGTTTCGTATGAGTGAAATGTCCAACTAACTATAACGTCCCTGAAACCTGTGGTTTTTTCAGTGAATTTCTAAGGTTTTTTAAATGCTAATTTCTAACCTATGGTTTTTTCAGTGAACTTCAAAGGTTTTTTAAATGCTAATTTATTACTATAACATCCCTGAAACCTATGGTTATTTGAGTGAATTTCAAAGGTTTTTTAAATGCTAATCCCTAACTATAACGTCCCTGAAACCTGTGTTTTTTTTCAGTGAATTTCTAAGGTTTTTTAAATGCTAATCCCTAACTATAACATCCCTGAAACCTCTGGTTTTTTCAGTGAATTTCTAAGGTTTTTTAAATGCTAATTTCTAACCTATGGTTTTTCAGTGAACTTCAAAGGTTTTTAAATGCTAATTTATTACTATAACATCCCTGAAACCTATGGTTATTTGAGTGAATTTCAAAGGTTTTTTAAATGCTAATCCCTAACTATAACGTCCCTGAAACCTGTGTTTTTTTTCAGTGAATTTCTAAGGTTTTTTAAATGCTAATCCCTAACTATAACATCCCTGAAACCTCTGGTTTTTTCAGTGAATTTCTAAGGTTTTTTAAATGCTAATTTCTAACTATGCCTACATAGGTAGGACATGTGCAGAAAGAGGTAGAAAGGCGTAGAAAGAAGCAAGAGAAGTGCAAAAAGAGGCAAGAGAGGTGCAGAAAGAGGAAGAAAGGTACAGAAAGAAGCAAGAGAAATGCAGAAACAACCAACAGAGGTGCAGAAAGAGGCCTACTTTGACTGTACCTTACAACAGACTCATACAAAGTACCCTAATCACTAATCCTTCTCCTGAAGATGTATTAACCCTCACTTTTCTCTTGAAGATTCACTATTAATCGACTGCTCAGAATGTTAGGCCTACCAAATATAAAACAGGAATCCTATGTATATCACTGTTGTAAGTCTGACCAAGTTTGTGACGGTATGCATGCGTGTCTATGCATTTACCTAGTGACATTTTAAATGAAAATAAACATAGAAATACTTCAATACCTGTGTTTCAAGCAGCATACTCTGTAAATTTGTGTAAAAAAAGGTGTATGCATTTCTTTCTGCTCACAATGCAGGGCACAAGGGTATTCAATAGAATATTTGAGGGGCTCTATAACACATATATACATAAGACGTCTGCCTGTACAACCGAATGACAGAGCAGAACTGAAAAGATTTGACCACCTATAGGAGAAGTTACCCGCTTTTTAAGCTACCATCTTCAGATGCATAACACATGTAAGAATACATATACAAGTAGACATATACCTCAGTCACGAGAGCACGAAGACCTTTAAACTTGACAGCTTGCACTTCCCATTTGAGTACAGAAAGAGACGAGAGAAGTTCAGAAAGAAGCAAGAGAGTTGCAAAAACAGGCAAAAGAGGTGCAGAAAGAGGGGTGCAGACAGGCAAGAGAGGTGCAGAAAGAGGGAAGAGGGGTGCATAAAGAGGCAAGAGGGGTGCAGAAATTTGCAAGAGAGGTGCAGAAAAAAGCAAGAGCAGTGCAGAAAGAACCAACAGAGGTGCAGAAGGAGGCAAGAGGGGTGCAGAAAGAGGCAAGAGAAGTGCAGAAAGAAGCAACAGAGGTGCAGAAGGAGACATGAGAACTAAAGAAAGAGGCAAGAGAGTTGCAGAAACAGGCAAGAGAGGTGCAGAAAAAGGGAACAGGGGTGCAGAAATAGGCACGAGAGGTGCAGAAAGAGGGAAGAAGGGTGCAGAAAGAGGCAAGGGGGATGCATAAATTTGGAACAGAGGAGCAGAAAGAAGCAACAGAGGTGCAGGAGACATGAGAACTGCAGAAAGAGACAAGAGAGTTGCAGAAACAGGTAAAAGGGGTGCAGAAAGAGGGAACAGCTGGTCAGACTGAGGCAAGAGAGGTGCACAAAGAGGGAAGAGGGGTGCAGAAAGAGGCAAGAGGGATGCAGAAATTTGGAACAGAGGTGTAGAAAAAAGCAAGAGCAGTGCAGAAAGAACCATCAGAGGTGCAGAAAGAGGCAACAAGGGCACAGAAAGAGGCAAGTGAAGTGCAAAACGAAGCAAAAGAGGTGCAGAAAGAGGCAAGAGAACTGCAGAAAAAGGCAAGGGAGGTGCAGAATGAGGCAGGAGAGGTGCACAAAGAGACAAGAGGGATACCAAAAGAGGCAAGAGGGGTGCAGAAAGAAGCAAGGGAAGTGCAGAAAGAAGCAACAGAGGTGTAGAAAGAAGCAAGAGGGGTGCAGAAAGAGGCAACAGAAGTGCAGAAAGAAGCAACAGAGGTGCAGAAAGAGGCAAGAGAGGTGCAGAAGCAGACAAGGTGCAGAAAGAGAGTACAGGAGTGCAGAAAGAGGCTAGAGGGATACAGAAATTTGCATGAGAGGTGCAGAAGGAAGCAGGAGCAGTGCAGAAAGAAGCAAGAGAAGTGCAGAAAGAATCGAGAGGTGGACAAAGAGGGTAGTGGGATGCTGAAATTTGCAAAAGAGGTACAGAAAGAACCAAGAGCAGTGCAGAAAGAACCAACAGGGGTGCAGACAGAGGCAAGAGAGATGCAGAAAGAAGGAAGAGGGGTGCAGAAAGAGGCAAGAGGGGTGTAGAAATTTGCAAGAGAGGTGCAGAAAGAAGCAACAGCAGTGCAGGAAGTACCAACAGATGTACAGAAGGAGGCAAGAGGGGTGCAGAAAGAGGCAAAAGAAGTGCAGAAAGAAGCAACAGAGGTGCAGAAGGAGACAAGAGAATTAAAGAAAGAGGCAAGAGAGTTGCAGAAACAGGCAAGAGAGGTGCAGAAAAAGGGAACAGGGGTGCAGAAAGAGGCAAGAGAGGTGCAGAAAGAGGGAAGAAAGGTGCAGAAAGAGGCAAGAGGGATGCAGAAATTTGGAACAGAGGTGCAGAAAGAAGCAACAGAGGTGCAGGAGACAAGAGAACTGCAGAAAGAGGGAAGAGAGTTGCAGAAACAGGTAAAAGGGGTACAGACAGTAGGAACAGGTGGTCAGACTGAGGCAAGAGAGGTGCAGGAAGAGGGGTGCAGAAAGAGGCAAGAGGGATGCAGAAATTTGGAATAGAGGTGTAGAGCGAAGCAAGAGCAGTGCAGAAAGAACCATCAGAGGTGCAGAAAGAAGCAAGTGAAGTGCAGAACGAAGCAAAAGAGGTGCAGAAAAAGGCAAGGGAGTTGCAGAATGAGGCAGGAGAGGTGCACAAAGAGACAAGAGGGATTCAGAAAGAGGCAAGAGGGGTGCAGAAAGAAGCAAGAGAAGTGAAGCAAGAAGCAACAGAGGTGCAGAAAGAGGCAAGAGAGGTACAGAAGCAGGCAAGAAAAGTGCAGAAAGAGGGAACAAGGGTGCAGAAAGAGGCTAGAGAGATACAGAAATTTGCATGAGAGGTGCAGAAAGAAGCGAGAGCAGGGCAGAAAGAAGCAAGAGAAGTGCAGAAAGAAGCAAGAGAGGTGGACAAAGAGGGTAGAGGGATGCATAAATTTGCAAAAGAGGTGCAGAAAGAACCAAGAGCAGTGCAGAAAGAACCAACAGAGGTGCAAAAAGAGGCAAGAGGGGTGCAGAAAGGGGTAGGAGAGGTGCACAAAGAGGCAAGAGGGGTACAGAAAGAGGCAGGAGGGGTGCAGGATGAAGGAAGAGAAGTGCAGAAAGAAGCAACAGAGGTGCAGAAACAGGCAAGAAAGTTGCAGAAGCAGGACAGAAATGTGCAGAAAGAGGGAACAGGGGTGCAGAAAGAGGCTAGAGGGATTCGGAAATTTGCATGAGAGGTGCAGAAACAAGTGAGAGCAGTGTAGAAAGAAGCAAGAGAAGTACAGAAAGAAGCAAGGGAGGTGGACAAAGAGGGTAGAGGGATGCAGACATTTGCAACAGAGGTGCAGAAAGAACCAACAGAGGTGCAGAAGGAGGCAAGAGGGGAGCAGAAAGAAGCAACAGAGGTGCAGAAGGAGACAAGAGAACTAAAGAAAGAGGCAAGAGAGTTGCAGAAACAGGCAAGAGAGGTGCAGAAAAAGGGAACAGGGGTGCAGAAAGAGGCAAGAGAGGTGCAGAAAGAGACGAGAGGTACAGAAAGAGGGAAGAAGGGTGCAGAAAGAGGCAAGTAGGATGCATAAATTTGGAACAGAGGTGCAGAAATAAGCAACAGAGGTGCAGGAGACAAGAGAACTGCAGAAAGAGGCAAGAGAGTGGGAGAAATAGGTAAAAGGGTTGCAGAAAGAGGGAACAGGTGGTCAGACTGAGGCAAGAGAGGTGCAGAAAGAGGGAAGAGGGGTGCAGAAAGTGGCAAGAGGGATGCATAAATTTAGAACAGAGGTGTAGAAAGAAGCAAGAGCAGTGCAGAAAGAACCATCAGAGGTACAGAAAGAGGCAAGAGGGGTAGAAAAAGAGGCAAGTGCAGTGCAGACGATGCAAAAGAGGTACAGAAAGAGGCAAGATAACTGCAGAAAAAGGCGAGAGAGGTGCAGAATGAGGCAGGAGAGGTGCACAAAGAGACAAGAGGGATACAGAAAGAGGCAAGAGGGGTGCAGAAAGAAGCAAGAGAAGTGTAGGAAGAAGCAACAGAGGTGCTGAAAGAGGCAAGAGGGGTGCAGAAAGAGGCAAGAGAAGTACAGAAAGAAGCAACAGAGGTGCAGAAAGAGGCAAGAGTGGTGCAGAAGCAGGCAAAAAAGGTGCAGAAAGAAGGAGCAGGGGTACAGAAATAGGCTAGAGGGATACAGAAATTTGCATGAGAGGTGCAGAAAGAAGCGAGAGCAGTGCAAAAAGAAGCAAGCGAAGTGGAGAAAGAATAGAGGGAGGGGGACAAAGAGGGTAGAGGAATGCAGAAATTAGCAAAAGAGGTGCAGAATGAACCAAGAGAAGGGCAGAAAGAAGCAACAGAGGTGCAGAAGGAGACAAGAGAACTAAAGAAAGAGGCAAGAGAATTGCAGAAACAGGTAAGAGAGGTGCAGAAAAAGGAAACGGGGTGCAGAAAGAGGCAAGAGAGGTGCAGAAAGAGGGAAGCAGGGTGCAGAAAGAGGCAAGTGGGATGCATAAATTTGGAACAGAGGTGCGGAAAGAAGCAACAGAGGTGCAGGAGACAAGAGAACTGCAGAAAGAGGCAAGAGAGTTGCAGAAACAGGTAAAAGGGGTGCAGAAAGAGGGAACAGGTGGTCAGAGTGAGGCAAGGGAGGTAGAGAAAGAGGGAAGAGGGGTGCAGAAAGAGGCAAGAGGGATGCAGAAATTTGGAACAGAGGTGTAGAAAGAAGCAAGAGCAGTGCTGAAAGAACCATCAGAGGTGCCGAAAGAGGCAAGAGGAGTACAGAAAGAGGCAAGTGAAGTGAAGAACGCAGCAAAAGAGGTGCAGAAAGAGGCAAGAGAACTGCAGAAAAAGGCAAGAGAGGTGCATAATGAGGCAGGAGAGGTGCACAAAGAGACAAGAGGGATACAGAAAGAGGCAAGAGGGGTGCACTAAGAAGCAAGAGAAGTGCAGAAAGAAGCAACAGAGGTGCTGAAAGAGGCAAGAGGGGTGCGGAAAGATGCAAGAGAAGTGCAGAAAGAAGCAACAGAGGTGCAGAAAGAGGCAAGAGTGGTGCAGAAGCAGACAAGAAAGGTGCAGAAAGAAGGAACAGGGTTGCAGAAAGAGGCTAAAGGGATACAGAAATGTGCATGAGAGGTGCAGAAAGAAGCGAGAGCAGTGCAGAAAGAAGCAAGAGAAGTGCAGAAAGAAGCAAGGGAGGTGGACAAAGAGGGTAGAGGGATGCAGAAATCTGCAAAAGAGGTGCAGAAAGAACTAAGATTCGTGCAGACAGAACCAACAGAGGTGCAGACAGAGGCAAGAGAGGTGCTGAAAGAGGCAAGATGGCTGTGGAAAGAGGCAAGAGAAATGCAGAAAGAAGCAACAGAGGTGCAGAAAGAGGCAAGAGTGGTGCAGAAGCAGACCAGAAAGGTGCAGAAAGAAGGAACAGGGTTGCAGAAAGAGGCTAAAGGGATACAGAAATTTGCATGAGAGGTGCAGAAAGAAGCGAGAGCAGTGCAGAAAGAAGCAAGAGAAGTGCAGAAAGAAGCAAGGGAGTTGGACAAAGAGGGTATAGGGATGCAGACATTTGCAAAAGAGGTGCAGAAAGAACCAAGAACAGTGCAGACAGAACCAACAGGGGTGCAGACAGAGGCAAGAGAGGTGCAGAAAGAGGCAAGAGGGGTGCAGAAATTTGCAAGAGAGGTGCAGACAGAAGCAGAGCAGTGCAGAAAGAACGAACAGAGGTGCAGAAGGAGGCAAGAGGGGTACAGAAGGACGAAAGAGAAGTGCAGAAAGAATCAACAGACGTGCAGAAGGAGACAAGAGAACTAAAGAAAGAGGCAAGAGAGTTACAGAAACAGGCAAGAGTGGTGCAGAAAAAGGAAACAGGGGTGCAGAAAGAGGCAAGAGGGATGCATGAATTTGGAACAGAGGTGCAGAAAGAAGCAATAGAGGTGCAGGAGACAAGAGAACTGCAGAAAGAGGCAAGAGAGTTGCAGAAACAGGTAAAAGGGGTGCAGAAAGAGGGAACAGTGGTCAGAATTGGTCAAGAGAGGTGCACAAAGAGGGAAGTGGTGTGCAGAAAGAGGCAAGAGGGATGCAGAAATTTGGAACAAAGGTGTAGAAAAAAGCAAGAGCAGTGCACAAAGAACCATCAGAGGTGCAGAAAGAGGCTAGAGGGATACAGAAATTTGCATGAGAGGTGCAGAAAGAACCAAGAGTAGTGCAGAAAAAACAACAGGGGTGCAGACAGAGGCAAGAGAGGTGCAGAAAGAGGGAAGAGGGGTGCAGAAAGAGGCAAGAGGGGTGCAGAAATTTGCAAGAGAGGTGCAGAAAGAACCAAGAGTAGTGCAGAAAAAACAACAGTGGTGCAGACAGAGGCAAGAGAGGTGCAGAAAGAGGGAAGAGGGGTGCAGAAAGAGGCAAGAGGGGTGCAGAAATTTGCAAGAGAGGTGCAGAAAGAAGCAAGAGCAGTGCAGAAAGAACCAACAGAGGTGCAGAAGGAGGCAGGGGGGGTGCAGAAAGAGGCAAGAGAAGTGCAGAAAGAAGCAACAGAGGTGCAGAAGGAGACAAGAGAACTAAAGAAAGAGGCAAGAGAGTTGCAGAAACAGGCAAGAGAGGTGCAGAAAAAGGGAACAGGGATGCAGGAAGAGGAAAGAGGGATGCATGAATTTGGAACAGAGGTGCAGAAAGAAGCAATGGAGGTGCAGGAGACAAGAGAACTGCAGAAAGAGGCAAGAGAGTTGCAGAAACAGGTAAAAGGGGTGCAGAAAGAGGGAACAGGTGGTCAGACTGAAGCAAGAGAGGTACAGAAAGAGGGAAGAGGCATGCAGAAAGAGGCAAGAGGGATGTAGAATTTTGGAACAGAGGTGTAGAAAGAAGCAAGAGCAGTGCACAAAGAACCATCAGAGGTGCAGAAAGAGGCAAGAGGGATACAGAAATTTGGATGAGAGGTGCAGAAAGAAGTGAGAGCAGTGTAGAAAGAAGAAAGAGAAGTGCAGAAAGAATCGAGGGAGGTGGACAAAGATGGTAGAGGAATGCTGAAATTTGCAAAAGAGGTGCAGAAAGAACCAAGAGAAGTGCAGAAAGAAGCAACAGAGGTGCAGAAGGAGACAAGAGAATTAAAGAAAGAGGCAAGAGAGTTGCAGAAACAGGTAAGAGAGGTGCAGAAAAAGGAAACAGGGTGCAGAAAGAGGCAAGAGAGGTGCAGAAAGATGGAAGCAGGGTGCAGAAAGAGGCAAGAGGGATGCATAAATTTGGAACAGAGGGGCAGAAAGAAGCAACAGAGGTGCAGGAGACAAGAGAACTTCAGAAAGAGGCAAGAGAGTTGCAGAAACAGGTAAAAGGGGTGCAGAAAGAGGGAACAGGTGGTCAGACTGAGGCAAGGGAGGTACAGAAAGAGGGTAGAGGAGTGCAGAAAGAGGCAAGAGGGATGCAGAAATTTGGAACAGAGGTGTAGAAAGAAGCAAGAGCAGTGCAGAAAGAACCATCAGAGGTGCAGAAAGAGGCAAGAGGGGTACAGAAAGAGGCAAGTGAAGTACAGAACGCAGCAAAAGAGGCGCAGAAAGAGGCAAGAGAACTGCAGAAAAAGACAAGAGAGGTGCATAATGAGGAAGGAGAGGTGCACAAAGAGACAAGAGGGATACAGAAAGAGGCAAGAAGGGTGCACTAAGAAGCAAGAGAAGTACAGAAAGAAGCAACAGAGGTGCTGAAAGAGGCAAGAGGGGTGCGAAAAGATGCAAGAGAAGTGCAGAAAGAAGCAACAGAGGTGCAGAAAGAGGCAAGAGTGGTGCAGAAGCAGACAAGAAAGGTGCAGAAATATGGAACAGGGTTGCAGAAAGAGGCTAAAGGGATACAGAAATTTGCATGAGAGGTAAAGAAAGAAGCGAGAGCAGTGCAGAAAGAAGCAAGAGAAGTGCAGAAAGAAGCAAGGGAGGATGACAAAGAGGGTAGATGTAGGAGAGTAGGATCTGCCTCTTATGTTGCCCCCACTTTTTTTCTGATGTTAGCACTGGTTTCTGGCTATAGTCTGGCTGGGTCCCTGCCAATCAGGGCCCCAGCCTCTCTGTTCTCTCTAAACGACATGGAGTGCACTCTAGGTGCACTAGTGATTGGATACTGTGGTGCCTTATGAGTCCCTAGTATATGGTACCTTAGGTACCAAGGGCATAGGTACTTCACAGGCCTCCCAGGGGCTGCAGCATATGTTATGCCACCCCTGGGAAGCAGTCTAAATCTGACACCACAGGCCTGCTACTGCAGCCTGGGTGAGGCGGTGCTAGCACCCCTCACTGAGATATAGGTTTCCTATATCTCTCCTGCACACACATATAAACCTATCAGTCACCCCTAAGGCAGGCCCTATCAATCCTGAGGGCAGGGTGCTTGGCTTCTATGTGAGGGGGTGCCTCTGCATGAGCAGGGCCCCTCTGCAGTTCTCAGAGTCCATTCTCTGGTGCTGTTTGTGGATGCGGTTAAACCATATACTCTTAAGTGCATTATATCCTCGCGGTAAATGCTAACTTTGGAATGGCTGCATCAAAACATGTCGTGTTTGGTGTCAAACATCTTGGAATACTACCCCCCCGCCAATCTTGGCGGCGGGAGTAGCATTCCACCCTTCTAGAGGAGAAGACATGTACCTGCTGTGGAAACGCGGTAGAATCCTAAAGAGCCCTGGCATCACAAAATGGATGCCACCAGTCACAGACACTGGGCTGCCCTCCTGCTGATGACCGAAACTCACAGTGGAGGAAGCCCAACAATAGGCATCCTGTCACAGGGAGGTGTAACCACCTTCCAGACAGGGTTTAGTGTATTGGGGCTGGGTGGGTGCACTCTTAGAGTGCTTTGAAGTCCTGCACTGGGGGAGCAGAAGGCTCCTCTGTGCATATGCCAGTTCAAACCAGCTCAGGGGCTACCTGCCCCTGCTCTGGCGCGAAACTGGACAAAGGGAAGTGGGTGTAGCCACCCCTCCCTTGACCCTCCCAAAGGTGGGGTCATAGAGCTAGTCCATCCCCTCTTTTTAGTATAAGAGGGGGAACCTTGCCATTGCAAAGCAGATAACCCGTGGATGACGCTCTACAGAAGAATCCTGGCCCTTCGACGTTCCACTACCTTTGGAAGACAGAAGAATCTCCCTTGGAGTCAAGGAGTGACTCCCCTGCTTGGCAGGCACCAAAAACGACAACGACGGTCGCAAACTACGCCACTCCGCCGGAGTCCGAAGTCCCTGCAGCCCAGGAAGTGGATTTCCTGACCTCTCCCAGGCCATCGTGAGTCCCCAGTGAAGCTGAGGCAAGTGGACCCCACGAGTAACGAGGAACCGCGACCCCTGGGTACCGTGCACTATTGTTGAGTGCAACCCCTTCACAACGTTCTACGAACCTGTGCTTTGGACCACGTGTGGTCCCGACCTCCAGCAGGAATCCCTCCGAAGATCAGAGGCCTACACCGTCCCGAGTGACCGTGGGCCCCTGTTGAGTGATTCCGCCCGAGGTGTCTTCGCGATCCCTTGCCCGCTGGCTTGTGGGTCCCCAGAAGACTTCTGAAAGAAACCAAAGGGCTCCCCTGGTTGCTCCAGGCCTGCCCTGACTTACCCTCGCTGGGTGAATTCCACAGACCTTGCTGGTCTGCGCCATCGACTTTTCTTCATTTCCCCGAGACTTGCTGCTGCCAAGGCTTGTTGGCTCCAATCGAGTTGCCAACACCGCAGTCAGCTGCAGACGTCGAGGGACCCACCGAATCCAGCTCCTGCTCGTCGTCAACACCTCCTGGATCACGTGGCTGAAGAGTCAAGGCACCCGCAACCGACCTGAAGCGACCGATGACGGTGGGCATCCATCTTCCTTGCCCCGGGTCACTGCCAAGTGACTTTGAACACTGTCCCCTCTGCTTTCAGGTCATCCTTCTCCAGAATCCAGGCTTGGATTCCACCGGACACTTCTTCAGCTCCCGCAAGCAGCAAGTCTTCTTTGTTCGCCACTGAAAACGACGCCGCGACCCGACACCAAAGGACACCTGTGCACCCGGCTTCCCTGGGTGAGGTAACTCCCGCACTACAGTGCTCCTGTGGGTGTGGGCCCTAGAACTACTTACCCTGTAAGTGACTTGCTTGTAGGTTCTCCTGAAGTATCCTAAAACTCTTTATTTCCAACCGCGACTTGCCCCATTGAAGTTAACGGCGATCCGCGCCTGTGTATCCACACTGCACGCGTCCCCCGTGGGTCCTTTACTTACCTGCCTTGGGTGGTTTCGTGAGGCCCCTGCACTTCTGAAGGCCCTAGGCCTTGTCTCCCTGCAAGTCGTTGTCCCTAAGTCTCTTACTTAGTATATGGTCTGGTACGCCCCTAGGGCCCCAGCCATATTTTGTGCTTAACTTATTGTGAAACGTTGATTTGTGCATATGTTTGTCTTCTAATCTCATAAAGAGATTAGTAGAGAGTTATTTAGAAATAAATACATATATATTTGATATATATACCTGTGTGGTGTCTTTTCATTTGGTGATTCAAGAGATTATATGGTAAAACAAGCTGCTTTACATTCCTTCGAGACTTAGCCTGAAGGCTGCTCTCCACAGCTACCACTAGGATAGCTTTCTTTAAAAGGTTGTCTTAAACCTATCTACCATAAGAGTCGATTTGCCCTGGTGCAAGGTGTCCACTTTAATTAGTGAACAGCATATACCAGGCCAACTTCTCACAGTAGAGGGATGCAGAAATTTGCAAAAGAGGTGCAGAAAGAACCAAGAGTAGTGCAGACAGAACCAACAGGGGTGCAGACAGAGGCAAGAGAGGTGCTGAAAGAGGCAAGATGGCTGCGGAAAGAGGCAAGAGAAATGCAGAAAGAAGCAACAGAGGTGCAGAAAGAGGCAAGAGAAGTGCAGAAAGAAGCAAGGGAGGTGGACAAAGAGGGTAGAGGGATGCAGAAATTTGCAAAAGAGGTGCAGAAAGAACCAAGAGCAGGGCAGACAGAACCAACAGGGGTGCAGACAGAGGCAAGAGAGGTGCAGAAAGAGGCAAGAGTGGTGCAGAAATTTGCAAGAGAGGTGCAGACAGAAGCAAGAGCAGTGCAGAAAGACCGAACAGAGGTGCAGAAGGAGGCAAGAGGGGTACAGAAGGAGGAAAGAGAAGTGCAGAAAGAATCAACAGACGTGCAGAAGGAGACAAGATAACTAAAGATTGAGGCAAGAGAGTTACAGAAACAGGCAAGAGTGGTGCAGAAAAAGGGAACATGGGTGCAGAAAGAGGCAAGAGGGATGCATGAATTTGGAACAGAGGTGCAGACAGAAGCAATAGAGAAGCAGGAGACAAGGGAACTGCAGAAAGAGGCAAGAGAGTTGCAGAAACAGGTAAAAGGGGTACAGAAAGAGGGAACAGGTGGTCAGACTAAAGCAAGAGAGGTACAGAAAGAGGGAAGAGGCGTGCAGAAAGAGGCAAGAGGGATGCAGAAATTTGGAACAGAGGTGTAGAAAGAAGCAAGAGCAGTGCAGAAAGAACCATCAGAGGTGCAGAAAGAGGCAAGAGGGGTACAGAAAGAGGCAAGTGAAGTACAGAACGCAGCAAAAGAGGTGCAGAAAGAGGCAAGAGAACTGCAGAAAAAGACAAGAGAGGTGCATAATGAGGAAGGAGAGGTGCACAAAGACAAGAGGGATACAGAAAGAGGCAAGAAGGGTGCACTAAGAAGCAAGAGAAGTACAGAAAGAAGCAACAGAGGTGCTGAAAGAGGCAAGAGGGGTGCGGAAAGATGCAAGAGAAGTGCAGAAAGAAGCAACAGAGGTGCAGAAAGAGGCAAGAGTGGTGCAGAAGCAGACAAGAAAGGTGCAGAAATAAGGAACAGGGTTGCAGAAAGAGGCTAAAGGGATACAGAAATTTGCATGAGAGGTACAGAAAGAAGCGAGAGCAGTGCAGAAAGAAGCAAGAGAAGTGCAGAAAGAAGCAAGGGAGGATGACAAAGAGGGTAGAGGGATGCAGAAATTTGCAAAAGAGGTGCAGAAAGAACCAAGAGTAGTGCAGACAGAACCAACAGGGGTGCAGACAGAGGCAAGAGAGGTGCTGAAAGAGGCAAGATGGCTGTGGAAAGAGGCAAGAGAAATACAGAAAGAAGCAACAGAGGTGCAGAAAGAGGCAAGAGAAGTGCAGAAAGAAGCAAGGGAGGTGGACAAAGAGGGTAGAGGGATGCAGAAATTTGCAAAAGAGGTGCAGAAAGAACCAAGAGCAGGGCAGACAGAACCAACAGGGGTGCAGACAGAGGCAAGAGAGGTGCAGAAAGAGGCAAGAGTGGTGCAGAAATTTGCAAGAGAGGTGCAGACAGAAGCAAGAGCAGTGCAGAAAGACTGAACAGAGGTGCAGAAGGAGGCAAGAGGGGTACAGAAGGAGGAAAGAGAAGTACAGAAAGAATCAACAGACGTGCAGAAGGAGACAAGAGAACTAAAGAAAGAGGCAAGAGAGTTACAGAAACAGGCAAGAGTGGTGCAGAAAAAGGGAACAGGGGTGTAGAAAGAGGCAAGATGTAGGAGAGTAGGATCTGCTTCACATGGGTACCCCCACTTTTTGCTGATGCTTCACTGTTTTTCGACCTTAGTCTGGCTGGGGCCCTGCTAATCAGAACCCCAGCCTAGCTGCTTCCTCTCTAAAATGGTTTCCATGTGCCCTAGGCACATCTCTGATTGGAATCTGGAGTGCCCTTGTAAGTCCCTAGTATATGGTATACTATGTACCCAGGGCATAGGTACCTCAGAGGCCTGCCAGGGGCTGAAGCATGTATTGTGCCACCCCTGGAAGGCCAGCCAAAGGACACCACAGGTCTGCTACTGCAGCCTGGGTAAGGTGGTGCATGCACCCCTTACTGTGATATAGGCTACCTATATCACTACATACATACACACATATAAACCTATAAGTCACTCCTATGGCAGGCCTTATCAATCCTGAAGGCAGAGTGCGTGGTTCCTATGTGAGAGGGTGCCCCTGCATGAGCTGGGCCTCTCTGCAGCGTTCGGAGACCCTTCTCTGATGCTGTTTGTAGTGCAGCCCGACCATATACTCTTAAGCGCATTATAACCTTGCGTTAAATGCTAACTTTGGGATGGCTGCACGGAAACATGTCGTGTTTGGTGTCCAACATCTTGGAATACTACCCCCCCCCCGCCAGTAGCATTCCACCCTTCTAGAGGGAGAGACATGTACACTCCGGTATACCCGGTACTGACTTTCCAGAGCCCTGGCATCACAAAATGGATGCCGCTGCCACAGACACGAGTCTGGCCTCCTGCTGCTGACCGAAACTCCGGCAGGGGAGGCCTGGACAATAGGTTTCCTGTCCCAGGGAGGTGTAACCACCTCCCCAGACAGGATAGTGTGTATTGGGGCTGGGCGGGAGCACTCTCTGGTGCTTTGAAGTCCTGCACTGGGGGCACATTTGGTGTCCCTGTGCATACCCCAGTTCAAACCGGCTCAGGGGCTTCTAGCCCCTGCTCTGGCGCAAAACTGGACAAAGGGAAAGGGGTGTAACCGCCAATCTGCCCTGACCCTCCCATAGGTGGGTCCCCAGAGTATGTCAAACCCCCTATCTTAGTATAAGTATGGGACCCCAGTCCTTAGGACTTTAGATTAACCTGGATGAAACTCTGACACAGAATCCTGGACCTTCGACGCTCTACTTCAAGATTAGAGGACTGAAGAATCTCCCTTGGGGTCAAGGAGTGACTCCCCTGCTTGGCAGGCACCAAAGAAGCAATTGTCCGGTCTGCATCGCTGAAGCTCCCGCCGGACGCCGAAGTCTTTGCATCACCAGAGGTGGATTTCCAGATTTCCCCGAGGCTGCCCTGAGTCCCCAGCAAAGCTGAGGCCCGTAGCTGTCATGGGTAACGTGGAACCGTGACCCCTGGACACCAATCACATTTGCAAGTGCATCCTCTTCTGGGTCTTCCACGAAGTTGTGCTTTGGGCTCCAAGTATCCCCAGCCTCCAGCACCGACTGCACCGAAGATCGCTGGCCTCTACTCCACGAGTGTCCTGTGAGCCGCTCCACGTGCGTCAACTCGAGGCTCCTTCGCGGTCACTAGTCTGTTGGCTAGTAGGCCCTCCTGAAGGCCAATCTTCTTCTGCTTGGGCTCCCTGGTTGCTCCAGGCGTGCCCTGACTTACCTTCATTGGGTGAGTCCTACAGACCTTTCTGGTCTGCAACATCGTCCTTCTTCCATTTCCACGAGACTTGCCGTTGCCAAGGCTTGTTGGGTCCAATCCGGTCGCGGACACCCCTGCAATCGACAGATGTCGTGGGCCAGCTCGAATCCTGCTCCTGATTGTCATCGACACCTCCTGGACCTCGTGGCTGAAGAGTCAAGACGACCGTCAACCTACCTGAAGCACTCGACGTCGGTGGGCATCTGCTCATCGCCCTCCTGGTCACTGGCTAGTGACCCAGACTCTGTCCCCTCTGCTTTCAGGTTCTTCAGATCTTCGATCCACCTTTCGATCCACCCGAACACTTTCGACTTGGCCACCAGCAGCACTTTGCAGCAGATCGCCATTGAAAACGACGACGAAACCCGACCCCGAAAGACACCTATGCACCCGGCTCCCCTGGGTGAGGTAACTCGAGTACTCCAGTGCTCCCATGGGTATTGACACTAGAACAGGCTAGTTCTCAAAGGGTTTGCTCCAAGTCCTCCTCTAAGTGTCCCTTTTCTTTAAAATTCCAACCGCGACTTTCCCCATAGAAGTCAACGGCGATTCGCGGCTGTGTTCTTACACTGCACGCGTCCCCCGTGGGTCCCCTGTGTCACTACCTTGGGTGGTTCCTTGTGGTCCAAGCACTTCTACAGGCTCTAGGCCCTGTGTCTAGCTCAGTCGTGGTTCTTATACCACTTTATTGGTATATGGTTTGGTACGCCCCTAGGGCTCAAACGTGTATTTGTGCTATTACTGTAGATAACTAACTTATAACTTATGTACTTCGAACTCTAGCCTCATAAAGAGACTAGAGGGGTGTGTTTAGCAATAAATACATATATTTTGAATATATACCTGGTGCGGTCCTCTTTCATTTGGTCACTCAAGAGATTATAGACTGGTAAAACAAGCTGCTTTACATTCCTTCAAGACTTAGCCTGAAGGCTGCTCTCCATAGCTACCACTAGGATAGCTTTCAATAAAGGTTGTCTTTAACCTATCTCCAATAAGGGGTTGTTTGGACTGGTGCAAGGTGCCCACTATAATTAGTGGACAGCATATGCCAGGCCAACTTCTCACAATGGTGTGCAGCGTGTGGGATTCCAGCTTGCTATTGTTTTACCAGATAATCTCAATTGAATTGATCAACTGAAAACCACTAAGGGTACCTAAGGTACATATAAATCAAGCTTAGTATACAGTAAGTTCTACTGAACTTAGAGTTGTGTGTTAAGGGATAGCACACCCTTTCTACAACTCAAGAGAGTTTAGTAGGCCACACTAGAGTAGGTAGTGCATACACCACACCTCACTAGTAATGTCTTCAAAGCCAGGACCCAGTGAGACTTGCCAGAAGCCAGTGGGCTTCTTCCCTCCAAGTATGATAAACTCCCATTCTTGGAATTGAGAGCATTATGCAATACTAGGAAGCTGAAGGCAGGCAAAAGTGCCAGCACCCAACACCTCAGGGAGGTGTTACTGGCTGATGATCTCAGCAGGCCCCTAGGGTCTGAAGGGGTAGGCAGAGAGGGTGGGGCAGAAGATGAGGAAGGGGTCAGGGGTGAAGAAACCCAGTGTTAAAGATTGCAGGAATCGCTGTTAGCATGAGCTGAAAGCCATTTTGTACTTGGCAGCCATTTTAGTTAGCCATGTGCTCGCCATGTGCTTTCTCCCTCTTCCAGAGTCTTGCACATGCTCAGAGAGGCCTAGCTGGTAGAATGCACCTGCTCCTAGTATAGAACTGTCAGGCTATTCTTACTCATGTAAGGAGTTTAGTCTCCCCTCCCACTTTGTGGAGCAAGCAAATTTTGTATACCCATATTAGTCAATAAGCATGCTTGTATGTGCTAGGACCTCCCCTTGATTTTATGCTGACTATGTAACAAATACATATATAAGGACCCTGTTCTCTGCACTCATTAGAATGCCTCCTACAGTGGCCTGCGGGTACCGTAAGATGCAATCTCCCTCATCTGAGGTTAATAAAACATGTTTTTTGATATTACAGCTTCTGTGCCAATCTCTTCTTTGTTGGTCTTAAGGACCAGATGTATCAGTGAACCCCTAAGAAGGTTTTTATTCCTACAAATGGCGCCCGAAAGTGGACCTCATCGGTGCAGCGGCTATCCAAGGGAGTGGTCTTGAAGGGAGACAGGAATCTACTGAGGAGTACAGGACAGGAATCTACTGAGGAGGTACCCTGCGCACGGAGATTGTTTGTCTTCCAGCCCAGTATATTTCTGGTCTTCCTGATCTGATCCTCCAAGTGTTTGCCGCTCCCGACTGAGAACTTCTTTGGCGTGAGTATTTTAAAATGACCGTTAGGTCACTCAGAACTTGGCAGTTGGAACCTGGACACCATTTGATTGGTAAGAGCCGTTTTGCGGCACTTGCTGTTGGTTTGATGCCTTTGATTGGTAAGGTAGTTTTAGTAACACTTACTGTGGCTTTGTTTGTATGATTGGCCAATTTTGGAATTTGTTTTGTAAGTTATATATGCATTGCAATTCATATAGGCAGGTAATGAGGAGATTTTTCTCTAACTTTGAAAACTTGAACGGCACACATTGTGTTAAGTGTCACTTGGAGTATAATATTATATATGCTATAATATTTTTGGCATGCCTGCTTCTAGCACACTTTTGTTGAAAGTGTTGCTGTTTTGGAGGTACCGATATGGATTTAGTAAGTACTCAGCTGACTCCCCTCAGAGGGGATACCTAAATAGGTTTACGTATAGTAAAAAGATATTTCTTCCTTGGTGACTAAGTACCCCATGGAACTAAATATGTACATAAAACGGATCCGGATCTGCGCACTTAGTAACATTCATAAGTGGTGATATGCAGAGCGCTTTTTGAGTGTTCTACCAGCCAAAACTGGCGAATTTGGTGTATTTTGGCTTCTTGACCATGGAACAGTTTTTTGGGCTACTTTTGAGAGCTCTTCTTGTAAATATGACTTACAATTAGTATTTACAAATAGGTTGGTCTTGCGTACACTTTGTAAGCAGTCCTAAGTGTTGATTTGTGGGTTAAATATGTGTTTCAATGTCTATGTGGGGTTTGTGGTTTGACATTGGTAATACTTGTGTGAGTACTCTTTGTGAAAGAATGTCTAGCTTTAAGCGCGCTGTGTTGTGTACTCTGCGTGTATGACCCCCTTCTGTAACTGTCTGAATGAGCTCAATGAGTTTGTTTATGTTTTTTGCTGTCATCATTCTGTTATGCAAAATGTCATTTAGTTACTTACATATTAAATAAAAATCCAGAAATGAATTATATAACATACGCTAAACAGCTGCATGTTACTATTAAATTGACAGAGTACGACACTGTACATGTGTGCAAATTGCCACAATGCTAAAGATAAAATTAGAATTCGTATTCAATAGGATTAAAATAGGCCTCATACAGAGGAAAAAAAACGAAATTGTGTGTTTTGTAATCAATAGACTAAAATACATGTTACAGCATTTTCCTTAAATACATTGTATTAGACATTAAAAGGCATGCACATCATATGAGTGAATTTGGTCGTTGCTGAACTAAATACACATTATAGAAAGATAGATTTGACTGCATTGAAATGCCTCAGTTTTTAAATAGACTGTGACATGCTTTTCTTTCAGCACCCGAGGAAAAAGCTTTCCAACAGCTGTGTTTAAACTGACTAACTGAAAAGAAACTGTTTGACACAGCAAATGGGGATTTAACTCTGTCAGGGTATTTCAAATAATAAAGGGGTTTTTTCCTGAGAAAGGCGTGAAAATTCGACGCCTGCTGACAAACAACAGCTGCATAAATAGCATATGGCTATTCCTGATCACGGCCACAGACAGGAATGCTGAGTCAGCGAAATTTTAAGTCAGTGTAAAACTGGTATAAGGGCCTGCATTATTTTAAAAGTTTCAAAAACCAGTTTCATTATTTTGGATAACAGAGAACAAAATTGAAAGTAGGGATTTCCTTTCTTAATGCCTTTTTTACATAAGTACATCTGTGGTTCTGATGTTAAATGATAACTGTCCTTTTAAAAAGTGGCGCAGACTTTTCCTGTTTCAAGTAAGGCTTCTGTGCTTAGGGTTATGAATGAATGCGTTTAAATATGATAGGCTACGAATGAAGCTTGCTTTTCCAATGTGGAATCATCAAAATGGTTGGTTTTGATTAAAAAAAAAAAAAATTAATTATATGAAAAAAATATATATTGTTAAACATAAATGCTTTAAATTCGTTTTTTCATCTTTATAAAGCCTAATCATCATACTGTGAATTCCTAGTATCAAAGTTGGATTTAAGCAGTGCTGTACCGCATTAGCAGGAACCTTAAAATGTGAAATGTCACTTTACCCAGCCGTACAAAACTCATTTTTATAAGGGTATATCTTATACATTTCTGATTTCCCATTCCTGGGCTATCTAGAGAACACTCTGGGGGTTCCTATTATGCAAAAATATTGTAGGATATTCATTTTTAAGTGCCCCTACCACCAAAGTCGAAATTGAGCTAAATTCACAATTTTACAAGCAGTTCTACCACTCAAGGCAGTTTTAACGCGCTCTCAGGCTTCAATAAAGTATATGCAAGTATAGAATAAACAGCTGACCTACTGTACCCAACACACTGTACATAAATGAAAATAAGTATACAGAAACCAGCAGACGTTATTATCCTACCTTTAAATTGCTGTCAAACACATCGGACAGGACTGCCTTTGAGCTGTGATTCTCCAGAGTTGCTTTGCATTACGAAAACCGCATGGCAAGCCTTGCACAAACAAAATGAGCAGCTGCTGAACGGGTCAAAGGTCGGAGTTCTGCATTTAGCAACTTAGCAGGGTGAAGGGTAATGTTTGCTGGGACACTTCGACCTTCGAAAAGTTTTTGAAAGACGAGATGATAGCGCAAAGAGAGGAAGAGAAGCTTTGCTTCCTATTTTTGGCAAACACACGTTTTGCGCAGTCATATGAAACGAAAGAAAGGCAGCCTTCAGTTGAGCATTGATCTGCCATTTATATAAAAATAATGGTTTTAGTTTAAAGAATACTGTGTAGGGGCTACGATAAGGAGGAAATGGATTTTAGTTTACATTCATGCGCCCTCATGTTAATCAAGTACAATTGCTCAAGGAATTGATACATTTGTTGCTGACGCTTTCTACAGTACTTGATGTGCTTGAATCAGAGAATAGCCACTTTCTAAGATATCTCCTACAAGTTTGTTTGTGCCCAGTTGCTACAAATAGGGGTGGAAAGTGTTGACAGAAGTAAAACCTGTTTCAGGTTTTCCTACTGTCAAAATGGGGGAAGGAGGCTAGCTCCTCTACAAATTAAGGGTAGGCAAAATTATGTTTTCTCTCTTCTTTTTCTCACTTTTTTTGAGTCTGTCTAAGCTGTCTAGGAAATGGCCATGTGATAGTTATTGGCTATTCTGTAATACTGTTTTAAAATTGTTAGAATTAATAAAAAGATGAAACACATAAGCTATGTTACTGCCCATCCTGTATGAAAGAATGAGTAGAACAGATTGATGTTCCCTTATTTGATCTTTAAGGAGAACTGTATAGTGGCGGTTTCTGTTAAAAAATCTCAGGTGGCAACACTATTATTGTTTATGTTATTCTCATGTTCTATACAGTTTTGCAAGGGCATTGCTAGTTTTTTATTAGCTAGTCTCTGTCAATAAGCTGACAGCCCTTATTAGAGCTGGAGATAGGGTTTTTTTCCTTTTGAAAATGATGTTGCATAGTCCAGATCGTGAAAAGTACAATGCAGGAAAGACGCTCATGTGATCCTTAGCAAACATTTTGAAGGAAAATATTGTTTTATAGGAGTTTGTTTGTCATAACATGTTCTGCTGGAGAAAATGTACTCACTATGTTGAAGTTTAGTTCTTTTTGCAATAAGAATCCCTGTTAAATTAGCAGTTTTAGATTTTCCTGCTGCACCTATAACATGAGAGCATGGTCCTAAGCATAACATGTAAGAGAAATTATTTTACAAGTGTCTGCAGTCCTGTACAAGTAATGTAAAATCTATGAGTAAAAGTGTAGAACATTTCCTTTTTCTTGAGGGTTCTTCAGATTGGTAATATAGGAATACACCAATGTAAGTATTTGGAGTATGTCTGTATTGTTTTTCTCTTTTCCTCAGAATTTAGTAAATGAACACAGACTTCCTTGGCTGTTTGGGATTGGGTGATGTATTACTCTTGTCAGTTCACCAAAACGTTCCTTTTATACTTGCCAATAGGTCCAGGGTTTTCTACTCTCAGATAGGTGAAGTGGCTCTTGGGTGCCTTGCTAATGTATGGGGCGCCCCAGGACTAAGAGAGTATTCTGAGACTATCCTCTCTGTTGTTAGATTATTTCTGTGCCTTGTCTAAAGACCTCTTGTTCTGTCCACCAATAGATATTTGCTGCCTTACAACCATTGCCAGAGGGGCCCGGACATCAGATCCAGCCTGGGAGTCAGCACCAGTCCAGCCTACAGTCAAAGTGAAAGGAACCAGCATAGGCGTTGCTGGCAACTAGGACCTCAGTGAAGGCGGAAGCACTGGGACGTGAAGTGTGTACCCCTGCCACTGTCTTGGGCGAAAGACGGGGTTACAAATCAGGATGGAGAAATCTTTGTGTGGATCCAGTTTTTGATGCCCAGCTGAGAGAGTCACAGAATGACAAGGACGGCAAGGAGGCTTTTGCTTGAGGTGACCCCCTTTGAAACAAGGGTTGGTTCAGGCCTTTGAGTCCTGGTCCCAAGTGAATGCAAGTCTACGCCTTTGTTTGTTGATCAAGAGATGCCCGAGCACACTGGGTACAATTTGTGGCCCTAACAAAAGAGCAGTGCGCCAGAGGTGCAATACAGGAGTTAGGGAAGGACTTGAGTTTAGGGTACAGGTGCTGTGCCCTTGGTGCCTGTTAGATTAAAGTGAAGAAAACTGGTGCACTGCCTGAGACACTGGACAGGATCATTGAGGGTATTTGCCCTGGGAGGGTGATTGCCCTATCCTGAAAGAAAGACTTTTCCTTCTCCGTGATTCTTGAGTTGCGAGTTGTGCAGCTCCACCGTGGGAACAACAAGAGCCTGCCTGTGAGGCTCAAACGGACACAGGGAGAAGACTCCCCTCTGGCTGGTTGGTTCTAGAAATTCCCAAGGACTCTTTTTTTTGTTAGTAATGTACCCCTTTGGTCGTCCCATTTTTGAGGAGGAGCAGCCCTTTGCGGCTCCTTGTCCTAATTCCTATGGCCCTGTGTGGTCCTCCTGGTCCCCCGGAGCCACAATTGTTTTTGTAATAATACGTCTGATTGCTTTAATATTTTTTAAGAGTAATGTTTATTCTGCACGAGAAAAGTTCATCTGAGCATGTTACTTTACTCTTTCCTTAAGTATATTAATTGATAATTTAGCCCTCATAAAAAATACTGAGAAAGTCTATTGAAAATGTTTTTATTAGGTATGTGCTGTTGGCTATTTTGAAATTGACATAAATAGTCATTGAAATACATCAGAGCCCTGAAACTTAAAATTAGACTAGATGGTTTTGGTATTTGCTTTCTGCTTAGGATTGGAAAATATTGAGATTTCTGTTTGAGATAATAGTCATTATTCTCTCTTGCTACCTGTATGACCCAATGCTCTGTTCACTTTGTACTCCTGCTTATACCTTGTATATACCTGCTTAATGAAATGTTTAGAATGTAAATGCCCACCTAGCATAGGATATTGATGAATTTATGAGAAGAAAATGTGCAAAATATTTTCTATGTCTCTACTAGATCATGGGAATGTCTTTAGCTCATGCTAAAAGGATCATCTGTTAAAGATTGCAGGAATCGCTGTTAGCATGAGCTGAAAGCCATTTTGTACTTGGCAGCCATTTTAGTTAGCCATGTGCTCGCCATGTGCTTTCTCCCTCTTCCAGAGTCTTGCACATGCTCAGAGAGGCCTAGCTGGTAGAATGCACCTGCTCCTAGTATAGAACTGTCAGGCTATTCTTACTCATGTAAGCAGTTTAGTCTCCCCTCCCACTTTGTGGAGCAAGCAAATTTTGTATACCCATATTAGTCAATAAGCATGCTTGTATGTGCTAGGACCTCCCCTTGATTTTATGCTGACTATGTAACAAATACATATATAAGGACCCTGTTCTCTGCACTCATTAGAATGCCTCCTACAGTGGCCTGCGGGTACCGTAAGATGCAATCTCCCTCATCTGAGGTTAATAAAACATGTTTTTTGATATTACAGCTTCTGTGCCAATCTCTTCTTTGTTGGTCTTAAGGACCAGATGTATCAGTGAACCCCTAAGAAGGTTTTTATTCCTACACCAGGCCCCCCCCTCTGAAACTGGCCAGGAAGGTGAAAATGACCTTGACCTGGAGAACGCAATTCCTCCTGTGGAGGAGGAGGAGGATCAGAATGACCTCCCCTTTGTCCCCCCAGGAAGAATTGTGAGTGTGCCCAGAAGGTCTAGATCTCCTTCTCAGGAGTCTAACCACTCTGCTACCTCAATAGGGACCTCTGTCTCCTCTCATAGGAGAGAATCCTCTCATGACAGGCGAAAGAGACTGATTGAGTATGAGCAAGCCCAGCTTGAACTCAGAAAACAGCTGTTGGCTACAGACAGGGAGTCCTTAGATCTCTACAAAGAGAGAAAAAAGATGGGACTAGAGTCCCATGGTGGCAGTAATTTCCCCAGAGATAGGGAAAGGTCTTATGACCATAGAAACCTGAGCAAGATTGTCCCTCCCTACCAGAGTGGGGATGACATCCACAAATGGATAACTGCACTGGAGAGGGCCTGTAAAGTACAGAGGGTCCCTCAGGAGCAGTGGGCAGCAATCTTGTGGCTCTCCTTTGCAGACAAAGGTAGAGATAAGCTCCTCACTGTTAAAGATGAGGATGCTGATAAATACACAGTCTTAAAGAGTGCTCTGATTGATGGGTTTGGCCTAACCACTGAACAATACAGGTTAAAGTTCAGAGATACCCAAAAGGCACAGACTCAAGACTGGGTGGACTTTGTTGATTGTTCTGCCAAGGCTCTGGAAGGTTGGTTATTGGGCAGTAAGGTATGTGACTTCACAGGATTGTACAATCTTATCATGAGGGAGCAGATCCTTAATAATTGTCAAAATCAGCTGTTGCATCAGCACCTGGTGGACTCTGATCTGACCTCTCCCCAAGAATTGGGAAAGAAGGCAGACAAATGGGTCAGAACCAGGGTGAGGCAGAAGGTACAGAACCAAGGTGGTGACCCTAAGAAGCAAGATTCGAAAAACTCTGATAAGGGTGGGGAGAAGGGTAAAGACCAAAAGTCTTCACAAGGCCCCCAAAAATCTTCTTCAGGTGGGGATTCACAGTCTAACAAGGGAAGAGGCCAAAAGAAACCATGGTGCAAGGTCTGTAAGCAAAAGACCCACTGGACCAGTGATTGCACCAAGTCCAAAGACTCTACTCCAGCCCCCACCAATGCCCCTAAGGCACCTGCTCCCCCTAGTGCAGTTACAATTGGTGGAGTGACTACACAAGCCAAGGGTTTAGTAGGGTTGACCCTGGGTAAGGAGATGAGCTCTGACCTAGTCAGAGAACTCACTCAGGCTGTCCTAGTCTGTGATGGAGGCATGGATGTGACCTCCTCTGTGAGTCCCAGTAATCTGGGCAAGTACAGGCAACAGCCCTTAATCAATGGAAAAGAGGCTTTGGCATTTAGGGACACAGGGGCAAGTGTCACCATGGTGACACAAGACCTTGTGAATCCTGGGCAGATTATACTTGGTGAAATGTACCAAGTGACCAATGCTAGCAACGTCAGAACAGACCATACTCTGGCAGTTGTTAACTTCTCCTGGGGAGGGGTAACTGGCCTTAAGAAGGTTGTGGTAAGTGCAGACCTACCCGTTGAATGCTTGCTTGGCAATGATTTAGAAACTTCAGCTTGGGCAGAAGTGGAGCTCAGGACCCATGCAGAAATGCTGGCCATCCCTGCAGATGTGTTTGCTGTGACCAGGTCACAAGCCAAAATGTCTAACACTGAACAGGCCTTGGATTCTGGAATAAAGGACCAAGTGCCCTCCAAGAAGAGGAGTAGTAGGGTAAAGGCAGTGCCTTCCCCCTTGGCTCAGAAGGAAGATCAGTCTCTTGAGGGGGATGATCTCAGTCCTGAGGAAGGAACTGTCCCAGAGGAGCTTGAACCTGACCAGGTTGAGTTCTTGGGGACAGGGGGCCCTTCCAGAGCAGATCTGAGCCAGGAGCAGCAGAGCTGCCCCTCTCTTGAACCCCTCAGACAGCAAGCTGCTGCTGAGGCTGCTGGGAAAGCTAGTGGTCCCAATACTGTGTATTGGGATGATGGACTCTTGTACTCAGAGTGTAGAGACCCCAAGCCTGGTGCCACCAGGAGGTTGGTTATACCTCTGAAGTTCAGGGGCTTCCTATTGACCCTAGCCCATGACATTCCCTTAGCAGGTCACCTGGGCCAGAACAAGACTTGGGTCAGAATTGTCCCTCACTTTCACTGGCACCACATGTCTGAAGACACCAAGGAGTTTTGTCGCTCCTGTGTAACCTGCCAGGCCAGTGGCAAGGCAGGTGGCACTACAAAGGCCCCCCTGATACCACTACCTGTGGTGGGGGTTCCCTTTGAAAGGGTGGGGATTGACATTGTTGGTCCCATGGATCCCCAAACAGCATCTGGGCACAGGTTTATCCTGGTGGTAGTGGATCATGCCACCAGGTAGCCAGAGGCTATTCCCCTTAGGACCACCTGTGGTGGCAAGAGCCCTCCTGGGAATTTTCTCAAGAGTGGGCTTCCCTAAGGAGGTTGTATAAGACAGGGGTGCTAACTTTATGTCTGGATACTTGAAAGCAATGTGAAAGGAGTGTGGAGTGACTTACAAGTTCACCACACCCTATCACCCACAATGCAATGGTTTAGTTGAGAGATTCAACAAAACCTTGAAGGGCATGATTAAAGGGCTCCCCGAAAAGCTTAGGCGAAGATGGGACATACTCTTGCCCTGCCTTTTATTTGCATACAGGGAGGTGCCTCAAAAGGGGGTTGGCTACAGCCCTTTTGAACTTTTGTTTGGTCACCCTGTCAGGGGTCCATTGTGCTTGGTGAAGGAAGGATGGGAGTTACCTCTCAAGCCCCCAATGCAAGACATAGTGGACTATGTACTTGGTCTCCGCTCCAGGATGGCTGAGTACATGAAAAAGGCATCTAAAAACCTTGAGGCTAGCCAGGAACTTCAAAAAGCCTGGCATGACCAAAAGGCTGTACTGACTGTTTACCAGCTAGGACAGAAGGTGTGGGTGTTGGAGCCAGTGGCCCCAGCAGCTCTCCAAGACAAATGGAGTGGACCCCATACCATTGTTGAACAGAAGGGTGAGGTTACCTATTTAGTAGACCTAAGAACACCCAGGAGTCCCCACAGGGTTCTCCATGTCAACAGGTTAAAACCATATGTGGACAGGGCAGACATGGGCTTGCTCATGGCTACTGATGAGGGACAGGAGGAAGAGAGTGACCCACTCCCTGACCTGCTCTCACAGAACCCTGATGATGGGTCAGTGGATGGTGTAGCCTTGGCAGGCAGCCTCACTGCCCAGCAGCAAACTGATTGCAGACAGGTGCTCAATCAGTTCAGGCACATATTCTCACTGACACCCAGTCAGACTACCTGGTGCACTCATGAAGTGGACACTGGGGACAGTCTGCCTATTAAAAATAAGATTTATAGGCAACCTGACCATGTCAGGGACTGTATCAGGACAGAAGTCCAGAAGATGTTGGATTTGGGAATTATTGAACCCTCAGATAGCCCTTGGGCTAGTCCAGTGGTCCTTGTGCCAAAACCTCACACCAATGGTGGGAAAAGAGAGATGAGGTTTTGTGTGGACTACAGGGGTCTCAATGCAGTCACTAGGACTGATGCCCATCCAATACCTAGGGCAGATGAGCTAATAGACACTTTGGCCTCAGCCAAGTATCTAAGCACATTTGACCTGACAGCTGGCTACTGGCAGATCAGACTAGCTGATGATGCAAAGCCAAAGACAGCATTCTCAACCCCTAGTGGGCATTATCAATTTGTGGTGATGCCCTTTGGTCTGAAGAATGCACCTGCCACTTTTCAGAGGTTGGTGAATACAGTCCTTACAGGTCTGGAAGCCTATAGTGCAGCATATCTAGATGATATTGCTGTCTTTAGCTCCACCTGGGAGGATCACCTGGTCCACCTCAGAAATGTTTTGTAGGCCTGACTATCAAGGCGACAAAGTGCCAGATAGGGCAGAGTCAGGTTGTGTACCTGGGCCACCTTGTGGGTGGAGGCCAGGTTCAACCACTGCAGAGCAAGATCCAGACCATCATGGACTGGACTGCTCCAACTACCCAGACTCAGGTGAGAGCCTTTTTAGGCCTGACTGGGTACTATAGGAGATTTGTCAAGGGGTATGGATCAATAGTGACACCCCTGAATGACTTAACTTCCAAGAAAATGCCCAAAAAGGTTCAGTGGACAGTTAGCTGTCAAAAGGCATTTGATGACCTAAAGCAGGCCATGTGCACTGCTCCCATTCTACAGAGTCCTGATTACTCCAAGAAGTTCATTGTCCAAACAGATGCATCTGAATTGGGGGTAGGGGCTGTCCTGTCACAATTGAATGATGAAGGTCAGGATCAGCTAGTAGCTTTTATTAGCAGAAGGCTGACCCCTAGAGAGAAACGTTGGTCAGCCATTGAGAGGGAGGCCTTTGCTGTGATCTGGGCTCTGAAGAAGTTGAGGCCATACTTGTTTGGTACTCACTTCCTTGTTCAAACCGACCATAAGCCCCTCTTATGGCTAAAACAAATGAAGGGTGAAAACCCCAAACTGCTTAGGTGGTCCATTTCCCTACAGGGGATGGACTTCACAGTGGAACATAGACCTGGGAGTAACCATGCCAATGCAGATGGACTCTCTAGGTACTTCCACTTAGAACATGAAGACTTAACTGGGCAAGGTTAGTTTAATGTCCCTACGTTTGGGGGGGGTTGTGTAGGAGAGTAGGATCTGCTTCACATGGGTACCCCCACTTTTTGCTGATGCTTCACTGTTTTTCGACCTTAGTCTGGCTGGGGCCCTGCTAATCAGAACCCCAGCCTAGCTGCTTCCTCTCTAAAATGGTTTCCATGTGCCCTAGGCACATCTCTGATTGGAATCTGGAGTGCCCTTGTAAGTCCCTAGTATATGGTATACTATGTACGCAGGGCATAGGTATCTCAGAGGCCTGCCAGGGGCTGAAGCATGTATTGTGCCACCCCTGGAAGGCCAGCCAAAAGGACACCACAGGTCTGATACTGCAGCCTGGGTAAGGTGGTGCATGCACCCCTTACTGTGATATAGGCTACCTATATCACTACATACAGACACACATATAAACCTATAAGTCACTCCTATGGCAGGCCTTATCAATCCTGAAGTCAGAGTGCGTGGTTCCTATGTGAGAGGGTGCCCCTGCATGAGCTGGGCCCCTCTGCAGCATTCGGAGACCCTTCTCTGATGCTGTTTGTAGTGCAGCCCGACCATATACTCTTAAGCGCATTATAACCTCGCGTTAAATGCTAACTTTGGGATGGCTGCACGGAAACATGTCGAGTTTGGTGTCAAACATCTTGGAATACTACCCCCCCGCCAGTTCTGGCAGCTGGGGTAGCATTCCACCCTTCTAGAGGGAGAGACATGTACACACCGGTATACCCGGTACTGACTTTCCAGAGCCCTGGCATCACAAAATGGATGCCGCTGCCACAGACACGAGTCTGGCCTCCTGCTGCTGACCAAAACTCCGGCAGGGAGGCCTGGACAATAGGTTTCCTGTCCCAGGGAGGTGTAACCACCTCCCCAGACAGGATAGTGTGTATTGGGGCTGGGCGGGAGCACTCTCTGGTGCTTTGAAGTCCTGCACTGGGGGCACATTTGGTGTCCCTGTGCATACCCCAGTTCATACCGGCTCAGGGGCTTCCAGCCCCTGCTCTGGCATGAAACTGGACAAAGGGAAAGGGGTGTAACCGCCCCTCTGCCCTGACCCTCCCATAGGTGGGTCCCCAGAGTATGTCAAACCCCCTATCTTAGTATAAGTATGGGACCCCAGTCCTTAGGACTTTAGATTAACCTGGACGAAACTCTGACACAGAATCCTGGACCTTCGACGCTCTACTTCAAGATTAGAGGACTGAAGAATCTCCCTTGGGGTCAAGGAGTGACTCCCCTGCTTGGCAGGCACCAAAGAAGCAATTGTCCGGTCTGCATCGCTGAAGCTCCCGCCGGACGCCGAAGTCTTTGCATCACCAGAGGTGGATTTCCAGACTTCTCCGAGGCTGCCCTGAGTCCCCAGCAAAGCTGAGGCCCGTAGCTGTCGTGGGCAACGTGGAACCGTGACCCCTGGACACCGATCGCATTTGCAAGTGCATCCTCTTTTGGGTCTTCCACGAACTTGTGCTTTGGGCTCCAAGTAGCCCCAGCCTCCAGCACCGACTGCACCGAAGATCACTGGCCTCCACTCCACGAGTGTCCTGTGAGCCAGCTCCACGTGCATCGACTCAAGGCTCTTTCGAGGTTGCTAGTCCGTTGGCTAGTAGGCCCTCCCGAAGGCCAATCTTCTTCTGCTTGGGTTCCCTGGTTGCTCCAGGCGTGCCCTGACTTACCCTTGCTCGGTGAGTCCCACAGACCTTGCTGGTCTGCACCATCGTCCTTCTTCCATTTCCACAAGACTTGCCGTTGCCAAGGTTTGTTGGGTTCAATCCGGTCGCCGACACCCCTGCAATCGACAAACGTTGTGGGCAGCTCGAATCCAGCTCCTGGTCATTGTCCACGCCTCCTGGACCTTGTGGCTGAAGAGTCAAGACGACCGTTAACCTACCTGAAGCACTCGACATCGGTGGGCATCTGCTCATCGCCCTCCTGGTCACTGGCTAGTGACCCAGACTCTGTCCCCTCTGCTTTCAGGTTCTTCAGATCTTCGATCCACCTTTGGATCCACCCGAACACTTTCGACTTGGCCACCAGCAGCACTTTGCAGCAGATCGCCATTGAAAACGACGACGAAACCCGACCCCGAAAGACACCTATGCACCCGGCTCCCCTGGGTGAGGTAACTCGAGTACTCCGGTGCTCCCGTGGGTATTGACACTAGAACAGCCTAGTTCTCAAAGGGTTTGCTCCAAGTCCTCCTCTAAGTGTCCCTTTTCTTTAAAATTCCAACCGCGACTTTCCCCATAGAAGTCAACGGCGATTTGCGGCTGTGTTCTTACACTGCACGCGTCCCCCATGGGTCCCCTGTGTCACTACCTTGGGTGGTTCCTTGTGGTCCAAGCACTTCTACAGGCTCTAGGCCCTGTGTCTAGCTCAGTCGTGGTTCTTATACCACTTTATTGGTATATGGTTTGGTACGCCCTAGGGCTCAAACGTGTATTTGTGCTATTACTGTAGATAACTAACTTATAACTTATGTACTTCGAACTCTAGCCTCATAAAGAGACTAGAGGGGTGTGTTTAGCAATAAATACATATATTTTGAATATATACCTGGTGTGGTCCTCTTTCATTTGGTCACTCAAGAGATTATAGACTGGTAAAACAAGCTGCTTTACATTCCTTCAAGACTTAGCCTGAAGGCTGCTCTCCATAGCTACCACTAGGATAGCTTTCAATAAAGGTTGTCTTTAATCTATCTCCAATAAGGGGTTGTTTGGACTGGTGCAAGGTGCCCACTATAATTAGTGGACAGCATATGCCAGGCCAACTTCTCACACAAGAGGGATGCATGAATTTGGAACAGAGGTGCAGAAAGAAGCAATAGAGGAGCAGGAGACAATGGAACTGCAGAAAGAGGCAAGAGAGTTGCAGAAACAGGTAAAAGGGGTGCAGAAAGAGGGAACAGGTGGTCAGAATGGGTCAAGAGAGGTGCACAAAGAGGGAAGAGGTGTGCAGAAAGAGGCAAGAGGGATGCAGAAATTTGGAACAGAGGTGTAGAAAGAAGCAAGAGCAGTGCAGAAAGAACCATCAGAGGTGCAGAATGAGGCAGGAGAGGTACGCAAAGAGACAAGAGGGATACAGAAATTTGCATGAGAGGTGCAAAAGGAAGCGAGAGCAGTGCAGAAAGAAGCAAGAGAAGTGCAGAAAGAAGCAAGGGAGGTGGACAAAAAGGGTAGAGGGATGCAGAAATTTGCAAAAGAGGTGCAGAAAGAACCAAGACCAGTGCAGAAAGAACCACCAGGGGTGCAGACAGAGGCAAGAGAGGTGCAGAAAGAGGGAATATGGGTGCAGAAAGAGGCAAGAGGGGTGCATAAAAAGGCAAGAAAAGTGCAAAAAGAAGCAACAGAGGTGCAGAGGGAGACAAGAGAACTAAAGAAAGAGGCTAGAGAGTTGTAGAAACAGGCAAGAGAGGTGCAGAAAGAGGGAAGCAGGGTGCAGAAAGAGGCAAGAGGGATGCAGAAATTTGGAACAGAGGTGCAGAAAGAAGCAACAGAGGTGCAGGAGACAAGAGAACTGCAGAAAGAGGCAAGAGAGTTGCAGAAACAGGTAAAAGGGGTGCAGAAAGAGGGAACAGGTGGTCAGACTGAGGCAAGGGAGGTACAGAAAGAGGGAAGAGGCATGCAGAAAGAGGCAAGAGAGATGCAGAATTTTGGAACAGAGGTGTAGAAAGAAGCAAGAGCAGTACAGAAAAAAACAACAGGGGTGCAGACTGAGGCAAGAGAGGTGCATAAAGAGGGAAGAGGGGTGCAGAAAGAGGCAAGAGGGATGCAGAAATTCAGAAAAGAGTTGTAGAAAGAAGCACGAGCAGTGCAGAAAGAACCATCAGAGGTGCAGAAAGAGGCAAGAGGGGTGCAGAAATTTGCAAGAGAGGTGCAGAAAGAAGCAAGAGCAGTGCAGAAAGAACCAACGGAGGTGCAGAAGGAGGCAAGAGGGGTGCAGAAAAGGCAAGAGAAGTGCAGAAAGAAGCAACAGAGGTGCAGAAGGAGACAAGAGAACTAAAGAAAGAGGCAAGAGAGTTGCAGAAACAGGCAAGAGAGGTGCAGAAAAAGGGAAGAGGCATGCAGCAAGAGGCAAGAGGGATGCAGAAATTTGGAACAGAGGTGTAGAAAGAAGCAAGAGTAGTGCATAAAGAACCATCAGAGGTGCAGAAAGAGGCAAGAGGGTTACAGAGAGAGGCAAGTGCAGTGCAGACGATGCAAAAGAGGTGCAGAAAGAGGCAAGATAACTGCAGAAAAAGGCAAGAGAGGTGCAGAATGAGGCAGGAGAGGTGCACAAAGAGACAAGAGGGATACAGAAAGAGGCAAGAGGGGTGCAGAAAGAAGCAAGAGAAGTGCAGAAAGAAGCAACAGAGGTGCTGAAAGAGGCAAGAGGGGTGCAGAAAGAGGCAAGAGAAGTACAGAAAGAAGCAACAGAGGTGCAGAAAGACGCAAGAGAGGTGCAGAAGCAGTCAAAAAAGGTGCAGAAAGAGGGAGCAGGGGTACAGAAATAGGCTAGAGGGATACAGAAATTTGCATGAGAGGTGCAGAAAGAGGGAAGAGAAGTGCAGAAAGAAGCAACAGAGGTGCAGAAAGATGCAAGAGAGGTGCAGTAGCAGGCAAAAAAGGTGCAGAAAGAGGGAGCAGGGGTACAGAAATAGGCTAGAGGGATACAGAAATTTGCATGAGAGGTGCAGAAAGAAGCGAGAGCAGTGCAGAAAGAAGCAAGCAAAGTGCAGAAAGAATCGAGGGAGGTGAACAAAGAGGGTAGAGGAATGCAGAAAGTTTCAAAAGAGGTGCAGAAAGAACCAAGAGAAGTGCAGAAAGAAGCAACAGAGGTGCAGAAGGAGACAAGAGAACTAAAGAAAGAGGCAAGAGAGTTGCAGAAACAGGTAAGAGAGGTGCAGAAAAAGGAAACGGGGTGCAGAAAGAGGCAAGATAGGTGTAGAAAGAGGGAAGCAGGGTGCATAAAGAGGCAAGAGGGATGCATAAATTTGGAACAGAGGTGCAGAAAGAAGCAACAGAGGTGCAGAAGACAAGAAAACTGCAGAAAGAGGCAAGAGAGTTGCAGAAACAGGTAAAAGGGGTGCAGAAAAAGGGAACAGGTGGTCAGACTGAGGCAAGGGAGGTACAGAAAGAGGGAAGAGGGGTGCAGAAAGAGGCAAGAGGGATGCAGAAATTTGGAACAGAGTTGTAGAAAGAAGCAAGAGCAGTGCAGAAAGAACCATCAGAGGTGCAGAAAGAGGCAAGAGGGGTACAGAAAGAGGCAAGTGAAGTGCAGAATGCAGCAAAAGAGGTGCAGAAAGAGGCAAGAGAACTGCAGAAAAAGGCAAGAGAGGTGCATAATGAGGCAGGAGAGGTGCACAAAGAGACAAGAGGGATACAGAAAGAGGCAAGAGGGGTGCACTAAGAAGCAAGAGAAGTGCAGAAAGAAGCAACAGAGGTGCTGAAAGAGGCAAGAGTGGTGCAGAAGCAGACAAGAAAGGTGCAGAAAGAAGGAACAGGGTTGCAGAAAGAGGCTAAAGGGATACAGAAATTTGCATGAGAGGTGCAGAAAGAATCGAGAGCAGTGCAGAAAGAAGCAAGAGAAGTGCAGAAAGAAGCAAGGGAGGTGGACAAAGAGGGTAGAGGGATGCAGAAATTTGCAAAAGAGGTGCAGAAAGAACCAAGAGTAGTGCAGACAGAACCAACAGAGGTGCTGAAAGAGGCAAGAGGGGTGCAGAAAGAGGCAAGAGAACTACAGAAAGAAGCAACAGAGGTGCAGAAAGACGCAAGAGAGGTGCAGAAGCAGTCAAAAAAGGTGCAGAAAGAGGGAGCAGGGGTACAGATATAGGCTAGAGGGATACAGAAATTTGCATGAGAGGTGCAGAAAGAGGGAAGAGAAGTGGAGAAAGAAGCAACAGAGGTGCAGAAAGATGCAAGAGAGGTGCAGAAGCAGGCAAAAAAGGTGCAGAAAGAGGGAGCAGGGGTACAGAAATAGGCTAGAGGGATACAGAAATTTGCATGAGAGGTGCAGAAAGAAGCGAGAGCAGTGCAGAAAGAAGCAAGCGAAGTGCAGAAAGAATCGAGGGAGGTGGACAAAGACAGTAGAGGAATTCAGAAATTTGCAAAAGAGGTGCAGAAAGAACCAAGAGAAGTGCAGAAAGAAGCAACAGAGGTGCAGAAAGAGACAAGAGAACTAAAGAAAGAGGCAAGAGAGTTGCAGAAACAGGTAGGAGAGGTGCAGAAAAAGGAAACGTGGTGCAGAAAGAGGCAAGAGAGGTGTAGAAAGAGGGAAGCAGGGTGCAGAAAGAGGCAAGAGGGATGCATAAATTTGGAACAGAGGTGCAGAAAGAAGCAACAGAGGTGCAGAAGACAAGAGAACTGCAGAAAGAGGCAAGAGAGTTGCAGAAACAGGTAAAAGGGGTGCAGAAAGAGGGAACAGGTGGTCAGACTGAGGCAAGGGAGGTACAGAAAGAGGGAAGAGGCATGCAGAAAGAGGCAAGAGGGATGCAGAATTTTGGAACAGAGGTGTAGAAAGAAGCAAGAGCAGTACAGAAAAAAACAACAGGGGTGCAGACTGAGGCAAGAGAGGTGCATAAAGAGGGAAGAGGGGTGCAGAAAGAGGCAAGAGGGATGCAGAAATTCAGAACAGAGTTGTAGAAAGAAGCACGAGCAGTGCAGAAAGAACCATCAGAGGTGCAGAAAGATGCAAGAGGGGTACAGAAAGAGGCAAGTGAAGTACAGAATGCAGGAAAAGAGGTGCAGAAAGAGGCAAGAGAACTGCAGAAAAAGGCAAGAGAGGTGCATAATGAGGCAGGAGAGGTGCACAAAGAGACAAGAGGGATACAGAAAGAGGCAAGAGGGGTGCACTAAGAAGCAAGAGAAGTGCAGAAAGAAGCAACAGAGGTGCTGAAAGAGGCAAGAGGGGTGCGGAAAGATGCAAGAGAAGTGCAAAAAGAAGCAACAGAGGTGCAGAAAGAGGCAAGAATGGTGCAGAAGCAGACAAGAAAGGTGCAGAAAGAAGGAACAGGGTTGCAGAAAGAGGCTAAAGGGATACAGAAATTTGCATGAGAGGTGCAGAAAGAAGCGAGAGCAGTGCAGAAAGAAGCAAGAGAAGTGCAGAAAGAAGCAAGGGAGGTAGACAAAGAGGGTAGAGGGATGCAGAAATTTGCAAAAGAGGTGCAGAAAGAACCAAGAGTAGTGCAGACAGAACCAACAGGGGTGCAGACAGAGACAAGAGAGGTGCTGAAAGAGGCAAGATGACTGCGGAAAGAGGCAAGAGAAATGCAGAAAGAAGCAACAGAGGTGTAGAAAGAGGCAAGAGTGGTGCAGAAGCAGACCAGAAAGGTGCAGAAAGAAGGAACAGGGCTGCAGAAAAAGGCTAAAGGGATACAGAAATTTGCATGAGAGGTGCAGAAAGAAGCAAGAGCAGTGCAGAAAGAAGCAAGAGAAGTGCAGAAAGAAGCAAGGGAGGTGGACAAAGAGGGTAGAGGGATGCAGAAATTTGCAAAAGAGGTGCAGAAAGAACCAAGAGCAGTGCAGACAGAACCAACAGGGGTGCAGACAGAGGCAAAAGAGGTGCAGAAAGATGCAAGAGAGGTGCAGAAGCAGGCAAAAAAGGTGCAGAAAGAGGGAGCAGGGGTACAGAAATAGGCTAGACAGATACAGAAATTTGCATGAGAGATGCAGAAAGAAGCGAGAGCAGTGCAGAAAGAAGCAAGCGAAGTGCAGAAAGAATCGAGGGAGGTGGACAAAGAGTTTAGAGGAATGCAGAAATTTTCAAAAGAGGTGCAGAAAGAACCAAGAGAAGTGCAGAAAGAAGCAACAGAGGTGCAGAAGGAAACAAGAGAACTAAAGAAAGAGGCAAGAGAGTTGCAGAAACTGGTAAGAGAGGTGCAGAAAAAGGAAACAGGGTGCAGAAAGAGGCAAGAGAGGTGCAGAAAGAGGGAAGCAGGGTGCAGAAAGAGGCAAGAGGGATGCATAAATTTGGAACAGAGGTGCAGAAAGAAGCAACAGAGGTGCATGAGACAAGAGAACTGCAGAAAGAGGCAAGAGAGTTGCAGAAACAGGTAAAATGGGTGCAGAAAGAGGGAACAGGTGGTCAGACTGAGGCAAGGGAGGTACAGAAAGAGGGAAGAGGGGTGCAGAAAGAGGCAAGAGGGATGCAGAAATTTGGAACAGAGGTGTAGAAAGTAGCAAGAGCAGTGCAGAAAGAACCATCAGAAGTGCAGAAAGAGGCAAGAGGGATACAGAAAGAGGCAAGTGAAGTGCGAAACGCAGCAAAAGAGGTGCAGAAAGAGGCAAGAGAACTGCAGAAAAAGGCAAGAGAGGTGCATAATGAGGCAGGAGAGGTGCACAAAGAGACAAGAGGGATACAGAAAGAGGCAAGAGGGGTGTACTAAGAAGCAAGAGAAGTGCAGAAAGAAGCAACAGAGGTGCTGAAAGAGGCAAGAGGGGTGCGGAAAGATGCAAGAGAAGTGCAGAAAGAGGCAACAGAGGTGCAGAAAGAGGCAAGAGTGGTGCAGAAGCAGACAAGAAAGGTGCAGAAAGAAGGAACAGGTTTGCAGAAAGAGGCTAAAGGGATACAGAAATTTGCATGAGAGGTGCAGAAAGAAGCGAGAGCAGTGCAGAAAGAAGCAAGAGAAGTGCAGAAAGAAGCAAGGGAGGTGGACAAAGAGGGTAGAGGGATGCAGAAATTTGCAAAAGAGGTGCAGAAAGAACCAATAGTAGTGCAGACAGAACCAACAGGGGTGCAGACAGAGGCAAGAGAGGTGCTGAAAGAGGCAAGATGACTGCGGAAAGAGACAAGAGAAATGCAGAAAGAAGCAACAGATATGCAGCAAGAGGCAAGAGTGGTGCAGAAGCAGACCAGAAAGGTGCAGAAAGAAGGAACAGGGTTGCAGAAAGATGCCAAAGGGATACAGAAATTTGCATGAGAGGTGCAGAAAGAACCAAGAGCAGTGAAGACAGAACCAACAGGGGTGCAGACAGAGGCAAGAGAGGTGCAGAAAGAGGCAAGAGGGATGCAGAAATTTGCAAGAGAGGAGCAGACAGAAGCAAGAGCAGTGCAGAAAGAATGAACAGAGGTGCAGAAGGAGGCAAGAGGGGTACAGAAGGAGGAAAGAGAAGTGCAGAAAGAATCAACAGACGTGCAGAAGGAGACAAGAGAACTAAAGAACGAGGCAAGAGAGTTACAGAAACAGGCAAGAGTGGTGCAGAAAAAGGGAACAGGGGTGCAGAAAGAGGCAATAGGGATGCATGAATTTGGAACACAGGTGCAGAAAGAAGCAATAGAGGTGCAGGAGACAAGTGAACTGCAGAAACAGGCAAGAGAGTTGCAGAAACAGGTAAAAGGGGTGCAGAAAGAGGGAACCGGTGGTCAGAATGGGTCAAGAGAGGTGCACAAAGAGGGAAGAGGTGTGCAGAAAGAGGCAAGAGGGATGCAGAAATTTGGAACAGAGGTGTAGAAAGAAGCAAGAGCAGTGCAGAAAGAACCATCAGAGGTGCAGAAAGAAGTAAGAGGGGTACAGAAAGAGGCAAGTGAAATGCATAATGAAGCAAATGAAGTGCAGAAAGAGGAAAGAGAACTGCAGAAAAAGGCAAGAGAGGTGCAGAATGAGGCAGGAGAGGTGCACAAAGAGACAAGAGGGATACAGAAAGTTGCATGAGAGGTGCAAAAGGAAGCGAGAGCAGTGTAGAAAGAAGCAAGAGAAGTGCAGAAAGAAGCAAGGGAGGTAGACAAAAAGGGTAGAGGGATGCAGAAATTTGCAAAAGAGGTGCAGAAAGAACCAAGAGCAGTGCAGAAAGAACCACCAGGGGTGCAGACAGAGGCAAGAGAGGTGCAGAAAGAGGGAATATGGGTGCAGAAAGAGGCAAGAGGGGTGCATGAAGAGGCAAGAAAAGTGCAGAAAGAAGCAACAGAGGTGCAGAGGGAGACAAGAGAACTAAAGAAAGAGTCAAGAGAGTTCCATAAACAGGCAAGAGAGGTGCAGAAAAAGGGAACAGGGGTGCAGAAAGAAGCAAGAGAAGTGCAGAAAGATTCAAGAGAGGTGGACAAAGATGGTAGAGGGATGCAGAATTTTGCAAAAGAGGTGCAGAAAGAACCAAGAGCAGTGCAGAAAGATCCAACAGAGGTGCAAAAAGAGGCAAGAGCGGTGCAGAAAAGGGTAGGAGAGGTGTACAAAGAGGCAAGAGGGGTACAGAAAGAGGCAGGAGGGGTGCAGAAAGAAGGAAGAGAAGTTCAGAACGAAGCAAGTGGTGCTGAAAGAGGCAAGAAGGGTACAGAAAGAGGCAAGAGAAGTGCAGAAAGAAGCAACAGAGGTACAGAAAGAGGCAAGAGTGGTGAAGAAAGAGGGAAGAGGGATACAGAAAGAGTCATGAGGGGTGCAGAAAGAGTGAAGAGGAGTGCAGAAAGAGGGAAGAGGGGTGCAGAAAGAAGCAAGTGAGGTGCATAAAGAGGCAAGAGAGGTACAGAAACAGGCAAGAGAAGTGCAGAAAGACGCTAGGGAATTGCTGAAAGAAGCAACAGAGGTGTAGGAAGAAGCAAGAGAAGTGCAGAAAGAGGCAAGTGAGGTGCAGAAAGAGGCAAGAGAGGTGGACAAAGATGGTAGAGGGATGCAGAATTTTGCAAAAGAGGTGCAGAAAGAACCAAGAGCAGTGCAGAAAGATCCAACAGAGGTGCAAAAAGAGGCAAGAGCGGTGCAGAAAAGGGTAGGAGAGGTGCACAAAGAGGCAAGAGGGGTACAGAAAGAGGCAGGAGGGGTGCAGAAAGAAGGAAGAGAAGTTCAGAACGAAGCAAGTGGTGCTGAAAGAGGCAAGAAGGGTACAGAAAGAGGCAAGAGAAGTGCAGAAAGAAGCAACAGAGGTACAGAAAGAGGCAAGAGTGGTGAAGAAAGAGGGAAGAGGGGTACAGAAAGAGTCATGAGGGGTGCAGAAAGAGTGAAGAGGAGTGCAGAAAGAGGGAAGAGGGGTGCAGAAAGAAGCAAGTGAGGTGCATAAAGAGGCAAGAGAGGTACAGAAACAGGCAAGAGAAGTGCAGAAAGACGCTAGGGAATTGCTGAAAGAAGCAACAGAGGTGTAGGAAGAAGCAAGAGAAGTGCAGAAAGAGGCAAGTGAGGTGCAGAAAGAGGCAAGAGAGGTGCAGAAAAAGGGAAGACAAGTGCAGAAAGAGACAACAGGGGTGCAGAAAGAAACAAGACAGGTGCAGAAAGAAGCATTAGAAGTGCAGATTGAAGCAACAGGGGTGCAGAAAGAGGCAAGAGAAGTGCAGAAAGAAGCAACAGAGGTGCAGAAGGAGGCAAGAGAACTGCAGAAAGAGGCAAGAGTGTTGCAGAAACAGGCAAAAGAGGTACAGAAAGAGGCAAGAGGGGTGCATACATTTGCAAGAGAGGTGCAGAAAGAAGCAAGAGCAGTGCAAAAGAACCAACAGAGGTGCAGAAAGAGGCAAGTGAGGTGCAGAAGGAGGCAAGAGAACTGCATAAAGAGGCAAGAGAATTGCAGAAATAGGCAAACAGGGTGCAGAAAGAGGGAACAGGTGGGCAGACTGAGGCAAGAGAGGTGCAGAAAGAAGGAAGAGGGGTGTAGAAAGTGGCAAGAGGGGTGCAGAAAAAAGCAAGAAAGGTGTAGAAAGAAGCAAGAGAAGTGCAGAAACAACCACCAGAGGTACAGAAAGAGGCAAGAGGGGTGCAGAAAAAGGCAAGAGAAGTGCAGAAAGAAGCAACAGAGGTGCAGAAAGAGGCAAGAGAACTGCAGAAAAAGGCAAGACAGGTGCAGAATAAGGCAGGAGAGGTGCACTTAGAGGCAAGAGGGGTACAGAAAGAGGCAAGAGGGGTGCAGAAAGAAGTAAGAGAAGTGCAGAAGCAGGCAACAAAGGTGCAGAAAGAGGGAACAGGGGTGCAGAAAGAGGCAAGATGTATACAGAAATTTGCAAGAGAGGTGCAGAAAGATGCAAGAGCAGTACAGAAAGAAGCAAGAGAAGTGCAGAAGAAAGCAAGAAAGGTGGACAAAGAGGGAAGAGGGGTGCAGAAATATACAAGAGGGATGCAGAAATTTGCAAAAGAGGTGCAGAAAGCATCAAGAGCAGTGCAGAAACAACCAACAGAGGTGCAAAAAGAGGCAAGAGAGTTGCAGAAAGGGGTAGGAGGTGCACAAAGAGCCAAGAGGGATACAGAAAAAGGCAGGAGGGGTGCTGAAAGAAGGAGGAGAGCTACAGAAAGAAGCAACAGAGGTGCAGAAAGAGGCACAACGGGTGCAGAAAGAGACAAGAGAAGTACAGAAAGAAGCAACAGATGTACAGAAAGAGGCAAGATTGCTGCAGAAAGAGGGAAGAGAGGTGTAGAAAGAGTCAAGAGAGTTGCACAAAGAGGGAAGAGGTGTGCAGAAAGAGGAAATAGAGGTGCAGAAAGAAGCAAGTGAGGTGCAGAAAGAGGCAAGAGATGTGCAGAAAGAGGCAAGAGAGGTACAGAAAGAGGCAAGATAAGTGTTGAAAGAGGCAACAGAGGTGCAGAAGGAGGCACGAGAACTGCAGAAAGAGGCAAGAGAGTTGTAGAAATAGGCAAAAGGGGTGCAGAAAGAGAGAACAGTTGGGCAGACTGAGGCAAGAGAGGTGCAGAAAGAGGGAAGAGGGGTGCAGAAAGAGGCAAGAGGGGTGCAGAAAGAAGTAACAGAGGTGCAGAAAGAAGCAAGAGAAGTGTAGAAAGAAGCAACAGAGGTGCAGAAAGAGTTAAGAGGGGTGCAGAAAGAGGCAAGAGAGGTGTAGAAACAGGCAGTAGAGGTACAGAAAGAGGGAACAGGGGTGCAGAAAGAGGCAAGAGAGGTGCAGAAAGAGGGAACAGGGGTGCAGAAAGAGGCAAGAGAGGTGCAGAAAGAGGGAAGAAGGGTGCAGATAGAGACAAGAGGGGTATAGGAAGAAGCAAGTGAGGTGCAGAAAGAGGCAACAGAGGTGCAGAGAGAGGCAAGAGAGGTGCAGAAAGTGGAAGAGATGAGCAGAACGAGGCAAAAGAAGTGCAGAAAAAAAGAAAGGTGCAGAAAGAAGCAACAGAAATGCAGAAAGAGGCAAGAGAGGTGCAGAATGAAGCAAGAGTGGTTTGCAGACCATTAGTAACAATTTAATACCCACATTTAGCAATAAGTAACAGGTGACCATTCTAGGTTTGCAAAAGGCCTTCCACCACGCTGTAACACTTGTCGCTGCATTTTGAGCAGTTTGAGCTAGAAACAAGGTTTTTTGTTCAAATCTGCAGATTATGCAGCAGATGAAGGATTATGTGGCAAATGCGGAAAATGTATAATTGTGCGAAAGTCGGTGCAGCCAAACTGTAGCATAATTACAGTGGCCCTGCTCATACCTCTGACTAGGTCCAGAAGTGCTCCTCATTGGTTCCTTCTTTTTTTTGTCTCATTGACTTTATAGTTTCACTTCTATGGAAACGAGGAAGACTAAACCTGAGGTTACCACTCCTCAACACAGACTACCATACCACATAATTACTCTCCATAACACATAATCGCACTCTACATAATTCCTATACACTGAATACCACATACCTTCTATCCACATCAAAGTCTATCCACATAATTTCATTGCACATCATACCACATAATTCCACTACACACAACCTACATCCACTCCACTCTAAGCAACATCAGTAAAACACTTTTACATTTACAACACCTACAGCTCTAACTCTCCAAATGGGAAACCTATTACATTGCAAATGCTTCTTTAACTAGTAGTCACTTTTGCAGAGAGGGTTTAGAAGGGGGCCTGGGCCTCCGACCAGCGCTCAGGAATTCCACTGCGTAGGACTTACCGGAGGTACCAGGAGGGCTTCTTGGCACCCAAAGTCCCTCAGGAGTAAAGTGGACTTGATCCCCCAACCCGCAGTGTGCCAGGAGGCGTGTTTGCAGAGTGGTGGAGAAAGTGTGGCGTGGCCTCCGAAGACCTCTTAGCAATCCCACTGTGTGGGACTTAGTGGAGGTATAAGGAGAGGTAGGTGGCCCCCAAGGACAACCTTGGGGGCCAACTACCCCTCCTATTACCTTTATTAAGTCCCACACAGCAGCATTGGTAAGTTCTCAAAGCAGGCCATGCCCCCTTTCTGCCACCAGTCTGCAAACGCGCTCCCCAGCGCACTCTTGCATGGGGAGTGAAGTCCCCTTTGCTGCTGGGGGTCCTTAGGGGCCAACTAGCCTACTTGATACCTCCAGTAAGCCCCATATAGTGGGATTGCTGAGAGGTGAACACAGGTCATGCCCCCTTTCTGCACCACTCTGCAAACGTGCCTCCTGGTGCGCTCTTGGTTTGGGGATGAAGTCCCCTTGCTTCCTGAGGGTCCCTGGGGGCCAACTAGCCCTCCTGTTATCTCTAGTAAGCCCCACACAGCTGGATTGCTGAGAGTCGCCCGAGGCCATGCCCCCTTTTTACACCACTCTGCAAGTGCACTCCTGCTCGGGGGATGAAGTCCACTTTAGTCCTGAGGTCCTCAGGACACAAGAGGACCTCATCGCCCCACCAGCAGTGCGCCAAGGGGCGTGTTTGCAGAGTGGTGTAAAAAGGGGCGTGGCCTCGGACCACATCTCAGCAATCCCACTGTGTGGGGCTTACTGGAGGTAAACTTTAATTACTGGCGGCCCCCCTCCCAACTGATTTAAGCCCCGGGGAGGTGGTGGTCTCTGGGGCCCAAGGGTCCGCAACAGGATCCCCGCCCGTAATTAAAGTTAGCCCCGGGGAGGTGGTGGTCCCCGGGGCAGTGTGGGGAGTGGCTGGAGTCCCCCCACACTTTCTTTTTTATTATTTAAGCCCCGGGGAGGTGGTGGTCCCCTGGGCTTGGGTGGGCCCTTGAGGCCCCCGCTCATTATTACTTATTGCCCCAGGGAGGTGGCAGTCCCTGGGGCAGTGTGGGGGGCAGGAGCCCCCACGCATAATTTACACAAGCCCCGAGGAGGTGGCGGTCCCCGGGGCTGCGGGGGGCCACATGCCCCCGCGCACTATCATTAAAGCCCTGGGGAGGAGGTGGTCCCCGGGGCTGCGGGCTCCCGCACCATAATAAAACATTGCCCCGGGACCTGGCCCACCCGGGGGCTTAAAGAAACGAAGCGCACTTCGTTTTTTAAAAAGAAATTCGCCCGAATTCGCGCACCCAGCGCGAATCCCACTGAAAATATTTAAAAAAAATGTTTTTTTGGGTCCTGGAGGTCCCTGTAGGACCCCTTGAGCAGGCCTAGGGGGTCATGGTGTTTCTACCATGCCCCCCTTTTTTTTTTGTTGATCATTTTATTCCCTTTTTTCTTGTGACTTGGTTTTACTGAGTCACAAGATAGCTGCCAACACTTCTTGGTTTGGAGTGTTGACAGCCAATCAAAATGAAGCTCGTGATCGGGAGGGTTCGCGAATCCTCCTCTGTCACCAGATATCGATATTTTTTATTTTTGAATTTCTCAGGAACTACTAAACGGATTTACACCATTTAAAAAAAAGGTCGCTTTCTGAACCAAGACCTACCTTTTTGCCAAACTTGGTGTAATTCCGTTCAGCAGTTCGGGCTGTAGCTTTGTCTGAAGTTTCCTATGGAAATTAACATAGAGAAACCACGTTTTGAGACCCCCATTTTTTCTCATCCCCCGCTTGTCGAATCACCCCGAAACCACCAAGACATGAGCTGACCTGAGCGAACCATTCGTTTTGAAAATTTCGCGAAGATTCGTCAAACGGTGCCAAAGATAATGGCAAAAGAAAAAATGCTTTTCCTATGGAAACGAGGTCTTAACTATAACTGGCGACCGCCAGTAGATATATATATATTATATATATATATATATATATATATATATATATATATATATATATATATATATATATATATATATATATATATATCTTTTATATAATTTTTAAAATGATAAAATAAATTACAATTAATAGTTTATTAATTGTTTTAAAGTAAATATATATGAATTATTGTCTGCTTTTAATTAAGTTTATTTATTATATTTTTTTATTTATATTAAATTTACTTTATTTTTATATTAATTTTATTATTTAACATATTTAATATTTATTGTTTTATATTATATATATATATATATATATAAAATTCGATATTTTGTACAACTATATTTTTTACATCGATATTTTTTTCCGATATTTTTGTACTTACCTGTTTAAGTATAGGGAGTCGATATTTTTGCATTCTATATTTTTGCATCAATATTTTTTACTTCTATATTTGTAACATCGATATTTTGTCAGTGAACCGAATTTATAATCCACTATTAGGCCATACACCCCTGAGACATGCCCCCTCAAATGACCAAAAACATGCAGATAATGTCAAATAGATGATCTCGTGAGGACTATGGGCAGAACCCCCAATCCACAAAGTTATGTATCTGATGGTTATGCCAAGGATAATGGGCTGGAGTCTCAAAAGCATGAGAGAGATCCTGAAAAACCTCATTGGACAACAGGTGGTCATATAAATTAGCACTTTACCTGCACAGCTGTCATACCGCATTGGTGCTTATCAATTTTTAAGGTTCCATTTCCCCAGAGATGGACAGACTATTGTTTGTTGCAATCTATGTGAAGGAGTTTATGTCATGGCATCCAGGTTGTCTGCATGCAGAGTATTATTAGTTTGGCGGTCAAAGGAAGCGCAGTGTTTGACCAAACAGGGTTATGTTGGATTCCAGACAGCTGAGATTATTGCACTCAAGGCTGACCAATGGAGGTTTATGTACTTATTTGAGTAAAATGTAGATCAACTGCGTGGCCAACTGTCATGGTCAAGTGGACATAATCTTTCTCTGCTCTGCTCTTTACTACGATTTATTATCCAGTTGCGGAGTAGCATGGTCAAGGCAACCTAGGAAGGAAGGTCGGTGCCACCAGATCTGACTTGCAGAGTACGAGGAAAGCCACAACCGAGTTTGCCTGACGTTAGGATGGCGCCGACCATGAGGCGCTCCTGAGGCTTCTCCTGGGAACAAAGTGTACCGGCCAAAGTCCGGGGCAAGAGGTGAGAGGCAGAGCAGATGGCAAGTCGAGAGGCCCACACTGGAGTGGCAGCTTGTGGAGCTCTACAATAATGTTCTTGTTGATCTGAGCCTAGGTCATATAAATGATGAGGGAGCTGAGACTTTCCTCCACAGCAGTTTCTATGCCACCAAAGAAGGCCCTACCGAAAAGGGTTACTAGCTATTTCTCCCAACCAGTGGGGCCCACTCAGGCGAGTACAAGACATGATATGACCCTGACTAAAGATGACCTCCTGGGAAAAAGAACTTCTAGAGGATTTGACGACAGATCTCACCTCGTCACTAGATACTCTGAGGAGCGACATTAATGCCCATCTGACTTCTCTTCAGGTGGATGTGGATTCCGTAGGAGCAAGAACTGTAGACCTTGAGACAAAACATCTCGAATTTGAGCAACGGCTTACCCCACTGGAGTCAGATGTAGACCAGCTGCGCTCTGGGCTCCATGGAGCGATACGCAAATGCAAAGATGAAAAAACTTGCTCCAGATGAGATAATATACGTATACGAGGTCTGGTGGAAGGAGCAGAGGGGCCTGACCTCGAGGCCTTCATCGATGGCATGTTCTCTTCCATCTTGGGAGATCAGCTCCATGAGGTGAGGCAGGAGAGAGTTCATAGAGTTGGACCCCAGAGACCAGGAGACAAAACCAGTGCCAGGGATGTTCTAGCCAAGGTACACTCTTTCAAGGTGAAAGAGAAGATTCTCCTTGAAGTTCACAAACAAGTACCAATAGCATTTAAGGGTGACTCTTGCGCCTTATTCCAATGAGGCTTAAACCCCTCACTGATCATCTTCGGGAAAGTTGTACCAGATATAGATGGACATATCCGTTTGGCATTTTCTTCAAATTTCAGAACAATCACACCATTTCACAGAGTTAGAAGGAGCTGTTGAATTGCTGGGGATAGATATCTCCACATCACAGGATGAGACTGATATATAAAAAACATCAACAGTGGATTCAATCTGCTCAATGCCAGGAGGACAATTGCAACACCAGCGCAAGGGCCGACATACTGGAAAATAAGACAATGGTGGCAGACTTTATAATCTTGTCTCACTGAGGAGTTACTTGGATATTGACTGCCTAAAAGATGTCCCAATTGGAGTTGCTTCTATGAAGGGATGCTATCCTGGTAATTAATGTTACTTTGAATGGCCAAGCTGTTTATACAGGGGTGCATCATACTTTCATTAGGATAGATCCTGAGATGGCCTCCTTAACCTTTATTTTCATTGGCTACACAGCCTGTGATCAATTGATTCATCATTGACGCTATACAGTGTGAAAGCGGAACTGGACCACATTCTCCACGTTAATGTATCAACAGGTAAATGTTTCGAATTTTGAGGAATCACGGCTCCTAAGCTTCTTAGTTGCTGTTTATTTCCTGTTTTTTTGGAATGCATGCCCAGAGCTGGAAAAAGTGATGTGGGAGAATACAGGAAGGTTGACAGGGAGGGGGTTTGGGAAGATCGGGGAATATGAGGGGGGTGCTATATATGAGGGTAATGATTCAGAATCCTGGGTTCCCTTGAATCCCATCTGCTCTCATGGCAGAAACTATAGGCTCATGGAATCCTAAGGGCCTCAATTTCCCACAAAAACAAGGCAAATTTAGGAAATATGTCATGGACCATTGGATGGGAATAATAGCCTTACAAGGGACCCTCTCAAAAAGTACTGAGGACCATAGATTGAGACATAAGGCTTATCCATTGATTTATAAATCTTCTGCCCCTCTAAACACAATGGAGTGGCTCTACTATTTCACTTGTCTCTTAAATTTAAAACCAGGTAGGTTAAGTTGGATAAATAGGGGATAGTGCTTATGGTCAAAGGAATTCTTCACGGACACAAATGTACTATCATTACAATTTATGCCCCGAGTTCGAATCAGAGAGTGTTTCTTCTTTCATTCCTTCATTTATGGGGGTTTTGCAGAAGGAGAGATCGTCATTGTGGGAGACTTTAACCCCTTCAGTGCTCATGAGCGCCAGTGCTCGTGTGCTCACAACAGAATAATTCCGTCATGCACACACGAGCACAACATCTCTCTGCTGAAGACAGCAGAGGGATTTCCTTTTTTTATTTTTGCCTCAGAAGATGGGGAAGAGCTTCTCCAACGGCTTTTTTTCTCCAATGTAATGACGATCGTGTGCATGGCAAGCTGATGTCATTATATTGGAAATTAATTCACTGTTTCAGTACTCGTGGGGCCATCTTAGCCCTGAGCACAGAATCACATGGGAGAGGTATCATTGGAAAGGGGAAAATCTCCCCTTTCCTTAGTGGATCCCCAAACATGGATCCATGGACCAGGCACCAGGGAGGGAGGAGGGGCCTGTTGGGCAAAGGGCTTTACTTCCCCCAAAAAAGTGTCATAATCAGTCTTTCTGCCCCCCCTGGGGGGCAGAAAGCACCCTAGACACCAGGTTTTTTTTTTATAGGTCAGGGGTGGGGGTTGCCCAGAATGGGCATACCAATGCCCCCAGCCTTCCCCCAAAAAATGAAAGTCTTTCTGCCCCTCCAGGAGGCAGATGGGGCAATAGCCCCTGATCTGCCCCCCGGGGGTACAGAAACCTACTAGGCAGCAGGGAATCCTTTTTTATACATAGGGGTGCAGGCTGCCTAGAATAGGCCTGCCAATGCCCCACCCCCCAAAAAAATTGCCACCGTCTTTCTGCACCCCAGGAGGCAGACGGGGGCAATAGCACATTATTGTATTATTGTTTAGTGAGCCCAGGCGTAGTGGCCTGTGATCCCCGTCCAATTGGAATTCCAGCGCTGTGTTTTCGTTGTGCTTGTAGTTCGAGTGCCGAGTCAGGGAGCAGCCGTGAACGGAGCTGTGGAGCTGCGGGGGCGTTGCATTGCTGCGACGCGGGCCATGAGGGCTGCGAGGGAGGAAGAGCCCGGCAATTGGCGTGTGGTGAGCCTGGCGTGTGGTGAGCCAGGCCACCAATTACAGCACTACTGTTGCCAAAGCCACTACCGCCGCCAGGAAAAAGTCAGGAAAAGCCGTGAGCGAGCGGCGTGTGGTGAGCAAACTAAAGCACTATCGTCGCCGCCAAGCGAGTGGTGTTTGGAGATGCTGAGCGGTGCCGTGTGGTGAAGCCGAGTGGTGCTGCATCGGTGCTGAATTGGCGTCACGCTGCACCCTTCATGTACCGCAGTCTGCCACGGGAGTACCAGGGAGGCAGGTGAGCTGTGTACCCTTGCGACAGTGAAAGAAAGTGGCGAGAGCGAGGCTGACTCAGGAGATGCTACACTGACTGCTCACTGCTCACTGTTCACCAAAGAGTGGGAAAAAGAACGAATATTGAGCAGCACTGGGGCAAGGGAGCACCCCCTCCTGGCACGAGTTTTCTATCTTAATCCTCTACGGATATTGCAAAGTCAAGAGGCACTGAGCAGGGGCTGTTCTGTGCATTGCGTACTGCGTACGCCCGCCTAGCACCTGCCTAGCGTGACTTGGAGCAGTTGACCGCGCTGGTGCTGGGGGCCGGGTTGGTATCTGGCTGAGCCTGGGTTGAGCCGGGGCGGTGTGGTGTGGTGCCGGGACAGTGCTTGGTTGGGTCTGGCTGCGCCTGTGCCTGCACTTGGGGGAACCTGCACAGGGGAACCTGAGGGAACCAGAGGAACTTGAAAAGCAGCCTGTGGCATCATCCTAGGACTGCCCCGGATATACCAACGGGCTCTGTGTTGGGAGCATCATAAATTTCAGATGTCAAAACAAAACCTTTAAAACCTTAAGAACCTTCAAACACCTGTAAGTCTTCAAAGGACCTTTTAAAGACTTTCTAAGGCTTACTTACAATATAAAAAATATAAAACAGGTACAACATAGCATACCATGAGATCAGATCGTGTACGAGAAGGCCCCACGCTTAATGGAAACATAAATAAGCGTAAGCGGACCGCTAAGACGTTAGGGGGCTCCAGGGAAGAACCGCCAACTAAAACCAGGCCAGCTGTACAGCATGACTGCTCCTTAATTGAAATAATTGCAGATATAAATATATCAAGCGAGCAAGAGAGCGAGCACTTATTAAGAACGGAAAAAAACAAATCTCCAAAAATTTGTCAACCCCTCTTCCAACCAAAGATCTATACGAAATTTAGCTTCTTAGAAAATGCGGGCGACACTCTCCTTTCAAACACCACAGAATTGCCAGGCCTTCAGTCACCTCTACAGCCGTTACAATCCACTGGTTCGCAGGGAAGTGTTAATAAAAAGGAAACTCCAAGGCTGTTAGCAGGCAACTCCAGGCCTTCGTATATAATATCAACCCCAAAAAGTCAAAAGACACTGATGGCTCAGAGCACCAAGTTCCCAGCCAAGATGGCTGTGGCCGATATAGAGTTAATCCAAGTACATGGGACTAACGAAGCGCATAATATCTCTGTAGAAGGACCAGGAGAAGGACAAATAGATGCACATGAATTGCCAACGGTCGGATGGACACTCTAAAGCAAAAATGTAACAGGCAACTGTGCTACGACTGAAGTATTAACGATCTGCGAACAAGGAAGCCAGGAGGAATTTACGCAGTCAAGGAATACAAAGCGCAAATACATAAAGGAAAGGAAGGAGGGGAACGAAACGGATTCCTCCTTGGCAGTTCTGGTATCAACAACGAATGACTCAGTGATAGATTATAAAATGCTATCAGCACCAGCATTAAAACAAGCAAAACAGGGTATGTCAATAAACCATGCCATGGAAAACCCAGAAGACTTTTTATCTTTGGGAAAGTAAGAGTGGGAGGACCTTCTAGCCGCCTACTCCCAGGATAAATGTAGGACTGGGACTCCCGCAAATACTTCCAACACGACTATTGAGGAGAATCAAGAACACCAGGCTGTCAGGGAGACTAAAAGAGAGCAAAATGATACAACAAACTTAGGAGGCCAATTGGGGGCGACAAAACAAACAGATCATGGAAGTGCCTGGCCAAGTCTGTTAAAAACAGTGCAACTCCTGGTAGCGGTTCTCCAATATCAATCTGATAAAATGGGCGCACAACTAACACTATTGAACACTCTGGCTGTCTTTGTGGTTGCTATTGACGGAAAGTTAGGCACATTAAATACGTTTTTACAAAACATGCACGATCAATCGCAAGGTATTAATCAAAATTGTGGATGCGGCCCGATCATCGACAAATTAGTATCCCTCCCTTTAATGCTGAGTGACTTGTGTACACAAATTAAAAGGGCTCCGCAATGTTCTAATAACCAGCCTCCAGACGGCAAACCGGAAAAGGTAATTCATGATCCTACCGAAACAAACTTAGCTAAAAACTCTAACAAAGGGAATCCTTCGACTAAGATAAACCTAAAACATACAGTTATAAAAACAGAGGGTAACAAAACTAAAACAATAGCAGACCAAAATCCGGATCCTCTACAAGGAGACACTTCAGATAACAAAATGAACGCAAGGCAAAGACTTGCAAAAAGACATAAAGGCCGAAATCAAAAAACAAATTCAAATCAAGATGGATTCATGAGCCTTTTTGGGTTATCATCAGTACAAACTGAATTAACGCTCGAAAATGACACCAACTTAAAAGGGATTCTCAAACAGAACATAGAAGCTGTGAAAGGAACAAATCAAATCTTCTCCAGCGGAATGCAAGAAATAGATAAGATGCAAGAGTTTGGGAAAGCTGAGAACGAAGAACCAGAACTCGCACACCAAAAGGAAACAGCAATAATCCTCTAAAGAATGGAGAGGAAAATGGATTGGGGATTATGGCAAAAGTTGAATCTCTTGAACCTAACCAGACGTTATCCCAAAATAGCAACCTCTCAACATCACTTATCACTTATCGAGCAGCCAATGGTGAAAAGACTTTTGTGACAAGCTCAAAGAAAGGTAACGACCAATGCTCACAGAATAGGGAGCTTGGTGGAATAAAGACTTTAAAGAGAAGGGAGTACAAAGACACAAACGACATCCAAACAGCCTTCAATATTCAAGCAGCCCCCATTACATACACAGGGGCCAAATGGAGACAGGGAATCCAGGCACCTGCAGACCAATCAGGTATTACGTCAGATCCCTCCTGGCAGGGATGTGAAGGACAACCGCTTGAACCAAAACAGCATGTGATACCACAAAGTGAGGAAGAAAAAACAGAGTCCTCCAAACACCCTCCACTATCAGAAGCTCTAAGATACAAGCCTACCCCCCAATGTCCAAACAACCAAGGGACCATCAACTCAGAGAAATCAAGGAGGGAAACAAGTGCTTTATGGTTCAGACCAGACTATAGCTCTAAAGGCAGACGCGACATCCTGAATCGAGGCAATATTCTACAGTTGTTATCTCACATTCCTTCTCTGAATGAAGTGACAACTTTGGACTTGGTTTCGATTGAATTTATCAAATGTAAGGATGCCATGGAAGGAGACAAAACAAAAACAACGTGGATAACATCATCAATTGCAAAAAAAAAATACTTCTAGAGGACCACACTTTTAATAACTGGGGGATAACAATCACTCCTTACATTAAGCCAGAATATCCTGATTTGCTAAACCCGGGGTCAATGGTGGGGGCTCAAGCTACTTTGAAAAAATCTGGAACATCGGTGCTGAGAGGAGCAGTGGTGCACTTCAGAATGAGCAATGATCCACCTCAAGGGAGCACCAGAAGGGACGAGGACTCTACAATGTCACCAAGCTGGCAAACAGACCTAAGATGGATCGCAAGAACTATAAATAACAAAACAAATTGACAATACACCATTCCACAATGAAGATCCAGCGATTATGAACATTTACGAATATGTTCATGGAATGTAAATGGTCTAGCTAATAAAATGACTGATGTAGATTTTGTTACCTACATAAGGTCATTCGACATTGTAGTACTACAGGAAACATGGCAAATAGACCCTCCGCACCTCCAGGGATTTTTGCGCTTCTTTACCAGTGCACAGAGGAGGGCAAAATATGGGCTCCTTCAAGGGGGCCTAGTAACTTATGTTTCAGTCACAAGTATACTTATAGCTAGGGAAATCGGACCAAAGTCTTCAGCAACAATGGCAGTAAACCTTCTCACTTCACCCTCAAAATTAGATAAAGGGGACATTGATCTTATTTTAATCAATGCTTACGTCCATCCAAAGCGGAAAATAAAGGCAGCAAAGGAATTATGTGATTTTCTGGAGGTGTGCTTAGGAGAAAGATTTACAACTGATCTTGTGCTTACTAGGTACTTTAACCTCAATCTAATGGGTACCTCATCAGATGATGAGGTACTAATGCAAAATTCAATTTGGAACTTCCCAGTGCAAGGGAATCCGCGAACAATTACTCAAACCAAAACTGGGAAGCAGATATTGGAGAAATTCGAATACTTAAACCTCATAGCAATAAATGGAAGATCTGCTGGAGATAACCCCCCCGCAACAACACATCACTCGACAAAAGTTAATACAATAATAGATTACACCTTCATCTCCCTACCTCTATTTCAACATATGGATTCATTTCAGATGGGCGATAAAGCTGACAGTGATCATCGGCTCCAAGAAATTGTGCTTAGAATAAGCATGCCCAAATTTGAGTGATCTTTGGCTCCTCAGAAATCACTTTTTACCATCAATTTTAAAAGAATTAAGTTTTCAGCAACAGCGAACATTAGCATGCTGCAAAACGCAAAACAGCATTTCAAGTCAAGGGTCGGCTCAAGCGAAGTCGAAAAATGGGAGTACTTTACAGCAACCATGGCAGCATATGCTACCAGAACTAAACTACGGGTACAACCGAGCCATAGTAGTATGAAGAGTGTCTCACAAGATTTTAAAAAGAAGATTAAGCTCACTAAAAAATCAATCTACCGTACGTTGAGATATCTTCGGCATAACCCAGCAGATACAGCGAAACTTGAACTACTACGGAAGTAAAAGGCAATGCTGAAAAAACACAAATGGGAAGCCAACAGATCTGTGGAGGACAATCTCTGGGCAAAACTACACGCTGACACTAAATAGAGTAATAGTGCAAGATTCTGGAAAACCATAAACCAATTTATATGCCCCTCGCATGATGGAGTTTCTTCTAATATCACATAAGAAGTAGGGGCAAGCTATCTTAAGAATCACTTTAATCAAGATAAGGAATCAACAAAGAACTGAAAATGCTTCAAAAAGAGTTATTACTAATAAAGTATTGACAGTGAGAGTTCATACAACCTCTGGCAAACCCGAAGGTCAATTAACATCAACAAATGACGGTCTGATGGGTACAACCAACACTATCAAGCGACAGATTGGAAAAGGAAGGAGAGAGGGGGCGCCCGGTCCGAATGGAATTCCGCCTATCCTTTACAAACAAGATGCAAACGAATGGGCGGAAGCATTGGAACCACTGTTTATGGAAATAAGGTTATTTAACAGACTGCCTGGTTCCTGGATAGGATCAATTATTTCTCCAATTTTTAAGTCAGGGGATAAGTCACTCCCACAGAACTATCGGTTAGTGGCACTTATGGATAACGAGGCAAAGTATTTTGCAGGAACGCTGTTGGAGGAGCTACAGGCCTGGGCCAAAGAGAATTTTATAAACCCACCAAATCAGACTGGCTTTGCCAAAACAGTTGGAACAACTACCAATATATTAACTATGGCAATGCTAATAGACAAAGCTGAATTAATGAAAATGCCCCTTCATTTTTGCTTTATAGATTACAAGGCTGCCTTTGACCACATAAATCATAACATCTTATGGTCTAAACTGACCAGCTGGGGGATCCCCAAGCCTCTGTTCAATTTGTTGATCAGTCTTCATACTGACACATGGGTTCAGATAAAGTTGGGCGATGGGTCACTTTTGTCAAGACGCATATTAACTAATAAAGGACTCAAATAGGGATGCGTCTTAGCCCCCACACTGTTCAACTTGTTCTTAGCAGACCTTGTCCCGATACTAAACAGCTGTAAATCTCACGCTCCCAGGTTAGGTGGGTTAACACTACCGTGTCTCCTCTATGCGGACGATATAGTCCTGATCAGTCACACACAAGTAGGTTTGCAACATCTTGTGAACGCTACGCAGGACTATTCTAAAGTAAATGAACTAACCATAAATCTTGAGAAAAGAAGGACTATGACGGTTAGCAAAAACAGGAAGAAACCGGCAGCCTGGTTTTGGGGCAGAACCCATATTGAGAATACGTCAGAATATAAATATTTAGGCGTGAAGATTGACAAAAGTGGCCACTTCATTGCACAGAAAACCAGCATTAGAGGCAAAGGCCTTGCTTTAGGAATCTCTTTAAAAACATTAAACAGCAAATTAACTGGCCTGTCGCTCCTGCCTTTGGCACAAGTGATACGTGCCAAACTTCTGCCAACAATTACTTACGGAAGTGAAGCGCAAAGAGGGAGAGACGCAAAAACTCTTGACAACACAGTCATAGCTGCATATATGATTATTCTTGGTCTGCCCAAACATACTTCACCAGTGCAAATCAGGCTAGAGTTTGGTGTACAGAAAAAGTCTTTGGCAAGACAAGGGGCATACATAATTACCTGGGACAAAGTGCGGAAATCCAACCAAGGAACTCTAAACGAATATCTATGGAAGGAGTTACAGCAACATTCCACCGCACCGGCTGCCAAATACCTCAAAAGCAGTCTGGCCAACACTGGCCTTTACCAACTCTGGGATACTCCGATAAACAATTCAACACTTAAAAAATTAGTCTGGAAAACGGATAAATACCTTTCGTGGGTTGAGGATAAGGCATCCCTCTCGAAAAGGTCACATGGCTGGATGACCCTGAATACGTACTCTTCACCAGTACCTCAGAATTATCTTGACTTGGGTTATGCCAAAACTACTAAAATGAAGTTCATGAAGTACAGACTTGGCTTGTTGCCCTGTATTCAGCATTTTCTGCATTGGCTAAAGTAAAAGGTGGGCTCCTCCTGCCGTCTATGCGGCTCAGCGGCAGAAGATCTGCTGCATTTGTTATGTACCTGTAAAGAGCTCTTGGAAGAACGAAAGCTTTTGCTAAAACGCCATTTCAATCAACGTGGGTTACGCTCCAGAAGACAAGCAGTTCTTGCCTGTTTTGCACCTAATGACACGCAGTTGAACTGTAGCCTGGTGAAGTTTATGAGGGTGGTAAAAAGAAAATGCCTATACCAGAATCATAATCTATTAAAAGACAACATCCAAACAAAACAGCAATACTATTATGAATGCTTGAATGAGGATAGTCCTTTTTTTGTCTCCGCTGGTCTTGGCACCAAGCACTTTATAAAACCTTTTAAGTACTCTAAATATTTAGAAGCACTTTTATTGATCTCTGGCATAAGATGTGACGAGATGTAGTGGGTCTTTACCAAATAACTCGACCACAAACAGCACAAGCTGACTGGATTGTCTATTAAGTCACAGTATTGTATTTAAAAAGAAAAAAGAGTACATTATAAATATCTTTTAACACTGTATGCAGAATTGTTTTAAACTTCATGTTTTTGTATTGCAAGGGTTTTTATTAACTATGCAAATAAAAAATTTACCTTACCTTACCTTATCTGCCTCCCCGGGGGGGAGGGGGGGCAGAAAGCCCACTAGGCATCAGGGACATTTTGTTTTCAAAGTTCAGAGGTGGGGGCTGCCCAGAATGGGCATGCCAATGTCCCCACCTCCCAAAATAATGCCACAGTCTTTCTGCCCTCCACAGGAGGCAGATGGGGGCAATAGCTCCTGATCTGTCCCCAAGTGGGGGCAGAAAGCCCACTAGGCACCAGGGATTTTTTTTAATGTAGGGGTGGGGGCTTCCCAGAATGGGCATGACAATGCCCACCCCCCCCCAAAACAATTAGCCACAGTGTCTCTGCCTCCCTCAGGAGGCAGATTGGGGCAATAGTCCCTGATCTGCACCACCCCCCCGGAGGGGGCAGATAGCCCACCAGGTGCCAGGGATTGTGCTGTTTTTTAATGTGTAAGGGTGGGGGCTGCCCAGAATGGGCATGCCAATGCCCTCATCCCTTCAAAAAAGGGTTAAAGTCTTTATGCCCCCCCCCCTTGGGGACACATCAGGGCAATACCCCCCGATCTACCCCCCCGGGTGGCAGAAAGCCCACTAGGCATTGACCTTTTTTTTTTTGCAATGTGCCTAGCTGCTGATTTTGGGCCCTAGCACAGCCGGCACCTAGGGAAACCTAGCTAACCTGTAAATGTTTTAAAACTAGACATCCAGGGAAATTCAGGATGGGGTTACTTGTGTGCCTCTTACCAGGTTCTGTTACCCAGAATCCCTTGCAAATCTCAAACTTTGTCAATAAAAAACACATTTTCCTCACATTTCTATGATGGAAAGTCCTGGAATCTCCGGGGAGCCATAAACTTCCACCCACCCAGCACTTTTACAGAGGTATTCATCCCCAGCAGAGGCTTTTGTAGTCAAGATGACCCTTGTTTCTGCACCTCTATCACTTAAAATGCTCTCTCATGTTGATTAGTGGCTGGATAGTTTTTCTAACACACTGAGAATTGCCCTTCACAGTATGGAATGTAATTGATATCATTGTCAGATATTGTCAAACGCTGTTAAATAATACTTTTTTTAAAAACGTTTCCTATATTTTCTTTATTGTTCTTATGTACTTTCACTGTATGTTTGATTGCAGGCTCCCCTGACGAAGGGCTACTGATTGAGCCCAAAATGCATTCGGAGCGATGATCCATAACGCTAGTCTCCAAAGAATGTCAAGACTAGTACTGATGTGAAAGAATCTATGATGATAATCATGTCTTTGCAATTAAAATTGACTTGATTCAGATTTTTTGGCTATTTAGTGATAATTTGAGCAACATTTTTGTAAGTTGAATATTTGTGTTGTCAAATTTATAGATTCATGCATTTTGTCTTTTTCTGTGTAAGGAATACACACTTGAGACTACATCTGTTTTTATCCCCTTAACAGGGAAATAGTAGTGCACACTGTGTCCAGAACACACGTTCTAGGTACATACTGTAGTTTCATATGGGGGACAGGTGGAAACCCTACACAGAGTGCACACAAAGTTGAGAGAATTAGTTTACTAGTTAACTTACTGTTTTGATTTTGAGCCACATTTGAGTGCAACTCAACCTCTTTTCATTTTAACTTTTTAAATGTAGCATTTTCATAATTGTGACTTAAAATCCAACTATAACATCAAAACGCTTTTAAATTACAATTCTTTAGAGCAGGGGTCTCCATCCTTTTCTGTAGTGTGAGATACTTCTGATCAGTGAAACTCATTGTGAGCTACTGAAGGCCAAGTAATTCGTGCAATGTTACCAGACACCCCCATGCCCAGTTTCATTGAATCTAAGCCTAATATCCATAGCGCCAAAGACTATGGGCACTATGACAGGGCTGCCATGTGTGTCAGTGAGAGCGTGGTCTTTTAGGATGTATGAATATGTGTTCGTATGAATGGGATATATGTCTCTGGGTGATTTAGAGTCTATGTTATATGTACTTGTGGGACAGGACATACCTTTCACCATAAGTGGCACTGTTATATATAAAACACAAACAAACAACCTGCACTTTGAATTTCTCTCATTGAAAGAAATGGCTTTTTTCAGTTATAAATAATACACAGTTTCTACCAGCAACTGGGAGAAATCCTGCTGTGTGTAAATGTAACACTTTGAAATGGGAGAAAATGAAACTGAAGAGTAAACCTTGGTTATATGGATTCCATAAAACATATCATTTAAATTTTTGCCCATTTCAGTGTCGTATTAACCAACAGCAGACATCTTGCACCCTGTTTGCCTGTAGACAAAGTGCCATATATATAAAAGAAAAAAAAATAGCAATTTTTTAAATAGGAGGAATTTAAAGTGAAGAAACATGCTTCATAAAAAATTAAGATGCAATTGACTTAATTGAAAGTGGTGAAAATCATCAACTCAATGCTTCAAGAAATATTTCTATCCACTTTCAAATCCTCCCATTTGAAAGAAATGAAAATATGTTTCAGTGCTAAATATGGCACAGTGTCTTCTGGCCACTAGGAACAAGAGGGCTGCATTTGTGAATGTAACACTTTGAAATGGGATCCAATTAAAATGAAGCATTATCCTAATCATTAAGTTAACGCTTCATTTGAATTTTCTCACATTTGAAAGCATTCAGAAACAACATGTCCAACTTTTTAAAATACACTGCACTCTACCCTATGGGCTATTTAGGGCCTACTCTAAGGGTGACATATATTAACAATGCAGGTTTAAGTCTGGCAAAGGGTTTAATTTGTCTGGTCAAAATGGCAGTTTAAAACTGCACACACACAGGCTACAATAGCAGGCCTGAGCCATGTTTAAAGGGGCTACTTAAGTGGGGAGGCACAGTGAGTGCTGCAGACCCACTAGTATCTTTTAAATTACAGGTCCGTAGTGCCACTTTACTAGGAAATTACAAGTAAATTAAATGTGCCAATTGGGTGTAAGTCAATGTCACCATGTTCAAAGGAGAGAGCATAAGCAGTTTAGCACTGGTTAGCAGTGGAAAAGTGTACAGAGTCCTAAAGCCAACAAAAATATCATTCAGCAATACAGAAAAACAGAAGGAGTTAGGCAAAAAAAGGTTGGTGGAAGATCACCCTATGGCAGACACATGTACTCTGACTCAGAGAGATAGATTTAATTGTGTTGACCTCATGGCAGTCAGAAGAGGTATGGGCTATCAAGGGATTTAAGTTGTCATTGATCATGTGTTACAAGCCTCTACTAAGCCTTATGCCTGGAAAAGTCAATCTGCTCAATACCCATGTCAACAGGAGCCCAAGCATGTACACTGTAGTTGTAGCCATAATGAGAGGGATGGCCTCACTATTCCTCCATTTGATTTTGCAGCTGGTAAACTGCAGGACGTTCTAGATGAAGGACATGGCCTTGGATATAATAGAGTGTGTCAATGTTAGGAGCAGGTGATCTGAAAAGAGGGAATCCTTAATGGAGCAAGCCAGAGTGTCAATGCCCTTGACCGTTGTTGCCATCCACAGTGTAATGCCACCAAAAAAAAGCAGGCTCGAGAGGAGACAGCTTTATATAGTATCCTGCATAATCTGAATGGAACAAGACAAATATCCTGCTCCTTTACACATGTTAATGGTGCCTCATAAAGCCACTTTAATTTAGCGCTAAAGCCTTGATCAAGCACAGCTCTTTCTAGAATGCACAAGAGGTATCCCTGTTCAACTATCTAATGCTCTCACCACATCCAGCAACAGAGGTAGAGCCTTTTTTTGGACTATCTTTCACAGTCTATAGGTCATGTGACAGGGTACATATGTGGTTCCTAGACATTCTACCAGGTATAAAACCAGACTGAGAGGCATGAATCAAGGAAGAGAGAACTTTACTGAAACAAAAGGGTTAATATCTTGGTCAAAATCTCAAGGTCAACATTAATGAGGGATATAAGCCTATACTTGGAGCAGTCAAGATGATCTTTCCCTTTCTTGAGGATTAGCAATATGATGGTTATGTTCAAGAGTGGACTGAGGGAGACAGAAGTATCAACTTCTTTAAATAGTTTGTAGAGGGTGGGAACAACCAAGTGTTTTTCTTATAAAATTCCCCAATATAGCTGTCCTGTCCTGGTGAATGGAAAGTGGTTAAAGCATAAAATGTATCTCCCATTCTAAGAGTGCCCTTTCTTTGTGAGAGTAGAAAGCTGAATCTGTTGTTTTTTGAATGATCAGGGTCATAAAGATCTACATAGAAAGAGGTGAACTGCCCACAATATCTAAAGGATGTTTTAACAGAGTACCACCAGGGATCTGCAAGCAGAGATTCTCCATTTGTGGTTCTCTGTGTTGTAAATCAATATCTAAAAGGTCTACCAACTTTCCCCCTCCTCATAGTGGCAGAATTTAGATGTTGGTAGGGTGCGTTCCACGGTATATGTGTGAGACGAATTAAATACAATGTTGGCAGTCTCCAGTCGGTTCTTCAGTGTGGTAGACAGGGTCACCTTGAGGCCTGTTCTAGACCCAAAAATGTGATTTTGTGGGCTTTTATGGCTAGCACACCATCCCACCTCAAAGCACCTCTCCATATGACTTACTCTGTTGCCCATGGTAGCTGTGAATAGGCCACTAATAGGTATTAAATACTCCAGGACATGAGGTCTTAGTAGGATGGTCTCCTCTGGCATTCATGCATTCATGCACCATAGGTGTGGGTGGGGAACAGGGGAGTGGGGGTTAAGGAGCTGGAAATCCAAAGACTATCACACGGAGAGCGATCAGTCAACCTACTTCCCAGATATCACAGTTCCAAACGTCAGGTAAGTAATCATTTCTGCACTAGGAAGTAGCCTAATTGGGATGAGGTGCCATGCACACCTGACAAAAATGTGTAATCTAGCTCTGAGGAGTATCAGGTGCCATATATCAACCAAGTTATGGTCACCCATTATATCTTGCAATATCCTTCCTGTCATTATTGGTTCTATCTATGGGGCCCATTTTGTCCCATAACGGGTCTAAAATAATGTTCGATTTGTCACAAAGCAGATTTTGGTGTATCAAACCTGTGAAGGTGCCTAGACAGCCTCAGGCAGAATTGGTGCATGGACAAATGACTAAAGTTATGTGTTTATAAAAATAGATGCCAGGAACCAAACATTCATTCTGGATTCTGTCCAAGTGTGGAGTACTTTGTGGGGGAGCGAGCGACTAACCAGGGTGGCAGCTCTGTATTTTTTGTTTTAGAGAGCAGGTGGAGGAGCACCACTTGAATAAACTAAACAATCACTGCAGCAACATGACACACCCAATCTCTTTGCAATTTGACAGACTTGAGGACAGATAAGGGAATTTCTTGAAGTAGAGCAATGTCAGCATGGTAGATAGAGATAATGAAGGCTATCTTTACATTTGATGAAATATGACAACCCATTAACATTAAGTGATAGAATGTTGAGTTGGCAGGAATTAAAGCCAGTTGAGAAAGCACTTTGGGCCATGGCAGGTATAAGCATTACATGAGCAGGTATCCATCCAACACCAGTGCACACCTGCCTATAGGGCAAAGTGAACCCTCCACAGGGCAGTGGATAGGGGCTCAGTAAATGTAAGCAGCAGAAAGTGTTGGTGGGTGCACTAGAAGTCCCTCTAGGTGTGTGAAGGCAATGCTCTTGCTGCAATGGCACTGTTGTCTACTACCTTCTCCAGGTCTAAGAACAAAGAGGAGAGAGTCAATAATTGAGAGAGGAACCAGGGGGGAGGAATGAAGGATGAGTGGGTCCCACTAGTGGATAGGAAGGAAGGGAACTAAGCACTACTACCCTGTGGTCCAAGAGCTATTCACCCATCATCAATGGATAGCTCATCCTGGGACAAAACTCACAGCAAGAAACTGGTACCCGTTTCCATTGTTCATCTAAAGGGCCACCGTCGGGTGACTGTACTTGTACATAAGGCTTTCCTATGCATGTATATCAGCAGTGGAATTTAAAAAGGGCGATCACAATAACAACCCATAAACCTCCCAAGCAGTCATAATTACATTGCAAATCAAAAGACAAAGCATAGACAATATGAAGGGCAAATGTGAGAAGAAGCATCCTGCTTAAGTAGAGGTGCAGGGACATGTCACAGCATGGAAAGAGAGGCTCAATGAGTCAATCAACCAATCAGGTGCAGTAGGCCTGCATGAGCTAATGTATTAGCAATGATCAGCATGAGTCAATTTACCATGCCTGCTCATTATGCTTCGTCATCTGTAACTTGAGTGGTGATCGTGATTTGTCCTGATCATTGTGTAGCTTCTTCATTACTTTTATTTGGATTGTCATGATCAAAGTGTCTGTTGTGCACCCTCTGATCACTGTTGCGAAGGGGTCAGCATTAGAGGCTGGTTCGACATACAAATCCTTATTAGCAGTTCCGGGGATGACATTTCCATGTTCAGCAGTTCCAGAAAAATTATGTTGTTTTCCAAGTCCTCTGGTTTGAGGAACTCCATAGTGATGCCCTGTTATGTCACAATCATAATAACAGGTTCAAGCAAACCATGTTTGAGATTCAGTTTTTGTAGTCTTAGATTGAAGCTATGCTGTATTGCCGCTTCACGTTGGTCTCATTAGAGAAATCTGCTGACATGTTTATTGATTACTCCTTGAATTCGAACGGGCCTATATGCTTCACAGCCCTGAGTGAAAATCATACACGCTGGCGTCAAAGACAAGCTTTGACCTGAAGCATGCTATTGCCTGGAGATTTTCATCAGGAGTGACACAGATGTGCTCACTGGAACTCCTCAAAGAAAAGGAGAAATCCTGAAGTTTTGGTATTTATGTGACTGCGAACAGGCCCGTTCGAGCCGAGGCTCTGCCACCCATGACGACCTCCAACACAGACCTCCAATGAATCAGACTCTTTGCATTAGAGCCATTGCCAACAATGAGAGATCTGCACTTCACGCTACAACAACAGTCTGCGATGACAAGCCAAAGTGAAGCTACAGCAACAACAGTTCGTGATGCCCAACCTAATCTTCGTGCTACAATGGCCACCGTCCAAGACACTAGACCTGCTCTTCAAGCTATAGCGATGACCATCTACCACGTTCTTCCTGTGGCCTTCGCCACGGCAAACTTGACTCCTTACTGTGGACTATGACAAGGTAACTTTATCAGTGGGACTAACCCGGTCCCTTTTACCAGGAAAACGCTCCATCTAGCTTGGCCGGGTATTGTCACTTTCACCCGGTCTAGCACGAACAAATGTCAGAGCGACGATTTGTGCTTTTAAGCGCTATACTTGACTAAAACATTACAAATTTATATCTCCGGTTTACAAATTAGATTTTTGTAGTGCTGGTATCATTTTATTTATGAAAATGTACTCTGTCTTTCTAAATTGGTTTGGGATTTTTCTTAAGTTGTGTTTTCACTTTATTACTGTTTGTGTGCTATACAAATACTGTATGCTTTGTCTCCAAGTTTAACCTGACTGCTTTGTGCATGCTTTCAGAGGGTTAAGCAGAGGTTAATATAGTGACTTTTGGGATTCACTCTGACAAGGATTGTGGTTGTTGCTAGAGACCCAATATTCATTCCAATTTCTATTAGAACATGATAGCAAAGTTACTTCAGTGTGTCAGAAAGCACTAAACTCTACTTCTGAATCCAGTGGGAGTGAGGAACTCTTTCACCCGGTAAAACATCCTACACCAACTACCAAACTACACCAACCACACAAGGTATGAGAACAATAGTGAAAACTGGGAATAGGGAATGGGATAAGAGAAATTAGACACTGGATATCACCCCCTGACTCATCACTCTGCTGGGCACAGAGGTCTACAGGCCAAGATGGAAATTGATAATCCTGCGAAAAATGTTGCACCTTTCACAACCCATACACTGACAACTAATATATCACCATAGGACATATCACCATAGGACATCTAAAAATGTGTCCCAGGCAAAAGGCAATCTCAGAATTCTGTACACTAAAGAGACTATTTAACCTGATTATCAGAATACAAATGGTTAGGTGCAAACAAAAAACAAATAAGACACCAACCATTGTAATCCCCATCCTAGTTATCTCACCAACCCAGATGAGTAATAGAAAGACTATTTGTGTGACCCTGGCAGCATTCGCTTACAACATTGTGTTAACCATTGAAGCCTTTATTAAAATTTGCCTATAGTAGATTTCATCAGACTGTAAGTAACAGAAACAACATAAATCCCCATAAACAACTTCTTTCTCTGATCTTTGTTAAAAGGTCTCTGGAGGGATGAATAAAAATTCCTCAACATAGAAGCCACTACTGTTTACCTGAGCCCCTGCAGAGGAGCCTGCGTTATCTGGCACAGCCAAATTGGCTGGACATTTAATTGTATATGCCCACTGAGATGCTTGTTAACATCCATTGAGCTCACAACCCCATGGTAAGAGGCCCTCCTACATGTGTAGGAGAGATAAAGGTGACACACTGGTAAGAACACACCTCACTGAGCTGGTCTCTCTACATACAGTAGAGAGTAGAGAATTAGCATCTTGCTATCTTATGGGGATGACAAGCTCATAGGGATTCACCCGCATTGTGGGAGTGGTACAGAAACCTGACAAAACTGTGGGCAAGATTACAGGCCACCCTCACATTTAAAGTGTTACCCTCTACTGAAGGAGGACAAACATCTGAAAAAAATAGAGATTTAGAGCACTGGCTGCACTAACAATGGTATGAACCAAAGACTTTCAACTGAAGTGAGTTATCAAGCACTGCATTTAACACAATGCATTTGGGCAAATTGTGTGCTGGTATGCTAGGCAGAGTGCTCCCTCTTCCTTGTGGTAAATTGCACACGTTATTGTGGATTTGCACATGTAGCTTGTGTTTATTCATGTGGCAAATATGTTACACTTGTGTCAGACTTTAAAACAATCAGCTCTGCCTGAGATGTTGTGGTATGGTGGGTAATCCATTGCATGTGTGGTTGAGCTGCCCCAAGCTACAAAGATTTCGGGAAGAAGTTCTATCCACTATATAGAACATTCCGGGGTACCCGTGCTGGCAGACCCGAGGTGACAGTACTGAGACTACTCCCCGAAGGTTTGGAAGGGTGAATCCTAATGCACTAGCACCTAATCTGTTAGCTACTGTCGGCACATATGACTATTGCTAAATATTGGAAACAGGTGTGGAAGCCCAGCTAGCATACATCGAAAACATGACCAGCCCTGTGGACAAAGACAGAAGAAGCCTCATGACAGCATTGCATCCAGCGTTGTCATACATGGATGCTGGAAAAAACACTGACGTGTCCTCCTAAATTGCTTGTCTTAAATTTATTTAGGTGAATCCACTTGGGGAATTTTATATCAAATGTTGACCGGGAAAGCTGTGGGAGTGCCTCAGGTCGTTCCTGCACGGCATGGAATGTGCAGTCCATGACGAGCAGGAAAGCGGTTGCATGCAGACAGGGAGGCACAACATGTACCCCCCTGCATGCATCCCTGTGCACAGGGGCAACAGGGGGCCCTGTAGGTCCCCCTTTGGTTCTCCAACACCAGCTTTTTCATGGTATGTTCACCGTCATGAAGTGGCTGGGGGTAGGGAAACTCGTAATATGGTTGGCGGTGCCGCAGCAGCACCGCAAAGCATATTGCTTCCCCAGACCGCCGCAAGACCACCAGGGATCACGGATCCCTGGTGGTTGCAGCAGTTATTTGGAAGCCCGACTGCCGTGCAGCGGTCCCCGACAGATATCGCACCTCAACCATGGGTTCGGTGGTCCGATGGACTGCCAGACTCGTAGCCAGGCCCTTACTCCTGTATGGCTCCTTAATTCTAGGAGTACACCAGAAATAAAACAGTGGTACTCTGTGCTTAATCCTGTAATGCATCAGGAAGCCAGGAATACTACCAGAGTAAATCATACCTATTCATACATTAATGTTTGTGAAAAAGGCCCACTTTCGAAATTTATGTAGCTTATATTTTAAAAAAGATGGTTTATTAAAAATGTAGAAAAGAATTAATGAAAACCGTAGACACCTCATTTAGAGCTTCATCTCTGTCTTTCTCATCCTGGAAGAGAAAATAACTTGACTTCAATAATTCGGAATCTTATTTTCTGAGCATGAGGCATAAAGGGTTAACTACAGACACTTAGTGGTATTCATTTCCGCTGCTCATTCTGGGCCATGTATCATTACAAAGAAAATCATAAGGTTATGAATTAATTACTGGCAAATGTTAATAATTGATCAAATTCATGTCTAATTCGGTATGAAGAGTCACAGTTGAAGCACATGTATTTTTAACCTGCTGATCTGCAGCCTGTAGATTTCACTGGTTAAATTATTAAACAACAGCTGGACTGAAAATCTGAGAATAAAATCTGAAGCCAATTTTAACTAACACTTTTTTGCGATTTGTCTGCTGCACTGTGTTGCTAAGCTACAAGAGCAATTTTATTGAGAGTCATGTTATGGGGCAGTAACCGACGAAAGGCACAGTAGTGCTGCATTTGTAAACAAAGGAGCCATCTAGAATACGTTTGCTATTTCAAAGATAATTGCAAAACGAGGATTTCTTGTATGCACTCTATTTAAAACCACACATGCTTCATTTGTGTAGTACTTGTTCTTAACATTTATATACTAGATCATGATCTCCTTCTATTGTTAGTGCTATTTCATACATAACAAGTCATTTTGAAACAGCATGGCGTGCATCATATATATATATTTTTTTAAAATTCAAAATGTTATGTTTTTTAAATACAGAACTGACCGATTCAGGATTGGCGAATCCCCAGAAATAGATTATGTTAGTAATGCAAAGCTGAAAACTATCTCAAATCGTTAGGGTAGATGGAAACCCTCCAAGATTTTTCACACATTCTATACAAAGAAAGGCCAGGCTAGGTCAGCAGTGTCTCACTCCCTCACTATGAACACATGGGGATCAGAAAAACATCAGTAGGAGCTGCAGCGTCCAAGCTGGGACAACTCCACCTACTTGGTAGTTTCAGATAGCTGGAAGGGAGACTGGTCGGGTTCGTAACAAAGTTAATTGACCTTGGTTTCAGGAAACCTAGGTTATAGTGCCACCAGTCTTCTTGAAGACATTCTGTGAAACAGGGCAAATTACTGCCTCATTCAACGTATGTCTACCAGTTAAGCCAATAATGACAGCATTAAAATACAAGCAAAGACCTAGAGTTTTACTTTGTTCAAATGTAATAGAATTTCGAGGCCCTGTAAAACGCTAAAGGGCTCATTTAATACCAGGAGTTGGCCAGCCATCCCATTGGGTTACTGAAGGACCTACCCCTTTACCCCCACTTAAGGACTGCCACATGATACTGAGATCCCCTAAGGTAGGGGTAGTTTTGCCAAGTGCTTAATTTGAGCAGGTGGTTGCAGATGGTCCCCACCAACGCTCAATTTTGGGGACGGGTACATGAGGCTTTGATCCAAAGAGAGGAAAAAAAACAAAAGGGGAAAGGAGGAGGAAGACAAAGATGGAAAAGTAGGGACAAAGAAAGAAAGCAAGCATCAAAAAGAAGCTTAAAGAGTGAGATAAAGGAGTAAAGTCTGATATTCAGCACCCTGGACATTCGATAGATCCAGTGGAGAGCTTTTAAACAAAACGTTGGGCCCCGGCAGCGATTTTTCTACAAATTAAGCACTGCTGTTGTCAAAAGTACATCTGCCTTTGTGGTCAATGCATGTTCAACAAATCTGAATGAAAAGCAGGCCGTCAAGGAATGAACCTTCAAATTGGGAGTTTATTTCTAAAAAAAATTTAAAAAACCAATGCTCATGACATACAGGTAAATTTCGTCCGTTGTATGAGCGTCATTTTTTCTATTTTTCTAACCACCATGTTAGAGGCAAAATACCTGGCCTAAAAAGAGTGGGGCAAGTGCCACTGCGATCTGATGGCAAGCGGCCTACAAGTTAAGGGTTTATAGCAGTGAAGGCGAATGAGGTTTCACCATTGGAAATGATTCTCCTTCCATGCCTCACTAAGAGGTGGGGGATCTATGGGGCAGACAGGAGCCCCTTTTATTTTCAGTGAAGCTACTTCTCTGACAAAAACTTAAACAGGGTACAAAGAACTAAGGGGCATATTATCAAGAACGGCGATAAAATTATCGCCGCTTTAGCGGCAGAAAACTGTTGCTAAAGCGGCGATAAAGGGCTTGATAATATGCCCTGGAGAATTCCAATAGAAGCCCATGTTCACAGCAGATCATGGACTTCTATTGGAATTCTCAAGGGCATATTATCAAGCCCATTATCGCCGCTTTAGCGGCAGTTTTCTGCCGCTAAAGCGGCGATAATTTTTAACGCCGTTCTTGATAATATGCCCCTGTATTATTAACTAATGAGTAAATTGAGATACTAAACCCATCACAACGGCATTCAAATGCAATGTACCAATGTATACAATACACATATAAATAAACATGTATATGTGAAGAATAATTGGGGACAGGAAGGAAAGTTTGGTGCTTTAATATTGATTGGGATGGTATTTGACAAGGATTCCTCTAGCGCACAACCTGGAGTCTGAAACATGAGAGACCTTGATGCTACCATGAAACTTTTCATAAAGATGATGAGCAACATGTTATCAACAGTTGGTCTATTTTAGAAAGCAAGAAAAAAAGCAAAAACAATATGCAATGGAAATTCTTCTACATGCAAACAACTGATCATGCCCTCAAACGGCATACTGAACCCATCCTTTTCAGACTGGGTTCACCGTTACAACCTATCGTATACAGTGACGTCTGTCCCTGAAACAAAATTGTAAATCTTGCAAAATCCCATTTAGATGTAAAATTACCCTTGGTGGAACATTAATAGGAAACACTTCCAAGAGTATACACCAAATTAGTCAGAATAACAAATTTAGGTGTAATATCAAATGTAGGTGTTACATCAATATGTGTGTGAAGCACCGTGAGGAGCACAAATCATAATTAGAAGTGGGGGTGAAAGAATTCTCAAGCAACAACCACAATTCTTCTCAAAGTGAAGTCACAAGTAAACCCTAAATACACCTGTGCTCAACTGTGCAAACATGTAAATAACACCCCTTATGGAGAAATGGTGCGCATTAGGAGGAATTGTAGTTCTAATGAGACCATTGCCAATAATATTCAGAAAATTAAACAATGTTTTTTGGCAAGGGGATACCTCCCAGGAACTTATGAGAAGGCAGAGAGGAGGATCATTAAAATATCTAGAGAAACGACCCTGACAGTTAAAGCCCCCAGGAAAACTAAATTGGCTCCGGTCTCCTTTAAAACACAGTACAACAATCAGAGCGATAGCGTGTACAATGTGTTGAGGAAATGTTAGGTTTCAAATTCCCATCCCTGCAACACACTCATCTCACGTTATATTAGGTTAGCAATGTGTGGCTAAATAGATGCCATTTGTATTCACGTTATGCAACCCACTGAGTCATCCCCGTAAACCGCAGGCTTCAGTTAGCGAGTGTGACTCCATTTTGCTTTTCGTAATCCTTATTAGGCTGCTTAGACTGTGCCTGAGTTAGGCCTCATTGCTCATCTTGCTTGCCTCAGCAGAACACTGTATTTCGTTATTATTTTTTCTTTCTGTTCAAGGCTGTTTCTCGACTTACTAATGAATGGGCCGTACTGCCCTCGCATAATTATCCGAATGTGTAGTTTCTGCTCCCACGTTAGGAGATGCTGAGACCCAGCACTGTCGCCTTGGATTCCTGATAAAATGTACCCATCTGGCAGGTGTTAGCTCATCCTACTGTGCCTCTTTGTTCATGATCGGCCCAAGTCGGTCGTTTTCCATTATGGGCGTGGTTGGGGGTTTCTTGAGAGGAATGATTACTCAGTGTGAGCTGTTAGGGGGTCAGTCCCTTGGCAGACATCTTAGGGTGCAGGTCAAGATGGACTCCTCTGCAGAGCATTGCTAATAAAATGTAAGTTTGCATTCTCTACTGTCTGACCGACTCTTCATTCTTGGGAAAGCATAGCAGGTGGTTGTGAGAAAACCCGAGTGGCCCTAGAGGGCCACTTCCTTCAGTTGGTGCCCGAACAGGGACCCCGCAAGGTGATCCGACTCGCCCGTAATCGGGTTGTAGGGTCGGGGTGCGTTTGGTTGGTCGGGCGGATCGGGGTACCCCACACAAGACCGAGCTTGGTTCTCGCAGTCCTGAGAAGGCGAAACCTTGGAGTTGACCGTTTGGTCCGAAGAGTCGGCAGTGGAGAATAACTTAACTCAACCTGTGTGCACCAGGTGAGTGATTTGATTCTTGGAAAAATGGTGCCATTCTTGGACGGCACGAGCCTGCGGGCTGTGTCTTGATACAGTCTCCGGACTGTCTTGTCTGCAGTTTCTGAACTGCCTTGCTTGAACGACATGAGTCGACTGGCTGTGTCTTGGTACGGTCTCTGGACTGTCTTGTCTTGAACTTGGTGGGTTTGCGAATCCTTGAAAAAGGCACAGAGTGTTTGCGAGCAGTTCACAGGACCGCCTGCAAATTTGGCCCGCGCTTGAAAAGGTCCAGGACTGCCCGCGAACAATCTGCAAGACCAACAGGTAATTTGGTTAATGTTTGTAAAGGTCTGGGGCTGGAGCCTGCCTTCTTGAATTTGATACAGTCCCTGGACTGTAGGGAGTGGTCCCTGGACCGTTTTGGTTTGGTCCGTGACTAATATTTGGTACTTTATCTTGTTTAAGTTTGCCGATTGTTGGTGTTATACTTGTTCGTTAGGGACAGTGCATGTGTCTTATATTAAGATGCCTTGTTTCAGCAAATTGGGGTGTTTTGGATGTCGATGTTGTTCTACTGATGCTCGATTGGAAGAGAGCCAGCCTGCACCTCCGGAGGGTTCTCCAAATTCTGACGTATACGTTAAACATGGTATTGGCCCTGTTATGTTTAGCACATTGTGGCATAAATATACGAGGGACAATGCTGAGTTACAGTGGCCACTTACTGGCTCGTTTGATGAACAGAAATTGAATTTCTTGCAGGACAAGTTGTTCGCTAGGAGGAGCAGACAGTCGATGTTTGATTCTCTAGGAGTATGGCAGAAAGAAGCAAAGCAGCGACGACTGAGTGGAGAGAAAGAGGCCCGGAAGAGGCAGACGCAAACAATAACACAGAAAGCAGTCGCCTATGAAAGAGGAAAGATAGAGAAGGGTATAGAATGCGCAGATAGAAAGTTCCGGTTACAGACAGATAAATGTTATGTTACCAGAGAGGAAGGTGATGATTTCATCGAAGAGCTATTGGATTCTCGTCCTCCTCCTCCTTATGCCCCTGAACGGATATACCCGGCAGTCCCGACCTCTCAGTCCTTGGCCTCTAGTGCCGCCCCTTCTAGCGTTCCTGTTTCTAGCGCTACTGCTTCAGCCCTGGCCCCTCTTGCTTCTCTTCTACTCACACCAGTCACCGGGGCGGGTCCTGTTAGCTCCCCCGCCCAGTCTATCAGTTCTGTAACGACTGCTACTCCCCCTTTCACCCCTACCACCCTGTCTCCCTACATGATGATACCTGTCTCTGCGTCTGCTCTTTCCCCCATGAGTGTGACACCCCAGGCACAGTTGAATGTTGAAACTCCTGCGCGTGGAGTACATGAGGTGAACTGGGCAGCAGCGGGAGACTGAATGGATAAAGTATTGGTGCGTTCTGCGGTGGCTGATGAGGAAAAGCAATTGGTGGTGAATCAAGCAGCTCAGTGGGCTCGGAATCCGATCTATAGTGTGGAGGATGTGTGGAGTGTGATGAAAGATTACAAGCCGTTTATACAGCAGCATGCCCTTAAACACATGTCAGCGACACTGATAGGGTTGTGGGAACAGTGTTTCCAAGGTGTAGCACCGCAAATAATATATGACATACGGGATAGGGTATACGCTGCAGGTATGGCTCCAAATGAGGTTTTTAGCAATATAACAACACTAGTGGGTTACCGAGGCAGATTGCTCCAGAAGGTACCGACGATGGGGACACAGCATCCCATGAGGGAAGTTCATCCCTTTTACCACCCTGAAATTCCAGAACTGCGCGATTCCACCGATGCTGTGATTAGACCACGGGTCGACGCTCGGTTTCAGGAACAGTGGATCTATACTCCTTGGAAGAGGAGTGAGGTCCTATCCTTAAAGAGCCAGCTGCCGGACCCCCGAAAAAACCCTACTGCATACTATAAAGAATTGACAGAGACGGCCTCCTCCACAGTTATGACGTTAGCTGACGTAGAGTTGTTTTTTGGTCTGTTGGTACCGGTGGATATATGGAGGCAGATTCATACGCAGGATCATGCACTGGAGTTGGGGGGCACGTGGGATGAGATCAGGGCTTGGGATAAGGAGCGTAAGCCCGGCGACAAGCTGAAAGCGGAGCTCCTAGCTTTGCCGGGGCGTATTATAGCATACATGCACTCCCTTATTCCGCCAAAGAGATTGGACTGGGATAAGTTGACTGCGTGTCGCCAGAAGAAGGATGAGAGTGTGTTGGATTTCTTTACCAGATTTGAAGGGGTGTTTTTAGATTTTAGTGGTCAGGACCTGTCACAGGAGGGTGGTGTCCGTTTATTTGTCAACAGATTTGTCACTAACTTGCTTCCCGAGATTGCAACACGGTTGCAGGCTTCGGAAAGTACTTGGACAACATCATCCCCGTCAGTGATATTGAGTATGGCACAATATTATGAACATAGAGAGAATGAGGACAAGGAAAGGGTGGAGAAAAAGTCAAAGGATTTGAAGACGAGGGTATTGATGCAGCAAGTTGCGAGGGGAAATGGACTAGGTAGAGGTTCGGGTTTGGCCCAACGGCCAACCCGGTCTGGCAGGGCTGGTGCTTCAAACACGCCCCTCGGACTCAATCAATGTGCGTACTGCAAGCAGGAGGGACATTGGCGGAACGAGTGTCCGGAGTTGCAACAGAAAGGTGAGGCCCCGAGGGGTCGGGGTTTTCGAGGACGCGGACGAGGAACAGGAGGTAGAGGGGGGATGCAGTCAGAGGATACATCACACAATAGGCAGAGCGGGAATTATTTTGACGACCCCCGAAGACGACAGTACTATCATGACGACTCTGACATGGACGAAGTGACAGGGTTGTCTCACAGCTAGGACAGCCGAGGACAGGGCGAGGGACCAGTTCCTGTGCCTATAGATCAGCATGGACCTTACGTCACTGCCGATTTACAGGGTACTACTGAAACATTTTTAGTTGATACAGGGGCTATGAATAGCTCTGTTTCCCGTTCACTGGTCTGTCTGTCACTAGTCAGCTCTGTCTGGCCAAAACAATGTATCGGTGGGTTTCTCAGGAGTGCCGGTCATTAGCCCCATTTCCAAGCCTCTTGCTTTGACTATTGGCCTCTTTACGGTCGATTCACCATTTTTACTGACGTCAAATTGTGGGGAAAATTTATTAGGACTCGATTTGTTAAAAAGGCTGCATGCAACACTTTTTTGTTCTCCAGACGGCGTTACATGACTATTGGACCCGCAGGTAGCTCGTGCCAAACAGTGCTTCGCAAAGGATGCCCCCCTTCCAGCTGAGTTTAAAGATGTACCGCGTACGTTATGGGCTACAGGAGACACGGATGTGGGGTTGCTTCAGATCCTGCCAGTATCTATACAGATCAGAGACAATGCTAAATTGCCACATATTCCCAAATACAAGATATCCCAGGCAGGTGAAAAGGCCCTATTGCAAATAATACATGATTTGATAAAGTCTGGCGTGGCTAAGGAGACTGTGGCGAATGTGTGTAATAGCCCTATTCTTCCTATTCTTAAAAAGACACCCTTGGATTCTTCTGATGCCCACCCTGACGTTTACCTTTTTGTGATAGACCTCAGAGAGGTTAATAAGATCGTAGTTCCCCAATACCCTGTGGTCCCGGACATTGCAGTGATCTTGACAATGATTCCCCCATCAGCAAAATTCTTCTCTGTAATTGATTTAAAAAAATGCTTTCTTCAGCATACCAATCCATACAGATAGCAGATATCTGTTTGGATTCGCAATAGCCGGTCAGAGCTTTAGATTCTGCCGTGCTCCACAAGGCTATACTGAATGTCCTAGTATTTATAGCCAAGCCTTGAAAGCTCAATTGGATTCTTTGGAGCTTCCCCCTGGTAATGTGCTGTTGCAGTATGTTGACGACCTCCTTGTGGCTTCGGACAATGAGGATGGTTGCAAAGACGCCACTGTTAAATTATTGTTGCATCTGGCGCATCATGGACACAAGGTGTCACTTTCCAAATTTCAATATTGTCGACAGGAGATCACCTATTTAGGTCACCTACTGTCAAAGGAGGGTCGCAGACTAACACCTGAGCGCCCAGCTGCTATTACTAACATGTCTGTTCCCAAGACCCAACACGAGGTACGCGCGTTTATTGGGATAACATTGTATTGTCGGTATTGGATCTCTAACTATTCCCTACTAACAAAACCCCTTCTTTACCTGACCACCAAAGAGGTGCATGAATCCCTGCCTTGGACATCTGCATGCCAGCAAGCTTTTGAGCAAGTAAAGACTGCGCTTTGCTCTGCTCCTATGCATGGTACTCCTGATTACCAGAAGCCTTTTGTGCTCTAAGTGCATGAGGTGGACGGTTGCATGCTTTCTGTTCTAATACAGGATTTCGGTGGTAAGCAGAGACCCTGCGCCTACTTCTCTGCCATGCTTGATAATGTCGCCAAAGTGCTCCCGAGCTGTCGGAGAGCTGCCGCGGCGGTGGCAGTTTCTATCAGACAATCGGCAGGGCACGTCCTTGATACGGACCTCACAGTCATGGTACCTCATGCTGTGGATACGCTATTGAATAAGACAAAGACGCAGCACCTTACTAGTGTGCGTCTGACTGGCTATGAATTGACTCTGTTTGCTCCGCACATTACCATCAAAAGATGTGCTACTCTGAACCCAGCCACGTTACTACCCCTTCCTTCGGAAGGAAAGGACAATGATGTCTATGATTGTTTATTGTGGACTGAGGAAGAAACGAAGGGACGGGTAGACTTGACTGACGTTCCCTTATCTGACCCCCAAGGGGAACTCTATGTCGATGGCTCTTGTTTCAAATTACCAGATGGCACCACCACTGCAGCCTATGCAATCACAACGTTACACACTGTAGTTGAGACATCCCGTATCCCACACCAATCGGCCCAAGCTGCAGAGTTGGTTGCCCTCCTCAGGACTTGTGAGTTGAGTGAGGGACTGGCTGTTAATATCTACACCGACAGCCAGTACGTCTTTGGGGTGGCCCATAATTTTGGGCGCCTCTGGGCGGAGAGAGGGTTCTTGACTTCGCACGGTCTGCGGATTCAGAATGGGCCATTGATACATAGATAGCTGTCCGCACTGACACTTCCCTTTAAGTTAGCAATAGTGAAATGTAGCGCTCATAAGGCTATTACAGATGATGTTGGGAGAGGAAATGCTTTCGCAGACCAGACAGCTAAGGAGACAGCTCGATTAAAGATGACAAAGATGTTGGTGGCAGGTCCCGCTAGGTGGGTCCCAGACAATGGAATGTTCGAGGACACATTGGAGAATGTCAGGGAAATCCAGGGTGAGGTGACTCTAGATGAATTAGCAATGTGGGAGGAGAGAACTGGTCGCTTGGATGAGGATGGGTGTTGGACTGACTTGTCAGGGAAGCAGCGATGGTTGCTGCCTAATTCATATGTGCTCCCTGTTGTTACCATGGCCCACGGCCCGGCGCACATTAGTGCCAAAGGAATATGCAAGTTACTGGACCCAGTTTGGCAGAATGATAATATCGCTAAGGCAGCCACGCACCTAGTGAAGCATTGTATCATTTGTCCGAAGCATAACCCTGGGAAAGGTACCGCTACACCCGCTGGTAACTTTGCACTGCCTTCCTTCCCTTTTGAGGTTCTCCAGATGGATTTCATCGAAATGGAACGGGTTAATACCCTAAAGTATGTGCTAGTAGTGATCTGCGCATTCAGTAAATGGATTAAGGCTTACCCCACTAAAGATAATACAGCTATGGCGACGGCGAAGGCACTTCTAAAAGAGTACTTCCCGCGCTATGGGTTGCCACGCGTGATATGGAGTGACAACGGAAGTCACTTCAATGCAAAAGTCATTGAATTAGTGTGCACAGGTTTGCATATTAAGCAGAAGTTTCATGCAGCGAATCACCCCCAGTCAGCAGGTCTGGTTGAGAAGTACAATGGTACTCTTAAACTGAAGCTTGCAAAGATTCAAGAAAGCACAGGACTGCAATGGCCAGCGTTACCCTTAGCTTTATTATCTACCAGAGCGACAGCGCATTCTAGAACAGGGTTGTCCCCGTATGAGGTGGTCTTCGGACACCCTGCAAATGTTTGGGGCGTCCCAAGACCCAAGCGCTTTTCCGAGATAGAGTACCCCCTGCTTGTAGACTATCTGTATGAATTGTCTAAAGATCTTCGTTCTCTTCACCAACAGATACAAGCCACGCTGCAGCCAGTACCAGAGGGGCCCGGGCATCAAATACAGCCCGGCGATTTTGTGCTCTTCCGCAACTTTCAACGGAAAAGCTGTTTGGAGCCGAGGTGGAAAGGGCCTCGCCTCGCCCTTCTTGCCACCCGTACAGCGGTGAAAGTAGACAGCAGAAAGCACTGGATCCATGGGTCGCACGTTAAACGGATACCTCTATTGCTCCCGTACGACCGTTGGGTCAACGAAGGCATTGGTGATCAGGAGTGTGAGAAGGTGCCACGCTTCATTCCCTTCTCTGATGCCCGGGTGAGGTGGGCGCAGACGGATGAAGAAAGTGATGCAGTTCTGTCCGAGGCGATCCCACCAGAGTTAAGGGCCGCCCGGATAACACCGTCTCTAATACACCGGAATCTGAGTCTCGATACCCATCTGATCCGGAGTTTCTGCCCCTTTTTGTTGATGAAACAGTGCCTGGAATAACGAAATATAATCTGAGGCCCGAAAGGACGGTGCACCAGCCGAACAGTCTAGGAGTTAGGGAAGGACTTGAGCTTAGGGCGAAGGCGCTGTGCCTAAGGTGATACAAAAGGGGATGATGGACGGAACGCTTGAGCCAATCAAACACTCACCCCCAGTCAACTGATCTGGGTTTAATCCATCATCATTCTTTAGCTCACTCCACCACCCCAGTTCAGACATGGCCATATGCAAATCAGTCTGACACTGTGCCTCATGGGAACAGTCCAGCCCGAACTGCCAAGCCATGTCTTCCCTGGACCGGAACAAGCATCCTAGGACCGGTTTCTGGCATTTCAGCCGTCATCAGCCAGGCTTGCTTGAATCCAGTGGCAAAGTGAGCAAGGGACCCACGTCTGGGCATACCCCCGCCAACTTAGGGCGACCAAAGCGATACAAAAGGGGATGATGGACAGAACGCTTGAGCCAATCAAACACTCACCCCCAGTCAACTGATCTGGGTTTAATCCATCATCATTCTTTAGCTCACTCCACCACCCCAGTTCAGACATGGCCATATGCAAATCAGTCTGACCCTGTGCCTCATGGGAACAGTCCAGCCCGAACTGCCAAGCCATGTCTTCCCTGGACCGGAAACAAGCATCCTAGGACCGGTTTCTGGCATTTCAGCCGTCATCAGCCAGGCTTGCTTGAATCCAGTGGCAAAGTGAGCAAGGGACCCACGTCTGGGCATACCCCCGCCAACTTAGGGCGACCAAAGCGATACAAAAGGGGATGATGGACGGAACGCTTGAGCCAATCAAACACTCACCCCCAGTCAACTGATCTGGGTTTAATCCATCATCATTCTTTAGCTCACTCCACCACCCCAGTTCAGACATGGCCATATGCAAATCAGTCTGACCCTGTGCCTCATGGGAACAGTCCAGCCCGAACTGCCAAGCCATGTCTTCCCTGGACCGGAAACAAGCATCCTAGGACCGGTTTCTGGCATTTCAGCCGTCATCAGCCAGGCTTGCTTGAATCCAGTGGCAAAGTGAGCAAGGGACCCACGTCTGGGCATACCCCCGCCAACTTAGGGCGACCAAAGCGATACAAAAGGGGATGATGGACGGAACGCTTGAGCCAATCAAACACTCACCCCCAGTCAACTGATCTGGGTTTAATCCATCATCATTCTTTAGCTCACTCCACCACCCCAGTTCAGACATGGCCATATGCAAATCAGTCTGACCCTGTGCCTCATGGGAACAGTCCAGCCCGAACTGCCAAGCCATGTCTTCCCTGGACCGGAAACAAGCATCCTAGGACCGGTTTCTGGCATTTCAGCCGTCATCAGCCAGGCTTGCTTGAATCCAGTGGCAAAGTGAGCAAGGGACCCACGTCTGGGCATACCCCCGCCAACTTAGGGCGACCAAAGCGATACAAAAGGGGATGATGGACGGGCAGCTTGAGCCAATCAAACACTCACCCCCAGTCAACTGATCTGGGTTTAATCCATCATCATTCTTTAGCTCACTCCACCACCCCAGTTCAGACATGGCCATATGCAAATCAGTCTGACCCTGTGCCTCATGGGAACAGTCCAGCCCGAACTGCCAAGCCATGTCTTCCCTGGACCGGAAACAAGCATCCTAGGACCGGTTTCTGGCATTTCAGCCGTCATCAGCCAGGCTTGCTTGAATCCAGTGGCAAAGTGAGCAAGGGACCCACGTCTGGGCATACCCCCGCCAACTTAGGGCGACCAAAGCGATACAAAAGGGGATGATGGACGGAACGCTTGAGCCAATCAAACACTCACCCCCAGTCAACTGATCTGGGTTTAATCCATCATCATTCTTTAGCTCACTCCACCACCCCAGTTCAGACATGGCCATATGCAAATCAGTCTGACCCTGTGCCTCATGGGAACAGTCCAGCCCGAACTGCCAAGCCATGTCTTCCCTGGACCGGAAACAAGCATCCTAGGACCGGTTTCTGGCATTTCAGCCGTCATCAGCCAGGCTTGCTTGAATCCAGTGGCAAAGTGAGCAAGGGACCCACGTCTGGGCATACCCCCGCCAACTTAGGGCGACCAAAGCGATACAAAAGGGGATGATGGACGGAACGCTTGAGCCAATCAAACACTCACCCCCAGTCAACTGATCTGGGTTTAATCCATCATCATTCTTTAGCTCACTCCACCACCCCAGTTCAGACATGGCCATATTCAAATCAGTCTGACCCTGTGCCTCATGGGAACAGTCCAGCCCGAACTGCCAAGCCATGTCTTCCCTGGACCGGAAACAAGCATCCTAGGACCGGTTTCTGGCATTTCAGCCGTCATCAGCCAGGCTTGCTTGAATCCAGTGGCAAAGTGAGCAAGGGACCCACGTCTGGGCATACCCCCGCCAACTTAGGGCGACCAAAGCGATACAAAAGGGGATGATGGACGGGCACGCTTGAGCCAATCAAACACTCACCCCCAGTCAACTGATCTGGGTTTAATCCATCATCATTCTTTAGCTCACTCCACCACCCCAGTTCAGACATGGCCATATGCAAATCAGTCTGACCCTGTGCCTCATGGGAACAGTCCAGCCCGAACTGCCAAGCCATGTCTTCCCTGGACCGGAAACAAGCATCCTAGGACCGGTTTCTGGCATTTCAGCCGTCATCAGCCAGGCTTGCTTGAATCCAGTGGCAAAGTGAGCAAGGGACCCACGTCTGGGCATACCCCGCCAACTTAGGGCGACCAAAGCGATACAAAGGGGATGATGGACGGAACGCTTGAGCCAATCAAACACTCACCCCCAGTCAACTGATCTGGGTTTAATCCATCATCATTCTTGAGCTCACTCCACCACCCCAGTTCAGACATGGCCATATGCAAATCAGTCTGACCCTGTGCCTCATGGGAACAGTCCAGCCCGAACTGCCAAGCCATGTCTTCCCTGGACCGGAAACAAGCATCCTAGGACCGGTTTCTGGCATTTCAGCCGTCATCAGCCAGGCTTGCTTGAATCCAGTGGCAAAGTGAGCAAGGGACCCACGTCTGGGCATACCCCCGCCAACTTAGGGCGACCAAATCGATACAAAAGGGGATGATGGACGGAACGCTTGAGCCAATCAAACACTCACCCCCAGTCAACTGCTCTGGGTTTAATCCATCATCATTCTTTAGCTCACTCCACCACCCCAGTTCAGACATGGCCATATGCAAATCAGTCTGACCCTGTGCCTCATGGGAACAGTCCAGCCCGAACTGCCAAGCCATGTCTTCCCTGGACCGGAAACAAGCATCCTAGGACCGGTTTCTGGCATTTCAGCCGTCATCAGCCAGGCTTGCTTGAATCCAGTGGCAAAGTGAGCAAGGGACCCACGTCTGGGCATACCCCCGCCAACTTAGGGCGACCAAAGCGATACAAAAGGGGATGATGGACGGAACGCTAGAGCCAATCAAACACTCACCCCCAGTCAACTGATCTGGGTTTAATCCATCATCATTCTTTAGCTCACTCCACCACCCCAGTTCAGACATGGCCATATGCAAATCAGTCTGACCCTGTGCCTCATGGGAACAGTCCAGCCCGAACTGCCAAGCCATGTCTTCCCTGGACCGGAAAAAAGCATCCTAGGACCGGTTTCTGGCATTTCAGCCGTCATCAGCCAGGCTTGCTTGAATCCAGTGGCAAAGTGAGCAAGGGACCCACGTCTGGGCATACCCCCGCCAACTTAGGGCGACCAAAGCGATACAAAAGGGGATGATGGACCGGAGCGCTTGAGCCAATCAAACACTCATCCCCAGTCAACTGATCTGGGTTTAATCCATCATCATTCTTTAGCTCACTCCACCACCCCAGTTCAGACATGGCCATATGCAAATCAGTCTGACCCTGTGCCTCATGGGAACAGTCCAGCCCGAACTGCCAAGCCATGTCTTCCCTGGACCGGAAACAAGCATCCTAGGACCGGTTTCTGGCATTTCAGCCGTCATCAGCCAGGCTTGCTTGAATCCAGTGGCAAAGTGAGCAAGGGACCCACGTCTGGGCATACCCCCGCCAACTTAGGGCGACCAAAGCGAAACAAAGGGGATGATGGACGGAACGCTTGAGCCAATCAAACACTCACCCCCAGTCAACTGATCTGGGTTTAATCCATCATCATTCTTTAGCTCACTCCACCACCCCAGTTCAGACATGGCCATATGCAAATCAGTCTGACCCTGTGCCTCATGGGAACAGTCCAGCCCGAACTGCCAAGCCATGTCTTCCCTGGACCGGAAACAAGCATCCTAGGACCGGTTTCTGGCATTTCAGCCGTCATCAGCCAGGCTTGCTTGAATCCAGTGGCAAAGTGAGCAAGGGATCCACGACTGGGCATACCCCCGCCAACTTAGGGCAACCAAAGCGATACAAAAGGGGATGATGGACGGAGCAGCTTGAGCCAATAAAACACTCACCCCCAGTCAACTGATCTGGGTTTAATCCATCATCATTCTTTAGCTCACTCCACCACCCCAGTTCAGACATGGCCATATGCAAATCAGTCTGACCCTGTGCCTCATGGGAACAGTCCAGCCCGAACTGCCAAGCCATGTCTTCCCTGGACCGGAAACAAGCATCCTAGGACCGGTTTCTGGCATTTCAGCCGTCATCAGCCAGGCTTGCTTGAATCCAGTGGCAAAGTGAGCAAGGGACCCACGTCTGGGCATACCCCGCCAACTTAGGGCGACCAAAGCGATACAAAAGGGGATGATGGACGGAACGCTTGAGCCAATCAAACACTCACCCCCAGTCAACTGATCTGGGTTTAATCCATCATCATTCTTTAGCTCACTCCACCACCCCAGTTCAGACATGGCCATATGCAAATCAGTCTGACCCTGTGCCTCATGGGAACAGTCCAGCCCGAACTGCCAAGCCATGTCTTCCCTGGACCGGAAACAAGCATCCTAGGACCGGATTCTGGCATTTCAGCCATCATCAGCCAGGCTTGCTTGAATCCAGTGGCAAAGTGAGCAAGGGACCCACGTCTGGGCATACCCCGCCAACTTAGGGCGACCAAAGCGATACAAAAGGGGATGATGGATGGAACGCTTGAGCCAATCAAACACTCACCCCCAGTCAACTGATCTGGGTTTAATCCATCATCATTCTTTAGCTCACTCCACCACCCCAGTTCAGACATGGCCATATGCAAATCAGTCTGACCCTGTGCCTCATGGGAACAGTCCAGCCCGAACTGCCAAGCCATGTCTTCCCTGGACCGGAAACAAGCATCCTAGGACCGGTTTCTGGCATTTCAGCCGTCATCAGCCAGGCTTGCTTGAATCCAGTGGCAAAGTGAGCAAGGGACCCACGTCTGGGCATACCCCCGCCAACTTAGGGCGACCAAAGCGATACAAAAGGGGATGATGGACGGAACGCTTGAGCCTAAGGTGCCAGTATTAGACTAGGGCGAACTACACTGGTGCACTGCCTTGGACACTGGACAGGATAGTTGAGGGCATTTGCCCAGGAGGGAGGTTGCCCTATCCTGAAAGAAGAAAGATTTGTTTTTTTTTCTGCAAGGGCTGCGATCGCGCAGCTCCTCCATGGGAGTGCTTCATAGCACCGTCGTTGATGAACAATAGGAGCCTGCCAGAGAGGCTCTAGACGGACGCTGGGTTATTAGTGCCCTCTGGTACTGTTGTTGCAATAGTGGCTCTAGCCAGTGAATTTTCTTTCCCTTGTGACACCTATAATCTGCCCTTGAAGTTTTCTAAATGTACCCCTTTGGTCGTCCTATCCCTGATCAGGAGCAGCCCTTTGCGGCTCCACGTCCCACTCCAGATGGTCCTGTTTGGTCCTCTTGGTCCCCCAAGACTAAAATAGTGTTTGTGGTAATAATTATGCTTTCTCTGATATTTGTATTTGGGGTGCTGTTTATCCTGGAAGAAAAATATCCTGTGCATGCCTAGATAAGTACTACACCTGCCCCTCCTGAACATATTTTTGCTACCTTAGCACCTCACAAAGAACAACACCGGAAGTCCTATAAGGACAATGTTTTTATTCAGACGTTGCATCAAACGCATGCTGTTTATAATACAACGAAATGTTGGGTGTGTGGTTTGCTATTTTCTGTCATGCACCGAAGTGAGAACCTGCTGCCTATGCCTCTATCTCATGTTAATAGCTGTGAAGGATGGTTTACCTTACTTAGCTTGATTCGCTCATTCTCTCAACCAGACTCCTTGGAACGCAGAAGCACCAGTTCCCGCTCTCTGACAATGAATGTCTACTCTCAGCATAGGTCCCCACCTGATGTTTTCCCTGGAGATGTGCGGTTCAATCGAGTATTCTTAAGCTCTTGCCTCAGAGCAGCAGATCGAGGTAGAAAGGTAAACAGAACAGGGATGGATAGAGATTCAATATATCTGAATATTACCAATCCTTCCAAGCCCGCAATGTCACTGAAGATAAGCCCATACCCCTGGCGGTGGTAGACGTATTGGCCCATTTTTGTGTTCAAGGGGCGGGAGACATAGCGGTGGGAGACAGTAGATGCAACACCACTTCCATATTGAGAATGCCCAAAAGTCTGCCCCTGATCCCACCACCTAATGTTTATTTTGTTTGTGGTGCTCGTGGCTATGTGTGGCTACCTGAGGGATGGTCTGGGTGGTGCTACCCTTCTTACCTCCTTTCCCCAGTCTATATAGCCCCTCCCAACTACCACAAAACTCATCGCTTGCAGCGTAGGAGTGCCCCAGCACCCCGATTTAAGAGAGTTGTTAATCCAGACGATATTAATCAGACAGATACCTCCCTACAGCAATTCACTGACATAATGAAGGGCATTCTGCCATTCTGCGGTCCCATGTTCAATAGTCGTAATATTCGTCGCCTTGCTAGAGTAGTTGAGGGAGTTATTAACACTACTGCCGGTATACTGACTAATATTACAGTCGAGCTTCAGGCTACGAGGCTCGTTTCTCTTCAAAATCGGATGGTTTTAGATGTCATTCTGGCTCATTGGGGTGGAGCCTGTCGCGTCATCGGCAGCAGCTGCTGTGTGTACATCCCTGATAGTGCCCCTAATGTGCACTCCGCAATACAGAAATTACACAGACTTGCTTCAGATATCCATCAGGATAATGGTTCATGGTCCCTCACAGGGTGGCTCTGGGGTCTGATGACATCATGGGGTTGGAAGAAATTACTTGTCCTAATAGCCATCGCAGGAGTCATCTTTACCTGTTGCTTATGCATTAATTGCCTTCCAGCCTGTTGCACCTATTGTATGAGTATACTTACCCCTACCCCTACATTGCCAAGACGTGACAACAAGATTTCTGTTATGATGATGCAGGAAATTCAGGATATGATGCTGATAGATGAGGGCATCTTTGAGTATTAGGTGATTTCAATGCTCATGTGTTGCTTGTTTTTCCCTTGTAACATGAGTGACTATGCAATTTCTTCCTCCCCCTTAGAATTGTAAAGACCCTACCGGATAGCGAATAAAGCATTTAGCCACCCATGCTAAAAGGAGGGTCTGTTAGGTTTCAAATTCACATCCCTGCAGCGCACTCATCTCACGTTATATTAGGTTAGCAATGTGTGGCTAAATAGATGCCATTTGTATCCACGTTATGCAACCCACTGAGTTATCCCCATAATGCGCAGGCTTCAGTTAGCGAGTGTGACTCCATTTTGCTTTTCGTAATCCTTATTAGGCTGCTTAGACTGTGCCTGAGTTAGGCCTCATTGCTCATCTTGCTTGCCTCAGCAGAACACTGTATTTCGTTATTATTTTTTCTTTCTGTTCAAGGCTGTTTCTCGACTTACTAATGAATGGGCTGTTCTGCCCTCGCATACTTATCCGAATGTGTAGTTTCTGCTCCCACGTTAGGAGATGCTGAGACCCAGCACTGTGGCCTTGGATTCCTGATAAAATGTACCCATCTGGCAGGTGTTAGCTCATCCTACTGTGCCTCTTTGTTCATGATCGGCCCAAGCCGGTAGTTTTCCATTATGGGCGTGGTTGGGGGTTTCTCGAGAGGAATGATTACTCAGTGTGAGCTGTTGGGGGGTCAGTCCCTTGGCAGACATCTTAGGGTGCAGGTCAAGATGGACTCCTCTGCAGAGCATTGCTAATAAAATGTAAGTTTGCATTCTCTACTGTTTGACCGACTCTTCATTCTTGGGAAGGCATAGCAGGTGGTTGTGAGAAAACCTGAGTGGCCCTAGAGGGCCACTTCCTTCAGAAACATTGGCACCTTCTCACGGACATACCTAGCTTGAAAGAGACTATAGCTCCTAGACCCAGAGTGACGTACAGAAGGGGAAAAAACCTGAGAAATTGGTTATTGCCTAGCTATATCATCACACCCAGGACGGACACTTGGTTGTCCCATACAACCAAGGGTTTTTTCACCTGCAAAGACTGCAATGTATGCAGACTAGGGAAGGACAACATTAAAACTTTCAGTTTCAACACCGGCAGAATATATGATATCACTCAACTGATTAACTGCAAGACAAAGTATGTCACCTATATCGTGGGCTGGCCGTGTAACAAGATTTACGTGGGCAGTACCATTAGGCCATTGAAAATGAGAATCCAAGAGCACGTACGTGTGATACGCAATGGAGATCTCAGATACCCCCTCACTTACCACATGCAGGAAAATCATGCAAATTGCAGTGGTGTCTGGTTTATGGGAATTGACCATACACCAGCCAATCCCAGAGGGGGGATAGGGAGTTGTCCCTAAGACAGAATGAGGCGGGCTGGATCTGTAAATTACGCAGTGTGGAATATGGTCATAACAGTAATGAAGAGCTACACTATTTCCTGTAAGAACATGGTCATTACTTTAGACTCTGCCTGCTCTCCCCCTGCGAATATGCTGGATGACATGAACAGAGGATATAGATTTTGCCATGCATGATAAATCTCATGTATTTTACATCTTGCACAGGCTGATACATAGCTGATATGTGCCCCTAACATATGTAAACATCTCATATATTACAGTCTCTATTACCCTCCTGTTGCGTTTGCAGTGAAAAAAATTACTTGAGTGCATATATGTGCAAAAAAACATGTTGCTGCGCAATGTACATTATGATTATTGACATGATCATGATATCTTATATTTGCACACTGGGTGTCCTCTCCTGTTTCTTCCTGATCCTTTTTGTTTATTTTATATTTATATGTATTTTTATATTATTTTATTTATTTTTCCACACTTTATGGCCTCTCCTTATCTGCACATCCATATCGTTTTGCTCATTTCGAGGGGTACATCATGCAAGCATAGGATATCTAGAGTCCTTCTTGGTTGCCTTTACAGCTATCAAACCATTCCAAGATGGTGCCCACTATGCTTGCACTTTTCGGCTCCTCACTCATCGTTGGTTTGTAACACAAGTGGGATTATCCACCTTGTTTTGAACCTCACAGGCTGTGGGGCATTACAATGTTGTCATTATACACTTATAAGCTGACCGCAGGTATTGATGTTGTTTGCAGTACGAGGGTTTCATATTAATACCCGAATCGGCACTTAACTTTTCAATATGGCGGCCATCAAAGTATGCCGAGTTTGGGGTGACTCACCGTGTCATGGGATTCTTTGCCATTCCCTAATATGACTCAAGTTAAACATCTTTTCGTTTTTCCCCTTGGATGGGATCTGACATATTTTTTTTAATTAATTTACACATAAATTTTTCACCCGTACCTGACCGCCTAATAAGGTTTATTGTGCCCATATTGTGCCCACTTAATATGGATTGGGAATTCTATGACTAACTTTATATTCCCGGTGTTCTCTTGCCTCCTTATCAGGGGAATTTACGCTAAAATTAGTTTATGTACTCTTTTCCAAGATGGTGGCCATTTTATACTGCTACGGCACTCCTGTGTGCCTGCAGCACTGGGACACACCCTCCACAGCTGTCCCGCGTTTGTAATTAACCGCGGGCTTTAAAAATGGTGAGGCTATGTGGTGTCAGTCTCTCCCGATGACACTGCGGAAGGAGGCGAGACTTCGTTGCGGCTCCCCACACTTATTATGGTAGGTTCCTCAGTGTGTGTGTTGCTTTGTTCACATACCACATGGGGTGGGAAGAGGTTCCCCCCGGATTCTATATGGCTATCAAATAAGGAAGGGACTTCCCTTCTGTCTCTGCCATGATTGTGGGTGACCAGGGGTGGGAGAGGTAGGAGTTCACTGCTTTCTCCTTTATTCTTTCCTGGTATCCATTTTTTGTGGTCCCAGGGTCCACAAAATAATTTTAAATGTATATAAATGCCGTCTAATCCTAAGGGCACACTATTGAGTAACATTTTGCTATTTTGACGTGACAAATATACTTTGGTGTGGGCATGAATTATTAAGGCTGGTGGACGTCCATATATTTTAAATGTATCATCAAAATCTTTGGGGCATTGATATCAGCTCCATGAATGATACTTTCATCAATTTTACTTATAGGTGTGGAACTCTTAATTGCTTCTGATTTGGCCTGCCCCATATGTGTGTGACCAAACGAATCCTTTTATTTGGACACTTTTTGAGTCCGGTTTTTACTACCAATACATAGTACTGCTTCATTCAGACTAAGTGAGTATCAGATATTATATTGGATATGCCCTCATGCCATATACTCATATAGAATATTTTCTTGGGATATTGAAACATGTTATTTTTCTCCTTTGCCCAGATAGATTGGATACGGAGTGCTCTATTTCCATATGCTGGATATAATCATTTATCTTGGATACCCTGACGTAATATGTTAGGAGTGCCTTGCATATGGTGGGTATTATTTATTGCCTTACTTGTCCTTTGGAACCGTCATTGCTCTATGGTCCTCTTCTCACTGGCTTGTTTTCTCGGGACCACTTATCTATATCCATGCTCATGTGGCTACTTCCAATATAGGGACTTCCCATATATTATGAATGTTCGCTGTTTTCACAACTGATTGCTGCCACTGTCACCGGCTATGTTTCTGTTTGCTTTTTTGGTGCTTGGCTGCCTTTCGCCACAAAAAACTTCCACTTTTAAGTCTATCTCGTCCTTCTTAATCTGTATCCCTGGAGTCTTGCTTTTGCCCAGGGACACTCTAAAACCTTTTCGGACTCCTCATCAAATCATTTTTCCTGATGGAGAGTACAATAGTGTCTTATACTATATGGTAATGATACGGTTTTTGGATATAACTATTTTTATTGTAAAAACATTGTTGTACAGAGTTTTGTCTTGGTGAGTCATTGTTGATGTTTTCACTGTTTATGTTGCATATCTACTGAAAAAATTCTTTGTGTAGTACTTTTTTCAGAGTTTCACATATGCAGAGTCAGTCCTGTCATAATGTAATTGTTTCTTGGTCATACTGTATAGGCTGTGTCTTTCTAAATGTTTTTAAATGTTTTTTATTGTACTGTTTTTTGTGTATATATCTGTTATTTTACAGCCCTGAAGAAGTCCATTGCTTTGGACGAAACGCGTTGGCTGTTCTACTGAATTTGATATGTTTAAATTAACTAAGAATAAATAAAGGAAGATTTGAAGACCAACCTTGGACACAGACTTTATAACTTTTGTGCTAATGTTCATTAAGTGGTGCACCGTTTGCTTCTGTTTTGTTAAACATTGTTAAATCCAGTAGAGGACTGCACTGTGACAGTGGGTGCGTACACCGTGTGCACTCGTTATTTGGGTATTTCCCATTGTTTATTTTAAATAGGGGATAGCAGGTTAGGTGCTAGTTTCTTGTAGGGTTCCACTGTCAATGATTGCATGCTCAACTCTCGGGTAGCTTGGCTCAGAGCAGTCATGCTTGACTCTGAGGCAATGTGTAATGTATTTGCACAACACTTTAAACAGTAAAATGGTGAAAACACCACATAAAAAGTATCCCAAACAAGGTTCGAAAAATTGAGCAGAATTTAATAAATACAAGACTAGAACCAGACTTATGAATTTTTAAAGACTAAACTGCAATATAGCGCCTAAAAGCATAAAGTGCCAACAGCGGCTATCTGGTCACGCTGGATGGGTCAAAGTCAAAAGTTTTGGCCAACCGTGATAGTGTCGGATACACTCCCACATTAGTCCCTCTGAAGGTTTACCTTCTCAGGTTTTATGCCAAGAGTCCAGTTCGCATTGGAGAAGGTCTCAGGGAGAAAGGAGAGCATCACTGGCAGTGGTCGGCGTGGTGCAGGCCATGCGTTGCATATGGACAGGATGGTGCTTCGCATTGGCGGTCCTCCACAGGCGATCGATGCTTGCTGTGCGAAGAACAGGCTAGTGGCTGCTCGCCCTGAATTTCGGTGCCAGCAGCGAGGTTCCGGTGCGAACAGGCCCATTCGCGAAGAGCCCAAAACTTTGATTAAAGAGCCCATGAGCCACACCAAAGGTCTTGGACCTGAGAGGCACCACTTGGGGGTGAGGAACCTGCTGCAGCTGGGTCCAGGAGCTGGTTGGGGAGCCTTTTATGTCCCTGAGGCTCAGATCAGAAGGGCAGCAGACTGGCCCTCTGAGTCTCACTGGGGTCCTGGGTTCAAGATAAAGTTGCAGGTCCAGTTCTTCCCCAGGCAAGAGAGCAGCAGGCAGCAGGTCAGCACAGCAAGGCAGCAGTTTCTTCAGAGCAGCTGTCAAGCAGAGTGTCAGTCCTTGTAGCAGCACAGCAGCCCTTCTTCCTGGCAGAGTATCCACAGGTCCAGAAAAGTACTGAAGAGTTGGTGTCGGATGTCCAGTATTTATACCCAGTTGTAGTTTGGAGAGGGTGAGAAGCTTTTATAGGTTTCCATTTGAAGTCCCCAGGCACCCTGCCTTCCTTGCCCTGGCTTCAGACTAACCCAGGGGTATGCAGCCCTTTGAGTGGAGGCAGGAAACAGCCTCTTTAGGTTCAAGTGGGGCTGTGCCCAGGTCCTCCCTCCCATCCTGCCAGTGACGGCCAATCCAGGCACAACTAAACTCCCTATTATGTGTGGCTGTCTAGGAGGAATACACAAAGCTCAACTCTCAGCTACACTCAGTCCTATGACCAAAGACAGGCTACAGGCACTAAATGTCTAGAGCATGGAAATGCCAACTTTCTAAAAGTGGCATTTTTGGAATTGCAATTTAAAATCCACCTTTACCATAAGTTAGGATTTTAAATTGTGATTCCAGAGACATCAAACATGAACTGGTTATCCCTTCTCATTTGGAAATTACATTTATAAAATGTAATAATAAGGATAAAGGAGACAATGCGGCCTTGATCCTACTGGAGCTTTTGGACACTTTTGATACGGTTGACCACCCCTTCCTGGTAAACTGTCTAGAAAGCATTGGTGGATCTGCACTTAGATTGCTAAAATCCTTTCTGTCTAATTGAAGGCAATCAGTGAAGTTGGACGGCTTTACATCTGATCCCTTTTCGCTACCATGTGGGGTTCCACCAGGCTCCTCACTTAGTCCTACTTTATTTAATGCTTACATCACCCTCTGTTTAGACTGGTGCGTTCTTTCGGGTTCTGGGTTATATCTTACGCAAATGACACCCAAATTGTGGTATCAGTGTCCACTGACCCCAACAAAGTGGCCAAGGATTTCAGATCATCTATGTTGATGATTGTCACCTGAATGAGTAAGAACTTTAAAAAAATACATTCAGATAAGACAAAAGTGCTTTTATTTTGCAGAGACCACTCTTTCTGGAACTCTTCCTGGTGGTCGTCCAAGCTCGGGCCCCTCCCCTGTTCAAAAGGCCAAAAATCTGGGAGTCACTTTTGACTCAAATCTTACATTCCTGGACCACTCTAAGCAGGTGAGATCAGCTTGTTTACTAATGTTAAAAATCATTAAAAAAATCTTATCTTTTATTTCTATGGAACTTAGAAAAACAGTCATACTAGCTCTTGTCATATCCCTAATAAACTACTGCAATGCTCTCCAATTACACGCTCAGTCTTGCATTCTGAACAAACTACAAACCATTCAAAATGTGGCGGCCAGAGTCCTCAAAAACCTTCCCAAGTTCTGTTTAGCATCCAAAGCAATCAGAGACCTTCATTGGTTGCCCCATTAAGGCAAGAATCAAATTTAAGGCTCTATGCTGGGCCCATAAGGCACTGCATCAAGTAGAGTCCCGCATTCTACAGACCACTTTTAAATTGTACACTCCCACTCATACTCTTGGATCTAGTATCATCAGGCAGGTTTGTGTACCAAGAATAAAAGAGGTCAATGGGGAGGAAGAAGTTTCTTTTATTCCTCCTCCAATTGGTGAAACTCCCTCCTGTCTCATCTCAGAGAGAAATCCAATCACTCAATATTTAGGAAGGAACTTAAACATAACTTTTTAGTAATTCACATCAATAGAGGTCTTGGTAGGCCAACAATTTGCAGGCCTCTATCTTGATCACTCTAAATAGGGTATAATGACACTCACACCAAAATATATATGGTAACTACGCTCTTTATAAAACATATTAACATTAACTTAAGCAAGCTACAATGTTATCCCATGAGAGAGATAGGCCTTGCAGTAGTGAAAACCTAATTTAAGAGTTTTTTTTACTACCGGGACATGAAAAACTTAAAATTATATATCCTATGTTTTATATACATAGCACCCTGCCCTCTCGGCTTCCCAGGGCCTACTGTACGAGTGACCTATATGTTTCCAAAAGCAAGATTTGGGCTTGGCAAAAGGTTTATTTTGCAAGGTTGAATTAGTAGTTTAAAGGTGCACACACAGACTTGGCAATGGCAGGCCTGAGACATGTCTAAAGGGCTACTTAAGTGGGTGGCACAATTAGTGCTGCAGGCCCATTAGCAGCATGTAATTTACAGGCCCTGGGTACATGTAGTACCACTTACTAGGCACTCATCAATAAATTAAATCTGCCAATTGGGGACAAGCCAATATTGGCATGTTTGAAGGAGTGAGAACATGCACTTCAGCACTGGTTACCAATGGTAAAATGCTCAGAGTCCTAATGACAGAAAAAACGAGATCAGAAAAAATGGAGGTGTAAGGCTGACAGGTCTAACACCTGATCTGATTTAAAATATGAATTTCAAGCAGTTGAGTAAAGGGCACTGACCCAAAAGGATCAATGACTGAATGATATGAGTGAATGGCCCACCTGGTGTATATGCTGGTTGTTGATCGCAAGAGCTCCTGCAACCTGATTAAGTTATCTGTAGCTATAGGTAAAAGCAGCTGATCACTGGTTAATGGGACCAAGGAGGTTTGAAGATTCATTGAAAGATTTAGCAGCAGTCCCAATTCCACACGGCTTGGGTCTAAAACAACGTGTGGGGCAGAGTTATGGAGTGAAATATACAGAAGCCTCTCTTTTGTGTAAGTTTTTATGATCTCTTCTGTCTGCTCTGCACTCAACTCACACGCTCGCTTGACTTTTATCCAGGGTAGGTGCAAGTAATCTTCCATGACTTCTGCACAGCTAACCGTCATTGCATACAATAAAGTAATTATTTTTTATTTTAAATTATGAGTGTTGAAATCAAATCTACTGTAAGCAGTGAACAGCACTTGAATGACCAAAACAATATTGTGCTCATTGTTTGCCAAATTTAGATTGTGAATTATCAGTGTGGGAGGCAGGATTACTAGTTGGAAAGCAAACAACTCTTTGGGCACATATATTTATTGTGAAAATATTCCTTAAAGTGTTGCTTATTCTCTTCTATGACAGTGATCAGTAGACTATTGATCACATAAATTATATTTATTATGAAACTTATCAGGCAAGCGCAAAGCAAACATTACTTGTATTAAATCTCAAGACGGTACTCTCCCACCAGTCATCTGAGGAAGTGTGACTGAAACTATCTTTGACTTTAAAATCATACCCATGCTTTGCAAGAATTATCTCCAGGATTACATTTAGTCAAACATTAAGAATGTGTGGGAGTTAGCAGGTTAATTTTAGGGAAACATTTGTGAGATTATTTTGGGAGACCACAGTTTTTACATGTGACAAATCTATAAGTGGATACTCTTAATTAACTTTAATACTGTTGTCATTAAGCTATAAAGGACCATTAGGGTTGATCCAAGACTCTTGTTCTGATGGGATAAGCAGTTTGCCAGCATGAAGCAGTAAGATGATACAAATTGATTTTAAGAATTACAATGGATTGTTTTCATTTATGTTTGGGATGAATGAACCATTGTTATAACTATTTTAAAATATGAGTGCACAGGATGAGACAATCCTAACCAAAAGAGAGAGGCCTTATCAACAAAGAGAGGAATAACCCCAAGTCTGTAGCCAGTGCCATATACTAACACTATCCTTTACTGAATTCAGATTGTCAATTGTGAAGGATGTTTTTTTAAGAGTTTAAGTTAAGAGGTAGTAACCTTATGAACAAAGCCTGGATAGTTGAGTTTGGTCAGTATCTGTAATTCAAAACCATCTTTCAGTTAGTGGGAGCGAATAATATGTATATACTTGTGGTACAGGAACTAATATGATAGTACAGTTAACAGGTAAATGGATTGCCCAATTAACTGAAAACTCATTTGAAACAAAGACTAGATCATCAATGTCCTCTGAGAAAAACAGGCCTAAGAAAAGAGAAATTGGGACAGTTTCAAAGAAAGAAATTAGTATAGAAAGTATTAGTAATAGAGTTTTAGATGGGACCTTGAATGTTTTCAGGGAGAAATAAGAGGATAAGAAAACGTCTTAATTTGTGTAGTATCATCCTCTAATATGGGTACAACGTCTGTGCAATAGAGTCAGGTTGGAGCAAAATTCCCCTTGAGAAAACATTAGTGCCTTAATTACATTTTTGACCAACCACAATAGGTTAGCATGCCTTGTTAAAACTGTCTTGTATTTTGTAGGAAAAGTAATCTCTATTACCTGAAAGAAAGGATTTTGGAAGAAAAGGATAATTTAGGGCTGTGAAAGCCTCGCTTTATTTATAACCCATGCAACGGGTTTTAATTTAACTGTAACTTCTAGTCATGAACACGAGGAAGCTGCTGAGAAACCAACGATTAAAAATGGCTACAAGCTTTAGTTGACATTCTACTGCAATAGCCATTCACAAATTGAAGTGTGCCAAAGACCCATTGAAGTACTCTGAGCACTCCTTTAGATGACATAGTCGAAGCACAACCCACATTTTCAAAAGAAAAATGGCCAGAAATCATCAAGTACAATCCAATACAGTTGAGGGATAAATAACATTAGGTCTATTTTAAGGATGATGCAAGAATACTAAAAACATATCAGCTGAATACCACTTTTATTTTAAGTAAGGTAGAAGAGATTTGGCTAAAGAAAATAAGTAATCATATATAGATGTAAAATCAATACAGTAAAAACAAATTAAAGCTTTGAACTATGCAGTTCAAAATTGCAAAAAACAAAAAATAAAAAATACGTTTGTTCCTAGAAAAAGATGCTGTAACACTGCATGCAGAATTACAGATAAAGTTGGGTATGTAAACTATTGGGTGCAATATTACCTCGGTTTTCACCAGACGACTAGAGAATAACCAAGGGGCACATGTTTTTGGGGCATTCATGTTTGCCTTTGCCACCAGTCGTGTCAACAAAATTCTGTTGATACAATCTTTCTAAGAAAAGAACTGGATATGTGGTGCTAAATCACAACTTCTGATCTTGGTCAGTTATTAACACCTTAAAACAAAAATGAAGGTTTACTCAATGCCTATGAGGGCCAAAATGACTACCAGGGGATATGTTTTCTTATACAAGTTGGATGCTTAAGTAAATACAAGCAGTCAATGAGCAGTAAATGTGGTGAAAGAAAATTCAAACAATTTTTTCTTCTTCAGTTTGCTATACAAGCCTAATTCTACAGATAAGCCGAATGCAAGCAGTCTCTGCCAGCCAGTAGCCAATAGGAGACTGTTGACTAAACTTTCTGGCAAATTCGGTTTTGAATGGATTCAAATCAGGTTCCCTTCATTAGTTAGAAAATGAAAGACGCATTTATTTTGATTTTTCCTTAGTGTATTAGTCCTTACACTCTTAACCTGTACCTTGAGGTTGAGAACCTGAGGAATACTTCTCAAGTAAGCATGGACAGAAAGATCCAAGGAAGCGAAAAGTGAAACAAGGTTTGAAAGTACCCTATTGGAGAAGCAGAACGTTCTGCATAGTTGACTTTTGCTCCTTGTTTCCTTTTTGAAGGACCCGATTTGACATATGAGGAGTCAGCATGAGTAGAAATACAATTGCTAGAAAAGTATTAAATGGGGGGCGTGGCTAGCGCCCAAGGGAAAAGGGGGCGTGGCTAGCGCCCAAGGGAAATGGCGGCTGGTCCCTGACTCTCCCGGGACGGCGGAGAAGGCGACGATCCTGGCGTGCTGCATATTGCCTGCTTGGACCCCACATTGAATGCCTAAGCATCGGAAGTGCTCCTGCTCATCATGAGAACCTTTTGAAACGCCGCAGCTGAATGTAAGCGGCAATTTTCCTCCTTTTGCGCAACACCGCGGCTTCGTCACGGAAGCGGCCGCCATCTTCGGTGAAGAATTTTTATTGCGCTACACCCGTGAGGGCTGTTCTATGTGTAAATAAATTGGGACTTTCAGCATGTTACAACATCTTGCTGCCATCAATACGAGGAATTCGGTTTTCTCTTCTGGTTTTTATTGGAATTCTTATCTGCAACATTACTGAAGAGAATGTGTCACTTCAAGTGTATGCTTTTCTTTTTGGCGCTCTGCAGCTTTCTGAACAGCTCTGGGGAACTCAGTATTTAAACTTTATTTTTTACCTGAGATAAGTTTGGTGACACCTCCTGCCCTATCACCTCAGCACATTGAGGAGTGTTACACTGAGGGTTGAGGCTTCCTCTCAACGCGTTTCCCTGCTGATACGACGTCGCCTCGGTTGCCCCTGTCTTTGTTAAAATGGTATACTCTGCTTCCAGTCTGTTTGTATGGGCAAACTTATGAAAGTTTTATCCTATCCACCGCCTTTGGATCGCAAACTTTCAACGCGCTCTAAATCCCGCTTGTACTGTTCCTCAATGGAAGATTCAACTAATACTTCGCCTAAGGGCGCCATAGCTTCCACCATTGTAGCTTCCTCTGGTACGAACAAAGCGCCAAGTAAACGTCTAAAGAAGGACCCTCCTTCTCCCCCCAAGCAACCATCTTCAGTCTCTATGGATTTGTTATTGGAGGAAATTAGAGCTCTTCGTCCATTTGTTGAGGAGACTAATTCTAAGCTTAAAATTCTGACGGACAGATGGTCAAGCCTGGAAGACAGAGTTACCACAGTGGAGCAGAACATTGAATCTTTAACTTCTGCCAGCAGTAAAATGGATGCCCTTCACTTTCAAGTGTCGACGCTCCAAGAGCAAGTCGAAAACTTGGAAAATAGAAACAGGCGAAACAATCTTCGCATATATGGATTATCAGAAGGCTCAGAGGGTCCAGACCCCATCAATTTCTTCAAATCCTTTCTTCCTAAAGTCCTTAATTTGCCTCAGGATACTCAGCTCAACATCCAATGAGCTGACCCTCTGGGCCCTGCTTCTGCTACGATTTCATTCACCGGGAGGAAACCGAGAGGAGTCATCTTATATTTTTTAGAATATACTGACTTGCTTAAGGTTCTCTCAGCTGCCAGAGCACCCAACCGTGTTACATGGACAGGCAATCCTCTGTTTTTTTCTCAGGACTATTCAAAGCCCACCGCTGATAGACGCAGAGACTTTTTGGCAATGAGACCACAGCTTCGCTCTCTTGGGGCACGTTATGGCCTTTTTCACCCATGCCTCTTCAAGGTGACCATTAACAATAAGACTACTACGTATGAGGACCCTATAAAGCTGAAAATTTTTCTCAACTCTTGCCATCCGGAGTTTATGGATACTTCCTCAACATCCTCATCGCATAACAAATAGTTGCTTTTATTCTTATCCTGCCGGAGTTCTCATTTTATCCTCATATATTGTTGTTGACTCTCTTTATGTTTAATTGTTTGAAGATATTGTTCCTCCTGGCTTGGTAGTTTTACCTCTTTCTTCCTCCTTGCAGGATTCGTTCCCTGGTTGTACTCCCCCTGTGTTATATTGCTCGTCGGTTCTCGTTCCTTCCCGCTTCCTGCTTGAAGTTAGGATACGTCATTCTTCCATGTGGCCTCTTCTCCCCCCACCTTACATGTGTCTTGGATTATTTGTAAGTATGTCATTTGTGTTTTCTTCATTGGCTCTTCCCCTATTTTTCTATCTTCATCTTTTTGCTTCTTTCTCCTTTTCATCATACCTACCCCTTTTTTCCTTCCCTCTTTCCTCCTTCTCTTTCTGAAGTTTCAAGGTTTACCTACATCTAATTACATCTTATTTGTATTTTTATGATATATGCATTAAGGCCGGTTCATTGTATTATTTATTTTGTTCCCTTGTTTTATGGCTTTAAAAATCATTACATGGAATGTGAAAGGTTTAAACTCCCCCATTAAGAGACAACGGGTAATATCTTACTTATCTAAGCTGGATGCTAAAATTGTTTTGTTGCAAGAAACCCATCTTACAGAGTCTGAGTCTTTAAAACTTAAGAATAATTGGGTTGGTGAAATCTTTTTCTCACCTGGTGATGGCAAAATAAAGGGTGTTATCACTCTAGTCCACAAAGCATTGAAGACCTCCCTTATTTCACAAGAGAGAGATGATGAAGGTAGATGGCTGTATACCATGTTAGAGATTGATGGTGTCTCGCTCTCTCTGTTTAATGTTTATGCCCCTACTTCTGGTGATGCTCCTTTTTGGTCCCGCTTACATCAACTGATTTCTAATCACTTTGCTAGCAATGTAATTCTAGCTGGGGATTGCAACCAAGTTTTTGACCCTTTTTTAGATCGAAAATCTACAGTTCCCTTCACTCCTTCAAAAGCACATAAATCTTTTACACAAACTATTGAACACCTACATTTAACTGACGCCTGGAGACTATGTAATCCGTCCTTGCAAGAATTTACTTTCTACTCTCCACCCCATCAGACACAATCACAAATTTTTTCACATCACACAGTGTCTCCCAATCTCTCATAGGCCCCATACTCATTTCCGATCATGCCCCTGTCTCCATCCTATTAGATATATTACCTCATTCTGATCACCCCAGGAGATGGCACTTTAACAATTCCTTGCTTTTAGACCCTCACTTTAATACTTCCTTTATTTATTTCTTCAATGAATATTTCCTTTTAAACAATAATGACACTATACCCTCTCATATAATCTGGGACGCCTTTAAAGCCTCGGCTCGCGACTTTATTATTCGGTATACTTCTAATAAACGGAAAACAGCTTAAGCTTTAAATAGAGAACTCCTCTCTAAGATAAAGAAATTAGAACATACTTATTACACTTCCAGATCAAAAAATTGCTTAACTGATCTCATTAATGCTAAGATTCAGTATAACAAGGATACGACTGACACTGCCTCTTTGTTTCTTTTAAAGACTAGTGCTAAATTCTATGGTGGACAAAATAAATCTGGTAAACTATTAGCTAATTACTTAAAGAGCAAACAAAATAAGCTACATATCGAATCCATAATATCGGAAGCAAACACTTCTAAATACAAGGACGCTTATATCTTACAAGAATTTGTTCAATTTTATAAACAACTTTATACTCCTGAGATTTATCCCACTGACAATGACATTTCCCTTTATCTCTCCTCAATTCACAAGCGTTCATCCCCGTCTTTACATCTTAAGTTTTAAACAGAATTTTATTTGATAACAAAGGAAGCTGTAATACAATGATGTATACATATTTAATAAAGATAAATAGCATCACTTAAGCTTATGGAGGGAAGGAAAAGAAAGAAGACATAGGGGACAGAAAGATGGAAAAAGGGGGAGGAGGTAGGGTAAGATCTAATTAGGGTATCGTAAGCAAAAGACAATAGATATGCATAAAATATCCTACTACATTAAAAAATCTATAACCATAGGATAAAATATTGAAAGCAACAATAGATAGAAATTCATGGAGGTTTGGATACTTCCTCAGAGTAGGGGTTATGCGCAGATGGTAACATAGCTGATGCGTCTAAGAACTCAGTAATGGGTAACCAAAGCATATCTCGTTTAATAGCAAGCGTGATTGGGTATACATAAGCTCTACCTAATCTATGGTTGTAGCAAACTCCATACCACCATGCTTGAAAAGATACAGCAGAAGCGTCTTTCCATGACTTAGTGATTTGCTGAAACGCAACAGCTATAAGTAAATCAATAATAGGAATATCAGAGCTATGGGAGGACCATACTTCAGAGATGCTACCTAGAAACATATGGGAGAGTGAGAAAGGAATTTGAGTGTGAAAAATAGAATTAAGTTGGTGCCAGACCCGGGTCCAAAAAGTCTGAATGGTTGGACACTCAAATAACATATGTTTGAGGTCTGCGAAGAGGGCAGTACAGGACCAACACGTAGAGGGGATGGCAGGGTCAATAGTATGTAATTTAGCTGGAGTGAGGAGAAATCTATTATAGATAAAAAACAGAGTTTGAGTAGTATTGGCTGCTCTAGAGGACTTCCTTATTTTAGACCAGATCTTATTCCATTCCGAAATAGGAAAAGATTCCCCCAAATCCGATTCCCAATTACATTCCACTTGTGATTTATCACGGGTAATAGAGATGTCCATTAAGTTCTTATAAATTAAACATGCGGAGGGAGAGTTAGATAAAAATGATTTTGTGATAGGAGGTGGAGAGGCGAGTATGTGATCAGATAATAAAGTATTATAGGAGGTTTGAGCGACTGCAATCAGAGACATATATTTGGATTCATATGAAGCGGGAAGCAAAAAGCGAAAAGCGGGATTGCATTGTTGAAAAAGGAAGATAAACACCATCCTGAAAAAGTTGATGAGTCCATTTAAGGCCATGAGATAACCAATCTTTCCAGAAAATAAACCTGTTATTAATTTTGATATTTTTATTATACCAAATCGGTGAATTTAAGAATTGTGTACGAGCATCTTGGATAAAAGAAAAGAGTGGATGGAAGATAGTACAAGCGTTTTTGAGAATAGGAAAAGATAACGAGATAGGAGTATAGGAAAGAGAAACATATTCTTCAAAAGAAAAAGGGTGAAAGGAGCATTTTTCAATATCTATCCACAGAGGGTAAAGCTTAGAGTCAGTAGCATTATCAGATAGTAGAAAAGACGACTGTTTAAGAAAAATGCAGTATGATAGGAGTGAAAATCAGGAAAATTGACTCCACCCGTGTGCTTAGGTTTTTGAGTTTACAAAGAGACATTCTAGCTGTTTTGTTCTGCCATAAAAATTTCAAAAGAATACTATATATGTTCTTATAGAAAACTTTAGGAATATTAATTGGAATATTGGATAAATAAAACAGTATTACCGGCACAAGCATCATTTTTATAGAGTCGAGTCTACCCCACCAGGACAAAAATAATGGGTGCCAGCGTGACGTGGAAGAAGTTAAAAGTGATAGTAATTCTTTAAAGTTTGAAACAACCGTATCTTTAATAGAAGGATTAAACCATAGTCCAAGATATTTAATTTTAACTGGATTCCAGTGAAAGGAAGAAGATGAAAAGTCAGCATGAAAGCAGAATTTGTTTAGCGGAAGAATTTCGCACTTGTCAGCATTAAGTTTGTAACCTGAAAGAAGAGTGAAATTGTTTACCTCTGAGAGAAATGCTGGCAAGGACGTTTGTGGATTGGAAATAAATAATAGGATGTCATCTGCATAGATTGAGAGTTTTAACTGATTGATACCATAGGGAAACCTGTAATGTTTGTATTCGATTGGATTTTTGTTAAAAAAGGATCTAGGGCAAGGATAAATAAAAGTGGAGAAAGTGGGCAGCCTTGTCGAACTCCTCTATGAAGAGGAAAAGAAGGAGACACAAGTCCATTAGCTAGAATGAAAGACCTAGGGGAGGAATAGAGCAGAGAAACATAATTGATTAATTTTGGGCCAAAACCGAACCAAGTAAGTGTTGAAAAGATAAAGGACCAGCTGACTCTATGAAAGGCTTTTTCAGCGTCTAATGAAGTTGCTGCTAACGATTTTTTATATGATTTGGATTTACTCAAAACGTTAAAGAATAATCGGGTATTATCGGATAAGTGCCTTCCCTTAATGAAACCACATTGTTCTTTTCCAATCAAGTGGGGCAATAAACAGTCTAATCGAAGGGCAAGAATTTTCGCAAATATTTTATAATCTAAATTCATTAAAGAAATGGGCCTGTAGTTTTTACATAGTGTGTGATCTTTGTTGTCTTTAGGGAGAAGACAAATTAAAGCCTCCTGAAAAGATCCTCCCGATTGTTGAGTGGAGGTAAAGAATAAAAATAATTGGTGCAGTTTGGGAATAAGATGTTGGGAAAAATGCGTGTAAAATTCAATAGTGAAACCATCCGGTCCTGGGGCTTTTCCTTTTTTAATAGACTGAATAGCGGTAAGAATGTCAGAAAGGTGAATATCAGCTTCCAAAGAAGAGAAGTCTACATCAGGTGAAGAAGGTGGGGAAATAGAGGATAAATATTGAGTAATATCAGATTGTAGAGAAGGAGATTCAGGAGTATAAAGGGTTTGGTAAAAATTAGTAAATTCTAAAAGAATGTCCTCATTCTTATGAAGCGTGGTATTGTTTGAAGTTAAAATTGATTCAATTTTAGTGCGTTCTTTTTTGATCTTAAGATAATTGGCAAGAAGAATTCCAGCTTTGTTTTGAGCTCTATAATACTTAGCACTAGACTTAAGTAAATATAAATTAGCCGAGTCAGTTGAAAGTTTATTAAAAGCAAATTTGGCTTTAATAAGTTCATTCAGATCAAAGGGAGCCCGTGTAGAATAATAAGAGTGTTCCAGTTGCTTAATACGTGAATTAAGTAATTGTATGGTTTGAGAGGAAGATTTCCGCTTCTGGGCAACAAATGAAATAATGAAGTCTCTAGAAGCAGCTTTAAAAGTGTCCCAAATAAGTTGAGGGGAGGTATGAGGAGACGTATTTTCTATAAAAAAGGTGTCAGCAAATTTCTGAAATGCAGGTGTGAATTTAGGATCCAAGAGAAGGGAATTATTAAATCTCCATCTCCTAGTTCCTTCAATGGGGGGGAGTAAGTCCAGAACTAAGGATACAGGGGTATGGTCCAAAATTAAAATAGATCCTATGTCAGAATGGGAAAGATATTGGGTAAGGGCTTTAGAAATAAACAAGTAATCTATACGTTACTGAGAAGAATGGATCGGAGAGAAATAAGTATATTCTTGGAGAGTGGGGTGACATAATCTCCAAGCATCAACAAGGGATCTTTGAGTTATAGTAGAAGTAAATTGAGTGTAAATGGGAGAGGGAATACATTTGGAATTAAAATGTCTATCTATAAAGGGATCAACAACCATATTACAATCTCCACCTAGAATTAGATAATCATCCGTATATGTCATCAATTTAGATAAAATTTGGGGCCAAAAGAGCTTGTCAGGAGTAGTGGGTGCATATAAATTAAGAATGGTCAAAGGGATTTTATTAATTAGTAAGGAAACAGAAACCCATCTACCATCAGAGTCTATATCTTGATGTATAGGTTGGACATCTAAACGTTTATGACAAAGAATAGCTACACCATTCCGTTTCCCAGAACCAGGGGATGCAAAAACATGACCTACCCATTGACGTTGAAGTTTAGCTATCTCTTTGCTTGTCACTTGAATTTCTTGCAATAAAACAATATCACCTTTCAACCCAGCAATATGTGATAAAACCCGTTGTCGTTTTATGGGAGATCCTAAACCTTTAACATTCCAGGATATAACTTTTAACGACATCTAAAGATATAAACAATTAAAAGAGCTTGATATGAAAAAACTGCAATTTTGCAAAATACAATAATGCAATATAAGTAACTTTCCCCAATAAGAGGAGTCCAATAGAGTAATATTATAAATAAAAGAAGATATAAGTAGGAAATATAGCAACAAAAGATCGAGTATCAAGTGATAGTGCAAATGGAAAAAGGGAGACCAGGAAAAAGAAAGGAAAAGGAGAGAGGGATAGAAAGGAAAAGTTGGAAAACATATAGAAAGATGAAGAAGCGAACCAGGAAAGAGAAAATATGATAGAAGAAATATTTTGGGAGAAAAACAATACAGAGAAAAAATAAGAAAGGCAAAAGGACATACCACGAACAAATAAAGAACATGAGGGTGGTGGAGTCACATAAGGAAGACGGCACGTCAGGCGGGAAGCCCAAGACGGAGATGGGAAAGGGATACACCATCCAGACGGGAAAAGGGATCACATATCAGAAAAACCCAAGACAATCTACACCTGATAGTGGAAAAAGAGAAAGGTTATAAAAGGAACAACAGAGCACCAATAAACAATATCCATAGAAGTAAAAAGTATATACTAACAAACAACAAGAGGTAGAACATGGGAACAATAGAAGATAACAATATAAGTAGAATACAGATAATAACAAACGATATCAAACAACAAGGAAACAATCAAATCATCGATGAATGAGAGACATCCATGTTTTATTCTCTGCAGTTATCCAGCAAATGCTGTAGGCAAGCAGGATCTTCATAAGAGGTGGTTTTATTGTTGTAAGTCACTTTCATAAGGCAAGGATGGAACAAACCACATCTAGCATTCAAATTACGAAGAGCAGGTCGCATGTCCCAAAATTTTTCCTTCTGTCAGCTGTCGCTTTGGCATAGTCCTGAGCGAAAAAGAGACTGGATCCTTTCCAGGAAATGTTCTTTTTCTGTCTGGCAGCATGTAGTACCTTAAGTAAATCGGTGTACTCCAAAAAATATAGAATAACACCTCTTGGTTTGGTTGAAGAGGAAGATGATCGCGGGTTTTGCCCCAAGCGATGAGCTCTCTGAATATTCAATTTTGGAGTGTCAGGAAAACCCAAAAGACGTGGGAGAAAGGATTGAAAAAAGGAAAGAGGCTCTGAGCCTTCAAGATCTTCCACAAGACCATAAATGCGTAAATTATTACGTCGGTTACGATTTTCCAAATTTTCCACGTGCTGCTTGAGGTGAGAAATCTCTAGTTGCATAGACGGCATTTGATTGGTAATAGCCTGAACAGAGTCAAGTCGTCTCTCCAAGTGATGAATATTTTGTTCTATATGAGACGATTTGTCTTCGAGACCTTGGAGACGGATGTTAGTTTCCTCCATGTAAGGCTTGAGAGCACGTAATTCTTCAAGAATTAGTTCCATGGAGGTTGGTGTTGGAGACGTGGAAGGAGAAGGTGGGTCTTTTTTGACACGCTTGCCTGACGCAGTCGATGAGGTAGGCCCCGTTTTTATGATGATTTAGAGGCGGTATGGAGCATAGTAAACAACGCGCCACCAGAGGCAGAATGACCAGAGTCAAAGTCTTCCATATTTTCCTGTAGGATACTAAAAGGATTATAGTCCTCTAAAGCGGAACAGTCAAGAGGAGAACCAGTACTTCGGGTAGAGCGAGCAGTTGCCATGACGAATGCAGCAACAGGAAAGCCCTTATGAAGTAAAAGATGCGTTCAGTGAACACTGTTTAGTAGAGTAAAAAAATACCTCAGGAAACAACTACTGCGAAAGACGTTGGGTTTTCAACATTAGTCTTCATTAGAGAGCATAAATGGTGAAAAATAGGCAAAACATGGCTAAGATGGGGAATGCAGCATGAGGAAAAGAGTCAGGTGGCGAAAATATAGGAAAGAAAATGGTGGCCGCAGTTAATGAGGCACAGCCGAATGGAAAGAAAAATATGTAAAACGCTCACTCCAGACATAAGTAATCACTTCAATGAGCACAGCAGCAGACCATAGCAGACACCAGTGATTATAAATGGTAGTAATAAGGCAAAAAATGCCTAATTATAAAAATGCAGCATGAGGGAAGTGTCCGGGCGGTGAGAGCATGAAAAAACAAAATGGCGGCCGCAGCTAATGAGGCGCGGCCAAGCGGAACGAAAAAAGCACAAAAACGCTCACCCCGGACACATGTAGGCACATCAATGGGTGCAGCAGCGGTTCCTGAGTGCCAGCATATGAATTATGGGGCCAGGGAACAAGGAAGACCGCCAGGAGGAGATCCGTCTCCAGGCGCGGTCACGGAGCTCTACACGGAGGCAGCCATCTTCACAGGCACCGAAGCCAGCCCCGTCTTTACATCTTGATCTCCTTGAAATTGATTTGACTCAGACTGATTTACTTAATGCTCTTAAATCCCTTAAGAAAGATAAGGCCCCTGGTCCTGACGGTTTTACTGTTGAATTCTTTTTACATTTTGCCCAAATAATCATACCTAAAGTACATACTTTAATATCCTCTTTTCTTTCTTCTGGAAATTCCTCTGGTACTTTTCTGGAAGCCTTGATCTGTCTTATCCCAAAGGAGGAAAAGGATTAACATTATTGCAAAAACTACCGACCCATTTCCCTAGTTAATATAGATTATAAAATATTCTCAAAATCATTAGCTCTTTGATTGGAATCTCTTCTTCCTCATCTCTTAGGTAAGGAACAAACGGGCTTTGTCAAAGGACGATCTATTAATGACAACACCCGTTTGATTTTTGACATCATTTCCAAATCCCCTAAGCTTTCAGAACCCCTTGCTGCCATTGCTCTAGATGCCGAGAAGGCTTTTGATAGAGTTTATTGGCCTTTCATCTTTCAGACACTAAAATGGTTTGGTTTTGGCCCAAAAATCATCTCCTTGATTTCTCTGCTCTACTCGAGTCCTAAAACTGCTATTTTTGCTAACGGTCTTACCACTCCCTACTTTACTCTCCATAGAGGAGTATGGCAAGGTTGTCCTCTATCTCCTTTCCTCTTTAACTTAGCCCTTGAACCCTTCTTGTCTAAAATAAGACCGAATCCATCCATCACGGGCTTCAGCTCTAATTCTTTACAGGTTAAATTAGCTGCATATGCTGATGACGTTCGTCTATTCCTTTCCCAACCCCAAGATTCCATGCTGGCCTTTCTGAATGAAGTCCAATCATATTCCTCAGTCTCGGGTTACAGGTTAAATAATGACAAGTGTGAAATTTTACCCCTATTTAAATATACTTTTAAAGAGGACTTTTCCACTTCCAATTTTACTTGGAACCCAATTCATATAAAATATCTTGGCATATGGTTCACTTCCTCCATTAAATCATCAATTACTCTTAATTTTAATAAATGTATTGAGAAACTTAGCTCTCTCACGACCAAATGGCATCCTTTATATCTCTCATGGTGGGGTCGTCTTGACACCATTAAAATGATGTTAACGCCTATTATCCTTTATCTTCTTTCTCACATTCCAGTACCCATTCCTACAAAGTGGTTTCACAAGATTAAATCTATCCTTACTTCTTTTCTTTGGTTGAATAAAAAACCTTGAATGTCCTTATTAAAGTTGTTGCGCCCGAAATCCGAAGGAGGTGTTCATTTCCCTGATCTTCCCAAATATCATAAAGCCTTTTTACTAAAACATATATCCAAGTGGTTGTCTGTCCCTTCTCCTGATTTGCCTCTTTGGGTCGATTTAGAGAACTCCTTCCTCTCCCCATTTTCTTTTCAAGAATATTTATCTTTTACACGGAAACCGCAGAACTTACATACACCCATTATTAAACATACATCCAATAGTTTGAATAAACATCTTCATGCTGAACCACACGATTTCAATACATTTTCAACTCCACCATATGGCATAATAACTTTATTTGCATTAAGAACAAACCGATTTATTGGAAGACTTGGAGGGATAGAGGAATTTTGTGGGTGCATCAACTATTTGAAAATGACACTTTTCTTACTTTTTCAAAAGCACGTTCTCTTTTTCACTTACCTCCATCTTTTTCATATAAATTTCTAGCCCTACGCTCTGCCATTCTTGATTCTTACTCCTATTTTCAATCCTTGTCTCACACCCCCCTGCCACTAGAACATACTTGGTCGAACATGCTCTGTAGATTGCCTAAGGCCTCCACCCTCTATTCCTGTTTATTATCCCCACTTTTACCAAGATCCAAAACAAAGATTGAAATTTCTTGGGAGACTGATTTAGGTATACACTGGCCCATCTCTGTTTGGGATAAGATCTGGACGAAAATTAGAAAGTCTTCCAGAGCAGCTAATACCACACAAACTCTCTTTTTTATTTACAATAGATTGTTGTTAACACCAGCCTCCCTTCATAGAATGCATACTGACACTCCCAGTACTTGCTGGTCTTGTTCACTCCCACAGGCAGGTTTTCAACACTTACTCTTTTCATGTCCACAAGTTATGCAGTTTTGGAAATCAGTCTGGTCCCAAATTAATGTTATTTTTGGGACTAACATTCCCCTTACATTCGCAAATATTTTTCTGGGTAGTCTCGCCAATAGTTGGAACAAACCAAAAGCACAAACGCAAATCATCGAACCTACTAGTGGCTACTGCCCTTCAACAGATAACAAAAAACTGGAAGGATGATTCCAAACTCTCGTACTTAGCTTGGTGGTACTCTGTATGTCACAATCACAGACTCGACACAACCTTTGTATTTCCCATGTCTCTGAAACAAAACAGATTACTTTTATGGTCTCCTGTTACTCAGTTTTTGGATGGTAGCGCTAAAAGATCCTTTGCTCCAATACCAAGTATTCAGGAAGTTGCTCAACCCCCTTGATCTCTCTGTTTTTATCATTTTTTCTACATTTTACTTGATCAAGTGTAACCATGTTTTACTTATATGCCTATTAATCTTTGAACCCGTTTACCTTTTCTTCCCCTTTTTTTTTTCTTATCTTTGCCATAGTTTTTCTTTTTTTGTATGATTACTTGCCTACATGCCATTAATGATGCCTTTGGTTATATTTCTTTTTGATGTTTTACTATATGATACTTGGATGTTTCCTTTATGACATACTTTCAATAAACTTGTTTTTTGAAACTTAAAAAAAAAGAAAAGTATTAAACATACATGTGACAGCAAAGGAAACACTAGGGTGTGAAGTGTATGAAACTGTAAAGTCTTTCTCATCTCTCTCTCTCTCTCTCTCTCTCTCTCTCTCACTCTCTATCACTCCCGCCCCCCACCAGGAACCATGGAACACTTACATTGATTTTGAAGGTGAGCAATTATGTACTGATGAACACACACACACGCACACAGACACATACATACATACACACACACTTGATGTGGCACACAGGTGAAGGAAATTAGGGTAAACCCTACTAACACACTTTTAGTACCTCTGTGCACCTGGGTGTACACTGTGCATGTATATCAGCAATGGCTGTGAAATGAAATCATAACTCCTTGTAGGAGAGTAGGATCTGCCTCTTATGGTTACCCCCACATTTTGCTGATGTCTCACTGGGGCATATTAGCAAGGGCACTATCGCCGCTTTAGCGGCACTTTTTGCCGCTAAAGCGGCGATATTTATATCGCCCTATCAGCAAACTGTCTCTAACAGCAGTTAGCGACAGTTTGCGGGCATTAGCGCCCGTTTTTACCGCTTTGCATGTCAGCGATATTTATCGCTAATGACATGCAAAGTGGGCGTTCCGACGAACAAACCTGGGAAACACTCGCTAACAGGCCTATCGCCTATTAGCAAGGTGGCCATGGCCCCAGTTAGCGACGTGAAAAGTCGCGCTAACCGAGGTCATCGCCATTTATTTAACACCTGCAATTAGCAGGTGTTAGCCATACCTAACATGGGGGTGGATTATGCTGATACGACCACAGGGTCGTATCAGCAAGGTGTTCTCCCTTCTCCATGCAACATCGCTGGTTTTTCAGCGATGTTGGCCTATTTCCCCGCTATCGCTGGAATATTCATCGCCATAGTGCTAATCGTTGCTAATACAGCGTTAGTGTGGCGATATATTCCAGCGATAGCCGGCGATAAAAAAAATCATGCTAAGCAGGGTTAGCGATGATTATCGCCTCTTCTTGCTAATATGCCCCACTGTTTTTCGACTTTAGTCTGGCTGGGGCCCTGCTATCCAGGACCCCAGCCTAGCTGCTTCCTCTCTAAATTGATTCCATGTACCTTAAGTACACTTCAGATTGGATTCTGGGGTGCCCTTATAAGTCCCTAGTATATGGTATACTATGTACCCAGGGCATAGGTACCCCAGAGGCCTACCAGGGGCTGAAGCATGTATTGTGCCACCCCTGGAAGGCCATCCAAAATGACACCACAGGACTGCTACTGCAGCCTGAGTGAGGTGGTGCATGCACCCCATACAGCGATATAGGTCCACTATATCTCACCTATCACTGCATATAGAAACCTATCAGTCACCCCTATGGCAGGCCTTATCAATCCTGAAGGCAGGGTGCTTGGTTATATGTGAGAGGGTGCCCATGCATGAGCAGAGCCCCTCTGCAGCCCTCGGAATCTCCTCTCCGGGGTTGTCTGTGGTGCAGCCTGACCATATACTCTTAAGTGCATTATATCCTCGCGGTACATGCTAACTGTGGGATGGCTGCACGGAAACATGTTGTGTTTGGTGTCAAACACCTTGGAATCATACCCCCACACCAGTAACTGGTGTGCGAGTGTGATCCCACCCTTCTAGAGGGAAAGACATGACAGCACCGGTATACCCGGTACCAGCTAAACAGAGCCCTGGCATCACAAAATGGATGCTGCAGCCACAGACACGAGTCTGGCCTCCTGCTGCTGACCGAAACTCCGGCAGGGGAGGCCTGGACAATACGTTTCCTGTCACAGGGAGGTGTTACCACCTCCCAGACAGGCCTTAGGGGATTGGGGCTGGGTGGGTGCACTCCAAGAGTGCTTTGAAGTCCTGCACTGGGGGTACATTTGGTGTCCTCGTGCATACCCCAGTTCAAACCGGTTGCAGGGGCTGCCAGCCCCTGCTGTGGTGCGAAACTGGACAAAGGAAATGGGTGTAGCCACCCCTCTTTCCAAACCCTCCCATAGGTGGGTCCACAGAGTTAGTCCAACCCCTTTCTTAGGTATAAGTAAGGAACCCCTGGCAACAGGACTTTAGATATCCCTGGACGAAACTCTGCAACTGAATCCTGGAACTTCAACGCTCTACTCAAGACTAGAGAACTGAAGAAATCTCCCTTGGGGTCAAGGAGTGACTCCCCTGCTTGGCATGCACCAACAAAGCATTTGCCGGTCTGCACCTCTGAAGCTCCCGCCGGACTCCGAAGTAACTGCAGCCCAGGAAGAGGATTTCTAGACTTCTCAGAGGCCGACCCGAGTCCCCAGCAAAGCTGAGACCCGCAGCCCTCACGAGTGACGTGAAACCAGAACTCCTGGACACCGTGCACATTTGCTAGTGCATCAACTTCTCGATGTCTCTTGAAGTCCTGCTTTAGGTTACTTGTAGCCCAGGCCCCGAGCACCATTTGCATTGAAGATTGTGAGCCTACACTCAACAAGTGTTCCATGGGCCCGCTTCTTGCATTTCAGCTCAAGGCTCCTTCGCGATCCCTGGTCCGTCGACTGGTGGGTCCCTGTGAAGGCAACTCTGATTTTCCTTGGGTTTTTCTGGTTGCTCCAGACGTGCCCTGACACCCCACCAAGTGGTGAGTCCCTCAGACCTTGCTGGTCTGCACCGAAGATCTTTCTCCTTTCTGCGTGGGTTGCTGTTGCCAAGGCTTGTTGTGTTCAATCCGGACACCAACACTGCAGCACTTGACATCCTTTGTGGGACAGCTCGAATCCAGCTCCTGCTCATCGTCGACACCTCCTGGTCCTCGTGGCTGAAGAGTCAAGCTTCACCTCTTTCACCTGAAGCACCCGACATCGGTGGGCATTCGACTATCGTGCCCCTGGTCACTGGCAAGTGACCCAGACTCTGTCCCCTCTGCTTTCAGGTTCTTCTCATCTTTGATCCAGGCTTGGATCTCTTCGGACACTTCGCATCTTCCCGGCAGCAGCACTTCTCTGCAGACTGCCATTGAAAACGACGACGCGACCCGACACCATTTGACACCTGTGCACCCGGCTTCCCTGGGGGGCATATTATCAAGCGGCAGCGATAATTATCGCTGGCCGCTGTTAGCGTGAGAAATCCTATCGCCGGCTATTGCTGGAAATTATCGCCATGCTAGCGCTGTATTAACAACGCTTAGCGCAAAGGCGATAATTTTCCAGTGATAGCGATGTTTTACATGGAACATCGCTGGTTTTCCAGCGATGTCCCATGGAAAACGGCGATATACTTAGTGATAGGGCCTGTGGTCTTAGCCACACAATCCACCCCCATGTTAGGTATGCCTTAGTCAGGAATTTAGCAGACGTTAAATTCCTGCGTTAAGGCATACTTAACGCAATTTAAAATATCGCTAACCCACGTTGCTAATATGGCGATACCTGGGTTAGCGATATTTCCCCTGTTGTTTTCACAGGCACGCCCCCTTTGCATCTCATTAGCGATGCGATGGGAGGCGTGCAGAAAACGGACGCTAAGTCAGGAATCACGCGCTAGCGTGTCCTTGTTAATTTGGCGATAAAATTATCGCCGCTTTTCGATCAAACGGACGCTAAAGCGGCGATAATTCATTAACGCCGCCTTGTTAATATGCCCCTGGGTGAGGTAACTCGAGTACTCCGGTGCTCCCGTGGGTGTTGACCCTAGAACTGTCTAAGTCCAAGAGAGTTTGGTCCTAGTCCATTTCTAAGTGTCCTTAAACTCTAAAACTCTAACCGCGACTTTCCCATAGCCGATAATGGAGCTTGCGGCTGTGTTCACACACTGCACACAGCCCCTGTGGGTCCCCTGTGTCACTACCTTGGGTGGTTCCTTGGGGTCCCAGCGATTCTACAGGCTTTATTCCTTGTGTCTACTTAAGTCGTGGTTCTTATACCACTTTCTTAATATATGGTTTGGTACGGCCCTAGGGCTAATCGTATATTGTGCTACTTTACTGTGCTATTTGACTTGTAACTTGTGTACTTTGACCTCTAGCCTCATAAAGAGACTATTGGGTAGTGTTTAGTAACAAATACATATATTTTATATATACATACCTGGTGTGGTTCTCCTTTCATTTGGTCATTCATGAGATTATAGACTGGTAAAACAACAGCTTAACACTCCTTCAAGACTTAGCCTGAAGGCTGCTCTCCATAGCTACCACTAGGATAGCTTTCAATAAAGGTTGTCTTTAAACCTATCATCAATAAAGGTCATTTGGACTGGTGCAAGGTGCCCACTATAACTAGTGGACAGCATATACCAGGCCAACTTCTCACATTGGTGTGCAGCGGTTGGATTCAAGCTTGCCTTGTTTTACCAGATAATCTCAAGTGTGTGACTAACTGAAAACCACTAAAGATACCTGAGGTACATATAAATTCAAGCTTAGAAATACAGTAAGTTCTACTGAACTTAGAGTTGTGTGTCAAGGGCTTAGCACACCCTTTCTACAACTCAAGAGAGTTTAGTAGGCCACACTAGAGTAGGTAGTGCATACACCACACCTCACTAGTGATGTCTTCAAGGCCAGGAACCAGTGGGTCCCTGCCAGACGCCAATGGGCTTCTACCATCCAAGTATGACAACCTCCCATTCTTGGAATTGAGAGCATTGTGCAGTACTAGGAAGCTGAAGACAGGCAAAAGTGCAAACACCCAAAGCCTCATAGAGGTACTTCTGTTGGATGATCTCAGAAGGCCCCCAGGGTCTGAAGGGGTAGACAGAGAGGGTGGGACAGCAAATGAGGAAGGGCCCAGGGGTGAAGAAACCCAGGACCTGACCTCTGAAGCTGACCAGGAAGATGACAATGATCTTACCCTGGAAAATCCAGCTCCTCCTGCAGATGAGGAGGAGGACCAGAATGGCCTCCCCTTTGTCCCACCAGGAAGAGTTGTGAGTGTGCCTAGAAGGTCAAGATCTCCTTCTCATGAGTCTAACCATTCTGACACCTCAGTAGGGACCTCTGTTTCCTCTCATAGGAGGGAATCCTCTCATGAAAGGAAATAGAGACTGCTCAAGTATGAAGAAGCTCAGCTTAGGATCAGAAGAGAGCAGCTGGCTATAGACAGGGAGTCCCTAGAGCTTTATAGACAAAGAAGAAAGTTGGGACCAGAGTCCCATGGTGGCAGCAATTTCCCTAGTGGTAGGTAAAGGTCTCATGACCATAGAAACCTAAGCAAGATTGTCCCTCCCTACCAGAGTGGGGATGACATCCACAAATGGATTACTGCACTGGAAAGGGCCTGTAAAGTTCAGAGTGTCCCCCAGGAGCAGTGGGCAGCAATCTTATGGCTCTCCTTTGCAGACAAAGGTAGAGACAAGCTCCTCACTGTAAGAGAAGAGGATGCTGATGATTACCATGTCCTGAAGAGTGCACTGATAGATGGGTTTGGCCTAACCACTGAGCAATACAGGTTAAAGTTCAGAGATACCCAAAAGGCACAGACACAGGACTGGGTGGACTTTGTAGATTGTGCTACTAAGGCTCCTGAAGGCTGGTTACTTGGCAGTAAGGTGTGTGACTTCAAAGAATTGTATAATTTAATCATGAGGGAGCAGATTCGTAATAACTGTCAAAATCAGTTGCTACATCAGTACCTGGTTGACTCTGATCTGACCTCTCCCCAAGAATTGGGAAAGAAGGCAGACAAATGGGTCAGAACCAGGGTGAGGCAGAAGGTACAGAACCAAGGTGGTGACCAGAAGAAGCAAGATTCCCAAAACTCTGACAAGGGTGGGGAAAAGGGTAAAGACCAGAAGTCTTCTCAAGGTCCCCAAAAATCTGCATCTGGTAAGGAATCCCAATCTACTAAAGGAAAAGGCCAAAAGAAACCATGGTGCAAAATCTGTAAGCAGAAAACTCACTGGACAAGTGACTGCACCAAGTCCAAAGACTCTACTCCAGCCACCATTGCCCCTAAGGCAACTGTTCCCCCTAGTGCAGCTACAATTGGTGGTGGAAGTACTCAGAATAAGGGTTTAGTAGGGTTGACCATGGGTACTGAGATGGGCTCTGGCCTAGTCAGAGTGCCAACTCAGGCTGTCCTAGTCTGTGATGGGGGCATGGATATGTCCCCCTTAGTGAGTCCCAATAATTTGGGCAAATACAGACAACAGCCTTTAATTAATGGAAAAGAGGCTTGGGCATTCAGGGACACAGGAGCAAGTGTCACAATGGTGACAAAAGATCTTGTGGATCCTGGGCAGATTATACTTGGTGAAATGTACCAGGTGACCAATGCTAGCAATGTCAGAACAGACCATTCTCTGGCAGTTGTTAACTTCTCCTGGGGAGGGGTAACTGGCCTTAAGAAGGTTGTGGTGAGTGCAGACCTACCAGTTGAATGCTTGCTTGGCAATGATCTTGAAACCTCAGCTTGGGCAGGGGTGGAGCTCAGGACACATGCAGAAATGCTAGGGATCCCTGCACATGTCTTTGCTGTGACTAGGTCACAGGCCAAAATGTCAAAAGCTGAACAGGCCCTGGATTCTGGAACAATGGACCAGGTGCCTCCCAAGAGGAGGAGCAGTAGGGTTAAGGCAGTGCCTTCCCCCTTGGCTCAGGAAGCAGATCAGTCTCTTGAGGAAGATGATCTCAGACCTGAAGAAGGAACTGTCCCAGAGGAGCTTGAACCTGATCAGGTTGAGTTCTTGGGGACAGGGGGCCCTTCCAGGGCAGATCTGAGCCAGGAGCAGCTGAACTGCCCCTCTCTTGAATCCCTTAGACAGCAAGCTGCTGCTGAGGCTGCTGGGAATGCTAGTGGCACCCATAAGATATATTGTGATGATGGGCTCCTGTACTCAGAGAGCAGAGACCCCAAGCCTGGAGCAGCCAGGAGGTTGTCTTGGTCATACCTCTGAAGTTCAGGGACTTCCTATTGACACTAGCCCATGAGATTCCCTTAGCAGGTCACCTGGGCCAGAACAAGACTTGGAACAGAATTGTCCCTCACTTTCACTGGCCCCACATGTCTGAAGACACCAAGGAGTTTTGTCGCTCCTGTGTAACCTGCCAAGCCAGAGGGAAGGCAGGTGGCACCACAAAGGCCCCCCTGATACCACTACCTGTGGTGGGGGTTCCCTTTGAGAGGGTGGGGATTGACATAGTTGGTGCCATGGATCCCCAAACAGCGCCTGGGCACAGATTTATCCTGGTGGTGGTGGACCATGCCACCAGGTACCCAGAAGCCATTCCCCTTAGGACCACTACAGCACCGGTGGTGGCAAGGGCCCTCCTGGGAATTTTCTCAAGAGTGGGCTTTACTAAGGAGGTAGTATCTGACAGAGGTGCAAACTTTATGTCCAGTTACTTGACTGCAATGTGGAAGGAGTGTAGAGTGACTTATAAATTCACCACACCCTATCACCCACAATGCAATGGTTTAGTTGAAAGGTTCAACAAAACCTTGAAGGGCATGATTAAAGGGCTCCCAGAAAAGCTTAGGTGAAGATGGGACATACTCTTGCCCTGCCTTTTATTTGCATACAGGGAGGTACCTCAGAAGGGGTTGGCTACAGCCCTTTTGAACTTTTGTTTGACCATCCTGTCAGGGGTCCATTGTGTCTGGTGAAGGAAGGTTGGGAGTTACCTCTCAAACCCCCTAAACAGGACATAGTGGACTATGTACTTGGTCTCCGCTCCAGGATGGCTGAGTATATGAAAACGGAAACCAAAAACCTTGAGGCCAGCCAGGAATTACAGAAAGCCTGGCATGACCAAAGGCTGTGCTGACTGTTTACCAGCCAGGGCAGAAGGTGTGGGTGTTGGAGCCAGTGGCCCCAGCAGCCCTCCAAGACAAGTGGAGTGGCCCCCATACAATTGTTGAACAGAAGGGAGAGGTTACCTATCTGGTAGACCTGGAAACTCCCAGGAGCCCCACAGGGTGCTCCATGTCAACAGGCTGAAGCCATATGTGGACAGGGCTGACATGGGCTTGCTCATGGCAACTGATGAGGGACAGGAGGAGGAGAGTGACCCTCTCCTGACCTGCTCTCACAGAACCCTGATGATGGGTCAGTAGATGGTGTAGCCTTGGCAGGCAGCCTCACTGCCCAGCAGCAAATTGATTGTAGACAGGTGCTCAATCAGTTCAGACACATGTTTTCTCTGACTCCATGTCAGACCACCTGGTGCACTCATGAAGTGGACACTGGGGACAGTCTGCCTGTTAAAAGTAAGATTTACAGGCAACCTGACCAAGTCAGGGAATGTATCAGGACAGAAGTCCAAAAACTGTTGGAACTGGGTGTCATTGAGCCTTCAGATAGCCCTTGGGCTAGTCCAGTAGTCCTGGTGCCTAAACCTCACACCAAAGATGGCAAGAGAGAGATGAGGTTTTGTGTGGACTACAGGGGCCTCAATGCAGTCACTAGGACTGATGCCCATCCAATCCCCAGGGCAGATGAGCTAATAGACACTTTGGCCTCGGCCAAGTATCTAAGCACATTTGACCTGACAGCTGGCTACTGGCAGATCAGACTAGCTGATGATGCAAAGCCAAAAACTGCATTTTCTACCCCTGGTGGGCTTTACCAATTTGTGGTGATGCCCTTTGGTTTGAAGAATGCACCTGCCACTTTTCAGAGGTTGGTGAACACAATCCTTACAGGTCTGGAAGCCTATAGTGCAGCATATCTAGATGATATTGCTGTCTTTAGCTCCACCTGGGAGGATCACCTGGTCCACCTCAGAAATGTTTTGGAGGCCCTGCAGAAGGCAGGCCTCACTATCAAGGCCACTAAGTGCCAGATAGGGCAGAGTCAGGTTGTGTACCTGGGCCACCTTGTGGGTGGAGGCCAGGTTCAACCATTGCAGAGCAAATCCAGACCATCATGGACTGGGTTGCTCCAACTACCCAGACTCAGGTGAGAGCCTTTTTAGGCCTGACTGGGTATTACAGAAGATTTGTCAAGGGGTATGGATCAATAGTGACACCCCTGAATGACTTAACCTCTAAGAAAATGCCCACAAAGGTTCAGTGGACAGTTAGATGTCTAAAGGCATTTGATGACCTGAAGCAGGCCATGTGCACTGCTCCCATTCTGCAGAGTCCTGATTACTCCAAAAAGTTCATTGTGCAGACAGATGCATCTGAGTTGGGGGTAGGGGCTGTGCTGTCACAGTTGAATGATGAAGGTCAGGATCAGCCAGTAGCTTTTATTAGCAGAAGGCTGACCCCCAGAGAGAAACGCTGGTCAGCCATTGAGAGGGAGGCCTATGCTGTGGTTTGGGCTCTGAAGAAGCTGAGGCCATACTTGTTTGGCACTCACTTCATTGTTCAGACAGACCATAAGCCCCTCTTATGGCTAAAACAGATGAAGGGTGAAAACCCCAAACTTTTGAGGTGGTCCATTTCCCTACAGGTGATGGACTATACAGTGGAACATAGACCTGGGAGTAACCATGCCAATGCAGATGGACTCTCCAGATATTTCCACTTAGAACATGAAGACTCAACTGGTCAAGGTTAGTTTAATGTCCCTGCGTTTGGGGGGTTGTGTAGGAGAGTAGGATCTGCCTCTTATGGTTACCCCCACTTTTTGCTGATGTATCACTGTTTTTCGACTTTAGTCTGGCTGGGGCCCTGTTATCGAGGACCCCAGCCTAGCTGCTTCCTCTCTAAATTGATTCCATGTACCTTAAGTACACTTCAGATTGGATTCTGGGGTGCCCTTATAAGTCCCTAGTATATAGTATACTATGTACCCAGGGCATAGGTAACCCAGAGGCCTACCAGGGGCTGAAGCATGTATTGTGCCACCCCTGGAAGGCCATCCAAAATGACACCACAGGACTGCTACTGCAGCCTGAGTGAGGTGGTGCATGCACCCCTTACAGAGATATAGGTTCACTATATCTCACCTATCACTGCACATAGAAACCTATCAGTCACCCCTATGGCAGGCCTTATCAATCCTGAAGGCAGGGTGCTTGGTTATATGTGAGAGGGTGCCCATGCATGAGCAGAGCCCCTCTGCAGCCCTCAGAATCTCCTCTCTCGGGTTGTCTGTGGTGCAGCCTGACCATATACTCTTAAGTGCATTATATCCTCGCGGTAAATGCTAACTGTGGGATGGCTGCATGGAAACATGTTGTGTTTGGTGTCAAACACCTTGGAATGATACCCCCACACCAGTAAGTGGTGTGGGAGTATGATCCCACCCTTCTAGAGGGAAAGACATGACAGCACCGGTATACCCGGTACCAGCTAAACAGAGCCCTGGCATCACAAAATGGATGCTGCAGCCACAGACACGAGTCTGACCTCCTGCTGCTGACCGAAACTCCGGCAGGGGATGCCTGGACAATAGGTTTCCTGTCACAGGGAGGTGTTACCACCTCCCAGACAGGCCTTAGTGGATTGGGGCTGGGTGGGTGCACTCCAAGAGTGCTTTGAAGTCCTGCACTGGGGGCACATTTGGTGTCCTTGTGCATACCCCAGTTCAAACCGGTTGCAGGGGCTGCCAGCCCCTGCTCTGGCTCAAAACTGGACAAAGGAAATGGGTGTAGCCACCCCTCTTTCCAAACCCTCCCATAGGTGGGTCCACAGAGTTAGTCCAACCCCTTTCTTAGGTAACTGAATCCTGGAACTTCGACGCTCTACTCAAGACTAGAGGACTGAAGAAATCTCCCTTGGGGTCAAGGAGTGACTCCCCTGCTTGACAGGCACCAACGAAGCATTTGCCAGTCTGCACCTCCGAAGCTCCCGCGGGACTCTGAAGTAACTGCAGCCCAGGAAGAGGATTTCCAGACTTCTCAGAGGCCGATCCGAGTCTCCAGCAAAGCTGAGACCCGCAGCCCTCACGAGTGACGTGGAACTGGAACTCCTGGACACTGTGCACATTTGCTAGTGCATAAACTTCTTGACGTCTCTTGAAGTCCTGCTTTGGGTTACTTGTAGCCCAGGCCCAGAGCACTATTTGCACTAAAGATTGTGAGCCTACACTCCACGAGTGTTCCTTGGGCTTGCTTCTTGCATTTCCGCTTGAGGCTCCTTTGCGATCCCTGGTCTGTCGACTGGTGGGTCCCTGTGAAGGCAACTCTGATTTTCCTTGGGCTTTTCTGGTTGCTCCAGACGTGCCCTGACTCCCCACCGAGTGGTGAGTCCCTCAGACCTTGCTGGTCTGCACCGAAGCATCTTTCTCCTTTCTGCGTGGGTTGCTGTTGCCAAGGCTTGTTGTTTTCAATCCGGACACCAACACTGCAGCACTCGACATCCTCTGTGGGACAGCTCGAATCCAGCTCCTGGTTGTCGTCGACGCCTCCTGGTCCTCGTGGCTGAAGAGTCAAGCTTCACCTCTTTCACCTGAAGCACCCGACATCGGTGGGCATTCGACTATCGTGCCCCTGGTCACTGGCAAGTGACCCAGACTCTGTCCCCTCTGCTTTCAGGTTCTTCTCATCTTTGATCCAGGCTTGGATCTCTTCGGACACTTCGCATCTTCCCGGCAGCAGCACTTCTCTGCAGACTGCCATTGAAAACGACGACGCGACCCGACACCATTTGACACCTGTGCACCCGGCTTCCCTGGGTGAGGTAACTCGAGTACTCTGGTGCTCCCGTGGGTGTTGACCCTAGAACTGTCTAAGTCCAAGAGGGTTTGGTCCTAGTCCATTTCTAAGTGTCCTTAACCTCTAAAACTCTAACCGCAACTTTCCCATAGCCGATAACGGAGCTCGCGGCTGTGTTCACACACTGCACACAGCCCCCGTGGGTCCCCTGTGTCACTACCTTGGGTGGTTCCTTGGGGTCCCAGCGATTCTACAGGCTCTAGGCCTTGTGTCTACTTAAGTTGTGGTTCTTATACCACTTTCTTAATATATGGTTTGAGTACGGCCCTAGGGCTAATCGTATATTGTGCTACTTTACTGTGCTATTTGACTTGTAACTTGTGTACTTTGACCTCTAGCCTCATAAAGAGACTATTGGGTAGTGTTTAGTAATAAATACATATATTTTATATATATATACCTGGTGTGGTTCTCCTTTCATTTGGTCATTCATGAGATTATAGACTGGTAAAACAACAGCTTAACACTCCTTCAACACTTAGCCTGAAGGCTGCTCTCCATAGCTACCACTAGGATAGCTTTCAATAAAGGTTGTCTTTAAACCTATCATCAATAAAGGTCGTTTGGACTGGTGCAAGGTGCCCACTATAACTAGTGGACAGCATATTCCAGGCCAACTTCTCACACTCCTGTCTTGGTGGAGTATGTGAACATTAGCATAAGACTGCACTCTGGGCCTTAAGCATCCCTATAATTACTTCATAACTTTTAGGAAATCAGATTTTTGATTACCATTTTCTCCCACCTAATGCCCTTCAAGAAGCTAGCTGTTATTTCTACCCACTTAGAATTCATTGCAACATTTTAGTTTGATGGTACCATCTGGGACTAGTAATTGTCGTAATACAAGCATTTAGGGTAATGAACTAATACAAATATTTGCCATCAATGAATCTGTTCATATGAACGACAACAATACCCATTGTTCTCAAAGATCCCCACGGTACATAATTTAAGACAGAATGACGAATTGCACATTTAGCCCAAGATAAAATACCCAGATACAATCTACCTTTGTTCAAAATACGGAACAGAGTAAGTTTTATGCTTTATATGGCACCACTTATAGTATTCCATATTTTTAACAAAAATGTTCCTCACCTGAGCATGTGTCTGTCACCATGCCCACTACCTGTGACTAGTCACTTAAGCAGAGGTTTTGCGACAGGGATTAACTGACACTTCTAACGGACCCAAACAGGGAACATACCACAGGAAATTAGGTTTCTCAATTGAAGGGGAGCGAGTGAATCAGCAAAAAGATTCTTGAACATGAAAGAAGACAATCGAAAAACAGACGCCAGAAAAATCAACAAAATAGACCAAAACATTTACGAAATCAAACAAGCAATTTTTTTCCCAATACTAGAATAGTCCAAATATTAAATACAATAACGTCATAAATTATAAGCAGATTAGTGACCTTCCGTTATTAAAAAGTGTGTGGCAGTAATCCAATGAACATAGGCTAGCTAGGCCTCTTGCTACACACAAGTTATATGGCCTAATCACACCTTCTCTCTAAAGTAATTCCATAAACCTACGTACGGAACCCCACAGATCACGTTATAAGTACTTTAAAAAGTACTAATACTAGAGGCCCTCAAATTATTGTATCTCATCACAAGATTTCTTCGACAACTAGATTCTCTGTTGGTCAGATTATAACATGAAAATTACGTACTATATAGGCTTAGCCTTCCACAGAGTATTATTTATAGCATCAAAAAGTGCCATTGGCATGGTAGGGGCAAAGCTTTGTGTTTTAGCCACTTTCCTGAGAGGTTAGGTGTTGCTTATACCACATCTTCCTTGTGCGATCTGTTGATGGTGGAAGTAGATCACATCATAATTGATCATCTAATTGGAGAATTAATCAATTGCTGGCTAGGGGAATTAAGAGAGAGAGAGAAAGAGAGAGATAGACTGACATAATCTTCTGCTATTCCCACGTATATGATACAATTGTCGTTGAAGAAATGAAAAGGGCAGTTAACAGGATTCAAACAGTCTTTAGCAGCCCACAGCCTCTCATATTAGATGCTTAAGACATAATGAAAAAATGGAGAGTACACATATAGGGGCAGATTTTCGAGCCCCCTGCGCCACCAGTACGTCACTTTTCGTGACGTACTGGTGGCGCAGGGGGCTGCTCCATATTTACAAGGAGAGGAAAAGCCACCCTGCTTGACTTTTCCTCTCCTTGTAAATACGGCCCCTTCACACGCAGCACTTTGCGGTGAAGAGGCGTTCCATGGGTGTTGCTGTGGGTGTTTCCACGCAACACTCATGGAACAAGACACATCTCCAGAATTACGAGAAATCGTAACTCTGGAGATGCGTTTGAAAGCTACGCCACCCTAGAGGTGGCGTAGCGAGGCGCACCGAGGAGAAATTGTAGTATCCTACTCTGGTTCTTGTTATGCCCTTTACACCCCCTGCTCAGCCGGTGTGTTTGTGTGTGTGCTGCACGGAATGTTGGAGTGATGATGCGATTGGAATGTTGGGTGCCTGAGAGGTTGGGAGTGACAGTTGAGAATGGGCTGAGCAGCAAGCAGGCTGCTCCCACCAGGAGCACTCCCCTGGAGCAGTTTTACGTTACTCAAACAAACTGGTGGTGAACATAGTGAGTACATCTTGTGGGTGTGATTCCTTTAGCCCACTACAGACTCTCAGTGTACTGTTTTTCCATATCTTTTGTTGGTGCCACAATACTCGTGTTACTTCTTCTCTGTGCTGCCAGTCTACGAGCCACTTACATTACAAGGTCAGCTGTTCGTTACCTCTGCAAATCTGGTTAAAATACAAACTCCAGTGGGTGTCACAGGACTACGGTGACACGCACACCTATTAACTTTAATGTTTATAAACGCAAAGGTAATGGTGTTTATTTATGCCTATTCCTTTATGCCTATTGTATTGCTTGTGTATGATTATGCTACGTTCACTCATGTTTTGGCTCTTTGTACATTTCATACAGCTACTGTCTTTATTCACATGTATCCTCCATGGGATTGTTTGGTGGGTTTCTTGGGCTCATCTTTTTACGCTCATGGACTCTGGGTACACACCTTCCAGGGGTTCATTTGTTCATTTCACATGTCTACACCTTACACTTCTTTCTTCCCTACATAGGGATAGCAATGGGTACTAGCCCCATTTGCTCTCATACTCTAGCCTACATGGGCTACTTACGGGTTCTCACCCTCACAAACGGCATCGCTGTATGGCTGTTAGTCCCATTCACAGTGCTAACCATCCCTATGCCTGGGGATAAGTCATGGGTTCAGTCCCATCTGCGTTAGCTTCTGGTGTTACATTTTATCCTTACACAGGATGTGTCTTTTTGGGTAACAGTCCCATCTACACGTTCTTGGGTCCTCAATCCCATATGGGTGCCAGTCGCATTTACATAAAGTATACCACCCTTATTTTAGGGGTAGGTTATGGGTTTTAGTCCCATTTTCTCTTACACTGTTACCCTCACTCTGGGTGTCTCTCATGGGTTATAGTCCCATCAATACATTGCACAGGTTGTGACCTCTACACAGGGGTTGTCCTTACACGGGATATCGTTTCATGGGTCTTAGTCCCATTCACAGTAGTTCCTCACCCCTTTGCCTCGGGGTAGGGGTCGGTCATGGGTTTATGTCCCATGTCCTCGTACATTCTTACCCTCTCCTAGGGTATCAGTCATGGGTTTCAGTCCCATTTACTGTCATTTTCTTACAATGTCATGCTTACATCTTATTACATTGTTGAACATGCAACGTTATTCTCATATTCATTTTATTATCATTATGAAAGTGGGGGAGGTTGAATTATACTTGTTTGTATTTTCATTCTTCTTGGAGTCCGGACTTCATTGAATACAACAGAAATGTTTTCATTTCTCCTCGTTTTTCCTCTTTCAATGCGTGCTGCATTCTGCAGCATGCATTGAAAGAGGAAAATGGTTGTAGTGATTGTTTTTGTGCAGGAAGGTTCCCCTTCCTGCACAAAAACAATCTCCCACGACGCAGAGCATCCTTGCACCATGGTGCAAGGGTGCCTGCGCCGGCGCATGGCTGCAGTTTGTGCGCCAGCGCAGGGGAAGCACAAGGATGCAACATATTCTTGTAAATATGTCGCATCCCTGTGCTTCAAAACTAACGCAGCGCGGCGCAGCAAAATGACTTGCTGTACCCCGCTGCGTTAGTTCAAGGTAAATCTGCCCCATAGTTTAAAAATGGCACAACTACTTCTGGTACTGACAGTCGTGGGCGCAAGGCTGAATGAACCACAGAGTAAGAGTGCCATGGAGATCCCTTGCAGAAGAGAAGCAGTAGAATGAGGAAAGAAAAGGAAAGTATTAGGGAGTCGAGGTAGATATGTATAGAATTACACAATACCTACATGCACAGATCACTGCATCAAATCTACATAATTGGCAAAGATCCTCCTGAACTTGGTAGGCACTTCAGTACATTGGTAGTTTGTGTCTTGGGAGAGGAAGGGGGAAGAGCCAGGACTAAGCACCTTAGTACGATTTAATATGCATTTTCTTCCTCGCAGTATTGTCTGTCCTACGTTTGATCTCCACCACAATCTCTGTATATTCGTTAAAGAGGCTTTATAACAGAGGTGTGTAAAAAAAAAAAAAAAAAAAAAGAATTCTCCAAAGAATTTCAATCTCTTTGAGTAGTTTGACATTGTTCCTTGTTCTCCTTTCATGAGGAAATATTATATTCGCTTTGCAAGTTAATTTTTACCACCCAGGTAAATGATTTCACTTTGACTGAATCAAACCAACATGGAAAATAATGTATGCAGAACACGCCTTTGGATAATAATGCATGCAGAATATTCCTTTAACATTTGCAAACGCTTACATATTAACTATTTGAAATGTTTGTATAATTTTAACTTTTTAAGAATTTTCTCTGTGGACATTGGCTTTGGGCTGGAAAAAAGTATTACCTGTTTCTGGCAAACTATGGGGCATATTATCAAGAAAAGGCGTTAAAATTATCGCCGGTTTAGCGGCAGAAAACTGCCGCTAAAGCGGCGATAATGGGCTTGATAATATGCCCTAGAGAATTCCAATAGAAGTCCATGTTCTGGTGTCAACATGGGCTTCTATTGGAATTCTCCAGGGCATATTATCAAGCCCATTATCGCCGCTTTAGCGGCAGTTTTCTGCCGCTAAACCGGCGATAATTTTAACGCCGTGCTTGTTAATATGCCCCCATGTTTTCTGAAAAGCCATTTTCTTAGTTCTATTTAAGATATTTGCCTCTTAAATAGTTGCAAAAGTAATGATTTATATGCGTAGGTTGCAGAAAAAAAAGAAAGTCCCAATTTTTCCATAGAACATTGTGTGGTTTGTTTAAAGCTTAAGTACTTTGAAAACTTGCAGATCCGTGAGCTTGATAAGCACACGCGGCGCATATTATCAAGCACGGCGTTAAAAATTATCGCCGGTTTAGCGGCAGTTTTCTGCCGCTAAAGCGGCGATAATGGGCTTGATAATATGCCCTTGAGAATTCCAATAGAAGTCCATGTTCTGGTGTCAACATGGGCTTCTATTGGAATTCTCCAGGGCATATTATCAAGCCCATTATCGCCGCTTTAGCGGCAGTTTTCTGCCGCTAAACCGGCGATAATTTTAACGCCGTGCTTGATAATATGCCCCACGCGTTTGTTAGCGATTCACTTGCTCTTAATAACCAGTGCAAATCTGTCACAAGGTTAAAGGCTTGATGTTTCATGAGTCATTTACCAGCAGGTAATGAAAAGGGTTCTCCCAATTTCTACCCCGGAATAATAAAGGTCTGATCTCAGATATTTTCAAAGCCTCCTTTTCCACTTGCCGGAATCTGTTATCAAAAGTGCTTAAATGGCCCATGTTATATCCCAACATTTGCCTTTTGCTCATGCAATAACTTTAAATGTATACATTGACTATCCCACTTTTAATCATCATAGCAGACGGTTGATGCCAAACAAACGCACAGAGTATTGTTGCTTGAACCCAAGTCCAAAATAATTTTCGTGAGGATAGCGTAAACTCGCATAATGTTCAGCATTTCACATTAAGGAATTTATGACATTTCTGTTGGGGTAAAACGCCTATGGCAGAGGCATAGGAACTACGCAATCAGACTGAGCGCCAACGCGGACACTCATAAAGAACTCGAAAATTGATCTTGAATTTAATTTCTTCCCAAGTGGACCGTTCGGTAGGTGTTTAGCATGATATTCACTTTTTTTGTTTTTTTTTTGTTTACAGGTGAAGTTCCATAGAGACTGAGCCACTGTGCATTCAGTATCTATTTCCTCTTCCTTTCCTTATGACTTCTACCTGTTATTTGTTCAGCTCTTGGTCATTTTAGATCTGGATTACTGAAGGAAAACATCGCTCATGCTTTGTCTACAATTTCTCCTGCATCTTTCATGCTTGAAAGTTTTGTAATTATGGTGAAAGTCAAGTAATTCAGTTCAGTACTTTGAAAAATGTTTGTTATTTGAGGGTAGGTGGAACAATCCGCTCTTTTTTTCATTTCATTTGTTGCTGGATGGCCTGGAGTATGGAGCAGGCCCATTAAGGAGGGCAAGAGGGAAAGAGACTATTTTGGATGGAGAAGGTCTGGGCATATATATATTTCCTTTGTTCCCTTTTGTTTTCCTGAATTTTGTCCAGATTTGTCATTATATTGTGGTGTTCTACTCTTTGGGACCTTGTCTGTATAGGTCATTAAATGTGTTTTTTTTTTTCTTCAATAAAAAACATGTTTATTAGTTTTTAAATGGTAACATATAAGCAGTCACAACTAACATTCTGAGCCACCAGAATAACTAAAGCAATGCTCTTCCTCTCAGTAAAATACAACAGTAATTTACTTCAGTACATCAGTCCCCTGGATTCACATTTCAAATATCAGTGTCTCGGACTAGGGTCCAGTACGCAGCTAGGGAGCTTCTGAGCTTTAGGTGATGTGCTACACTCACCATTGTCAGTTTGCCTGGGGCTCTGTGGCCCACCCCTTCCATATCTTATTGTATTTATGGGGGCACCTACTCCCCTGGTGCACCTTCTTCTCATTTATTCTACACTACACATCTCTATTCCCTTCATCCAGTCTCTCAGACGTGGGCTGACGTTGCTTCTCCATTTTTGAACAATTTCCCTTTTTGCCACAATATTTCCGAGTTTGACCAGTTTTTAGGTCTCGCCTACGCAGCGCGCATGCGCTGCATAGGAAAAAGACCTTTTGGAATCGGTTTGCTTTTCGCCCTAAAAACGTGCACGCGTTGCATTGCTTTCAATGGCAACGCGTGCACGTTTGGCGATTCCCTTGCGGGAGCGAGCTTTGGCGACATCTGTTTGTAATTATCTTGCAAACAGATGGTGCCCCTGCTCGCTCCCGCAAGGGAAACGCTGTGTGTGTGTGTGTGGGATGCAGCTTGTAATTTGATGCCACGCCGCACGCTCCCTGGAACGCAGCGTGACTGAGAGCAGCGGCCTCAGGGCTCTCAATATGCAAAATGCCAATCACCAGTTACCGGACAACCGGAAATACCACCTGTTTTGATCGACGAATAGCTTGTCAAAATAATAATCTTCGTTTTCAGTTACAGGCAGCGGCAGAGCTCCAATAGGCAGCAAGCGTGGGGCGTGACCCATTGGTGATAAAGGCGGGGCTGGGGCACTCGAGGTTTGGTTTTGCGCGCGCTCTCTCGCTAGCCCCGTGCAGAGGCCGCTGAGGAAACTCGACGTCCAAGGCCCGGCTTCCCCCCGTGCGACACCGAACCCCTCATTCAACCCCGTCCTCTCCCCGAGCAGCGCCCAGAGACCGACTCAGCCGCGGGGAGAGCACCGCAGAGCCGCAAAGGTAAGCGCGGCTGGGGTCTCCAGGCCTCTTCATCACCCCTCTGGTGATGAAGAGGCCTCGCAGCTTGGAACTTTAACCCGCCACGAAGGAGAGGAGCCACAGACTCAGTCGGGCCACTACGTGGTATGTCCAGGTTTCCCAGTCAATTGAGGGGAACAATATTAAGAGCAGGCGGGGGGAGCACAGTTGGTGTCACCTATGCCGCTGACTGCAGTGTCCAGGCAAGTGTTTGCAGTAGACCTCAGCGACGCCACTTAGATGGGCACTGCATTGCAGACAGGCTCCTTGCAGCTCCAGTAGCAGGCCAGGCCTTGGGGTAATTGATCAGTGCAGCACAATAAGCTGCCCAGAAGATCACAGGCAGCGGAGGCCTCACCGGCATCGCCTTGTTTTGTCTTTCTGTATGCTCACATGCAGGTCTCCCTACTGTGTTTCGAAATTTATGCGTGATGTCGTTAATAGAGGCTGTGGCGCAGAGATAAGCTTCCCTTCCATTTCATCCGCATATTTCTGTGTGAATCGACTTTTAGCCCATCCGCCCTCACACACCGGGAGTAAATAATTTGTAACAAAGGAAGACTTACCTCAGAGGCAAATTTCTAATTGTTATTTTCTAATTGCCATTTGTGGTGACTAAATAGGGACGAGAAAGCGCACACTTTTACAAAAAGCAAAAGTATTTGAGAAAATGAGACCGTGACCAAAAACGGATAAAAACACGAAATTACAACGTAGTACGTTTGCATTCACCCGTCGTACTGCGACAGTGTGATGTGACTTTATATAAATCGAACTATACTGTAATTGGCAGTCTAAGTCAAGTTGGGGAAAAGTGTTTAAATGAATGATGAAAGAATATAAGCCAGAATCTTTGAGATGTAAGTTGTACTGTACCGTGTTCTCGTCTGCTTGACAACCCACGATCCCAGAGGCATCTGCGCACCTGGCAGATGGCGACTTTCTGCTCCTTGATTTATCTTCCTTAGTTTCATGTTTTTATATACTTTATATGAAAGATGAACTTTTCTACCTTCTTAAATACCCTTGTGAGATCACAGTGGCAGGTGTATTTGAACGGTTTTACTTGCCTGGCTTTTCCAGCGCTCAGACGGAAGGCAGAGTATTGGGTTAAGGGCAGTTAATCTAAAATTAGCCTGATTGTATGCAGTTGCCAAGCACTTCTCATATTGCCATAAAAATAATGAGAGTTTCTATTTACCAGCCTCACTAACTCAATAAAGTAGGAGGCATAGTCAAGCCATAGTCAAGCATAAGTGCGACAGTAAGTACAGGGTTTACAATGCTCGTCTTGGATCATTATGGGAGGAGTGTGACTTATCTCGGCTCAAAATCACCGTGGGGCAATAGCATTGTTTATGAACTGGTGATGGCAGCTACAAGAGAACGCTGGAGGTGAAACTTGCCACACAATATACCATAAACAGTACGTGGCATCATAGAAAACTGTCAATCAATGAATCAGTAGATTTGTAGATCGCTACTTGTCACCCATGATGGTATCGTGAACCAAGGGTCATAAACAAATAACTTTGTTCCCTGTACATTATCGAAGCAATCTTAACTTAGGTAGACACAGCATCTGTGTACACTATCACATCATCAGACCTGTTGACTTGTGAATAATTTTCAATGTGTGAGAAGGGTGCAGGCTTTGGAGGGGCTGAACACAACCTGAGGCACTTTAACTCATCACCTTCCCTCCCATACCAAACAAGCATTGGCATAGCCAATAGGTCTTGCCTTTGGGACCTTATAAGTGTTTAGTTATCCAGCACAATATCCTTGGTGCAACATCAAGTGTTGCATGGCTAAACACTTATAAGGTCCCAAAGGCGAGACCTATTGGCTATGCCAATGCTTGTTTAGTATAAGTCATTTCGTTCAATCCTGCTCAGACAACCAACAATGCGAAGGGGGCTCAAATTCAATTGTTATCCCCGTAGCCTCTGTGTGTCTGCCCGTAACCCCTTCCAGGATGCAGTGAGCCTGGGGCACTCCCACAATGTATGGCTGAAAGTGCCTCGCGGCCCACAGCACCTGAGACATAGCTAGTCTTGAGATCTATGAATTATGGGCAAGCATGTATGGGTATAATAAATCCTATGCAGGATTTTATACTGAATGAGTCGATAGCTTGCTTTTATGGCCACCTCTCTAAGGAATTGTAAGACTTCCCACCAGTCTTTGTCAATCCACCACACCATGTCGCCCTGCCAAATAGCCCATGGTTGGGAAACTTAACCCTGAGTGTTCCTCATCGACGTTGCATACTTGAGGAAGATAGCCCTTGATGTCATGTGGTAATCCTCCTTCGTTTCTTCCCCTCTTAGAAATCTCAATTGCATGTCGTAGTTGCAAATACTTAATCATCTGTGTGGTGTGCATGGCATGAGTGTTTGAATGGTACCAATCTGTTTGAATGCCATGCCTCATCTAACGTGGAGAGGCCAATTATACCCCACTGTCTCAAGCCCCTTAATTCAGTTACTGAGCGCAGCCTCGTCCCTACCCACAGGGGACTTCAGGAAGGGAGTCTCTTTCCCCAGGCCATTTCTCTATTCAGTTTATGCCACAGAGGGGCCACCATTGCGGTGGATGGCCGAGCATCCACAGGCAATCTCCCCCTATGTAGCATGCGAAGGCACCCGTTTGGCCCAATTTAATCTCTATCCATCTGGAAAGCCGAGTCCCCCAGTGAAGCATATGTCCACTCATTCACTATCTGCAATTTTTACAGCCTCATAATAGTTACATATATCGGGTAGCGCTATGTCACCCTCATAAATGGTTCTCTGGAGAGTGGGAAGGGTGAATTGTGATGGAACATCGTTCCATAATAAGGATTGAAGTAGTCTATTTTCCGTCTGGAAGAATGCATCCGGGATCGCATAGGGACGGTTTGGCAGGATATAGGTACATCTAGGTAGTGCAATCATTTTAAAGATTGCCGCTCTGCCTAGGAGGGATAACGGCAGATAGCTCCAATGTTGGATATCGGTTTCCAGTCCCAGAAGAAGTGGGACCAGGCTGTCCTCATAGTTTGTTCATTCCTGTTTTGACACCCACAGTCCCAAGTACTTGAAGTGGTGCATGGCCACCTGCAGGGTCAATGGCAGGGGTCCTTCCACTTTCCAGGTCCCTATCGGGAAGATCAGTGATTTATGCCAATTGAGCCCAAAGCCAAAGAAATGCCAATGGATCCCAAAGATGTCTGTAAGTTTCTCTAAGGACGAATTTGGTTCTGCGATATATATAGTAAGACATCGTTGGCATACTATGAATTCCGATTTTGCCAGGAGTCACTCAATTTCCAGCCCCATACCTGAGCATCTACCTGCATCCATTCAGCTAGGGCCTCTATCACCAAATCAAAGAGCATCAGCGACAGAGGGAATCCCTGCAGTGTGCCTCTTCATATGGGAAACTTCCTGGATAGGGTTCCATTGAGCCAGAGCCTGGGTTTGGAGTGGGTGTAGAGGGGCCATTTCAGGAATCAGGCCTGGATCTCATTTTGCCAAGGTGGCAAAGAGGATGGGCCATTCAATGGAGTCAAAGGCTTGTTCGCATCAAGCGATGTGATGGCCAGGTGTATTCCCAGTGTATTGGTCGGAATAATGTAATGAGGTGGCGTAGGTTCAAATTAGTAGATCAGTGGGGTATGAATCCATTATGGATGGACCAGATCAGATCAAAGGTTACACTTTGTAATCTATTAGCTAACACTTTCACTAAGACTTTAGTTTCTGCTTTAAGTAGAGAGATTGGCTTTTAGGAATCCCATCTTTCTGGGGTTTCCACAGTTTAGGGATACACGTGATCGTTGCTGTGCAAATATCTCTGGAGAGCTTGCTCCTACGACATGCCTCCGTGTACATGTCGAGACAGTGGTCTTGGGGCCAGATGTACGACCAGTGTAAATTGCGACTCGCAATGTGCGCTCGATTGCGAGTTGCAAATTGCGAGTCACAATTTACAATGTACAACAGTGTCAGAGACACTGATTGCGATTCCCAATGGGGTCGCAAAATGCGAGCATCATGAATATTAATGAGGCACTCGCAATTTGCGACCCCATTGGGAATGGCTGGCCCTCCCAGGGATCGTGGCCTGCTGGGCCCAGCAGACCTCCATGTCTGGGACTGCTTTTCAATAAAGCAGTTTTTTTTGCGACTACATTACCACCCTCTTGAAGAGGGTGGTAAATTGTGAGTGTTTTGCGACCGCAATTGTGGTTGCAAAACATTTGTACATGGCTTGTGAGTCGCTATTAGGAAGGGAACGCCTCTTCCTAATAGCGAGTCGCAAAACACTATTTTGCAAGCTGCAAATAATTTGCGAGTCGCAAATTAGTGTTAGTACATGGGCCAGAGGAAAATTGCATGCGCAAACGGGTCGCAAACCCGTTTGTGCATGCAATTTTCTGTCGTACATCTGGCCCTTACTACCTAATTTGCTATTTTCTTGAAAAGTTTTGCTGGTTGGCCATCCAGGCCCGGTGTTTTCCTTAACTGGAGCTGCTTGAGCCCAAGGCTTGTTTCTCCTGTTGTGAGGAATCGCTCTAGTTCCAAGGCTTGGGCCCTGCTCAGGTGTCTGTATGGGTGGGTCTTGGATAAAGTTCAATAGGTCTGGCTTATCTCTATGTGGCGCGTAAAAGTCATACAGATAGTCCACCATTACCTTTGCTATCTCCTTACTGCCCATGATAATTGTGCCATCCGGGCCTATGATTTCCCCAATATGGTGCCTGTCTCTGCTACTAAGCCATGCCAGAAGTTTCCCGGCTATGTCCCCCATTTTATACAGTCGTTTGTTTGATCGTGTGCGCTAGTTGAACTTCATCCATGACTAGTATTCTATTTTCCTCAGTCTCTAGGTGAATACGCTGCTGTACAGCATCAGATGGTGTCTGTATGTAGTCCACTTCACGGTTGATGATTTCTTTTTCTTGCTCCCTACAGTGGAGGGTTCTCTCTCTCTTTTCCCCTATTTCATCCGCTATGATCACCCCCTTATGATGGCCTTAAAAAGCCTCCCAATGAGTTACTGTGCCAGCAGCCTCCGTGGAATTTTCTATGAAATATAGGGTCATTACTTTATCTAGAGACTCCAGAACCATTTCATTTGTGAGTCGCAATTCTCTAGTTTGTACTCCCTCAGAGTTGGTGTGGCTAGAGTAATACACAGCAGCGGGTGGTCAGAGATATCCATTACCTTGAAGTCTGCCTTGGGAAATCTGTGTAATGTTGCTAATGGTGTTAAGTAGTGATCTATTCTAGAGTGGGAATTGTGTACCCCAGAGTAAAAGAAGTAGCTTCTGGTTGTCTTCTGCAGTGAACTCCATATATCTCTCAAATTCATGGCCATTGCAAAGGTACCTAGTTTCTCCACCTGGCGGGGGTATCCAGTTGGGGGGTAGTCTTTCTATCCATGCGTGGGTCCATTAACATTTTACAGTCCCTTCCCACGAGTACCATCGCAGGGGGGAGATCCAGTAGCCATTGGCTCAAATGTGCCACTATCTCAGACTGCAATCCCAGTGGGATATACACATTTACCAAAGCAATTGTTTCCCCCTCCCATTTGCTCAAGACCATTGTGAAACATACCCTGTCATCAGATGAGGTCTGAATCCCTTGAAATGCAGCTGTCTTTTTATAGCAGGATTGCGACTACCCTAGATCCAAAGGTATATCCCGAGTGGCTAGGCACTGCATACCTCTCCCTCCCTAGGAAGCCACAGTTAGATCCACTCAGATGCATTTCCTGTAGGAATATTACATCAACGGTGTAAAATGTGAGAGTATTTTTGAACCAGTCCCCACTTTATTTGATTACCTAGTCCATTCACAGTCCATGTTAGTATTTTGAGTGAGTGTACCTTACAGCTGCTGTGTACATCCTTGCCCATTATAGTGATCCCTCTGTCCCGTGTGGTAGGGCACCTCCCATGGTCTGTGCCAGTAAACCTCCTCCCAACCCTCCCCTTACCTCACCATGCCACGATCTTCAAACTGGCCGCCACCCCAACGCATGATATGTCCATCACCCAGTGAGAACAAATTCCTGAATTACCATTGCAAACATAGCTAACAGATATATATGTCCATCGGGTAAGGGAGGGAGCCCCAGCTTAGCCCAAGAGCAGGAGAATAGTCCTAGTAGGCCGAGGTCCAGCAGGTCTGTCAGAACACACCCACGCCTGTTCAAGAAGGTAGTCTATGCATATCTTCCCCCCAGACAATCTATCCAGATGTTATTGGGGTAACCTTTGGCAGGGGCACAGCCTCCTCTCTGCTATTCACATCAGAGCCTTCCCCATTTGAGCTATCGGTCTCTTTCTCCAGAGCATCCCATTTGTTAGTAGAGTCCCATGCATGTATTCTGAATGTCCCCCACGAGTTTAGCTCTTTCAGATTTTGCTTGATCTGCTGTTGGTGCTGTATGCAGGTGCAGACGCACCTTGCAGCGCTTCCTGCATTCCTGCCATCTCAGGACCTGCAATGCCATTCCAGTTTGATGCCAGGGATGCCTGTGACTTTCCAATCAGCCCCAGACTTCCTCTGCATCAGTGAAGAAGTCTGCTTCCCTACTTTGATTATGTGGTGTTTGGCCAGGAAGAAGAGGGCAAATTGGATGTCCAGGTTCCGCAGGTGCTGCTTAACTCCTCAGAAGGATTCCCTTTGGCATTGTGCAAGTGTTGTTTAGTCCACATATATATTGATGGTCACATCTTCTACTGTCCATGGACCACGCAAAAATTTAGTAGCCTAGCCACCATAGCTGGTGGCAGCGCGCCCGGGATCGGTGGTCTACCCGGCACACTCTGAGCATGTTCCACTGTAAACAAGTTCGAGTTTTTGTCTTTCAGGACCACTGATGCAAGCTACTCCTCCAGAAAGAGTTCCTCACTGGGGCCTTTGACCCTCTCTCAAAGTGCATGATCCACATGTTAATATGGTGGGACCAGCCCTCAGAATCTTCCTCCCTTACTGGCAGTATGGTGACTGTGTGCGTTTCTAGAGTCCGGTCCATGACTAGGGAGGTGGGTCTTTTCGCCCTACTCTGGTTGATGGCTGTCTCATTCCAGGAGGATGATGGCGTAGCTAGATGTTTGGCTGCCTGTTATGGTCCCTGCGTTTGCTGTCCAGCGGCAGCGCTTGTAAGGTTGGGGGGGTGATGGCAATATTCTGGTGTTTGCTGCCCGTGGTGGCCACTGGTAAGGGGGGAGGCCACCGCTGCCCCCTAAACTCATGCCACCCAGGGAAGTCCGCCCCCCTTGCTACGCCTCTGCTGGAGGGGCCTTACAGATTTCAGCCAGACCATGATGACTTCTCTGCGGTCTACCTCTACTTATTCCCCAGTGTTTTGGTCTAGGAAGGGCACAGTAGCCAGTCTGTTTCTTTTATCAGGGCTGCAATTCCATATGCCTCCACAAGGTGGGAAGGGTGTAAGGGGGAAAACGGGTGTCCCTATCAAGGGCCACCACCAATGAGTATCACCACTTGCTGCACTGTCTGTGACACCCTCCCGTATCCTCAGAAGTACCTGCCCTCTCCGTAGGGTCTGTAGTACTACAGCATCTTCCCTCAGTGACCAGTCTTCTCCGCCCCCCCAGCAACTGTATAGGGCCACGGAACATGCACACCTAGTAAAGGCCTTATAGGTCACAGGGTAGCAATCTCTTTCTCAGTGGGTGCTGCAGTCATAATGCCCATATTGACTCAGTGACGGTGGCTCCAGGCACTCCGATCCATGCTTCTCCCTCCTCTAGCCCCACCCCATCATGGTGGGCTCAGAACACCTCTGACCCCCCCCAGAGGGGCCTCGAGGCTGCTCCTTCAGAGCCGCCACCCTTTCCTGCTGTGGGCAGCCCCTCACATGTGTCCGTTAAGGTTATTGGGGGGTGGCAGTTCCCTACTCCCTGAGGCTTATGTTGGTCTCACAGGGCCCCTGGCTCTGTATGTCAGCCAGAGCAGCTGTCCGGGGCCAAGCGCAGCCTCCCAAGATGATGGTCATGCTTTACACCACAGCCCACCTGCTCTCCGTATGGCACACCGTAGGTCCTCTTTGCTGTCATTCCTGCTGTCCCCCGGGACATGATGGACCCCCTGCCCTAGACCTGCTGGGCATTGGGGTGCGAGGACTAACTGGGGTCAGTATAGTAACCTTGTCTGCAGCGGGATCAAAGCTCAGTAGTCAGGCAACCGTCTTCATGTCGTGCCAAATCATGCCCCCATTAATTGTATTTTTTATGTACTATTGCATATTCTCACTGCTGCTGTGGTAGATAATTGTTTTCTTATTAGAGTGTCTTTAATTTTATGCCAAATGTAAGTTATTTAATCTCTGCATGTGATTGTTGGAGACAAGAGTGGGGGCGGCTTTGACAGTCAAGGCCCATGTATTCATTTTCCTCTGTTCTCAAACATCTTCTCCATGTGCTTGCTCACCATTTTGTGTCTAAGTTTGTGTACCTGTAAGAGAATTGCCTTTCTGCAAATTATAAAAGTGTTTTGCAGGGGGAATTGTTGCCTAGGGTACTCTGTGTATGGAGCATTTTTTAAGTTTATTTCATTCTTTTAGACAGCTTTCTCATTTCTGTGTAATTATTACAGTTTTTATCTTGGTAGTTTTTGTTCCTTATATTATTGTCACCACATTTATTGATAGTGTGTATAAGTCCAAATATATATTTGTGCAATACTGCAAGTGTTTTAGCTGGTGTGGAAAGGAGGGGGAGTGGCTCCAGTCATTTAAAGGGAGTCATATTCTTTTTTTCTCCATCGCTCCGCCATTGCCTACTGTTCGACTTGGCCCTCTCTTCAGGGTCACTCACAAACATTTTTTGTCTTCACCCCTCCTATTTTTGCTGAATTTGTTTTTATTGGCTCTCGGACTCTGTGCACCTTTCCACTACTAACAAGTCCTATAGTGCTTGTGCTCTCTTCCCTTAAACATGGTAAGAATGGCTTATGTCTGTTTGGCATATTTAATTTGCTTTTAAGTCCCTTGTAGAGTGGTATACCTGGGGCCTGTAAATTTAATATTATTAGTGGGCCTGCATCACTGATTGTGTCACCCATATAAGTAACCCCATAAAACATCGTCTTAGGTCTGCCATTACAGCCTAAATTCAGTTTTAAACTGCCAATTCAACTTCACAACATAACCCTCTTGCCAAACCTTAAACTTCCCTTTTATTGCATATAAGCCACCCTTAATTTAGGCCCTAGGTAGCCCATTGGGAGTGTGTTGTAATTAAAAGGTTGGACATGTATGTTTAAGTTTTACATTTACTGGTTGTGAAAAACTCCCAAATTCATTTTTCACTACTGTGAGGCCTGCCTCTCACATAGGATAACATTGGGTTGCCTTGTTACATTCAATAAGTGCTAACTTCAGATTGGGAACACATAAGCATTTCGTGTATGGTGTCTGAGAAATTGCAATTAAAAATTCTCTTTAATACTAAAGTTGGATTTCAAGTTACAATTTTGAAAATGCCACTTTTAGAAAGTTGTCATTTTCCTGCCCTAATCCATTTGGTGCCTGCTGCCTTGGGTCACATGGCTGGGTGTAGTTGGCAGTTGGACTTTCCTTTATTTCTCCCAGACAGTCACATAATAGAGGGATTAAGTGTGCCTGGATGGGCCATCAATTGGCAGGGTTGAGGGCAGGGCTTGGCACAGCCCCACTTGTAATTGAATAGGCTGTGCTCTGCCTTCACACAAAGGACCTGACACACCTGCATTGTTCATGCAGCCAGCTTAGAGCCAGGGCAGGTGAGTCAGGAAACTTCGATCACTTAAATGGAATCCTCTAGAAACTTCTCCTACTTCAAATACAGCATCAGGTATAAAAAGGGGACACTCAGACTCACTTTTCAGTTCACTTTCTAGTCCTGCAGGAGGACTCTGAGGACTGCTTGCTGTCTACTCCACAAGACTGCTTTGCTACACCTAGAAGGCCTGCTTTGCTGTCTTGAGCCTGTCTTGAATCCTAAGAGGTCTGTCCCGCTGCTTGAGCCCTGCTTCATTGCCTGCATCCAGAACTACCTGAGTGACTCAAATGGTTAGTTTGCTGGCCTTCTGTTCAGAGCCGCAGGGACAGTAAAGGCTGCCTTCATCTTGAACCTGCCTGCACCTGCACAGAGTCTGATTGATTTCTGACCCCCACAAGTGGTGCACCTCCAGTCCTTGACCCTTAGTGGTGGTGTTAAAGGTGCTAAGATAGCCAAAATCCAAAACCTGGGACTTAAAAGAATTTGGCTAAAAACTGCTCTGATAACTGAAGGAAGACCGGAAACCAAGCTGTTTGCCCATCCACCCAAGGTGCAGCGCCAGTTGGTCTGACTATGGCAACTCCCACTATATTCTTCTCTGCTGCAGGAAATGCTGTTGTGTGGTCCTTCACCAAAGGGGTATCCGGCCTTCTGAAACACTCATTGGCTGCAGCCTCCTGCCTCATCCTGATGGACATGTTCAACTTCCTAAAAAGTGATGAAGTCTGAACATAGAAATCTTCACCACAACATCATACAGAGGCTCCCCAATGTCTCTCCTTCCTCACTGAGTCAATGTGGGCATTATGATTGCAGCCTCGCCCTGCTGAAGTTCACCATCTTACAACTTTTTTCTAAGCCTGAAAGTAAGCGTTAACCAGGCTCAATCTACTATTTAGATACAACACACACTCCATTGTCTCGGCCATACTTTTCGACTTTGTGTTTTCACTCTTTATTACTGTTTGTGTGTTTCATAAATACTTTTCACATTTCCTCTAAGTTAAGCCTGCCTGATTTTGCACCAAGCTACCAGAGGGCTAAACACAGGTTAATTTAGTGACTTTTGTGGTTCACCCTGATTGGCTTGGTCCAGTTGCTTGAACAAGGGTCACCCCCAATCCAACTAACTAACTCAATTTCTCATACCTGTCATGTGGTCTACCACTATTTTGTGTAACCATTGTGTGTCTCATAGCTGCCATTATGTCTTTGTACACCATGCCTTGTCCTTCCTTGAGGTCGACCAAAAATGTGTGCACTAGTGTGTGTTTGATGATCATTCATTGTCCTAGCCTTTATGGAGCACACATACTTTTTTTCACTTGTTTTTCTGTTAATATACATTTCCAAGTATATTTATTTGTGTGGCTTTTTATCATATAGTTCATGTTTTTTTTAATGTTATGAATTTATGTCAGCTTCTTCATGCCCACTTTGGGGTCCAAAATGCCCAGGAAGAGCATTAGGTATTTATTTCCTATTTAAAGAATTTCCCACGAATGTTCAGACTCAAGGAGTAAACCATCTGAGGCATAGTTGTTAACATTTTGAATTAATTTAATTTATTTTTGGGAGCCTCCCCCACTGGCTCCTATTTGGGTCCTATTAGATAATTATTCCTGAATGTAAGCACTTCCTGAACTAAACAGTTAAATTACATGTGAATATATTATGGTTATAATAATGACTCCGGTCAAATGGCTATGATAACATGGCCAAGTATCACAGTCTTCTTTATTTGTTAAATTGCATGCACGTGCACAATAAGAGAATAAGACATAATTAGCTGACATCATTGTCCAGAGGCCTCTCTGCTAATGCTGCTGACCAACAAGAAGTAAACTAAGATCACACGAAAGAACGTGACTGCTGCCAAGAAAGCAGTCTGTGACAAGAAGTATCTGTTGCCAATCTTGACATCAGCTCTCCATCCTTTTTCCGCTAAGGTGGGAATCAAAGAGCCTGCTACATTCTCCATTTGCAAAGATGTCATGAGGAAGATTATCCTAAATCATTTGTGATGAACCTTTGTCTAGAATGGAAGATTTCCAAGTAGGACCAATTTTTCAATGATTGCTGTTAGAAATTAAAGTTTCTGGTTGGCAGAGTACACACCCTGCGCAAGCAGGAGCCACAATCCTAAGTCAGGGTAAGTCAGATACTCAACCTAAATTAACCTGTGCTCACCCTCTGGTAGCTTGGCACAGAGCAGTCAAGGTTAACTTAAAAGGCAATGTGTAAAGTATTTGTGCAACACTCAAATTACAGTAACAGTGAAAACACCACAAACAAGACCCACAGCAGTTTAGAAAAATAGAGAGTAGTTATCTGTGTAAAACAAGACCAGAATGACATCAATCTAATAAGTAGAACTTGAGATATGGATTTTAAAAGATTAAATGCAAAAACAGTGCTTAGAAGTCATTATCAGTCAAAAGGTTACTTTAGGTTGTGAGGGACCGGTGTAAATCCAAAGTTCAGGCTGAACGATGGAGGGCTGGCTGGCTAGAAAACCCAGGCAGGGTCTGCTGAAAAAGTAGCTGGTCTGGAGCTAAGTGTTGACGTCAAGAGCATGGGGCATTGGAATTTTCCCTACAGTTGGGTCGATGCATCGAAGGCCGATGCCTCGGAGTTGAGCCTCGCAGACGGTGTTGAAGGATCAGAACTGCGTCATCAACGAGCATCCTACACGGTGTCAAAGGATCAGCACTGCGTCATTGAACCTCAAAGTTGCCACCCGCTTCGTCGTCGAAACGGCACTTGTGCATTCTAGTCTAGGTAACTATTAAATAACTTGGGAGGCTCTTGGCTGGTAAAGACTGATTGAAAGGCTAACTTTTCTCCTTTTTTCATTCTGAGTCAGATGGGACAACATCATGGCGTTGATGAATGCTGAGTCTGTCTCTTTCTTTCTCAACCTTTCCACAGTTTCCCCCTAACCATCTACTGGCAGATTTCATATTTGGGCAGATCATTGTGGTTTAAGAAACACTACACCCTTACTGGAGAAGGTTAAAAAAGTACAAAATTGACCACGCCATTTCTGTTACCCGGCCCATAATGAGACATCGGTGTTCACAAAATAAATGATACCAATACTCAATGGTATGCCAAGCATCGGTACAGAGTACGTTTTTTACAGTCTGCACACAGTAGAAAAATACACTTACCCAAGTAACCTAGTCCAGACATGAATGCTTATTTTTTATCATTCATTATGCTTGCTTTAGAAAACTACTCTCTACACTTTGTTGATTTATGCTGGTCTGTGCCTTAGATTTTCCACTCACCCCGTCTTATTTTGGTTTAATTTTTGAGAGACAATCCCTTTGCTGATTGGCCTGCTCCATTCAAAGTAAGAAAAACATTGTGTTTCCTCTGAGGTATTCCATGTTTCGGCCTCTTAGGGCCAGGAGAGTTAGTCCCTTTGTCAAAATTTGTACTCACAGGCAATAAAGGATATGGCAGACAATGCATTCAGGTAAGAACTAAACAGAGATTGTGGGTTGGTTCTCGGCTGGTAAGTAGAGTAATATAACATATGTTACATGGAATGCTAGTATTGGTTTGTGGTGTTGTGAGATAACTGCAGTTGTAAAGGCAGTAGTATACACCTATATCTGATAGGAGGTTCCTCCAGTGACATCTAGTCATGAAGGAGGGGGATATAGGTTGGAAGTGGCGAGTTTTCCAAAACTAATTGCAAGAAAGTGGACTAGAGGCCCACATCGGAGGTAGCTTGGCAAGGAAGCCCAGGTAGAGAGAGACTAAGTGGATGATTAAAGACATTTGGGCATTCTCTTTTTTTTTCAGATGGGTCAGATTTGGGGAATTAGCCTCAATCAGTGGGTATGTGATGTTTCCATCTTGTTTAATGGTGGTGCTACAGTGAACAGCATAGCAAACTACTACTACTGCCAATACAATTTTCTTTTTTTAAATGATTATATGATTATGGTTAAAAAAATATTTAAAAAGGCAACCACTCTTTTCACCTGCAACAGACTCACTGATATCTACTACCCCATTCCAATTTCCTCCACGCAAATCACCCACATAAGACCTGCTACCTCACTCATTAAAATACCCCTCTGAAGTGTCCAAAAGGTGAATTATGTCCCTCTGGGCCTTTGTGATTTCCTCCTGGACCTGCAGCTCCTTGCTTCTTTCAGAGGAGGACCTCTGTGGGTAAGGAGAGAAGAGAATGGTTGCAGTGGAGGAATTTGGCTCTGCTGCCTCCGTTGGCTCCATAGATGACACCGTGCCATTGGTTACACCAGCTGGTAAATGGAGGAAGCTGAAGCCTCCTCCAAAAATCACCAACTGGTAGAAAGCCACCACAATGACCCTCATTTTCTAATGCCACCGCTGAACAACTATCTCGAGTCAGTGCTGAACATTGCCCAAGAACTCTGAAGAGCTTTCCTGTACCTGGCATCTGGCAGGAGAAGCAGTTTGGTCAAAGGAAAAAACAAAAAAATTAATTGGAGCACCCACTGCAAGGTCATGTTTGGACAGTCATACATGTACACAGTGCTGTTGTTTCCCTAGGACCACTGGATATATTTATGTGATTCTGTGTCCCTCTTTTTTTTAAAACACAATATCACTATGTGTAGTAATTGGCGGGAATTATTCCACGACCATCTGCATAGTTATATTTTTTTCTCAAATGCATGAAAACCTCAAATAAATGAATTCATGAGGTTACCTACTTTCACTAGGCACTTACAATGGGTTTAAAAAAATATATATTCAGTAAAAACAACAAAGGTTACAGGGACGTTATAGTTAGGCTGACATTTCACTCGTACAACACCAGAGAAATTCAGCCGTTATAGTTAACTGAGTTAACTATCACTTGTACCCTTTCAATGCACTGGTGACCTCACATATTACATCACTCATGACATGGTCAGTGACATCAGTGATGACACCTCAAATGACATCACTGATGACATTTGACAGTTTATGAGTGTTAAATATATATACTAAGGTGTATTGGTGAATCAGTGGGTGTATGAGTGTCTGTAGGGATAACTCAGTGGGTGCATGACTGACTTTTGAGTGAGTGATTAGGTGTCTCAGTGAAGGTACAGGTGAGTGACTGGTTGTGTAATGAGTGTATCTGTCTGTCAGTTGATGTCCAAGTGGGTGTTTGAGTGTATTAGTGGGTACATGATTAGCAATATGGGTGATTGATTGGTTGTCTGACTACCTCTATGGTTGTCTGGTTTTCAGTGTGTGTGGGTAAGGAGGTGTATGACTGCCTGTATGGAGGAGTGAGTGGGTGAGTCAGTGGCCGTATAGGTACTGTGTGCATGTCTGAGAAGCTGTATGGGTGAGTGAGTATCTGTATGGCTGTATGGGTGAGTGAGTATCTGTATGGCTGTGTCAGTGATTGAGTGCATGTGTCAGTATGGTGTCAGTATGGGTGAGTAACTGGGTATGTGAAAGGCAGTATAGGAGAGTGAATATAAGGGTGGCTATATGGATGAGTGCATGCCTCTGTCACTAACTGTATAAGTGAGTGAGTGCATGTTACTATTTGTATGAATAAGTGGGTGTGCGTGTAACTGTTTGGGGAATTAGTGTCTGTGTGATTGACTGTATGGGTGAGTGTCTAGGAGTGTGAGTAATTCATTGGCTGACTCCCTCAGTGTGTGAGTGCCTGTATGGGTGTATGAGTGGATATGTCAATGGCTGTATTAGTGAGTGAGTGGGTGTATGAGTGGCAGTATGGGTGAGCGAGTGGATGTGTGGTAGATCTATGAATCAGTGAGTGGGTCTGTAGATACTGGTATAGCTTTGTGAATGGTTGTGTGGGAGTGGCAGTGGGTGTATAAAAGATTCTTTAGGGGAGTGAGTGACTGCATCAGAGATGCTGTGGATGATGTCATCAGTGATGTCACTGACCATGCCATGAGTGATGTAATATGTGAGGTCATAAGCAGTGCATTACGGGGGCGCGAGTTATAGTTAACTCAACTAACTATAAAGGCTTATTGGCGGGAAATATACGGCCTAGTGCAGCAGATGGTGGGGGTACAGGTGCCAGAGTCTCCCTTGATCGCATTGATGGGCTATGTGGAGTCATTTCCTAAAAACACACGCAGATTCATAGCAATCACTATGCTATTGGCGAAACAAGAAATAGTTCTCCGCTGGGGCGCTAGACAGAAACCCAATGTTAAGAGCTGGCTTAAGAGCGTGACATATTGCAACACCACGAGCGAATTGTATGCAGAATTACAGCCACCCACGTCACGACCTAGGGATATTTGGCAACCTCTTAGGGAATACCTTTGCCTGCAAGACACATCGGGCACGCCAGCCGATCAAGAGGGACAGGGCGCAAGTCAGAGTGTACAAGCTGCGGGGAGACCTAGTGGAGTTTGAAGGGAGGGCGGATATATCTCAGGAATGCACGCTGGCGTTCGGCTGGCAACAGAGGTATAGTAACAGGGGAAAAGGGATATCACTAATCACACTTCAAGGAAACCACTGCATATGTCGTATACGGTAATGTATATGTTTATCCGTAACTGTTTCATTATGCTTATTTTTTCCTTTGTTCGTGCCTGCAAGAAATGTACCTGCCAATTTATGCATCACGAATTTTATGTACGTTGTTAATAAAATGATAAATGAAGTTAAAAAAAAAAAACTATAACGGCTGAATTTCTCTGGTTTTGTACACGTGAAATGTTAACCTAACTATAACGCCCCTGTAACCTCTGTTTTTTTTTACTGAATTTCTAAGGTTTTTTAAATTGTATTTGCTAACTATAACGTCCTTGAAACCTTTGTTTTTTTCAGTGAATTTCTAAGGTTTTTTAAATTGTATTTGCTAACTATAACGTCCCTGTAACGTTTGTTTTTTTAAGCCTGGGTGGAGTTCGCGGAGTTCTGCTTCGCGGAACTCAGCGAAGTGCAAAAAAAGCTACGCAGAGCTCCGCAAGCGGCGGAGTGGGTTAGAAATAATGCCGTTTGCAATAATTTTCAGTGTTGGGTGTTTGTCTGCGTTATGAAATTATCGCGAACTGCACCATGCACAGCGCAAGTGGGCGCAAGCAGGAGCTGCTTCCTTTCTGAGGCTCGAGTAGATTTTCTACTGAGCGGCAGCTTTCTCAATGCGAGCGGTCAGCGAGCATAAGCCAGCCACTCGCATTGAGAAATCCAACCGCCCGCGTTGAGAAATCTCGCCTGGCGGTTGATTTCTCTCACTCACTCTCACCAACTTGACATTGACCAGCGCGAATGAGGAACAATCTCACCAGGAGGTGGATTTTCCTCGCTCGCGCTCGCCAACTTTATGGCAATGAGCGCGAGCGAGGAAAAAAACGCAGAGTGCGGAAAACTCCACAAACTCCGCGAGCGGAGCGAAGTTCACTGCCCAGACTTATTTTTTTAGTGAATTTTTAAGTTTTTAAAAAATTCTATTTGCTAACTATAACGTCCTTGTAACCTTTGGTTTTTTCAGTGAATTTCTATGGTTTTCTAACTAGTGATCGCGTTTGCAGAGTGGTGGAGAAAGAGGGCTGGCCTCCGGCCAAAACTCAGGAATCCCACTGTGTAGGACTTACAGGAGGTAGAAGGAGGGCTGATTGCCCCCTAAGGTCCCTCAGGAGTAAAGTGGACTTCATCCCCCCAACCATTAGTGCACCAAGAGTGAAGCTGTGTTTACCGAGTGGTGGAGAAAGGGGGCATGGCCTCCAAAGACCTCTCAGAAATCCCACTTTGTGGGACTTACTGGAGGTAACATTAGGGGTAGTTGGCCCTCAAGGATGTCCTTGGGGCCCAACTACCCCTCCTGTTACCTCCAGTAGGTCCCACACAGCGGGATTGCTGAGAGGTGGTCAGAGGCCATGCCCCCTTTCTCCACCACTCTGCAAACATGCCTCCTGGTGCACTGCTGCTTGGGGAATGAAGTCCACTTTAGTCCTGAGGCCCTCAGGAGGCAAGGGTCCAGTAGTGTTTTGGAGAAGGTACCCAGGGGCGCCACATATGTTTGCCTGACACTAGATTGCATGTGGGGGAAACTCCCTATCCAATATGGAAAAGGTTTCTAGGAGCAACCTTACCCACTTTGATAGCATTTCCTTGAGGTTTCACCCTAAACAATCTCACAGTGCCCTACTCTGCCAAAATCCAACATGGCATAATCTTTCTTCCCCTGGTCAGAGTTCTGGGAACACCCATGAGTTGTCATGGGAATCAAGGTAATCCACCTGCAAACCAGTTTAGGAACAGGTTATCCCCTGACTGGGATTGGTGTCACTCTGATTGCTTTGACAATAGCAGGCATAGACCTACATGTGAGTTACATCTGCCTGTGGCAGGTGACGCCCCTTTAAAACGTGTGCATTTGGTAGCCCGATATCTCAGTCCATCCAGTCAGGAGGTGGTCATTTGGTAGCCCGATATCTCAGTCCATCCAGTCAGGAGGTGGTCATTTGGTAGCCCGATATCTCAGTCCATCCAGTCAAGAGGTGGTCACTCCTCTTTCCAGCCAAGGTCTTTCAATCATCCCTTCTTTGCTGTAAAGCATTCACACCTTCCAGCAGGCTACCAGGTGACAAATGGGGATTGTAAGAAATCAGGTTATTTGTTGAGGTGAAAAGCCTACTACAGCATTAAACACAATCATTGTCAGGTGAACCACAAAAGTCACTAAATTAAACTGTGCTGAACCCTCTAGTAACTTGGCACAAAAGCAGTTAGACTTAACTTTGCATTAGTGTGTAAAATGTTTATGGAACACACAAACAGTAATAATGTGAAAACACAACACAATAAAAATCCCAAACCAATTTAGACAAATTGTGTCATAAGCCACCTACCTGGATCCCAGATGATTCCAATGGGGTGGCAACTGCGTATACTCCTAAGACTTGCCCTCAGTTAATAGGAAGAGACACTGCTCTGGTAGCAAATCCCAGGGGGAAGGGGGTTGGGATGGAGCGAGCGTGTAGAATCAAGGATGCTGTGGCTTGTCTACTCAACAGCAACACTGCAGCTGGCATATACGCCAGTCTGATGAATGGTACCGGCAGATATGGTACCTATAAACAAGCAAATAATAAGGCTTTAGTCTAGTTTTAACTCTATCTCTTAAGGTATCACCTCACGAAAGCTTTTTAAATCTCAACCGACCTTTAGTTTTGTTGTTTTGTTTTCATTTACATTGTCCGTAGAGGCCCCTTCATCAAAATGTTCAAACTGTATGGATTATGATTTCAGTATCAAACCCACAAGCAAATTTGGACAGGCTTACCTTCACCCAAGTCCTCTCTGGCAGAGCCCTGCCAACAGAATGTACAAGTTGAAGAAAAACACTGGTTGCCTTTGTTTGCAGCACGATGTTACGACTGAGCTCAGCGTGTAGTAAAATCAAGTCTGTTAATGTGTCTCTCCTTTTCTTCTTGTTCTTTTTTCCATCCAGGTGCGAAGCTAATGAAGGACGCTCCTTGTGGTGATGTTGAAGTGGAAGGATCATGGTAGCTGGCAAGACAGAGTCCTGGAATCTGGGAAACAGGTAAGTGGAAGGCGAAGAGGCTAAGCGAAGGGAAGAAGTGTGGACGGTCCTTAAAGAAGACTGATTTAGAACGTTCATAAAGGTCACATTCTATTTGCTTGTAACAATAGCAGGTACAGATAATTAACTTGATGAGGCTCCTTCTAGAAGGTGCTTTAGAATGTTCACAAAGGTCGAGCTCTAATTGTTTATAGCAAGGAACAGGTGCAGATGATTAATTTAATGAGGCTGTCTTCTATAAGGTGTTTTAGAATGTTCACAAAGGTTGCTTTCTAATTGCTTATAGCAAGGAACAGGTGCAGATGATTAATTTGATGAGGCTGTCTTCTAGAAGGTGTTTTGGAATGTTCACAAAGGTCACGTTCTAATTGCTTATAGCAAGGAACAGTTGCAGGGGATTGATTTGATGGGGCTGTCTTCCGGAAGGTTCACTTTGAGGTCATCTATGCCGGTTGCTTGATGCGTAATCTGGAGGATTTTCTGGAACTGGCCAGCTTTGCCACAATAAAGACTTAGGTCTAATTTGCGGCAACTTTCCTTTTCATCATTAGATAGTAGATCCCTTAATCCTCCTATCTGCATAGGTTCAGTGTCAAGAGTCTTACTGTCTGACTCCTTCTTCTCGGTTTTGAGTACAATTACTCTGGTGTCACTGAGTGCTCGTTCACCCATTCTGATCTAGCTTAACCAAAGGATCAATAAATTCTGCATAATCATCGGGCAGATAAACGATGTGCGAAATGGAATCTTTATGGCCATCTCTTAACCCTCGATAGAATAAGGGTGCTCTTTTCTCTTCTAGCCAGCGTGTTTCTGCCACCAGTCGATTGGAAGTAATGATATAAGTCAGCAGGTCCTTAGAACCTTGTTGTAGGTTTAATAACTCATTTTCCCTTGCTTGGATAAAAACTTGCAGATAACTTAGTTTATGGCAGTCTTAAAAGCAGAAGAGTTGTACAAAAGGGAATGCTTTGTTTCTATTAAAGGAATTATCCAGTTAACCGATACACCTCCCAAATAAGAGATTGCAAATGCTACTTTAGCAGCATAATTGGGGAATGTCTGAGGTTTGCATAAGAAATGTAATTGGCATTGACTTATAAAGGCTGTAGCACATTTAGTACTGTCTCCATGAAAGCGTACTAGAGCTGGTAAGGGCACAGAACTGGGTGTGGAGACATATACGTGCAGATTTTGGTCAGTAGTTGTAAATGCCCCTCTCTGAAATGTTTCTCCAAACACCGGCTGGGTCAAAACTGGGAGACTATCCTTGGGTTTAGTATCCATCCATTGTGTGAAATGTGTCCTCTCTTCTTGCATTTTCTGCTTTTAACCTAATCAGATCTATTTGCAAATGCTGCATTAACTCAGAAAGATTGTTTGCGGTATTTAGGTCCCCTGATAAGGCACGTGCTAGATTGTCTGTGAATATTTGGTCTTGAATGGTGATGGCAATGCCCAAAAGAAATTTTAGGTATATGGCTTATCCTTCCGTCAGAAGCCACCTACCTGGATCCCAGATGATTCCAATGGGCGACAACGCTAGATCGAGAATCCTCCAGAGACTTGCCCTTGGTTTACAGGAGGAGACACTGCTCTGGAGGCAAATCCCACGTGGAAGGTGGTTGGGATGGAGTGAGCATGTAGAATCAAAGATTCTGGGGCTCGTCTACTCAACAGCAACACTGCAGCAGGCATTCACACCAGCCTGATGGATGGTACCGGCAGATATGGTACCTATAAGCAAGCAAATAATAAGGCTTTAGTCTAGTATTAAATCTATCTATTAAGGTATCACCTCACAAAGGCTTTTCAAATCTCAACCAACATTTAGTTTTGTTTTCATGTAGATTTTCCGTGAAGGCCCCTTCATCAAAGTTCTCGAAACTGTAGTGAGTATGATTTCAGCATCAAACACACAAGCAAATTTGGACGTGATTAGCTTCACCCAAATCCTCTCTGGCAGAGCCCTTGCAACAGAATGTACAAGTTGAAGAAAAACACTGGTTGCCTTTGTTTGCAGCACGATGTTACGACTGAGCTCAGCGTGTAGTAAAATCAAGTTTGTTAATGAGTCTCTCCTTTTCTTCTTATACTTTTTTCCATCCAGGTGTGAGACTAATGCAGGACATTCTTTGAGGTGAGGTCGAAGGAGGATGACCAAGGGAGCTGGCAAGACAAAGTGCTGGAATCCGGTAAACAGGTAAGTGGCAGGGGAAGAGGCTAAGCAAAGGGGAGGAGTGTGGACGGTCTTTAAATAAAACTGCTTTAGAATGTTCATAAGGGTCACATTCTAATTGTTTGTCACAAGAAACAGGTGCAGATAATTAACTTGCTGAGGCTGCCTTCTAGACGGTGCTTAAGAATATTTACAAAGGTTTCTTTCTAATTGCAGATACTAAGGAACACGTGCAGATGATTAATTTAATGAGGCTGTCTTCTAGAAGGTGTTTTAGAATGTTTACAAAGGTTGCGTTCTAATTGCTTTCAGCAAGGAACATGTGCAGATTAAGTTGATAAGGCTGACTTCTAGAAGGTGTTTTAGAATGTTCACAATGGTCGCATTCTAATTTCTTACAGCAAGGAACAGGTGCAGGGGATTAATTTGATGAGGGCTGTCTTCCAGAAGATTCACGTTGAGGTCATCTATGCTGGTTGCTTGATGCTTATTCTGGTGTGTTTTCTGGATGTTTCCATGGCACCTGAAACCTGATCTTGCATATGCACGGTAAAACATTTGTAAAAGCTATAAAGCCTTTTCAAACAAACTGGGGAACACCAGCTGCAGCTAGCTATTACCAACAGCATGTAATATGGTCAAATGTCAGGGTACAAGTTTGTTCATTCATAAGGGTTGAAGGAATGATATGAGTCATGCCAGTATATTGTGATAGTCAAGAGAGGTGAACTGTGGCAGGAATCCTGACAAATTGGGTACATTTTAATAAATAAAATGATACCAAAATGTCAAAAATCTGATCAGTTTAACCAAAGATATGCAATTTCAAAGTTAAAGGTAAGCATAGTTCCTAAAATCACAAAGTGCTGCTCGCAGTCATCTGGTCGTACTAGTCCGGGCAAAGTCACAAGTTCAGGCTTACTGCGATGGAGCATGTCAGTCTTGCTGAAAAAATGTTCCTCTCAATTTCCAGTGCGAAGAGTTCCTTTCGCAAAGGAGGAGGTCACAAGGAGCAGGCAGGCTATCGTGGAGGTAGTGTGAAGTGCAGATCTTGCGTTGTCGGTCTCATGGGGGGGGAGTGTCGCTGTAGCACAAAGAGTCAAGTTCACCGGAGCTTTGTGTTGGCGGTCATTGCAAGTGTCAGAGTCTCGCCAGAAACTGGCTAGTTCGTAGTCACAAAGACACTAAAACTTCAGCATTTTACCTTCCTTTACAGAGAAGTGCCCTCCAATGCCAGCCAATGGTTCAGAACCTGAACAGGCACCTCTTGGGGATCAAGACACACTCTAGCAGAGGCCATCAGTGTTCAGGCAGGTCCTGTTCAGCAGGTCAGCAGGGCAGTTACAGGGAAGCCTTTGGAGCTTGTTTTGTCCCTATCAGAACAGGTCAGCCAACTGACACTTGGAGTCACTCAGGTTAGCCTCGGATGAAGGGAGCAGGTCCAGCCTTCCTTCTCAGAACAGGGCAGACCTCAAACAGCAGGGTAGTCCTCTGGGGAACAAGGTAGGGCTCAAGCAGCTGGGCAGTCCTCTGGTAAACAAGGCAGGCCGCAAGCAGCAGAGCAGTCCTCTTGGCACAAGGCAGTCCTTCTGTAATGTCTACAGGTCTAATATGGTACAGACGAGTTGGTTCAGGAGGTCCAATATTTCAGGTTCCTTTGTGTGTGCTGGAGAAAGCCCTTTGAAATATAAGAGGCTCTGCCCCACCCATCCGGGTTAGGATGGTCAATCCAGCCAACACCTACTCCCCCTTGGTCTCACGGTATAATACACAAAGGGGAACGGCTAACCTCTTTGCAGTCATGTGACTTTGGACACAAGCAGTAGGCACCAAATGGCTAAGATGAGAAAATGTCAGCTTTCTAAAAGTGGCATTTTTAGAATTGTGACTTAAAATTTGACCTTACAATTAAAGAACATTTTAAATTATAATTCATTTGAGTTCAAATATGACATTTCTACCTATTCCCAATCAAACGTTAGCCCTTACTAAGTAATAAGGTAAACCCAATGTTATCCAATGGGAGAGATAAGCCTTGCAGTATTAAAAAGCACATTTAGGATTTTTTCACTGCCTGGGCATGTAAAAGTTAAAAACCAATGTCCTGCTTTTTGGCTGTTTAGGAACTACTTTCGGAATGACATATGTTTAAAAAAAGAAAGTTTAGGCTTGGCAAAGGTTGAAAAAATCTTTATCCGGCTAATATCTTTTAGCCCTAAAAGTACAAAACAACTTGATGCACCAACATCCACATTAAAATGCACTGGATAAAAATTTAAACAATGGTTAAGTTAACAAGTTAAAACATCCAAAAAGTAAATTCAAGTTATAGTATACATCCTTATCCTCCCACATTAAAAAAAGCAATGCCTTCCATAGCAATTGTAAATATTTCTAGGAAATATATGCCTAAAAGCACAAAGCCCCACTTTCTGCGACACTTTACAAAGCCGCACTTTCTGCGACGCTTTTAATGTCAGTTATCTGGTTGTGCAAGATTGGCTGACAGTCACAATTTCATGCTGACCGCAGATACAGAGACCAGGTTAGTTCAGTTTTAAGGGTACCTTCTAAAGTCCAGTGCAAAGAGTTCCGTTTGCAGTGGAGGGGGTTCACGAGGAGCAGGGAGAGCGTAGTGAATCGTCATTGCTGTAGCACAAAGAGCAGGCCTGGCATCACCGGTGGTCGTTCCTGTCAGACGTTGCTGTAGATTAGCGTTGGTGATCACCGCTGGAAGTCGCTGTAGCAAAATGTGCAGATCTCGCTTTGCCAGTAATTGCTGGTGCCCACTGCAGTGCAAAGACTTGTTTCACTGGATCTTCACATTGGTGGTCAGTGCAGGCAGCAAGATCTTGCCATGATAGGGCCTGATCGTGGCTGCTAAGAGCACACAACTAAAGGATTTCTAATTGTCTTGAGTGAGAAGCTCAACTGATGCCACACCAAGGTTCCAGGATGGGAGAGGCACCTCTTGAGGATCAGGTACTCACTCCAGCAGAGGTTAGCAGGGTTCAGGCAGGTCCAAGCAGCAGGTCAGATGGGCAGATGCAGTGAGGACCCTGGAGCTTGTTATGTCCCTGTAGCTCAGGACAGGAGGTCACTCAGCTGACCCTTGGAGTCCCTTCAGCCAGGGGTGAAGGCTGCAGGTCCAGTCTTCTCAGTCAGCAAGGCAGCAGAGTGGCAGGGCAGCAAGTGGACTGTTCTCCTTGCAGCAGAGTATGCACATCAGTTTTTCCGAGTCTTCCACAGATCCAGGAATGTATTTAAGAGTTCTGTCCGAGGGTTCACTATTTATCCTTGCTGCCAGCTTTGAAGTTGGAGAAGTTTCTAGAGGGTTCCACCCCCAAAGATGCTTAGAAAGTAATGCCTCCCTGCCAGGACCCCAGTTTGTCTCATGGAAACCCATTGTACCATATACAAGAGATTTGTTAGTACATTAAATTGTCATTTAGGTGTGAACCAATTGTACTATTTTTTAGGAAGAGACCACAAGCACTTTGTTCACTTCACCACTGCTAACCAATGCAGTGCTAGAGTCCTAATGACAACAAAATCAAAATTCAGAAAACAGGAGGGGTGAAGGTAAAACCTTTGGGGTGACTCTGCAGAGAGGGCCAATTCCAACAGCAATCAACTCTGAAAAGACTACCAGAGAACTTAGGCAGGAAAATTCCAACTTTCTAAATGTAGAACCACGAAGTGGTCTGCGCGAAGCAGGGAAGGCAGACATTTGGAACGATCATGAGTAACTCTCCAATAGCAGTTCCATCTAGGTGACCACGGAAAATAATGGCCTAAAGCTAGGAGACGCAAAGCGCTCCCCTCTGATAAGAGGCAGCCAGGTTTTCCAAGATGAGAAGGACAAACCCAGCTTCCCAATAATTATTGAATGAGCACTACTGTGTCCCTACCAAAGCACATACCCAGCCCTGAGGAACACCTTCTTGAAAAACAGCAGGCCCACTGTGAAGTTCGAAATGCATCGGCGTACCATAATAGTGGTCAGAAGGAGAACATCACCATGTAAAGATTAAATTATACATGACAAAAAGAGAGTGAAAAATTCATATCTTCTAAAAACACAGTAGGATACAATACCGTCCCCCTCTTTTTCTTTAACCCCAACCACATAAGGCCACTTGATACCTTCAGGATCAAACGTTTGAGGAAGCAGTATATTTCCCCAAACCCACTGCTTGAGGATTTTCTATTGTACACGTATGTTGGAGCGTAATGCCCGCAAAGGCACTATATATGTAAATGTTGTGTTGTAGGATGTGTATGTCCAAAGTGTAATATGTCTGTATTGTAAAAATATTATATGAATATATGTTTCCTTTTTGTAACACAAGTCTACATAAGGAATAATTTGATAAAAGAGAATCAATGATAAACCATAAATGTCTTACATCATCGTATACCTATTATTTGTAATTGTATGGGTGCCAACTTTGGAACTAGGGATATATATAGATGTCATTAAAAGAATAGAAACTCTATAGAGCAAAAGTGGCATAGAGGTGGGAGCGAGCGCACCAAAATATTAATCAGGGGCCTTAATTGCCCCACGGTACGTGTAAGGGTTACACGCTTACTGAATTGAGATATCAATCCATGGTGGAGGGGGTACATTCTACGTATGTATTTAAATTTCTAAAAGTTGCATTTTAAAAATAACAATTTAGACTTCAGAATCAAATTGGATTCAAAATTCCTATTAAGTCCTTGAACAATGGTTCTAGCCATACCCAAATTGAAGTTATGAATTATAAGTAGTTCCAATGTAACCCAGTGCTTTTCTACGGGAGAGCTGGCCTTGCTACAGTGGAAAACAAATTTGGGGATTTTTCACTGCAAGGACATGTAAAACTTAGGAACACTTGTCCTATTAGGGGTGACTGATCAGTATTAAAAAGGAAGGTTTAGTGCTGACAAAAGGTTAATTTGCCAGGTTGAATTTGCAGTTTTAACACTGCACACTCTGGCTGCAGGCCTGAAGACATGCTTTGCATTACCACTACAGTGTTGTCTCAATAGCTGCTGCAGTCCACTAGTGACATTTACCTTACAGGTCCTGGGTAGGGGCGGGCGTAACTCGAGAGTTCCACTCTGTGGAATTCCGCAGAGTTAAATGAAAACCCTGAGATTTCACGTAGGTCGGTGAATGGGCAGAATTTGGCACCCTGTGCTGCTCAAGCTGATTTTTAGCGCCGGGAGTTCATTTCACCATGAAAAATCATTGCAAACGGCACTAAACAGCATATTTTCTACTCAAGCTGCATCTTTCTGACCGCGAACAGTTGTGACCACCTGTCTCCAGGCGAGGTGGCAGCCCTCCTTGTCAGGTTGGGGTATGTAGGCAGATACCCCCGGCCTTCAACTGAGTCAACAATCTTATGTCTTCTTTTAGGCATATTGTTAAAGATAAGTCCCCAAAACCACATAATTTAAAAAGAAGACACACATCACAGCGGATAAATGACTACAACTCTTTAATACTCCACATGTGGAATATTAACATCGATATACAATTTGTTGCTGATAATTCAACAATATTACTATTGCTGAGAAAACTGACATGAAGAAAGTATGGGAAGAAATATCTGCGGAGCATTCTTTAACTAAAATGCTTTATCGATTTAGCCTTCAAATGCGATCTCACAGAGTGGTTAGCAGTTATGAGGTGTGTGACTGCTTAAACTCTTCAAGTTGATATGCAAAATTTCAGGCTATTAGATGGCTTATTTTAGGATTAGCATCCTCCAGAAGAAGAGTTTTAAACGTTTACCAACAATTGAATATCTTGCATACTTTGAACCTGAAAACAAAAACATAGTGAAAACAAATTTACTACCCTAACAGAAGCCCTTTACTGGAACAGTTATCGTTATATGAAGTAGCTCACTTTTATACTTACAAAAATGTCATTGAGAATGTTAACAATAGGGTAGTGAGATTCTATGGTGTTCCGTGAGTGGGCGAAATTCTGCATGTTGCACTGCTCACACTGATTTGCGATGTTGGGAGTTTCTTCCATGCTGTAAAATCAACACAACTGGCACCATGTGGCATGCCAGAGGGCACTGCTTCTTTCTGCTGCTCGAGTCAGTTTTCTACAAGAACGGAATCTTTCTCAACATGAACGGTTGCGACCTTACATGACTGCCCATGTTGAGAAAATCTAGCCGGGTGGCATTCTAGCACACAAATTCTTGCTCGCACTCGCCAACTTAATGTTGCAGAGCTGCTCACAAGAAAAGACTCTGCCACGCGGCAGTTGACAGGGTTTTGCCAGAACACTGTGTTACAAGCACAAATCAGAGTGGACAAAACTCCAGGAACTCTTAGTTAATAGTGGAAAATTTCATGTAAAGGAAACAGACGGCTGCCTAATATGTCATTTTAAACCTACACTGATAACTGCAAATTGACATATGATACTACTGCTAATAAAGATTTGTATTTTTTATTTATTGTTTAAACCATGGTGAAAAGAGAAAGAATCGATTAGGGCATCAATATCATAGGAGGAACCTTTTTATCAGTACAAGCCCTATATTACAATACCAGAGTTTCAAATTTATGTTCACATGTTGGACCAAGAAATGCTAGAGGAAAAACAAATCCAAGCAGAAATATTATGCAATACTGCAAGTACCAATAACCTTTCTAATAATAAACCTGCAGACCCACTTGGACATCCAAATATTGAGAATGAAGGTCCTGTTGCTATGGGTGATATAGAATTTGCTATGGATGAAATCCGTAAGGACGGTGATAACTTTGACTACCTTTTATCACAATTAAATAAAGAACTGCTTCAAAAATGTGAAAAAAAAATAAACAACTTTTGATCATGGACTTTGCGATGAGCAAGGTTTATGTTTATTTTCAGATGTTGAGCCTATATTAAAATCTATATCAGGGTAGGCTGGTACCTGGAAAAGTTTCTTTATAAAAGTGATAACTGCTTACATTCAAAAAGCAACAAACTCACATGTCTAGTGTTGTTACTGGCTCCAAATGGATTAGCGGTATATAATAATAAAGGAATTACATTACATCGACTACTACTATTACCAGTGAAACATAATAAACTAGAATACTTAAAATTAAATTGTGACACCTCTCAGGAACTTCATAGAGTTCTAAACAAATTACAGATTTTGATTATAGACTAGGTTAGTATGGTTTCCATTGTAATGATTGCTTTTGTTCACTTATGTATGACAGAAATACTCAAAACATCAGATGATATCCAATTTGGTGGTAAACACAATAGATTTTTCGATCTACTTCAATTTACTTCAATCAAAGGAGACCCAATTTTTGAAACTGTCACAGCCAAAGAAACTAGAAATTCCTTAGGATGTATAGGTATTGTTAATACTTGGTTACATTTCTCATACAGTGAACTTACACAAAATATGAGACAAGCAAATGATGAAGAATATGGGAGAATAATAAAAGATATTAGGCTAGGAATTGTAACTGAAAATGCAAAAAATGTTAGCAACAAGAAGGATATGTACTGCATTCACCCATTTGAAAACTGCATCAGAGGTTATGTATTATTTTCCTTTGAAAACAGTGCTCGTTGCTTGTCTGATGTCAACCCTAAAAGTATGCTGATTTAAATATGGAAATGTTATTGATGGAAAATAAAACAATTGTACATATACCTTGTAAAGATTGTTTTGAAACTCATAAAGCAAACATTTCTGTAACTAAATCCTTATCAACAAAATTATTAAATATGGAGAAATCTGTATCACAAACTGCCGGATTAGAGAAAAACATTTCTTTGCAAGAAAATGCTGTGTCATTTAATGACACAATTTGGACGTAGAACATGACTTGTTAATGCGGCTATGGAACAAATGCTAGTTTGTAAAATACAAAAGAAATGAAGAATTGCATTTGTCTATGTCAAATTTGACAATATTAAGGAACCAAAGAAAATAGCAAGAGCAACAGCAATATTTTAAGTATTGAAAGATGTATTCGCAGAGAACAATTTCTTTTATATTTAGCTTATGATGTAACAATAAATAAATCTCAAGGTTCAAGCTTGGATTATGCATTAATTAACATCGGCTCAACTGTTTTTATAGGGGGTATGGCATATGTAGCTTTATTATGTGTGAAAACATTGGAAGGACTATATATTATAATGGATGTAGATTACACCAAAATTAATGCAGGCACTTCTTGTGTATGAGAATATAATCATTTAAAAAAATATACACTCTTTTACTTGGTGAATATCCGATGGTGTGTACACCTAAAATATATATCAAAAGGAAAGAAAGTTTCAACACCAATGAGCAAAAAGTGGAACCGTGTATTAAAAAAACAAACTCCACCTTGAAATTTTAGGCTTTTTGTTCAGTAATACAAATGTTATTACCTGTTTAGTAATGTCATTGTAATCTTATTTCATATTTACCTTTAGTCAAAGAATTACTTCAGGAAAATAGATATAAGACTTTTTGTGAAACTGTAACTGATTTGTATTCCTTACTTCAATCAGGGAAACTATTTCTTGTGCCACTTATAGATTGGCACAATTTTGTTGATGTTTCTTCAGAAAATGTGCACTTCTCCATAAATCAGCAACAGGATGCCCAGGAATTTTGTATTGCTATTCTGGAAATTGTAGCTAGTGAGACTTTCCCACATACAGATCTTTTTGCTCTAAGCTACTATTGGGAATATAGCTTCTTCTTCCTTACTGTAAATCAATATCATTTAAGAAACTAATATATCAAGCTGTGCACTCTAACTTTTGTTCAAACTGTGAATCAAAGCTTGTGTTAACACTTTGTTTACAAAAGAGAATAAGAATTTAAGCCTAATGATACAAAGAGGTGCTACAGATAATAGAAAAATAAATACCATGATTACTGAAGTCACTGTTACACAAATTTCAGGACACATTACTTGTACTGCAATTCTTTTCTCTCCTACAGAAAATACTAATTCAGGACAGTACACCTTACATTTAAGGAACAATACAGGTTGGACTGAATGTGATGACACCAAGTTAACATTTAAACTCAGATTGCCAAAAAATGCAACCAACTGTTACCTTTTGATTCTAACGCCTACATTTTAATTATAGGTCCAAACGTCTACATATGCACAATATGGACTAAATATACTACATAGTACCAACAGTGGATATGTCATTATGTGGTCTAGCATGGTTGATTACTTTTGAAGAAATCTACTATTGTCAGTCAGAAATGGAGTTACTTACTATGATTACCTTTTGTAGTTTGACTACATCAGAGCTAAACAATCACAGTAATGAAAAGATTTTTTCCCACAATCCATTTGATGTGCCTTTTCCCCAGTTTTTGATGATTCACACAAAATAATGCTTATCTGCATCATTTTAGGAGATAAATGATAGCATGGATTAGTAACTTTAATGTTACTAGCATCTGAACACACTTGTTATGTTATGTTATGTTACAGCCATTTGTAACGCGCACAGATACTCGTAAGTGTCCCGGCGCGATGCCAACAGGGGATCCTAGAAGGGTTCAGACAAAGAGATGTGTTTTCAGCTTCTTCTTAAAAGCAGTAAGATCCTGCGTGTACCGAAGGTCCAGGGGAAGGGCGTTCCACTCGACCGCTGCCTTCCTAGCAAAAGAACTAACGCCTAACCGCTGAAATTTAAAACGGGGAACTTGGGCAAGACACAGGGGACATAGATCTCAATGGTCGGGCCGGGACATAGAAAGAAAAGCGTCTCTGTAGGTAGGCGGGTCCCTTACCATGAAGCGCCCGATGGGCCAGGACCAGAGATTTGAATTTAACTCTCAGCGACACAGGCAACCAGTGTAAAGCGCGCAACTGATGGCGAACACTGGTCCTACCAGGGATACCCAAAAGCAATCGGGCGGCCGCATTCTGAACAACCTGCAGCTTTTTCAACAGATAGCTTGGGGTGCCAATGTAAAGACCATTGGCATAATCCAGCCGAGACAAGATCAAAGCACGAGTAACACATTCCCTCGCTGCCTGTGGTAAAAAGGGGAAAAATTTCTTTAGGCATTTAAGCAGGTCAAAAACATTACCGGCTAGCTTTTTAATCTGTGTGGTAAAGGAGAGAGTTTCATCGAACCACACCCCCAAGTTCTTGGCTGGCTTTCCTGCTGACGTAGGAGACGGGAACTCAGATGGCCAGAGAGTTTCGTGGAAGTTATCCAGGAATTTGCCAAAAAGGAGAATCTCGGATTTCTCCTCATTGCATTTGAGTTGTGCAGCAGTCATCCATTTAAAAATAGCAGGGAGGCATTGTTGGGCCTCAAGGACCGAATCCTCATTCCGATTCCATGTGAAAAGTAGCTGGGTGTCGTCTGCATTCGCCATAACCTTAGCCCCTAAGTGTTCCGCCAGCTGAATCAGAAGGGTAACATAGATGTTGAAAAGGAGTGGGCTAAGAGAGGATCCCTGGGGAACTCTGGTTGTCACGGCCTGAGGAGATGAAGAAAAAGGTGGGAGCCAGATCTGCTGGGCCCTACCTTCCAGAAAGGACCTAAGCCAGCCCCAGACCGCGCCCGAAACACCTACCTTTGTCAAACGAGCGAGCAGCAAAGAGTGAGGTACCGTGTCGAACGCTGCCGAGAGATCCAGCAGAATAAGTGCAGCTCTCCCGCCAGCGTCCAAACACTTAATATAAATGTTTCCATTTATGACGTATTTATGCATGAAATATAAATAATATTTGTCTCTGTGTATTGGTTTTTAATCTACAAAATATCTCACATTTAAGAAATACAATGCTAAAACAGTATTCCTCTACTCTATGTACTTAAATAACATCACCTACGTTCTGATTTACTTTTTCTTTATCTATATATATGAATGCCTGCACCTGTATAGGAAAACGTGCAATAATAATAAGCTCTTTATTGCTAAGAAATTGAAATTAGTTCCCCAAAAAAACTTTCTTCTTCTTTGTTTTTTGCAATTTTTGTCCTTTATTTTCCTTACCTATAGGTCAACCATACCAACATGGGAAAAAAACACCACACCAAAACTGGGCACCACAAAGCCTGCTGTAAAAAACAAAAAGAAAGTTTTGGGGAAGGAAGAGGTGAGCTGGAACAAGCTCCTGGTGGATGTTGAGGTCACTCACTCCCGCTACTAACACTGTTTGACAATACAAACTGTGTGTAACTGTCCCTGCGTAAGGCTCAAATATTTGATGGTGTTACCGAAGGCAGGATACAGCAACTGCCGAGCCAGGTGGTGGAATAGCAGGTGGTGGTCAAGTACTAGATTGGGTTAGTACTTGTAAGTGGATGGTCTAGCAGTTGGAAACTCAACAGCGCCTCTCAGTGTTTCCTCATTGAGTTCTGCCAGCTCCAACCCCCTTCTCTATTCAGCCCAAGACAAACAGGTGGAATGCATGGCGCAAAGGTGTTCTTGAATTCCTGTTGTCCCCAAAGAATACTGCAGGCCAGTTCCACATGATATGATTGACATAAAGAGCATGACACATGCTGGGCGTTCTCCCCACAGGAATGGTGAAGAACACCACCGACTCGCTCGAAGTTTCTTTCACCACTCTACCTCTACCTCTTCCAGGGCAATGTCTTCCTCTTCCTCCTCCATTGTACCACAAGCACCACCACTGGCTTTTCCTCCTTCTGCCATGCTGGAAAAATGCAGAGTAACACAGGAAAAGCAGCAGCAGAAATGGTAGACTTCTGCACAACTCAAAAGCACACCAATAATGAACAAATACAATCCGGATTTCTATTGGTTGAAGAAAAATTGTTTCCAGCCTATCAGAAAGTTTCTGGCAATTGCAAACTCAATTTTTTTTTTACTATAGCCTTCCCTCAGAATAGACAACCCCTGCCCCTAAAACACGTTTTCAACCAAAATGAAAAAAATAAAACCACTCACAACTATATTTTTTAATATATACAGACAAAGAATTCATTAGGCTACAAAAGTGTAGCCCAGTCTTGCCAAAGAAATAGCATACACTTTTTTACATTTTTTACATTTATAGATATTTTTGCACCAATTAGTCGCATATGAAATTACAACTTCTAAAAACCCATGAAATTCCCCCCCCAATAATCAAAGGTTATTAGTAAGTTATAGTTGGGGATTATTATAAAACTACACAATTGCACAGGTTATTTAAACTACACAAATATTAGAAAAGCACTAGTTAGTTATTGTTATTTTTTTTAATCGTTGATTACATTATTAGTCCAATTTATAGTACTGACCACAGCACAGTGACCTCTGTAGAAATGAAGTCACCAGACTCCTCCATGGAATCTGATATGTGTTGTAAAACAGGAGACACAGCATGTTCAGCGTTCCCCAGCCAAGGACTTAAGCTCTTATGGTTGTTGAACTCTTCAAGGGGAATCTTCTGCAGGGTAGGTTGAGGTTGTAAGTTTCTACCCAGAGGTCTCCATTGTTGTGTTTAAAATGAGACTACTGTAAACAATCAGCCACATGATGTTTCTTTACATAATCAATTGATACTGGTTTGTTCTTTTCAAAACCAGGCAATGGAGGCAAGTCTACAGCGCATGTGCCTTTTACCCCCAACACGGGTACAGGTGGTTGATATGATAGTTCAAACACCTTTTCTTTTGTCCGGAATAGTCTCACTAACTAGTTCTCCTACATTGGGGATTCACTCTTCTGTGACTGGAAAAACTGTCTCTTTGCCAGTAGGGTTTTCTACGACATCGACCCAGAGTTATGCAGGTCAGGAACATACATAAGTATGCCAAAGTGCAATTCGTATGGCGTGCGACATCCCAATATTTCCCTATGCAAGATATTTAGTGCTCTCTGGGTTCTAAAGAGGTGATGGACCCAAGTAAGACTTGAACACCGATCCTGTTAGGGCCTGCTTAAGCGTGTAGTTAGCATGTTCTACTAAAGCATTTGTGTTACTTTTAAATGGATTATTGTACATGCACATCCCCAACAAAATGATTGGATCCTTGTAAGCTCTTGAGGCAAATGTTGGACCACTGTCCAAACGGAATGTGTTAACTGCCCCTGTGGCAAAGAAACACAGCAAAGCCTTTATAAGACGGTCTGAGCATCTACAGATCTCTCAGTCCACACACATAGGAACTGAAAACATGAATCAACCATTACTAGAATGTATTTAAGGCAGTTACCATATTGGAAGTGATGGCAATGGTCCAGAAACATTTTTTTAATGGTTTATTTGAGATCAATAAAGGGGTCTGATCTGGTCTTTTAATGGTGGAATGTTTTATTTGCTGGCACATTGCACACATATTCTTTAGTTTATTTTGGTAAACCTGGCCACTAGTTATGGTCATCATTGGGGATCCTCCTCACACTAGTTATGTTGCTGGAGCACTGAAGCTGTAGCACTTATTCCAGCATGTGCAGATGCCAAACCCTCATGATCTGCCCTAATTAATTCTTATCTAGACAACATATTTGGTGCCATTATATCCCACTTTGGGTAAGCGCATCAGAGTGTTACCTGAATTAAGGGTGAAGAAGTATTTGCACACTTTGTGTGGTTATCTCAATGGCAGGCAGAATGCCTTTAACAAAACACACAAGAGCCCTCAGGTCTAACAAGTGAAGTATAGGCTTGATGAAAGAACCTCAAATCAAAAAGGCATCCCTTTAAAGGACGGTTTCCCTCACTCACCAAAGGAGTCATGCTTCATCATTGGGGATCCTCCTTGCACGATGAAGCCTAGTCATAGTGCGGGCTACAAACCCCTCACTGAGAGGGAGGAGCTTAGGGATGTTTTATATGCCAGGAGGGTAATTAATAAATACCCAATGAGAGCTTGAGGTCGTGGTGAAGGACTCAGTGCAAATAGTGAGGTGAATTAAAAATAACTACAGGGTTTGCCGCACATCTTTATTCTGGCTGCCCTGTGCTAGGATTAAAAACAAAAAACATGATGGAAGGTATTAGAACCAATCGTGTCATTCACATATAAACATGTTTCGACTGGTGACCTAGTCAGTGTCATGGCCTTCTTCAGGATCTGATACATGGTACTACTGTGAAGGTAATGTGTGCAATCAAATAATATATATTTTTATATACAAAACCAGTGACCCATAGTTTTTTCGGAATGGTGGATTCACTGGTAGTACCTGTTAGGAGACATAAAAGAAATTATACCATATAGTTTAAAGGATTTGGAAAAAGAGGGTTTTCAAATATCCCAACTTAGCCTACACTTCGAAATAACCTTAACAACACATAATACTTTTATTTATATGTTAGAAATCCAAACTCCCAGTGGGACTCAGACTGTAGGGAAACTGAGAAGGTAAAACCCAATTTTCAGGACACCATAACAGGTGTGTGAAATATCCACTTATCCGCATTAGTCGGGTGTAAAGCCTTAGCTGTCCTTGGCATAGACGCTCAAGGGGCAGTCACATCTCTGACCTGTGTGGTAGTTAGAGAGGAGAAGCTCACAGTATAACAAAATATCAAAATACAGGAGTGTGTCAAAGAAACATGGCTGCAGTGAAGACCAAAAGGCTGTCCTACCAATATAGTAAAGATCCTGTAGAAGGATAAGCCATGATCATTTAGATAAACCAGAATATCATGAATATATATGAGTTACGCCTAGCGTTCCATCTCAAGCCCATGCCTGGGTAAGGTTGGATGGACCGTTTAGGCTAAAACTGTTAAAAAAAGAAACAATGGAAATCTCGTTTAAAGAGACCATTCAGATAAAACCCTCATGTATAACTAGATGGAAAGCTAGATGAAAAAGGAACCGGCCGAAGCTCCCGCAATGGGAGACAGTTGACACAGTTCAAAACTCCAGCAATGAGAGGAGAACGGAATACCGGTCCCTGTATGGTAGGGAAGGGTATGATAACACAAAACAATTGCCAAGAAATGTGATCAAGAATAGAATTAAGTTGCTTACATTAAGACAAGGCAATCATGTTATTTACAACCCAAGCAGATCGCTAAGTCTCAATGTGGTGAAATCGGACACTAAAAAGGCTGGCTCATTTGGTAAGATAGAACAGCCTGTATACCCAAGTATATAAAGAGGGATGTAAAATGTGATACTATTGCTAATACAAGTTAAGGCTAAAAGGAAACTTCGCTCCCGAAGGAGCTCGTTTCGGAAGCCATGTACCCAAGAGGCACGTGTTACTCATACGGCTTGTGCCACCAACGAGCTATCTAAACATATGAACTCACCGCAATGTACGGATCAAATGTACCACTCACCATGCCGAGGAACAGGAACAAGGGAAACCGGCTGGTTCCCTTGAGTGTCTTGTACTCTGGGCTGACCTAAACAATAAGTGTTTTCTGTTTGTAGGACAGGCATGCTGGGAATTGTAGTATTACCAGTTATAACAAACCATCCGATATCGTCAAGGAAGTTATATCCTAAATCATGATATACAGTGTTGGGGAATATATAAGGTGTTACTCAAAAGAGTGCATACAATAAACAGTGTAGGTCTCTAGCTGCAGGAGTTAGTTGCATTTGCATGGAACATTCTAGGGAATATGTTAACGAACCCAGTTCTCGAACAATAAAGAGCTACAGAGGGGATCATAACCAAAAGTTCTGTCAGAAAGACCAAGAATATCACCAGATGTAATTGAAGGCATAGTAGGAAATGTAACAATTCCAGTGGTAATGAACTTTCAGAAATCGTCAACGAAGTTCTGTCGTAAGCTGGTAGAGTGTTAATACAATGGGTGTTGGAAAGTGTAGGTATCTAACCAAACGAGTGTGTGTGTTGCATTCTGGGAAATGCATTAAAGATCCTGGTCCAACTTTTCGAACAGTAGAGGACCCGTTCCTTAAAGCATGAATCAGATCATGCTGGTGTTTCAGTGTGTCTCACATGGACTAATGGAATCACATCTTTTAAGATGGCGACCTTTCCTCAGAGCTGTTTATTTTTAATTGGCTTTTCTTTTGAATATTTGAATCTTTCATTATCCAAAGTTGTAAATCCATACTATATGCCTGCACACAGAAAGAAGAGTAAGACACAATTAGTCTTCTGAAGTGGGAGCATAAATGTATGTACCTTGGTGATCTGTGTGGTGACCCAAAGTTTGAATGCATGTCTGTTGTGGCTCAAAATTACCATCTTTAATTATTCATTGTTGTTAGAAATGGGGTTTCTGGTTGGCTAGGGTATGCACCTAAGCCAGTCAGAACCCACCACTCTAGTCAGTGTAAGGGAGATGCACACCCAAGATAACCCCTGCTCACCCCCTTGGTAGCTTGGCATAGCAGTCAGGCTTATCCCAGAGGCAATGTGTAAAGAGTTTGCACAACACACACACTCACCAGTGACACACTAGCCACACCACAAAAGAGACTCCGCACAAGGCTATATAAAATATTCTTTGCATTATACACCAAACACATTAGACCACAGTTACATTAATCACTGTGCCACTAGGCACTTGTCATGAAACATGCATATAAAACACACAGTTCATGAATCAGCTTGCCAACCAGGCAATAGTCATTGCATAGGTCATAAATCACTTTGCCATAAGTCACTTGTCATGAGCATACCAGTTGGTGCACTAAAGCACATACTTATAAGGGTGCTATGTTACACAAACATCATGAAACACCATTACTGTACCTATTACGCAGCTTTTGCAGCAGGAACATGTTTTTACATGGCATCACATTTAGGGTAATAAAGCAAATGCTTATAATGTGCTCCTATCATGCATGAAACCAAAAGGCAGTAGTTAGGTTCACATAACCCACCATATCACTGTACATAAATCTGCCGTAGATAACTCCTCAGAATACCAGAAAGGCCGTAGGATGTAGAGCACATTAAGCTCTTAAGTTCTCTAAGTCCACAGGGACGCATGTGTGCCTATTATTGGGGCAATGGTAAATCCTCAACCAGAATCGAGGGCCTTCATCGAGGATCCACCCTTCCTGACAACCACGCTACAGTGCCCAAGCTATGTGCACACAAAAGGGGGGGGAGGCATGCACCGCCTACCACTGCGGGGAGACCTGCCTGGGTCCCCTGTGGGTGAAACAAGAAAGTGCAGCTGCCCGGGACCTTGGGAAGCCGCTGGGGAACCAGGCGGCCTTCAAAAAAATGGTTGGGGCAACATTGCAGCGTGCCCGGAGCCCTCCGGGGCCCCACAGACTGCTGGGAACAAAAGGACTATGGCTCCCAGAGCTGCATTGGCCTTCTCCGCTGAGGCCGAGCTGGACGCACACCAAAGCGAGTCTCCAGCTTCCTCCAGCAGCTGAGCCCAGCCACCCTCTGGCACGACAATGCGGGGTAGGCTCCAGTATGGGACTTCCTCTTTCCTGCCAGTGGAGACTTGTTGTGTCTCCCTGGTTGCCACGGCAACGGGCAGGGGGGGCGCGTTCAGGCTTTCTTTTCTTAGTGCAGCCTTCCGGGCTGATGCCAGGTGATTTATGCCTCACGCCGGTCTACACAGCACAGGGCCAATTCAGCAAAGCCCAAGTTGTAGTGTAACTGGTACACGCAGTACCGTGCTGTACAGGCAACCAGCACTGCAATTGGGTAACAGTGCTCTCAACATGCAGTGATCAGGGAGCAGAGCCAAAAGAACTCCTCCCAGGTTTTGAAATGAAGTGCTGGACTTGTACCAAAGAGCGCTCCTTTTTGCTCTTTCACTTTAGGAAAGGTGGAAAATACTGCGCTCACCACACGCTCCAAAGGAACAACCAAAATGCCGCCGCTAGGCTTATCCTGAATATTCCCAGGAGCGCCCCGGTAGGAGAAGCCTTAAAAAAACTTCACTGGCTCCCAATACAGGCCAGAGTTACATTTAAAGCTCTTTGTATTAGCCACAGGATCCTTAGGAAAAAAGGGCCGCGCTTTTGACTCCCCTTCTGACGGTTTACCAACCTTCTCGGAATTTGAGATCTCTTGGTTGTATGAGAATGACTGTGCCTAAGGTGCGGAGGGCCAGGGTGGGTGGAAGATCTTTTGGTTTCCTGGTAGCTAAGGCCTGGAATAAACTTCCTGTGGACTTGAGGACATCTGAGTCAGAACCTTGGTTCCGTAAGAAATTGAAAACCTGGCTCTTCCGTGACTTGGGGGCGGTCGTTAACCACTCAGCTGCCTTTCTCTGTTTAGAGGCTATGTAGGTAATCGATCAGTGTGGTATGGGTTTGGGGTTTTCAGTTGTCCTAGCGCGGGGACACTCCGTTGGAGTAACCATTGCGCTTTACAAACTTCCTAATAATAATAAAACGCTCAGCATATACTTTCCCTCAAAAAGGGGTGAAGAACAGTCCAGTCCTTAGCCTGCTCCAGCCAGGAGCAGCAGCTGCAGGCCGTCCCACCCCACACACCTCAGGGACAGCGCTCCTCATACAGTCCTCAGCCCTCTTTCCAGGCAGGTTACTTTAGAATCCAGCAAGGATCTGTCTTGAAGTCTTGTGTTTCCCTGAGACTTCTAACAGGAGGCTAGCACACAAAAGGCCTTGTAGATCCTTCACAATCAGGATACCACAGCAGGGCAAAAAGAGTCAGTCGTTTTCCTCCACCACAGACAGAAGCAGCAACTGCAGGCCAACACACACCTCACACAGAAAAGGCAGTGCTCCTCACACAGTCCTTCCGCTCTTCTTCTTGGTAGGGTCCTCTTGTTCCTGGAAGTTATCTCAAGTCCTGGGGTTTTAGGTGTAGTACTTATACCCCATTTTGTCACTGTTCTCTTTGCTGTAAGGGTCTCTGAAACCAGTCCAAACCAAACCTGTCCACTCTGGTGCAGCCAGACCACAGGGAGCAGAGACAGCATTGTGAAAAAAGAGACACATCCTATTCAGGTGTAAGCGAAACTCCTACCACTACTCTAAATGCAGACCAGGACTATACAGCCCTGCGATGAGTCACCCAGGCAAGGCAGGACACACCTCAACCCCCTCAGTGACTGTCTAGAATGAATGCACATCCCAGCTCCTATCAATCAAACACCAGACGCTGAATACACAAACAGCCAGAGGCACACAGAATGGTAAAGTAGGAAAATGTCCACTTACTGAAAGTGGCATTTCAAACACAGAATTTAAAAAACACCTTTACCGAAAGGTGTGTTAGTAAATTATGAGTTCAGAGAGACTAAACTCCATTTTTCTATCTTGTCTCTAAGGAAAGCTACACATGTAAAAATGTCACTGTACAACCCCAATGATAAGCATATGGGACAGATAACTTTCCAATAGTGAAAAACAAAATACACAGTATTTCAATACCAGGATATGTCACGCACACCAGTACATGTCCTACCTTTCAGATACACTGCACCCTGCCCATGCGGGGTACCTGGGCCTACCTTAGGGGTGCCTTACATGTAAGGATAGTGAAGCTTTGGGCCTGGCAAGTGGGTGCACTTGCCAGGGCAAAATGGCAGTTTACAATGCGCATGCAGACACTGCATACAAGGAAGGTCTGAGATACATTTACAGGGCTACTCATGTGGGTGGCACAACCAGTGCTGCAAGCTCACTAGTAGCATTTGATTTATAGGCCCTAGCACACACCATGCCCTTTACTAGGGACTTACCAGTAAATTGAATATATGCCAATCATGGATAACCAATCATATCACAATTTACATAGAAAGCATATGCACTTTAGAACTGATTAGCAGTGGTAAAGTGCCCAGAAACCTATAGCCAACAAAAACAGGGTCAGAAAAATAGGAGGCTAAATCCAAAAAGTTTGGAGATAACCCTGTCAAAAGGGCCATGTCTAACACCTGTACTGCTGCAGAGGCTGATGAGTATTTCTGTTTTGTTCCAACAGCTGGTTGTGCAGAGCTGTCTGTACAGATCAGGCTCTTATAGCTTTCAATGGGTAATGTTTCTGGAGTCATGGGCAACTTCTGTCCATATTGGAGAAATTCTTATCTCCTTAGTGTAGGATCATAATGAAACTCCACATCTACTGTGTTTAGTGATGATGTTAACTGAATCCACCTGGGGTGTAGTGCTCGAGCATTTGGAATTCTGACTATGATGAAAGCCTCAAGAGCAGGTATGGGAGAAACAACAATTTGTTTTCCCTCCACAGAAGGACACTTTAAAAATAGCTGTTTGTACAGCTGCAAGAATGTTCTCAGTGGATGCAAAAAATGATTCTGCATTTGAGTATATATGAGATTTGTATGCTTTGTGGATGGTCTGCCCCTCATTGTATATTAGATAAGTGTAGACGGGGGTGCTGGGTACAGTTCTCAAAACTGGGTTAGTCTTGTTATCACTAGTTTGTAAATATGTTGATTCTAGTATGTCTGCTTGTTCAGCATGCAGAATTGTGTGTTCTTCTACCCTTGTTTTGGAGAAAACATGGGAGTTATTAAGCTGTACAATGGTTTAACTCGCTCAGCATATTGTGGCAAGTAAGCTAGTGCAAAGTTCAGGAAACCTAGAAGGGCCCTTTTCTGAAGGAAATCTGGCACTAGTCCTTTGTACTCACCTGCTCATAGCCGAGGAATACTACATTCAACTATAATATTTTTGATTTTTTAAAGCTGATATTTTATCAGTGTATGGCCAATATGTTCACTATCCAGTCCACTTGAATTTAGTCTGTGGTTAAATCTGTGTTGTGAATATCTTCAAAAGGGGTAAATTGCAAGGTGCTATTACGCCTTCTTATCATTGTATTAGAAGTGCTTGTATGTCTCGCTTAGACTCTGGTTTTATTGGATATTGAGCATGGATCCAAGGCAAACGTTTTAAGGGAATGACATGAGTAGTTGAATTTTTATCTCACCCGCTTTGTTTCTATATAGCTTTGGAGCAAGCTTCACAGCCCACTCTCTGGCATTGATTTCCCCGATTTTCTCAGGTAGTATGGAGAAAAAGGCTACTCTAATCACCTCCTCTCCCCGGGATGGTTTCCTAATAAAGATTGAAGGTAGTCTTCCTCTGCAAAGATTATGCCGTAGGCATCAGATAAATGTGACACGAAGATTGCTTTTATTCTGCCCAGAATAGCCCCTTCTATTTGTATTTCTACACTGTAAACCATACCTGGGGGCTCACATGTCTAACTGGGGTTTCAAATGTTATGTACTCCTCAGTTTGATTCACCAGCAGAAACTCTTGTAGAGTCTGATGCACTATTGTTCCTTCAGCTTCGCTGTCTAGAAATGTTTGTGCCCATGTTCTGATCCACAGAACCATCTGTAGTAAGCACAACCTGTTTTTTTAGAAAGTCAGAATACCTTCTTTTTAACATGTGTTTTGGGATGAGAACCTTTCTTTTCTTTCTTTACTCTAAACTCTGTGCTTTGTCCGGATTCTGCTTTGTTCCATGTGTTAGTCTCTGCATCTATGTTCACTTCAACCACCTCTTTTTGTTCTTCTATCAGAGTTCTGAAAGATCAGGAGAATGGCTGGTAGAATATTGATAACGATCCTGCTTTTTAAGCTTTCTGTGATCCCTCAAATTGTAACCACCCATGCTGGCATCATCCTCTGCAGAGATCCAGTCTGGTTTTTTTTTCACTCTCCCTCGCTTTCTGCAACTTTCTGGCTTCAGGTGCAGCTTTCTCTCTAATGGTACCCTTAGTTTTCATTTCAATATGCAGTTTTACTGCTCATGTCCCTAAGGTGTCATTACCCTTAGAGGTGTAGGTCTCCGCTATGTTTCTTGCTACCTCTCATTCCTGATCCTGTGCCAAGACAGATGCCAATCTCTGATGTATAGCTGGCTTCCCCACTAATATTACTTAAAATAATGGAGGACACTGTGGCAGTAAAAATACATGCAGAATGCAGGTGTTGCACTCCTCTACTGGTGGCACAAAGTAAGAATTCTATGTATATAATGGGGTGCTGGGTGGGGATACATCGCCTTCAACTGGCTGGTCTTGCGAGCAATCCAGAAGGCTATTTAGTCCTGCTTCGTGGGCACTTTTCCCATTAGAGCTTTTGTCTATGGACTTATTGCCTGAATGGCAATTTGTCCCTGTGCAATAGGTTCTACTGGAACCTGCCCAGTATTTAAAATCCCCAATACATATTTAAAAATTTGGCTAGAAGTCCGAACTACATTATTCTATAGTGCCACTACTTCTGCTAAAAGTAGTGCACCTGGATTTGGATGTGTTGAATATTCTGTCAAGACTGGCCAGGTAGCATCTTCATTACTCATAGGCCCCAGCACAACATTTCTTTGCCTATTTGGTAGGGCACCTGCAAACCAATTTTAATGTTCCTGGTAAGTAAGTGATTTCTAAGCATTGGTAAACTCTGTATTTATTTGGTACCATAGCTGGTCGGTATGCAAGAAAGTGTACTATGTTTTCGTAGTGTCTCAAACACTAGCCAAGAATAACATGATTCACAGGCATATGCTCCATGTGCATCTATTACAAAAATAACTGCCCCTCTGGCATTGGGAACTCTATTTCCTTGGAGGTGCTGGGTAACTGCCTCTATTTAATTAACCTATATTGCAAAAGCAGCAGGAGTCATTTTAAGGGATTGGGTTTAATCAATAAAATCCAAAACTGGAAAATAACGGATGGTGATTTTACTCTTTTTAAGACTCAAGCTTGACTAACCTACAGAAGAAATAGGAGGTTCCCTAATTTATTTGAAGGAGATTTTGACCAGAATTATAGCCAACGTCTTCATAGCCCTGTAATGATGGTTCTTTTCAGTGTGCGCATTCAAGAATATTCAGGTTCTCCCAAAACAAAAATGAAATCCGCCATTCTAGTGCCATATAATATATCTTAGGGGTATACCCTAAGTCTACAGGTTTAGATGCCCTAACCCTATAACACATGGACGTAGCTCAATGTGCTATATATGAGTAAGGCAAATTTGGTTTACTGGAGACCCACACTCTGTCTGTCTCACAGGAGAGAGAAGCCCTTTTGTTTTCAGGGATACAGTGGTAATTGGGAAGCCCACCTTTTGTGCTTCGAATGTCACACTCAAACATCTGTACTAATTATGACACAATGTATGTTGAAAAACATGTATTGCTGTAACCTGCTACTTAGTACATGCATTGCGACCAGAAGACTTATTAAACATATTACTACTATCAGGTTTACTAGAAATATGAAAACCAAAAACATTTCCACCATGTTTCTCAGTAAGAGGTTTCCTGAATCCTATACACTACCTCTTATCACTGCTTTGAGAGCATTAAGGAAACTAACTGTGTCTAATGGGAAAATATTTGGGTTGTCGTCCTGCATACCTGAACACAGCATCCTTCTCTTCTGGTAAAGTTGGACTTTAAATTACAATTTTGAAATTGCCACTTTTAGAAAGGTGGCATTTTCCTGCATTAGCCATTTACTGGCTGTAGCCTGCCTCCCGGTCACATGACTGGGTGTAGCTGACAGTTGAGCTTTGTGTATTCCTCCTAGACAGCCACACGCAATAGAGAGCTTAGATATGCCTGGATGGGACATTAGTGGCAGGATGGGAGGCAGAGCTGGGTACTCCCCTACTTACATTTGAATAGACTGTGTCCTGCCTTCACACAGAGGGCTGCATATCCCCTGTAGTTTTTCTGCAGCCAGGGCAGGGAAAGCAGGATGTCTGTTGACTTCAAATATAAACCCCTGGAAGCTTCTCCCACTTCAAAGGAAGGACCAGGTAATTGGACCTCAGACAGCAACCCTTTAATACACTTCTGGACCTGTGGATACTCTGCTAGAAAGAAGGACTATTGTGCTGCCTGATAGAACTGCCTTTCGCTGGACTGCTGATCTGAAGAACTGCTGCCCTGCTGCACTGACCTGCCCTCTTGCCTGGGTGTGAAGGACTGGATCTGAATCTGTTGAACCCAGGATATCGGAGTGACTCTAAGGTCTAGTTAGCTGGCCTTCTGACTAGAGCCTCAGGGACAGAAGGCTCCAATAACCTTTTTTTTTTTATTTTATTTATTGACATTTTCAAAAAAAAGGAAACAGAGAGTCGTAATACAACCCAACAGGCCAGCATGTTATAACACCATACAGGATTGCAAAGAGTCACAGACTTATTTGATTCAAGAAACATCCACCGTGATAATCGCCTCCCACGCCCATCCATTGCATCAAAATACAGAGTCATCAGATGTCCAAACATTTAAGTAAACAACAGGAATGCACCAACCAAGCAAAATCACATTTTCCAGCATCCCATAGAGGGTTAAAAATATCTTCGACTAAGTGTGGCAGCTCGACGTGACCCAGAGTAATGGAGAGGGGGAACAGACTCGAAGCCAGGAGGGGAACCTTTCTACATCGCATCTACGCTCCCGTCTAAGTTGCGCTCGCAGGCTTCTCTCCCTCAGTCTCCCGCCACCCCCGAACCCAGGTCAAAAATGGATCCCAGATATCTCTAGGCTGAGAAGTGGGGGGTAGGAGTTCCCAAAACGTACCCAGCTGCGTATGACCGTATGTAAGATCAGTAATCCATCCCTTAAGTGTGGGTACCCTCCGCCTACCCCAGAGAACAGCCACCTGTCGTTTAGCGAATAGCAGAAGGAGTGCATGCAGTTTACGCAGCTTGGGCGGTGTATCTTTAACAAAACCCAGTAGACCTATGTGGGGAGACGGGTCTGTTGTCATGTCAAGCATCTGATCAACAGCTGTGAAAGCTTGAGCCCAGAACCCAGCCACACCAGGGCAGTCCCAGGCTATGTGCAGAAACGTGGCAGGAGTAAATCCACAGCGCCAACAGCTCTCATCGTCCCTAATTCCCATGCGGTGCAAACCTACAGGAGTCCTATAAAATCTGTGTAGGTACTTGAAATGGATTAAACAAAGCCTATAGTTGGGAGAAAGCTCCGTAAGCTGCCCACAACAGAACTCCCACTGGGCCTCAGTCAACGGAGTGGGAAGCTCGCTATTCCAATTCTGTAAGGATTTAGGTGTCACCACTGGAGCAGTGTTTTGCATGTGTGTGTACAGTCGTGTAATGAGTTTGCGAGGGGATGGGGAGTTCAACAGATTCTCCAACGCGAGCAGAGTCGGGGGAGCCTCCGGGAACCCCTGCCAAAGTGCACAGCAGTCCGCACGTAGCCTATGATAGAGAAATGTCTCAGCAAAGGGCACTGTCCGCCCCTCCTCTGCCACCGGGGAAGGCCTGAACGTATCTCCCGGATACAGATCAGCAAAAGTCTGGAGTTTCATCCGCTGTACAAGCTGTTTGCTGACACCGTCCTGTATACAGGGCAGTAGTGGATTCCGCGCTAGGGGAGTGGAGGGGGCACACAACACCGGAACACCTGCTCTTTTACGCAGCTCAGTCCATGCCCAACGTAGTGTCCCGGAAGTGTCTATTTCTTCGCGAGGGCGACTCGACTTGTGGTAAATTGCCACCTGCATCGGCCTCAACCACTACATGAGGCTGAAAAGGCATCGGGTGAACCCAGTAATGCAAAAATTGGGCCTGAGCACACAGGGCATAGAGATGCATGTCCGGGGCGCCCAAACCACCCTGCTTCAACGGGAGTGTCAACAGTTCCAATGATGCCCTGGCCTGCCCGCCCGCCCACACTAGGGAAATAATATGCGATTTCAGGGTGTGAAAGAAGTGTTGGGTGAGTAGAACCGGCACATTCACAAATAAGTATAAAAACTTAGGCAAGATAACCATTTTAATCAGCGCAATCTTCCCGGCCAGCGACAGGGGCATCCCAGACCACAGTTTAGCCTTCTCTCCCTGCCACGTAACTGCCCGTCCGTAATTTAACGTCCATACCTCCTGTGTGATCCGGCTAATCCATACCCCCAAGTATTTAACCGCCTCAGCCTCCCATCTCAGAGGAAACTCAGAGGACACCGGGGGGGTGCCGTCCGTCAATGGAAATATTACCGACTTCGCCCAGTTGATACAAATGCCCGCCAATCTGCCGAACCGTATAAACTCCCTCAAGATGGGATCTAAGTTTTCGTTCGGGTTGATTACATATAGGGTCACGTCATCTGCATAGAGCGAGATCAATAAGCTCCGGGAACTGAACCCTATGCCCCGAGCCGTGTGATGTTGCCGAATGCGGGCAGCCAGGGGCTCCATCGAAATCGTGAAAAGCAGAGGGGAGAGGAGACACCCCTGCCTGGTGCCACGCGAAATAGGGAAGGGGGCTGACAGCAGACCATTCACTCTGACCCGAGCACTGGGGAGGGTGTACCGCAGCCTGATGCAATTGGTCAAGAGCGGGCTGAATCCCATGCGGGAAGGCTCCAATAACCTTGAACTCAGCACCTGGACTCTGCCACCTGTGAGTCCTACCCTGTAAAGAGGTGCCACCCGAGTCCTGAACCCTTGAAAATGGGCCTAAAGGGATCAAATCCAGACCATCTGTGGATCCAGCAGAACACACACATCTCCTTTGCTATGCGGCAAAGTCCCAAGCAGAACCAACATTGCCTCTGCTGCAAGACTTCTCTCAGGGCAAGGACTCATCGACATTGCAGCCCACATTGGAATCGAAGCTTTCCCAATGCAGGCCCTTGCATCGCAAATCTCTTGTCGACGGCAGCCTTGACCACGGCGCCGGTTCTCACAACGCTACCTCACAGCTCCTTGGAACCAATGCTTCACCTCAAATACGTGGCACATCCTCGACACTGGGCTTCATATCGCAAGCCCTCATAGTCGGAATCCTCGATGATGATGCAGGGCCTCGCATTACAGCATCACCTCAGCTGCTTGGCACATCTTCGGTGTAAGACCTCATGGCTCCGAAACCAGGATTTAAGGTACTCCTATTCAGCGGGCCTAACTGGGTTTCTGTAGTTGGCCAGAGCTCCATCGTGGTCGGCCTGAATTTGTGACTTTGTCCCAGTCCGCTGAGACCAGATATCCACAATTGGCGCTTTGTGGCACTATTTTTACTGAAATCTGTATAATTGCTTATCTCTGGTTCTACTGCTTGAATTTTTTTCATTCTGATCTTGTTTTAGTTATTAAAAATTACTCTATTTTTCTAATCTGGTGTGGGATCTTTTTGTGGTGCATTTTGACTGTTACTGTTTGAAGTGTTGCACAATTACTTTACACATTGTCTCTGAGTTAAGCCTGACTGCTCTGTGCTTAAGGTACCAGAGGGTTGAGCACGGGTTAATTTAGCATTTGGTTGCGACTTCACCCTGACAAGAATTGTGGTTGCTGCTTGAGTAGGGTTTCAACTCGCTCAAGAAGTACTCCAATTTCTTACAGTATACCAACAGGCAGTCTCAAAGGTCTCTGTCTCAAAGACTGGATATACAGAAGCACACATCAGCAAGTGCAAATGCGAAAACAGTCGACAGGGAAGTGCAAATCTACAAAGATGTAGACACAAAGCGAGGGAAAGCCACAAGCACAACAAGAAAGTTTAATGACAGACATTAACACTATTACATTTTCTTAGTAGTTATGTGTCAAGGGACCATCTCGAGCTCAGCCAAATTGCTTTGTTGTTGATTGCAGCTATTGCTATTCCACCATAGAAGGGGCAAAGGACCTGATGACAGAATTATGGATGAGGAGCCAATTATTATGCATCGTGGGGAATAACAGTCATTTTAATTTAGAATACAGGTCATCAGAATGGAATCCTGAACTCAGTCTTCAGTATCATTTGGCCTAGAGATAGAAGGATTTCATTGTGTTGGGGCAGGTAATCCACTGCTTATTAGGGCTTACTAAAGTTAAAAAGGGAACATCAATAGCACCAGAAATTTTTGCTGAGTACTAGGAATTTTATTTCTAAAAAAGCCAGCCATCTGTCATCCATATGTCTGTACTATTTGTATTTCTTTCTGCCAAGGTAGAAAATATCCTTCCTAACAGGGGGATGTAAGACCTGACATCCTTGGCGTGGTATCCCTATAACTTTTTGCCTTCAGACCTCCTGGTTTGCTGCCTTTGTTTTTGCTGGCCTTAGTACTCGGTGCACTTTACCACTGCTAATAGGGCTAATGTGCTTATGCTCTCTGCTCAAATATGACAACATTGGGCTTATACCTATTTGGCATATTTACTTTACTTATAAGTCCCCAGTAAAGTGTACTACATGTGCCCAGGACCTGTAAATTAAATTCTACTAGTGGACCTGCAGCAATGATTATGCCACAAACTTAAGTACCCCTTTAAACATGTCTCAGGCCTGCCATTGCAAAGTCAGTGTGTGCAGTTTAAACCTGCCATGTAAACCTGACCAAATACATCTTTTGCCAGGCCAAAACATTCCTTCTTAATACATATAGATCACCCCTAATGTAGGCCCTAGACAGCCCCAAGGGCAGGGTGCAGTGTATTTAAAAGGTTGGACATGTACTTTTCAGTTTTACGTGTCATAGTAGTGAAAAATTCTAATTAGTTTTTCACTGCAGCAAGGCCTCTCTCTCTCATAGGATAACATTGGAGTTGCTGCATTGCATTTTATAAGTGTAATTTAAATGGGAAGAGGTAATTGGTTCATGTTTGGTGTCTCTACAATCCTAATTAAAAATCATAACTAATAGGGAAGTCTGATTTTAAAATGCAATTCCGACCATGCCACTTTTAGAAAGTTAAAAGAACAAATGATGGACAGAATGCTGACCAAATCAAACATTCACCCCAGTCACAGATCTGGGTTTAATCCATTGTTTTTTTGCTCACCCCACCACCTCAGTTTGGACCCAGACATATGCAAATCAGTCTCGACCCTACTACCCATGGGAACAGTCCACCCCAAACTGCCAGGCCAGGCCCTCTCTGAACTGGAAACCAGCATCCTGGGACCAGTTTCGGAGTATCACTCCTCATCAGCCAGGCTAGCTTGAATCCAGTGGTATAGTGAGCACGGTAATGTGCTTTGCCAGCCTCTGTGGATCCAGCAGAACTGATGCATATCTGCTGCTGCATGGACTGGACCTGTCGCAAAGACATGCATGGCGTGCGAGTCCCACAACACCTTTGGAACGACCACTGCGCAACGCATCCTCAGTGCAGGCCCTCATACACCCATCGATGGCAGCCTCCATGACTGCACCGGACTTCGCATCGCAGCCTCACAGCTCTTCGGAACCGAAGCATTGCCCTGACTGGACTCCACATCCTTGACGCCAGACTTCGCTTCTAAAGCCCCGTCGTTGATGGGATGGGACAATGCAGGCCCTCACATCGTAACCTCTCCACATCTCGGGATCGACGCATCACTTCGGCTAAATGACGCATCTCCAACGAGGATCCATCGCAATGCTCCTCAAACCAGGGTCTAAGGTACTTTGTTTAGCAAACCTAACAGGGTCCTTGTAGTTGGCCTGTGCACCATCGTGGGCGGCCTGAGCTTGTGACTTCGTCCCTGTCTGGCGGGACCAGATAGGCACAGTTGGCGCTTTGTGCTTTTTGGCGCTATTTTCTCTGAATACGTTAAAATTCAATATCTCTGGTTCTACTAATTGGATATGTTGTCATTTTGGTCTTGTTTTTTTCATTTAATTAAGCTCTATTTTTCTAACCTGATGTGGATTCCTTTTTATGTGTTTTTTTCCCTTTTTCTGTTTGAAGTGTTGCACAAATACTTTACACTTTGCCTCTAAGCTAAGCCTGACTGCTCTGTGCCAAGCTACCAGTGGGTGAGCACAGGTTAATTTGGGGCTTGCTTGTACCTTGCCCTGACTAGGAATGTGGCTGCTGCTTGCCCAGGGTTCACATCTCACTCAACCAGTAATACAATGTTTTTCTTTTGATAGCTCTAATAATTTGTTACTTCCTGGTGTCTGCCAAATCATTCTATTCATGTATAGCTGCAGCCCAGGTCGTCCTTAATCTAAAAACTGTTGTTTTATTAAATCCTATATTTTTTATGAAAATAAGTCCCTCAACAAATGTGGCTCTCATTTTCCATACATACATACATTCATTTATAGCGATGCTGAGGATTACATTAGAGGCCCTAACTTTAAGTAGTACTATAGCTTTGTTCTGCTCCACAATTTTATTAACATTAACCTCCAGCCGAGAATAGAAAAGTATCTAACTGTTTTTATAGCTGCAAATTCTAAAACCAAGAGGGAGACATTCTCCCCTCTCGGGGGCTTGTTTGGAGTGGTTGGCAGTGCATTGCGTAAAAGTGTGATGAAAGCATCTGTCCCGCGTTAGCAGAAGTGCACATCATAAACGGGAACATATTTCACTGGCACGCTCTAAATATAGTATTTGAATAATTAAAGCTGGCATGGGTTGCACAATGAGAGTACAATTGAGGAATTAATTGTGAACATGAAAGATATGTCTTCCTAGGTGTTCAATAATGCGGCATAATAATTAGCAGTACATTTATTTAGAGACTTAGACAAAAAATGACGGTGAACCATTTCCTTACTGGGCTTTTTGTACATAATAAACTGTCAAAACAGCAAAAAGGCGGCGTGAAGCAACTTAACCCTTCAGCGCTTAGGGCAGCTTATTTTGTACCGTCCCGTTCTTCTATCTAGGACTCTTCATTCCCAATAAAAAGAGGATCTTCCTGGGACTTCCATTTTCTTTAACATACAAGATCTTTGATATATTATATATTCAGTTGTGCTGAGTGCAATATGCTATTTACTACCATAGTTGTGTGGGGAGGGGCCACGAGAATCACCGGAGGTGCAGCCTTGAGGGCATCATGATGCCCCTCTCCTCCCTCAACAGTAATACATAGCTTATTACATATTGCACATCTGTTGCTACGGTTTGTGCCATGATTTTGCCATGTTTGTTTTAAAAACGATATTTAACCAAAGACCATGATGCAAGAGGTCACATTTGGGTAGTATGGTAAAAGCAAATTTAGCAGCCCTCGTGACAATTTGGAGTAAAGTTTCCATTCGTAAAGAAATTGCGATGTGCAATCTATAAGGCAGTAGAAGTGATATTTGCATGCGACGTGCTCTATTGCGGTAATAAAATGGAATTTGACCTTTGCACTGCAGTAATAAAAGTGTGAATGTGCGCTTAGTAGTACAGTTCTAAATAATATCGGTTATTGGGTTACATTTATTTTTTACTGCGTGGCATAAACTCAAATAAAGCATAAATGAAACGCAACTCCATTGGTCTTCGTCTACTTATAGTTCACCGAGAGGTAACAAGGAGGGCTCTGCTGCAAACTGTGGTGCGGAAGTTACGGATGGTATCATTGCCTTTACTTAATGGGAAGGAAAAGGCAGCATTAACAATGACCACCGACAGCAGGACAGTAGGTGTGGGTTTGTAATTAAGAAGGTGGGAGAAATTGGTTCTCTTACCGGTAAATCATGAGGTAATTTTTCTGGAATAGATCTAACTCGTGTCAGCATGAACACTTTGGGGGATATTCTCAGGAACGTGAGATAATCATCGCCAAAATAGGTTACAGCAACTTCTCATATCGCCGTCCATCGCGGGAAAATATCTCTGTGTTAACGTCCTATTCTCAACACGGCGGTAACATGCGATAGTGTCCCGATAACGCGTCAAATGTCCGCGATACAACTACCGCGACGGCGATTAAAAAGGAAACCCGAACGTGAAAAAAGTTGCGATGGGCCCAACTGCGATAAAAATCCAGCAAAAAGCAGCGCCAGGCCCGCAAGTCCCACAAGTAAGGCGGGAAAAATCACTATAAAAGCGGCAAAAATGAAATACAAATAAAACACAAACAACTGCGAAGCACCATGGAGGTAGCCGGAGCAAGCACAGAGGACAACCCGAACCGCACAAGCCCCACAGAGGACCAGCCTGGGACCTCAGGGTCAGGGAAGGGCAAGGAGAAGAAGAAGAGGAAGACGCGGTTCAGTCCGCAGGAAAACAGGATCCTGATAACGGACGTGGTAGAACACCATCAACAACTGTTCGTCACCTCCACTGTATCATTGGCAACTAAAAATACAATATGGCAGTCCATCCTGGACAAGGTGAATGCAGTCGGAGTGCTGAGGAGGACAATGAAGAGCTCAAGAGGCGCTGGAATGATGTGAAGCGCAAAACCAAGCTGAAACTCGCCAACAACCGCAAAGCAGCAATGCAGACTGGGGGTGGGAGTCCTGCGCCACAGGAGGAGCTGGATGAGATGGAGGAAATGGTGTCCACAGTCATCAGTGTGGAGACGGTGGCAGGAGTCGGGGACCGGACACTGCTCAACATGACCTGACACAACAGCAACAGGGTGAGCAACCACCAGAGTCTGGGGGACGGGGGAGATGGGCACAATGGCACACATGCACAAGTAAGAACAGCACATCTGCGGACAAACCATGCCCAAGAGTCACAACTCCGACCAAGAGCCCAATTTACCCAAGTCTGCAACAGCTCAGCACTGTATAAGCACAGAAGTGAAAGGCACACCGCCTGAAAGGGATTAGGGCCAGCCAAATCAGAGCTGAAGGGGCAAATCACCCACAATGCAGCACACACACATAACACTCAGAGCACCTCAACATTTACAACAAAGTGGACCAAACTGCAACACTTACACAACAGAAAAGAGGACACAACTGCTGCCGCTTGTGTGTAGAAAATGGCCATTCGCATTTGGCATAGCAGGAAACTGTGAGATGATAATGGACAAATACAACCTCACATCCGTGATGGTGGCGAAATGTCAACTGTCCAGCATTAAATATGCATCTCCACACAAAAACTCACAATGTACATTGACATGCAGTCTGTTTGTAAACTTGGCCAATGCGTCAACATACATGTGAACACAATGTCCAACTGCATCTCCCCTTCACATTGCAGAGGGAGAATCATCACCTCCTGCAGAGAAGACCCTACTCCTCATCACCGATGACGAAGAGGACCTACACACCATCGACCCCAACGCCCTCCAACAGCTCATGGACACCCTCAGCCCCCACCCCCAGGAGCAGGGCAGCCCAGCTGCATCGAGGAGAACCCACCCCCTGCACAGACCACACAGCAGGAAGCACCCACCACCACGGCCGTCTCCCAGGATCCCCACGAGCAACACATGGCATTCCAACGCCGTGTGTCACAGGGCCAGAAGGGGATGGCAGAGCAGGTGCGGGTGGGGTTCGACCTCATGGCAGCCAAACTAGATGCCATATGTGGGTGTCCAAGTCCCATCAGGGACCACCTACAGGCCCCAATGGACACCCACAGTCCGCTCCATGGTCTCCAACAATCCATGGCTGACATTGTCGGAGTCATGACTCGTAGACAAGAACAACTGTCTAGTCAGAGTGGCTCCAGCGATCTCAGCCGAGTGTTGGCCAACATGGGGAGGAACATGGAGAACATGGAGCGGATGCAGGCGGGAAGAATGGCTGCCATGGCTGCACGCCAGCGAGATGTAGCAGGGATCTACCATGCCCTGCAGATCCTCATCATGGCAGTGTGGCCACAAGGCCTGGCGCAGATGAATGCTGCTGCCACTACTCCCTACACATCACCGCCCACTGATGTGTCAGTGCCTCACACTGCGGCTGACAATCCACCTCCGGCCCCTGATGTGTCACTGCCACACAGTGCCGCAGACAAAACACCACCACCCACATGTGAGGCACATCACACATAGGAGGACGATGATGAGGATGAATCTGCCGTTGGGCTAAGTAGGAAGCGGTAGCATTCATCTCCGCCATATGGCCTCTTTCTGCTTGGTTCTGCCCTCTGCATCATGCCCAGGAATAACACCCTCCACTGTCCCCTTTAACACTCTGCAACACTCACCTTGGCCCAAGACATGGACTGCTACATTTGTTTAGGCAACCAATGACACAGAAATCAGACTGCGGACTGAACTCCCTCTCCTACGATGTACTTTTCCCTCCCCAAAGGACCCTGGCTGGCCCTCCACGGGGCAACATTGTAAAGTAGCGTGTGCATGGCCATGTACTGGTCCACCTTCACCACTCCACCGAATGTGATTAAGACATTCAAATTCACACAGATGAGTCATGTCCATAATCAAGCAAGTATGAAAGTATGGATGTATGCAGGGGCAGTGATTCCAAACAACGGTGCTCCCTGGGAACTGATTTCAATGTGCATGTATGTCCGTGACCCAGATAGGCAGTGAGATGACTGGGAATGTGTGTACTAGCTGGGGCCTCATTGCTCCAAAACAACAATCTTAGACCCACGTCAATGTATGAAATAGGGCTGTGTGTCACAAAGGCAAAGTCAAAGTTATGTGGAAGCCACAGCTCGGAGCAATGGTTGGTTTGAGTGTGGAGCGCTTGGACTCCTGGGATGGTCGGTGCGTAAGTGTGAAGGTCATACCATGCAAGTGAACTACGAGGAAGGACTCTTGTGTGTGGGGTGTGTATACGTTGGTCTCTGGTTAGCGCTGTGCGTAGTGTGTGAGCCGCCAGCAGCTGCTATGGTATCGCTCAGGGGGTGCCGGGTGCATGCAATCCCAAGGTCGGAGGTGCAGATGTGCTACCGCCTTCTAGTTCAGACAGAGGGGCTGTCATCCACAATGTTAATTTGTCATCTCCTTGCATTCTGGAAATGTGATGGGGATTGGGGGGGGTGTCACTGCTTCGCCTTCCGGCATGGTTGAACCCTTACCAGCCATGTACGTGCCCTCACGGTCAGTATTGCATGCACTGATGTAGCAGTGTTGTTTTGCTGCAGTCTGACAGAGATGGGTGCAGGTAGCTGTGAGGAGGCGGTTGACCACTCACCTTGCACCTATTAGCTGGCACTGATCACTACTCTTGATGGATGACGTCCGTGTACACATGTGACCTGTACATGGCACATTTGAGCAGGGGACACCTTGGTGTGTTCCACACAAGGTGGACCTGCTGGCTTCTAGGCTGGTGTGCATCTCCCAATGTTGCTGAGGTGTCCACTGTGCCCACATCCCCCTTACGGCCATGTTGTACATGTTGTGGGACTCGACACACAGGGTGTATATTTGCATCAGGCAGGTACATCTCTGACCACAAATGGCACCCTGTTGTCTTTTCCTGAACACCAATGACGGCCTCCATGTCATGTTCATGTACACGTGGGACGCTGATGAGTGGCATGACGTACTACATGTGACACCCTGATATGGCATATCGAATACGTGATGCCCTAAACAGCCTCTCGGTACAGAGGTGACATACACACCATCTCTTCTTGCAACATATGCAAATGTTAGAACTCAATGTTGCACTTACACCCGTCAGAGTAATGTGCTAATGCAGAGGACTGACATGCACACGGGGAATGTGTGTTGCTAAGATTTTATTTGCACATGCTGGTCATGTGGTCATCTTGTACTGTGCCATGATTGCTGTGGACAGTCACAATGTGACGTGCTCATGCGAAGAATTTGTTGATGATTGTGCTCCTTCGGGCTATTCCTGCTGCGGCTGCAGTGGGGTGTGGTCCACCTGCATCATCTTCCTCATCATCGTCCGGTGCTTCTGGGACTTGGATCCATGGGGCATTGGTGCGTACACATATGTTGTGCAATACACAACATGCAGTGATCATCTTGCACACTATTTCTGGGCTGTACAAGAGTCTTCCACCGGTGATGTCCAGGCACCTGAAACGTGATTTCAAAACGCCAAATGTGCGTTCAACAATGCCCCTGGTACGTTTGTGGGCCACATTGTACTGCCTCTGGGCCGGGGTGTTCGGGTCTCGGAGGGCTGTCATCATCCACGGGCAGAGTGCATATCCTTGATCACCTGTGAGAGGTAAGTGAGATTAGTGTTAACTGGTGGTTCTGTATGCTGTGTTGGCAGACATACAAGTTTCGTGGTGTGTGATTTGTGCGACCTCGGGACTCATGTTAGCCATGTATTGCTGCTGGCAAATGTGGTAGGACATTGTGTATTACGTAGCCTCACAGCTGCTCCTCCCTCCCACCAAGCCTATTTACTTGTGTGTGCTGCGCGGTTGCATCACTTGCACTCCTACGGCACACCATTGTCATGCCTGTCAGCGCATGTCCGCAGGACTGACAGCAAGACTGTGATGTTGGCCGTTGAAGGTGGGCGGCCACGTGTGTGTAGGCCTATGGTAAGGATAGGGCGGACACAGATGTGGAGTTCTGGCCTGGCTGAACTTGCGCTGATTTTGAGGCTAGGCCTTCGGTTCAGGCTGGGGCAATGTAGATACACACACAACAGTTGGCATGTATGAGCCGAGACCCCGAGCGGTCTTGTGCTCCTTTATTAATCCATTCGGGCGAGGCCACCCTCCTGGTGCTTGCTACATTGCAACATTGTCGATTACAGGCCGGGTGGCACAGACACTACTACGAGACACACGCCATAGTCACTTTTGTGGCCATGCCGGAACTGAACCACACCCAGAGCCCAGAACTGAACCATGCCCAGAGCCCTGGGCCATTTTTCCGCACTCCTCACACGCGTGTGCCGCCACTGCGGCGCTGGGATGTCGTGCGCTTCGGAGTACGTCTCCAAATGATCTACCCAGGCTTCCCGGCAGCCTGCCTGGGACGGGGGTGGCCCCGTGACTGTGAAGGGCTCCAGTGGCGTTACCAAGGACATGCTGTTGGCTAATGGAGGCAGACTTGTGGGGTAGCCCCTCAGGACAATGACTTGCGGTGCACTGAGTTCGGCCCACCGGGAGAACTGAGTGGGTGTGCAGCCTGCGATGATGCAGCAGGCCTGGTGGCTGGACGGTGTCTTGTGGTGCACTGAGTTGGTGGCACCTGAGGCCCTGCGTCCGGTACGGGCCAACCGCCACGAGGCGATGACTTGCGATGCACTGAGGTAGGCCCACCGGAAGAGCTGAGCGGGTGTGCATCATGCTATAATGCTGGAGGCTGGACGGTGACTTGTGGTGCACTGAGTTCAGCACACTGATGGAGCTGAGCGGGTGTGCAGCCTGCGATGATGCAGCAGGCCTGGAGGGGAAAGGATGTGTCTGTTACTTGCTGTACCACAGTGTGGTCAGAAGGCAGCAGTAGCCAACTCGCAACTCTGCGGTGCGGTGCCGCTGGGTGCGCTGGGAGCCTGTTGCGCAGAATCCAGCGATCGGCTGAGGAGGCTGCCAAGCTCACGGAGCCCGGCCTTGGAGATTGCACCGGCACGTGGTGGGCCCTCTGGGAGAGACGCCAGTGGCGGCAGATGAGCAGTGAGGCCTTGGTGCACAGGGGCGGGCATTCACCACTGGGTGCAGGTCGGGTCTGGGGATCAGCGGGCTGGGGTGCGGCAGGCGCACATGATCATGCAGGCACCACCGGTCACGACAGTGGCCTCGTGGCAGGGTGAGGTACACCACCCTGGCAGACACGCCACTGCAGGCGATGACGAGATGTGCGCCGGGTGGCGTGGGATGTAGCCACCTCGTCGCCGGTGTGACTTTGCCCGTTGTAGGTGGTCGGCCACGTGTGTGTAGGCCTATGGTCAGGATATGGCGGACACAGAGACACACGCAGTAGTTACTTCGGTGGCCGTCCCGGAAGTGAACCACTCCCTGAGCCCCGGCCTATTTAGTCACTCCCCTATGCTGGACTGGCATGCGCTGGCCCTGCCCACTACGCTTACGCTTACAGAGGGACCGACATGGCTACTTGTCCAAGGTGTTCCCCACTGCCTGTGATGGCATGGTTGTGTCCACTGTCTACGACAGTACAGACTCCAGCAGTATGTGTCCACATGGACATGTCTGTGCTCTGCATACTCAAGACTGTCCAGCACATTACCGCCACACTTGGCATCGTGTACATTGTTATTCATGGGTCCATTGCCTCATTCGCACAATCGTGGTTCCCACCTCACCCCACATTCTGCAAATGTGTGGCGGAGGGGCTATGCCTTGGTGTATAGTTTGTCCACATTTCTGGCCCCTCTTACCACGGTTACTTGTGTTGTCGTGTCTGGCAGGTGTGCATGTAGGTTGGCATGTTGTATGTGATTTTGTTACGTGTCCATTCCCACACTTGTGCATTGTGTGATTGTGGAATTGAGGTGTGTTCCGTTGGTACTTACCAACGAGCAGTCCATTTCCATAGGTGCCATCCTGAAAGTGCTGGTTGATGATGGACTGTCGGAAGATGTAGAAATCATGCACACTGCCTGGGAAGTTGGCGACGACATTGGTGAACAGTCCCCGGTGGTCCACTATTGCCTGCACATTGATGGAATGCGTGTGCTTCCTGTTGCCGTAATTGTGTGCAGTGTCGGCAGGGGGCACAAGTAGTGCATGTGTGCAGTCGATTGCCCCCAACACGTGCAGGAATCCAGCTATGGCGTAGAAGCCTTGCTTGGTCTCCAGCTGTTCCTGTACAGTGTGGGGGAAGTGAAGGTGCTGGGGTATGAAACTGATAATGGCATCCAGGACAGGTGTGATGACCTTTGATAGGGCTGGCTGTGAGACTCCTTCGACTCTGGCAGTTGTTGGTTGGAAGGTACCAGAGGCTAACAGGTGCAGCACAGCCAGCAGCTTTGTCTGCGGAGGGATGTTGGTTCTCCCTTGTGTGGTACCATCAGCCTGTGGGCAATGTGGGTCATGATGCGGAGGATGGTTGTCCTTTTGAGCCTGTAGTGGGCAATGACATCCTCTGGCGTTTAGTCTGTGAGGCTGATGCGTTTTCGGAAGGTCCGCTGTCTTGTTCTGCGCTGTCTCGGTGGTGGTCCTGGGGGTGGGGGTGGTCCTGGGGGTGGTGACGGTGGGTGTTGTGGACCTCTTGGGTCTCCAAGCTGCATGATTAGTAGCTCCATGACATGTGTTGGTCTTCAGATGTGGCTCTGGGCTGGGCTCCCTTTCATGCTGCAGGTTGTCGTCCTGCTTTACACCAGTAATAGGCAGGTGTTAAATCCTTGCTGCTAACGCGCCTTATCGCCTGTTTTTGGGTCGCATCGCAGATGTGGTTGGTCGTTGAGAATATCGCGAAGTGGTGTTTTTGTGTATTTTTGCACAGGAACGCCTACTCTGCATATCATTAGTGTTAGTTGTCACTCTCATCCGTGGCAATGTTTTTTGCGGCAGCTATCGCTGGAAAACTGGCGATATCGGCAGTTTGCACGAGCTTGAGAATGGGGCGATAAATCTATCTCCACTTTTGCGGCGCTAAAGTGCTGATAAATCGGCTTTGAGTCCTTGAGAATATGCCCCTTAATATCGTGCCCTACGACACGTATTTCACTGCAATGACATAGGTGACGGCTCTTGTATTGCCAATGGCGTCAGCGTTATAAAGATAAAGGCAATAATAGAATCAGAAGATTTCTGCACTTCGACTAAGAAAACAGTGGTGTAAACGTGAAGATGAAGGAACACCAGAGGTATAATTCTGCCATGATGTCCCAAAGAGCGCCAGGGCCATAAACGCGGTGAGGGGAGAGAGCAGAAAATGCGCTTCACTCCTGAAAGGTGGAACTTTCAATGCTGATGTACAAAATCAACTACATTTGGCTCCAAGACTGCAACAGCTAAAAGAAATGTGAGCAGCAGAATGCCATGATTGCAAAATTACCTTATCCCACTGCTGAATCAGAAATAAAGTAGGCAGTGTTGCAACACTACTCTGTAACGTGTGAGATTCCTTTCCACAGAAGACTTTAGGATTTTAAAATATATCCTTTACTTGTTGCACATGTAGTACTATATTTTCTGTACATTGTATGTTGTATGGTAAATCTGTACAGGCCCACATGCAGGATGCATTCCAGGCATCACCATTGCGGTACACATATTGATGTATCTCGATATATGTATCCCTTATTATTAAGAAGAATTGATGGTGATGTGCAGACATACAGCAACTAATACAAAAGGTGTGACATGTCTGAGTTGATCGCAGATTGTCCATAGTTTTAGAGTTGATTTATTTTTCATTCCTCGGCAGGTTACTTCATTAATTGGCACTGCAATGACTTTATATTAAAGAGTAGCATGAGTAATATGGATATTACAATAAATACAATTAAATATATTTAACAGAACGGTAGCTCTTTCTGTATACATTGTTATTTGAATTTTATGTTTAATTAAACATTTAGGGGCCAATTCCGATGCAATTCGGAAGGCCTGCATCGTAATGTGCCAGTCAGATTCCTTTTGGACCACCTCATTACAATGGAGGAATCCGGCCGGTCATTCTGGCAGGCTTCCAATGGGCTTGGAGAGCCCGTCCACCAGTCAAAATGCATCAAGTAATCTGAAGAGCTGACCTTTCTGCCCTTGAGATTACGATGACGGTTTCCGACATGGTTTCCATGCCGGCCTGTCTGACATGGAAACCATGTCGGAAAGCGTCTTTGGGGGCCAGCATCAGGACCCCCTTCGGTGCACAGCCTCCAGTTGAAGGCCGAGCGGGCACCTGTTGATCCTTGCACCTTGGGGTGCCTGCCACGGGGTGCAGGGATGAACCGCACCTCCCATTTTACAATGGGAGTATGCATTACGGTTGGAATGCATGCTCCCATTGCAAAATGTAGGAATGCAACTGAACAGTGTTCGGTCGCATCCTAATGTGGCGGGGGGCCCGTCGACCGGGTGTCGGTCGGTCCCATGACCAATGCGGTGTCGGGCCGAAGTGATTCTGCCTGACATTGTAATGAGTTATAGAACCTAAGATATTTGATCATTACTTTAGCCCATTTCTGTTTTATTCCCTGGAACGTGACATACCCATATTGCTGGATCGTGCTTTTTTACAAACACTGCCTGTGTAATTTTTGCAAATGCATAATCAGGCTTTACACAATTTGGCATCAGGTACTTCCACCTGAAGTTATACATAGTGATACATCTGGGTTCTATCCCATCAAATGGGTTCAAGTTATTTCGTCATTTTCCCAATTTCTACTGGGCATTAGTTAGATGCAGAGCGTGAACTGAATAGGGCTTAAAGAAAAGCCCTGAGGAGTTCTCATGTATATATCAACTCTCTATAAGGTAGCTGAGGATTGGAAATAGTATCTAGATTCGTTTCAGAGACAGGGTTGAGTAGTTCAGATTAATAATAGTCACCCACCAATGTGCAGATCTTACCTGGGTGAAGGCCTTGATTGTGTCAATTCTTGATGCAGCCATTATCCGTCATTCTCAGTTGCTGTGCCAATGGTAACTATCAATTCACTTATACATTTTGGAAAATAATCATATCCATTTTGCTTCGCTAAATGAGTAGAAACAAATTAAACAAATTAAATGCGTGATTAGAGGTGCAGTGATTAGGGGTTTTCAACTTCCTTAAGAGAATACACAGTTTTTCCCAATCACATCAATAAATTTGGCTTTCATTTTGCTAATTATTCGACGTTACTCATCAGTGGCGTAATGAATCTTGAGGGGGGCAAGTCCAGAGCTCTCAGGCCAGGGAACTGTACTGAGGGGGCCTCGTCATAGAGGATCCCATCGACGGGGCTTGAGTAGCTAAGTCCGGGGTCGAGGATGTAGTGCTCAGTCGGGGCAATGAGTCTGTTCCGAAGAGCTGTGATGCTGCGATGTTGAGTTGAGAAGGTAGACTTCAGCAGCCCTAACCTGGTGACTGTATCCAACTTGCGCTCCATTGCAATCGGACTGAAAATGTGACTTTGACCAGGTCCAGCGCAACCAGATACCAGAGTTGGTGCTTTCTGCTTTTTGGCACTATTTTCAGTGAATTCTTAAAAAATGCATATCTCCGGTTCTACTGATTGAATTTCTGTTGTTTGCTTATTTTTTACATTTTGCTCTATTTTTCTAACCTGGTGTGGGATCCATTTTGTATAGTATTTTTTCACTGTGAAAACACCACACCAGGTTCCAAACCAGGTTAGAAATCCAAACCAGGTTAGAAAAGTAGAGCTTAATTTAGTAAATAAAAAAAGACCAAAACAACTAAATTCCGAATTAGTAGAACCGGAGATATTGAATTTCAATGTTTTTAGAGAAAATAGCAGCAAAAAGCACAAAGCGCAAATTGTGGCTATCTGTTCATGCAGGACTGGGACAAAGTCAATCTAAGGACGACCGTGATGGAGCACGGGGCAACTAGAAGTACCCAGTTAGGTCTGCTAAACAAAGTACCTTAGACCCTGGTTTGAGGAGCCTTGAAATGAAGAGCAAGTCAGATACAGTCACCAGGTTGGACCTGCTGAAGTTTACCTTCTCAATCCGTGCCAAGAGTCCCGTTCATGTTGCAGAGGCCCGCGAAGAGCAGAGATAGTGTTGTGGGAAGTTTTCGGGGTAGCACAAAGCCACATCACGGGTGGGCATTTCTGGAGCTGCACATTGGTGGTCTCTGTGAGCGTTCGATGCTGCAGTGCTCATTTGCGATCCAAGCGGCAAGGTCTCGGTGCAAGCGAGCCCATTCGTGGACACGGAGAGACCAAAAGCTTGATATCAGTGCCCTTGAGCCACACTAAGCATCCTCCAGGACCTGAGAGGCACCACTAGGGGGTCAAGAACGCACTGCAACTGGGTCCAGGGACTGATGCAGGATGTTGGGGAGCCTTTTTATGTCCCCGACACTCAGATCAGGAGGTCCGCAGACTAGACCTTGGAGTCATACTGGGGTCCTGGGTTTAAGATGAAGTTGCAGATCAAGTGCTTCCGCAGGCAAGACAAAGCAGGCAGCACAGCAGGGCAGCAGTTTCTTCAGAGCAGCAGTCCAGCAGAGTGGCAGTTCTTTCAGCAGCACAGCACTCCTTCTTTCTGGCAGAGTATCCACAGGTCCAAAAGTGCACTGAAGAGTTGGTGTCTGAGTTCCAGTATTTATACACTGTTGTGTCTCTGAAGTGGGGAGACGTTTCTAGAGGTATGCCTTTGAAGTACACATGTGCCCTTCTCTCCTTGCTCTTGCTCCAGACTAACTACAGGGGGTATGCAGTCATTTGTGTGAACACAGGACGCTGCCAATTCATGTGTAAGTGTGGTGGGGCACAGCTCCATCCTTCCATCCTACCAGTGATGGCCCATCCAGTGACACCTAAGCTCCTCATTGTGTGTGGCTGTCTAGGAGGTATACACAAAGCCCAGCTGTCAGCTATACCTAGACAGGTGCCCTAGAAACAGGCTACAGGAACCAATGGCTAAAGTAAGAAAATGCCAACTTTCTAATGGTGGCATTTTAAGAATTGCAATTTAAAATCAGACTTCACCATAAATTAGGATTTTAAATTGTGATTCCTGCGACACCAAATGTCAACTGATGACCTATCCCCAGATGGAAATGACACTTATTAAATATAATAAGTTAACCCCAATGTTATCCTATGGGAGAGGTAGGACTTCCAGTAGGGAAAAACAATTTAAGGGTTCTTCACTACCAGAGCATGTGAAACCTAAAAGTACATATCCAACATTTTAAATACTGTGCACCCTGGCATCTGGGCTGTTCAGGGTCTACCCTAGGGTTGACTTACCTGAATTAAAAAGGAAGGTTTGGACCTGGAAAAAGGTTTATTTTGCCGTGTTAAAATGGCAGTTTAAAACTGCATGCACATAGGCTGCAATGGCAGACCTACAACAGGTTTAAAGTGCCACTTAAGTGGGTGGCACCATCAGTGCTGCAGGCAGACTAGTAGCATTCAATGTAAAGAGCCCTGGGCACAAGTAGTACCAGTTTACTAGGGACGTACAAGTAAATTAAAGGTAGGATCCTTCTAGCATTGTTACCCCCACTTTTTGCCTTGTGTCAGTGTGTTTTGGACTAGTCTGACTGGGATCCTGCTAATCAGGACCCCAGTCACTGTGCTTCATCCCTAAATTGACTATGGTAAGTACTTGTATACTTCCACAATTGACTACTGGTGTTCCCCTATAAGTCCCTAGTATATAGTACTGAGGTACCCAGTGTATAGGTACACCAGGGGTCTCCCCTGGGCTGCAGCATGTATTATGCCACCCATGGAAGACCAAAACAACTGTGACTACAGGCCTGCCATTGCAGCCTGTGTAAGCTGGTGCTAACACCACTTACGACAGATATGAGTTTTCTTATATCTGAGGTCACTACCCTTAAAACCCAAGTCATCCCTAAGGCAGGCCTTTCAATCCCGATGGCAGGTTCCTGGCTTATAAGTGTGTGGGTTCCGCTCCTGCATGAGAAAGACACCCCTACAAACCCCGGAGTCAATTCTCCAGGCTTTGTAAGTGCAGTCAGTTATTTTGATACATATAGTGGCCATCCGTTATTACGCGATTGTTAGAAATGGGGGTCTCTAGTTGGCAGGTTGTTACCCTGTCCAAGTAGGGACCCTTCTTTCTAGTCAGGATAAGGGGGATACACTTCTGAAATAACCCCTGCTCACCCCCTTGGTAGCCTGGCACAAGTAGTCAGGCTCATCTCAGAGGCAATGTGTAAAGCATTTACACATAACATGCAGTAATACAGTGACAACACAACAAAAGGACACCACAGCAGTTTAGAAAAATATCCAATATTTATCTGTGCAAAACAAGATCAAAACAATAAAAATCCAACATACAATAATCAGAATATGCACTTTGCATGAATAACCTTTAGAAATGCAGTTCCTTGAAGTTAGTAGCTCTGTCCGGTGCTACTGCGGTGCTGAAAACAACCAAATCCAACAATTTTGGTCGACTTCGGTGGTGCGGACCGGCGTCGGTGTCAGAAGACTTGTAAACGGTACCTTTTGTTCGAGCAGACCGCAGCGGTGTGAGCCAGCAGCGGAGGTTCTCGAAGCTGCAGTGTGAAGCGGAGCGGTGTGGCGTGCGGTGCCCTCAGGTCACAGTGCAGGCAGTGGCGCGGTGGTGGTTGTCCAGCTGCATGGGCGAGACTAAGGCTGTGGTGCAAAGTAGGGCGGTGCTTGTTGTGGTGCAAGCGGCGGCGGCCGTCGAAGATTGGCTTTTGATGGGGCTCGCGTCGGTGGATCGCGGATGCGGTGTGAAACGGTTCGGTGCTTTGTGTAGCTTACGAGCGGTGCCCCCAGACCACGGTGCAGACCACGGTGGTGATGTCAGCTGGCAATGGCGTCATCGGTGAGACCAGGATGACAGAGTGAAGCAAGGCGGTGTGGAGTGCAGTGCCTGCAGGTCGCAGTGCAAGCTGCGGCTCGGTGGCGCAGCGGTCGTCGTCATCGGTTCTCCAGCTCTTTTTCTTGGCAGGTTTCTGAGTCCAAAAGAGTTCTAGAATCCTGAGGCCTGGGCCCCAATATTTATATTTATTAATTTATTATTATTTATTTTTGTGTTTTATAGAGCGCAAACTTGACCCGTTAGGGTATCAGAGCGCTTTACAGGATTAATAGGTTGCACACAAAAGACATAGGAGGGGGGGTAGAAACATTTGGGATAAAGACAGGTACATACATTTTACAAGAGTGAGAAGTCCAAGAGCCCAAGGATGGGATGCCTGAAGGTGCCGGCTGGGTAGCATCCGGTAAATCCAAGGTGTAGCAGTCATAGGATATAAAGCAAGGTCGCTGAGGGGAATGCAATGCAGGAATTTAGGCGAGGAATTTGCCCATTAGGAATGTTTTTGGCCTCCTTTTTAAAACGTGCCAGAGACGGAATTCTTCTAATAGTGGGCTGGAGTGAGTTCCATATTCTTGGTGCGGCCCCAGAGAAAGCCCGATTGTAAGTTTTTTTCTTTCGCAAGCGCGGAGGCTGGAGCAAGAGGTCTCTGGAGGACCGGGAGTTTCTGGCTCCTCCGGATACCACGAGTTTCGTGGCGAGAAAGGCAGGGGATTTGGTGTAAAGAGCCTTGTGAGGGATGCAAGCCAGTTTAAGTTGGATCCTGGCCTCAAGAGGGAGCCAGTTCAGAGCTTTCAGGTGTGGTGAAATGTGGTCAAATTTCTTTGAGCCTGTTAGGAGTCTGGCGGCAGCATTGAGGCAGGCTTTTAAGGGGGCCAGAGAGATCTTGGGTAGGCCAGAGAGGGTAGAGCATCCATATTCGAGTCTGGAGATGACTAGAGCCTAGACTGCCATTTTTAGGTCGGGAGTGTTGAGGAAAGGTTTCAGTTTTCTTAGATAGCTCAGGTGAAATCTGGTGGTTTTGGCCATCGAGTTGATGTGGTCACGCATATTCAAGCTGCAGTCTAGGGTTATTCCAAGGGATTTGGCAGAGTCCACTATGGTCGGCGGGCAGTTTAAAGCTGTGATCGCCTTAGTCCATTCCTGTATGTCAGGGTTGGATTTGGGTGGGGAGATTAGAAGAAATTCTGGGTTTTTTTTGCGTTAAGCTTGAGCTGGTTAGAGGTGAGCCATTGGACAGTTAGCTTCAAGGCCTCATTCAGGGAAAGAATCTCCTCAAGAGAAGAGATTTTGATGTAGATCTGGGTGTCGTCGGCATACTTGTGGTCGGAGATATTGGCGGTGCGTAGAACTTCTGCTAGCGGTTTGAGGTAAAGATTGAAGAGGGTAGGGGACAGGGTTGATCCTTGGGGACTCCGACCGTGATCGGAGAAGGGAGCGGAAAAGTTACCATTGATTAGGAATCTCTGAGAGCGGTTCTGGAGGAAGGACCTAAACCATTCGAGAACGGGCCATCCAGTCCCATCCTGAGATTGAGGCGTTCGAGGAGTATTTCGTAGTTGACCGTATCGAAAGCCGAGGATAGATCTAAGAGGATAAGGAGACAGGTTTTGCCTTGGTCAAGGGCTTGGAGGGCATCATCCACGATGTGGAGAATGGTGGTTTCAGTGCTGTGCCCAGGCCTGAAACCAGATTGGAAGTCGTCTAGCAGGTGGAAGTTGGTGATGTGTTGGCTCAACTGCTGTTGCACACATTTCTCCAGAACTTTGGCTAGGAGTGGGATATTGGATATAGGTCTAAAGTTCTCAGGGGAAGCAGGGTTCAGCGCAGGTTTTTTTAAGATGGGGGTGACTTGACCGGCTTTTAGAGAGTCAGAAGAAGGGAGGCATTGATTATTGCGGTCCAACTAGGAATGATAGATTGGGAGGCAGCGGCTAAGCAGTTTGAGGGGAGTGGGTCGTTAAAGGGGTTGTTTGGGTTTAAGGAGGATAGAATTTTCGAGACGGAAGGGTCGTCGTAAACTTTGAAGTTAGACCAGTGCGCTTGGTTTTTGGGTGAAATCTGGGGGGGCAGCGCGGAGAGATGAGGCAGTTTCGGAGGGGGTTGGGAGTAGGAAGCTGATCTAAGTTCGTTTCCTAGGGCAGTAATTTTGTCAGAGAAGAAAGAGAAAAATTCCTCTCATGTTATTAGAGATTTGGGAGTTTCTTTGGAGGTTTTAGCCAGTTTGTTAGATTGGTGTTTGACCATTTCGAAGAGCTTGCGAGGTCTGTTCATTGAGTTCCCCAGTTCTGATCTGAAGAATTCTTTTTTTGAATTGAGGATGCTCCTATTATAGGCATTTCTGGTCTGGCGGAGAAGTTTTAACTGGGATGCTGAGGGGTGTTGTCTCCAGTTTCTTTCTGTCTGCCGGAGGGTTCTCCTTTCATTGTTGAGGGATCCGTCGAACCAGGGGTTTCTGTCTTTGATTTGGGTTCTTTTTAGCTTTTGCGGAGCAAGATCATCAAGAATGTTAGCCATAGTAGTGGTATAGTGATTTGTGAGGTTGTTGACTGTTGTGATATAAGGGGCGTGGGTCAATCTCGCAGCGTGCAGCCAGTTTCACGAGATCAAGGTTCTTAGTGTCTCTAACCCATCGTTTGGGAATCGCAGGTTGCGGTACCCTTGTCTTGTGGGTGCCAAGTAAGTGGAAGGTAATAGCGTGGTGATCAGACCAGTCGCATGGGTCTATCGAGATAAGCTTGACCGCTGATTCCTTAGCAATGATCCAGTCAAAAGTGGTGCCTTTCGAGTGTGTTGGGAGTGTGCAGGCTTGGGTAAGGGCTTGGTTGGCCAGCAAGTCGTTGATGGCGTTGACCTGAGGGTCCTTGAGGTCATTCCAGTGCAGATTGAAGTCACCAAGGAAAATGTCTTTGGAATTGGAGGAAACCTTGGCTGTGATGATTTCCATGAGGTGGTCAGTGAAGGTGTCCTTCATGCCTGGGGGTGGTAAAAGATGTGCAGTCTGCACAGATGAGAGGCGTTGCTGCATATGGAGAGTGCAAGGTATTCGCAGGTGTCTGTGGGATCTGCCAGAAGTTATGATACGAGGAGGTTAGAGCGGTAGATGCAGGCAATGCCCCCTCCTTTTTTTTTTGATTGCCTGTCCAGCCTTGTGATATTATAGTTAGGAGGGACTAAGAGGTCTAGGCAGGGAGATGAGGATTCATTGAGCCAAGATTTGGTTAAGATTGCTATGTCAGATTTTTGGCTCAGGATGAGATCAGCGACATCGGCGGCATGCTTTAATGCGGAGCAGCAGTTAATTAAGAGGCCGGACAGAGGGGGGGTCGGGGTGAGTGTCGTGAGTTGGGGCGTAAATGGGAACTTGTGCTAGGCTGTTATTAATAAAACCTCTGTTGCGGAGAGTAGCTGATCTGTTGGAGTTGATTGCAACCGTATGGATAGCATGTTCGTCACTCAAGTCAAGAGGACTTGGGGTTTCGGGGGCAGATTTATAGGTGAGGAGGAGGGCTAGAATTTCCTCCTCCGAGAGGTGGCAGGGCTGCTTGCGAGGGCGAAGGTGTCTCAGGGATAGTGGTAACGGGTGATAGAGGGGCTCGGTGAGAGGGGGGGAGTTGAGTTCTGCGGGAGCTTGAGGTTCAAGAAGGAGAGTTCGGTGAGGTGAGGTGAAGGATGTTCTTTAGTTCCAGAATGGAGTTATGGATGCTCTGAGTTAGTTTAGATGCTCTGTGGTGCAGAGTTTCAATATTTATACGTGAGGGAAGAGCTTGCGGTAAGGAGGTCAGTGGTTTAGGAACGGTTCTGTTGGTATGTGCTGGTAGCATGGGAGTGGGGCTAGGTCAACCTGTGTCATAAACCCTTGGAGGAGTGGTTTGTGAGTGGCTAGGCGCGCTTGGTGGATTGGTCGAGGGATAGTTGGGGCGGGTGTTTGCTACCCTGCAGGTGTCTAGCATATGAGTCACTATAGAGGTGGGGGAAGAGCACTGGTTGGCGGAGGAGGGTGACGGCAGGATCTCCATGAGTGGAGGTGGAGGTTGTGTGGGGGTGGGAGGAAGATCCCTAGCAGAGATATGGGTGACATTGCCTGGAGAGCCTTTTAGAGCAGGGACCGGCAACGGGTTGTGTTGGTCTAGTCTGCACCCTTGGAGGGAGTGGGGGGGGGCAAGGGGGAGTAGTTGGGCCTTATACCTCATTTCTCGTTGTTCTCTTGAGGCAGAGAGTCTCTGTGCTTAGTCCAAACCAGTTCTGTCCTCTCTGGCCCAGCTTCCTGGCAGGAGGTGGAGACAGCACCGTGTAAGGCAGACCAGATCTTTTCAGGTGCAAGGAAATCTCCTCCCACTACTCTAAATGTAGCCCAGGTCTATTCAGCCCAGCCCCGACTCATCCAAGAAAAGGCGGGACACACCTCAACCCCTCCAGCGGCTGTCTACAGTAAAGGCATATCCCCAGCACCTGTCACTCCAAAGCCAGACAGTCAATCCACAACCCAGCAGAGGCACATACGATGGCTAAGCAAGAAAATACCCACTTTCTAAAAGTGGTATTTTCAAACACACAACATAAAAATCATCTTTACTAAAAGATGCATTTTTACATTCTGAGTTCAGGCATGCTAAACTCCATGTCTCTATCTTGTCCGAATGGGAAGTTTTACTTGTAAGATATTACAAAGTATCTCCCATTCTATCCTATGAGATACACTGTATTTCACTATCAGGACATGGCACACACACCAGTACATGTCCTACCTTTCACATACACTGCACCCTGCCCATTGGAGTATCTTGGGCCTACCTTAGGGGTGACTTACATGTCATGAAAGGGAAGGTTAGGGCTTGACAAGTGGGTGTACTTGCCAAGTCGACATAGAAGTAAAAACTGCGCACAGACACTGCAGTGGCAGGTCTGAGAAACCTTTACAGGGCTTCTTCTGTGGGTGGCACAATCACAGAAGTGGCACAATCAGGGCTGCAGGTCCACTAGTAGCATTTGATTTACAGGCCCTGCACTCTCAGTGCACTTTACTAGGGACTTAGCAGTAAATCAAACATGCCAATCATAGAAACACCAATCCATAACATAATTTACAGTAGGAGCACTTGCACTTTAACACGGAACAGCAGGGAGAAAGTGCGCAAACACACTAAACAAGCAAAAGCAGAGTCAAAACCAGGAGGACAGAAAGCAAAAAGAGAGACAAAACACGCCAAAAGATGGCAGGTCTAACAGCGATGTCTAACTATATAGTGGCTGTGCCGAACCTGAGCATCTTTGGTATCAAACATGTTGGAATCAAACCCCAACACTGTTGTCGTGTTGGAGGTTTGATTCCATGCACTGGGTATGATTCCATGCACTGCCGACACAAGATACAATTCTGCTCTCCTGCTGCTGAGATGAGTTCAAGCAGGTGCATGTAGAACAACAGGTTTCCTGTCACAGGGAGGTGTGACCACCTCCTAGACAGCACTTGGTGTATTGGGCTGCGGTGGGGGCACTTGCCAGCACCACCAGACTCCTTTGAAGGGCACATTTGGTGCCCTACTTGCATACTCCGGTTTGAGACAGTTCAGGGAGCCCTTGGCTCCCTCTCTGGCACAAAACTTGACAAAGGACATGGGAGTATCCTCCCCTCTGTCCAGCCCCTCCTCTGGGAGGGACCCCTGAGTTGTCCTAACCCCCTTCTTAGGGTATAAAAGGGTTTACCTGTGGGTGGGTCCTCAGATTCGTCTTGGGACAAGACTCAAGCCTGAAACCACATCACTCTTCGACCGTCTGGACACTTGGACTTCGCTGGAATTCACCTGGAACTGAGACTGCATCAAGGAAGGCTCCTGCTGCTACTTGTCTCGCTGTTCTGCAAGTCTTTTTCACCATCTGTGTCTGTGCTCCTTCCAGGATCTTCAACAGACCTGGAGGCATCAAGGACACCCAAAGTAATCTCCCTTGGAGTGAAGGAGTCACTCCCCTGCATCTGCAGGCACCCCACTGAAGCTGACCGGTCTGCTGCTCCTGATGTCCCATGGACTTCGAAAGGCTCAGCAACACAGGTGGCCTGACCTGTCCTCTCAGCAAGTTTGAAGCCAGTATCCCTAATCGGAATGGCTGGGACCGAACCCCTGTGCACTGCCTCGACTTGCCATTGCCAAGCCTTGTTGGCTCTGCACTCCTGAGATCTTCGGGCTACAAGAAGCTCCAGCCTACAGCATCTTTTCCTGTCAAGATCACAGTCCTCACTGCACCCTCTGCACCTTGGGCTTTCATTTTTGGTGAGCTGCTCAAGGTCCTTTTTTGACTACTTTGCCTTCGGCCTGTGGGTCCTCTCAAGGGTATTCTCCTGCTTCAGGGGGCTCCCCTGCTTGCTCAGGGCCTGCTTTAACCCTCCTGCTTGTGGTGAGTACCTTGGACCTTGCTGGTCCCAACGTTGCTCCTTCTTCGCTTTTCACACCTGTTGCAGCTGCCAAGGCTTGTTGGTGCTCCCGCCGGAGACCGAACCTCTGGTTCTCGACTTCCAACATGGGACAGCGCGTGCATGGCTCCTGGTCTTCCTCGGCATTGCCAGGTCCTCACAAGCTCCAGCAACAAGGTCACCATCATCACTCCTGCATCTTCCGTCATCACTGGACATTGCTCTTCCGGGCCTCCTGGTCAATTCTGAGTGGCAGAGTCTCTGTCCCCTCTGCTTGCAGGTTCTTGTCTTCAAGAATCCACCCTTGGATTCCATCGGACTCTTGCACAGTCTTTGCCAGTGGCATCTTTATCAGTGGCGGCTCGCACGGGTAACGCTATGGATTGGTGAGGCAGGGGTGGGGCGGGGTTGGGGGGTAGTGAAGTTTGACATATGATGGGAAAGGTGAAAGTAACTAAATAAAACCACTTACCTTGCGCTCGCCGCATCACCGACTCAGCGATGCAGCGAGGGCAAGGTAAGTAGTTTTATTTCTTTCTTTACTTTAATCTTTCCATTGGTATGTCGAACTCCACTACAACCCCCAGCCGCCCCGCCCCTGCCCCGCCTCACCGCCCCACAGCCTTACTTGTGCGAGCCACCACTGATCTTTACTGAAGTCCTCCATTATGGTCTAAGGCAGTTTCCAACATCACTTCACACCTATGCATCTGGCTTCCCTGGTGTAGGTATCCTGGTTCCTGGGGTATCCACGGGTAGGGTGAATCTCCAACCTTCTGTCTTCCACCAGGTTACTTCAGGGTGAACTGGGAAGGGTCCTTCTTCTTCAGAACTGCAACTGTGACTTTCATGTTTACTTCTATTGAGTACGCGGCTCTGCTTCCACACTGCACACAGCCTCCATGGGGTTTCTGGGTACTTATTTTGGGTGGGTCCTTGGGTCATCAGCTCGTCTGAGTCTCCTGGTCCAAGTCCCAACTTCGGTCACAGTTTGCATTCTACTTTTTTAGTATATTGTTTGGTCTCCCCCTGGAGACCACTGTGTACTGTGCTTACTTACTTTTTGCGATTGAAGTATTGTTGTGTATTTGTGTTGATATCTAAGGGTAGGAGACATACCAATGTGTTAGTGAGTGTTGTGTAATAAATAGACATATTTTAATACATACACTGTGTGGTTCCTTTTCGTTTAACCTACACTACATGATTAGTTCTGGTAAAACAAGCTGCTAAGCACTCCTTCTGGATAAGCCTGAAGGCTGCTCTCCACAGCTACCACTTAGAGAGCTTTCAATGATTGTCTAAGACCACTAAAATCACCATAAGGGTTGTCTGGATTAGTGCAAGGTGCTTCACTCAAATAAGTGTGCACCACATACTAAGTCAGCCTCCTATACCAATCTAATATGTTTTATGGAGAGAGCGCAAGATTAGCACTGGTTAGCAGTGGTAAAGTGCACAGAGTCTTATGGCCAACAAAAACGAATTCAGCAAAAATTGGTGAAGTGAAGGCAAAATGTCTGATGACCCTGCAGGAAGGGCCAAGTCCAACAGTGCCACTGCGTGATTGTGCATGTCATTATTTCAAAACGTTTCAGGGCCCTGTCCTTATTGTGCTAATCATGTCAGTGTTTCAATGGTACATTAAATGCAATAAGTGCTATCCACTAGTGCGACAAAGAAAAACATGGCTTAGGTCTACCAATGTAGCCTGGCTGCTGCAGTATAAAACTTATAGTGTTACATGTTAGAATAACCCTTTTTGACAAGTCAAAGCTTCTCTTTTAAATAGTATTACGTCACCCCTTTGTAAGCCATGTAGCCAACAAGGTAGGGTTCATGGTATGTAAAAGTGGGACATGTAGAACATTTATGTAATGATGTCCCTACAGTGGCAATGCCCTAGAAGCTATTTGGTGGCAGGCCTAGCTGTCCTATGTAGGAAACCAGAGTACTGAATAAAATAATAATACTATATTTAGGCAATGGGGTAAGCTAGAAAAATAATCAAACCACCATTTTTAATAGCTATTAAAACTGTTAGAAGGCTAACTAAAATAAGCCTCTGCCAGCTCCCAGTCTATGCTTGAGCCCAGGAATATTTGTCAAATGCAGCCCAAGAGCATACAATAGGCTGACCTGAATAGACAGAGATGACTCCTCTGAACTCCACAGAGTGGGGGCTGTGGGCATTCCGTGACACCACATGATCAAATCCTGCTCGACTGGTCTGTTGGGCTACTTGTAACTCTTGGGGCATACCTTAAGGTGAGAACACATTGTCCACAAGCCTACCAGACACCTCTACTCAGCCTGAACTGACCTGCCCCTGCACATCTGAGTCTCACCCTCAGTTCAAGAATGCCACAAGACCCTGTGTTTGTCCTATTAGACTTTCGTCTCTGGATTTGTTGTGAGTACCATGTATGCTTCAAACTGGATTCTAGTGGTATATATGTGAGGATGCTAGGATTGCTGTACTACACTCCGCACTCACATCCCCAGCCTCAGTGCACAAGTTCAGTGTGGCTGCAGATCTTCACCATTTTGAATTTGCCTGAAACATTTAATTTTGGGTCTACTGTCCATAAAGCAACCAGGAACTACTGCATAATTTGGCAAGTTGGGGACTAGGATCCCTTACTCCATTGGTCGGGGAGGGATAATGAGTATCTCAAGGGGTACCCCCACCCACAGGTTGGTGAACCTTACAAAGCTGGACTCTCACCCAGCCTTCCTCAGAACACGGATGGACTTGTGAATAGATACCTGTCATATTGAACCTAAAGCACTGGGATTTGTGACCCGTCAGAAGGACCCAAGGAGGCTGGATACCCTTCCACTTGAAATCGAGGAACAGAAAGATGATGAAAGATCATAAGGCTGATCCCCAGGTATCTCCAGTAACATAAAAGCAAGCTGGAATGTACATTCCTGTGAAGCATCTCAGTTAACCAGTGGTAACTGGACCTGAACTAGACTTTGCTTTTGTCCTCTGCCTGACACCCAGAGTCTCTGCAAGTGCCCCCTCTGAGGTCCCCGGTGATGTGGATGGGTACTCATGTGGTTGGTTGTGAACCGAAAGAAGTTTGAAAACTTTTCAAAACATTTGCTCCAGAGCTGCAAGGGGACAGATTGTGAAAGTATCCCACCGCCAATTCAACTGCGCTAGATTGAATTTGATATTTGTCCCACTGAAGAAGTCATATTTCCTCAAAAAATGACAAAGTCCCTTTTGAGATTTGTACTCAGAACCTGTTTTGAACTTCCCTATTTCAAAGTATTAGCAGGGCCAATCCACATGGTGTATCAAATTGGTGCTCCATCACAGTCAGCCTCAAATCATGCCTAGGTCCGGGTCTGCCATGACCATTGAACTCCATTAACACTTTGTGCTTTTTGGCACTATTTTCACTTAAATCTTTAGAGACTCATATCTTCGGTTCACTTCATTAGATTTTTGCAGTCATTATCTTCTTTACATTTCAAAAGTTGAGTAGGATTTTTATTGTTTTGTGGTTTTCACTAACTGGTTAGTTACTTCTAATTGCTTTACACATTTTTGTTAACCCTATCTGCTCTGTGCCACAGCTACTAGGGATGGAGCTCAGTTTTAAGTTATTGAATCTTTTGACTGGACCTAACAGAATAATGATAAATATATTTTTTTAAACTAAGGGCGGACACCAGTTAACTCCTACTAATAAACCACTCTCTCAGAGTGGTCTTCTTTAAAGATAGAAAGAGGACTTGTTTCCATCAAAGTCTATTGTCTTTTGGTGGCACCCATCTTGAGTGGGAAAAGTTCAATCTTCTTATATGGCTCTAATGGTTTTCTATGGTTGAGTATTTCTTTTTACTATCTAACTTGTGGGAGACTTTAGGCAGCCTGAGTATTTAAGTGCATGCACTTTCAGTGAAATCTTGACTGGCACAATTGCAAGTTGGTGGATTCTTTTACTTTCGTTAAGTTCGCACCTGACCATCCTGCATTAGACACATTTGTTTTTTGCCATTCCCTCTATTCCCCCTTTTTGCTCCATGGTCAGTTGTTGCTCCTCCTTGTTCTTCTCTTTCCCTTTGCTTTCTCTTGCAGGGTCTCCCTGTGAACATTCAGTCTCATTCCAGTCCTGATTAGTACTCAGACTAAATCAGGGCATTACTCATTTAAATGAATTTTCAGGCAGTTACTATAGACGTTTTCTACTCCTTTTAAGATGTTTGAGGTCTCATTTTTCCCTACACACAGGCTGGTTACACCTGCATTCAACTGACCGAGGGTCATTCCCCACTGCCCTTGTTTTTTTCCCTTTGTGTCCCCTGTCTTATACAGTGTTGGTTAAGTTAGTCCAGGCCAACAACTAAGAGGATTGGGAAGGCACCAGATCTTGCAGTGGTTCATGTTTGCATCTCAGTTTGAATTACAGATTCTTACCGGCCACCATTTGCAATGGTGTGTTCTAAAAGTAAATACATTCTAGGATAGCAGCCATGCATTTGTGATATCATGCTTTAGGCACCAACAGCCATTTTGTGATTTTACATTTATTTTTCCCCTAATCCAAAGCAAACAAGCATCGGAAAAGTCAATAACTCATCACTTGAATTTCAAGGGTGAGGCAATGCATGTTGATGTGAGTTTAGGAGAATTAAAATGACTTTCATGTTCGTCTATTGCTTGTTTGAGAGTACCATGTTGCCTGATATACTTTGGTGAGCTCTATATGCATTAAAGCAAGTTTGGGGAATGCAGTGCCCTCTTTCATTGTGTATGATGTACATGCTAATACGGTACTTGGGGAACTTTTACACCCTTTTGCTTTGTATGTAAGATTGTGGTGTGCTATTTTGTTGCGATACTACTAATGAATGTTTGGAAAACGATAGCACACTTTTTGCTTGGTATCTAATCATTTGGTGTGCAGGTACTTCGGTTTGTAAGAATGTGTGGGGAGAGAACTATTTTCTGCATTATGTGTTGGGGAACGATAGTAGCCATTTTAATTGTTACGGATATATTGCTGGGGATTTTGAAAGTTGTGTTTCTACATAATTTCCGAGTGTTCACTTTGACTGTGCATGTTTGAGTAATGACAACCCTTTTACAGGTTTTGAGTAAACAATTTCCACAGTCTTCTTTATTATGTGAAAGTGCTTGTTCAGATATTATGAGTTTGGGAATGAGAGCATGTGGTTATTGTGTACAGTTTGTGAATATTTGTTCAACTAGTGCAAGAAATGAGTAGATCATCATGGGACATATTGCTATGATACCATAAAGGAATTTCTTTTTCTTTGTGGTTGGCCTTTTTAAAATTTGAGTGTTCGGGCTCAGTGTGTGGAGTACATCTATCTTTTTCTGTTTTTATATCTTAATTTTAAGCAAGAAAGGTATCGCGGTTCAATAGAACTGTCAAAAGGTATATACAGTTGGGGCGTGGCTTGGCGCCGGAGGAGATGGCGGCTGCCTAGCGTTGCTCCGTGCCGAGGCCGGAGGACTTTTCCGTTAACGGGCGGCAGGTCCGCTCTGTTACTCTTCCAAACGCAAGGACTTTCTTTATGAAGACTTCTGGACCCCAGTGAGGATCTTTTGCAGTCGTGGTAAGCCCGACTAACGCTGTTTTTCATGCAAATGTGCGGCGCGTCTCCGTGACAGGATTCGCGGCCGCCATTTTGTGTTCCTGACGCGCTCAGTGCGATATAGGCACCGCTGCTTATCTTCTTCCCTCAGTACCATGCTGCAACTATAATTACTGCTGTTTATGGATTTCACTTTATTTTTCCATACTCCTGCACTAACATTGCTTCTCCTGTCTTATCAGCATGGGCTATCCTGAAGCACTTCATTTTTACTGAACTCTTCTTTTATTCTCCACACTCGATATGTGAAGATCTCCAAACTAATGTGAAAGGTCCTACAGCTGCAATAACTTCGAGTAGCGCTTTGTTCTTATAAAAGTGTGTGGTGCGTTACCATATTTGGTTTCGTGTTCGCCATTTTGCATTTCTGACTCACATTTTGCACTATTTCCTATTGCTGCTCGCTATTCCTGTCAGAAACATAATACTCCTGTCAGAAAACATGCTATAACGTTATTTGCTACCTCTGTGGGCTCCGTCTTGTTCTTTTTGCCATTTGTGCTCTTGTTCTTCACTACAAATACCGGCCTCCTCCTGGATTTCATAACATTAATGGATTTTTCAAAGACCCAACGCTTCTTTCACTGTGACTTACATGTCTATGGGGAGAGTTAAATCTGGTAGAGGTGCGACCTCATCGTACATTCTATCCACACGTCCTAAATCCACTACAGTATTTACCTCGAATCCTTTTTCGATTTTACAATCCGATATGGAGGAACCTGGACAAGATACATCTCCCCAAAGCACAGATATTACTCCTATATCTCTCCCATCCACATCAACTGGGAAAAATATCTCTAAAATACCATCTTCTTCTGCTTCATCAACGATCAAAAGGATCAAAAAAGATCCCCCTTCACCGACCATATCTCCACCCCCAGTTTCCTTAGAACTACTTCTAGATGAGATCCGAGCTCTTAAACCATATATGGAGGAAACTAACATTCGCTTAAAAGCCATCGACGATAAATGGTCGGCTCTAGATAATAAAGTTACCTCAATGGAACATCAAATTGAATCTCTGCAAATATCTTCTCAACAAATTCCACCCATGAAAACAGAAATCCTATATCTAACAACATTAGAAAATCTTGAAAATCGAAGCAGACGTAATAACTTGCGCATCTATGGTCTGCCTGAAGGATTGGAAGGTGCTAATCCCATTTCTTTTTTTCAGTCTTTTTTGTTGCAGGTTCTTCAACTTCCAGAGTCTCCATCAATAAACATACAATGAGCCCATAGACTTGGTCGTCCTCCTCAAAACACATCCACCCACCGCAATCCAAGAGGCGTAATATTATACTTCTTAGAATACACGGATTTGTTGAAAGTTCTATAGGGTGTTAAAGCAAACCGTCACATAACATGGCAAGGATCTCAATTATTCTTCTCACAGGACTTCGCGAAGGCCACAGCAGACAAACGAAAAAGATTCTTGAGCATGCGTCTAGCCTTACGGAATCTGAATGCCAGATTTGGTCTGCTTCATCCATGCCTTTTTAAAGTGACTTACAAAAATAAAACAACAACATATGAGGATCTGGCCGTGCTTCAACAATTTCTTGATAATTGTAGAGAAGAATCCATGGAGTTTGCAGGAGCATCTTCTTCTTGAACTTTTATTTCTTCTTGCTAAAGATAATTGTAATTTTACAATGTTCCTTTGATATGTTTCACTAATTGTTTTCCTTTCCTTGTGTTTTTTTCCATCAGGTACTGTTTTCACTTCCTGATTCTCCCATTATCATAAAGTCCATCTAATTCGATATTCCCCTCGTGGTCTCGTTCCATGGAGTATCGTGGTTGACTGTTCATTTCCTCCCATGTGGCTCCAACACCCTCCATTCATGTTTGAGTATTTGGTATGTTTTATTGCTTTTTCTATCCTTTCTTTCTATCTTTTCTTCTTACTTTTCTTTTATTTCTCTTTTCCCTTCTTTTCCTTTTCTTCTTTCCCTTCTCTTCTTTATTTCAATAGTTTCTATTTTATATATTACTCCTTTACTGTTAGAGTGCTTACTCTTCGTTCTTCTGTGTATTGCAAGTTCTTTATTGTCTTCTTGTTATGCTGTAATGCTTTTCAAAAGCTATTCTTAGTTTTACATTTGATCAATGACGTTGCGTATTGTTTCGTGGAATGTTAAAGGTTTGGGTACGCCTAGTAAACAGCAAAGAGTTCTTACACATTTGTCTAATCTTAAATCAGATGTTGTATTTTTACAAGAATCACACTTAGTTGCTTCAGAAGTTCTCAATCTCAAGCGACAATGGTTAGGAAATGTCTTTTCTTCTCCTGGTACCAGCAAAAGGAATGGGACTGTGATTCTATGTCATAAAAACCTAAAGTGGCCCTTCTGTCTCAAGACTCACATGATGAAGGACGTTGGTTAATTGTTCACCTTAAAGTTAATGATATCCCTATTACCTTGTTTAATATGTATGCTCCCACAAAACCTGATAACAATTTTTGGCCGCATATTTCTTCTCTCGTGATGTCTATCTCTACTCCATATGTTGTTTTTGGAGGCGATTGCAATTTAATTGTTGGTCCCTATATTGATCGTACATCCAAAACACCTTTTGTTTCCTCTCCAATGCATCATCACTTCACCAACCTGATCTCACACAGATCCCTTGTTGATTCATGGCGATTTTGTAATCCACAACTTCGTGAATACACTTTTTTCTCTCCCACTCAACTCTCACAATCACGCATTGACCATTTATTTGTTTTTAAAGCATTAACACAATATATACTACAAGCTGACATTGGTTCTATATTGATATCGGACCATGCCCCTGTGATATTGGACTTGGAGTTGCTTCCAGTTAATGTTACCAGTAAAAGATGGTGCTTTAATACCTCTTTGTTGACTGACCACACCTTCACTTCTTCTTTTGAAGACTTCATTACAGATTTCTTTAATCGTAACATATCTTCTGTTTCATCCTTTCCAATTGTTTGGGACACTTTTAAAGCTTCATCCAGGGACTTTATTATCTCTTATGTTGCCACAAAATAATGCCTTAATTCCCACAAAGCAGACAAAATTCTCAAAACTATCAAATTACTAGAATCACTCTATACAGTTACCAATTCTAAAGCTGATCTCAATAACCTTATTAAAGAAAAATTTAAATATAATAAACTATCTATGGAAAATGCATCTGCCTCTCTCCTCCGAGGTAGTGCACGTTATTATGGTGGCCAAAACAAAGCAGGAAAACTACTTGCTTCATACCTTAAAATCAAGAAAGACCGTAATAATATTGATTATGTCCTAAATTCCAATTCTTCTCCAGTAATTAAAAATTTGGAAATCATAGAAGAATTCAAGAAATATTATGCCTCTCTCTATACCCCTGAAACTAACCCAGGTCCTAGGGACATTCAAAATTATCTTGCCTCCATACCAAAACAGTTTCTCATAGATATTGATTTTTCACCGTTGGAGCGTGATATCTCTTTAAAGGATATTTCCCATGTATTGAAACTTCTTAAGCCCTGGAAAGCTCCTGGCCCAGATGGATTCCCTATGGAGTTTTACGCCCATTTCTCCACATCCCACATCCCTCCTTCCTTATCTCCTTTCTTTATTTTCACACTTCATTTCCTCTAAGGCTTCTAGTGGTACTTTTCAAGATGCTCTTATTTGCCTAATCCCTAAAGAAGGGAAAGATCTTCATCTTTGTAAAAATTACAGACCGATATCGTTAGTTAACTCCGGCTACAAAATATTTGCCAAAATTCTCGCTCTTCGCCTTGAACCCTTTCTTCAATCTATCGTTTGTAGAGAACAATCTGGTTTCATTAAAGGTCGATCTATCTCAGATAATACCAGAATTTTCTTCAATATATTACACAAAGCTAATAAATACCTTCATTCATTAGCAGATATTTCTCTAGATGCGGAAAAAGCTTTGACCGCATGGATTGGTCATTTATTTTCCACACACTATCTTGGTTTGGCTTTGGACCCAAATTTATTTCTTATATTTCCCTATTGTATACTTCACCCAAAGCTTCCATTTTCGCCAATGGTTCCATTTCTGATTCGTTTACTTTACAGAGAGGTGTCCGTCAAGGTTGTCCTCTCTCTCCACTTTTATTTATCCTTGCTCTAGAACCCCTTCTTGCTAGAATTAATCAAAATTCTAACATACATGGCTTTCAACATGATAATTTCCATGTTAAAATGAGCGTCTATGCAGACGATATTTTATTATATATCTCTAAACCAGTACATTCTATCCCCGATTTTATTGCAGAGGTTAAGGCCTTCTCCTCTATTTGTTGTTATAAATTAAATCATGATAAATGCGAAATTCTTCCTTTTAATATTTTATGTTTTAAACAAGACGTTATCCTTACTAATTTCTCATGGAACCCCCAAAAGATTAAATATTTAGGTCTTTGGTTTGCCCCCTCTATTAAACAAACACTATCTCTAAATATGACTCATGTTCTATCTACATTATCCACATCTATCTCTAAATGGCATCCCCTTTATCTGTCCTGGTGGGGCAGACTTGATACGATTAAAATGATGCTTGCTCCCATCATTTTTTATATGATTTCTGCTATTCCTCTCAACTTTCCATCTTATTTTTTTTAAAAAGTGAATTTTATTTCATCTACTTTTTTATGGAATAAAAAGAAAGCACGCTTGTCCCTAACCATGCTTAAACGCCCCAAATCACAAGGTGGAGTTAACTTTCCTGACTTCCAATTTTACCATAATGCTTTTCTTCTTAAGCAACTTGTAAATCCTTAAACCAATCCACTTCTGCTTCTTTTCCATTATGGACAAATTTAGAACTCTCTTTTTTATCTCCCTTCTCTTTCACAGAATCTCTCACATTTACTCACAAGACACTTTTTTATCTTCACCTATTTATAAAACGGCCCATAGGCTATATCATTCTTTTCTGATCTCTCACCTTTCCTCTAAAGATCAATTTCTTAATTCCTCCATTTGGCATAATCGCTTTCTTAAAATCAACAACAAACCCATAGATTGGAAAACTTGGCGAGACAAGGGGTTACTTTTGATCCATCAACTTTACTCTAATGATACTTTGCTTACTTTTTCTGAAGCACAACCTCTTTATAAATTACCAAAATCTTACTCCACCAAGTTTAATATATTGATACAAAACATCTCCTCATCCCTGTCATCAATATCCTCCATTCCACCTTCCATACCTTCTCACTGTAATATACTTCCAATTTTAAGTGCTCAATCTAGCACTCCACACCCCCTGAACTTAGAACTAAAACTAATATAGAACTCCAATGGGAACATGAGTTCCATTCATCATGGTCTACTACCTTTTGGGATAAATTATGGTCAAAACTTCGTAAAACCTCTAGGTCAGCAAGTACAACACAAACACTTTTCTTCATTTATAATCGACTTATGTTTACTCCAGTGTCCTTACATGAATTTAATTCCACTTCCTCCCCAAACTGCTGGTCATGTAACACTTCTCATGCTGATTTATATCACATGCTATTTTCCTGTCCCTTTACTCATCTATTCTGGTTGAAGATCTGGTCTCAGATCAATAACATTTTTCACACTCACTTCCCTTATTCGCCTATAGATGTTTTCCTGGGTTCCCTATCTGACCATTGGCACGATTTTACCTCTAACACAGATATTGTAGATTTATTGATTGCAATTGCCTTCCAGCAAATAACAAAGAATTGGAAACAAGCTATACAACTTTCCTTTCAAGCTTGGTGGTATAGTGTTTGCTATAATCATCGACTTGATCGTGCATATGTCTCCCCTTTATCTTTACTCCTGAAAAGACAACTTATATGATCCCCTGTAACCACCTTCTTAGATATATCAGCACAAAAATCTACTCAACATCACCCCTTATTGGAAGAAGTTCCCAAACCACCATGAATTGTTTTTTATTGACTTTTTATGTATATATTTATTTATTTATCCATATAATCTATTTCTCCTCTTCCTTTAATACATTATTACAGCTATTATTCTATAAAATGTTGATATCTTCTTATGTTGTATTAAGCCCTCCTACTTTTATATTGCGCATTTTATCATAATTACTGTTGTACCTTTTTCCTCTTCCCCCCCCGTATTTCCATAGTTACAATATTTTTTCTTTCCATTTGCAATTATTTGATTTATTTTTAATTATTGATCTTGAATTGCTGTTACTTTATCTAATTATTTATACTTGATTGTATCTCTTCCAAAATAAAGTTTCTTTGTTTAAACAAAAAAAAAAAGGTATATACAGTTGCTCGAAACGTCAAGTCTGTTTATTCATACATTTAATTAAGGTCAATAAGTTAGACTCTAAACGAATTTCAAATGATTTTCTTTGCTGCAGCCACAAAAACAATCCCTCACCAAGGTACGCTTTCCTAAAAGAAGCTCTCCAAATTATTCTATTGTGCTAAGCATATTTTTTTATTTTCCTACTTTGCCATCGAGACTAAAGCATTTTCATTTGCTTTGCGTGCGCATACAGTATATTTTATATTATCTGGATCCCTTTTTGGTTCTAGGTTCCTGTCTCGGACTCGCTGTTTTTTTTGTGATATGCAATTTCTTTTATGCTGTGTGCATTTTAATTTTTTACATTTTTCTGTTGGTAAGAACAGTTTGTTCCAACCTGCATCCATCTCTTTTGGGTTTTTATCAATTTTGTTTTCACCTGCATTTTTGTTTTCACCTGGTTTTGATGTATGTCATGTTACTTGTGTTTATGCTAGGTATACATGATTTCTGTTGCCATTGTATATGAAGAGCATGTAGTGTGGCAAAACTCTTGCTTGCAGTTTATACGATCAGACACACAGAGTTTTGTATTTGAGAGTTTGTGTGAAATTTTATATTTGTATTATTTCTTTAGATTTTCTTTTTCTCGTTTGATGTAATGTTTCATTGCTAATATTTTTAAAAACTTAGGGGGATATTCTCAAGAACGTGCGATAAACATCGCCAAAATAGGCTAACGCAATTTTTCATATCGCCGTCTATCGCAGGAAAATAACTCTGTGTCAACGTCGTATTCTCAACACGGCGGTAACATGCAATAGTTTCCCGATAACGCCTCAAATGTCCGCGATACAACTACTGCGACGGCGATAAAAAAGGAAACCCGAACGTGAAAAAAGTTGCGATGGGCCCAACAGCGATAGAGAAATCGGCGACAAGCAGCGCCAGGTTTGCAATTCCCACGTCAGGCGGGAAAAATCATCGTAAAAGCGGCAAAAAAAAAAAAAAAAAAAAAAAACATAACAGCTGCGAAGCACAATGGAGGTAGCCGGAGCAAGTACAGAGGACAACCCAAACCCCAAAAGCCCCACGGAGGACCAGCCTGGGACCTCGGGGTCAGGGAAGGGCAAGGAGAAGAAGAAGAGGAAGACGCGGTTCAGTCCGCAGGAAAACAGGATCCTGATAACGGAGGTGGTAGAACACCATCAACAACTGTTCGTCACCTCCACTGTGTCATTGGCAACTAAAAATACAATATGGCACTCCATCCTGGACAAGGTGAATGCAGTCGGAGTGCTGAGGAGGACAATGGAAGAGCTTAAGAGGCGCTGGAATGATGTGAAGCGCAAAACCAAGCTGAAACTCGCAAACAACCGCAAAGCAGCAATGCAGACTGGGGGTGAGAGTCCTGCGCCACAGGAGGAGCTGGATGAGATGGAGGAAATGGTGTCCACAGTCATCAGTGTGGAGACGGTGGCAGGAGTCGGGGGACCGGGCACTGTTTAACATGACCTGACACAACAGCAACAGGGTGAGTAACCACCAGGGACTGGGGGAACGGGGGGAGATGGGCACAATGGCACACATGCACAATGAAGTATAGCACACTGCACAACCACAATGACTCTGGATCATGTCCCTGATCTCCTTGCCATACTGCAGCACACATAGAAACAGCAAGTAGTCCCCCGTCCACAATGTGCCCAGAGGGGGCCTTCCCCACACATCAACAATCTCACAACAAACCCATGCACATGTGCTGAACCCAGCAAAGCTGCGGATCCGTAAGCCCCACTGACAATGCAAGTGACACTGCATGACGATGAGCATGTCTGCAGGCCACTCATCATGACATGTTGCACCCCACGACACCGAGGTGGCTGAGTGTGGTCCACATCCGGAAAGGAGCGGGTCACACACCGACACATCCACGTGCACAAACAACCCCTGACGGCAACAAGACATCTGCGGACAAACCATGCCCAAGAGTCCCAACTCCCACCAAGAGCCCAATTTACCCAAGTATGCAACATCTCACCACTGCATAAGCACAGAAGTCAAAGGCACACTGCCTGAAAGGGAGAAGGCCAAGCAAAGTCTGAGCTGCAGGGGCGACTCTCCCACAATGCAGCACACACACAAGAATCAGAGCACATCAACATTGACAACAATGTGGTACAAACTGCAACACATTCACAACAGAACAGAGGACACAACTGCTGCCGCTTGTGTGTAGAAACTGGCCAATCACATTTGGCATAGCAGGAAACTGTGACATGATAATGGACAAGAACAACCCCACATCCCTGATGGTGCACAAATGTCCACTGTCCCGCTTCAAATAGGCAGCTCCTCCTAAACAGTCACAATGTACATTGTCATGCAGTCTGTTTGGAAACTTGGCCAATGAGTGAACATACATGGAACACACTGTTAAACTGCATCTCCCCTTTACATTGCAGAGGGAGAATCATCACCTCCTGCAGAGCAGACCAAACACCTTCTCACTGATGACGAGGAGGACCTCCCCACCTTCGACACCGATGCCCTCCAAGAGCTCATGGACAGCTTCCGCACCCAACCCCCAGGAGCAGGGCAGCCCAGCTGCATCGAGGAGACCCCACCCCATGCACAGACCACACAGCAGGAAGCACCCACCATCCCAGCTGTTTCCCAGGATCCCCACGACCAGCATACAGCATTTCAACGCCGTGTGTTGGAGGGCCAGAAGGAGATGGCTGAGCAGGTGCGGGTGGGGTTCGACATCATGGCAGCCAAACTAGATGCCATCCATGGGTGTCTCCGTCCCATCAGGGACCACTTACAGTCCCTAACGGACACCCACAGTCCGCTCCATGGTCTCCAACGAGCCATGGTTGACATCGCTGGAGTCATGACTCGGAGACAAGAACACCTGTCTAGTCAGAGTGGCTCCATCGATCTCAGCCGGGAGTTGGGACACATGCGGAGGCTCATGGAGGACATGGTGCGGATGGAGGCGGAAAGGATGGCTGCCACGGCTGCACATCAGCGAGATGTAGCTGGGATCTTCCATGCCCTGCAGATCCTCATCATGGCATTGCTGCCACAAGGCCTGGCGCAGATGAATGCTGCTGCTCCTACACCATCCACATCTCCGCCCCCTGATGTGTCAGTGCCACACAGTGTGGCAGACATTCCACCTCCGGCACCTGATGTGTCACTGCCACACAGTGCGGCTGACAATCCACCTCCGGCCCCTGATGTCTCAGTGCCACACAGTGCTGCAGCCGAAACACCACCACCCACAGGTGAGGCACATCACACATCAGAGGACGATGATGTGGATGAGACTGCTGTTGTGGTAATGAGGAAGCGGTAGCATTCATCTCCGCCATATGGCCTGTTTCAGCTTGGTTCGGCCCTTTGCATCATCACCTTCCACTGTCCCCCGATACACTCTGCAGCACTCACCTTGGACCTCGACATGGACTGTCATATTCTGTTTGGTTACCAATGACACAGCAATCAGACTGTGGACTGAACTCTTCCTCTTCCGATGAATTTGTCCTTCCCTAATGGACTCTGGCTGGCCCTCCACGGGGCAACAATGTCAAGTGGGGTGTGTATGGCCCTGTACTGCTCCAGCTGCAACACTCCACTGAATGTGAATAAAACATTCAAATTCACACAGATGTGTCATGTCTATGATCCTTCAAGTATGACAGTATGGATGAATGTAGGGTCACTGATTCCCCCACACGTCCATTTTGCACATGTTGTGGGGCTTGGGTCACAGGGTGCAACATTGCCGATTGCGGTCCGGGTGGCGCAGACACTACAACGGAGACACACGCATTGGTTACTTCCTTGTCCAGGCCAGAAATGAACCACGCCCAGAGCCCCGGGCTCATTGTTCACACCCCTACTGGACTGGCACACGCCAGCCTAGCCCACTCCGCTTACGCTCACAGGGGGTGACGACACAGCTACATGTCCCAGGTCTTCCCTGCAGTGATCTGCTGGTCACTGGTCTAGTTGTCAGCATGCCACAGCCACTCCCTGAGGGCTGGTTTACACCCACACCACACCAATCCAGCACAGGCCTCACGGGACATGTGACCTTGCCAATAAAAGGGGCCCACCACAGCACATCCCCCACTGCCGGAAGTGACATGATGGCGTCCGCATCCACGGAACTCAATCATAAAGGGTCCGTGACTTGCGTTGCACTGAGTTAGTGGCACCCGATGGCCTGCGCCCGGCACGGGCCTACCGCCACGTGGCGATGACTTGCGGTGCACAGAGTTAGGCCCACCTGAAGAGCTGAGCGGGTGTGCAGACTGCGTGGATGCATTGGCCTCGATACGGCGTCCAGCAAATCAAGACTCGATTTGAATTGTGAGCCCTGCTGGACCGCAGTGTACGTGCAGGCAGAAGTCAGCACACACATGACTCCGCGGTGCCGCAGGGTGCGCTGGGGGCCTGTGGCGCGGAATCCAGCGATCGGCTGAGGAGGTTGCACCGGCACGTGGAGGGCCCTCTTGGAGACATGCCGGTGGCGGCAGGTGAGCATTGAGGCCTGGGTGCGCAGGGGCGGGCAGTCATCCCTGGGCGGCGGACCAGTCTGGGGACCAGGGTTGGGGTGCCGCAGGCACACAGGATCACGCAGGCACCACCGATCATGGCAGCGGCCTCATGGCTGGGTGGGGGGCGCCGCCCTGGCAGACACAACCCTGCATGCGCTGATGAGATGTGCATGGGTTGGCTTGGGACGTAGTCACCTCATCTCCAGTGTGAATACGGCCATTGAATGTGGTCGGGCACGTGTGTGTAGGACTATGGTCATGATATGGCGGACACAGAGACACATGCAATAGTTACTGTGGTGGCCATCCCGGAACTGGACCATGCCCAGGGCCCCGGGCTATTCATTCGCGACATATGCCGGCCAAGGCCGCTCCGCTCAGGCTTACAGGGGGGGACCACATGGCTACATGTCCAAGGTCTTTCACACTGCCTGAGGTAACCTGTTTGCATCCACTGTCCACTACACTGCAAACACCAGCAGTAGATGTCCACATGGACATGTCTGTGCTCTGCATACTGCAGTCTGTCCAGCACATCTCCGCCACACTTGGCATTGTGTCCTTTCTTATTGCTGGGTCACTTGCCTCCTTCGCACATTCTTGGTTCCCACCTCTCCCCACATTCTGCAATTGTGTGGCAGAGGGGCTCTGCCTTTGTGGATGGTTTGTCTACATGTCTGGCCCCTGTTACCACGGTTACTTGTGTTGTCGTGTCCGGTAGTTGGGCATGTTGGTTGGCATGTTGTATGTGATTATGGTTATGTGTGCTCTCCCACAGTTGTGAGTTGTGTGATTGTGGAGTTGAGGTGTGTGGTGTGTTCAGTTAGTACTTTCCAATGAGCAGTGCATTGCCATAGGTGCCATCCTGGAAGCGCTGGTTGATGATGGACTGTCGGAAGATGTATGTATCATGCACACTGCCTGTGAATTTGGCGACGACATTGGTGAACTGTCCCCGGTGGTCCACTATTGCCTGCACATTGATGGAATGCGTGTGCTTTCTGTAGCGGCAATTGTGTGCAGGGTCGGCAGGGGGCACAAGTGGTACATGTGTACAGTCAATTGCCCCCGACACGTGCGGTAAGACAGCTATGGCGTAATTCCCTTGCATGGTCTCCAGCTGTTCATGCACAGCGTGGGGGAAGTGAAGGTGCAGGGGTATCAAGATGATACAAACCGTGATGTTTACAGGTATGATGAATCCTGCATAATGAGACCGTAACAGATGTTTGTGTGGTCGTAACCTTCCTTTTCTGTCCTGCGGAGGTTACGAGCACACGGACTTCTGTTACAGTATATTTGGACTGGATTCATCATACCTGTATGCATTCCGGTTTGTCCAAGTGCAATACACTGTACCAGATTACGTTTGTGACTATGAGGACGCTTGACCATTGTCACCATTTCTCCAACAGGTTTCTGACTACTGATTTCGGGATATGGAATGGTATTGGGGAGTTCCCGCAGCATTTGCAGTTTATTGGATCCACACGTTGCCCTGGTGAAGTTCCCCGTTAGGGATGGAACGCGTTGGCTGAGCTTTTCATCTTGTTGTTTATGTATTTGTAATAAAGTTCTGTTTTTCCACTACCGTTGACTACTGGACTTCATGACCTGGGGGGGGAGGGTCCGGGGGGTGGTTGCAGTGGGTGTTGTGGCCCTCTTGGGTCTCCAGGCTGCATGATCATTGTCTCCATGGCATCTGTTGGTCTTCAGATGTGGCTCTAGGCTGGCCTCCCTTTCATACTGCAGGTTGTCGTCCTGCTTAACATCAGTAAAAGGCAGGTGTTGAATCCCTGCTGCTAACGTGCCTTTTCGCCTGTTTTCGGATCGCATCGCAGATCTGGCTGGTCGTTGAGAATATCGCGAAGTGGTGTTTTCATGTGTTTTTGCACGGGAACGCCTACTCTGCATATCATTAGCGTTAGTTGTCGCTCTCATCCGTGGCGATGTGTTTTGCGGCAGCTATCGCAGGAAAGCTGCCGATGTCGGCAGTTTGCACCAGCTTGTGAATAGGGCGATAAGTCTATCGCCATTTTTGCGGCGCTAAAGTGCCGATAAATCGGAGATGGCTCCTTGAGAATATGCCCCTTAGAATCATGTGAAGCACCAACCTTCTTGAAGTCAAAGTTATTGCTGCAAGAGTATTGAAGGCATGTCCAATTTGAATACGTTGGCCTTCAATACAGGTATTGCTTCACTCCCGACGTGGGGATACCACTGCCAGAAATACATGCGGATACTAAAAGGTGTTGTCTTTATCAAAAGCAAACTTACTCCACTATTGTGAGTGCAACACTCAGAAAAAGGAAATTATCATAGAAATGTATGTTTCTGCACTGATATCCACAGTTCCTTTTAACACCCAGAGCAATTTTCCATGGCGTATTCCTGCTGGGTCTTGCCTGGCTATAGATGTCAGTTGACACTCCACAAGATTGTAGCTTCACTGCACATCACTGAATCATGATGCAGGCGTGCCAGACGTCCCAACTACATTCATTGAGAAAACCTGCTTAACTGCTGGTAGCTGTGGCTCCAGCTGCAACTCCCCAAACTCTGGGTCCAAGAGAAATGTATGTTAATTTAAAAGCGTACCAAACAAATACAAAGCCAGCACAAAAAAATCCAAAATAATTCTCACAAATCAAATAAAATGTACAAAGCAAAATGACAATAGGATAAAAAAAATGTATTAAAGGAACTGGAGATATGGATTTTTTTTTTAAATAAATCCGATAAACTGCAAAACAACACATAAAATCAATTTCCATGGTAGACTGGGACTTAGCCACAATCAAAGAGCAATAGAAAATGTGTTGGGAAGGCCGAGTGGTTCACCAGGATCAGAACTTTTCGCTTGGGATTTTGTTACTTTCTGTTCTCTGCAGAAAACATGATCTCCCATCATGAATATCACACGGGTCAAGGAAGAAGCAATATTGATTGTGTTTTTAGATTTGCCTTCTGGCCGAAGAGGATTTGCATGCTGGTAAATTTGAAAGTTCTCAAGTTATTAACTTAGTATTGTGCCAATAGGGATATGTATCTCTTAAACAAAGCACACTAAAGGGATGATCCTTAGTGCAATCTGCAAGACACAGTAGGGGTGGTGCCGATGGCCCAAACCTAATATTTTGTATGCAGTTAAGAATTGACTGGATCCATTCACGAGTGAAGCAGGCTGCGTCCTACCATCTCTTTAGTCATTTACAGTTCAATAAGCCATGAACACAACAAGGTGTACAAGGGCTCTTCCATCTTTCCTTTCTCATGGTGAGAAAGAGATACTCACTAATGATTGCTAAGTCTGAATTTGTACCCCTAGCAGACCTGATACCCAACTGATGTTTGTTTTAATGAAGTTGTTCTAACTGGCGAACACACCCTCTTCGTTTTCGAACGGACCTCTGTTTTTGGAACCTCTTCTTTATTTTTGTAGGGGGGGGGCATACCCCGAAATGAATTTCCTTTTTTCAGTTTTATCATGAAATTATACTTAACTATATCTTTCAGTGCCGACCTTTTAAATTAGTATCTGATGCTGGGCAGTTCGGGTCAGAGCCTTGCACAGGTTACCTCTATACAGTGCAGGCTGAGTGAGGATCGCTGCTCTCTGACTAAGCCAGTCATGTGCACACAGGTCACCCTGCTGCAGAGGCAAGACTAAATTAGCTGTAGCCTGCTAAGGCCCTGTATTCTACTGGGAATCCAAAAAGTAATATCACATTTCCTTTTGCATAAAATCAGTAAATTTAAACTGTTTTGCACTTTGTATAAGAGTGCCAATATGCAACTTTTCATCCGCACAAGGTAAAAGGTATTGGATATCCACTTTCTTTTCAATTACTGAATCACAAACTCATTAAGAGCATGTTTGCTCTATATAAACGGTACCATGTACTTCTATATTTGGTCTATTTCAATAAACTAGCCTTAAAAGGAATTCTTCATTTGACCTACCCTGAAGGGTAACTTTGTTTCTTTGCTGCCGAACTGGAATATCAGAGCCCTCCCCCCAACAAATAAACCCATCTTGTAGATAGAGATTAGAATCCTCCTTGGAGAGGAAGGGGGTCGTAGTGAAATCTACATAATCTGATTAGCAGCACCTGCCTGTGAAGTAGTACCATGATGTTCCCACATTGGATAAAAGGAGGATAAGCAGACTTCTGACTCCAGCCACCGCATATGGTATTATCTAAAATCTTGGCGGAAGAACGGGTGGCACTTGAATCACAGTAGAATTGTGTTATACTTTTGCAGGGGACAATTATCATTTTCTTCCTAGAATGCAATGCATGTAGTTGAACAGCTAGTGGACTGACCTTTGGAAATGCCAGTTCCGGTTGGGACGATGATGTGGCATCACTGAATTGTTAATTATTGTGAAACTGTGTTAAAGCCACTCTGTCCGGCTTTTCAATAGTGAAAGGCAAAATGTTACAGTTTCAGTAATGCATGAAAATGTTCATACATACTGAAATGTCCATTTTTCATATGACAATCGTAAAGACCATGTGAAACTGCTACCCACGGAGCCTGACTTGACCCACTGTTACACCTTCCCCAATTTGCTATACTATATTTTAGTACTGTAATTTTAATTTCTCCAGCGTACTTTTGGGAATTTCACATTATACTTATTTGAAATGTACAAAATTATGCCAGTTGCGTAATTACTCCTCCATTTGCAGTAAAAACATGGGGCGGGAACAACGCATACACCAATAACACAAACGTTTTTGCTTATTTTAGTGTGAGCTCTTTTAATATGAGGACGCATGTACATATATATAGTGCTCGATGAAGGTTTGCATTTCACATAATTTCATGCAAAGATGCGGATTTCTCACATGCCTAGTTACGGCCTGCTGAGCCCCAAAACATTAAAGACGCTTTAGACGTATGTAGTCAAGTATGGATTATGGGCCAGATGTACGACCATTGAATTTTGTGACTCGCAAATTGCGACAAATTGCGAGTCGCAATTTGCGAGTCGCAAAATTCAATGTACAACAGTGTCTCAGACACTATTTGCCATTCCCAATGTGGTCGCAAATTGCATGCCTCTTTAATATTAATGAGGCTGTCGCAATTTGCGTCCCTATTGGCAACTGCTCGCACTCACAGGGATGGTGGCCTGCTGGGGTCAGCAGACCACCATGTCTGTGACTGCTTTTTAAAAAAAGCTGTTTTTTTTATGCAGCCTGTTTTTCTCAAAGGAAAACAGGATGTATTTAAAAAAGAAAAATTAAACTTTGCAGTTTAATTTTTTAAGGGCAGGCAGTAGTCCCTGGGACCACTACCTGCTCTTAAAAAATATTTGTGCACCCATTCACAAAGGGGAAGGGATCCCCTGGGGACCCCTTCCCATTTGCGAGTGGCTTACAAACCTTGTGAGAAGGGTGGTACCCTGTGAGTGTTTTGCAACCGCAATTGCGGTCGCAAAACAATTATACATAGGTTATGGACTCGCTATTAGGAAGGGACGCCCTTGGCACGCCCCTTACTAATAGCGAGTCACTAACCATATTTTGCAAGTCGGTAATTGGTAAACGACTCGCAAAATAGGGTTAGTACATTGGGCAGACGTTTTTTGCAGTCGCAAAGGGGCCAAATTTCCCTTTGCGACCGTAAGAAACGGTCGTACATCTGCCCCTTAGAGTGTTAACAGACTACAATGACCTTCATTTAGAAAGTGCACACCCATAGTTTGCAAGGCCTTTTAGGTGGTGTTCAAAACTCCCAGTCAGCCTTTGACTGCTCTGTCTCACATCTTTGGGAGTCATGTTCTAAAAGCGGTTCATTCTCCCAAGTTTTTGGGCCTGCAGTGCAGGGACACCTGATGTGAAAACATAGTTTAACACAATTAAGGCCAAATAACTTCTAATGGAAAAATGTAGGTCAAGATGTCCCAGAGCACAGCCAAGATAACATGGTTGAATTCCACATATTCTTGGAGCTGTCTTACCGCCTCCTATTCGATGATCTTGTTGAGGGAGAAGAAATTGTTTGAAGCACAAGGTTGAGCATGCTTCTTTTACCGATTCAGCAGTTATTGTTCTACAAAGGTAAAATGTGTTGAAGGAAAAAACTGACACTATGTTCTGGCAGTACTGAAAGATATTTAGATTGATGCAAGCTCACTCTCATTGCTTCTTTTGCATTCCTTTTTCTTTCTGATCTTTACCTCTATTGATACTTTTTTGGATCAGGGCAAAATGCCTTGACCTCTGACTTTCTCTGCCTGCTGGAAAGTGTATATCTGCTACTTACAATGAGGCCACTAACACAATATAGGGCTCGGTACAGGTCTTAGAAAATTATTCCCATGCTCAACCCTTGGAAGCTTGGCTGCGAGCAGGCAGGATTAATTTCAAAGACAGGTTTGTAAAGCATTTAAAAACACCAATTCAGTAAATAATTAAGACACAACACACAATAAAAATCCAACACCAATTAATAAAAACAGGATATACTTTTATCTTTTAAATGACACCAAAATTAAAAAAATCCAATGTAGGTAACTGGAGGTATGAATTTGTGAAGATTTAGCACTATCTAGCACATAGAAAGCTATAGGGCCAATTGAGACATCTGGTCGCACTAGACCGGATCAAAGTTTCAGGCTGACAGCAATGGATCCCTTCATGGCTACCCCTCGCAGTAGGTCTTGGTCAAAGGTTTTACCTTCTGAATTTTCTGGAAACTTGTCTTCCCGGGGTCCCCCGAAGCTCTCAGCCAGTCTGGATTCAGTGAGGGTTCACCGACTTGCCTTGCGACGAGCTCTTAGTCAAACTTGTGGAACTCCGACCTGCGGAGCTTCCCACCGGGACGAACCAGGGATCCACACCGGCTCGCGGTTGAAGGTGGGCAGCTTGACTCTCGCGGTTGGTCCTGGTCACCTTTCCTACGTTCGGACTTAGAAACATTTACGGAGGTTTTTCTTGGGGGGTCTCTCAATACACTTCACCAGGCCGGATTCGGTGAGGGTTTTCCGGCTTGGATTTCCACCTACTCTCTGTCAGACTTTGGAAGTCGGACCTCCGGGGCTTTTCAGCAGGGCGAACCTGGATGGCAGGCCGGCTTGCAGTTGAGGGTCACCGGCTTGACTGGCCAGGTCAAGTTGGTCCACTTATGGAGCTTTGTTCCAAAGTTGCTCTAAACTTCTCCAAACCTCTGGAACTTCCTCCTGAAGTTCCCCAAATGGTCCCAAGGTGTCCAAAACTTACTCCAAGAGTTGGGAAGATCCAAGATGGTCCTTGAAAGTTTGGGACTTCTGTTCTCAAAATCCATTTGGACAAAACCCTTACAAATCCACTGGTAGTACTCCAGGCTGAGTATTCTTGGTGGTGATGTTCCAGTTGAGCCCTGTTAACCTGTAGCTTGCAGGGAGTCTGCTCTTTAGTCCTTTTGAAGCAAGTTAGGTTCACAGGGCTGTAGTTCAGGTTGTGCAGCAGGTGTAATCTTGAGAGTGCAGGGCCTGGTTGATGCCAATCAAGCTCCTCAGCATGTACCCTTCTTCTCTCTTAAGTTTTAAGCAGCAGATCTGAGAGGCTCTGTCTCTCTCAGATACTTATTCCAAGTTCTCTGGGTCAAGCAGGAGGGCACTCCAGTTCAATGAGGTGTAGAGCAACACCCCAGGGTATGACCACATCCTCCATAGTGTGACACTATATTCTCCAAGAGAGCACCATTTCTGCAAAATTCATAATGGCTGATTTTCCAGCAGGGAGAGAAGAGCTGGCCAAACACTTCCCCAGGATGGTTAATCTCCATAGTCTCTCCCTCTTGCCTCTGCTTATTCCTTTCTTAATCCCACCATCTCCCTAGGTTCAAAGAGGAGAGATGTAAATTGAAACAGACTTCTTCTGCCTGTCTCCTCCTTCCATTGAAGAATATGGTTTACAACGCCTCCTCCTGCTCTGGCATTCCTATGTAGCAGAACCCTGCCCTCCCAGAAGAGCTGGCTAACACCAGGGGCTATTTATCACCTCATCAAAGGAGCCTGGCTAATAAACTTAAGTCTGACCAATCAGGACAGACCACTTGAAAGGCTGAATTTTGGCTTACAGACAAGAAAGTCTTTTTGTCTGTACATTTTAGGAGAAATTCAACAATGCCATATTGTTGGATTTATCAATACCATTCAAGGAAGTCTTTAAATGACATTTTTATGATTCTCCTAGCGGGAATTAGTAGCTAATAACTTGGGCCAGGCTTCCAGCACCAGGGCTTACAAAACATCTTTTATAAGGACCCAGTCTATATTTACAAGACCCCACATCCCTGGGATACCTAGGGGAGACTTCAGGGGTTCTGAATATGTGAACAAATATTGCAGATCCTCATGCCACAGTGCTTCTAGCACAAAAGTTAGTTTTGGGAAGCACTTTACAACAATGTGGGGAGTGAAATGTACAATTTCACTAAACCCAGGACATATAACTTTCTTAAAATCACTACCTACTTTAAGCTACCTGCATATTAACAGCAACCAATCAAATGTTTGTTTTTTAATTTAGATGCAGTCCTCCATTTTAACTGTTTTTCATCTTGAAAACTATCCCATTCAGCAAAAGCCTTCTCCTGGCTGCTACTCCAGTTTGCCTCCAAAACTATTACAGTGTGGATTGTGGGTCATAGTTCTGTGTTTTGTGCCAGAGAGAATGCTATAAAGAGTGGCATTGACAGGGACTTGGGTTTACCTAATGTAGACATTACTTGGTTTGGCCAGAGAGTATTTAAATGGCATCAAGTGCTGCCTTTGGTTGAAAGCACTGTGGATTGCCAATATCCATACCTCATGATTGTGCACTGTGGTGGCAATGGCCTAGGCACACTTATTGGGGTTGGACTGGAAATCCTAATGAAGGATACCTTTGGTAAATTAATGGCACTTTTCCCCATACACTGCCCTGGTGTTCTCCAACATTTGCCGAAGGCAAAAGTGGAAGTGTGGAAACAAATTCTGTATTGAGACAGACAAATCCGGGAAACATCAATAAAACTGTTTCGGCATTCCTCAGAGACCACAACATGGGCTCCATATACCACAACAATTTACGATTTGATATGGATGGTCTATATAGAAATGATGGAGTTAATTTCACAGAGAAAGGCAACAGGGTGCTCCTCAACAGCTTGAAGGACTGCATCCTGTTTTATGTGTAGTTATCTACATACGATAAACACAAAGATTCCTTTTAGAGCCACCCTTTTCCCCCTAGTCTTTGTCCCCAGTCTGTTAGTGCTTGCATAGGTCTGTGAGTGCGTCTGTCAATAACTGCAGACACTGCGAGAGGGTGTGTGAGTGCCAATGTGGGTTTGTGAGTGGACCTGAGAGTGCCTGCATGGCTCTGTTAGGTGGTGCTTGACTGCCTGAGTGGGTCTGTAAATGTGTGGGTGTCTAAGTGGGTCTGAAAGTGTGTTTTTTTTCAAAGTGCATCAAGATTCGTGAATCTGTTGTGGCTTCACAAGGAGGGCTGCACTGAGCCTCACCGTGGATCCGTAGATTGCTGAAGTGGAAAAAAAAACATTATAACTCAATCGTGTGCCCAATATAGGTCCCTCTGATACTCCTCTAACACACCCCTGGGGTCATGGTACCTCTAACCTGACCCCTTTAATCATTTTACAGATAGATTTTAAGACTCCAGGACAATACCCCGATACTTAAAATGGCTGGTCAGGTTGTGGTCAGCCAATCACGGCGTTGCTAGTGGAGCACTACTTTCCGGATCCACCGCGGATATCCGCGGAAGGTCTGCGCCCCTAGATATACACTTTTTTTTCCCTTTATTAACTCCACTACTACTGAACAGATTTACAACAAATTACAAAAATTTCTCTTTCTTGACCAAGAGCTACCTCTCTGCCAAATTTGGTGTAATTCCGTCCAGTAGTTCAAACTGTAGTCGTGTTAAAAATCTCTAAGGGAAATTCCATGGGAAACGCACATTTTTTGACCACCCCTTTTTCTCGGCCCCCGCTTGATGGATCACTCTGAAACTTTCCTACAGAACTAGACAAAGTGGACCACATTTCTGGAAAATTTAATTAATATAATATAATATAATATAATATACTATAATATAATATAACATATATTTCACGTAAAACAACATAGGTTACAGGGAAGTTATTGTTAGGCTCGGATCATATTTCACTCCTAGAAAACCATAGATATTTAGCAGTTATAGTTGCCTGACCTAACTTTAACTGACGCTCCTGCAATGCACTGCTATGACCTCACATATTACATCACTCATAAAATGGTCAGTGACATCACCGATGACATTCCAAGTCCCAAGATGGCTGACAACTCTTTCTGGTTGAAGTGCTACCAGCCAATCAGGTTTCAGCACGGGGACTGTCAGATCCTCAGAAGATCCACAACCCTACATATACAAATGTGGTTTTCTTTTACTATCTCGAAAACTACTGAAGAATTTACACCAATTTATAAAAAGGTTGGTTTCTGGACAAACACCTACCTTTCTCCCAAATTTGGTGTAATTCCATTCAGCGGTACAGGCTGTAGGTTGTCTAAAATCCCAATGGGAAGTAACATGGAAAGCATACTTTTTTAACCCCCTTCTTTTTCTTGGACCCCGCTTGTTGGATCACCCTGAAACTTTCCATGCACAATAAGACCCAACTTGATACTTTTTGGAAACTTTCGTGAAGATTCCTCAAACGGAGCCAAAGATATAGGCAAGTCAAAAAAGCTTTTCCTATGGAAACTGGGTCTTAACTATCACTACCTATTGGTGACTGCCAGAATAAATAAATAAATACATATATATATATATATATATACATATACACACACGTCATAGTCATTGTCATATTTATTTTACAGTTAATAAGAACCTTTACAAAAGAGACAAATATTTAAAGTGCTGAGCACTATAAAAAGCCTTTTCAGATAAAAACAGGTGTGAAGATGCTGAGTACTCTTAAAAATGTTGTACTTCGGCCGTAATATAGCTTATTAAAACCAGCCTTATTCACATCGCTTGGCATCCTAAAGCATAAAAACCATGTACAGGATTGTGCAATTTGCTTTGTCAGTCTGATAGATGGTTTCGAACTGTCCAGTTCCAGAGAGTGAGCTATGGGGCTGAATGACTAGTACCGTTACTCCAGCCTTTCCCTGGGCGTTCAATTAGTATATTATGCGGTTGTTGTGCATGTCAGACTCAGTCTGGGTTAGAGCTAGGCGGGAGTTCATTCTTGCAACATAACTTAGAGGACTTTTCCCTTCCAACAGGCTCCACACTGCCCTTCCTTTACCCAAATTTCAACACTGGTATCCTCAATTTATTTCGTATGTATGCAAGCAATCAAGAGGTATCGATGCATGTAGCTTCAAATTTAGCAGCACTCATATCACAGTATGTCTCACAAACAGATAGCATTCCATCTAATTCACTCAACTGATTAAATATCTACTCCTGTAGGATGCATCCATTTTTCTGCTGCCCCATTTATTGCAGGGCAGGTGAAGTTTAAAAGTGCTACATAATAACTAAATAACTGAAGCACAAATAGTATTTATCATCATTTATACCTGTTGTCCTCAAAGCTTGGAGAGAGTTCCCTATTTTTGGGAGCTCAACATCTTGTCAGGAGTAAAAGAGCCATAGAAATAACCGCATCTGTACATGCTACAGCACCCTTTGTTACAAGCACTGCTCCGGCCTGTATATAAGAGCAGAGATTACGGAGATACAACACAGTGGCTAGTTCATTATGCTCTTTTGAATATCCTATAGCAAGTTTCCGAAACTGAAGAAATCATGTGCGATGGTGAAAGAAAATAGAATATGTATTCTGTCGTATAATTTATTCACTCAATAATATTCAATGTTTCATGTATGTATAATTATACGAATAATGGCAATCTATAACTCAAATAATGCAGACTGAATTACAACCCAACTCAATAACATTCATTTAAAGAATGTCCAAATAATAAAGTTCTTAGTGAATTTCTAACAAGTACCACTCACTTGTGCCTCACAGAGAGCCAAATCCTTTTGAATGACCGAAACCTGCAGCAATTCTATTAACTCACTTTGAAGGTATATTATTATTGCCACTAAACTATAAAACTGATAACAAGATTAATGTAAAATAACAAGTCATATCTGTGGGTGAGATGCACTACCAATCAGATCTAAGACTGAAGAGGCAGTACCATGGACTTTAGTGATTGGAAGGGTGAAGCTGATGGCCTATGAAAGGAGGACAGGTGTTTGAGTGCCAGCTGGATGTCTATGATGGCCAACAAGGGATTTTGTGATAGATGCAATAAGAAATGTGAAGTCAAACTAAGGGCTTCCCTGGGTTTTTTGAGAGTTCCTTGGTGCTGGCTAAGTATATTTGGTTCTCTGCACATGCAGAGTGGGGCTGAAGGTCAACTGAGAATGACTGAAGACCAGTGAATGTACAGTGACAAAAGTATCTGATGGTCAACTACTTACCCAAGATGGATTGAGGTTGCCTCAGCACTGGCAGAGTGTCTCCCATCATAACCGCTGACTAGCTTATAGTTGGTTGAGATCTAGCCTGGGATCTCTTTCTCTCAGAGCCAGACACATATCTCTGAAGACTGGTTATGTTAATATGAGGACCATCTAAGTACCACTGACAGCCAGAAGTTCAACTGTATTATCAACATATGGCTTCTTTTAATGGCCAATGAAGGTGTCTGAATGCAGGCTGAGGAACTACAAGGAGAAAGAAGAAATATGGTTAGGAGCTGCACAGATTTACCTGGGTCCAGGGACATGATGGATGGTTATTGAGGATATAGCAGTAGGACCCAATGCTCACCATCGCTCTAGTACACATTTTTGAGGCAGAAGAACCTTTAAGTAGGCCCTTGCCTCTACCCTCTCTTTCTGGTGTACACTCCTAGGACCAAAAATGGCCTCTACCGCAACCCCTATCAAACCAGCCTGAATAAATGGTTCTTGTCTGGAATCACTCAGAGAAAGGCCCTGCCCTTAGGCTTGGCTTCCTTCTTTGTATGCTGTATCTGTTCAATGTATGAAGTGATTTTGATTTGCAGCTGCCCAACGTGTTCCCTTTTGGTGTGAGAGGAAACCTAATTTTGTTGTTAACTCTGCTGTACCCATGACGGGGAATGGCCTGATGCCTGATGCCAATGGGATAGGACAGGAGCTGCAGCGTTCCCAGCCAAACACCACCATTCAGGAATATCCGGTCTTTCTCCTGAGCAGCTAGTGTGGGGGGGGGGTATTTGCCCCATACTGGCACCTTGCTATGGGCTGCACAAAACCCCCTCTACACAGAAATTGGCCCTGGAGGTCGGAGAACTAATGCGCCACATGCCCGCTTCACACAATGGCAGTGGCATTGTGGGCCAAATCAGCATTGTTTGCTGCAGCAGTGGATGGGAGAAGAGCCGCTGTGGCTGTGGACCCCTAGGCGCCTGCACTCTCATGGATGATCTGGGCCCCCCTTGAGGTGAGGAGTGCTTGCCCAGCAATCTGCGATTCCTGGGGGGAGGCAGCAGTTAGTCGAAGCTGCAGAGGCCCACAACAGCAACAAAGTGAATTAGTGACAGCTGGCCAATGTGGCTGCCGGACTGGAACAGGCCAATGGAGGTGAGCTCAGTGATAATGTGCAGGGCCAGAGGGGATTCTGAAACTAATGTGATGGTGGGGGCCCATGAACCTGGTGAGGATTGAGGCAGCTGGGCCTGCATGATGGCAGTAGCAATTGGTGGACAGCCTCATTATTGTTCCCTGCAGGGTGGAGTTGGTGCTAGGGGTCCGCTGATGCAGTGGCTCTGGGACAATGCGAGAAATTGTGGCTGATTACCTCCGGTGGCCGCCTGACTGCTGCCTGGGTTCCTCTGGGTGGCACCCTGTGCCTGCAAGTACTGGTGGACCCCACCCTTCCGTCACCTGGGGGGAATGGGACAGCCTGTCATCCAGCTAGTAGAATGCTTAGTGGCACCATTGGGTACAGTGCTGTGAGTTGGATATAGCTCCAAGAAGGCTGCACTATCGGCAAATGCTAAAAGAAAAAAGACTTGGCGGACTCCCCATGCCTGTCACCAGTGATGTCAATGACAGTGTCCAGTGTTTAGCCCCCGGCTGAGGGACATCATGGGGCCACACTAGACACTGCCCTACAGGTGATTGCGGACACCAGGGAGGCTCTGGAGTTGAAGAAGTATACTGTGGTGGTGGATGAGGGGCTCCTACAAGATGACCAAGGGCGACTAGCTGAAAAAGTCACGTCCACTCAGTGTACCTTCGGGGACCTCTCTCTGGAGGTGGAATCATTGAGAGGACACCTGGTGGACATGGAGGGATTCTGAAATACAGGGCAGAGGACGCTGATAATAGGGCCCGGAGAAACAACAGCAGGGTGTTCGGATTGATGGAACGGCCCGAAAGGTTCAATATGCTTGCATTTTTGGAGTACTGTGGTGGTCAAACTTCTCCACTACAAAGATCGCAATCATATTTTGAGTCAAGCTAGACTAAGTGGGGAACTATTGGTTGATAACCATGGATTTATGATATTCTGTGACTTTAAGAGAGATTTTCCTAAAGCAGCAGAACACATTCTTGGAGGATAAGAAGTGCCTCTGCCAAATAGGAGTACAATATGCCATGCTTTTGTCTGACAAGACTGCGTGTTGTAACTTGGTATGGGATGCAATTTTTGACCGCCACCTCCAATCGCCAAATATTCCCTTTGCATCTAGGCATACACCTCCAAGGGATTGGCCAGACGGCAGGGGCGGAATGGTGGGAGGGCAGTCCTCTCTAAAACCCAAGCCCATTATGGACAATAGCAGGCAGTGGTGGTGGCAGCCACACTGAGTGTGGCAGGAATGAACCCTCATACAACTATAGGAGACAATAGAGCTAAGGACACAGACTCTGACTGGGCCTTGGTCTCCACGCAGGATTCAGATGCTGGTTTGCCTCAGATTATGCCCCACATTGCTGATGATTTTCTCTGAATGAGATGGGTTACTGCCACAGAGGGATGGGGGTATGGGGAGAGTTTGCGGCCTCAATGACCTTGTATGTAAGTCGGGCTGGCTGAATATGCAAACAATCTACATATGTATGACTGGATGGTGTGCTGCGGTGCTGGGAGGCACCCTTGTGGGTGTCCAACCTACTGTTTGTTCTGCATATGATGTTGGCACTTGAGTTTGTTGTTGAACTGCTGGTTTGGATGGGGAGATGTTTCCTTCTTGTCCTGGGGTTGGTGGGTTGGGGAGTTGGGTGTGTTGTTGGATTGACTATGCCTGCTGCTGTGTGGTCCCTGAGCCAATGTCCTGGGTGTCTGAGGCCTGGTGGTGGGTGGGCTCCTCTGACCTGCTATTGGGCTCTATGTTATCAGTACACCAATGGATACTTCCATGACATACAAGTTTTTATCCTGGAATGTTCGGAGCTTAATAACATGTCCAAATGCTACAAGGTGTATGCCTATCTCAAGACAATGGGGTCCATATTGCCCTTCTGTAGGAAACCCATTTGAGTGCTGCTGAGGGGCTGGCAATTCATAAGTGCTGGCGGGATCAGACATGCGCTTCTGTGTACTTTGTGAAAGGGGTACTTCTATGGATACAGCCTGGGGTTCCCTTTCCAAAGACTGGGGAGCTGGTGGACCTGGCTGAGAGGTATGGTGTGCTCATAGGCAGGCTTGCTGACCGAGACCTGGCTGTAGTCAGTGTATATGCCCCTAATACAGACCAGGTGATGTTCCTGGATGAGTTATCTAGGGTTCTGGTGCTGTACATGCTTCAAGCTATGCTCCTGAGGGGCATTTTTATACTGTGGCAGACTCTGCACTAGATAGATCCCATCCACCCCTGGGCAACTTCCCGATTAGCATGGATATTTACCAGGTGGCATCTCCTGTGGGGACTGGTTGATTTGTAGAGGAGCACTCACCCAATGAGCAGGGACTATTCTTTCTTTTCCAGTATGCATGAGTTACATCAACATGTTCCTTTGGACCCCCAGGGTGCACATGGCTGTGCAACATGTTGAGTACTTGACTAGGATGTTTTACAATCATAACCTGGTTTCTCTCTCCCTGAAATGGAATTACCTGTCCCTGTGTCCCGAATTGGCGATTGAAGCTTGAAGCAGTGGAGGACCCAGTATTCCGACAGTCAATTGGGGAAGAGATAAGGCACTACTTTGAGGGTAATGCAGACATTCAATCAATCAATCAATTAACTTTATTAGGTTTTTGCATAAAACCATGAAAGTCAAATAAAACAATATATACAAAAAAAGTCTCTCGATAAACGAGTCTACTCAATAACATCAAATACTATACATAAAAGCAATATATAAATAAAATGAACATATAATTTATCTTTAAGAGGAGATAAAATATCCCTACAAGTACTAAGTACAATGTAACAATACATTCAAGGTCGCATCTCGACTAGCCCTTGTATACCTCTAATAGTTAATCGCAACTAGCTCTGAGCCTAACAGCTGATTTAAAAAAGTTAAGAACATAAAACATTGTGTTGTCAGATAACTTTTGTAAAAAAGTAAAGGCAGTGCGCACCTTCCTGAACTTGAGCTTTTTCAAAAAATATGGTTCAGTGGTTTGCACAGTTTTCAGGATGACAAATCTGCATACGCTAGGCTTGATTAGCTCCCAATCTTCTCTGCCTTGTCCACCCCAGGTGTAGAAATGAGTCCAATATTCCTTAGTTTTGAAGTGGGTTTATTTTCAGTTTCAGCACAGCAATGTAGGTCCATCCATTAACAGCTCCAGATGCAACTGGGCAACAGACAAGATATCAGTATGAAACAAACCATGTAGAATCTGGAATGTCAATGGAAAGTAAACATAGCGCATGCCAGGGCTGGCAAGGAACCAGGTGATGTAATAAAGGAGGGAGGATAGAGAGGGAGGGAAAGAAGGAGGAAGAAAGATGTAACACATCCCCTTATTAATAATATCAAAATATCAATGTAACACTCTTAAATAAAATCATTAAATCTTTTTGGCATTTGTCTCATTCGATCAGATAATTTGACTCTTGAGGCCACCGTCTCATTGTTTACTCCATTACATGTCTTGGTATCCAACTGATTGTTTGTCCTATAGTTGTTGTGCTGGAAAATGTCATTACTAGGACACTTAGCTATTTTTCTTACATTCCAGACCTTACCGTCTTGAGTAATTACACTATTACTGAAAACCTTTTTGATCTGAATGGGTTTTCCAAATTTATTTGTACTCTTATTCATTATTCCAGGTCTAAGAATTCTAACCCAATCTCCAACTTGGAAACCGTGAACTTTGGTTTTCCACTTATCATTGTACCATCTCACAGTTCTGTCTTGTTTTATTTCCACTCTTTTTGCAGTATCATGCACACATTCCTTATCATTAAACTTAGTTTGGCATTTGTTCCTGAACCACCATGGACAAACACAAGATGCAGGATCTCTTCCTTTGAGTAACTTGAACGGGCTGACTTCTGTCGTAGAATGAGGTGTGATACGATAAACCCATAATTTTTCTCTCAAGGAGTTCATCCAATTTCCGCCCAATTTTAACGAATCAACAACAAAAGTTTTTAGAACCCTATTAAAGCGTTCCACTTGCCCATTTTCGTGTGGTTCATACAATGATGTACATTTAGGTTCAATACCACATTCTTTAAGAAAACTTTCCATTTCTCCAGAGGTTAACTGTACCCCATTATCTGTGACTAAAATGGAGGGGCATCCTTCGCGTGCAAAAATTTCTTTAAAAAAACAATTACTGCATTAGTTGTGGCTTTGGAAACAAATTTCACCTCTGGCCATTTGGAATGATAGTCAACCATGACCAAAGCAAAACGAGAATACTCCGGTAAATCATTAAAAGGACCTGATATATCAAAAGCCACTTTTTGCCATGGTACTTCAGGCCACTTAACCACCTTCAATGGTGGTACGTGTAATTTTAGCATTTTTTCACTAGATACACATTCATGACATTCCCTGACTACACGATCTATAAACCTATCCATTCCTGGCCACCAAAAAAAACTTCTAACTAAACGCTTCATGGATGATATACCAGGATGTGTTTTGTGGGCTAAATTAAGTATGATGTCTTGCATGCCTCTTGGCGGTACACATTTCCCTGATTTAAATAGTAAATTACCCTCAAAATCTAATTCTCCAGATACATTAAAAAATGGTACAAGATCTGATCTCACCATATTTTTTTTTGGCCATCCGCTTAAAACATATTTTTTAAGTTCACTCCACCTATCATCATGTTGTTCACAATAATTCCACTTGTCTTCTGTGATTTCCTGAAATTGATTTGACACTATATCACCAATGCTAACAACAAAATCACATTCTTTGATGGTATTTGCCTTATCTTGGTCACAGGGTAAGCGAGAGAGGAAGTCTGCAGTGACATTTTTCTTACCAGGAACATACTCTGTATTGAAATTATATTCTTGCAATTTAGACGTTAACCTTGCAATCCTGGCTGTGGAGTTCCAACCCCCACCTGTGGATAAAATGTTGACTAACGGTTTATGGTCCGTTCTAAGGGTAAACTTGCTGCCCCACACATACAACCTGTAATGTTCAACTGCCCATACGCATGCAAGAAGTTCTCTTTCAATTACGGCATATTTCCGCTCACATTCATTTAAAGTGCGCGAGGCAAAAGCGACATTCCATTCATCCTTCCCTTCCTTTTGTGAAAGCACTCCGCCTAAACCATACAGACTTGCATCAACTGTAATAATGCATTCTTTCTTCATGCGAAAAGGTTTTAATGTGGGTGCATTCACAATGTCTTTTTATACTTTGAAAAACTCCCTGTTGTTCTTTTGTCCAATTACATTTTACATTCTGCCTTAACAAAACTCTTAGAGGTTCCATTTTGGTTGCAAATCCCTCTACAAATTTACTATAGTATTCGCACATTCCTGCGAATGACAAGAGTTGTTCCTTGTTTGCTGGTGACGGAGCTTTAACTATGGCATCAACATTAGTTTTTTTTGGAATTACTCCGTCCCCGGACAACGTATGTCCCAAATACTCAACGGATCGTTTAAACAACTTGCATTTGTGTGCCTTTAGAGTGAGCCCATGGTTCTCTAATCTCTTACAAACCTCATTTAAATGCATTAAATGCTCAGGTTCATCTCTTGAAAAGATTAAAATATCATCCTGGAAGCATTTAACATATTCATCTATGTCCCTGAAAATGTGAAACATTACCCTCTGAAAAACTGACGCTGCTGACGCCAACCCAAATGGCTTTCTTGTGTATTGATATAAACCAAACGGTGTGATGAAAGCTGTATATTTTTTTGACTCTTCCATTAATTCTATCTGATGATAAGCTGAACGTAAATCAAGCGTGGAAAAATTTGTGCCCCTCAAACATAGAAACTACCTCGTTAATATTCGGAAGAGGGTGACAATCCACCACAATGTTTGAATTTAGAGCTCTCAAGTCCACACAGGTCAGGTTTGCGGACCAGAACAATGGGTGAAACCCATTCAGAAGATTCAATAGCTTCAATAATGCCTTCATCAGATAGTTCCTTCAACATTTCCCTGAGTTCTTCCCTGATGTTAATCGGTACTCCTCTAATTTTCTGTTTAATTGGCACAACATTCTCTTTCAATATAATTTTATGAGTAAAATTCTTCAATTTTCCTAATTTATTGCAAAATACTTAGTTATATTTGCTAACTAGATTTCCTTCCCTGCAGTTCGATTCAAGTTCTGTGTTAACAACTGCAATATTGTTAAATAATCTATCATCAAATAATGACACTGGTTCGTTAGACCTTGGGTTTAGTGTTAAACCTAATTTATATTGATCGTGCCATCCTAATACATTAACACCTTTTGGTGTAATATATAACTTCACCACTGCACATCTACCTTTGAAATATAACTCTACCTGAAAAAAAACCCTCAATCTCAATTTTTGTGCCATCAAAACTCCCCGCTATTATATCGGATGGTTGTAAACTGTCATACTGTATCACATGACCTAATAGTTCATGGAAGTATTCACGTGTGATGATTGTCCACGGAGAACCCGAATCAACCATAAGCATGAGTTTTTCCCCTAAAATTTGGAATTCACAATTTGGAGATTTCATTATATTATCTGGAACACCATCAATAATAGACACAACAAATCCCTTGTTCATTTCTGATATATGATTACAAGGTTGTGTAAAATCCTTACTGTCTACAATATAGGATACTGCACCACGTGCCTGTGTAATGTTGCGTTTGTGATCCCTGCATACACTACTGAAATGTCCTGTTCTGCCACAGTTTTTGCATTCTTTACCTATTGCAGGACATCCTGGAAAAGAAGCAATGTGAGACTTGCTGCCACACCTATAGCATACACTATGATTAAAGGCCATGTCGTTTCTTTTGTGAAATTGTGTGTAATTTGGTTTGTTTCCATTGAATCTCATGTTAGGCATGTAACGTGTTTGGTGCTGTTCACTTTTGGGTTTAATAGCACATATTTCTTCTTCCTTAGTGGTTATATTAGCTTTTTGTTTAACCACCTCCATCCACTTTTCAGATTGTTCTAATGCTTTAGCTTCAGTTATAGCTTGAGCCAAACTGGGATCTCCCATGACCCATAATTTTTCTTGAATTTTCTTATTCTTTACATGTACGATTATTTGATCTCTTATCATTTCGTCAGCGATAAGGCCAAAATTACAATGTAAAGACAATGCTCTTAAAGCTGTCAAAAAATTGTCAAACGATTCTTCATCTTTTTGTGTCCTGGTATAAAATTTAAATCTGTTTAAGGCAATGCTTGTAACAGGTTTAAGGGGCATATTATCAACGGCCAGCGATAATTATCGCTGGCCGTACATAGCGATAGAAATATTATCGCTGGCTATCGCTGAATATTATCGCCATGATAACGCTATATTTACAACGCATAGCGCTATGGCGATAATATTTCAGCGATAGCTGTGTTTTCAATGGAACATCACTGGTTTTCCAGCGATGTTCCATTGAAAACTAGCGATAACATTGCTGATACGACCCTGTGGTCGTATCAGCATAATCCATCTCCCATTAAAAGTATGCCTTAGTCAGGAATTTAACAGACGTTAAATTCCTGAGTTAAGACTGAGGTAGCAGCGATTTTTTATCGCTGCACCTCCTTGTTAATATCGCGAAGCTGCCTTCACGATATTAACATGTGTTGTTTTCACAGCCACGCCTTCTTTGCATCTCATTAGCGATGCGAGGCGAGGCTGTGAAAAAACGGGCTCTACATCAAGGAAACACGCGCTAGCGTGTCCTTGATGATATTGCGATATAATTATCGCCGCTTATCGCCCAAAAACGGACACTAAAGCGGCGATAATTATATCGCCAGCCCTTGCTAATATGCCCCTAAATCTTTTCTCCATTCTCATTAAGGCCTCAGTGTAAACATTGAAATTATCTCCACTTTCGTTGTCGGGTGCAGCCATAGGTGGTAAAGTTCTAAAAATTACCTGTCCCTCAGAGCCTAGACAATGTAAAAATATACTTTTTTTCCTTTCTGCACCCATTCGTTCCCCATCTATGGCCTTCATATATGTACTGAATTCTTCCCTCCACCTTGACCATGGTATAGGTGGGTCCCCTTTTAATTGTAAAAACTTAGCTGGTGGTTCGAACTGCATTTTGAATTGTATAATTAGAATAAACTGATTTATGGTAAAGTAAGTAATAAGTGGATTGTACTTTTGGCGTGTGACATTTAAAATATAATAAATACCAAGTGTATGTATCTGTCCTTAACACTTAGTAATACCTTGAACATGTGTATTTTTCCCAAAAAGAAAAAAAAAAAAACTAGGTACTCTAAACAGTATAACAATCATAAATATTTTGCTTTGCTTTCTTTGCTTTTTTTTTTTTTAAATTATTGTTCAGCCATGGAGATAATGAGTTAAAACAATCCTGACACCATACAGAGAGAAATCTACGAAAAGTTTTGAGACAGACTCACTTTGTGTGAATACGTATTATATATTCTTGAGTAAGCTTCGTTACGAAAAAGCGGTCCCGATATGCGTCTTGAAAAGAGTTTTTGGTTACCGCGGTAACGAAAATGGCCACTGATGACGTTGCACGTTTTGGGCGTCTTAACGTGAGCGTAGATTGTAGAGACAGCCGGGATTGAAGTCGGAGTGCACGCACTGCAGTGACGTGTCTGGAAATGGAGCGCGCGTAGGGAATTCAAAGGATGCCAATGAAACAACTGACCGAGCAGGCCTTCAACGAAAATACGGTATGACTGAGATCGTTAGTGAAATTTCCCAATTATTCCAAACGCTATAAGAACAAGCAGGCTGCAGCGGCGCTCGCTGAAAAAGAGTCGCAGGCTGTAACAGTGATTACTTGAGGAAAATATGCGGTGCAGAGCTAGCACAAAACACAGTTGACACATTTGAGGGAAATAGACATATTCTCTGCCGCGGGTGCAATCAGAGCACAACACAGTTATTGAAACAGCCGCCGGTGCAGTCAAGTCACTAAAATACAACTTCCAGATGATACCGCTATCACACAAACTCTCCCGCTGGTGCAATCAAAGCACAAAGGGTAATAAAAAACAGCCGCAGGTGCTATCAGATCACTGGCAGAATGAGTTTAAAGTTGAGCAGTAATAAGACTAGTAGGTGATATAATAGTGTGCTTTTAAGTTCCAATCAAGTTGATTCATAAAGTGAATTTCCAATAAAGTATGGTAGAATTTAGTACACGAATTTTAAATTTTCTTCATGGGTTCAAGAAACACTCTGTACCTGTGCTGAAGTATATGACAAGAGTGGTTCTTCAGCTCGTCGCCAAATGTAGAAATGAGTCCAATATTCCTTAGTTTTGAAGTGGGTTTATTTTCAGTTTCAGCACAGCAATGTAGGTCCATCCATTAACAGCTCCAGATGCAACTGGGCAACAGACAAGATATCAGTATGAAACAAACAATGTAGAATCTGGAATGTCAATGGAAAGTAAACATAGCACATGCCAGGGCTGGCAAGGAACCAGGTGATGTAATAAAGGAGGGAGGATAGAGAGGGAGGGAAAGAAGGAGGAAGAAAGATGTAACACCAGGTCATTCCTTTTTACCGATTCCAGGTTGGAAAATAGGTCAGCTCTTCCCAAACTTAGAAGGATCCTTTTATATAATTAAGCCAGGGGATCTGGTGGGCATGGTCAAGGGCCATACAATCCTTCAGGATCAATTTATTTGAGGTTGTCCCCTGACTAAGCCATGAGTTTAACCACAAAAACAGAAGGCGATAGGCCAGCAGGTCAGAGAGGTAAGACGGACACAGTCTCCTCATCGTAGGTTGAGTGGGATGCTTTTAAAAATGCGATTCGGGGACATTGTTTTGCGGAGGCAGTAGCTGTACAGCGAACATTGTTGTGCACTGGTGGAGACCTGGAAAGCGGCTCTGTGAGACGTGAAGAGGGCTAGGCTGGGTAACCCAGCTTAATAGCAGATGTTGCTGGTAGTCAAGGAGGCACTGGTGGAGCATGTTGAAAACCTCATTTGGTTTGACTACCAAGAGTATATGGTCAGGGTGCATGCTGAGAAGGATGAGGAGGGGTCCCTATCCCCACTAAGAAAGGCTCCATTATACTAGAACTTGAATCAAAGCATGGGGAGTGAATTTATAGGCAGGGTGGCATAAAAGAGGGATTTGGAAAGTATTACACCTCTCTGTATGTGGTGGCCCTGGACCTAGAGCTGCAGGCGGTGGACAATGTCTTTGCTCTGCTGGTCCTTCAGGCGATTACTAGCGGAAGGGTGAGGAATTGGGATGAGATATTATGCTTCAGGCAATTAGAGCCACGGTGCAGAATATGGCCCAATGGAAGGTGCCACGAGCTGATGGGCTTCTGGTAGAGTTTATGCTGCATACCTTGATGTCCTTACCCCCAAATTGGTGAAGGTATATAAGGTGGCACGACCCCTTGGCTGCTTGACAGTCTACACCTAGGAGGCGTTAGTGATTCTGCTTTTGAATCCTGGCTGCCCGCCCCATGATATAAAGGCTTATCAACCATTATCGATCCTTAATGTTGATTATAAGATTCTTAGTCAAATTCCTGACACAAGGCTGCTACCCTACATGACTCAGTTGATCCACATGGATCAGGCAGGGTTTATCCCAGGGCACAACACCATGCTCAACATTCGGAGACTGTTGGAATTGATGGTGGGTGACACTTATGTTGTGGCAGTAGATATCGAGAAGGCCTTTGATAGCCTGGAATGGGGGTTCTTGTATTGTGTTAAAGAGAGGCTAGGGTTAAAGACCAGTTTTGTGAGTTGGATTAGGCTTCTTTACTTGAGCCCCACGGCCTGAATTAAGATGGGCAGGGTGATGTTGGTGGCATACTGAGTAGAGCAGGGGTGTCCATTATCTCTATTGCTTTTTGTGCTTGCAGTGGAACCTTTCACCTGTAGTCAGAGGTTTGGTACTTACAGTAGGGGCTGAGAGGTCTGGGATTCGATGCATCACATTGCCTTGTATGCTGATGATATGCAATTGTTCTTAATGATACGGACCTAACTGGGGGCATATGATTATTTGATCGCTTTGGGGGAATATCAGGACATATAATTTGACAGAAGTCTAGCTTTTTCTCTATCTGTTTAGATCTGAGCCCTGGATCTTGGGGGATTGCTGTGGGAGTCTACTTGCTTGCAGTATTTGGGGGTCAAGGTCTATCATGACCCGCACGACCGCCTGAAGGTTGACGTAGGGGCTGTTGTTCATGCTCTTCACTCCAGCGGGGACTTTTGGAAGTAGTTGCCACTATCGGTGACTGGCAGGGTGGTTGGTGCTAAGATGGTGGCCCTTTCCAGACTGCTGTGCTTCTTTTCAGTTCTATTGCTGCTAGTCCAATGGAGTATATTCCGGGACATTGAATTGCTGTGGATTGATTTTGAATGGGGATCTGGCAAGCGTTGGGTGGCGATGACTACACTACATCTGGATATGGAGGCTGAATTAGTGGCCCTGGAGCTTGAGTTCTATTATTTGGTGGCACAAATAGAGTGGTTTACCCATTGGGTATGCTGTCAACATACTACGGGGTGTGTAGTGGGCACGTTTGTCCCTGTGTTCTGAGAGTTGTTTCAGCTGCTTTTGAATCTCCAGTGACTTTCCAGGGAGGGCCTGCATGAGCTGATGACTGTGTGTCATTATTGAGTGCAGTGCTTGCAAAAAACCACATACTCACTCCCCATTCTCTACTGACTTACCTTTACAATGGGCGGGGTTGGTATTGCATGGCGGCAACTTCTCTCTGAGTGGGCAGCTGCTGGTATTACCCGGGTGGTTGATCTCTTTCATGTGGGAGGGCTGCACTTGTTTGAGGACCTGAAGCTGGACATTTGCCTACCAGGGGTCAGTTCTTGTTGCACAGGGCTGTATTTGCACCAATCAAAAGACATTGGGGGGCTGGGATGGCTGAACCCATCGCACATCAGAGCTGTCGTCTATTTGGACCTCCACAAGGTCACATAAATCGGTTACATGCTTTTACCAGGCCCTTAGGGCAGACTTTGTTATCTTCCATAATGAGCTTTGGGAGAAATGGGAGTTAGATCTGGGGGCGCCAATTCCGAGGTTGATTGGTAAAAAGTTCTAGAGCATGTCCCGAAGGTGTCTAGGAATGGCAGGTTCAATTTAATTAACTTGCAGAGCTTGTGGAATTTGGCAACTCCGTGTTCAGTGGGAACACAGAGTTACAGATAAACTCTGCAACAGAGCAGAGTTTTCTTTTCGTTGGCACACTCGAAATGTCAGTTTTGAGTGCGCGGAAGTGACTTGCCAGGTGCTCGCAAGCACCCATAAGATTTTCTAGCCATTCACGAGTGCCAGGAGATTTGCAAGCCTCCTGTGAGGTTTTGCGTCCGCTAACACTGCCTTAGGCCACGCCGGTGACTTCTGGTGGTTCCTTTTTGACGAACACGATTGCGAGTGAGCACAATTAACAACGCTGTAACCTGGGGAAGATTTTCTACTCTAAAAGAGCTAAATCTCATCAAGAAGACATTTGGAGTTAAAAACCTTCTTGAAATGACCGTTCGTGTTGCTTTTTTGTAGGAGGAAGTCCTTTTTGTTTTTACTTTTTTTCCAACAGTCTCTCTAACGTCCTGTTCCTGTCCTGCGGGGCTCCTCCCAGTGATTTGTCCATCTCCTGTACAATTTTCATTTGGATGTGAGCTAGAACTCTCTGTATCTGCTGGATATTTACCAATGGATTTAAGGATTTTGTACTTGAGATTTCACGAGTAAGTTAAAAAAACTGTTGTTTAAGGGTTTTGTTTGATAGAGGGCATGCACCAGGATTTATTTATATATTTGTTTGATTTTTAACATTTATTGTGGTGGGGGAGCCTGCAGTTTCAGTAGTGGCCTAGTTATTTTTTTGCATGTAATTTATCTTCTTTTGTAAAGGAAAAATGTTGCACAGGTCAGTACATTTTCTCCACGTTTTTTTTAAATAGATTTATAATATTCTTTTAATTCACTATGTGGCCTTGTCGGCCAATGGGCCTTCCAGCCAGTAGGGCCAGTACTAGTCATGGATGCGTGAAACAACTGTTTTTGTGGTGTCTGTTGAATTGAAACATCATTTAGGCCATGGATGGCATTTGATTAAAATACAAAATTAGTTTTTTTGTGGTATTTCACGTTTTTTTCTGCAAACAGTGTATGAGGGGGTAATGCCATTAGAGGATGTGTGTTGTCAAAGAATTTAGCCCTGTTAATTATCGTTTTGGGCATTGCTGAATTAATGCTGTGTTCTCTGTGTTAGCAGGCCTCCTTTGTCTGGCCAGTGTGTGAGTGTGTTTGCCATAGGCCACCATTTGTGTTTGTTCCCCATGCCATGTGGCCAGGGGCCATTTTGTATAGTCAGTGTCCATAGGCCTGCATGTGTTTTTTGTTGATCATGTGGTCGGTGTCCATTTGTATAGGCAGCCTGTGTGCTTTTGCCATAGGCCTGCATGTGTTCTTTGTTTTCCAGGCCTCCTGTTTGTTATTATGACCATGTTGCTGGTGGCCATTTTGCGTACGCAGCCAGTGTGCTTTTGCCATAGGCCTGCATGTGTTCTTTGTTTTCCAGGCCTCCTGTTTGTTATTATGACCATGTTGCTGGTGGCCATTTTGCGTACGCAGCCAGTGTGCTTTTGCCATAGGCCTGCATGTGTTCTTGTTCTTTGTTTGTGGCCATGCCTCCTTGCTTGCTGTTTGACCATGTGGCTGGTGGTCATTTTGTGTGTTATGCCTGAGGCCCAGTAGCTCAATGTTCATATTAATGTACTGCTTAAACAGTGTTTTATATATAATTACATAATGTTTTTTGTATTTTTTACCTGCACCACTCCTTGCCTCCTAAATCCCAGTGGGCTCCAAATTTAATTGTCATGGTAGCAAGTAGTAGTCCCCTTTCCCTAGTACATCAGCAATTGAATTATTTCACAATTTATTTTATTTAAATTTGTTTTATAATTTTTCAATTTCTACTTGCTAATTTTTACAATTTTTTTCATTTTTTTTTTACTTTCTTCATTTTTTCAATTAAATTGTTTCATTTTCATTTTTTTCAAATTCTTTTGTTTTCTCCAATTAAAAAAAATAATACTTCTTTCACATTTTCCTAACATCAGCATCAACCCCATGTGTTATCTCCGACACACAGCATTCATTTTCTAAGGATTATTCCATTGTCGGTTTTCTTTTGTCACCTGCACCTCCCTGAGTGCCACATCCCATACCCAACTTGCTGCACATAAAGCAAACAGTTACATCTGTGTGTTGTTGTTGCTCTTTTTCTTATCTTTGAGTGTACATGAAAGTTTATGTTGGTGTGGTTTTACGAATGGATAAACTGTATTGTTAATTATTTATAATTTCAGTAACCACACTAAATGATACCACTAATTTAACTACAACAATGCCAAGTATCACTAATGTTCTTCTTGCGTGTTTGCTTTTAGGTGCACAAGAGACTACATCACCCACAGTACTGCCAGACAGAAGGCCTGTGCACAACATGATGTGTGGCCACACAACACGGACATCTCTTCAGCTTGTGAAGCTCATTGCCACTATTTTATTTATTTTTATTTATTTATTTGTGTTTTATAGAGCGCGAACTTGACCCGTTAGGGTATCAGAGTGCTTTACAGGATTCACAAGATGTATACAAGAGACTTCGAGGGTGGTGGTGGATACATTTGAGATAAACACAAGTAAACTTGACCCGTAAGGGTAACAGAGCGCTTTACAGAATTCGCAAATTGTATACAAGAGATTTAGGACTATCAACTGACAGCTTTAAGATGACCCCAAAGAATGGCGCTGCCAAGAAAGTGGCCAGTGGGGAGGAGAAGTCGTCGATTTCCACCACTAGCGTGCCGGCCAGTACCTTTTTCGGTAAACACATGCCTGCCTCACTGGCCTCCGGGGAGCAAGCTGGTTGCAGCACCCCCGCATCAGCAGACCCACCCCAGCCTAGGCACAAGCCCATGTCTGGCAAAGAGACAGCAAGTCTAATCACGGCAATGTGGACGAGCAGTTACATTGAAATGGACTTCTCTTTCACAAAGCAGTACCCAATTGTTGCAGGAAACTCAGATAAGTGGACAACAACAGCTGCAGCCAGCAATAGTAGTTCCTCCTGAGGAAGTAGCAGTTCAGGAGATTGAGCTTCATGCTGAGGAAGTAGAAGAAGCCACTATTTCAGAAGATCCATTGTCTTCCAGATCTCCAGAAAGAAAAAGGAGGGTTACTCCACCATCTACTTATCCAAGCCCCCCTACTGATGATCAAGACTCCACTTGAATCCAGTCTTGGTCTCGAAGTGAGACACATCAGGTGAGGCTCGGGAAAAGGAAGGTTCCTGAAAGCCTTAGAGTTATGGATGTTGATGAGAAGGATGATGATGAACTAGTCATCATGGATGTTAGCCCAGCCCCAGTGGAGACCAACATTACCCCATCTCAACCTGCTCTGAGGGATGTGGCACAGATGCCACCAGCTACTATATTTGCAAGGCCCTGGCAGGGACCTACATACACAACCATCTCAGTAGAAGTAGGCACTGCAGAGAGGCAACCATCAAAATGATCACCTACCGCCAGTTCATCAGACATTGGCAGTGGCACCAGCATCAGAAAGTGGACCACCCCAGTTTGGGACTTCTTTACGGTTAGCAAGAAGGAGCCCAACATTGCCATATGCTCCATTGGCAGAGCAAGTGTTAGACAGGGTAAGTTTGGTACAAACTATAGTACTGGTGGCCAAACAACTCATTTGAGAAAACACCACACAATCCAGTGGGAGGAGCACCTTAGCGGCCAAAAAACCGCAAGTGGCATTGGTGAAGGGGGTGAAAGACTCGGCAGGGAATCTGATCTGATCAAGGTGGAAGGTGAAGAGGAAGACATTTTTGTTACACAAATCAGCCCTGACCACAGCAGTGCTGTAGTATCGCCCACATCAGTAACATCGCAATGGCACAAGACTTGGGTCAAGACACCAAGGCACGAAAATACAGTGACTGCACTGCTGAAAAGCACATTGAACCTACCACCTGCTCTCAAGAAGTCACCTGCATCAGTGGTATCAAAAAAGAAAAAAATCCAGACTTCCTGGCACATTTAGGCAGGAGGGGCAGTACAAGCACAACCACCCACCAGCACGTTTGTACAATGTGAAGCCTGCTAAAATGTTAGTGCTGGACATCCTCCCTTCTTCTTTTGTGGAAGGGGTGGGTTTTCTATAATTTGTGACAGTCATCTGCCCGAAATGGAAGGTTTCAAGCCAGTCCTATTTTGCCAGAGTTCCTGTTCCAGCACCACATCACAATGTGCTGGAATTGGTTGGACAAGCTTTGCAGCAGAGTGCTGTTCACACTATCCACCTGACAACAGATATGTGGACCAGTTGCCAAGCCATTGATTACATGTGCATCACTGCACACTGGATCTCTTTTGTGGAGCTTAGAGAAATTATATCTGCAGGGGTTGACACTGCTGAGAGTTTTAATGGCGCTCGGAAGCATGCAACAGTAGCCATGTTCGCCCTGGAGAAATCCCATACTGCTGCAAACATCTTGGAAGACTTTAACAACCAGGTCTTTGAATGGCTGTGACCAAGAGGGCTAAACATTGGGTTTGTAGCCACGGACAGTGGCAGTAATATAGTTAAGGCCATGGCAGATGGTGGCTATTTCAAGGTCCTGTGTTTGGCACACTGCATCAACATCATTGAACAGGACTTTCTCAAAAAAGAAGACAGAGTCAATAACTTACTGTCCACCTGCAGAAGAATCTGCACTCATTTCAGCCATTCTTTTAAAGCTCGGAAGCAGCTGAGGTTCATTCAGCGTGACAATAGAATGCCAGTTAAAGCACTCATACAGGAGGTGCCAACACGTTGGAACTCAACTTATTACACGTTGCAATATCTGGTTGAGCAGTACAGACTGATCAATGAATATGACATGCAAAGAGGGGATGCAACTGTGAAAAGCATGATCATTGAGATGGACTAATTGTGCATAGTCAAATGCCTGACAGAGATGCTGTTTCCTTTTGAGATTTTCACATGGAAAGTCAGCAAAGAGCCAAGCTATTCCGTTGTTGCATATCCTACAGGAACAGCTGAAGGCGGTGTCTGAAATGTATGCAGGTATGGATGAAAAAAAGATGACCATAAGTTGGTGGAGAGCTTAATCCTTTGCTTATCTGTTAATACCTGGGCCACCAACCATAGAACTTTCTATTTCTAACGCCAAACTGCTTTGACGACAAAAAAACTAAATACAAAAATAAAAAATGTATCTAAGGAAACATTATGCTATTTTGTTTGTTTGTGTCTGACTGACTAATGCAGCCCCACCATTTTAGGCACATTGTATTGTATTGCGGGATTGGAGTTGGACCAGTGTGCAGTGAAGGAGTCTACCCCCCATTCCCCTCAAGGGCATTGGAGAGACAATGTGCCTGCCTCCATCCCTTGCCTATCTATCCTTTCTCTATTCCCCTAGCCGGACTGCCCCACATTACTTGATTTACAAGACTAGCCAATGTCTGTTTCATGAAACAACGAGGATCGGCAGTGTACAACCATCACCGTGCTTCAATTAGAACAGGTAAATGGTGGCATGCACGCCCCAAATTTTGATATGAATGATTGTTGTTTGTAAATGTGTTGAGATGATTCATGTGGTGGGAGGCAGTGAGACTCTGTGTTTAACTATAACTATTAAGCTTGATTGTGTTTGTGATGATTTACAATGTTGGTGGCTTAACGACGGCGGGTGATCATTTTTTTCCTGAAGGTTATTTTTTCCTTACCCATTGACACTTAGCAAGATTTGTTTTGCGGGTCCCCTGCTTTGTTTTCTGCTTCACAGTTCTCACTCCTCAAAGGCCCAATAAGTCCCTTTAGCTAACACACACAAATCTAGTCTACACAAATATGACTTATTGTTTCTCTTGTTGTTCATCAACAGCATTGCACTATGAGTTGATCTACAGCATTTAAGTCAAGACTCAGTCAGTACGGAGTTGGACATGTTATTTGGAGTCAGGAGGATGATGGCAGGACTTAGGGCGTGACTACTTCAACAGCTGCTAGAAGAACGAAGTTATCAACTTCACAGAAACCAAAATGGTGAAGACTCTAAGAGGCCTACTCAACTCCGTGGACTGGTGGTGAGATGTGCGTTGATTTTACTTGATTTGGCAAATGCAATGTTGCTGCATGTGTGTGCTACTGCTGTCTGCCTCAAATTTGAAACTATGTGGTGGTTGGGTGGGGGGCCTGTTGTTGTAGGTAACTGGAGATAGACATGTGGTGGTCATCACATTATGCACCTGCTAGGCTACATATGATGATGATGATCTTGATAGTTGCGAGTTTGATCAGCCCGATACACGTGATCACTTCTCTGTGATTGTTGGTTGTTGTAATTGCTCTCACCTAATTGATCGCACATCAGTCATAAAATGAATGATTGCAAAGGACTATTCATCTCTCGTGTGCTGCCTCCGAGTCTTCTTGGTGTCCTCCTTATGACGTTTACCTTCTGTCCTTCTCCTTGATTCTACAATATCAATTTTATTTTGCAATCCACAGGCCTTCTCTTCTCCTGCACAAAAAGGCGAAAGCACTCACACTCACCTTACCGGACCGCATCATCCAGGCACCCAAGTTGACGGGCAATCCAAGAAGAATGCAGATACACCTCTCAATTTGGCAATAGAGTATAATTTTTCTTTTAATAATAATTTTTTTAGAACTGTGTGTGTGTTCGCTTCACTCCTACATAATTTGCATTTACTATTTTTCAAACCTAGGTGACTGCCAGAACATTTAGATATGTAATAATATAACTTGGGTCCCTCTGGGGCTAATGGACTGTTTGGTTTGCAATGCATTGCATTTAAGTTAACTGTGTCATAATCATTCCTCTGTTTCCTTTTACTCCCACAGCAGGTTGATGATGGTTGGCTGCTCAGCGCCTAGATGAATATTGTCTTTGTGTAGTGTTTGTCTTTGACACATCTTTCCCCAAATCCCCTTTCTCATCCATTAATCAAAGCCCTAACCTCTTCTGCGGGCTGTGTGATTTATTGAGGTATGACTTAATAATTTACACCATTAATTGATCACACAGTTGGGGGAGGATCTTCAATTCTACTTCAGTTATCGAAACAATAGTCCACACTGGCCCCATTTACCCAGCCACGCATAAAAGTTTTTTAGATAATGAAGGACATCATTCATCAGCATAATCATTCAAGCATTGTGTGTTGTGTTACGTAAATGCGTAAACAATAACCATATCCACTCCAGACTTTGAGATGAACTTTAGTTTTAATCGAGATACTAGTTCAGCATTGCTTGTTATATTTTCACTATCAGGTATTCTTTGTTGTGTAGTAGTCTGGTCTCAATTGTTTGTAATTTTGTAAAGCTATGATATAATAATATTTACCCCACTAACTCAGTTTTTATTTCAATTTAGTTGCCTGCGATGAATAATCCTTCTGGTTAAAATCTTACTGTTGGAGTTCACCTAGGTGGAAGTGGGACCTCACTTCTGATTCCTTCACTGTTGTTAAAGCGTTAGCCTGCTACTACTACCACCACCACCATGGCACCTTGGGAAACCCTGCAGTCCTCGCTTCTTCTATCGTTTGGTGTTTCACTAAGTTGTTGTAGGCAATATAGGCAATGGCAACCCCCCCCTAGTGGTCAATAGTTGCATACTGCAGAGACTAGTAGAGTAGCAGGAATAGGACAAGGGTACCACATAGGCATAGCACATACCTAATTGTTGTTATACACTATCAGCAAATTTTAAAAATAGGTTGCGCTAAAAAACAGCAGTGAAAAGTAAAACACCTCCAAAAACCTAGATTTGAGGCATAAATAATGCAACAAATATTTAATATTTAACCCAAGCAAGAAAAAACCCACCCCTTCCACCCGCAACAACTGGCCCACATCTCTCCCCAAACAAAATCAAAATCTCCCCATCCCCCACCATTGTCGAACTAAAATCAAAATGTCCATTGTCTGGAAAAAAAAAACAAAGTAGGCCAAACTATATAACAGCCCCGATCTCAACTCCCACTTCCCACCCTCTCCACCCACAACAACAACAACCACGTCTCACTCACCAAAACAAAAGTAAAAAATGGGGTGGAGGGCAATACTAGGCACAGTGGGCGAGGCTCAGGAGCTTGTTGAGGTGCCTCTCCATTTGGCTCTGCCGGGCTTCCATCTGCACCAGCCTCAAAAAGACGCGGTATAGAAAACAGTCTAATTGGGGTGCAGCAGTGATTGATTAGTGGGGGACAGCTGCCGGGCGGACTCCGGTGCTGATGCGGAAAAGAAGCTGGAGCTTCTGCTGGTGTTGTAGCCTGGTTGGAGCCCTTGGTAGCTGTCTCCTCCTTCTCTAGGGCCATCAGCCACTAGTACTCGGCCCTAATTGCCTCCAGCTTTCGCTGCCGCAGCTGGGCTGCTACATCCTGGCGAGATGGACGATGTTGGTCACCAGAAATAGCCAGAAAGAAAAAAAAAGAGAAATTGTAAATGTTACTTTGTGCATAAACGCTGTTTAAATTATGTAGTGGGTGGCACAGTAACAGTACATTGATGGTCCCTTAGGGCCATTCAATTTGATGTGATTAGAGTCATAGTCATTACCTGCACATGCCTCTCATAAAACTAAAGGCAAATTCACTGTATGAAAGGAATTAAGGCAGAATGAACACAACAGCACACCAATTTAAAAAACTGTGTTTTTTTTCTTTTGAAGGATTTCATAGTAAAGTGCTTAGATGGTTTGGGGCTTCACAAATTATACCTATTTGCAAAAGGAATGGTCTAATTTTAGTTACAATGATGGTTCTGGTATGCTGTTGATCAGACAACTTGAATGTTCATCTAACATCTCTAGAGTAGTCTGACAGGACATTTGTTTTTTCATAGGCGATCAGTCCACAGCAAACTGTTCAGAGTGATCAGACCTTTGTCTCTGCAAGAATTGGGAAGCCTGTTGGTCTTGTGTCAAGGTTTTTTGATTTTCTCTTAAATAGCAGGTCATAAACCTGTCAAAAACAGGGTTTGCCATACGAAAATCCTTGTGTTGCTATGTGCGGGCTACTTTTCTAATCACCTCAGGCTGATTTAACCTTTGACTCCCTCACCTACTGTAACTTTCATCCTTTTGATAAAATGCCCTGCAGGATGTGGAATTTCTATGTCTAGGCATTATTATTTAACTTTGCTGTCTACAACAGAGGGCACAGGTACAGTGTACTTGTTTATTAACCAAAAAGTAACTAAACAACAGACACTTTGTGTGGAAAAATAAAAATAAATTACCTCTCATTAATGAGAAAGGCATTATGCACTATGGAGTACAAGTATTCTCTCTCTTGTGCTAAATTAATTAATGGAGCTATGACTCTATTGGTGCCCTAGTTGTACTCGCAGTCTCTGCAGTCTGCAACTGGGGCAGCTGTAATAGGCAATTATCTTTTTCCAATGGCCCTGCTCTTTCCTAAAATGTCTTTCAATTTTACTCTGACTACAAGGCATATGAATTATACACGTCACGTATAAAATAAATAAATCATGCGGACATCCTATCTGCCACAAGTAGACAGTGGGAAAACGATGTACTGCAGTACAGCGAAAGGATTAACGAATGGGATATAGCTTTGGCATGTTCATCACAGACTATCCCATCCACAAATGTCAAGCAATTATCCATTCATCATTGCAATGTTCTTCTAGTATTCTTAATCTTCACCCTTGGCTTTGCTACGCACCATTTTAGCTTTATATTCTCTCATCCACCCTCTCACCATAGAAAACCATCCATTCTTATATATATATATATCCAATCAATGCATCCATCCAAGCATAGCTCCAAATGAACCTTTCACCAAAATTCATTTACCCATCCATGTATCCTTTCACCCAGGCATTCACCTATCCTGCTTTGCCTTTAGCCCACCCAAGCATTCCTTTCACCCACCCACCCACTCAGGCAGGCATTGTTTTTACCAATATATATATATATAGCCTTCCATCCATCCTTCACCCAGCCATGCAGATTCCTATCATCATCACCCACCTATATGGCTGCATTCTCTCACCCATGCATCCTTTTAATCATATACTAGATACATTTCACCCATCCTTTCTCCTTCCATCCTGTTTTCCCTTTCCCATCAACCCGTCATTGTTAAAGTTCATTTACGAACCTTAATCTGCTGATTTACTAATAGAAAGGACATACCTACTCAATTCCCGCTGTATCTGCTAAAGCGGGGTGTTCACGAGTCAACGTCCTTGTAGTGAAGTGTATAACTGTTTGTCAATAAGGAAGCAATGTAACTTACCACTGCCCTCCCTGCTGCAACTGGGACTCCCCCCTCAGTGACCGCTGCCGCATCCTCCTGCTGAGGATCCGGCCCTGGCAGTCTGTGCGGCTAGAAAAAAACATTACAAATTTTAGATGCCTGATACGTCTCCCCATATTTTTTAAAGTAAAATACAACCACAAAACAGCATTACATTTGAGTCACAGTTACATCACATTGGGCATTTTGTTAGTAGGCAATGTTTTAAAAGCCAGGTAGTCAAGCCAACCAAACATTTTTTGTAATGGAGAGGCTGAACTATGATGAATCTTAGGTACTGAAGCGCAATGAAGGGGGTGCAATAATTGGTCAATGAAGGACATATGGTCTTAGTTGGCAAATGCAATGGGGTTGTCCTCCTCATACTTCCAGCCAAACTGCTGGTATATTATAATAGTAATACATACACAAAATTGGGGGATCCACCATGATCATGGCCATTGGCCACTCTCTCGTTTTGCTGTTTGAGCATGAGCAACAAAAATAAAGCCTTCTCAAAAAACATGCATAGAATACCTTAATCGGGCATGTAATCTTCACAGTAGAGTACCTGACCTTAAATGGGATCTCTGAGTCTTATAGTACCACCAGCCTATAAGGAGAGAGGGAAAGCTTACTGACAAAGCAGAAGAAAAAGGAAGCTACCGACAGACTAGTACAGATAGTTGGAAGTCAAGTACATAAACTTTAAATATAGAAAATAAGTAAATAGGATAATGCAGGTATAAGAAGAATTTAGGAAACAGATTAAAGAGGAGTTGGGAAGAAATTAGGAGACAGGCAAATAAAAAGGAAATAAGATATTTCTAAATGTGGAGCGGTAAAAAGTTAGGGAAATAATATTAACAAGAGGAGGACTTACTGGGGCCAGCAAAGCCATCATCAGCAGCACATGTGGCGGTACCTCCAGCTCCCTCACCCACCAGCGCATCAGTAGTATCCCTCTTGCCCCAGGATGCTGATGTAAAAAATAAGCAAAATAAGATAAAAAAAGGATTAGTGGTACAGTTAATCTCCCCAAAACTATTTTTGACAGGGAGAGGCAAACGCAGTAACATGTAACTTTTCAGATCTCCTCTCTGATTTGTATCGTGGACCTATTCCTTAATTTCCTAACCCTATTCCAAATTTCATAAACTACATTTTGGGACTACTAATAAATTGCAACAAATGATCATTGCTTCTCATCTCATTCTCAATCTCTCAGTCTCAACCCCCTTTGATGGGTCAACTGAACTCAGTCAGCGTTTATTTCAATGCATAGATGCATGCATACTACACATCACTGAGAAATTGCTTGGGGTTGGGACTGTACGAGCTACAAAAAATAAAAGGCACAGAGAAGTGAGAGAACTTGCTAGCTCACTAATACTAATAACTACCACTATCTTAGTGACAGGACAGAGTAGTCTCTGCATGACTTCTTAAATAAACAGCCCAAGTGAGTGCCAACGAGTAGGATTAGGTAGCACCACTGAGCACCTATCTACTCTATAATCACATAATATTTGTAACATAAACTTAACTTACCTGAGAGTGAGGAGCATGCTTGCTATTTGGGAAAAAAATATTAGCATAGATAGAACATGACAAATAAATAATTTTTAACTCAGCGAGCCCCGCAACCTCCACACCCAGCAGGCCAAGCAGGTTCTGGTCCCTATCCAGGATGTTGGCCCACCGGTGGGTAAGTCCAGTGTGCCCTCTCCCAGTGCTGCTTCCGCTCCCGGAGAGGGTACCCACTGCCAGGCCTGCCGCTTGCTACCAGAGTGGAGGGGAAGTGGCGCTGCACATAAAAAATGAACGAGCGCAGCCACCTCCACCCCTGAGATAATGGTGCTTGGCTGCACCCCTTCATGGCACGGCCGACTGCAAGGTAGGCGGCTGCGGCTGGTTGGGCTAGTTCTGGGGGCTGGCGCTGCCGCTCCTCTGCTTTGCCATGGCACTGGGTGGGAGGAAGAGAAGTGTATAGAAAGAAAAGAAGGAAAGAAAGAGGGAAGAAAGGAAGGAAGGAAATGAAATGAGAAAAAAAACAAAAAAGTACAAAAGTCATGAAAAAAGAAAAAAATGACAAAAAACGTAAAAAACACTAACACAAAGACACATGGAAAGATAATAATTAAAAATGAGGGGTAGCTAAATTAGAAAGAGGTAGGATTAATGGAGCATAGGAGGCCAAGGGAAAGCCTGGGAATCACATTATTACCTTGTAATAACATAAGGCCAATGGCTGCCCAAAGCAGCCCCAAAGACCCATTGTGGGAAACAGTGGGCATGTATAGCCCCCAGGATCAAGTCCGCAATGAGGGAGTCATAAGCCTGCCCCCTAAATCACGTCTACTGCCATCGCTAAATGACGAGGCAACAGTGAACTGCCAAGATTTTAAGATTAAATTATATCCTGAATATGCTTCACAAGGCAAGTGGGATACTCTTAACAGAGGGAATGTGGTGAGGCTCTATGCCCATATGCGTGGCCTATATCGAAGGACTGGCCTTTCTCCCTCCTGACACTGGACACATAAACAAATGCACCGAAATAACCTTTTTCAAGCCCGAGCCAGTAAACAAGGAATAAAAAACATCTAGAAAATTGGGGGAGACAAGTTAGAGAAGCGCCCCACTGAAATATCCTGCCTTTATAACAGCGACGCACGGTGGCCCAAATGAGATCTCATGTCAAGCTAAGGGTAATAACAACAAGCTAAGGCCCACAACTAGTTCCCTTTTAAGGGGCATTAAAGAGGGAACTTGAACCTTGCTCACTGGGGAAGGGAATTTACAAATCATAGCAAACAAAGAAGGAGGTTCACACCAATGCATAATGCAGGCACAGAGAATCCAAGATTGGGCGTGGCTCCCAAACGCTCTCAGTTTGCGACCCTAGTAATCAACTGTTAACAAACTGCATCCAAGTGACAAGCCCCAGCTTAAAAAGTTGTTCATGGAACCTACGTGGCTTAACCAATAGTGAAGCTAAAAAGGCAACAATCAGTGAATTAAAGCAATGCGATCTTATCGCCCAGCAGTAAACCTGGACCTTTCACTCGTCCACTTGGCCCGACTTCACAGCCTATGAAGCAACAGCAGCAGCCTCATGGATGGGGGGGCACGTTTCTGGTGGGATGACAATCTATGTGAAGAATGATTTGGCAGCCACTGTTACAATACTGTGTAAAGGGAAAGGCAATTACATCTTTATCCAACACTACCTTGCCAAAATCGGCAATGTAATATCTGAGCTCACAACTATCAATTTAAGCTGTATTTATCTCCATCCACTAAAGACAAAAAGAGAGGCAACAATAGGAACATTTCCAGCAATGAAAGAATTTTCAGCCCACTTCCCAGGTGACGAGGGTTGTGATGGGTGATTTCAATGCTAATCTCATGCCTGTAGGGTCAAACACTCCATGTGTGGCCCTGGACGATGAAATCTGGGCCATACCACAGATAAATAGGCAATTCCAAAGAACAGATAAACAAGGAGTCATGGTGGCCTCCTTTCTAAATCAGCTAGGCCTCTGCTTGCTAAATGGGAGATTCCACACAGAATCACCAGCTGCATACACTCACCCTTCATGTTTTAGAATGGCAACCTTGGAATACATCTGGGTGTCACTGGCCCACTTCAAAATATCAGCATGTTTGTTGTGACCTCCACCTTGACCAGTGACCATGCAAACCTCACCTGTGAAGTCCAGGCATCTTGGCCCTTTTGCCCTAAAAATAAAATAAAACCCTTTGGCATCGAGGAACAGTTTGAGCCAGTCAAGAAAATAGTGTTCCATAATAAATCACGAAAAGTACAAGGAAAGTGTAGACAATTTCCTGGACAAGTCCCGGCAAGTTAGCAAAGATATAATCACCGTAAACCTCTGGGAGTCCCTGATCAATAATTTAAGGGAAAACATAACTTGTGCAGGGAGATGGAAAAAGACAAGCCACCCCCAATTCCAACTTAGCAGCCAAAAGGAAACATCAAAAAGTGATCCTGAAATGCAGTTTAAATAAAGCAGTGAGACAGTCCAGTAAAGACAAGGGTGCAAATAAACAACAATGGACCTGGGTTGCTATAATCCGCCGAGAATACAGAAAAACTCATAAATGAAGCAACCAGATCGAGATGGTGACATTATCACTTTTTCGGCACCAGACAGCTAAGATACACCTTTAATAACTTTAGCTCAAGTAGCCTTAGCTATCAAGTCAATGCGTGCTGGTGGTGCCCTCGGCCCAAATAGCGTTCCAGCTGCAGTATACAAGTGGGCGCAATCTCAATGTGGCACAGTGATGGCACCTCTATTTCAAGAATGCGGACTAGGGGGGGAAGTTTCACCGAGACATGGAGGGGTTCACTCCTGGTGCCGATCCATAAAAAAGGCTCATGATCGTGCCCGGGGAACTACTGATTGATCACATTACTAGACACTGAAGGGAAGTGCTACGCCAGAATATTAAACCAAGAGCTTCAAGCTTGGGCGGAAGAAAGAAAGCTGATCCTGCTGTCTCAAACTGGCTTCCAAAAGAGCTGTCACATAGAGGACAATCTCATCTGTATCTTTCATCTGATCGAAGCCACGTTAGCAGCTCAGGGAAGGGCCCTGTATGCAGGGTTCACCGACATCCAGACCACATTTGATAGTGTGTCCCGGCCAAATTTTGGGTGAAGTTAAGCAACTGGGGCAAGCCTCAAAATCTATTAAAAGCCATTATTACCATATACTCAGACACTTGGGTAAAAATAAGAGTGAGTATTGGATGGGCCACCACTAGTAAAAGTCCGACAAACAAATGCTTGCTTGAAACAGGGCTGCATATTGACAGCATTAAATAATTTGTATTTGGCTGACTTTCCTGTCCACCAAGCGCTAGTTAGGGCATTTCCACCTAAATTGACTGGTGCTAAAATCCAATTGCTCCAGTGTGGATGATACAGTCCTTTTAGACCAAACACCGATCGGCCTCCAGAGACTCTTCCAGGCATTAACAGTTTACTGCAAGGTCAATCACCTGAAAGTGAATACAACAAAAACAAAGGCGATGATTATCTCCAGGCAGCAAGTAAAAAAAAGGGGTCATGGTTCATCAAGGGAAAAGCAATAGAGGTGATGACCACTTACAAATACGTGGGAGTTTGGTTAGACCACAGGAGCCATTTAATAGCACATATCATGACCCAACAGAGGTTAGCCAATTCCCTTGAAGGGGCCTTTTGTAAAGTGAAGAAATCAATGAATACTCCAGACCTATCCTCCCTTTTGAAGATAATAGAATACAAATTTCTTCCTACAGTTGCTTATGGGGCGCTTATATTCAGAGGCAGTATGGCCAACTGGTTAGACAGAGCACAGTCATCCTGCTACTGAAGAGTATTTCAGCTTCCGAACTGTACCTCACATGCTCAAATCCGGCTAGAGTTCGGACTAACCACGCAGCAATGGTTACTAAAAGCCAAATTTGACCCGGCGGAGTTGACATAGCAGCGCTACACAAAACTCCGCAAAGTGGTAAAAAAAATTCCGCTAAGCTACGCGGAGTTCCGCGAGCATGCGGAGTTGCTTGTTCCACATGCTCACAAGACGTTTCTGAAGTTCGGCAATGCGGATTGCGTATTCAGGGGGAAATATCGCGCAAATTTCACCATGCGGTCGCCAATGGGTGCCGCCATCTTGTTTATCTACTCTTTGTTTGGTTCTGGGGCCTGTTTTTGAATCCTCTCAAATCTTGTCAATACTTTGTTTCAAAAACAGTTTTTTTGATCTTTTTTATTTATTATCCTTCCCTCTCTCTTCCTAAGTGTATATTAAACGTTTTATTTCCACTTTTACTGCGTTTTTTGTACTGTTTTTCTATTACTTGCTTTTTATATTTTTTTACTTCCCTACTTCTTCTACTGACTTTATTTTTTACTTCTACATTTTCTTTTCCGCCTCCGACCCCCCAGAACCATGGCTAAGGATAGTGCGACCAGGAGCCGCCTTCCTTGTGGAAAACAGCACCTGGAAGGGGTGCAGGCCCGGGCCTTGTTCTCAGAGGTGGAGGTGGCTGCCCTCGTTTTTGCCAAGCAGTGTTTCGCTGCTCTGAGGTCCGGCCCACCCACAACCAGCTGAATCACTGGTGGTCTGACATCCTGGACCGGTAGCAGGACCTGCTGGACCTGTTAGGTTTTGAGGTTGTGAGGCTTGGTGAGTAGCTAATTATATTACTATTGTGTGTTCTGTTCTGTGTTATTGCGTATATTATTTTTTTCGCAAATAGCAAGAATGCTGCTGCTGCTTACATGCAGGTAAGTTACGTTTAAAAATCTTATATTATGGGATTGTTATTCTTCTAGACAGGTGCTCGGCGCCACTAATCTTACTTGTTTGCAACTTTGCGCTCGCTTGGGCTGATTATGTAAGAGAGGTTAGAGAACTTAAGTTAGGTGCTGCTAGAGAGACTCCTTTCCTTTGTCATGTCACTAAGATAGTGGTGGTAGGTAGTTATTATAGTTAGTTACTAAGTATTAGATGGTAATTTTTTAGTGGTCCGCGTGACGCGTCCTCCGTCACGTGCTGCTGACTCCAGTCCTTAGTAGAACCTTTTGTAGTTTGTTAGTGAGTGAATAATATAGCAACTCAGCACATCAGCAACCAACCAACAATTTGGTGTATGCAATATGCATGCGTCCATCCATGCATTTTTGAGGACTAAAATAAATGGAAATGCAGACTTAGTGAACAATTGGCCTGTCAAAGGGGTTTGATTCATTGATGATTGCGAATGAGATCGGAACTTAGAAGAAGCAGATATAATTTTTCGCAATTCATTCCAATGTCTTTGGAATAGGTGGGCTAGGTGGCACTTAGGTTTAGGTTTCTGGAATCGAAATGGAACACTGGATTAATAAATAAGGAGATAGGACGGTCTGCGATCGCAATACAACTAGTCAATCAGATTAGATAGGTCAATTTTATTGCAATTGTCGTTTACTGTTTTACTGTTTACTGTTTTAGAGAGTTTTTAAAAAATATTTATTATTTGTTTCACACTAATCAATTTTTGTCTCTTTATTATGTCTTACATGATCAGCATCCAGGGGCAAGAAGACGACGGGGTCTGCTAAGGCGGGAGCTGGAGATGCCGCCCATGGCCAGGATCGCTCCTCTACAGATGGCTCTGCTGCTGGCCCCAGTAAGTCCTCCTGTTTTTAATATTAATAATTATATTTCCCTAAGTTTTACCGCACCTTATTTTTTCGAACTATTATTTCCGTTTCCTATCTCTATTTTTTACCAAATCTTCTTAGATCTATCTGTTTCTAAACTCCTGTTATCCCTGCATTACCTACATCAATCTAACTGTCTCTGAGTCTGTACTAATGCTTGCTTTATAATTTATTCTGGTTTTTCAGTCAGCTTTCCATCTCCCCTTATATTTTGTGGACTCCCTAGTGATGTAACTACTGTTAGACTCAGAGAACACATTGGTCCTTTACTTCTACTAGTACTAGAACTCTGCTGTGCAGATTGCATGCCCAACTAAGGTATTCTATACATGTTTGTTGAGATTAGAACGCATTCTTTTACTTTCTTTCTCATGCTCAATCAGTAAATAAAATGATGGTCACATTGGACACCCCAAAGTGGGGTATTTTTACTTTTTCTCGTCTAGGCCTAGTACTATTATTAATTTATTAGCAGCTGCAGTTGATTGTGAACAACTGATTACCGTGCACCATGGCTGGAAGGAAGTATGAGGAGGAGGAAGGCACAATTATATTTTCCAACCAAGAGAGAGGACTCGAGAGACCTCATGTCCAATTGTCCACCCAGTTGGCCACTCTTTTTCTTTTTAAAAAGTTTTAAAACTCAGATTCACCAATAGCTCTAGCCACTGAGTCTAGTCCTTTGGGTTGTCCTCTTCTTGAGAGGCTTTTTGAAAATTGCCACCAACAAAATGCCCAACCATATATTCTACTATTTTTGATAGGATAGGACATACTACTGTCTACTCTACTCTAGTACCCGATTTGTACTAGTGATGTGTGTGGTGTATGTATGAATTGTATTTTCAATCTTGCTAGTGAAAAAAAAAAAAATACGGGGAGTTGTATATGGCATCTAAAAACTGTGTCATGTTTATTCTAGGCGTACCGACCACCAGTGCCGGGGCCAGCGGCGGGGCAGGCGACGCCTGCCAGGAGGGTGCAGATGCAGCAGCTGCAGGGGTGGGTGAGCCAGCAGCAGTGGGGGGTGGTGGTAAGTTATATTCCTTACTTATTGACAATACCCTGGCGGTCGCATCCCGCATCTTTAACATTGCGTCGGGTGCTGCTGTAAGCAGCACCCACTGCAATGCCAAAGAGGCATGTTGTGCATTGCCATGTATTGCCATGCCATGCACAACGTGACATGCACTGCGTGGTGCCTGCCACCTTGAGCATGGCAATGTAGGGGGGTACCATATGAACCCCCCAAGTGCAGCCCCTCACCCCCCATCCGGGGGCCCGCAACAGGCCCCCAAAGCAAGTCCCACCAGCCCTTCCATGGTGGTATCACTGCCATGGAAAGGCCAGAACTGCCAGGCATCATAATATGGATGGCGGTGCCTTCCAGGCACCGCCACCATATTATGCCCGAGTTCCGCCCGGCCGGCAATCGTGACGATTGCCGACCGACGGAAATGCGGCGGACGGACTTTCCGTCCGCCGCGGTACCCCCGCCATGGTAATATGGCGGGGGTAAATGTGGTTGTGATGGCAGGCGGATAGCCACCGCCGGCCATCATAATCAACCCCTAAATTGTTGTGAACAATGGTTGAAGTAGACACCCTTTACTTAGCATTAGCAATAGCATTAGCGGCAGGAGTTGAGTAACTAATGGCCTCTTCTATCTGACTTCATCTCAGCTGGGAACGTTTTATTATGTAGAAGACTAAGAGTCAGACGACCTTAATGGATGGGTTGAGCGAAAAGGGAAAGAAGGATGGAAGGAGGAAGGACGGGTGATGTAATATATGACTGGCAGAGAAGGATTCGTGGGTGAAGGAAGGAGGCCTGGGATGCATAGGTGGCTGATAGGAATCAGATGCATGAGTGGTTGAAGGATGGGTGAAAGGTGAAATAAAGGATGCCTGCCTGGGTGGGTGAAACTGTATGGGTGATAGGAATCCTCCGGGGGGTTTGATGGGTCAAACTCAAAGGCAAGCAAGGACGCATGGGTGGTGGTTTAAAAAAAAAAGTATGTTGTTGGTGAAAGGTTTGTTGAGAGATTAAGAAGAATGATAGCCATGTTTACTTTGAATGGGTGGATGCCTGGATGGTATTCAATCATAGCATAGGTGGAGACTGTCACTGGATGAAGAGAATGTAAAAGAAAAATAAACCATGCCAGAGTAGCAAAGCAAAGGGTGAAGATAAGAATAATATTTGAATAAAAAAATATAATGCTAGAAGAGCAATGCAATGATAAATGGAAAAATCGCTGCGAAGAGAAACAAGGACTGTTTTTTTTTCAAGGTTTTTGATTCAAGGTTGTATTTCAGAATACTCCCTTTACTCACAGTAGTTTGCAAGCACAACATATATATTGTGTATGTATGTACCCATACCGACCCATTATCAATTGCCTCCCTCCGACTCTGAGGCCCACTCCCTACCTATGTCATTTTGACCTTGTCAGCCATGGGTGGCCATAGCAAAACCAAAGGGGATGATGGACGGAGTGTTGAACATTGCAAGCACTCACCCCCAGTCAACTGATCTGGGTTTAATCCATCATCATTCTTTAGCTCACTCCGCCACCCCAGTTCAGACATGGCCATATGCAAATCAGTCTGACCCTGTGCCTCATGGGAACAGTCCAGCCCAAACTGCCAAGCCATGTCTTCCCTGGATTGGAAACAAGCATCCTGGGACCGGTTTCTGGCTTACAGCCGTCATCAGCCAGGCTCTCTTGAATCCAGTGGCAAAGTGAGCAAGGGACCCACGTCTGGGCATACCCTGCCAACTTAGGGCGAACATAGCAAAACCAAAGGGGATGATGGACGGAGTGTTGAACATTGCAAGCACTCACCCACAGTCAACTGATCTGGGTTTAATCCATCATCATTCTTTAGCTCACTCTGCCAACCCAGTTCAGACATGGCCATACGGTCCTAGGATGCTTGTTTCCAGTCCAGTGAGGACCTGGCTTGGCAGTTCGGGCTGGACTGTTCCCATGAGGCACAGGGTCAAGACTGATTTGCATATGGCTGGGTTCAAGCTGGAATGGCATGGTGAGCAAAACAACGATGGATTTAGGCCCAGATCTCTGTACTGGGGTGAATGTATGACATTGTTCTGCATTCTGTCCATCAACTGTTGTTTTTGCATTTGTCACCCCGAGTGGGACGGGTATGCCCAGACGTGGGTCCCGTGCTCTCCATGCCACTGGAATCAAGCTATCCTGGCTGAAGAGGAGTGAAACCCCGAAACCGGTCCTAGGATGCTTGTTTCCAGTCCAGTGAGGACCTGGCTTGGCAGTTCGGGCTGGACTGTTCCCATGAGGCACAGGGTCAAGACTGATTTGCATATGGCTGGGTTCAAGCTGGAATGGCATGGTGAGCAAAAAAACGATGGATTTAGGCCCAGATCTCTGTACTGGGGTGAATGTATGACATTGTTCTGCATTCTGTCCATCAACTGTTTTTTGCATTTGTCACCCCGAGTGGGACGGGTATGCCCAGACGTGGGTCCCGTGCTCTCCATGCCACTGGAATCAAGCTATCCTGGCTGAAGAGGAGTGAAACCCCAAAACCGGTCCTAGGATGCTTGTTTCCAGTCCAGTGAGGACCTGGCTTGGCAGTTCGGGCTGGACTGTTCCCATGAGGCACAGGGTCAAGACTGATTTGCATATGGCTGGGTTCAAGCTGGAATGGCAAGGTGAGCAAAAAAACGATGGATTTAGGCCCAGATCTCTGTACTGGGGTGAATGTATGACATTGTTCTGCATTCTGTCCATCAACTGTTGTTTTTGCATTTGTCACCCCGAGTGGGACGGGTATGCCCAGACGTGGGTCCCGTGCTCTCCATGCCACTGGAATCAAGCTATCCTGGCTGAAGAGGAGTGAAACCCCGAAACCGGTCCTAGGATGCTTGTTTCCAGTCCAGTGAGGACCTGGCTTGGCAGTTCAGGCTGGACTGTTCCCATGAGGCACAGTGTCAAGACTGATTTGCATATGGCTGGGTTCAAGCTGGAATGGCATGGTGAGCAAAAAAACGATGGATTTAGGCCCAGATCTCTGTACTGGGGTGAATGTATGACATTGTTCTGCATTCTGTCCATCAACTGTTGTTTTTGCATGGGTGGCCTATCAGCTGCATGGTTACACAATCAATCAATAATACCTTGCGTCGTCCCATATATAAACATGCAGATCAGATATCATCTGCCTTGTTGTAGTAGTCAGGGTAAAAGTGAAATTCAGCAGTTGCCATTGATGTAACAGAGTATGGCCATAATAGAAAAATAAGATAATTATGTATTTGTAGGCTACTGCTGCCCCACCTGTAGACAGTAGTAAATAAAAATAACGTGAGTCTGCGACACAAGTATGTCTGTCTAGGGCGCAAGCTGACTGAGCTGGCATGCCTACAAGGGTAATTTAACTAAACAAGAGAGAGAGAAGAAGAAGACTTTTCTACTCCATAGTTCCTAGTAATGCCTAAAACTCCCACAAATTTTAGAGGCAGAGGAAGTGGGAGAATACTACAAATGTTATGTACTGTGGTTGCTAGTGCTACTGTGCCACTATAATTTTATGTGTATAATTAATTTTGTGTTACTGTTTTGCTAAGAATATTGGTTACAATTGTCTTTTTCTTTCTTGATATAGCTACTCCTTCCCAACCGAAACAACCAAACAGGAAGGAGTTAGCAGCCATTTCCCGGCAACGGAAGCTGGAGTCCATCCATACAGAATATCGGTGGCTGGTGGTTTTGGTGGAGGAGGAGGAGGAGGCGGCAGCAGCTGCAGCCTCCTCCAATTCCCCGGGCCCCAGCCAGGCCCCCCAGTGCCTCCAGTGGTACGGCGCCATGGTCTGGCAGCCACTCGCCTCACTTCTTTGAACACTGCTGCCCACCCCTGTGCATGCAACTGCAAGGCATTTAAGCGCTGCATGCTCCTCTGGATGGCGCGCCTATAGGAGCGGATAACCGCCCTGGAGAGTATCAAGATCTGGCGAGCCCACCGCTAGAACTCCGTCGCTTTGCCCCTTGTTTAATCTTTTTTTTTGGTGGGTGGGAATTGGGCGTGGGGTAAAAGTTGGGGTTAATGGACATTGGACTGTTATGATGTACATTGGTTGGGGTTAGGGAGAGGGGTGGGTCAGGTGTTGTGGTTTTTTTTCATTAGTTTATTTGTTAGGGGAATACATTATTTACAGTTTACATATAATGTAAATGTTTACTCTTTTACTTCACATGGTTTCCTTTGCTGCTGATTTAAATATTCTGCCGATAGTGTAACACACCAACAGATAGATTCGGTACCCTCACTAGTGACTTGCCCTACTAGTACTGTCAGTCTCTCTCCTCCTAGTCCATGCAGTCTGCAACTAAAACCCCTATGGACTCAGAAGGGTGTGGGTGTGTGAATTAATGAATGAATTTCCATATTATTAAATGTGCCTCCCCCAAACTTCTTCTCTTACCTGTGATTGATGTTTATTTATACTTAGGCAAGGCGATGGTTGCATGGTGATGGTTTGGTTTCCCAAGGTGTCATGGCGGTGGTAGTAGTAGTAGTAGACACTGACAGTAGCATTTGCAAAAAAAGAAAATGAGACATTCAGTCACCTGAAGAAGACTCGGGAACGAGAAGTAGAAGTACAGTACACAAGAAGACTGCCAAACAAGAAACCATGATGATGATAAGCAATGCTAAAGTATAATAAACCAGAATGCCTGGAGGGCTAGCCTAGTAAAAGGTACAAACAGAAGTCAACTCTAGCTATGATGATGAAGCGGACAAGCGGCTTCGTAACCTTTAGTGCTGGAACGAGGATGATTGATTACTCAATGCTGCCAACCAATTATATTATTATGATGAATTATTTATGTTTCTCTGGAAAAAAAATGAATATCGAATACTGTGCACGGGTGGGCAATCTAATCTAATACTTAGAGCAGATCTTCGCCCTGCCTTGAGTTAGTGTTGCTTTCACCACATCCGCCCCAACAAGCGTGTGATCAAAAATTGGTGTAAATTTAATTTAGTCACACCTCAATATAAATCACACCGCTCGGGGGAAGAGGGTTAGGGTTTGATGAATGGTTGGGAAGGGGGGTTTGAGGGAAAGCTTTGACAAAGACAAACACTACACATGGACAACACACAATCTTGGAAGCCGACCATCATAAATATGTTAAGGGAGAAAAAGGAGATGCATGCATGATGATGACTTGATGAATAGTACTAGACTAGTAGTACAGGGCAGCAGTTTATTATTAATTATTATTATGCAATTGCCTTGCCTGTCTGCCCCAGAGAGACCCAAGTTACATACATTTTATCTTCTGTTTTACCGGGCTTCCTTTTAAAGCTAGCAAAGAAAATTAAAAAATATCTGTAGGAGTCAAATATAAGCAAACATAATAAACAACAACACACACAGTCATAATGATTGAAGAGAAAAAATGAATCAAATAAAATGATACTATAAATATTGTCAAATTGGGAGTTGCATCTCGGTATTCCTCTTGGTCCTTCCTTGGACTGTCCGTCCGTCACTCTTGGGTGCCTGCCTGGCGGATGCGGTTTGGTAAGGTAAGTGTGAGTTGTTTTTCCCAGTATAGGACAGGCTAAAGGCCAGCCTGTAAGTGTAGATGGAAAAACAAAAAGGATATTGAAAAATCAAGGAGAAAAGTAAAGTTAAACTGCATAAATTACAGAGGAGTGCAAAAAGAAAACTTTCAAAGGCGGCATGGCTAAATCATGTCTACTCTGTTTCCAGCAGTTACCTCTAACAACAGGAGCAGGCCCACCCACCCAACCTCTACTTAGCTTAGATTTTGATCCAGACAGCACTGGGCACACATACACACACACAGCAACATAGCATTTTCCAAATAAAGTAACAAAATCAATGCACCGCTGTCAGTCATACCACCACACTCGCCTCCACCACTACACAAACATGTAGGTCTGATGTTGTTTACCTTTTAGGCCACTTCATGAAATGCCCTGAGTTATTCCATCAATCATCTCCGATCCTACTGACTGACTGCGAGTATGGTATGGTCATGGTGTCCAACTCTAGTGTCCCTAGTGAGTCCAGAATCAAAAATGCAATGTATCGGCCTGCAGTAGTACAATTTTTTATTGAACAACAAGAAGGGAAACATTGACTTGTGTCACTTTTTTTGTGTGTAGATTAAATACTAGTAGACATCATGCACAACAACACAAATACCAATCACTCAGAGTCAGCGTACAGTGCATGCCATCATTTACCAGTTCTTCTGGGGCAGTCCCTCCAGGCTCGGAAAGGAGGATAGATATATAATCAGGTTCTTTGGAGGGACTTGAGGCAGGCACACATTTCACTTTTGTTGCACTATTCTCAATCCAATGTCTGGCTTGAGGGAAATGGATTTAGGGCGAGTCAGGACTCGGAGGAGTGGACTTACTTCTTCACTGACTGCACACAGTTGCAACTCCAATCTGGCAATAAAAAAGTGAGACAGTGGTGATGGATTTGTTGTGATTCGAACCAGAAAGACAGTGATACACACAAATAATAAAAGTACATTATATTCCTTAGCTATATCATTTTGGAGGGCTTTTTTTGGGCATCAAAGCAAGAAAAAAAGTAAGTCAAAAGCCTAGTTGTCAGGGAAGTAGAGCTCGTCCTCAAACTCTGGTGGTTCACCCAGAAGTAGGTCACCTAACACACTGCTTCCATGACCTGAGTCGCAGTCATCATCTTCCTGCTGTGCTACTTCAGGTATGGTGTAATCCGGTTTTATAAAGTGCTGATTCATTTTGATCATGGTTAACCTCTACGTTTTGGGGCAAGATACTTGCCCTTCACACTGTCAGAATGGCACCAGCACTAAAAACACACTCAGAAGAGACACTTGCGACAGGGCAAGCCAGATAGTTTACCGCCAGCCTGCTGAGCACTTACCATTGGCGCCGTTTCCCATACCAATACAGCAATGGGTTTTGATCAAAGTAGACCTCTGTTGGGTCATCCAGATAGGCCTGGACCATCCGCTCAATGTTCATGGGTGCTCCGCTTTGTTCGGCCTCTTTTGCCTCAGAACTGGGCTTAAGCCCTTGCTGTAGAAACCATTCCTGTGCCGATTTAGGGGCTGAAGCTCCTGTTCTTGTTGTGGAAGTTGCTCTTGGAGCTGTTGGTGGTTTTGGCTGCCTTGAGCCAACTGCACTGCCCTCAGGCTCTGAAGTTGAACTTGAAGCCGGCTGCCCTGCAGTACTTGTTGTGCCCTGGAGTAGCGGTCCTCTAATTCCAGGCCGTTCTTTTTCTAGCGGACTGGCTTCCACAGCTATCCAAGTTTTGTAGTTGGCAACATCCCCGCCTGAAAAAAGAATGAAAGTAAGAAGTAATAGTTTGTACTGTGGTGTAGGAGAGTAGGATCTGCTTCACATGGGTACCCCCACTTTTTGCTGATGCTTCACTGTTTTTCGACATTAGTCTGGCTGGGGCCCTGCTAATCAGAACCCCAGCCTAGCTGCTTCCTCTCTAAAATGGTTTCCATGTGCCTTAGGCACATCACTGATTGGGATCTGGAGTGCCCTTATAAGTCCCTAGTATATGGTATACTATGTACCAAGGGCATAGGTACCTCAGAGGCCTGCCAGGGGCTGCAGCATGTATTATGCCACCCCTGGAAGGCCATCCAAACTGACACCACAGGTCTGCTACTGCAGCCTGGGTAAGGTGGTGCATGCACCCCTTACTGTGATATAGGTTACATATATCGCGAAATACATACACACATATAAACCTATAAGTCACTCCTAAGGCAGGCCTTATCAATCCTAAAGGCAGAGTGCGTGGTTCCTATGTGAGAGGGTGCCCCTGCATGAGCAGGGCCCCTCTGCAGCATTCGGAGACCATCTCTGATGCTGTTTGTAGTGCAGCCTGACCATATACTCTTAAGCGCATTATATCCTCGCGGTAAAATGCTAACTTTGGAATGGCTGCACCTAAACATGTCGTGTTTGGTGTCAAACATCTTGGAATACTACCCCCCGCCAATCCTGGTGGCGGGGGTAGCATTCCACCCTTCTAGAAGGGAAGACATGTTAACTCTGACGAGTCCGGTAACTTCTTTCCAGAGCCCTGGCATCACAAAATGGATGCTGCTGCCACAGACACGAGTCTGGCCTCCTGCTGCTGAACGAAACTCCGGCAGGGGAGGCCTGGACAATAGGTTTCCTGTCCCAGGGAGGTGTGACCACCTCCCCAGACAGGATAATGTGTATTGGGGCTGGGCGGGAGCACTTTCGGGTGCTTTGAAGTCCTGCACTGGGGGCACATTTGGTGTCCCTGTGCATACCCCAGTTCAAACCGGATCAGGGGCTTGCAGCCCCTGCTTTGGCGCGAACTGGACAAAGGAAAGGGGTGTAGCCACCCCTCTGCCCTGACCCACCCATAGGTGGGGCCACAGAGTAGTCCAACCCCTATTTTTAGAATAAAGGTAGGAACCCAGTCCTTAGGACTTTAGATTATACCTGGACGAAACTCTGAAACTGAATCCTGGACCTTCGATGCTCTACGACAAGATTAGAGGACTGAAGAATCTCCCTTGGGGTCAAGGAGTGACTCCCCTGCTTGGCAGGCACCAAAGAAGCATCTGTCTGGTTCGCATTTCTGAAGCTCCCGTCGGACGCCGAAGTCATCACATCACCAGAGGTGGATTCTCAGACTTCCCCGAGGCTACCCTGAGTTCCCAGCAAAGCTGAGGCCCGTGGCTATCGTGGGTGACTTGAGACCGTGACCCCTGGACACCGAGCACATTTGCAAGTGCATCATCTTCTGGGTCTCCCAAGAAGTCGTGCTTTGGGCTCCGAGTAGCCCTAGCCTCCAGCACCACCTGCACCGAAGATCACTGGCCCCCACTTCACGAGTGTCCTGTAAGCCAGATCCACGTGCGGCGTCACGAGGCTCCTTCGCGGTCGCTAGCCCGTTGGCTAGTAGCCCTTAACGAAGGCCAATCCTTTTCTTACTTGGCATCCTGGTTGCTCCAGGCCTGCCCCCACTTACCCTCACTGGGTGAGTTCCACAGACCTTGCTGGTCTGCACCATCGACGATCTACATCTTCACCGAGACTTGCCGTTGCCAAGGCTTGTTGGGTCCAATCCGGTCGCCGACACCTCAGCACTCGACAGATATCGTGTACCAGCCCGAATCCTGCTCCTGGTCGCCGACAACGCCTCCTGGACCTCATGGCTGAAGAGTCAAGACAACTGTCAACGCACCTGAAGCACTCGACATCGGTGGGCATCTGTCCATCGCCTTCCTGGTCGCTGGCTAGTGACCCAGACTCTGTCCCCTCTGCTTTCAGGTTCTTCAGAACTCCGATCCACTCTTGGATCCACCCGGACACTTTTCTCTTGGCCGCCAGCAGCACTTTGCAGCAGATCGCCATTCGAATCGACGACGAAACCCGACCCCGAAAGGCACCTATGCACCCGGCTTCCCTGGGTGAGGTAACACGAGTACTCCATTGCTCCCGTGGGTAGAGACTCTTCAAAGTCCTAGATCTCAAAGGGTTTTGTCCTAGTCCTCTTTTAAGTGTCCCTTTCCTCTATTTTCCCGATCCCGACTTTCTCCATAGAAGTTAACGGCGTATCGCGGTTGTGTATTTACACTGCACGCGTCTCCCGTGGGTCCCCTGTGTCACTACCTTGGGTGGTTCCTTGTGGTCCAAGCACTTCTAGAGGCTCTAGGCCTAGTGTCTAGTTCAGTCGTGGTTCGCATACCACTTTATTGGTATATGGTTTGGTACGCCCCTAGGGCCCAAACGTGTATTTGTGTTATTACTGTGAATTAGTAACTTATAACTTATGTACTTCGAACTCTAGCCTCAGAGACTAGAGGGGTGTGTTTAGCAATAAATACATATATTTTGAATATATACCCGGTGTGGTGCTCTTTCATTTGATCACTCAAGAGATTATAGACTGGTAAAACAAGCTGCTTTACATTCCTTCAAGACTTAGCCTGAAGGCTGCTCTCCATAGCTACCACTAGGATAGCTTTCAATAAGGTTGTCTTTAACCTATCTCCAATAAGGGGTTGTTTGGACTGGTGCAAGGTGCCCACTATAATTAGTGGACAGCATATACCAGGCCAACTTCTCACATTGGTGTGCAGCGTGTGGGATTCCAGCTTGCTATTGTTTTACCAGATAATCTCAATTGAATTGATCAACTGAAAACCACTAAAGGTACCTAAGGTACATATAATTTAAGCTTAGAATACAGTAAGTTCTACTGAACTTAGAGTTGTGTGTTAAGGGATAGCACAACCCTTTCTACAACTCAAGAGAGTTTAGTAGGCCACACTAGAGTAGGTAGTGCATACACCACACCACACTAGTAATGTCTTTAAGGGCAGGATCCAAAGAATCCTTGCAGGAAGCCTTTGAGCTTCCACCCTCCAAGTATGATACACTCCCATTCTTGGAATTGAGAGCTTTATGTAACTTGAGAAAATTAAGGACAGGCCAAAGCCCCACCACCCAACACCTCAAGGAGTTGTTGGTGGCTTATGACCTTAGTAAGCCTGTAGGGACTGAAGGGGTAGGAGCTGAGGGTGGGGCAGACGAAGAGGATGAGGCTAGGGGTACCAATACCCCCAGCCTCCCCTCTGAAACTGGCCAGGAGGGTGACAATGACCCTAACCTGGAAAACCCAATCCCTCCTGTGGATGATGATGAGGATGATCAAGATGATGCCCTCTTTGTCCCCCCAGGAAGGATTAAGAGTGTGCCCAGGAAGTCTAGATCTCCTTCTCAGGAGTCTAACCACTCTGGCACCTCTATAGGGAGCTCTGTCTCTTCTCACAGGAGGGAATCCTCTCATGAGAGGAGAGACCGACTGGTCCAGTATGAGGAAACTCAGCTGGAGATCAGAAAAAAGCAATTAGCTTTAGATAGGGAATCCCTAGATCTCCTTAGAGAGAGAAGAAAGTTGGGACTAGAGTCCCATGGTGGCAGCCATGTCCCTAGAGACAGGGAAAGGTCCTATGACCATAGGAACCTGAGCAAGATTGTCCCTCCCTACCAGAGTGGGGATGATATCCACAAATGGATAACTGCATTAGAGAGGGCCTGTAAGGTACAGAAGGTCCCTCAGGAGCAGTGGGCAGCAATCTTGTGGCTCTCCTTTGCTGACAAAGGTAGAGATAAGCTCCTCACTGTTAGAGAGGAGGATGCTGATAATTACAAGGTCTTGAAGAGTGCTCTTATTGATGGGTTTGGCCTAACCACTGAACAGTACAGGTTGAAGTTCAGAGATACCCAAAAAGCACAGACTCAAGACTGGGTAGACTATGTGGATTGTTCTGCCAAGGCTCTGGAAGGCTGGTTGATGGGCAGTAAGGTGTGTGACTTCTCAGGATTGTACAATCTGATAATGAGGGAGCAGATTCTTAATAACTGTCAAAATCAGCTGTTGCATCAATACCTGGTAGACTCTGATCTGACCTCTCCCCAAGAATTGGGAAAGAAGGCAGACAAATGGGTCAGAACCAGGGTGAAGCAGAAGGTACAGAACCAAGGTGGGGAAACCAAGAAGCCAGATGCTAAGAACTCTGACAAGGGAGGGGAGAAGGGTAAAGATCAAAAGTCTTCATCAGGCCCCCAAAAATCTTCTTCTGGTGGGGATTCACAGTCTACCAAAGGGAAAGGCCAAAGAAAACCATGGTGCAAGGTCTGTAAGCAAAAGACCCACTGGACCAGTGATTGCACCAAGTCCAAAGACTCCAGTCCAGCACCCACCAATGCCCCTAAGGCACCTGTTCCCCCTAGTACAGTTGGTGGAAGTGCTCCAGCAAAGGGTTTAGTAGGGTTCACCCTGGGAGCTGAGTTGGGCTCTGACCTAGTCAGAGAACTGACTCAGGCTGTGTTAGTCTGTGATGGAGGCATGGATGTGATCTCCACTGTGAGTCCCAGCAATCTGGGCAAGTACAGACAACAGCCTTTAATCAATGGACGTGAGGCTTTGGCATTTAGGGACACAGGGGCAAGTGTCACAATGGTGACACAAGACCTTGTGCTACCTGGGCAAGTTATGCTTGGTGAAATGTACCAAGTGACCAATGCTAGCAATGTCAGAACAGACCATACTCTGGCAGTTGTTAACTTCTCCTGGGGAGGGGTAACTGGCCTTAAGAAGGTTGTGGTAAGTGCAAACCTACCAGTCGAATGCTTGCTTGGCAATGACTTAGAGACTTCTGCTTGGGCAGAAGTGGAGCTCAGGACCCATGCAGAAATGCTGGGGATCCCTGCAGATGTGTTTGCTGTGACCAGGTCACAAGCCAAAATGTCTAGCACTGAACAGGCCTTGGATTCTGGAGAAATGGACCAAGTGCCTTCCAAGAGGAGGAGTAGTAGGGTTAAGGCAGTGCCTTCCCCTTGGCTCAGGAGGAAGATCAGTCCCTTGAGGGGGATGATCTCAGCCCTGAAGAAGGAACTGTCCCAGAGGAACTTGAACCTGACCAGGTTGAGTTCTTGGGGACAGGGGGACCTTCTAGGGCAGATCTGAGCCAGGAGCAGCAGAGCTGCCCCTCCCTTGAACCCCTCAGACAGCAAGCTGCTGCACTCAGAGAGTAGAGACCCCAAGCCTGGTGCTACCAGGAGGTTGGTAATACCTTTGAAGTTCAGGGGCTTCCTATTGACCCTAGCCCATGATATTCCCTTAGCAGGTCACCTGGGCCAGAACAAGACTTGGGACAGAATTGTCCCTCACTTTCACTGGCCCCACATGTCTGAAGACAGTAAGGAGTTTTGTCGCTCCTGTGTAACCTGCCAAGCCAGTGGCAAAGCAGGTGGCACTACAAAGGCCCCCTGATACCACTACCTGTGGTGGGGGTGCCCTTTGAAAGGGTAGGGATTGACATTGTTGGTCCCATGGATCCCCAAAGCCTCTGGGCACAGGTTTATCCTGGTGGTAGTGGATCATGCCACCAGGTACCCAGAAGCTATTCCCCTCAGGAACACTACAGCACCTGTGGTGGCAAGGGCCCTCCTGGGAATCTTCTCAAGAGTGGGCTTTCCTAAGGAGGTAGTATCAGACAGGGTGCTAACTTCATGTCTGGGTACTTAAAAGCAATGTGGAAGGAGTGTGGAGTGACTTATAAGTTCACCACACCCTATCACCCACAATGCAATGGTTTAGTTGAGAGATTCAACAAAACCTTGAAGGGCATGATTAAAGGGCTCCCAGAAAAGCTTAGGCGTAGATGGGACATACTCTTGCCCTGCCTTTTATTCGCATATAGGGAGGTGCCTCAGAAGGGGGTTGGTTACAGCCCTTTTGAACATCTGTTTGGCCACCCTGTGAGGGGTCCACTGTGCTTGGTGAAGGAAGGATGGGAGTTACCTCTCAAGCCCCCAATGCAAGACATAGTGGACTATGTACTTGGTCTCCGCTCCAGGATGGCTGAGTACATGAAAAAGGCAACCAAAAACCTTGAGGCTAGCCAGGAACTTCAAAAGGCCTGGCATGACCAAAAGGCTGTTCTGACTGTTTACCAGCCAGGACAGAAGGTGTGGGTGTTGGAGCCAGTGGCCCCAGCAGCTCTCCAAGATAAATGGAGTGGACCCCACACTATTGTTGAGCAGAAGGGTGAGGTCACTTATTTAGTAGACCTAGGAACACCCAGGAGTCCCCACAGGGTTCTCCATTGCAACAGGTTAAAACCATATGTGGACAGGGCAGACATGGGCTTGCTCATGGCTACTGATGAAGGGCAGGAGGAAGAGAGTGACCCACTCCCTGACCTGCTCTCACAGAACCCTGACGATGGGTCAGTTGATGGTGTAGCCTTGGCAGGCAGCCTCACTACCCAGCAACAAACTCATTGCAGGCAAGTCCTCAATCAGTTTAGACATATGTTTTCACTGACACCCAGTCAGACCACCTGGTGCACTCATGAAGTGGACACTGGGGACAGTCTGCCTATTAAAAACAAGATTTATAGGCAACCTGACCATGTCAGGGACTGTATCAGGACTGAAGTCCAGAAAATGTTGGAATTGGGAGTTATTGAACCCTCAGATAGCCCTTGGGCTAGTCCAGTAGTCCTTGTACCGAAACCTCACACCAGTGGTGGAAAAAGAGAGATGAGGTTTTGTGTGGACTACAGGGGTCTCAATGCAGTCACTAGGACTGATGCCCATCCAATACCCAGGGCAGATGAGCTCATAGATACTTTGGCCTCTGCCAAATATCTCAGCACATTTGACCTAACAGCTGGCTACTGGCAGATCAGACTAGCTGATACTGCAAAGCCCAAAACAGCATTTTCAACCCCTAGTGGGCATTATCAATTTGTGGTAATGCCCTTTGGTCTGAAGAATGCACCTGCCACTTTCCAGAGGTTGGTGAATACAGTTCTCACAGGACTGGAAGCCTATAGTGCAGCTTATCTAGATGATATTGCTGTCTTTAGCTCCACCTGGGAGGATCACCTGGTCCACCTCAGGAATGTTTTACAGGCCCTGCAAAAGGCAGGCCTGACTATCAAGGCCACTAAGTGCCAGATAGGGCAGAGTCAGGTTGTGTACCTGGGCCACCTTGTGGGTGGAGGCCAGGTTCAACCTTTGCAGAGCAAGATCCAGACCATCATGGACTGGACTGCTCCCACTACCCAGACTCAGGTGAGAGCCTTCTTAGGCCTGACTGGGTACTATAGGAGATTTGTCAAGGGGTATGGATCAATAGTGACACCCTTGAATGACTTAACTTCTAAGAAAATGCCCAAAAAGGTTCAGTGGACAGTTAGCTGTCAAAAGGCATTTGATGACCTCAAGCAGGCCATGTGCACTGCTCCAATTCTGCAGAGTCCTGATTACTCCAAGAAGTTCATTGTTCAAACTGATGCATCTGAATTGGGGGTAGGGGCTGTACTGTCACAATTGAATGAAGAAGGTCAGGATCAGCCAGTAGCTTTTATTAGCAGAAGGCTGACCCCCAGAGAGAAACGTTGGTCAGCCATAGAGAGGAGGCCTTTGCTGTGGTCTGGGCTCTGAAGAAGTTGAGGCCATACTTGTTTGGTACACACTTCCTGGTTCAGACAGACCATAAGCCCCTCTTATGGCTAAAACAAATGAAGGGTGAAAACCCCAAACTGCTTAGGTGGTCCATTTCCCTACAGGGGATGGACTTTACAGTGGAACATAGGCCTGGGAGTAACCATGCGAATGCAGATGGACTCTCAAGGTATTTCCACTTAGAACATGAAGACTTAACTGGGCAAGGTTAGTTTAATGTCCCTACGTTTGGGGGGGTTGTGTAGGAGAGTAGGATCTGCTTCACATGGGTACCCCCACTTTTTGCTGATGCTTCACTGTTTTTCGACATTAGTCTGGCTGGGGCCCTGCTAATCAGAACCCCAGCCTAGCTGCTTCCTCTCTAAAATGGTTTCCATGTGCCTTAGGCACATCACTGATTGGGATCTGGAGTGCCCTTATAAGTCCCTAGTATATGGTATACTATGTACCAAGGGCATAGGTACCTCAGAGGCCTGCCAGGGGCTGCAGCATGTATTATGCCACCCCTGGAAGGCCATCCAAACTGACACCACAGGTCTGCTACTGCAGCCTGGGTAAGGTGGTGCATGCACCCCTTACTGTGATATAGGTTACCTATATCACGAAATACATACACACATATAAACCTATAAGTCACTCCTAAGGCAGGCCTTATCAATCCTAAAGGCAGAGTGCGTGGTTCCTATGTGAGAGGGTGCCCCTGCATGAGCAGGGCCCCTCTGCAGCGTTCGGAGACCATCTCTGATGCTGTTTGTAGTGCAGCCTGACCATATACCCTTAAGCGCATTATATCCTCGCGGTAAAATGCTAACTTTGGAATGGCTGCACCTAAACATGTCGTGTTTGGTGTCAAACATCTTGGAATACTACCCCCCGCCAATCCTGGCGGCGGGGGTAGCATTCCACCCTTCTAGAAGGGAAGACATGTTAACTCTGACGAGACCGGTAACTTCTTTCCAGAGCCCTGGCATCACAAAATGGATGCTGCTGCCACAGACACGAGTCTGGCCTCCTGCTGCTGGACGAAACTCCGGCAGGGGAGGCCTGGACAATAGGTTTCCTGTCCCAGGGAGGTGTGACCACCTCCCCAGACAGGATAATGTGTATTGGGGCTGGGCGGGAGCACTTTCGGGTGCTTTGAAGTCCTGCACTGGGGGCACATTTGGTGTCCCTGTGCATACCCCAGTTCAAACCGGATCAGGGGCTTGCAGCCCCTGCTTTGGCGCGAACTGGACAAAGGGAAAGGGGTGTAGCCACCCCTCTGCCCTGACCCACCCATAGGTGGGGCCACAGAGTAGTCCAACCCCTATTTTTAGAATAAAGGTAGGAACCCAGTCCTTAGGACTTTAGATTATACCTGGACGAAACTCTGAAACTGAATCCTGGACCTTCGATGCTCTACGACAAGATTAGAGGACTGAAGAATCTCCCTTGGGGTCAAGGAGTGACTCCCCTGCTTGGCAGGCACAAAGAAGCATCTGTCCGGTTCGCATTTCTGAAGCTCCCGTCGGACGCCGAAGTCATCACTAGGGGTGGGCGGAATTTGCGTAGTCGCGCTACGCAAAGCTCCGCGAAACGGTAAAAAATCTCCGCGAGCACGCAAAAGTTCCGCGAACACGCGGAATTGCTTGTTCCACCCGTTCGCGATGCTTTTTTCCTGTTCGCGAACGCTGTTTGCGTGCTCGGGGAGAAATATCTCGCGAACACGCATTTTGAAAGCGCGAACAAGCAAAAAATTCCGCGAAGCCGCGGATCGCGGAATTTTGGGCAATTTTGCATTCTCCGCGGAACGCGAAATTACCCAAATTCCGCAAATTCCGCGAACGGAACGGAATTTACCGCCCAGGCCTAGTCATCACATCACCAGAGGTGGATTCTCAGACTTCCCCGAGGCTACCCTGAGTCCCCAGCAAAGCTGAGGCCCATGGCTATCGTGGGTGACTTGAGACCGTGACCCCTGGACACCGAGCTCATTTGCAAGTGCATCATCTTCTAGGTCTCCCAAGAAGTCGTGCTTTGGGCTCCGAGTAGCCCTAGCCTCCAGCACCACCTGCACCGAAGATCACTGGCCCCCACTCCACGAGTGTCCTGTAAGCCAGATCCACGTGCGGCGTCACGAGGCTCCTTCGCGGTCGCTAGCCCGTTGGCTAGTAGCCCTTAACGAAGGCCAATCCTTTTCTTACTTGGCATCCTGGTTGCTCCAGGCCTGCCCCCACTTACCCTTGCTGGGTGAGTTCCACAGACCTTGCTGGTCTGCACCATCGACGATCTACATCTCACCGAGACTTGCCGTTGCCAAGGCTTGTTGGGTCCAATCCAGTCGCCGACACCTCAGCACTCGACAGACATTGTGTACCAGCCCGAATCCTGCTCCTGGTTGCCGACAATGCCTCGTGGACCTCGTGGCTGAAGAGTCAAGACAACCGTCAACGCACCTGAAGCACTCGACATCGGTGGGCATCTGTCCATCGCCTTCCTGGTCGCTGGCTAGTGACCCAGACTCTGTCCCCTCTGCTTTCAGGTTCTTCAGAACTCCGATCCACTCTTGGATCCACCCGGACACTTTTCTCTTGGCCGCCAGCAGCACTTTGCAGCAGATCGCCATTCGAATCGACGAAGAAAACCGACCCCGAAAGGCACCTATGCACCCGGCTTCCCTGGGTGAGGTAACACGAGTACTCCGGTGCTCCCGTGGGTAGAGACTCTTCAAAGTCCTAGATCTCAAAGGGTTTTGTCCTAGTCCTCTTTTAAGTGTCCCTTTCCTCTATTTTCCCGATCCCGACTTTCTCCATAGAAGTTAACGGCGTATCACGGTTGTGTATTTACACTGCACGCCTCTCCCGTGGGTCCCCTGTGTCACTACCTTGGGTGGTTCCTTGTGGTCCAAGCACTTCTAGAGGCTCTAGGCCTAGTGTCTAGTTCAGTCGTGGTTCGCATACCACTTTATTGGTATATGGTTTGGTACGCCCCTAGGGCCCAAACGTGTATTTGTGCTATTACTGTGAATTAATAACTTATAACTTATGTACTTCGAACTCTAGCCTCATAAAGAGACTAGAGGGGTGTGTTTAGCAATAAATACATATATTTTGAATATATACCCGGTGTGGTGCTCTTTCATTTGATCACTAAAGAGATTATAGACTGGTAAAACAAGCTGCTTTACATTCCTTCAAGACTTAGCCTGAAGGCTGCTCTCCATAGCTACCACTAGGATAGCTTTCAATAAGGTTGTCTTTAACCTATCTCCAATAAGGGGTTGTTTGGACTGGTGCAAGGTGCCCACTATAATTAGTGGACAGCATATACCAGGCCAACTTCTCACATGTGGATCCAGATTTGTTGCACAAATATAATGGTTGGATGACACAATGCCTCTTTGCACCCTTGTGTTTTCAGATAAGCGAATAGTCAAGCTCTCCACCAACTCATATGCTTCTTTTATTTCCTCCACATCTGTGAACATTGCAGACACCCCCTTCAGCTGTTCCTGTAGCATGTGCAACAATGGGATAGCTTGGCCAATAGTACAGTCCTCTTTGCTGACTTCACATGTGAAGACCTCGAAAGGAAGTAGCATCTCTGTCAGGCATTTAACTAGGCCCCATTGGTCCATCTCAATGATCATGCCTTTCACAGCAGCATCCCCTCTTTGCATGACATATTCATTGATTGGTCTGTAATGCTCAAACAGACGTTCAAGCATGTAATAAGTTGAGTTCCAAGGTGTTGGCACCTCCTGGATGAGTGCTTTAACTGGCATTCTATTTTCACATTGAATGATCCTCAGCTGCTTCAGGGATTTAAAAGAATGGCTGAAATGTGTGCAGATTCTTCTGCAGGTGGTCAGTAAGTTCCTGACTCTGTGTTCTTTTTTCAGAAAGTCTTGAACAATGATGTTAACTGTAGTGCGCCAAACACAGGACCCTGAAATAGCCACCATCGGCCATGGCCTTAACTATATTACTGCCATTGTCCGTGGCAACAAAACCAATGTTAAGCCCTCGTGGTCGCAGCCATTCAAAGACCTTGCTTTCAAAGTCTTCCAAAATGTTTGCAGCAGTATGAGATTTCTCCATGGCGAACATGGCTACAATTGCATGTTTCCGAGCGGCATTAAAAATCTCAGCAGTGTCAACACCTGCAGATATCTTTTCTCTAGTCCCCACAAAAGAGATCCAGTGTGCAGTGATGCATATGTAATCAGTGGCTTGGCAACTGGTCCACATATCTGTTGTCAGGTGGATAGTGTGAACAGCAAGCTGCAGCAAAGCATGTCCAAGCAATTCCAGCACCTCGTGATGTAGTGCTGGATCAGCAACTCTGGCAAAATAGGACCAACTGGGAACCTTCCATTTCGGGCAGATGGCTGCCACAAATTCAAGAAAACCTACCCCTTCCACAAAAGAAAAAGGGAGGAGGTCCAGCGCTAACATTTTCGCCAGCTTCGTGTCGTACACGGGTGGGTGCGTTCGCACTGTGCCTCCGACCTAAATATGCTGAGAATGGTAGCCTGGATTTGTTTTTTTTCTGGTGCCACTGATGCAGGTGACTTCTTGATGCCAGATGTTAGGATCAATGCATGTTTTTTCATTGCGGTACTCTCTTGCCTGGGACCCCTTGGTGTCTCAGCTTGACTCTTGTGCCACTGCACTGCTGGGGACAGGGCTGCTTTGTGTAACAGTGAAAATGTCTCCCTCTTGTTTACCTTCCACCATGATTGGATCTTATTCTTCATCCCCTCCACCAACTACACGTACAGTTTTTTGACCGCTAAGGTACGCCTCCCACTGGATCAAGTGGTGTTTTCTCAGATGGGTTGTTTGGCCTCCGGTACCATAGTTTGTACCAAGCTTACCCTGACTAACACCTTTTCCACAAATGGAGCATATAGCAATGTTCACCTCCTTCCTGCTAACCGAAAGGAAGTCCCAAACTGGGGAGGTCAACTTTCTGGCGCTGCTGGTGCCACTTGCAATGTAGGATGAACTGGTAGGTGGGCGTGAAGTTGGACTCTCTGCAGTACCTACTTCTCCTGAGGTGGTTGTGGTGGATGTAGGTAGCTGCCGGCGAAATATGGAAGCTGGAGGTGGTGTTGGTGGTATCATTTGTGTTGGTGGTATCCATGCCACATCCCTCACAGCAATTTGGGATTGGGTAATGTCGATCTCCACTGGGGCGGGACTAATGTCCATGATGACTGGCTCGTCATCATCCTCCTCTTCTACATCTACCTCCATAACTCTAAGGCTTTCTGGAACCTTCCTTTTCAATAGCCTTGTCTCATGGCGTGTCTCACTCTCAGACTGAGGTGGCTTCCAAGTGGCGTCTAGATCATCAGAAGGGGGGCTTGCAGAAGACATTGATAAACTAACCCTGCTTTTCCTTGCTAGGGATCTGGAAGACAATGGATCTTTTGAAAGAGTGGCTTGTTCTTCTTCTTCCTCTGCCTGAAGCTCGATCTCCTGAACTGCCCCTACTTTGGGAGGAACAACTACTATTGGGGGTGGTTGCGGCTGTTGTTGCCCACTTATCTGAGTTTCCTGCATTGATTGGGTACTACTTTGCGATAACGATAAGTCAATTTCAACCTCACTGCTCGTCGATGTTGGACTCGTGATTAGACTGGCTGCTTCCGCGACAGACATGGGTCTAGGTTGGTGCGCTGGGTCCACTGATGCGGGAGTGCTGCTCCCAGCTTGCTCCCCGGACACCGCTGCTGCAGGCGCAATTTTTGGTTTCCCAAAAAAGGTCTTGGGCGACATACTGGTCTTGGTAAGCGGCAGTGCCTTCTTCTCACTGGCAATTTTCTTGGTACTGGACCTGGTACCTTTCTTTGGGGCCATCTTGAAGATGTCAGCACGCAGTGGCACAAGTTGAAGAGATGTCTGTGGTCACACGTCATGTGACATCGTGCGCAGGCCTTCTCTCTGGCAGTACAATGGGTGATGTTGTGTCCTCCTCTTTTGTGCACCTAAAAGCAAAGAAGCAAGAAGAACATCAGTGAAACGTGGCATTCATTGTTGTGGTTCAATTACTACTAGTCCATACAAATATAATATAACTTAGTGTGTGGTCACACTTGTTAGTGTTATTAATTAATATTATTAAATTTATTACCTTAGTTATTAAAACAATTCACAATACAGTGTAGCCATTTGTGAGACTTTGACAACAACAAGGGCTTTCATGGTGTACTGTACAGTACACTCAGGAAGGATAGGAAAGAAGAAGAACAACAAAAATACAAATGTAACGGTTTGGCATTGTGCATCACCTGGGATGCAGCATTCAGGGTGCTGCAGCTGACAAATGAAAATGGATGGAAGCAATAATCCAAGAGGAACAAAGGAAAAGTCATGCAGGCCTATGGCAAAAGCACACTAACTGCCACTACAAAATGGCCGCCAACCACATGGTCACTCACAACAAGCAGGAGGCCTTTAAAATAATGAACTCAAGCAGGCCTATATGGACACACACTTTACAAAAGGGCCCCTGGTCACATGGGGAGGCTCAGCCAAGGCAAATGCTGGCCCACTATTACAAACACACTCACACACTGGCCAGACAAAGGAGGCATGCTAAACAGCACAGCTTTAATGCAACAATGCCAAAAACAAAAATCCACAGGGCTAAAAAACGTTTGCAAGTTACAAAAACCACACACATCCAACGAAGGCATTTTTCAACACACTTGAAAAAAAGTGAAATACCCCCAAAAAAAAAAAATGTGCATTTCTTTCCAATGCCACCCATGCCCTAAATGATGTTTAAATTCAACACTCACCACAGAAACAGTTGTTTCATGCATCCATGAATAGCTCTGGGGCAACTGGCGGAAAGGCCTACTGGCAGACTACTGGGCTAGCGAATTAAATAAATATTCCAAAAGTTGGAGAAAATGTAGTGAACTGTGCAACGTGTTTCCTCTATAAAAGAAGAAAAATTACTTACAAAGGATCAACTAGGCCCCTACTGAAACTACAGGCCACCCACCACAATACATTTTTTTAAAAACAATGAAAAGTACAAAAAAGTAGGTGCAATGACCCAATCAAACAAACAACACCAATTTTCAAACTTACTTGTGAAATATCAAATTCAAAAGTTCTCAAATCCAATGATATATATGATGCAGCAGACACAAAGAGTGATCCTTCAAGCTCCAAATACAAACGAAAAGTGAACAGGAGATGGACAAAGCACTGGGAGGTACCTGCTGGACAGGAACAGGAAGTTGGAGACTCTGGGTCACTTCCTTCCTCTTCAAAAAAAAAGTAAAAAAAGAAAAAGGACTCCTCGCACAAAAAAGTACAGCCAAATGTGAATCTGAGGAGTTTTTTTTATCCAAATCATTATTTTGAGAAGGTTTTGATGCTGCTCGGGAGAGAACCTTCTCCAGTTTGCAGATTCTCCCTGTTCGGGATCGCGTTCTTCACAAAACCTCCGCCGGAAGTCCAATGGCACGCTCGAATGACGTGTTCGCGATCGCAAACTCTCGCGGGACCGTGCGGCTGGCTACCAAACTCATGGCACTCTTGAACGGATGGGAAATCTTGTCAGCGATCGCAGGCACCCGGTAAGTCACTTCCGCGCACGTGAAAATGCATTTTGGGCGCGCAAACACAAAAAAACTCCGCTCCGTTGCGGAGTGCGGAGTTTTCTGAAAACTCTGCGTTCCATGCGGAATGCGGAGTTGCCAAAAATCTGCATACTCCACGAGCCAGAGCGGAGTTTTATGCACAGGGCTACTTATTGCCTGAAAGTGAAGCAGGCACAGAAGTGCACGCTAAACAATTTAATCTGGAAATTAGTAAGCAAACGGCAACAAACTGGCACAAGTTTTTAACACACGCTTTGGAGTCCTTAGATGCACGATCAATATGGTCAAGAGGGCTGCCTGCTTATGTGGTGGCTAAGCTACTGACAAAACAAGCAAGGTTAAGACCTGCAGACCTGATTGCACAAGCTCTGAAAAACCTGGATCATGGACGTTTGGCCTCAACGCTCTATGAGCCAGTGTTCCTGCCATCCTACTGTCCAAGAAGGGGGGAAATAGAATGCTTATTAGGTCTTTTGATTGATATATTTGATCTTAACATATGGTGGGATTCCCATTTTATCGTATTTATTAACGCATCATTAATGTGCATTGATGCATTTTTATTACTGAGATTTTTATTATGAAGTGCTATTTTTGTGATGATTTTAAGTAATTGTGCAATAAATACATTAACCTAATCTAAATCTGTAGGAGGTGGGACCTTCCAGGAAATGACAGTAGCCCTGTTGAACCCAGTAGACCGTGGGTCTGTCAGAAAAATGAACTGACAAACAATCTGCATGTCCTGAGGAGCATGGATACAGTCTCACCAAGCTAGAGGTTTCAGGCAGATCATGGGCAGCAGTCATTGCTGTGGTGGACAAGAACTGTGTCAGAGGTGCCACTGTGACCACAGAGTGTGCCCAAGGTAAACATGGACACTGCAACCAAAAATCTTGCCACTGTAGCCAGTAGTGGGCTATCTTCTACACACCACCCAAAACCCACAAGCTGATCCACCAACCGCTAGAGAGCTCCACTCATCCAGAAATAAGGACCAGCCTACAAGGACCTCAGACTGTAGACCCTGCATTGTTGTTCTGCTGCAACCAAACACTGGAACACATGTTGAAGTCACCCTGGGCAAAGGACGCTGATGCCTATGCTGTTGTGAGACCAAGTGTATATATGGAAATGTGTTCTTTGTTTTGCTAAGAACTTTAGCAGCATTAGATGATGAAAAGGCGCTACTTTTTGACTGGTTTCTGCATGGAAAGTTTCAGGGTGATCCGTCAAGTGGGAACCGAGAAAAAAGGGGGGTCCCAAAATGCAAAATCCCCATAAATTTTCCACAGACATATTTAATATGGGATACAGCAAAAACTGCTGAACGGAATTACACCAAATTTGGCTGGAAGCTAGATCTTGGTACACAGATTGTGCTTTTGAGGTTGTGGTGTAAAAATGTTCAGTAGTGTTTGAGAAATGAAGGTCAAAAAATATAGATATCTGTATGGTTGGCTCCACAAGAGGCTTGCGAGAGCGCCAATTTAAAAATGGAGCCCTGTGATTGGTCAAAAGGCCAGTTTTTCCTGTGAGCCTTCCATTTATTTATTTATTTATTTTGAAGGTTTTATATAGTGCTAGCTCCACCCAAGGGTATCAGAGCGCTTTACATCAGCAATGGCAATAAACAAGAAAGCAGCAATAGCAATGCACGAAACAAATTCTACAGATGATCAGACAAAAGTAAAAAGGCACCATTTAGAGTACATAGTGAGAAGAGTGCATATAAGATAAACAAAACACCAATTGAAAGAACAAGAGTGTCCTTATAGATAGCACTATTACAGTAAGCCAAGGAGGACTCAGGGGACATCGTGAGGGTGAGGGGGAATATAATGAAGGGGAGGGGGATGAGGAGGGTATGAGGAGGGGGGTAAGTGGGTGTGAGGGGTAGGCGGGGTTGCCTAAGGCAGGAGGAGGGAAAATAGTCAAATAGGAGAACAGGGAGTTAATGTCCCCAATATTTAGTGAGGAGGTGTATTTTAAGGTTTCTTTTGAAGTTGGCATAGGAGGGGTTGCATCGAAGGTCTTTGGGGAGGGCGTTCCAGATGGTTGGGGCCTTGCCAGAGAAGGAGCGGGATTGTGAGGCGCTTTTTTTGAGTAGAGGGGGTATGAGAAGAAGAGTGTTGGTGCTTCTCAGCGTTCGGGCGCAGCCAGCTTTTTTGAGTTTAGTTGATAGGTAGGTTGGAGTTTTCTGATAGAGGGTTTTGTGTGTAATACAGGCAATTTTATAGGAGGATCTACCTTCGATGGGGAGCCATTTGAGGGCCTTGAGGGCAGGTGAGATGCGGTCATAACGTTTACAGTTTGTTGTAAGTCTGGCTGCGAGGTTGAGGATGGATTTGATGGGGGCAAGGTGGATTTTGGGAGTACCAGAGAGAAGGGCATTTCCGTAGTCGATTTTGGATAGGACAAGAGATTGGGTAATTACTTTGAAGTCTTCAGCTGGAATAAAGGGTTTGATTTTTTTGAGATGTCGGAGTGTGAAAAGTGCACTTTTTCCTGAATTTATAACATGGGAGTTTAGTGTAAGATTATTGTTGATGGTGATGCCGAGTGATTTGACAGATTCGGCGAGGGAGAAAGGGCAGTTAAGGGCATTAAGGTCAGTGATCCATGTTTGAATGGGGAGAGGGTTGTTTTTGGTCAAGAAGAGTATGATCTCAGTTTTGTTAGGGTTGAGTTTAAGATGGTTGTTGTGGAACCAAGTTTGGATCTTGGTTAGTGCTGTGTTGAGGTGCAGGATATCGGAATGGGATTTTATTTTATAGTACAGTTGGGTGTCATCAGCGTACAGGTGATAGTTGATTTTGGCTTGTTAAAGTATCAGGGTAAGGGGTTCCATAAAGAGGTTGAAAAGGGCAGGAGAGAGGATGGATCCTTGCGGGACACCTAGGGATCGGATGTTGGGCTAGAGAGGCAGTTTTGAATTTTAATTTGTTGGGTTCTATGTTGGAAGTAGGAGGTGAACCAGTTAAGGACAGTGCCATTAAGGCCAAAACGATCTTTGAGTGTATTGAGTAGGGTTGGGTGGTAAACCTTGTCAAATGCAGCGGTGAGGTCAAGAAGGATGAGTAGGTAGGTCTCACCCTTGTCCAGGGCAAGGTGTATTTCATCGTCTATGTTGAGCAGTGCAGTTTCAGTGCTGCAACCTTTGCGGAAGCCAGATTGCAGGGGGTCTAGAAGGTTGAATGTGTCAATGTGTTTGTCCAGTTGAAGTAGGGCGCACTTTTCTAGGGCTTTAGAGAGGAGGGGGAGGTTTGAGATAGGGCGGAGATTGTTAGGGTCATTGGGGTCAGCCTTGGGATTTTTGGGAATGGGAGTGATTTGTCCGAGTTGAAGGGAGGTGGGAACATTCCCTGTTGAGAGGGAGGCGTTAATGATTTTGGTCCAGTAGGGGACAATAACGTGTTTGAGATCTTGGACGAGTGTGGAAGGGAGAGGGTCTTTAGTGTGGGAGGACGGTTTGAGTTTGGATAGGATGTTGAAGACTTCCCGTTCAGAAACGGAGTGGAAATTATGCCATGAGGCGTTATTTTTAAGCAGTGTGATAGTAAGGGGGGTTCAGGAGGGGTATGTGAGGGGAGGAGGAGTGAGGGAGTCGGGGTGTTTTCAAGGGGAGTGGAGGATATGGTGAAGTATCCAGGGGATGTTGAGGGGTGAGCGAGGGTTGAGTATCAAGGAAAGCACGGTCAATTTTGGCAATGTTTTCAGTGAAAAAGTTGGCAATTTCTTCACATTTGTTAGTGGAGGCCACCGGGTTGAGGGGTGCAGGGAGGTTTGGTTTCTAATAATGTTGAACAGTTCTCTAGGTCTGTTTTTGGCACGTGAGAGTTGTAGATGAAAGAAAGATGCTTTTTCCGAAAAGATGTGTTTTTTGTAAAAGGATCTTGCAATTCTAAGGAGAGCAAGATGGGATGGGGAAGGGTGTTGTCTCCATGTTCTTTCAGCCAATCTAAGTGAGCGTCTTTCTTTATTAAGGGTAAACCATGATTTGGAGGGGGCATTTTTTAGCGTTTTACTTTTCAGAGGGGCGAGCTGGTCTAAAACCTCTGAGACAGTTTTATTAAAGTGTTCAGTGAGTTCATTTGCATTTGAAGAGGGGGGTGAGACTGAGTTGGGATTGGAGTTTAAGTTCCAGTGCGCCGGGGGATTTGCTTATGATTTCTGGTCACAATTGTAGTTTTGTTGTTTTTTATAGGGGCGGGTGGGGCTGGAGGGGAGATCGTGAACAGAATGAGATGGTGGTCAGACCAGTCGATAGGGATGATGTTGGTTAAAGATGTCAAATCAGGGTTGGAGATGATGGCGTCAAGAATAGCTCCTTTGGCGTGGGTAGGGGAGTGGCAGAGTTGCTTGAGGTCACTAATCTCAAGAAGGTTATTGAGAAGGTTGATTGTAGGATCATCAGGTTCATTCCAGTGCAGGTTAAGATCTCCTAGGAAGATATTTTTGGAGTTGGAAAGTAGCGATTTAGTTAGAAGGTCCGATAGTTCTTCGGCAAAGGGTAGGGGTTCACCAGGTGGGTGATAGATATTATGAAGTCGTATTGGGGGGGAGCTTTTCATTTTAAGTTCGGCTCCTAAGTATTCAAAGGTTGTGTAGTCAGTGTTATTGATTGGGGAGAGTTGTAGCTCTTCTTTAAAAATGATTGCTATGCTCCCCCCCTATTTTATCAGGTCTGTCTTTTCTGAGAATAGAGTAGCCAGGGGGGGCAAGAAGGTCAAGGATGGGTGTAGAGTGATCTTTGAGCCAGGTTTCAGTGAGGAAGGCGATGTCGGTATCTTCGTTAAGAATGGTTTCTGAGATTTCGGTCGCATGCCGGATGGCCGAGCGGCAGTTCATGAGCATGCAGGTAAGGGGTTTAGGGTTCGTGTTAGGGGCGGGGAGTAGTTGAATGGTGGTGAGTTGAGGGGGGGTCTGGGGGAGCTAGGATAGTCGGGGATTCTGCTAGTCCCCAAGATAACAGGAATATTGGAGTGAGGGGGGACAGATCTTAAGGTGGGGGTTTGTTAAGGTAAGCGCTGCAGAGGACAGAGAGGTCGGAGGCGGAGTAGGTATTCGAGGTTCGAAGGGGTCTGTGAGAGCAGGTGAGGAGAGGCGTTGTTAACCAATGCTTGGGGTATGGGCGTTTTCGAGGGCTGGCGCGTGGGGCAGAGGGCCAGGAGGGGCGGGCTGTGGGTTTGTCGGATTTGAACCAATTGAAATCTTTTCTGAGTAGGGTAAGTTCAGTAACCAGGGTAGAAGATTGTAGTCCAAGTTACGAAGTGTTTGATTGAGGTTGGTGAGGAGGGAAGTGGAAGTGGCTGGAATGGGGGGAGTTAGGGACGGATTGGCTAGGGTGAAAAGGTTTATAGCTTGGAGATGGCGGTTCGTCAGGAGGGGTTGATGTAGGGAGTTCAGCGTTTGAAGGGGGAGTGGGGAAGGACAGGGGAGGGGGTGGGGTGTAGGCCGGTGTTGGGAGGGAGGGATGGGCGTGATGTAAGATGGACTGGTGGGGAGTGAGGGGGAAAGGGGGAGAGGTGATGGGAGAGTGTGAGGGGCGAGAGGGGATGTGGTAACGATGTAATGGGTGGAGGTATAGTTTGTGGAGGAAGGGGCAAGGGTATGAGGGGTTATGGTCGTTATGGGACAGTTTAGAGGGGGAGGAGGGGTGCTAGGGAGGTGATAGGGTGCTGGAGGTGGGCGGTCATTAGGGGACATAGGAGTTTGGAGGAGTGTATTAGGGGAGGAGAGGGGGCTAGATCCAGGGAGGGAGGCAGAATAGGAGTTAAGGGCAGGGATGTGTCATTACAGATAGGAGTGTCTTGGGGGTGTGGAGTTTGTCTCTGAGAGGCGGAGGGGAGCTGGGAGGGGGCAGGGGAGGGAGCTGGTGTGGGGAGGGGGGAGAGGATTGCGACAGGGGAGAGTTCAAGAGAGGGATTGTCGTTAGGGAGAGGGTTAGGAGTTGGGGCGGCTGTGGGGAGCCAGGAGGGGTTTTGGGATTGTGAGGGTGTTGGGGGAGGAGTAGGTAGTGACAGCTGGTCAGACAGAGTGCTGAAGAGGAGTTCAAAAATTGTGAGGTGCTGCTCTGAGGCTTGGATCAGGATGTTTCCAGTTTTGTAGATGGAAATGGCTATTTCACCAGGGAAAAGAGAGGTTGGAGAAGTGGCAAGTTTGAAACCGTGGGGGATTTTAATTGCACTAGATACTGGGAGGTGGCGTAAAAAGGTGCTCTTCCATTTGGAGGGACGTTTGGAGTAGAAAATATAGTTAGTTTTAATGGGGGACGTGGGGCTGTGGTAGTTGTCTTCAATTAGGGTTTCAGGATGTTGGATTAGGAGTTTGTGTTTAAGATTCTTTTTGGCATTTTTTGGGAGGGTATGGAATGGTCCAAGAGTTGGGTCCATGTTTGGTGAGGGCGGGGTGTTTGACTGTTAGGGCAGGAGGAGGGCATGGTGTGTGGATGGTATTGAGGTGGGACATGATGATGCGGTTTGTCTGGGGGAGAATAGGGGAGCAGGCAAAGAGAGGGAAGGGGAGAAGTTTTGAGGAAGGAGGATTGGGTAAGAGTGCGGAAGGAGAGGGTGTGGCAAGAGGGAGGGGTTAGTTTTGGGAGTCACGGTAGCAAATCCGGGGGGGAAGCGCATTGGCGGGGTTGGAGGGGGAAATGAGAATTTTGGGCAAGGTAGGGGTGGGCGGAGGGATAATAGGATTTGGAAGGTTGTCAATAGAGAGTGGAGAAAGGCAGAGGTTGACGCCCAGGATGGTGTTTGGTGCTAAATAGGATAGGGGGCGGGCAGTGGTTTGTGGCAAGGGTTAAGAGGAGGTATGCAGGAGGGTTAAGGTACGGTTAGATTCAGAGTTCAAGTAGGCAGTAGTGTTTCTCAGTGGGTGGAGGATGGGGAATACATTGTTAAGCCGAGAGGAGTATAGAGCGAGTAGGGAGGTGGGTGGAAATGCAAGTAGTGAAAAACAACAACAGTAATAATAAACATAAGAACAGGACAGACAATTTAAGACGTATACATAGTCGAAAAACCGTTACAGGTGGGTTATAGTGCATATGTCTATGGATCAGATTAGACAGTGAAGGTGGGTTGAGTGACAGTGAGTGAAAGGGAAGAGACGATAGCTTGTAGGTTATAGAATCAATACATTCAGTTTAAGATACATGCGGATTTGATTAAAGAAACAATGAGGAGATGTAAGGAAAAGGAGAGCTCATAGGAGAAGAAGAGGAAAATGAGAGCGAAAGGGGAGGATCTCATGGGGGAGAGTTCGGAACAGGTCGGTAACGTGCATGTGGGAGGGGTTAGATGGGAGGGTGGGGGATTAATGGCTGAGAAGGATAAAGAGATACAGGAGAAAAGGTTAGGGTAAGAGCTTAATAGATACGTGGGAGAGATCTACATTGGCAGCAAAGGTATAAAATGGTATTACAGAGTCAAGGCAATCACAATAGTGTTTTAAGGGGTGAATTTGGAATTCACGCCAAGAATTGTTAGGGGTTGCCTGATGGTGGTAGAGATCCTGAGATCGATCGGAGGTTGGGGGAGGCCTTCAGAGCAGCCGGCGAGAAACCGTGCTGCTCTGCAGTGGAGGTGGAGTACGGGATCAACTCCTGCTACACCCTTGCTGTAAGCAGGGACGCCGTCCGGGATTTTAGGAGAGACTCGGCTTCACTCGGGTAGACCACCCTTGCGGCAAACAGGGATGCTCTCTGGGATCTTAGGAGAGACTCGGCTTCACCCAGATAGAGTGGTTCCAGCAGCGCCTGACTCTATATTATATCAGCCTCACACGACCTCGGGGCAATTTTTCGTCAGGAGTCAAGGTACTCAGCGGGCCCAGGTGAGGCATCAGGCTCAAAGGTTCACAGGGCAGTCTCAGATGCGTTTTCCAGCGTGCAGCGGGGGGCAACTGTTTAGACCTACCAGGTCCCAGGCGAGGATCAGGGGGGGCTTCAGTGGGCCCGGGTGGGGCATCAGGCTCAAAGGATCACGGGCCGTCCCAGATGAGTTTTCCGGCGTGTAGCGGGGAGCCACTGCTGAGACTTACCATGTCCCAGGTGAGGATCAGGAGGGCTTCAGTGGCACGATTCCGGTGTTGGCCACTAGTGAGGCTTGAAGGGGCCCAGCAGGCCCAAATTCCCGCATCGGCCTCAAGCGATCTCAGTGTGGACCGTGGGCGGGGGTCTCAGTGGGCCGTTTCAACGGGTTTCAAGAGGGCAGCGGGGAGCCGTTGCTCAGACCAACTAGGTCGGGGGGGCTTCAGTGGACCAATTTAGGCGTCAGCTTCAGGCGAGGCGGGGATTGAGGGGTCCCGGCAGGCCTCAGGTGACCTCTGGGGACTTTGGGGCAGATCGCAGGCGAGGGTCCCAGGTGGGGCATCAGATTCATTGGATCACGGGGCCAACTTCAGGTGAGTTTTCCGGCATGCTGCGGGGGGCCACTGCTTAGACCTACCAGGTTCCAGGCAAGGATCAGGGGAGCTTCAGTGGACCAGTTCTGGCGTCGGCCACTGGCTAGGCTTGATGGGGCCTAGCAGGCCCAAAATCCCGCATCAGCCTCAAGCGACCTCAGTGTGGACCGCGGGTGGGGGTTTCAATGGGCCGTAACAGCGGGTTTCACGGGCAGCAAGGGAGCCGCTGTTCGCAACAACCAGGTCCCGGGCAAGGATCGGGGGGGCTTCAGTGGCCCAAATTAAGCTTCGGCCTCAGGCGAGGCGAGGATTGAAGGGTCCCGGCAGTCCTCAGGCGACCTCATGGGACCTTAGGGCAGTTCGCTGCCTGTGCAGGTAAGAGCAGTGGAGCAGTCGAATCTCCCCACCGCGCCACTGATCTTACCTGCACGGGCCGCGGCAGGAGCCTTCTCCCTCCACGGCAACAAGTGCTCAGTCTGTCTGTCTGTGGGAGGTTTAGAAATGAAATGACCACCATAAGTGCTTACTGTGAAAAATTGCTGGTAATGTGGGAATGAAGTAAACAAGCATTTGCAATGCAATCGGTCTCTCCTTTGGGACCTTATATGTATTTAGCTATGCAGCACATTAGCCTGGGTGATGAAACATCTCCTGTTCTTTAACATGGAAGGAAAGTAAGCACCAAACTGCGTGATACGCCAGGTATGGGAACACATGGAGAGAAATATTGCCTTTCAGCGGGAAATGGTATAGTCCAAAGCTCTGTTTTTAATATAAAATCAGGCCCTTCGGTGGTCATATCACTGAAAATACAAGATTTGGAAAAAATATTATTGTCTATGGGTGCTCGTGGAAGACAATTTCTATGGACTGGAATCCAGAGAATGCTTAAGTGATTCTGGTATTTGACGACCTCTGCTGGGCGTTTTCTATCAAGAAAGTTAAATAGAGGCAGTTGTCAGAAAAATACAAAAAATAAAGTCCCTCAGCAGAAAGCAATTCTGGTATTTTACTGACCTCTACTGGTCGTTTTCTATCAAGACAGTTAAATAGAGGCAGTTGAACAGAAAAAAAAAGTCCCTAAGCAGAAGCAGACAAATCCTAGGGCTGTTCTCCAGAGCCCACAAAGTACATACACATATAAGTATATACTAAAGTATATACAAGAGGTCTTGAATGCTCGACCTAAAAAGCTATATAAGGGGGCAGGACAAAGGCATCCTGTCCCCCTAGTTGCTGAGAGGAGATCTGTAAGGCTGAAATACTATGATAGAAACAAATGTAAATTCTTTTAAAAATAATTTTGCAATTATGTGGGACACTCGTGGGATCGTGAAAAGTAAAAAAGGAGTACGTGATCTGTGAATACACTCTACTATGCACACTTGTCACTGTAGGAAGCAGTCTTACTGGAGATGGTATTTGTTTATCAGACTCTACTATTCACTCCCATTGATTTAGGAAGGGATCTCAATGGAGAGAGGACTCTCTTCCCACACCCTACTATTTATGCTATTCACCTTGGAAAGAGGAGTCAGAGGTGAGGTCAGTTTATGCTTACACTATACTACACATACCTCTCACCTGAGGGAGATGTCCTAGTAGAGAGGCTAGTCCTTCCTAAACTATACTATGGACACCTATCATCCAAGAGAGGGGTCTCAGTGGAGAGGTCAGTCTCTCCCCACACCCTAGTATGTACTTCTGTTATCCAAGAGAGGACTGAGGATAGGGGCAAATCCTTCCCCATACCCTACTATGCACAGCTATAATCTAAGAGATGGGTCTCAGTGGAGAGGCTACTCCCTCCCCACACCCTACTATGCATACCTGTCATCTGAGAGGAAGGCTTCAGTGGAGAGGCCAGTCCCTCCCCACACTCTACAATGTACATCTGTTATGTATCAACCTGGTGGGAGCTGTGAGAAGAGAGGTAAGCTCCTTCTCACACCCTAATTTGCACACCCATCATCTAAGAGACAGGTCACTGGAGAAGGGCTAGTTTCTCCCCACACTGTCCTACGTACAGCTGTCATCTGGGAAAAAGGTTTCAGTGGGAGGCCAGTCCATCTCCACACCCTACTATGCACACCTATCATCCAAGAGGGGTCTCAGTGCAGAGGCACGTCCCTCCACACAACCTACTATCCATATCTGGCATCTGAGACTGAGGTCTTAGCAGTGAGGCCAGTCCCTCCCCACACTCTACTATGTATACCCGTTTTCCAAGAAAAAGAGAGGCTATTCCCTTCCCAGACCCCAAAACACACAACCATCATCCAAGAAAGACTTCTAAGCGCGAAAGTCAGTCATTCAACATACCCTACTATGCACACACAGTGGAGGAGAAAGTCCCTCACCAAACCATACTAGACATTTCGGTTGTCCAAGAGAGGTTTCACCATAGAGGTCAGTCCCTCCCCACACCTTACTATGCACACCTATCATACCATAGAGAGTGGTCTCAGTGGAGAGGTTAGTCCCTCCTCACACCCTACTAAGCAATACCCGTCATCTGAGACTAGGCGTCTTGGCGGAGAGGCCAGTCTCTCAACACCCTACTACACACCCCAGTCACCCAAGACATGTCTCAGTAGAGAAGTCAGTACCTCCCCACACCCTACTATGCACAAAAGTTCAAAGAGAGGTCTTATTGGAGGAACAGGCACTTTCCCAAACCATCCTCAACATTTATGTGATCCAAGAGAGCGTAGACGTCAGCCCTTACCCACACCCTACTACACACAACTAACGTCTAGGAGAGGGGTGTCAGTGGAGAGGCTAGTTTCTCCCCGCACCTTACCTCGTATACCCATCATCTGAGAGAAAGTTCTCAGTAGAGAAGCCACTCCCCCCCCACACCCTACTATGCATACCAGTCATCTGAGACCAGTCTCAGCTGAGAGGCCAGTCCCTCCCCATAATCTACTATGTAAATCTGTTATCTGTCACCCTGGGGAGAGCTGTGAACAGAGAGGTAAGCCCCTTCTCACATCCTAATTTGCACACCCATCATCTGAAAGACAGGTCATACGAGTGGGGCCAGTTTCTTCCCAGATTGTACTATGCACACATTATTCAAGACAGAGATGTCAGCAGAAAGGTCATTTCCTATGCACAGCCTACTATGCATATTTGTCACCATGGGGAGAGGTATTAACAAAGAGGTCAGTTTTCCCCATTGCCTGCTACAAACAACTGTGACCCTTTTGGTATGTGTTAGTGGACAGGCCACTCCTTTCCCACACACTAGTGTGCATCTCTGTTGTTCTAGGGAGAGGTCTCAGCAGAGAGACCACTCCTTCCCGACACTCTACTGCACATCCTTGTCGTCCTGGAGATCGGTCTTAGCGGAGAGAACAATGTTCCCTACACACTACTGCATATTTCTGTCATCCTAGGGAGAGGTGTCAGTGGACAGGAAAACCCCTTCCCACACCCTAATAAGCATGGTAATTGCCCTGGGGAGAGGCCATTACCATCTCATATTTGTTATGCAATAGAGAGGTCTCAGCTGTGAGGTCAGTTCTTCCCCACATCCTACTATGAATACTGCTCAACCTGGAGAAAGATGTAATTGGGAAGGTAGCCTCTTTACACCCTAGTAGGCACACTGGTCACCTTGAGGTGAGGTATCAGTGGAGAGGCCAGTTCCTTGCAAGAGCCTACTAAACACAGTTGTTGCTCACAGAAGAGATATCAATGAAGAACCAGTCTCTCTTCACACCCTACTATGCACTCCTGACATACTATGACAAGGTCTCAATGGAAAGGCCACTCTGTTCCCATACCCTACTAGTGGGGACTATAATTCATAAGTACTGTAATGAAGGAGTGTGTAAATGTTTTCTAAAAAAGTTGTTTTATGATAATGTGAGACTCTCACAGGATTGTATAAAAGTAGGAAGGGGTAGAGAAAATGTTTCTCAAGAGGTCTTAGCAGAGAACCCTTTGTCTGTGCACACTCTACTATGCACATCTGTCATGTATGAGATATAGGTTAAATGTTTGAGCCCACGAGGGTGGGACAAATATATGAGTGAAGGCAGACTTCTCTGTGCTTACGTTCTCACAAGAGTTTTGTGGGTGTCTGTATCCCCACAAAAAAAGAGTTGTAACATGAACGAATCACTTAATGTAGGAATAGGGTGGGTCTGACAAGAGTCTTTGTGTTTATAGTGTGTAGTGTTCGGATCAGTGACACAATATCGACAACAGAAATGTCGACCTACAAAAAATCGTGACAAAAATATCGTTGTCAAAAATATCGACTTCCTATCTACATAATGGTAAGTACAAAAATATCGAAAAAAATATCGTTGTTAAAAAGATCGTTATTAAAAATATTGTTTTTTTTAAATGTTTACAAAATAATGTAAAATAAATTAAATAATACATATAATTTTTAAAAAAAGTTAGAATTATTAAAAATTTTTTAAAATTATAAGTAATAAATATAATGTAAAAATAAATTAGACATACATATATATAACATATAATATATATATTTACTTAATATTATTAAATAATTTTTTTAATAAATTATAAAATGCTAGAAACATATTAAAAATTATAACTACATATATATATATATATATATATATATATATATATATATATATCAAACACAAACGCACTCCTTCTGGACTGCATGGGACCCGTGGAGAGTGGCGCGCACGCCGGCGGAGCACACCGGCTATTACAATCCTTACGTAGATACCGCTAATCCGCGCGCTCTCAGTAAAGGAAGACTCTGTGACCATAAGTATCCACTGCTGTGTTTATTCACAATGCGTTTCGCTTTCCCTGAAAGCTTGATCACGTGATCAAGCTTTCAGGGAAAGCGAAACGCGTTGTGAATAAACACAGCAGTGGATATTTACGGTCACAGAGTCTTCCTTTACTGAGAGCGCGCAGATTCGCGGTATCTACGTAAGGATATATATATATATATATATATATATACATACACCTGTAAAATAAAAATAATAATAAAATATATATATAATAAATTAAAATATTAAAATATTTTAATTTTTTTAAAACCACATTTTACACTACATTAACTGCAACAGTAGAGAAAATGTTGGATAGCGAAGGGGATAAAATTACTATTCCCACTCCAGCGAGTGTAACAGTAGGGAAAGTGTTGGCTAGCGAAGGAGTAAAAATTACTATTCCCACTCCAGGGAGTGCAAGAGTAGAGAAAGTGTTGGATAGTGGAGGGGAATAATTTCCTATTCCCACTCCAGCAAGTACAACAGTAGGGAAAGTGTTGGATAGCGGAGGGGAATAATTTACTATACCCACTCCAGGGAGTGCAACAGTAGGGAAAGTGTTGGATAGCGGAGGGGATAACATTACTATTCCCACTCAAGCGAGTGCAACAGTAGGTAAAGTGTTGGATAGCAAAGGGGAATAATTTACTATTTCCACTCCAGCAAGTGCAACAGTAGGGAAAGTTTTGGATAGCGGAGGGGAATAAATTACTATTCCCACTCCAGGGAGTGCAACTGTAGGGAAAGTGTTGGATAGTGTAAGGGTAAAAATTGCTATTCCCACTCCAGGGTGTGCAACAGTAGGGAAAGTGTTGGATAGGGGAGGAGAATAATTTACTATTCCCACTCCAGCAATTGTAACAGTAGGGAAAATGCTGGATAGCATAGGGAATAAAATTTACTATTCCCACTCCAGCGAGTGCAACAGTAGGGAAAGTGTTGGATATCAGAGGGGATAAAATTACTATTCCCACTCCAGGGAGTGCAACAGTAGGGAAAGTGTTGGCTAGCGGAGGGGTAAAAATTACTATTCCCACTCCAGCAAGTGCAACAGTAGGGAAAGTGTTGGATAGAGGAGGGGAATAATTTACTATTCCCACTCCAGCAAGTGCAACAGTAGGGAAAATGTTGGATAGCGGAGGGGAATAATTTACTATTCCCACTCCAGCAAATTAATTAGCATTAATTAAAAAACAATTAGTTAATTAAAAATAATTTACCTCCCACCATATTCCCCTATAAATAACACCACCAATGTCGTAAAGCATGACACAATTAACATAATTAATTAACAATTAATTACTCAATTAATAACAATTAACAAGCAAATTAAAAACAATTATTAATACATTAATTCACACAACACTATAAAACAACATTAAATAACAAAAAATATTAATTAATTACAATTAAATTACTTCCCACCCTACTCCCCAATAAACCCACAACCCGCTCCTAAAAAAATGACACAATTAACATAATTAACAATTAATTATTAATAATTAACAACCAATTAATGACTACATATAAAATATTAATTAATAACAAATATTAATTAATTATAATTAAATTACTTCCCACCCGATTCCCCTATAAACCCACAACCCGGTACGGAAATAAAATGCAAAATGTAATTAAAAAACAATTAATAACTTCTAAACATTATTAATAAATGTATTATAATTAAATTACTTCCCACCCTATTCCCCTATAAACCCACAACCTGCTACGGAACTAAAACGCAAAATTTACTTAAAACAAAATTACTTCTAAAAATTTAACACATATATTAAAAAACAAATGCAATACTTACACAAAAAAATAGAACACATACATTTCAAATATACTCTAAAATACATAACAGTAACTAAAACAACAATATTTTAACAACAATATTTTTGCAAACGATATTAATGACTTCGATATTTTTAAAAACGATATTACTTACCATAAACTCGATATTCTTGACAACGATATTCTGACAGATGATATTTTTGTATTACGATATTTTGCACTCAATATTAGTGCAAGTCGACATTTACAACTCGATATTATGTCTGTTTACCGTAGTGTTCAGTTACACATAGAACTGGATGCATTTCTTTATGTTCTTAAGAAAGATCCTGTTACCTTTGGCAGTTAAGTGTACTCCATCTCGCCTATAAACACCTGCATATCAAAATGGATATTGCTATAAGAAATAATACCCATTCCATGGTCACAATAAATGCAGAACTTGGTTTATTAATATGCTTCCGGGACGTCTCAAACTTAGGACAAAACAACTTCGACCATTGTGATTTATGCCTTTGACTTATATTAGAATATGTAAAGGCTGTGTGAGGAAAGAGACATCAATTGTGAAAATGTCTCTTTCATTTGGATTTCAAGAGAAACACCTGTAATTGTGCCTAGGTCATTGCTACCACAGTTTACTTTCATCAGGTCTAGGTGCTCACAATCCAAAATGCTTTTAACCATTAGTAACAATTAATACTACTTCATACCTCTGTGGCCAATCCAAGTAATGTCCAAGTTTGAAATTCCAAGACTTTTGTCAATACCATAATAATGGCATATTCTCTAGCCCAGTGGATGAAGCTGTGTCTCAAAATCCATAGGCAAATCATGATGCATTATGGAGCTGTGAGTCACAAGAAGAGTGCTCAGCAGAATGAGTAAGCTTCAGAAGGAATATGGACTTAGATAAGGATAAAAAGTGAGAGGAACTCAAAAGTACACACATATTTGGTAATTTTGTTGACTGTTAGAAAAGTAGCTTGTGACCAAATGTTAATTGTATGGACCACAATTACTGGTTAAACAGTGCGAGCTTTTCTATTGGGTGATTTTAATATTTAGTGCGATCCAGCGAAAGTCGTTTATAAGCTTCTGTGGGTGAAGCTTGCTGTGTGGCTTTGTATGATTTCATGAGAGTCACATAGAAATTGAACAGGAGGCCATTTTAGGATCTTGGGAGAGTCTTGTGAACTATTGTACAGGGACAGAAGAAAGTATGCAGTAGAACAGTACAAGTGTCATTAACTGGTTAAAATAACCATAAAGCAAAACAGATAAACTACAGGTTAGCTATGATAATACTTTTTTTTAAAAACTTATAAAGACAATTAAAGAGGATGGTGGCACTTATAGTACATGTCCTGTGAAGCAGATACATTTTTTGTGTGAAGAATGCAAGAGAGAGGTTATATTAGGGTCAACCAATAATTGACATTCCCTCTACAATTTTCAAAAAAAGCTACAATGTGATTGGCTGCAAAGCTTGAAGGTTCAGATACTCATATCTGTTGCATAACCTCATAACCCCAAGATTGCCCTTGGTTGTTTGGAGGTGAAGCAAGTGTATTCTCTTTGACTTGTGCTGAGCAGAGGTAATTTGATTTTTGTGTACAGGATTGGTGTATTCAGCTACCTTCAACATACAGCTTAATTTGCAAGTAATGAAAAATGTAGCATAATTAAAGCATGATGTCTGTGACTAAATAGTTAAATAACATAATATATTTAGAAACCAGTTTCAATATATTTGTTTATCATGAGAGTGCTCATAATTTGGATGTTTAAAATGTGATTGCCACAAGGAATGATTTAGATCTTGGTGGGATTACCGTCGTCCTGCCTCAGCAGTGGTCTCAAGTACTCCGTTGAGGTCCTATTTGATGTTGCAGCTATAGACAGAAGACCGCCATGGTGATGGTCTTCTGGGCTGGCTAACAGAACTACGATTTAGATGTTCCCATTGTGCTGGTGGTTGAGTCCTGATGGTGGAGTCCTGATAGAGTGAGGTTCAAGTCGGTGTGGAGACTGCTAAGTACAACTTATTTATACTTCAATATACAAATGTAGGCAATGTGTTATGTCCCTATCTGTTATGTATTGCATGCCACTAACACAACATATACACACTATTGTATGTACACCCACAGGCACCACTAGCACAACACCCCCAAGCACGACAACAAGTATTTTTTCAAATGTCAATACAGACATGTTCAATTTACTTTGATTAGTAGGAAAATGAACATTACTGCATTACACAGAAAAAAAATACATGTAAGAGTAATGCATCAATACATGAGGCTACAGCAAATGGCAGCACACGATACATAGGGCAACAGTACAAGTACCTAACCACAGATCTCGGTGACAATAGAGTCATTTGGCGTCATTGTTGTGTCAGGGCAGCAAAGGAGGAACCTGGCTGATGGGGTAGAAGACCAGCAAAGAAAAGGAAAACAGGAAAAAAAGGCATGTTTTTATCTCATTTCCTTCGATTCCACAGACTCAAAGTTGGAGGGTTTCCTGTCACAGTTGTTATGGCGGAAAGGCACATTGTAATCAGCTCGGTGGGACTCTTGGCTGGAGTCCCACCACCAGCCTCTTCTAGCTGTGGCACCATCAACACAGGAGAATATTCCTGGCTGGGGTGGTGCGAATATAGAGGTCTTTCCTCTATGGACCTGCTAACATCTAAATCGGGTGAGCGGACAGCAAAGTCGGTGGACGAGAAGACTGCCAAAAAAGCGACAGTGGGACAAGTCCCACCAAGATCTAAATCAGGCCCAAAGTCTATTATTGAAAAATGTTGACCAAACGATAAAATATGAATTTTTAAAATGTTATAGTAATATTGTTGTTCTGGTGGGAATTGCACTTTTATCTTTGTCTGCATTTATTTTACTGTGTTAGTTGCTGTTAAAATTTCACAATTTTTATAAAACAGTCCATACATAAATTAAGATTGCTTGCTATTGAATCTTAGCTTTTTCTATCTTTGATATACTGTTGAGTGCAAAGTATTTACCCTGTGTAGAGTACTAAGATAAGGAGCTAATGAATGAAAATGTACTTTAGAGATTTTATACCCTGTTATAATTTGAAAAACAGGGCATAGTGAATCTGTTATACCATCTACATAGGGCCTTTACTTTGCAGTGATATGTTAGCGTAGGGGCTGTTTTTTGCAAAACCCATTACTAACCCAGTTTACTGAAAGAATGCTGCCTGTAGAGAGTTTTCTTTCTCACTAACGGGTTTTACACCCATATATGACTGTTTTCACACTAAAGAGTCTGCTCTAACTTAATAGAATCATAGATGTAGCTCAGTCAGAGAAAAGATTCTTGCACAGGAATGAGTTCCTTACTACACTGTTAAGCATTCAAGTTTCACATTATGCAGAGATATTTTATAGACAGTACAAGTCATTAAACTGAAACATTCATATTGTATAAAATTGAATGAGGTAGATTCAAGGTTTTATCAAATTCCACTCTATTTAAACTGCTCCCTGTTAAAATGCGTTCTGTTCAGAGCTATCACTAGAGAGGGTTATAGTCCTAAATCCAATCATACATGTGGTTCACTCAGAAAAGGTGTTTGAAGAGAGATGTGTTTATACATTTTATAACAGGAGATGTAGGGTTTCTCTTATGGTTTCTACACAGATCTTTTACCCTTTTCAGGTGTCACTAGAGACATTACTGTTTGAAAAGTGAATAAAACGGCATGTTTACTGTGAGAAAAGTTTCTCTAGAGCAATAGGTTTATTACTAAAGCCTTTCACACCCTGTCTTAAACTGGAAAAAAGGACTCAGTAGACAGGCCATTTTAGCATTAAAAAGAAGCATTTACTCTGTATATACATATAAAAAAATTACTATCTTTCATAAAATCTGCCCTACAGAATCTGCATCTTGCTCAAAAGTGAATATACAAGGCCTAGTGTTTTAATGGAGCTTTTTCCACATATCTATTATCCTCTTTATAAGTGTCAGTAGACAGATAGCTGTTTGTAAAGTGAACCAAACAACCTCTTCAATCTGATAAAAGGTCTTTAGAGATAGATGGCTTCATTAGTAAAGCTCTTGATACCCACTGGTCAGTGATCAGCTCTTCCCCCACAAGCTCCGCTCGTCAGCGCTCTGCCCACGGTCCCCACAGGCAGAGTTCGAGTCCTCCCCCTGCTGGGACCCACTTTTTCATCTTCTTATTTTATTTTTATTTTTATTAGCTCCTCTCCTTCTTGGCTCCTTGGCTGAGTGTTGCCTGCTACCCGTAATGCTACCACTGTGTTTCCTTTTTCCCGCCGTAACCCGCCCCGCTCCCGCCTCCCAGCCACACGCCCCTCCCCTACTTAAATGCCGACCGCTGCGCGGTTGCGCCGCTGGCGCACCAAAGGCGCGCCTAAGGCAAGCCCGTCTGCGCCCGTCCGCGCCTGGACCGCACCCAGCGCCAGACTCCCTGGCCCCCGCGAGCACCACAACACCCAACGCCGCTACGACGCCAACACCCTCCACGCACTCAACGCCGGCCGATCCTCCACCTGCTTCCAGGCCACCCCGAAGCTCACCCACGGACCCTTCACCTGCTGAAACTGCAGCTACACCTGCCAGCGCACACCTGCACGTCCTGCCCACCCCACCAAAGCAGACCACAACCATCTCAGATGCATACTGCTCAACACCCGCTCAGTCCACAAGCACGCCGTCGAACTCTGGGACCTGCTCGATTCATCCTCCCCGGACGTCGCCTTCCTGACGGAGACCTGGATGAACGCCTCCTCGGCACCCGACATAGCCATAGCCATCCCGGAAGGCTACAAGATCACCCGCAGGGACCGAAACAACAAACCAGGAGGAGGAATCGCCATCGTCCACAGGAACACCATCAGAATCTCGACCAACACCGAAGACTCCCTCAGCATGGCCGAACACCTACACTTCCAGAACCACGTCAATCACAACACCACCCTCAGAGGAACCCTCATCTACAGACCCCCAGGACCCCGACCGCAGTTCAGCGACTCCATCACCAACCTCATCAGCACGCACGCCCTCGCCTCCACAGACTACATTCTCCTCGGAGACCTGAACTTTCACCTCGAGAACACAAACGACAGCAACTCCACAACCTTGATCGACAACCTCGCCATCCTCGGACTCAAACAGCTCGTCACGACACCCACCCACTCCGTCAGACACACCCTCGACCCCATCTTCTCTGCCAGCAACCACGTCACCTTCAGCCACACCACCGAACTCCACTGGACCGACCACCACTGCATCCACTTCTCCTTCGAGAAACACACCGCGCACAACCAAACACAACGAATCCCACACCACAGCTGGAACAAAGTCATCGAAGACCAGCTTATCACCACCCTCGCCCGAGGCCCTCCATCCGAGCCCTCAGACACCAACGCAGAGGCCCACAACTTCAGACAATGGATTGATGACTGCGCCAACACCCTCACCCCAATCAGGAAATCCTCAAACAGGTGCACCGACACGAGAGCCATCTGGTTCAACGCCGACCTCCAGACTTCCAAGCAAACTTGCCGAAGACTCGAGAAGGAGTGGCGCCACGACCAGACACCAGACAACCACGCAGCCCTCAAGAACTCCAGACGCAAGCACCACCAACTCATCCGATCCACCAAAAGGATCTCCTTAAAGGAGCGCATCGACAACAACGCACACAACAGCAAAGAGCTATTCAACATCGTGAAAGAACTCGCCACCCCCAGCTCCAATGACATCCTGCCGTCGCAAGAACTCTGCGACTCCCTGGCCACCTTCTTCCACCGCAAGATCGCAGACATCCACGACAGCTTCAACACCCAGACACCGACGACAGACGCCGATACCCCCGACTCAAAGCCCACCAAACACACCGACCTCCTGCTCTCCTGGAATAATGTCAACGACGAAGACACCATCAAAATCATGAACACCATCCACTCCGGCTCACCTTCAGACCCCTGCCCCCATCACATCTTCAACAAGGCAAGCTCCATCATCGCACCCTAACTCCGGAAGATCATCAACAGCTCCTTCAAGACTGCTACCTTCCCGTAGAGCTGGAAACACTCTGAGATCAACGCCCTACTCAAGAAACCCAAGGCGGATCCAAAGGACCTCAAGAACTTTCGACCCATCTCCCTGCTCCCATTCCCGGCAAAAGTCATTGAGAAGATCGCCAACAGACAACTGACCCACTTCCTTGAGGAGAACAACATCCTGGACTCCTCCCACTCCGGCTTCCGAAGCAATCACAGCACCGAAACCGCCCTCATCGCCGCCACCGACGACATAAGGGCCCTGCTTGACAATGGCGAAACCGCGGCCCTCATCCTCCTGGACCTCTCAGCCGCCTTCGACACCGTCGACCACCACACCCTACGCACACGCCTCCACATCGCAGGGATCCATGACAAAACCCTGAACTGGATCACCTCCTTCCTCACCGGCAGAACCCAGAGAGTCCGCCTCCCCCCATTCCGATCCGAAGCCACCACGATCACCTGCGGCGTACCGCAAGGATCATCCCTCAGCCCGACCCTTTTCAACATCTACATGGCACCTCTCGCCAACATCGTCCGAGCGCACCACCTCAACATCATCTCGTATGCCAACGACACCCAGCTGATCCTCTCCCTCACCAAGGACCCGACCACTGCCAAATCCAACCTCCACGAGGGAATGAAGGCCGTCGCAGAGTGGATGAAGACCAGCCGCCTGAAACTGAACTCGGACAAGATGGAGGTCCTCATCCTCGGCTCCACCCCCTCCGCATGGGACAACTCCTGGTGGCCGGCCACGCTGGGAACGGCCCCGACACCCACCAACCAAGCTCGCAACCTGGGGTTCATCCTGGACTCAACGCTCTCTATGACCCAGCAAGTCAACGCGGTCTCCTCCTCCTGCTTCAACACCCTCCGCATGCTCCGCAAGATCTACAGATGGATCCCCACCGAAACCAGAAGGACAGTCACCCAAGCCCTCGTCAGCAGCAGGCTGGACTACGGCAACGCCCTCTACGCAGGAACCATGGCCAAGCTCCAGAAAAGACTTCAACGCATACAAAACGCCTCCGCACGCCTCATCCTTGGAATCCGTTGCCACAGCCACATCACCGCCCACCTGAGAGACCTGCACTGGCTCCCGGTCAACAAGAGGATCACCTTCAAGCTCCTCACCCACTCTCACAAAGCACTCCACAACGCTGGTGATGTTTATAGGGGAATATAGTGGGAGGTAAATTATTTTTGAAAAATTAATTATTTGTTAATTAATGTTAATTATTTTGCAGGAGTGGGAATACTAAATTATTCCCCTCCGCTATCCAACACTTGCCCTACTGTTACACTTAGTGGAGTGGGAAAAGTAAATTTTTCCCACCCGCTATCCAACACTTTCCCTACCGTTGCACTTGGTGGAGTGGGAATAGTAAATTATTCCCACCCGCTATCCAACATTTTTCCTACTGTTGCACTCGCTGGAGTGGGAATAGTCATTTTTACCCACCCGCTATCCAACACTTTCCCTACTGTTGCACTCACTGGAGTGGGAATAGTAATTTTTACATACCCGCTATCCAACACTTTCCCTACTGTTGCACTCTTTGGAGTGGGATTAGTAATTTTTACATACCCACTATCCAACACTTTCCATACTGTTGCACTCACTGGAGTGGGAATAGTAATTTTTACATACCCGCTATCCAACACTTTCCCTACTGTTGCACTCTTTGGAGTGGGAATAGTAATTTTTACATACCCGCTATCCAACACTTTCCCTACTGTTGCACTCGCTGGAGTGGGAATAGTAATTTTTATCTACCTGCTATCCAACACTTTCCCTACTGTTGCACTCTTTGGAGTGGGAATAGTAATTTTTACCCACCCGCTATCCAAAACTTTCCCTACTGTTGCACTCACTGGAGTGGGAATAGTAAATTATTCCCCTCCGCTATCCAACACTTTCCCTACTGTTGCATTTGCTGTAGTGGGAATAGTAAATTATTCCCCTATGCTATCCAACACTTTCCCTACTGTTGCACTTTCTGTAGAGGGAAGAGTAATTTTATACCCTAAGCTATCCAACATTTCCCTACTTTTATAGTTAATGTAGTGTAAAATATTTTTTTACAAATAAATATTAATTTTAATATTTTAATTTATTATATATATATTTAATTTTTATATTTCTATTACAGGTTTATGTATGTATATATGTATTTATAACTTTTCTTATGTTTCTAACATTTCATAATTAAATAAAATAATTATGTATTAATATTATTAAGATAAAAAAATATATGTATGTTTAATTCTTTTTATATTACATTTATCAGTTTTTAACATTTTTAAATAATTCTAACTATGGGGCCTATTACGATAGCGGTCGGAAAACCTCCCCGACCGCCATGGTAGCGGGAAAAGACCGCCCGCATGGACCGCGACATCACCGCCGGTCGAATTACGAAGACCCACACTCGAAATACGACCGCGGCGGTCTGATCGCGGGCCTTAACATTGCGGCGGTTGTTGCTGCCCGCAGCACCGCCGCGTTGCCGAAAGGAGCATGTCCTGCATTTCCCTGCACTGCGTGGCAGGCACTGCACAGTGCCTGCCACCTAGTACAGGGAAATGTAGGGGGGGACCATGGGTACCCCCCATTGCACCCCCCCAACACATTGGGGGCCCGCAACGGGCCCCTGGAAGACAATCTCTGCATGCCTTTCCATGGCAGTTTGACTGCTGAGGAAAGGCTGGCTACCGCCGGCATCATAATCCTGCCGGCGGAGCCTGCTCTGCACCGCCACCATTATCCTGGTCCTGCTCTGTCCGCCAGGCAGGAGTGAGGATGGCAACCGGCAGAAAAGCAGCGGTCGGAATTTCCCACCGCCGCGGTCACCACCACCATCCTAATTTGACCGGCGGTTTTCTTGGTTGCGATCACGGGCGAATGTCCACCGCCGGTCCGGCGGGCACCATCGCCGGCCCGGTGGTGGACATCCGACCGCCATCGTAATAGACCCCTATGTTTTTATTAATTATATTTATTATTTTTATATTATTTTTAAGACATTTAAAAAAAAAAACGATATTTTAAACAACAATATTTTAAACAACGATATTTTGGTTTCGATATTTTTGTACTTACCATTGTAGAGATAGGCTGTCGATATTCTGTCCATCGATATTGTAGACTCGATTTTCCTGTACCTCGATATTCTGTCCGTCGATATTCTGTCAGTGATCCCAGGAGAGATGGCGTGCTGTTATAAAACTGAACCATTCACTCTGTACAGACTTCTATAAGAAGGAGTTATTCTTTCACAAAACTCTATCACATTCAAATGGTACACTGCTAAAATGTAGTACCACAGGGTCTAGTGCCTCTATAAAACTTTGAATATTAACTTTTTAGCCTGCTCATAGGTATTAGTAGAGACATTGCTGTCTTTAACTATTCATGCACTATCTTCTCTTATGGATAAAAGGTTTTTATAGGGCTGCATTAGTCACTAAAACCTCTTACACTCAGCTTTTACCCTGTACAAAGGTATTTCACTCAGAAAAACATTTGTACAAATGGATGACATTCTAAGTAAAGCCTTTCACACCCAGGCTTGAAATTGAAGAACGGTCTCAACAGAGAGGGTACATTGTCATAAAAAGAGTATTTATGATGTATAAAGTTAAAGGAAAGGGAAATATTCTCTTGAATCTATACAATCTAGGTCTACCGTGTCTTACTAACTCTACACAAACCCTTCTGTCTGTTTAGCAAAAAGGCTGTTCTTAGTAGACTGAACCATGCTAGAAATTGATTTTTTTAACATAACTCTGAAATATAGAAAAGAATATCATGTGTTTTGTTTTCTGTGTAGGACTTGCAGTCAATTAAAGATGCCAACTAAACAGTAGAAAAAAAAAGGAAAAACAAAGCTACTACAAAACAAGGCTCCAAACATGGAACCCAGACACGGGAAGAAAAACATGGTAAAAAAAGATTGAAATCAAGTAGGAGCACACAGTCTTTGATTAAAAAAAGTATCATGTAAACTTTCTTCTGCAGGTGTTAGTAGTAATGAAGATGTGTTAACATCTAAGAAAAGTATTCCATTGTTTTTCAAAGAAACATTATACCAGAAAATAACAGACCAACCAGACAGATTTAAAAAGAAAAAATTCAAAGAACTTCATCAGAAGTTCTTCCATAGAAGAGTAGTGTCAAATATTCTCAGAAGCATTAAGATAGTGAACAGTTGAGTGTTTAGTAGACAAAGCATTTGTATTAAAGAGAAAGCTATTTATTCTCATTTTGAAGAGAATGAAATGGTAAAAAAAACTGGTTAATTCCCTGAAAAAAATGTTTTCAAAAGGTTCAAGTTAATAAAATAAACATTTGCAGTATTTTCCAGGGAGAGTGTAAACACGCTTCCAGTAGCGAAGCATTTTTAATGAAAATAGCTATTTACAGAAAAATGAGTTATGTTTGCAATTGGCAAAGATGCTCATGCATATAAAATCAATGAAGGTACACCAATTGAAAAAGAAACAATTGTGCCTAGAATTGTAGAAGAAGACCTAACTAGTGACGTGTTAGGTGAACATACCAGACAACCAGTTCATGAGTGAAACTAGGCAACATAAGACAACAGTCTATTGACAAAGTTAGACTCTTCTTAATCTAATACAGCAGAGGAAGTGTGAATCAAAAAATGAAACTACTGCCATGCCTTGATCATTCTTGAGTTAGGAGATGGACAAATCTTCAATGACATTCATTGGCTTGCTTATCACCATAGAATTGTGACCATACTTTCCATCACATACGGATGCTGTCTGTGCACCACACTAAAATGCATAATCTAGTAAGAAGATTGTATTTTGTGAAAAGTCCAGCTTTTGAGCTTCAAAAACAAAATATGTTATTAAGAGGTCGTCATTCTGAAGTCTGTTCAGTTATAGATATTCAGATGACATACTTTGGGCCTGAAAGGCCAACTGAAGAGATTTAAATGGTTATGCACATCAACACTGAAACTTGTAATACAAGCACAGTTTTAGAAAATTTTAAAAAGGAAATTGATGCATTTGAAACAAGTGCAGAAATTCCTAACAAAGACTGTTGTAGGCAAACACACCACAAATAAAAAAAATATATATTTGTGAAAAAACATTAAAGAGTGATCTAGTATAGTGGTTTAAACTGTTTCTTTACTTAATAGCTGAAGATTGGTTTGATTTGTGCATGAGCCAGACAACAAACTGACCAATAAAAAAATGCCTGCTAGAGTTGTTCATGATAAACTGGACATTTTTCCAGTTCCTCCCCAGCTTCAAATCCTTAACATGCATGACTGTATTCTCATGCAGACATTGCATCCCTTTCAAACAGTTGTTAGAATGGAGACCAAAAATAAACAAGAAACTACTTCCTTTTGAATTATTAAAAGATCTAAATGGTAAAGTTGTGTATTTGCCTTTCAAATAAACAAGAAAATACTTCTTTTTGAATTATTAAAAGATCTAAATTGTAAAGTTGTGTATTTGCCTTTGAACATGAAGGAGAATATTTAAAGTCTATGTGTAGATCGAGAAGAAGAATCACTGGTGGTTCAAGTAACTGAATTGCCTACAAAAAATGAAAACATTTGGAAAGAACCTGTATGCATTGATAGAGTTAAGAAAGCTTTGCAATATCAAACTTGAAAATGTGTTTTACAAAGATGTTGATGTAGAGGGATGTTACTTGTGTCAGAACACAAAGTTCAAGCTCAACTGCTTCTGTTCAGTATGAAAAAGTTGACTTAGGTAAAGCAGAAGAAATATATGAACATAATATCATACATCCTCTACACTCAAGAAAAATGATGGGTGATGATTTATAATTGAAACAAATTGCTATGTGGCTTGCATTTAGTTTCATTTTATTTCTCGTGTTAACTAGGCCTCAATTTCTAATGGTGCTTGGTACATGTTTCTCTATTATAAGATTGGCCCTTGCACACATTGCCTGATAGGCATTTTCATCCAGTAGTCTTAACAGTTAATTCAAGGGTCACACAAAATCTGAAAATGAGGCATTGTTTTATTTTCTGTGCTCACAAATAGAAAACGTTTCTGTTTCAGTCTAGTTAAAATGCTGTCCTACACCTTTAACACAGTTTGATTAGCTTGCTGTTTTAATATTTTAACTGGTTCCATGCTGAAGTCGGTGAGAGGGGCACTTCTGCCAGAGTCAACATGGAACTCTGCTGAGATGCAGACTCGCTGTCCCTGACCTTCATTCATCCTGAGAAGGAAGATAGTTGTTCCCTCGGAGGTGCATCTGTGGACTCTATGATCCTGGTGTCCTGACACACACTACCAAGATATGGGGTTAGGTCATTCTGTCAGAACATGCGGATGGATACTCCTGATATGCTCTCTTTCGCATAGAGGCGAACAATAGATAGGAGTAACATTAGCAATGTTATTGTTAGACCTGGCATTCTTGGCGTGGTTTCCCCTGACTTTTTTTTCTGCCTTCTGATCTCCTGATTTGCTGACTTAATTTTTGCTTTTTTCATTACTGCAAGGCCCATCTCTCCCATTGGTTAACATTGGGATTAGCTGAGGAGAGCCCGATGAGCCATTCACATCTTGATGGGCCATCACCTGGCTGACGGGTCATCCTTAGGATCTGACACTTGCACCTGATTTGGGCTGTTCTTGTCCCTACACAAAGAGCTGCATACCCCTTGTGGTGAGTCTGGAGCCAGGGCAGGAAGGGAAAGAACCCTGTTCACTTCAAAGGCCTCTCTTTGAAGTCTCCCCTACTATAAAAAGGCACAACAGGGTATAAGTACTGGACCTCTGATATCACCAACTCATTACACTTCTGGACTTCAGGACACTCTGCCAAGAAGAAAGAATGTTGTGCTGCTGGAAGACTATCACTCTGCTGGACTCCTGCTCTGCTGTGCTTGTTCTGCTTCCTGCTGCCCTCCTTGCCTGGTTGTTAGATGGACTGGGCCTACATCTCTACATCCCCAGAACCAAGTGACTGCAAGGACTTGCTGGCTAGCCTCCTGTTCTGAAGTCTCAGGCACATCAAATACTTCATTCAACCCTACTACAGTCTCTTGACCCTGCCAACTGTGAGTGCTAACCTGCCAAGTGGTGCCAATCCAGTCCTAGGCTCTTGGCAGTGGGTTTTCTGGCTGTCTCTGCTAAAATCTACACATCATCAACTTTGCTCCTGTCGGAACTGACGCATTCCTTTCTACACCAATGTATTGCCGCTTTGAGGACATCACAGCCCTGGCAGCGCGGCTTGACGATAACGCATCGCCTTCCTTACAAGGGGTTCGACGACTTCTCCCAACTGTGCAACTCAGAACTGACCCATCGGCTACAATCCTAAGGATCTGCACTGATGCATTGCCTCCGACTGCTCCTCGCATCTTGCTCCTTGCCGTTGTTGCTTGCTCCATGAAGGTACTGCTTCCAGCAGGCCCTGCGTGGGTCCTGTATCCGACCCGCACTCCATCGCGGTCGGCCTGACTTTTTAGTTATGACCTGGTCCCAAGTGACCAGATAGCCTTGGTTAGTGCTTTATTTTTCTATGCATGCACTATATTTCAAGATCTTCTTTAAAAATTCATATCTCCAGTTCTACTTAATGGACTTTTGTCATTTTGGTCTTGTTTTTTCATTAAATTAAATTCTATTTTTCTAGCATGGTGTGGATTATTCTCGTGTGGTGTTTTCACTGTTTTACTGTAATAAGTGCTACACAAGTTCTTTACACATTGGCTCTTAAGTGAAGTCTGCCTGCTCTTTGCCAAGCTACCAGCGGGTAAAAACAGGTTAACTTAGGGTATGTTTATGACTTACCCTGACTAGGATTGCAGTCCCTACTTGGACAGATACACACCTCCGCCAACTAGAGCCAAACAGTTCAACATGTACTGTTTATATAAGAAGACTCCATCTCTGTATTATGAAGTTTTGTTGTACACATTCCTACTAGATTAGGAATTGTATAACAAAACAAAAAGGAGAACCAGTAAGTGTGTGGGAAAAGAGCCTGGAAGTATGGTGTTTTCCAAATGTGTTCCCTACGGGAGAAGGTGGTCATTATGATGAATGTCCAGTACAGATTTCTGCATCACTGTATATACCAACTGGATTATATTCTGAAGATCCTTGGTTTAGGCAAAACATTTCATACATTGTCCACCTTTTATTTGAAAGTGATCTGTCAGTGCTATCTTATGCTGTGGGCCATGTTATAAGAACAGGGAAATGTTTTAATGCTATAACTGCAAGAGATTGTGTGGAAATGTACATGGTAAAAATGAGCTACTAGAGTGTAGTCTAATGAATATTATGTCTTGCCAATGTGGTACTAATGAATATTGGTTCTGTCGGTATGGTGAGCTAAAGTGCATGTTACGAAATCAAGGTGGACCAACCTAGTTTGTCACCTTGAGCTGTGCAGAGTATGTTTGGGATAATCTTTATGTTTCTCAGACAAGCTAATGCAAACATTGCAGGGATTATTTTCAAGACTCCTGGGGAATTGTGTTCCATTGATCCTGCAAATGTTTGTAGATACTTCAAGCACAGATTTAAAGCTATGCTCCATTGTATCTGTAACAAAAAGAACCCACCACTAGGTGGATACACATATGCTATTGAGGGTTAAAGGTGCGCCAAGGTTTGGTCAAGATACTAACGTATGTAACTTGTGACATTCCAAAACAGTCTCAGAACAGAACTCTTAGGCAACAAGTCTTGCAATTTTTGTCCCATAAATGTGACAAAAATTGTTGACTGAGATACAGAGCAAATGGGAAATACTACACTTGATTTGAATTTCCTAGGCCTATAACGTCCAAAGAAAGAGTGAGCAATTTGTCTGCAGTCAAACACACTGTTACTGGAAAATCATCAAAAACACATACAACCTAAAAAGAAGTGAGGCTTCAAAACTTATCAAATGATTACAATTCAGTAATCCTGTCCATGTGGAATGCCAACAAGGATATTCAGTTTGCAGCAGACAATTTTGTTGCTGTAGCTCATTGCGTCACTACATATATAACAAAGTCAGAAAAGGCAGAATTAAAGAATGAATGGGAAGAGATAGCAGCAAAGAACTATTTAAGTAAAAAGATTTACGTTTTCAGTTTAAAGATGCTCTGTCACAGACAAATTGGATCTTATGAAGCTTGTGACATGATCAGTTGTTCTAGCTTATCTGAGACATCCAAATCAATATTTGGGGTCAGTTAAGGCCTGGCATCAACAAACAAATGTGTGCTGAAAAGGTTTCCTGAGATTGAGCATCTTGCTCAGTTTGATCCAGAAAGCACTGAGCTTCTTAACACAAATATGATGGAAACATATTATCCTAATCAGAGTCTATAAAGAACACCTCTGTTTCTGTGATGTACTGCAATACTATACATACAGAAATAACAGATGGGAATATTGAACAAGTAAAATTTAGGGATGACTGATTGTAATGGATGTTTAGTGAGACATTCAAAACCAAGTCTCATTAATCATTGTAAACTGAGCTGTCAAACAGGTGAGAAAAGAGAATTATTATATCTGACTCTGACAGTGTTGTTCCATTGTGCGTGGCATTGACTGCCACCATAGTAGTTCCATCTATCCTCGTAGTTGAGCGAGTTATTGCAGCAACTGTTGCCTTGGTGGCTTCATCCACCATGGAATTCCCTTCAACGTGAATGCCAACACCTCGATTACTCAATGTATGAATAACATGAGCTTGTGGCAGGCCTTCTTTCAGCTTTGCCACCTGTTCCCAAAGCATCTTGTACTTAACTGTGCAACCTTTAGAATCTCTAAATCCATTCCGGCCCCAATAGTGTAGATATTCATCATAGGACTGGACACAGTAAAACAAATTACACACAATAAGTGTGGGGAATTCATGATCCTTATTTTGTAATGCCAGTATTAGGGCTTTGAGTTTTGCCAGCTGCGCTGCACAGTCCCCTAGGGACTGAGTGTGCGTTTTCCCAGGACAGAACTTTCCATCATGCATGCGCCCTTTAACAATTGTGTATGCCGTGGAACATTGCTATTTCATTCCTACGGCAGGCTGGTCAGAACCAAAGGTATAAATGATGCATTCATACCTCTCTAGAAGCATAATTTCATTCGGCAGAGGATATTCTTGTTCGTGCTGCAAAAATGCTTGTGTTTGCAATGTAGAGTCAAATCTGTAATCTACATCTGTTGCAGTGAGAGAGTTAGCCCATTTAATTCATTTTGGATGTAAAGCTTTTGCATTTGGAATGCTTACTTTGGTGACGGCCTCTAAAGTCGGTACCGGGAACACAACAATAATGCGTTTCCCCTATGCTAGTACTCTCTCTCTCTCACTACTGCAGTCTGTACTGCTGTGAGTATTTTTTCAGTGGATGCAAAATGCATTTCAGCGTTTGTGTACAAATGTGACTTGTATCCAATAGGTACTGTATCTCCTTCATTGAAAGTGATATAGGTGTACCCGGTTGGTCCAGCGACTATACGGATCACCAAGTTAGTTGTGTTGACACGCGTGTGTAAATGTTTAAAAGCTATCATATCAGCTTGTACGGAACATAAAATATCTGTATGTTCCTGTGTCCAGTGATGCACTGAAAAATCAGGTCTAATTAAGTCGTAGAAAGGATTTACCCGGTCTGCGTAAACCAAAATGTAAGTTATGCCAAAATTTTAAAATCCTAATATGGATTGTAGTCTTTTCAGATTAGCTGGAGGTTGGAGCAGCGCACATTTTTCTGAAAAATTGACTGCCAGGCTTTTTTCTTCGCTCTACAACTCATATCCCAGAAACAGGACATTGATGTGGGCAACTTTTGATTTTTTCTCAAATTAAATTTGTAGCCTAGGTGGGCAAACCCAAGCATTATGTGGTTTACTCTAGCCAAGTGTTCCATTAATTCATCGTCCATCCAATAAATATAATCTATGTAGGAAAATGCCTCCTCCTCATCATTTTGAAGTAACTCTGTTACTCTGGCTAAAAACAGTCCGGGGCTATTCTTTTACCTTTGAGTTAATCGACAAAATTGGCGTTGAGAACCTAGCGCTGAAGATGCTGTCAAATATCGGCTCCCAGGTGCTATAATCTAGCAGAAAAATCAATTTGAGATATCTAATGTTTTGTATTTTTCCTGCACAATGTTATTAATTAGTGCAGCAATATCTGCATTTTGTACTTCAAATATGCATATCGAAGCATTTGAATGTCTGTACTCCAAGACTAGATGGTATGAATTATCGGGTTTCATGACAGGAAATAAGGGATTATTCATGGATGAGGTGCACTTCTCAATTACACCTTGGTACTCAAGTTGATCTAGGATCTCCCTAACTTGTTTCTTTGCTTTGTGTTTTATTGGGTATTGTCTCTTTGGTTGAGGAATGGGATTTCGTGATGAGGTGACTCATTAGCCCACCCAACATAATTTTGGTAAAGTGCAGGAGCTAATGTTAACGCCCACTCCTGCGCATATTAATTTTTAACTGATTCTGGTATGAGGTCAGAGAAAGCAGGGAATATTGTGTCTTCCCCCATTGGCTAATCCATTACGAACTCAGGTAACCAAACTTTTTCAGCCAAAAGAATGTTGTAACCATATGTCATATTCTCCCAAAAGAGACCCTCCACTTGCCTGGGTATGTCCCCCTCCATTTGGAGTGTTATTTCGTGAAGTGATGTGGGACACTCACCCTTGTATCGGGTGATTCCATTGTGATATTCTCACTCAGCGCTACAGCCACCAGATAATCCATCAGGTTCTGACGAGCTATTGTGACTTTTGCTGCGCTGCCCAGCATCATCACTGCCCATTCTCCATTCAGAAGCAGAGTCCTCAGTAGCCTGGGCATTTACAATTTTGATCCCGGCTGCCCTCTTCTTTTTAAATTGAGGTTTAAGAGTCTTTTGTTTGTCTGCCTGTTTAATTATGTAGTCTGAAGTGCGATGTGTCTCCCTTTTTGGCTTGACTCACTCTTCTGATCTGAGCTCTGGCAGCCCATCTCTCTCCGAACGTTTATCGGATGACCCCTGAAAGGAAAGAGAGGAACGTGTATCAGTATCCTGATGCCTGTCAGGCTTCCTAATAGTGACACAGTTTCATAAATTGTATTTTCTCTCGGTGAGTTCCTGTTGAGGGAACCCACCCCATGACTGTGTTTTCTTTTGTTTATTTTTTTGTTTATTATTTCATTTCTTCTTGGAAGAATCGGGTGCTTGCTTAGAGTTATCCGTTTCAAAATTGCTCTTAACTATTGGTTTCCCAAGTCTGGCTGCCAGATTAGCATATGTTTCTTCAATAACCTTAGGCAATTCTCTCTCCTGCTGTGCAGGAGTGAATTCCCTCAGGCATTGGCGTATAAAATTACCCATTAGCTTCATCTCCAGGTCCAGGGCAGACTCTGCCCGTACTCATTCTGTATTTGTTTCAGTACATCTGGTATAACTGCTATTGAAGGGGTACCATGAGCTCTGATATAAACGGCAGCAAAGATTGTTCCCCAAGTGGCACAGTCTTCTTCCGGGGGAGGCATCCCAATCGGCAAGCAAATTGTTAATATTTAATGTTTTTCCTGCGGGCCTGTATGGAGAAAGACTGCTTCAAGCTGAGCTGTTTTCTGCAACTGGTTCTGGACACCCCTGCAGGATATGTTGGCCCATAGAACAGCTAGCTCATAGTTCCACCGTAAACCCCCTAACCTTACCATGGAGCAGAAAATGGTTTCTGGCAACCACTGAACATGACAACCCTGACCCCTCAGGGATTGTGGAATCAGTACATAACCTTTCACTCAGCCACTCGTGCTCACTTATTCTCAGAGAGGTATACAGAGAATGCACAGTGGGACGTTTTCAATATATTTATTAAACCAACATTATTCTTGTATAAAATACGTGTGCTGCAATGATTAATAGACAGAAGCAGATAAAAGTGATGACAAGCACCAAAAGTTTAAATAGTAGATAAAGTTCTACCATGGTACTAAAACAGTGTTTACATGTAGGCACATAAACAAGGCAATAATCAAGCATATTCCTACTATGCGAACCCTACTTTAAGTGTACCTAGAGTGTGGTAGGTGAGGCACCACAAATCCCCCCAAGGGACAATCTAACCCGATTATCTGATGGGAGAGAATGAAGGACCCCGTCTTGGTCTAGAACTGGACACCGCTCATGAGATGTCAGACTGCTGCGTGGTGAAGTCTCAGCCTGCAGAGACCCTCAGTGCCAGCTGAAGTGCCTCCTCTGCTAATCTATTGGGATGCTCATCCTTTTATAATAGAAAGCAGCCTTGCGATGTGCATATAGATCAGTGATGTCATGTATATGTAGATAGCCCTGTCGCTTTGTGGATGATGATAGAGATGACATTTGTACATAGTGCAAAAAGAGACCTTGTACATGATGTTCAGGGCATTGTGATAATGTTGTATGAAGCTAGATGTGTAAACAAGTTTAGTTACAGAGTAACTCATCCAACATTGTCACGCATGCAAATATGTGCAAAAGTTCATGGCTGAAATGTTATTGTGAGGACAATGTAAGAAATAAGCTTCTTCCCTACATGGGAATATAGCAAGAGACCACTATACGTACAGGCTATATAACACACACTTCTGAGACAAAATAGAAAAATTAATAGATAGGTAAGTTCCTCTATAAAAAGTTTAACACGCAGTTCTCATATAAAAGAAAAATGTCTCGGTGAAGAGATACAACTCTTACCACACCCTACTACAAGCATTCACTGTTGATAATAATAGTCTCATCAGACAGAATATTCTTTCATTGTACATACAATATTCTATATACAACTGTGATCAACGAGATATTTGTGAGCACAGAGCCCAGTTCTTTTTTATACTCTACTTTGCACAGACATTAAGTAAAAGGCTATTGTCTTTTAAGAGGCCACTCTATTTACGCACTCTACTAGAAACACTGATGATCCTGGAGAGAAATGTCGCAGACACCAGTCCCTCCCAGTACTCCTATGATCAATGGTAACAAATCTCTACCAGTATTCATGCCCAACAACCTTTGGACAAGTGTTGATAAGTGTTGTTTCCCTCTACAGGAATATTAATACAGAAATGTTGTTCACCCATAATGTTCTACCATATACATCAGTGCCTTTGAGGAAATTTCTCTATGCATAATGCAAGTATTAAATATTGAAATCGTTGAAGAAATAATGATATATTTGAAATTACATAAAAGTAAATAGTATAATATGTAATCTAAATGTTGTGAAATTTGGAAAAACAGGAGTATTGGTGAAGTTTATGTCCACTCGTGGGAGCCAAATAATAATTTTAAAAAAAATGTGAATTCATAATATAGACATGATAGATCATGATATTAGAGGGTAGCTTGAAAAGTATTTCCAGTGGTGCCAAAGCCGTATCTGTGTCTTGTCTTTATCGAAAACTCTTTGTCACATGTAAACTATGTGGCAATCTTAGCAGAGACCTTCTTCACACCCTCCAGAATAAGAAAAAAATCCCAAACCAAATATGATTTGGCAGGCTTGAGAGCTTCAGCAGCAGAACTTGGCTCATGAAGCTCTTCATCTGTGTCAGAAGATGCCATCTTCAATAAAACACCAAGTCACCAGATTAAACAAAGGGAAAGGTATTCAGTAGCTCTTTCTACACCAAAAGACAAAACAGAAATAAGGGGGAAAAGGGTGATTCTTTCTTTTACAACTAGTGACATTGATGTTTGCCAATCATAATCTACTTGATAGGTGTGTCTTTGCTCTTGGGGTCCTCTCACGAGTGGCTTGCAGGTGTTTCGCGGATCGTATAAAAAAAATGTACTGTATACTTCCAAATAAGCTTTATATAATTAACTTCAGTTGTTTACTTCATTCAGATTTACAGTACAACACAATTTTCAACAATTTTAACCATATGATCTTGTGAGTTGTCTGCAAGAACAAAACAGGAAGTCCTGCCCCTTCGGACTGCATGCAGGGGATCTCAGAATAAAGAGTGTGGCTGGTTTAGAATCTGCGCATAACCATAAGATAAATTAAATTGCTTAGGTTCCTCTGAGTGCTCACAAGGATAAAGGAGAAACGGCCACCCACGTTCCCAAATATTTCATGTAGACTAAAGAGTTCCAAAAATCATACGTAACAATCAGTCTTTATCCTGAGCAATAACAATAATGTCCAAGCGTTCGAAATGTGTAGGGGTCAAAAATCTTCTTCTTTAATTTCAATTGTTCACTTCCTGTATCTTGACACTCAAATCCAGCAATACAGTCGTTACAGTTTTGTTAGTACAGTGGTTGTTAAAGTCACAACCTGGTGAAAGATTTAGCCGTAGCCAACACATGTTTCGTCATCGGGTCATCACCCTTCGACTTCCTCAGGGCAGTGATATCTAACAACGATTTTTTATAACAATTCCAAGAGCAGATTATTCCGTGTTCTATTATCCAAACCTATATCATCTAATAATCTGCAGAAAGTTAAGTGTATGTAATAAATCTTGCAAAAGACCGGCGGAGAGTACTCCCAAACAGTATCCAGCTTTTCGCTCACGGGGATCGGGAGATGCTTGAGGGAGTTAAATAAATGTAATATACATCTATAAATGATACCCTTAATATAGATTAGTAGTGAACAGTAACTCAACAAGCATTACAACTCTATACAACCCTAAAAAACGATATGTATGACTTTACAATCTTGCGAGACTCTTGCGAGAATACATACACACCCAAAAAATAGATTAAGGGTTAATATTAACAGCACACATTATTGAAAGAAATTATCACCCTGTTTTTCTAATTTACAATCTCCTCTTTAATTAAAAAATGCTTGCAGCACCCTTAAACAATCTTCTGTTAATTTTACTCACCTTGGCGAGAAAATGTTTTCATGTGACAGTGACAAGGAGTGAGAGCATTGTCAACCTCAAATTAAATATTGCCTTATCACACCCTATTACACTCATATTACACTCATATCAGATATTTCAACAAACAGTGCAGTGTCTTCCCACATGGTACAATACGAAGCTATTCCCTTTGGAAATCATGTGTGCTCACAGGATAGATACTGTAGTAATTCTACATGTGTACTCTGAGAAAGAAATCTTGGCCTTCACAAAAAAAAACTACAAATCCACTGAATAAACCAAAGATTAAAGTGACGTTTTAGTTAGGTAAATATGTCAGTTAAGTCAAGAATGTAATTTGAGATGTCATCACTATGACATTATCCAATGAGTGTGATGTCATCAGTGATGCCAAAAATTATGACGAAAACATTAAGAGTGATGTAATATGTGACATAATAAGCACTGCATGGCTGGGATGCAAGTTATAGTTGACTCTGCTAACTATAACTGGTCAAGTTGTGGTCTTCGAGTTTAAAACTTTAATGTTGTCACTGAGATATTCACATTACTGTAATGTTACTTACAGGGATTCTGAACATATACAGAACTATGCGCAGGAAAAGAGGACCTCAGTGAATAGGGGTTTACCGACCTATCACATTAGTACCCACAATCCCAAACCGACTAGCTATAGTGTCTCATTTGTTCTCCGACTAACAGCGAAGCTACCAATGATTAGACAACCCAGAGCACAACACTCCCGACTCTCTCAGGAATCGCGGGAGCCAGAAAACTCTTTCGCTCACTCACTCATACTTGTCCACAATGCCAGTAATCAGAGTCACGGTATAGTTTAAAATGTTTATTTTAACTAACGCGCTCTATGGTACAGTACACATGCCATTACTAGAAGTCGTTTATTATAAAAAAAAGAAGACCTCTGGGCTTTGTCAGCAGACCCCATACCTCAAGGCCTAGATGAAAGGTTTGCATCTCAGGACAAGCACAGCTCTTCTCTCCGGAAAGGAGTCTCTCCAAGTGCCTGCACAACATGTTTAGCTTGCAATATTAAAGCATACGATTTTCAGTAGTGCAGTAGTGCAGCTGTTTGTCATGTTATGTCTAGGTGCGAGGGACAGAACAGAATAACAAGGGGCATTGTTTATCGACCTTGTACATCGTGTGCAGACTAAACCTCAGAGCACGGCAGAGAACGCGAAAAGCAGACAGTTCTCATGTGAAAGGGCACAAACCGAGTCTTGCGAAATCTATGCATGCAGTGTCGTGCGCAAAAGCAGCCTCATGGAAGCGAAGCTCATGCTAACTTAGCAGATGTCGACAATGGACCCACAATCCATACTACACCCTCCCCCTGGTAAGGCCATCATATGTAGACATAGTACAAAAACAGAGTTCAAAAAGTGCGAGCAGAGTTCAAAACGTCTATGGGTTTAAAATTAAACAAAACGAACAGCGGAGAAGGGAGAGAGAAAAAAAACTATTAGGGAAAAAAGTAATTTTGTACAAAGGCATCCGAAATCCAAGAACCGGTGAATTTAATCCATCAGAGCGTAGGAGCAAAAAAATGCAACACCCTCCAGAAGGAAATCATTGTCGTTGGTAAAAAAAAAAAATGCCATCCAGTTAATCAAATCGAATGAACAAGTGTGCTCCTCATATGCGGGTGCCTCCATTAGCATCTCCGGACAACTTGCGTGATACTCGATGTAACTTTGAAGTAGGAGATTCTGCGCAGCCTCCCATTGAGCCAAGATTCCAAGTGCAGCAGCATGCGCCATTAAGCCAAATTCCAGAACAGTCCTGCTCATGGGAAACTAAGGGACCCATCAGCTGGTGGAAATCCGGGTCCGGACATGACGAATTGGAGAGGCACAAATCCAACACCAATGTAAACGGACATTGTAGACATGAAAAGACTGGTTGCACGCAAGTAAAGTATGCAAAGCGGAAGGACAACCCATAAGACACACTAAGAGCTGCCAGTGGTAGTGTACCGAAGCATTCATACATACGGTCACGGAGCAATTGCAGCCGGTCTTGTCTGTGCAGCACGAAAAGAGGAGCAGCCATTGCGCAGCAGACACAGTAGAAGCAGGATTCCAGCAGTTAACGCCAGCATTAAAGGGAATCCACCAAAGACGCTGGAAAAAATAGAATGAATGAATGCAGGTACAACACCAAATATTGTCCTAAAGAAGTCACAAGGCCAGAGCCGACAGCTTTAAAAAAATGCCCAAGGCCTCTTGTATCAGACGCATTAAATATGCGGTGTATTAGCTCAACAAAATGCAGTGGGAGGTTAGTGTTTAAAAGTGTTTGAATCTCGCTAGCAGCGCTAGCCACCTGCAGGTTGAAGGTTTCTCGTGCGGAAATAAGAGCGACTTCTTGTTGTGTTAAAAGCGCCTTTAATCTGCTCAACTTGTTGAAATCTGCTTTCAAAGTTGGTACTGAAGGCCAAATTGAGCTATCGAGCTGCCCACGCGGGGGAGGAAAAAGCACATTTTTACAACAAATTACGCGTTGTGAAACTGTTAATATGTATGGTATGCCAGCCAGCAAGCCGCAAACACAAGGAGATGATGGACGGAGCGCTGAAACTTTTCAGACACTCAACCCCAGTCACAGATCTGGGTTGAATCCATCATCATTCTTTAGCTCACTTCGCCACTTCAGTTCAGACCCAGCTATATGCAAATCAGTCTTGACCCTGTGCCTCATGGGAACAGTCCAGCCCGAACTGCCAAGCCAGGTCTTCCCTGAACCGGAAACAAGCATCCTGGGACCAGTTTCTGGGTAACACCCTTCATCAGCCAGGCTAGCTTGAATCCAGTGGCAAAGTGAGCAAGGGACCCACGTCTGGGCATACCCTGCCAACTTAGGGCGAACAAAGCAAACACAAGGAGATGATGGAGGGAGCGCTGAAACTTTTCAGACACTCACCCCCAGTCACAGATCTGGGTTGAATTCATCATCATTCTTTAGATCACTTCGCCACCTCAGTTCAGACCCAGCTATATGCAAATCAGTCTTGACCCTGTGCCTCATGGGAACAGTCCAGCCCGAACTGCCAAGCCAGGTCTTCCCTGAACCGGAAACAAGCATCCTGGGACCGGTTTCTGGGTAACACCCTTCATCAGCCAGGCTAGTTTGAATCCAGTGGCAAAGTGAGCAAGGGACCCACGTCTGGGCATACCCTGCGAACTTAGGGCGAACAAAGCAAACACAAGGAGATGATGGACGGAGCGCTGAAACTTTTCAGACACTCACCCCCAGTCACAGATCTGGGTTGAATCCATCATTCTTTAGCTCACTTCGCCACCTCAGTTCAGACCCAGCTATATGCAAATCAGTCTAGACCCTGTGCCTCATGGGAACAGTCCAGCCCGAACTGCCAAGCCAGGTCTTCCCTGAACCGGAAACAAGCATCCTGGGACCGGATTCTGGGTAACACCCTTCATCAGCCAGGCTAGCTTGAATCCAGTGTCAAAGTGAGCAAGGGACCCACGTCTGGGCATACCCTGCCAACTTAGGGCGAACAAAGCAAACACAAGGAGATGATGGATGGAGCGCTGAAACTTTTCAGACACTCACCCCCAGTCACAGATCTGGGTTGAATCCATCATCATTCTTTAGCTCACTTCGCCACCTCAGTTCAGACCCAGCATTCATGGTTATTTAGAATAAGATAACTAGCATTAGTAAGCAGAGTGAACGTGGGTATTATTGCGGGAACCGGATTACCTTTTAAAACACATGCAAGGTTCAGAGCTGACATATTACATGCTCCGTGCAACTTTATATTTTTGCAAACAAGGGAATGACCCACTGTAGAATCACAGTCTTCCCCTGTAAGGTATACTTCAGTTTCTTCCCGCTGTCGTGTAGTTCCTATAGTACCCATGCAGGACCTGCGCGTTTGGATAACATAAACTGAGGACTTGGTGGCAGACTGACTCTGTGCACCTCCACCGCGTATGTTAGCCAAATTTGCATTAGCTAGCTCACAGTGCCACTAGAATCTCCTCTTATCAGAGAGAGTTTAGTTTCTGGCAACCTTAGATCATGACAACCCTGATCCCTCAGAATCGTGGAAACAATGTACTACTTTTCGCTCAGTCACTCGTGCTCACTTGTTCGGTTTGTCTCAGAGAGTTACACAGAATAAACAGTCTGGGCGTTTCAATAAGTATTTATTGAACAGTTGTTATTCTAGTGTAAAATATATGTGCTGTAGCAACCAGCAGACAATAGCAGAGATATATTATCAGCAGTACGATAAAAGTGAAAGGATAGAACAGTTCTACCATATTGCAATAATCATGAATACATACATGAATATAAAATGCATTATAAAAAAGTACGCGTACTCCTACGATGCCTAACTAGATGTACCTGAGTGTACCTAGCATATGTGTAGGACTAAAAGCCTAAGAGCCAAGAATCCTTCTAGGATTTAGTCGAACCCCCATACCTGAATAGAGAGAGTGTGGGACTCCATCCTGGTCTCGAGTTGGACACCCCGCAAGGGCTGTGTTAGACCGCTGTCAGCTGGAGCGACTGCGTGCAGGAGCCTCAGCTTCTCTGGTCAGTGTGTCAGCATGGAAGTCTCGGTTCCCTCTATCTTACTATGGCAAGATGTGGTGTATTTATACCCTAAAGTGTCTCGTCCCTCAGTATGGTTTCTATTGGTCTTTGTTAGACATGAGGAAGACGTCAGGGGTGAATTTTGTACATACATATTATGCGGGAGAAGTAGCTGGTGAATGCTCATGCATAATTTATGAGTACATTGTAGGCCTGTGTTTGGGAAAAACCCTGCAGTGTTCTAACCATAGACTAGATAACGTTCAATCCTCAGAGTTCATTGTGTACTTTAGGGAACTAATGTAGGTGAAAGATCATGCCTATATTAGGGCTTAGGAGATAATGACTATAATAGGGCATAGACTAGTATGACCAAAATAGGGCATATACGATTATGACCATAATAGGGCAAATGCGAATATGACCATATACGGCATATATGAACGCGTCTATATTAGGGCCTCTATATGAAACATAACACCCACTCCACTTTCGAATTGGATGACAATGACCACACTTAAAATCTGGACAATTTAAAATTTCTCTTAAAAACAGCTAAAAACATTGTCTTAAAAAAACATTTAAAAATGATTAAAAATGTTAAAAGTCAGCTATTCTTTTGTTGCCACTTGAAAAAGTCAATTCTGTCTCACTCATAAAAGTTGCATAACTATAAGCAGAAGAAAGCCATTCTTTCTCAAGTGAAAGTGTCAATTTAGGAAGTGTTCCAAATTTAGTTTGTTTATTTATGAAACGAAGTGGAGAAGCCGAATTCTTTGGCAGGACGCGATGAGCCAATTCAAGATTGAGTGTCCTGGCTGGGCGAAACAGACGACAAATCCAACGCCTCACAGAGAACGTCAATAGCACATAGATGGAATTCAGCACTGCCAACAGTCGGTGCTGCGGCAGCTTGTGCGGCAGTTGTTACCTGAGTGCCTGTGGAGGAACCACCTAACCCAGCAGGAGCAAACAGCACCTGTGGATTCTCAAGGAATGCATTCATCAGAATTAGAAGATGCTGGGGACAACGCAGAGCATGGGCCTTTAGGGGGTCCAGCATAGCATCCATGTCCAGAGGCATATCAGATGGAAACGTTAGACACAGATCCAACGTGCATTCTTCTCCGCAAAACAGGCATCGAAAAACAGGTAAGATGCAGTCCACCCAGACTGGTCTAAACGATAGAAACCAAGAGGTGTTCAGATCTCTTAGGCAAGGTATACCCAGAAGCTGCACCATGCGTTCACGGTATTTCTGCTCCATGAGTATGTCCGCCATTTCCTCGGAAATTGGGCCGTCCATTGCGTAGCAGTAAGATTACAATCAGGACTCCTGCAATTAGGAACAGGATAAGCGGGAGACCTCCAAAGACACTTCCCGATACGGAGTGTATAAAATTTGGGATTACTCTGAGGACTGTCTGAAAGGTGCTTAATAGTCCTGACCCTAAGGTCTTAAATAGGTGTAAAAAACCGCTCGTATCAGACATGTTAAAGATACGACCCACCATTTCTGCGAAATGAAAGGGGCAGTTCGTACGTATAAGCGCCTGTATCTCAGTCGAGGTCCTTGCAACTTGAAGTTCAAAGGTTTCTCGAGCGGAGGTTAAGGGCACGGGTTGCTGTAAAAGCATGGCTTTCAGTCTGCTCAAAGTATCAAATTGTATAAAGGAAACATTCAACAAAGACCATAACGGCACCTCCCTGACTGTGTTCAGTGGCGGAAACAATACTTGCACACAGCAAGTAACCCTGGAGTTAAAAGTGACCAGATAGGCGACGGCCGGAAGCATCCCACAGCAACCTTGATCGTTTAGCATCAAGTAACTCCCATTCGAGAGCAGCTGGAAAACCGGCGTGATCATGGCCGCTGGGGTCCCTGACATGTGACAAGATAGATTCGCTACCAAGCCACTACATGCTCCTTGCAGAGAAATATCCTGACATATGAGAGAACCGCTTAAAGCGTTCTTGCAGTTTGTACCACTCAGATACACTTCTCGATCCCCATTCCGGCATCGATATCTATATGGTAACTCCCAAGTTTCCTTAATGTAACCCTTCCCCATTTTTTCATATATGCCTGCCTGCCTGCCTCTGCTCAAGGCAATATTGAAACTGAAACGTAGTGACCGGCAAAGTGATTTGGCCATGAATTAGCCATCCAGTTTCTCAATACGCAGCATTGTATGTTTGGCTCCCCTTTGTGCCATTTCTGTCTTTTTATCAGTTAGATTGTATTCTGAAAACAGAGACTTGGTGTTTATAAAACGCCAGGGCACATAGCCTGCACGCAAAGATTGCAGCGTCCAGCTTAGCATCATAATAGAACGTAATTGTGATTGCCCGTGTTGTAACAAGGCCAGATCTTGTTCTAATATGTCGATTGCCGAAGACACAATGTTGCCTAAGGAGTAAATCCTGGAGGTCAAAGTTGTTAACCCATTATCCACTACAGCTAATGCCTTCTCTAGGTTAATACAGTCTATTTCCCGTATTCTTTCTGTGGCCTCTTGTTGGGATATTTTCCAGTTTTCATTATAATAGGCATAAATGCCAGCATATATGAAACGTTTCCGACGTGTTTTCCTTGGGCCTGACAAGAAATCCCTAAGGTCTACATCAGATGTGAGTAAGGTCAAGTGATGTTTTACTTCTGTGAGTGTTGAGGTCTCTAGCCAATCAAGGCACAACTTCCCAACACTATAGGATGTCTCTACCCCTGGGTTCTATCTCTGTACATAGCGTGTATCTGGCCTACTGATACTGAACCCCTTGGCTATACCTAGGAATCTTTTTTGACATGTGTTTGTGTCAATGAGCCAAATCAGCCATTCTGTCCAATTGGGATCTGACTTGTTGTACTGGAGAATGTCATCTAATCCTACCCCATGTGTAGTTGAATTCTGCCCCCCACCCATCTGTGATGGTGCTGGAAACCCAGGTGTGTTCATGTCCTTGTTCTTGGCTAGTCCAAGACAGGATGTCTGTTGCACAGTTTCATTTAGAAATATCATCTGCTGCGGAATGAGGCATGCTCTAAAAAGCACTTCTATTCCCTGGACCTGCCAGTCCCTCGAACCCCAGATTGATTTTAAATCTATAGTGTCCTTCCATAGGTCGAAACCCTGTGTAGACAACTGGGTCATAAAGGAAGCAGAGTAAATCTGTTTGGTGTTAGTCAACATAATTTTCTGTGCTGATGTTGTTGCCACTTTGTAATAAAATGACTTCGGGTCAGATGTATTAAACCCTGAAAAGTATGTGAATTTCTGTGCAAACGTTTGCGAACTACCTCTTGGAGGTGTTGGGCAGTGTTCCCACTGGTGGTATTCAAATACATTTCTTGGTGTTATGGATTTGTGCAAGAAAGGATGACCATAATGTTGGTAACAGTACAATGTATCATAGTGTGAAGTACCTTCTAAAATTTCATTGTTCGGAAATGCTGCAGTTTTTTCTAAATCAGACATCATATTATTCACAGTTTCAGTGTCCCAATCATCAGAAAATGTACTGGAGGTAATGATATCACTTAAAGAAATTTTAAATACATGTTTAAGCTTTAAAAGTTCAGTCGGACCGAATATATCAAAATCAAACTTGTCCCATACTATACCGTCCGGTATAGGAACTGCTGTGATGTTCACTGAAGACAAGTCTCTTGGTTCACGATGTGAAGACTGGTGTGGCTTTAAAATCAAATTGACTCTTTGGGCTGTAGAGCTCTGCTGGAGATATCGTCCATTAATAAGTATACTAAAAGTTATAATTAAACCTAGCCAGAAAAGGAAAAATAGAATCCCAGTGATATACCATAGTTCTATCCAAGGTGACACCAGGTAAGTCTTTCTAAAAAAGTTCAAAAAGTCAATGAGTTTCTGTTTGTGTGATTTTTTGGCTGGCGCCGTTTCCAGCTTGCTTGTATCCAGTGAAAACGTATCAAAGTTCATGAAATAGCCAGAAGCAGTTCGATCAATTGTTGGAATTGCATCGGGATTTGTTGAAATTGGATTTTGCTCTTGACGAGGCATGTTGACGTAGACGTCTGTAGTCGGTCTGATTGCAATTTGGTTGTTAAGTTCATGTTCTTCTTGTTGAAGTGGAACGAGTTCCATAGTATTGTTGCTTAGTCCTTCATTCCATACAGGTGGCTCTTCAAACGTGATGAGTCTTTCTGTTTGAACTTCTTGGATTGTAGCGAGAGGAGGGCGTCTGCTACTGTGGAGTCCACAAGGCCTACTGTTTAGTATCGACCACATAGTGTGGTTTGATTAAGTCGATTGAGACAAATCTTTTCTCCTTTTTCCCCGGCAAGAAGCGGCAGAAGTACAGTTCTTGTGACTTGGATTGCTAGGACCGGTACAGTTGTTCTGTAGGATGGTCCAAATTCTTTCTTGTCTGCAATCTTCTCTCTGACCAGATCCCCAACTTTTGGGATCCAGACAGGTCTTGCCGTTACTGCCTTGACTTCCTCAGTGGCAGTCTGTTTTAAGTGGACGTTGCTTTGTTGTGTCCTGGATTCATTCAGATCCTGTAAAACAGCCAAACGATCATGGATATCAAATGGTTTCTCATTCGCCACTGTGCCTTCACAATCAAGATCAGGTACCCATATTCTTGTCCCAAATAGGACCTCGTAAGGAGTGACACCCCCTAGAGAGCTTCTTGGCTGATTGTTTATTGCTCTTTGGACCCCATAAAGGTGATCGACCCATCTACCGCCCTTGCCTAATACCCTAGCTGTTAAAGATTGCTTTAAGTCCCAGTTTTTCCTCTCCACAGCCGAATTTCCCTCAGGATGGTACGGAGAGGAGTACCACAATGCTACGCCCATTCCTTCCATGGCCTCTTTGTAAGCCCGAGAGCTAAATGCTGGGCCATGGTCAGAATGTAACGTGCCAACTGCGTATGTGCCAATAAAGACTCGCAAATCTTTTATAACAGTTCGAGCGTCAGCCCAGCGCTGAGGCCAAACCCATAGGAATCTAGAGCAGGAATCCACTGCAGCCATGATATATTTCTTGGCCCCATCCAATTGTAGGGGTCCGCAGTGGTCCAAATATACACATGCGAGAGGTTTGTCTGATTTTAGTAATGGTGTCTGCGCTGGGCGTGTTACAGTGGAGCCCTTCATCTGCTGGCAGATGTCGCACTTTAAGACATAGTCTTTGGTCTGCTTTGTTAACCCTGGCCACCAGTAGCGCTGTTTCAGTAAATAAATAGTCGCTGTAACGCCTGTATGTGCAGAACCCAAACCCTTGTGTGCTGCTAGAATTAAGCCTTGCCTACGATCCATATTTCGTATTACTCTATCCCCCACTCCAGGAATCTGAGCATATGGAATGTTTTGTGCATCTAACTTGTAGGAGTACTTGAGTGGAAATTTCTTTGGTACTGCTGTGCTGCCTTTGCGTGAAGGATTGACAGCTACCATAATCTCGCCGTCTATTCTCGTTTTTGAACAAGTGATTGCAGCTACAGACGCTGTGCGTACAGCCCCCTTTGCGGCTTCATCAGCCAATGAATTCCCTTCAATGTGAACGCCATCACGCTGATGACTCAGTGTATGTATCACGTGAGCCCTTGGTAGTTTGTTTCTCAACTCCACTACCTGTTCCCATAGCATTTTATGATTAATTGTGCCACCTTTTGCATCTTTGAACCCGTTTTGTTCCCAATGATATAAATATTCATTGTACGACTGTACACAGTAAAAGGAATCACACACAATTAGTGTGGGGAATTCGTGTTCCGTATTTACAAGTGCCAGTATCAGTGCTTTTAATTCTGCCAACTGAGCTGTGCAGTCTCCTAGAGATTGCGTTTTAGTGCAACTTGGATGGAACTTTCCATCGCGTATGCAACCTTTAACAATTGCACACGCTGCGCTGTAAGCTTGCTTACTCCGTATGGCCGGTTGAGCAGATCCCTCAGTGTAAATAATGTATTCATACTGATCTAGAGGCAAAATCTCATTTGGAAGAGGATATTCTTGTTCGTATTGCAGAAATGCTTGTGTTTTTAAACTTGGATCAAATCTGTATTCAACATCCGTTGCAGTAAGAGAATTAGCCCATTGTATCCATCTGGGATGTAAGGCTTTCGCATTTGGAATGCTAGCCTTTGTAACAGCCTCTAAGGCTGGTACTGGGGTCACAACTATTATGCGCTTTCCCTGAGCCAGAGCTCTTTCTCTTGCTCCAGCGGTCTGCAATGCTGTCAGGATTTTTTCTGTTGAAGTGAAACGCATCTCTGCGTTTGTGTACAGGTGTGATTTGTATGCGTTTGGTACTGTTTCGCCTTCATTGAAAGTTAAATAAGTGTACCCGCATTGACCCACTATTACTCGGATCACTAAGTTGCGTACGTTTATGCGTATCTGTAAATGTTTAAAAGCTATCATGTCTTCCTGTAGGGAACGCAGGATATTTGTATGTTCCTGTGTCCATTGTCTGACTGAAAAATCAGGTTTTATTAAGTCATAGAAAGGTTTTACTCTTTCTGCGTAATCCAAAATGTATGTTCGACCAAAATGTAGGAATCCCAGAATTGATTGTAAATTCTTCAATGATTTTGGAGGTTGGAGCAGTGCACACTTTTCTAAAAAGTTAGCTGCTAGACTTTTTCCTTCACTTGACAGCTCATATCCCAAAAACAGGACATTGAGATGGGCAATTTTTGATTTCTTGAAATTAAATTTATAGCCCTCAGAGGCGAATCCCATAATAATGGTGCTTACCCTGGTCAAGTGCCTCGGTAAGTCATCGTCCGTCAGATAAATATCATCTACATAGGACAATGCTTCTTCATCCAAATTTTGGAGTAACTCTGTTACCCTTGCTGAAAACAACCCCGGGCTATTCTTATACCCATGGGGCAAACGACAAAATTGCCGTGGGGCCCTAGCGCTGAGAAAGTGGTCAAATACCTGCTTTCAGGCGCTATGTTTTGGCAGAAAAATCCATTTGAGATATCAAGTGTTGTTTTGTATTTTTGTTATTCATTAATGCTGCACTGTGTGCATTTTGAACTGCAAATGTGTTTGTGCAAGTGTTTAAATGTCTGTAATCTAAAACTAAATGATATTTGTTGTCAGGTTTTGATACGGGGAACAAAGGATTGTTCATTGGTGACGTGCAATTTTCAATCACCCCCTGGTATTCAATGTTGATCTAGGATCTCCCTGACTTGTATTTTAGCTTCCTGCTTTATAGGGTATTGCCTTTGAGCATTTGGGGAAACTTTTAACGGGATCACATGGTGGGTTGAATCCTCATCCCAACCAGCATGATTTTTGTACAATGCTGGAGCTAGGGCAACCGCCCACTCCTGCGCATATGCATGTTTTAAATGTATGGGAACGAGGTCGGAAAATGCTGGAAAATTACCTTTTCTCCCTTAGGGCACTCCATGACGAATGCTGGCGGCCAGTCTTGCTCTGCTAATAGGATGTCATATCCAGATGACAGATTTTTTCAAAATAGACCTTTAATTTTCCTGGGCTTGTTCCCCTCCATCCGGAGTGTTATCTCATGGAACTTATGTGGGACACTTACCCGAGTTTCAGGTGTTTCCACCGTGATATACTCACTCAACTCCACTGTCACCAGAAATTCCTTCAGGTTCTTGCGAGCTATTGTTACTTCTGACGCGCTGTCTAGCATCGTCAGAGCCCATTCCCCATTCAGAAGCTGTGTCCTCAGAATTCTGGGCATGTCTGATCTTAAGACCTGCTACCTTCTTCTTTTTGAACTGAGGTTTTTGTTTTTGTTTATCTTCTTTTTTAGGTGCGTAGTCCGCAGCGCGTTGCGTGTCTCTGGACTTTGTACGCTCCTCTGACCGTCCTTCCCTCTCTGAGTTTTTTGATGAACCCTGAAAGGAACGAGAGGAACGTGTATCAGTATCCTGATACCTGTCAGGTTTTTTAATATTATCCCTATTCCTGAGGTTATACCTCCTTTCAGAGGGCTCTTGTTGAGGAGACCTGCCTCTGGATTGAGATCTGCTGTCTTTAGACTTTTGTTGTTTTTTATTTTCCCACTTCTTTTTAGAAGAAGTAGGTGTCTGCTTTGTAGTGTCCTTTTCAGGACTGCCCACCAGTTGTGGTTTTAATGCTTTCCCACCTAAACTGTCTCTGCCTAGTTCTGCATATGCAGTTTCAATTATTTTGGGTAGTTCGTGTGGTTGATCTACCGGACTGAACTCCCTTAGGCGTTGGCGGATCGCCACTGAAGCTGCTTCCCCTTTAATATTAGCTAGTATTATGGCTGATACCTGGTCAAAGTTATTTAGTAACTTCTTCCCTAAGTTAAGGGCAGGCTCTGCTCCATACTCATTTTGTATCTGTCGCAATACATCAGGAACTACTGCTGATGACGGGATACCATGCGTTCTGGTATATATGGCAGCAAAGACTGTACCCCAAGAAGTGCAGTCCTCTACTTGTGGTGTGAGCCCCATGGGCAAGCAGATTGTTAGTATTCTGTGTTTATCACAGGTGGTAGTATTCGGGAATACTGCCTCAAGCTGAGTTATTTTCTGAGCTATCCAGAATGGTATTTGTTCGCGTTTTGCGGGCATTTTGCCCATTACCCCGTGCAATGTTTGAGGAGTAATTTTATTTCCTGTACCCTGAGCTGGAGTACTAGTTGCTGCACCTGGTGCAGGTTGGCTTGTTAAAGTCCTCATGACAAATTGTGTCAGGTTTCTGTAGATTTTAATTAAATCTCTGTGTTGTATGAGTAAGTCTGGCTGTGTCTCTGTGCCAATGTCAGGATGCGGTGTGTAAGCCGCTAGTATTGGCCATGTGGCCCAGTCTCCTCCGAGCGGGCCTAATCTTACTCTTCTTAGTACGTGGGGTAGGGGGCCATTAAACCAGTAATAATGTTCCTGGTAAGTGAGTGGAATCTCTATGTCCTCAAACGGAGCATATTCCGGTGGTACATCTCCTTCTATATGGTAGTGAAATGTCTTTGTTATTACATTTGCTGCTGGGAGTGTCACCCATGAATAGAATACCTCTGTTTTATTTGATTCGTGTGCCTCAATCACGAAAACTACAATGCCACCCTTTGCTTGTAAGCAATTTTCTAATAGTCTTATGGTGACTGTCCTTCTGAATTTTGGTGCAATCTGTATTGCATCCTCAGGATCTTCCTCGTCGTCTGACGGGGGCAGTGGCATTTGTAGTGGATCTATGACAAGGGTAGTCATTGTGTATAGAACACAGACTAATGTTTCAAAGAAACTATGATAAGGTTTTAGGCACAATTTTAGGAACACTATGTCCTTTCAAGCTTGAATAACCAACAGCCAATAAATAGTATTTTCGTACTACTCAGCTACGGTGGATTTTGTGCCCACCCACTCCAGACGTCTCTGGGGTTTTGTGACTAGGTTCTCTGAGAATAGCACGACTGAACTACTCAGATTCTACTGTTAAATAAGTACCCAACCAACGTTGGGCGCCATGTCGAGTAGTTCCTATAGTATCCATGCAGGACCTGCGCGTTTGGATAACAAACTGTGGGCTTGGTGGCAGACTGACTCTGTGCACCCCCACCACGTATGTTAGCCGGATTTGCATTAGCTAGCTCACAGTGCCACTAGAATCTCCTCTTATCGGGGAGAGATTAGTTTCTGGCAACCTTAGATCATGACAACCCTGATCCCTCAGAATCGTGGAAACAATGTACTACTTTTCGCTCAGTCACTCGTGCTCACTTGTTCGGTTTGTCTCAGAGAGTTACACAGAATAAACAGTCTGGGCGTTTCAATAAGTATTTATTGAACAGTTGTTATTCTAGTGTAAAATATATGTGCTGTAGCAACCAGCAGACAATAGCAGAGATATATTATCAGCAGTACGATAAAAGTGAAGGGATAGAACAGTTCTACCATATTGCAATAATCATGAATACATACATGAATATAAAATGCATTATAAAAAGTGTGCGTACTCCTACGATGCCTAACTAGATGTACCTGAGTGTCTAAAAGCCTAAGAGCCAAGAATCCTTCTAGGATTTAGTCGAACCCCCATACCTGAATGGAGAGAGTGTTGGACACCGTCCTGGTCTCGAGTTGGACACCCCGCAAGGGCTGTGTTAGACCGCTGTCAGCTGGAGCGACTGCATGCAGGAGCCTCAGCTTCTCTGGTCAGTGTGTCAGCATGGAAGTCTCGGTTCCCTCTATCTTACCATGGCAAGATGTGGTGTATTTATACCCCTAAAGTGTCTCGTCTCTCAGCATGGTTTGTATTGGTCTTTGTTAGACATGAGGAAGACGTCAGGGGTGAACTTTGTACATACATTTTATGCGGGAGATGTAGCTGGTGAATGCTCATGCATAATTTATGAGTACACTGTAGGCCTGTGTTTTGGGAAAAACCCTGCAGTGTTCTAACCACAGACTAGATAACGTTCAACCCTCAGAGTTCGTTGTGTACTTTAGGGAACTAATGTAGGTGAAAGATCATGCCTATATTAGGGCATAGGAGATCATGACTATAATAGGGCATAGACGATTATAACCAAAATAGGGCATATACGATTATGACCATATACAGCATATATGATCGCGTCTATATTAGGGCCTCTATATGAAACATAACACCGCAAACATCGGTAGCTAAAAGGCAAAGACCACAGTTCATGCAGAAAAGCGCTACCCAGGGGTTCAAAGCGGCCTACCGGGTAATGTTTCATACAGGAGCTGAATTGGAACAGCGAGAAAGGCAAAGATATGACCCCATGAATTAGCCAAACAGCAGTGTCAGTTTCCGCTACAGAAAAGGGCAAAGGGCCTATTTTTTCTATGTGTAGAAGAGTGTAAATTGCATCTTTCATGGACATGAACTGCTGTTTCTCAGTTAAATTGAATGGTAAAAATAAAGCAGTCGCATTTAAATAATCCCATGGTACTTTCCCCATTTTTAGAGTTTGCAAAGTCCACGCGAATTGCATTACAAAACGCAATTGATTTTGACCATGATATAACAAAGACACATCTTCTTGCACAATGTCAATAACAGAAGAAACAATATTATCCAATGTATAAATGCGGGTAGATAGTGTGTTAATACTATTATCGACAACAGCTAGAACCTTTTCTAAGTTCGCTTGGTCAATTTCCCGCAGACGTGACGCCGCTTCAATCTGTGAAAGTTTCCATATTTCATTGTAAGCTGCGTAAAAAAATCTCTTTGTTCTAGGAACCCTGGGTTCCAAGACAAAGTCGGCCAAATTAATGTTATTGGACAACAACGATAAATGTTGTTTAACGGACGATAGTGTAGAGTGCTGCAACCACTGTTGACATAATTTTCCAACCGAATAGGTTGTTACCGAATGTGTATCTGGAAATCTTGGGTCGGGTCTGTCTTGCATATAACCTGAACTTGTGTTATGAAAATGGAGTTGGCAGGCATTCAAATTCGTCTGCCAAACTAGCCAACCTAAAGGATCCATTTCCGATACATTAAACGTGTTGTTTTGAAACAAAGATTGTAAGGCATCAATGGTATAATTCGTGTATATGCGCCAATTATTATACTCAGCTAAAGAGGGAATGGCAGGGGCGTTCAACTTTTTTGCAGTTGCCAAACCAAAGCAAGTTGTCTGGTAAACTGTTTCATTTAAAAACAAAATTTGTGTTGGGATGAGGCAGGCACGATGTAAGGCTTCAGTGCCTCGCACCTGCCAGGGTTTAGAACCCCATATCGATTTCAAATCAATGGTGGCCTTCCAGTGATCATAACCCCGACTGACAGATCATGTCTGAAAGAATTTGAATAAATTAATTTCGTATGGGTCAACATTACTTTGGGAGCTGAAGGAACATTTAATTTAAAATTATAGGACCCAGGTGTTGACCTGTCGAAATCTGTAAAATCTGTAAATTTATTTCTAAGTGTCCTCAAACTACCTTTTATTGGTGTAGGGCAATGTTCCCACTGTGTGTAATGTATTAGTATTATGTAAGAAATGATGCCCATAATGTTGATAACAGAATAATCGGCATAATTGGCAGAATTTAAATATAAATCTTCAGCATCAAAAGCTGCATAATACTTCAAATCGAAAAACAATGATTGTATTGCATGCACATCCCAGTCGTCTGAGCATATGTCCTGTGTTACCACATCACCCATGGAGACACGAAAGACGTATGGAACGTTGATAATTTCCGTCGGGCCATGGACCTGAAAATTCACTTTATCCCAGATGATGCCATCCGCAACTGGGAATGCTGAAACATTAACAAGAGATTGGTCACTCTTCATGATGTGGGAAGATGAGTGAGGTGCTAGAATACCATCAATCAAGTTCACAGCAGAGCGTTCTGGTAAGTAGTGACCATTGATGAGTAGGAAAAACACTGTCACAAAACCAATTGACATGAAGAGAAAAATGGCAATCAGTAGTAACCAGATGTATGTCCAAGGAGGGACCAAATAAGTCTGTTTAAAACAGGAAACAAAAATAGACAATTTGGTAGGGACAATTGAAGTGGTGGAGGACGAGTCAAAAGAAAAGCTGCCATGGTGCAAAGGGCCTTCGGGCAAGCCATGCAAAGACTCACTTGTGGGATAAGTATAATCAACTTCCTCGTTGCAGGAGGGAGCAGGAGGGACAGACAAATGGTCAACAACAGGGTCCATCTCGATGACAGTGTCATGTGGTGAGTTGGAAGATGCGCCAACCCCTGGATGTCTCGAAACTGTGGGGCAAGAAACAGCAGGTGTCACACTATTCAGAATTGGCCAGATGTTGTAGCTTGACATTGTCAATTGAGATGTATCTGTTGTCCTTGCGACCAGGAAGGGGTGGTAAAATGACTGTTCGATTACCCTTCAAGCCAAGCACTGGAACCGGTGCACGATTAGAGGGACCAAATTCGTTTTTGTTCTCCAACTTCTCTTGGACCAGATCACCAACATTCGGAAGCCAGCTGGCCACCAGAATCAGCAGTGCAGCATCTGTTGCCAAAGGAAAATGTTCAGTAGCAAGACGGGCACAGGTCTCTTGTAGGTCCTGTAACATAGTAGAATGGTTATCTACGTCAAAGGTCGCGGCTGCCTCCACAACGTCTAGACCATCAAGGTCTGGCACCAACATTTTGATGCCAAAGAGCATCTCGTGTGGGGTCCGCCCACCCAGAGTTCTTCTAGGGAGAATATTAAGTGCAAGTTGAACCCCATACAAGTGGGCCAGCCAGTTCCTGCCAGTACCCAAGACTCTAGCTGTCAAGGATTGCTTTAAGTCACGGTTCATTCGCTCCACAATTGAATTGCCCTCAGGCTTGTATGGAGACGAAAACTGCACCAGCACCCCCAAAGACTTCATCGCGTCCTTGTACGCCTTAGACGCGAATGCTGGACCTTGGTCTGAATGAAAGGTGCCACAGGCAAAGATCCCTACAAAGACACGCAAATCCCTGATGACATTTCGAGCGTCAGCACTGCGTTGTGGCCAAACCCAAAGGAATCTAGTGCACGAATCAACCGCAACCAAAATGTATTTATATGCAGTATCAGAAGAAAATGGACCGCAGTGATCAAGATATACACAAGCAAAGGGGCGATTTGCAATGCCAAGCTGTGTTTGTGGTGGACGTGTCCCCGTAAAAGGCTTGATTTGTTGACAGATGTCACACGAAAGCACATAAGTACGGGTCTGTTTATACAAACCACGCCACCAATAAAGTTGCTGCAAAATAGAAACAGTCGCGGACACCCCAGCATGGGCCGAAGCCATACCTTCTTGTGCGGTTTTGATTAAAATGTGTCTGCAGTCCGCGTTGGGAATCAGCCGATCTCCAACGTCAGGTATCCTAGCAAAAGGAACTTGTTCAGGAGTTAACTGATAGGAATACTTTGAAGGGAAACCCCATGGATAATTAGAGCCCTCCGCAGTTGCAGCAATTGCTGCCAAAATGTCATTATCAATCTTAGTCATGGACCTTGTAACGGCTGCTACGGAACACGTGGCTACTGCTGATTTGGCTGCTTCATCAGCCAAACAATTTCCAAGAGCGTGTGCTCCCACACGCTGATGGCCAAGAGTATGTATAACATGTGTGAGTGGCAGATGTTGTTTAAGATCCGCCACTCGAACCCAAAGCGTTTTATGCTTAATTGTGCTGCCTTCAGAATCTCAATAATCATTTTGAGACCAAAAGAATAAGTTGTCATTAAAAGACTGAACACAGTAATAGGAATCGCACACAATGAGTGTAGAAAAACTCAGATCAGCAAACTCGATAGCAAGAACCAGAGCACGCAGCTCGGCCAATTGGGTGGTACAGTCCCCTAGCGCCTGTGTATGCACTATATTAGACTTGAATTCTCCATTCACCATTGCACCAGCCACAATAGCGCAAGCCGCTGAATAAGCATGTTTAGAACCAGCGGCCGGTTGCGCTGAACAATCGGTGTAGATGATACATGTGTACTCCTCTAAGGGAAGCAAAGACAGAGGAGGTGGATGAACGTGTTCATACTGCAAGAACTCCTGTGTCTGAAGAGAGGGGTCAAAGATAAACGTGACATCGGAGACGTCAAAGAAGTAGCCCATTGTATCCAACGGGGATGTAATGCTTTAGAGTTTGGCATACTCACATTAGTTACTGCTTCTAAAGCAGGGAAAGGTGTAACCACTAAAATGCGTTTCCCCTGTGCCAGTGCGCATTCCTTCAGGACCGCCATCTGCACAGCTGTCAAAACCATTTCAACAGTGGAAAACCGCATTTTGGCTGAATTGTACAAAAGCGATTTGTATGCAATAGGTACTTTGTCACCTTCATTGTATGTCAAGTAAGTGAAACCCACTGCGCCTGGCACGATTTGTATCACCAGGTTTGTGCGGTTATCACATGTCAAAAAGTACTTAAATTCAAGCAAATCAGACTGCAAAGAATGCAAAATAGCAGAATGTTCCGGGAGCCAGATGGCTTTTGAAAAGGTAGGTTGTATCAAAGCATAAAGAGGCTTGATACGCTGGGCATACTCGGGAATGTAAGACCTCCTGAAATTCAAAAATCCCAGCAAAGACTGAAGTTTCTTCAGGGTAGTTGGAGATTGCAAGCGTGCGCATTTCTCCAGAAAGTGAGGTGCCAAGCCCCGACCTTCATTACTGAGATCATAGCCCAAAAAAAGCACTGCATAGCAAGCGATGTGAGATTTAGCAAAATTAAATTTGTATCTGTAGTCCGCAAACTCAAGGATGATGCGGTCAACACGGCATAGATGCGGCCATAATTCGTCGTCTGTGATATAAATATCATCAACATACGAGTATGCATCTGGGTCTATGCTGTCTAACAAAGAGACAACACGCGCAACGAAAACCCCGGGGCTATTCTTATACCCCATAGGTAAACACCAAAATGTTTTCTGTTTTCCACCGGCCGTGAATGCGGTCCATTGACTACATTCAGGGGACAGGTTATGACTATAAAAGCCATTGGAAATGTCGAGTCGTTTTATATTTTTTACGAACAATACTGTCCACAAGAGCAGAGCTATGGGTATTCTGTACCGCAAAAGTACGACAATGAGAGTTCAAATGCCGGTAATCTAAAACTATGCGATAAGACCCATCAGGTTTGGACTCAGTAAAAAGAGGATTATTCATCGGTGACACACATCTCAATGAATCCTTGATACTCCAACTCAGTTACAACATCAGAAACAGGACCTTTGGCTTCCCGCCGGATGGGATATTGGGGTTGAGGTTGAGGCATAGACCACAATGGAATCTCATGTGGCGGAGAATCCTTATCCCAGCCCACTTGATTACGGTACACTGCCGGCATCAGGGCCAAAGCCCACTCAGCTGCAAAAGCCTCTGCATGCTCCTTGGGGCCGTAACACGAAAAACTCGGAAGTATCACATCCTCCCCCCTTGATGCGGCCAGTACAAAAGGTGGGGGCCAATCTGCCTCTGCTAACAAACTTTCATAGGAAGCGGTCAGATTCTCCCAAAAAATCCCTGTGACTACACCCTCAATGTCACCTTCAATTTGAAAAACTATGTTATACAGCCTATCCGGGGGGGAACCCGGGTGTCAGCTATCTCTACTGTAATGAAAGTTTCAATTGCTGTCGCCTCCAGACAAGGACGCAGTGCCTCCCAGACTATGGTAACTTCCGCTGCGCTGTCGAGCAGAGTCACCGCCCAAGTCCAATCCAGCAGTCGGGTTCTCACCGTCTGAGGCATATCTCGCTGTCAAAGTGGCAACCTTTTTCTTTTGAAACGGGGCACGGAAGCGTGGTAGCTCCTCTTGTTTCCCATTGACGTCAAACTGACGAGGCTGATCACGTTCCTGTGGCACAGGATGACTCTTGCCACGATCCTGGCGATCTCCACCACCGACTTGAGAGCCAGATGTGTCCTGTAAAGAATGAGGAGAACGCTGATCAGGGATTTGAAATCTATCAGGAGTCTTAATTTTCGCGCGGTTGCGCAACTCATAAGTACGCTCAGAAGTGTCAGGTGTCGGTGAACCAGCACGCAAACCCTGCTTCTGTTGTTGCTGCCCCTGATTTTTATTTTTCCAGTTCTTTTTAGGAAAGACTGGACGCCCGTCTTTATCAGACTGAGCTTTCTGTTGTGTTTGAGAATGTGTTTGCGTTTGAGTAAAAGTCTTAACTCCCAAAATATTGCGGCCTATTGTTTTATAAGCTTTTGCAATAAGCATCGGTAATTCGCGTGGTTTGTCTGCGTCAGGCACAGTCTCCAAGCCGTTAACGACTTGAAAGCTTACTGCATCGCCCTTGACATTGGCAAGGATCAGATCAGCAACCACGTCGAACACACCCACCAGTCTCATCCCCAGTTCTACAGCCGCTTCAGCACCGTGTTCATCCTGAACACATTTAATCACGGAGGGGAGTACAATCATAGAGGGAGTGCCGAAACACTTTGAATATATGGCGGCAAACACCCTGCCCCAAGTGTTACAATCAGCCACCTCAGGAAGCAAGTCCTTAGGCAAACTTATCGTCAATATCCTGTGTTTCTCCACAGGATTTGTATTGGGAAAAGCAGCCTCAAGCTGTCCAAATTTCTCAGCAAGCCAATAAGGTAAATCATCCTTATTTTGTGGGCGCTTGCCCATTACGGAATTAACCATGACAGGACTGATGGTTATACCAGCAAGTCCAGCAGGTTGCGCAGCAATGCCAGGCGGTCCTACCTGGTAGTTGCGCGACATGAAATGAATAACAGCTGTTAGAACTGGGGGTCTCTAGTTGGCAGAGGTAGGTACCTTTGTCCAAATAGGGAGCCTTGCTTCTAGTCAGGGTAAGGGGGATACACTACTAAAATAACCCCTGCTCACCCCCTTGGTAGCTTGGCACGAGCAGGCAGGCTTATCTCAGAGGCAGTGTGTAAAGCATTTGTGAACACATACAGTAACACAGTGACAACACTACAGATGGACACCACACAGGTTGTATTATAAAAATAAGTATATTTATATAGACTTAACACAAGACCCAAAACGACAAAATTCCACAATACACTATGAAAAATATGACTGTCAATGATAGAAAATAGTTCAGTTCAAAGGCAGGTGATAAATGCGACACTCTACGTTCAATGTACCTTTTGATGCGTAACGCGATACAAACAAAAGAGTTGCAGGGAAGGTGATGCGTCGGTTCCTTACATGCAAGAATGGTGATGCGTCGGTTCCTTGCTCCGGGGGAGGTGATGCGTCGGTTCCCTACTGCTGCGTAGGGGACAGTGATGCGTCGGTTCCTTACCGGAGAGGAGGTGATGCATCGGTTCTTCACCGCATGGGGAGGTGATGCGTCGGTTTCTTATTGCGCTTCTGTGTTGATGCGACCAGCAGCGCCTCGATGCGATGATGACCCGGTGCAATGAAACAAAATGGCGTCTTCCTCTTGATGCGACAATGAAGAGGGCGATGCGTGCACGCCCGACGGCCGTGCGGCGACTCGGTGAATCTTCTGAGTCGCGACAGGCCCTGCGACACGCTTCTCTGATGATGCGACGGCATCCGCTGCGACGGCGACACTATTCCCCGGTGATGCGAGGCGCTTTGGTGATGCAACGGTGACAGCGGCGGCACGCTTTCTCGGCGATGCGACGACAGCTGCTGCGGCGGCGACACGCTTCTTCTTCGTGAGTTGCGCTTCCAGCTCCCAGCGACACGCAGTCTCTCAGGCGTCCCAACACAACAGTAGGCACTTCAAATTCCCAGCAAGGGAATTCAGGGGAGCTGGTTGGTGAAGTCTTGTATCCCTGAGACTTCAGCAGGAGGCAAGCTCAATCTTCAAGCCCTTGGAGATTTTCTGCAAGATGATGAAAGTAGGCACAAAGTTCCTTTCTCCTTTCTTTGGAAATCAGGCAACCACTGCAGGCCAATCCCTCAAACAGCACACAGCATAGGGATAGTCTCCTCCTTCAGTTTCTCTGGTTCCTCTCCTCAGCAAAGGTTCTTCTTGTTTCCCAGAAGTGATCTAAAGTCTTGGGGTCTGGGTCCCAGTATTTATACCCATAAATCCTTTGTCCTCTGAAGGCAGAGGGTCCTGTACCTAGTCCAACCAGTTCTGGGTGCATTCTGCCAGTGCACCCCTTCTTCCTTTGTCAATGTGGGCCAGGGACATCAGACGCACCACAGGAGGTGGAGCCAGCATTGTGGAAGGCAGGCACAGCAATATTCAGGCCCAGGTGCTACTCCTCCCACCACTCTACATGCAGGTAGGTCAATTCAGCCCTGTGCTGGCTCACCCTGTCTCCTGGAGTCCCCCAGCCCCTGTCACTCACAAACCCAGACATACAATACACAAGCTAGCAGAGGCAGGCTGGATGGTTAGGGAAGAAAATACCTACTTTCTAAAAGTGGTATTTTCAAACACAGAATGTTAAAACCAACTTCACTAAAAGATGTATTTTATCATTCTGAGTTCAGGCATATTAAATTCGTTTTTCTACCATGTTCCCTGTCTCAGTTAGGATTATAAGATGGTATAATCAAACTGCCCATTCTGGCCTAAGGGAACATGTAGATTTGCAATAGTGAAAAACGAAATTGGCTGTAATTCACTATCAGGACATGCCACACATACCAGGGCATGTCCTACCTTACACATACAATGCACCCTGCCCTAGGGCCTACATTCGGGGTGACTAATATGCAGGAAAAGGAAGGTTTGGGACTGGTAAGTGGGTGCACTGACCAAGTTGACATGGCAGTACCAGACTGCACACAGGCTCTGGAATGGCAGGCCTGAGACACACTTTACAAGCTGCTCCTGTGGGTGGCACAACCAGTGCTGCAAGCCCACCAGCAGCATTTGCTTCACAGGCCCTGGGCACAAACCGTGCACTGTACTAGGGTCTGACAGTGAATCAAATAGCCCAAACATGGAGTCACTAATCCATACATCAATTTATCATAGGGAGCACTTGCACTTTGGCACTGATTAGCAGTGGCAAAGTGCCCAAAGCATCTATACCAGCAAAAACAGGTCAACAACAGTGGAGGCATAGTGAAAAAATGGAAGGGAGACCCATGCCAAGGATGCCAGGTCTAACATGTGTGCCCTCCAGCTGAAATGTGGGGAGAACTATCCTACCTCTAGGGAGCTCTCATCACTAAGGCGGAAGAATCTGGACAGACCATCAGCATTGGCGTGTTCTGTACCAGGGTGGTGTTCCACCGTGAAGTCCATCCCCTGTAGGGAAATGGACCACCTCAACAGTTTTGGATTCTCACCCCTCATCTGCATCAGCCACTGAGGGGCCTGTGGTCTGTCTGAACCCGGAAGTGAGTCCCAAACAGGTATGGTCTCAACTTCTTCAGCGCCCAGACCACAGCAAATGCCTCACGCTCAATAGCACTCCACCTCTGTTCCAGTGGAAGTAACCTCCTACTGATGAAGGCTACAGGTTGGTCTAGGCCCTCCTCATTTAACTGTGCCAGAACAGCCCCTACACCATGCTCTGAAGCATCTGTTTGAACAACAAATTCTTTTGAGAAGTTGGGCGCCTGAAGCACGGGGGCCGTGCTCATGGCAGTCTTCAAGGCGTCAAAAGCTCTCTGACAGGTGTCAGTCCAAATCACTCTCTTGGGCTGCTTCCTGGAAGTCAGCTCTGTCAAGGGTGCAACGATGCTGCCATACCCCTTGACAAATCTCCTGTAATACCCGGTGAGTCCTAAAAAGGCTCTCACCTCACCTCTGTCTGGGTCTTGGGGGGTTCCCAAGCCAGAATGGTATCAATCTTGGGCTGTAGGGGCGCCACCTGGCCGCTCCCAACCTGGTGTCCCAAGTACACCACGGAACCCTGCCCAATCTGGCACTTACTCGCCTTGATCGTGAGGCCTGCCCTCCGCAGCGCCATCAACACTTTCCAGAGGTGGCACAGATGTTTTTCCCAACTGGCACTGAACACTGCGATGTCATCCAGGTAGGCAGCACTGAAATCTTACAGTCCAACCAACACCTGGTTGACCAACCTCTGAAAGGTGGCAGGGGCATTCTTCATCCCAAAGGGCATAACCCGGAATTGGTAGTGCCCATCTGGTGTGGAGAATGCGAACCTCTCTTTGACCCCATCAGTCAAGGCGATCTGCCAGTACCCAGACGTTAAGTCAAATGTACTGAGGTACCGGGCAGCCCCTAACCCATCAATGAGCTCATCAGCTCTGGGGATGGGGTGTGCCTCAGTCCTGGTGACTGAATTGAGTCCTCGGTAGTCCACACAGAACCGGAGTTCGGGCGTGGCACCTGGCGCGGCAGCCTTTGGGACCAAGACCACTGGGCTGGCCCAAGGGCTGTGAGAGGACTCAATCAACCCCAATGCAAACATCTTGGAGACCTCCTCCTTGATGCAAGCTCTCACCCTGTCAGTCACTCTGTAAGCCTTGTGCTTGACAGGAGGACTGTCCCCAGTGTCCACATCATGGACACACCAATCAGTGACACTAGGAGTCAGGGAAAGCAGGTCAGGAAACTGTCCCAACAGTTGGCGACAGTCTTCCTGCTGCTCAGGTGTCAGGGAGTTAAAGAGGTTCACACCCTCCACTGACCCATCTTGCTCTGTTGCAGACAGGAGGTCAGGAAGAGGTTCTGTCTCCTCTTCCATTCCATCATCTGTTGCTAGGAGCATGCCCACTTCGGACCTCTCAAAATGGGGCTTTAGGCGGCTGACATGTAGGACCCGCAAAGGGTTCCTGGGAGATCGCAAGTCCACCAGGTAAGTGACGTTACTCTTGCGCTCCACCACCTCAAATGGCCCGGTCCACTTATCCTGGAGCGCGCAAGGCTCCACAGGGGCCATGACCCACACTTTCTGCCCAGGCTGAAACTCGATCAGAGTGGCATTCTGATCATACCACTGTTTCATCTCCTCCTGGCTGGCTTCCAGATTCGCCTCAGCGAGTTGTCTGAATCGCCTAGTTTGGTTTCTAAAGGCCAGCATGTAGCTAAATACATCCTGGGGAGGTTTACTGGGAACTTTCTCCCAGCCTTCTTTCACCAAACTCAGAGGTCCTCTTACCGGGTGACCATAGAGCAGTTCAAAGGGACTGAACCCTAAGGACTTCTGTGGCACCTCACGGTAAGCAAAGAGAAGGCATGGCAAGAGGACGTCCCACTTACACCTCATGGGTTCTTCCAGACCCATAATCATGCCCTTCAGGGTCCGGATGAATTTCTCAACCAACCCATTTCCTTGGGGGTGGTAAGGAGTGATGAACTTATAGGTAACACCGCACTCCTGCCACAGGGACTTCATATACTTGGATATGAAGTTTGTACCAAGGTCACTCACCACCTCCTTGGGGATCCCCACCCGGGAGAAAATCCCCATCAGTGCACGTCCCACCACGGGGGCCGTCACTGTCCGAAGAGGGATGGCTTCCGGGTACCGGGTGGCATGGTCCACCAAGACCAGGATGAACCTGTTGCCCATGGCTGTCTTGGGGTTCAGTGGCCCCAAAATGTCAATACCCACCTGTTCAAAGGGGGTGCTGACCACAGGGAATGGCTGGAGGGGAGCCTTGTGCTTCCTCCCACTTTTTCCACTTGCCTGGCAAGTCTGACATGTCCTGCAATGAGTGTCTGAACTCTTGCGCATCTGGGGCCAATAAAAGTGGGTGACAAGCCTTTCAAAGATCTTGCCCTGTCCCAGTTGTCCCGCTAAAGGCACATCATGAGCCAAACCCAGTAGGAATGCTCTGAAGCGCTGGGGTACCACCAGCACACGGGCTGACCCAGGCTCAGCAACCTTAGGCTCGCTATACAGGAGACCATTCTCCCAGTAGATCCAATGTGATCCAGACTGATCACCTGCTGCCTGGTTTGTGGCCTGTTGCCGCAAACCCACAAGAGAAGGGTACTTGTTCTGCTCCTCACAGAACTCCTCCCTGGAGGGTCTTCCTTCTTGCTGCCAATGAGTCAGCTCAGGCAGGTCCCCCAGTTCGGCCACTTGCTCCCCTGTAGGTTCCAGAGCATCCCCCTCAGGTTCTGCTTCCTCCTGGACCGTGGGAACTAGGGGGCCGGTTTCACACGCCCCTGCCACTTCTCTTCAAGGCAGGCACCTGGGCCACCCTCTCAGGCTCCAGGTCCTCTTGAACACCTCTACTGGCTGCCATAGACGGAGTGGTCACGCACGCCCACTCAGGCAGACCCAACATCTCTAAATGAAACCTTCTCTCCACCTTTGCCCAAGGTGAACTTTCTAAATCGTTGCCCAACAGACAGTCTACAGGCATGGCTGGCCTCACAGCTACTTGAAAGGTACCTGAAAGCCCACCCCACTCAAAGGGAACCTGAGCCACTCTGCAGTGGCTCTCTTAGTTGTCCATGGCAACTACCAGGCAGAATGCATTGGGGATCACCTGCTCTTCAGACACCAGCCGACAACTGACAGCTGTCACACTGGCTCAGGTGTCTCTCAGAGCCTCCACCCTTTGGCCATTGATGGTCACCCACTGCCTGTATTTCTTAGTGTTATCAGGCAGTTGGGCCCTGGGGACCATCTCACTGTCTCCTAAAGAGACCAAGGACATTGCTACGGGACCCCACCCACCTTGGGCACCCATCTCCTCCCCCAGGGCTACACTAGCTACCTGCCAGGGTGGTGCACCAGTGGGTGCTGATTTTCCATACAAGGGACATCTAGTCTCCCAGGAGCAGTGGCCCACTTGACAACACTTAAAGAAAGTCTTGGGCCCCCTGTGAACAGGCTGATCTGTCAGGCCCCTGGCTTCTTTTCAGGGGGAGGCTGGGAACCCTTCCCTTGGTTCCCTTGGGGATTACTTTGGGGCCCTTTCTGGAACTCTTTCTGTTTACCCTTGCTCCCCCCACTCCTCTGCTGGGGACCCTGCCCAACTTTGGCGGAGTCTCCCAAGTGACCCTTGTGGACCCGGGTGCTCACCCAGTGGTCCGCCTCCACAGCAAGCTTCCTACGGTTAGTCAGCCTACTATCAATAAGGTGCTGGCGTAGTTCTGGAAAACAATTTCCTGACAAGAGCTCCCATGCAATCAAATCAAAGAGCACTTCAAAATCATTCACTTTGCTACCCTTCACCCAACCATCCAATGCTCTGCAAAAAAAAGTCACATATTCTACCCAGGTACTGGACTCCAACTTTTGCAATTTCTAAACCTCTGTCTATACAGTTCAGGAGTCAGCCCATACTTAGACATCAATGCTTCCTTCATATGGCTATAAGAATTGTGGACTTCGGAGGGCAAGTCTAACAAGGTATCCCTCCCCTCACTAAGGAACCGTCCCCACAACCCCGCTCCCCAATCCTTCTCAGGGACCCGGTGGGAGGACATAGCTACCTCATAGGCCTTGAACCACTGACTAATATCATCATTCTTATAAAACTCTTTCAGCACATCATTAGGTATATACACCCTGGCATCAACAGGCATGGACGTTGTGCTGCCACCAGAGGGAGTAATCTCTAAGCTCCTAGCTTTCAACTCCAACTCCCTCAAACTTCTCTCATGCTCCATTTGCATCCTCTTTTCCTCTAGGGCCAATTTCTTAACTTCCAATTATAACTGCCCACCCATCTTAAGCTTGGTCAGCTCCATTTCATGCATCCTACTTCTCTCCCTGTCCTCCAGCTCTCATGGGGACAGGCCCTTGGAAGAAACACTGCTGCCTGCTGGGGAAAGTGCTTTCCTCCCCCCTGGACCCAATAACCCATTTAGCTGCCCTCCTGCATCCTCAGCCCCCTCCTCATGCTCTTCCACATGCTCAGGGGTACTCCTTGCTTCCACCCAGGCCCTCAGCGCCCTTTGGAACTCATCCTTCTTGGAGAGACCGGTCATAGCAACTTTCAATTTCCTGCAGAAGTATTTCAGCTGTTTTACAGTGTAACTTTCCAGCTTTTCTTCTTCAAAATCTAAATCAACAGATGCGATGGACGCTGTTTTGCTCATGGTGACTAAACTTGGCAGTTCTTGGCAAAAATAGAAATCCCAGGAAAAACAATCTACCAAAAATGTATGTGGTTGCATTTGGTCTGCACTCACTAGTAGTGTACACCAATTACTGTATATGAGTCACAAATGCAAGTCCAGAATCCTCACCGCTGACCACCAATGTTAGAACTGGGGGTCTCTAGTTGGCAGAGGTAGGTACCTTTGTCCAAATAGGGACCCTTGCTTCTAGTCAGGGTAAGGGGGATACACTACTAAAATAACCCCTGCTCACCCCCTTGGTAGCTTGGCACGAGCAGGCAGGCTTATCTCAGAGGCAGTGTGTAAAGCATTTGTGAACACATACAGTAACACAGTGACAACACTATAGATGGATACCACACAGGTTGTATTATAAAAATAAGTATTTTTATATAGACTTAACACAAGACCCAAAACGACAAAAATCCACAATACACTATGAAAAATATGACTCTCAGTGATAGAAAATAGTTCAGTTCAAAGGCAGGTGATAAATGCGACACTCTACGTTCAATGTACCTTTTGATCCATAACGCGATACAAACAAAAGAGTTGCAGGGAAGGTGATGCGTCGGTTCCTTACACGCAAGAACGGTGATGCGTCGGTTCCTTGCTCCGGGGGAGGTGATGCGTCGGTTCTCTACTGCTGCGTAGGGGACGGTGAAGCGTCGGTTCCTTACCGGAGAGGAGGTGATGCGTCAGTTCTTCACTGCGTGGGGAGGTGATGCGTCGGTTTCTTACTGCGCTTCTATGGCGCTGTGACCAGCAGCACCTCGATGCGATGACGACCCGGTGCAATGAAACAAAATGGCGTCTTCCTCTTGATGCAACAACGAAGAGGGCGATGCGTGCACGCCCGACGGGCGTGCGGCGACTCTGTGAATCTTCTGAGCCGCGACAGGCCCTGCGACACGCTTCTCCGATGATGCGACGGCGTCTGCTGCAACGGCGACACTCTTCCCCGGTGATGCGATGCACTTCGCTGATGCGATGGGGACAGCGGCAGCGGCGGCGCGCTTTCTCGTCGATGCAACGACAGCTGCTGCGGCGGCGACACGCTTCTTCTTCGTGAGTCGCTCTTCCAGCTCCCAGCGACACGCAGTCTCTCAGAAGGCCCAACACAACAGTAGGCACTTCAAATTCCCAGCAAGGGAATTCAGGGGAGCTGGTTGGTGAAGTCTTGTATCCCTGAGACTTCAGCAGGAGGCAAGCTCAATCTTCAAGCCCTTGGATATTTTCTGCAAGATGATGAAAGTAGGCACAAAGTTCCTTTCTCCTTTCTTTGGCAATCAGGCAACCACTGCAGGCCAATCCCTCAAACAGCACATAGCATAGGGATAGTCTCCTCCTTCAGTTTCTCTGGTTCCTCTCCTCAGCAAAGGCTCTTCTTGTTTCCCAGAAGTGATCTAAAGTCTTAGGATCTGGGACCCAGTATTTATACCCATAATCCTTTGTCCTCTGAAGGCAGAGGGTCCTGTACCTAGTCCAAACCAGTTCTGGGTGCATTCTGACAGTGCACCCCTTCTTCCTTTGTCAATGTGGGCCAGGGACATCAGACGCACCACAGGAGGTGGAGCCAGCACTGTGGAAGGCAGGCACAGCCTTATTCAGGCCCAGGTGCTACTCCTCCCACCACTCTACATGCAGATAGGTCTATTCAGCCCTGTGCTGACTCACCCTGTCTCCTGGAGTCCCCCAGCCCCTGTCACTCACAAACCCAGACATACAATACACAAGCTAGCAGAGGCAGGCTGGATGGTTAGCCAAGAAAATACCTACTTTCTAAAAGTGGTATTTCAAACACAGAATGTTAAAACCAACTTCACTAAAAGATGTATTTTATCATTCTGAGATCAGGCATACTAAATTCGTTTTTCTACCATGTTCCCTGGGTCAGTTAGGATTATAAGATGTTATAATCAAACTGCCCATTCTGGCCTATGGGAACAGGTAGCCTTGCAATAGTGAAAAACGAAATTGGCTGTAATTCACTATCAGGACATGTCACACACACCAGGGCATGTCCTACCTTACACATACAATGCACCCTGCCCTACGACCTACCTTAGGGGTGACTAATATGCAGGAAAGGGAAGGTTTGGGGACTGGTAAGTGGGTGCACTGACCAAGTCGACATGGCAGTACCAGACTGCACACAGGCTCTGCAATGGCAGGCCTGAGACACACTCTACAAGCTGCTCCTGTGGGTGGCACAACCAGTGCTGCAAGCCCACCAGCAGCATTTGCTTCACAGGCCCTGGGCCCAAACCGTGCACTGTACTAGGGTCTGACAGTGAATCAAATAGGCCAAACATGGAGTCACTAATCCATACATCAATTTATCATAGGGAGCACTTGCACTTTAGCACTGATTAGCAGTGGCAAAGTGCCCAAAGCATCTATACCAGCAAAAACAGGTCAACAACAGTGGAGGCATAGTGAAAAAATGGAAGGGAGACCCACGCCAAGGATGCCAGGTCTAACAACAGCTCTATGCACGCGTATTAAAGAAGCATGTAACACGCAAAGTTCTGCCAGCGTAGCTTTTGTAAGCCCACGCGGGTGAGGGGTATACCCAGCCAAAACGGGCCATGTGGCCCCATCCATTGATAAAGGACCTAAACGGACCGGCGTGAGTGGGTGAGGAAGGGCGCCATTAAACCAAATTCGGTGTTGCCAAGCTGTAAGCGGAACCTCTAGAGTCCGATAAGGCTGATACTCATTAGGAACAGCCGTGGCAGTGTATCCATGAAACAGATTATCTGTTTCGTCCACCGCCAGAAAGGTGACCCAAGAGTAAAACACTACGAAGCGGTATCCCGGATCCGCTTCTACTACAAAAATCAGCGCAGCACCCGCATCAGGGACCCCATGTAGAGTCAAATGAGCCCTGAGCGGTGCGCGACTAGGTGGCGGGATGTTAACCGGCATCTTGAAAAGCAAAGAAGAACAACCCAATAAGCGGCAGCACAACAATGAGTGCAGAAGAAAGAGAGAAACCTTTTATTTAAACTTCAAGCTTGAAAGAACCTATAAAAACATCAATATAGGAGGTTACACCGTCACAGCTGTCTCCGGAGACAAAAGTGAGGGTATTGTGGACAAGCACAAGCACTACTCAAGCGTCTCGCAGATAAGCACCAGACCAAACGTTGGCGGCGACATGTTGCAGGGATTCTGCACATATACAGAACTATGCACAGGAAAACAGGTCCTCAGTGAATAGGGGTGTACCAACCTATCACATTAGTACCCACAATCCCAAACCGACTAGCTATAGTATCTCATTTGTTCTCCGACTAACTGTGAAGCTACCAATGATTAGACAACCCAGAACACGACACTCCCGACTCTCTCAGGAATCGCGGGAGCCAGACAACTCTTTCGCTCACTCACTCATACTTGTCCACAATGCGAGTAATCAGAGTCACGGTATAGTTTAAAATGTTTATTTTAACTAACGCGCTCTATGGTACAGTACACGTGCCATTACTAGCAGCAAAATGCATAAACACAATATAGTCACAAGTCCATAGAATACAAACAGGGATATCATTTTATAAAGACCGTGGAAAAGGGCTACAATACCTAACCACCCTCCCCGTGACAAGAAGTAGTTTATTATAAAAAAGAAGACATCTGGGCTTTGTCAGCAGACCCCATACCTCAAGGCCTAGATGAAAGGTTTACATCTCAGGACAAGCACAGCTCTTCTCTCCGGAAAGGAGTCTCTCCAAGTGCCTGCACAACATGTTTAGCTTGCAATATTAAAGCATACGATTTTCAGTAGTGCAGCTGTGTGTCATGTTATGTCTAGGTGCGAGGGACTGACCAGAACAGAATAACAAGGAGCATTGTTGATCGACCTTGTACATCGTGTGCAGACTAAACCTCAGAGCACGGCAGAGTCGCGAAAAGCAGACAGTTCTCATGTGAAAGGGAACAAACAGAGTTGTGCGAAATCTGTGCATGCAGTGTCGTGCGCAAAAGCAGCCTCATGGCAGCAAAGCTCATGCTAACTTAGCAGATGTCGACAATGGCCCCACAATCCATACTACACACATTACTGTAACGTTACTTTAACCTTTGTTTTTTTCGGTGAATTTCAATTTTTTTCATACAGTAATATTTTATTTCCAATGTACATATGGTAGGATATGGAAAGGATTTATCCTGTCCACGCACATCACTTCCAAAGGGAATGGCTTTGCATTGCAGTGTATGGAAAGAGAGGACATTGTTAGCTGAAACTGCTTAATGACTGATATGCAAGTGTAATAGGGTATGATGGGAGACTATTTCTCTGCTTATACTGTTTTCCAGAATGATAGGTTTATATTATAGAATGTGAGCAGGGGTTTGTCTCTCTTCTGACTTCTCTTTCTTGGAAAATGAGTGTGTATATTAGATGTAGGAAGGGAGTGCCCTCTCTGCACAGTGATCACTCTAGGTAAACAGCCATATATAGTATTGTGTGCGGAGGGACTGTTGTCATCATGGAGACCGTCACCTTAGATAAGGGGTATATGTGGTAGGGCTGTCTGTTCATAGGCTTATAACCCAATATTGAGGGATATACAAGTTGTTGAAGGCCCTAAACCAAAGTTGTAGGCCTGAGCCACAACTGAAGGCCTAGATAAATGAGAGCATCTTTACCATACGGTATAGCCCGGTAGAGAGCAGCTGCAAAGCTATTAGAAAATTTCACCCACAGAGGGTAGATCTTTCTAATTCTAAAAACATGCAGAATGACTAAAATTGGTATTTTGGAGTACACACCTTACTACATCAATTAAAAGCTGTGAGCCACTCCATTGTGTTTAATGGAGCAACTAGCTTTCCAATGCTCTCATAGTATTCAAATCTAAAATTACAAATGAGTAAAAAGAAGATTCAGTAGTAACCTTAGAGTTAATTCCTATTAGAATAAAGTATTTTGAAAGAATAGTCTTGTAGTCAATGGTAATATATAGTCACAAATATGGGTGGCCGATCCTTCCGTTTCCTGGCAGCCAAGCATTGGAACAATCTCCCCCTTGGTCTCCGGATGGAGCCATCGGAGACAATCTTTCGGAAAAAACTCAAAACGTGGCTTTTTCCGTCCTTAGGCCTTCCCTTCTAGCTGTTTCACAGTACTGCTACTGACAAGTTTTTCTGATGCCGCAGCGCGGGGACTCACTAGTGAGTGTAGCCATGCTCTTTATAAATTTGTTTATTATTATTATTATTATTATTACAAATATCAAAAACATATCATTTTGTGTTTCTTTTTAGTAGAACAGGTGGCTCTGTATGTTGTGATTTTGTGTTTTTTATAATGCAAAGCAAAAGTAAGGAGGTTCCAGAGAAATGAACTGGGCAAAAAAGTATACTAAAAATCCTAATGCCTAAGAGGGTATTTTTGGTCGTGGAAAATCTTTTCAGAGGCTGCTACACTTACTTTTGATGAGAGAATGATTCTTTGACAAACACAGCAGAAGTGTTCCTTATTTAAATAGACCGGGTTGATATTAGTCTGGTTTGCCATAACCTCAGATCGTGCTGATTTGCAGCCCTTAAGAGATGTAGAGCTATCTGATGAAGTATCTAGCTCTGTGCTCCTCTGCATGTCAGACTCTGGGGTTGCATTGCCTTTAGGTGGCACAACATTCCTATTGTCCCCATACTGTGTTGTTTTCTAATGCCTCTACTAAATTTCATATGGCACGTTTTGCTTTTTACATGCTCTGCAGATAACTTCTTCCCACCAGGTGCCATCTTCAAGAATTTCTATGCAGTCTATACTTTGGGTGGTTTAGGAGGTCCGGCTTCTCTCTGTTCGTCACTGTCAGATCAATTTATCTTCTCACCAAGTTCAATAATACTATAAGGCAAGATCCTTCCAGCACTCTGTAGATGTTTCCACATCAAAGAGCTGATTGTCAATGAGAAAAGGAGGTGATCACTTCTTTCAATAATGTATAGCATTAGTATTAACCAATTAAATCTATTTATGGGTGTCTACTCTTGTGAGAGCATTGCTAAATCGTAGAGTCAAATTTCATTGCATACTGTTGTATACACCTGTCATTCCATTCTATGTTGTAGAAGTGTTTAATACTAATATCAATAAGGGTGTCATTTAAGTGTCTGCATTATATTTATTTTAATTTTATCATAATATATAATTTTCACAAGAGGCGCACACGATACAAGCACACAATGTCCTGCATGGCATACGAGGGGACAGATTTTCCTGTTTCACTCTCGAAGACCGCTCACAAGATCGCATATTCGAAATTGTGTTGATAATAGTGTCTTATTGTAATATCAATGCCATTAGTTGTGAAAGAAAGAATCCGTCCTTTCCCCTTCATTTCTGTTTTTGCCTTTTCTGTGGACAGAACTGCTAACAATCTTTCTATGGAGTCAGGCTTTTGTGTACAGTTGTTTGGAGAAAATGGATCTTCAGACAGCGATGAGGAGGTTGCAGGACCGAGCACTGCACCATTGGACCTAAAACCCATGAAGACTTCCCTTCCTTGGGATTTTTTTCAAATACCTGGGGGAGCTAAAAAGGTCTCAGCCAAAATTGTCACTTGCAAACTCTGGGGCAAAGAGTTTTGAAAAGGTACCCACCACCAGTACAGTTTTGAGACAACAGGCATGTGCTGTCATTTAAAATCGATGCATTCAGGATGCCTTGCACATGCTGAAATGCAAAGAACTGCTGAGGATACATCCTCCTCTACTGCTGTTCTCTCAGCACAGGTAGGGCAACAAGCACCTGGGCAGGTTCAAAGACAGGAGAGGCAGTGTAATCCTGTATATGTCAACAAGGTACTATACTGTCATTTGTGTGGTACTGTTATTTTTGTGTATGAGTTCCGCAATGGTGCTCGGTACAAGTACAGGAGCAAAAATGCCTACCTAAACAATACGTTTTTGTTTTTATTTTCTTTCTTCAAGTTCTTTCCAAATTTTTGGCAAGCCAACATATTTTAGTTTGTCCTTATAAAAATAGAAAAGTAGAAAAAGAAAATGGATAAAAAAAATCCTGAAAGGTTTAAAAAAGTCTCTTATAAGAGCTACCTGTTATATGGTTCTTAGGCACATTATCGACATTGCTAAGTTAGCATGAGCTTCGCTGCCATGATGCTGCTTTTGCGCACGCTACTACATGACTTTGTTTTTGCAAGACTTTGTTCGTGCCTTTCACATGAGAACGGGTTGTCTTTCGCGTTCTCTGCCTTTCCTGGAGTTTAGTCTGAACACGATGTGCAAGGTCGATAAACAATGCCCCTTGTTATTCTGTTCTGGTCAGTCCCTAGCACCTACACATAACATGCTACACAGCTGCAGTACTGAAGACTCGTGCTTTGATATTACGTTGTTGCATGTTGTTTTAACATACTTGGAGAAAGCTGTTCAATGGAGAAGAGCTCTACTGCTCCTATGATGTAATTGGTCAAAGTAGCAACAATTTATCAAAACAAAAGAAATAAATAACAGCATTCACAATACCAATTTTGCATAATCTGCAGTGAATGCAATTTATTTTCAAAGCAATCTTCACTTTATTTTAGCAACACAGTTGCTCTTGCATCTAGAATCATTTAAAGTATTTTGAAAACAAGGTGCTCTACTGTTGGAAGAGTAAGGGTCAGGGTATATGGGGAACAAAGTGAGTGAGTGAGGGTGGCGGACAGGGGAAAGGTGATGTGACATATATACATCAAATTTTCATGGTGAGACCAATCCTGCCTATCACACGTCATTAGTTCCAGTTAGGGCACATAGCATTAATGGACACTGATAGTTAATTGCAGTCGTCAAGGCTTGTGCAAATGTAGTAGTCTACGTTTCGACCCCTGGGATGTTCAAAGGTGATTCAAGCCTTATACTGGAGTCTTCATCAGGACTGTGTGAACAGGGAGCACCTAATCAGTCCTCCAGCACATTTAATCCGACTGGGCAGTCAAAAGGGAGGGGGCTCAACAAAGCTCTGAGTTCTGGGAACAGTGCGGCCAAACGTGCGCGCACGAGCATTAGTATTCAAGCTGTGGGTCTGACGATCCCTCGCAGTGACAGGATTAATCTCAAGTTTAATCATCCGGCTCCAACAATCCAGGATGCAGACAATCATTGTACTATGATGAAAAATAAATCATTAAGATATTTATAAAACCCTATATCTTAAAACTACTTCAGAGTACAACACTAAAAAGTACAGAATATCACTGCCAGTAAGTTATTATTGTAACGTTAAGTTCTAAAAATAAGCCTATAAGAAAAGTAACATAACATTTATTTGCTGTACATTCATAGGCATAATATATTTTGATAGAAAATGTCTATTAAAACTTAATTCATTAGATGGTTGTTATCCTTGGTAGGACACATAACGTCAATGAACATGAACTTTCACACTTTCATACCTTTTTATAAGTACATAAAGTTTTGTAAATATTTACCCAGAACTATGGTTCTAGAAAATAGGAGATAGAAGTTTGGAAGTTTCCAGGGTAACCTTTGCTTTCCTGTAAGACATTTAGCATTACACGCCGTCAAGCAAGATGAATTTTTCAGGTACACTGGGCCCGATTCACAGAACTAACTTAAGACAAAATCCTAAACTTACTACCATTTTGGTATTCACAGAAGGCACTTACTCATTTTGGTATTCACAGAAGGCACTTACTTACTCATTTTGAGTAACTTACTCATTCTGATATTCACAGAAGGCACTTACTCATTGATGAGTAAGTGCCTTCTGTGAATACCAAAATGAGTAACTTACTCATTTTGAGTAACTTACTATTTTGGTATTCAGAGAAGGCACTTACTCATCAATGAGTAAGTGCCTTCTCTGAATACCAAAATGAGTAAGTTACTCAAAATAAGTAAGTTACTCAAAATGAGTAAGTAAGTGCCTTCTGTGAATACCAAAATGAGTAAGTGCCTTCTGTGAATACCAAAATGGTAGTAAGTTTAGGATTTTGTCTTAAGTTAGTTCTGTGAATCGGGCCCACAGTGTAGTGACCAGAATTGATCAACTGTCCGTGGTGGAATAAAATTGGCAAAGGCTGTGTTTGTTTTCCTGTCATTGATATCTGACCAGCTTAGAAGTTGGTGATATCAGTGTTTATTTTACTGCCATCTACTTACACATCTGTAGTTTGAGAATACCTTATTTTGATCTGTGTCTCACAACCAATGTAGACAGCATTTCTGATCTGCACAGCTTTAACAAAAAATGTTTTTCAAAAGGTACTGTCTTGCAATCTGGTTCTATAGAGTACACAAATCGCCCTGAATTCATGTCTTTTTTGCCTGAATAGGAACAACTAACACTTACAATTCCACAAATAGTTTGTTCTAAAGAAGTCCGTAATTGCAATTCCCTCATTTCTAGCACATTTTGCACTACCATTAAAAATTCCTGTGCATCATGTTACACATTCAAAGTGAATTGTGAGCCACCATTACAGTGATCAACAATGTTGCGTATGAATGTGGGTGAAGATCCCACATGTTTTTCAGTCTGTACTAAACTGAGCAGAGTTGTGAAAAAATGGCTTAAAGTTTTGTCTTTGCTTTGTTGAATGTTTTCAACCACCACCAGCTGTAGGTGAAATAGACAACTAACTACTTCATTTCAGTAACCTGAAACTCCTTAACTGTTTGAGAATGCAAAACCTATTAAATTCTCAACTTCATTAGTTTTTTATCATTTATGTAGTCTTTCTAGCTAGGTCACTTCATTTTTAGGCTACTTAAAAATGTCTGCACTTGTTCACTTCCTATACCTTCTATGTTTCTTAACAATGGGATATAAGCTCAGCTGAGGATCTCACACACCACTCAAATAATTGAATTCTATTACACAAGTCATCACTGGCTTTGCTCTCATCAGACTGAAGAAGGTACAATCCTGATAATTACCTAACCCATCACAAAACAACATAAGACATGCATTCTTTAAACACGATGACCTAAATCTATTATTTCTGAATCCAAACTTAATCCTTTGGATTTGTGAATAGTGACAACATAGGCCAAACACAAAGGAGACTGTTGTCTCATCACACAGTGGTCTTTTACCGAAAGAAACCCAGCAGTGGCCCTACCAATTTTTTGCTCTCTTTAATGCGATAAACTTTCATCAAAATATACTCATACTCTGCTCTATTGGGATATGCAATGAAATCTATCACATTCCCCATTGTACCATTCACTAATCCCTCCTTGATGTTGAGATTTCGTCGCAAATTTATTTAGCAATTTTTACATAGATTTAGAGTCTTCTAAACCAGCAGTTTCAGAAACTCTTTTCTCTAGTTATTTCAGTTTACTTACCACCGATTGACATAGTGGTAAGTTTCAATATTGAAGTACCATTTTATATTTACTATTAAAACTCACATTCTCTTGTTTTTCCAAATGAAGCATTCCAAAGTCAAATTGAGCACACTCGTCCAATGTTGGCATGAGGGACACAATCAGTTGGTGACTTTTCATAAAATCTTGCATTATGGAAGCAGGTGAATCATTGAGTGGGAAGAGAGAGAGCAAACCATGTGAGAAGCAAGAGCTTTATTTGCTTCTTTCATAATTCCTATTCTCATGTCTTCTAATATATTGCCATATTCCCTATATGCAGCCTGTCTCATATTTTGATTCAACTCAGCGCACTGAAAATGTAACCATATGTTAGCATTTCCAACACTTCTTAATGACTTTTTGTGTTTCTTCAGGAAGCAATTTGTTAAAAACTGGTTGGCCTTTGTCAAGAGTCAACTGTAGAACGTCAACAAAAACTATGCCACGCTTATCACCAAAGAAAACATCATAGTTCTAAGGATCTCTTGCATCCTCAGATGAATGAAAGCTAGCATTCGGTTTGATACCATGCTAACCTCTTCAATAACAAGAACCTTTAATTTATTCATAACCCTGGACACTTCATGACGAGCATCACAAGATAACTTCAAGTACTCTAGCTAGTTGTCTTCTTCCACATGCAATGTGATTCCTTAAATGTTGTGAGCAGCTTGACCAGTAGGAGCAGTCACAACACATGAGAGATCACAACTAGTCTTTCTGTGAACAAATGCAGTCACCACTTTAATTAGAAAACATTTGCCTGTACCTTCCTAACCACTAACATAGAGAAGTTTAGACTTGAACGCTAGACATAAACATACAGACTTATGTAAATGTTCATGCTCTACTGATTTACTTATTTGTTCAAAAATTATAAGCTGTTCTTGATTCAGTTGCAATATCAGCATTTCTAAATGGATGCCCTCACTCCTCACTTGGCCCATAGCATTTTCCACTTCATTTATAGCTGTGTATTGGAAGTTTGGTTACTGGTTGACTGGGGTGTGAGCCCTGGTCACGCAGCAACCACAATCCTAGTCAGGCTAGGGCACAAGCACCCCCTAAATTAACTTGTGCTCACCCTCTCATAGCTTGACACAGAGCATTCAGGCTTAACTTTAAAGACAGTGTAAAGTATTTGAGCAACACTTCACAACAGTATAACAGTGAATACACCACACAAAAAGACTCCACACCAGGTTACAAAAATAGAGCTTAATTTTACAAATAAAATATATGACCAAAATGAAAATAAATACAATAGGTAGAATCGCAGTTATGAATTATATGAAATATAGTGCCTAAGAGCTGAAAGTGCCAACCGGGGACATCTGGTCATGCTAAACGGGGTCAAATCCGATAGTTCAAGCAAACCATAATGAAGCGTGGGTTGAATACTGTCCCAGATAAGTCCAGCTGAAGTTTCATCTTCTCAAGAATTGTGCCAAGAGTCCCGTTCATAGGGCTAAGTTTGCTGGGAGCAAGGAGTGTGTCACTGGTCAATGGGGAGTGAAGAGCAGGCTGGGCGTCAAGAATAGACATTTGGGAGCCTCACTGTGGTGATCCACTTCGGCGGGCAGTGCTTGCTGTGCGAAGAGACAAGCATGCAGCAGCTTGTGCTGATTCTTCAGACAAACAGTGCAGTTCCTGTGTGAATGGGCCCATCCGTGAAGAGCCCAAAAGCTTGATTTTAACAGCTACAGATCCACCCAAAGGGCCAGGGACCTGGGAGTGGCCTCTTAGGGGTCAGAAACTCAAAGATGGGTCCAGGAGCTGTGGGGAGACTTTTATGTCTCTGAGGATCAGATCAGGAGGCCAGCAGACTAGCCCTTTGAGTCACTCTGTGTTCCTGGGTTCAAGATGGGTTCCATGTCCAATTCCTCTTTCCCTGGCAAGAGGTCAGCACAGCAAGGCATCAGGTCTTCCAGAACAGCAGTCCAGCAGTGTGACAGTCCTTCAGCAGCACAGCAGTCCTTCTTGACAGAGTATTCACAGGTCCAGAAGTGTACTTAAGTGGCAGGGTCGGAGGTCCAGTTCTTATGCCCAGTCATGCCTTTGAAGTGGTGGAGTCTTCAAATAAGGGTCTTTGAATTGCACAGAGACCCTCCCTTCCTGCCCTGTCACTAGACATCACTACAGGGGGGTATGCAGGTGTTTGGGTGTGGACTGGACACAGCCTATTCTGGTATAAGTGAGTCTGGTCCAGCTCCTCCCTCCCACCCTGCCAAGATGGCCCATCAAGTCACACCTAAGCTCCTATTGTGTGCGGCTGTCTAGGGGGAATACACAAAGCCCAGCTGCAGGCACACAAAGGGCTAATAGCAGGACAATATCTTTCTAAAAGTGGCACCTTCAAAATTGTAATGATAAACTCGACTTTGCTATTAAAGAGGGATGCCTGCGATCAGGCAGCATCGCGGCTGTTCCACCGCTGCCCACGTCACGCCACGCCAGCAGCTGCACCAGGAGGCGCGTTAAAAACCTTTATGGGCTCCCACAGCGCGGGACGCCCGCTTCATTTGCCGCCACTTCTTCTGCCGCGACCAGGGGCCAGGACTCTAAGCCCCAGGCAGCATCGCAGCTGTTTCACCACCATCCATGTCGCGCCAACGCCAGCAGCTGCGCCAGGACGCGCGTTAAAAACCTTTCCGGGCTCCCGCAGTGCGGGCCTTGCCCGTCACTGACCGGAGGTGGCCGGGCTCGGCTCCCCCTCTAACATCTGGTATCCGGTTCTTGTGGCCATTAGTTACCAGCTTCCCTTGCCAACAAGAGTGGGCTGGGCAACCCTCTCATGTGATTCGCCTGGAAGCTGGGACCTGGTTCTAGGAGAGTGACAAGTTGAACATGTGAATAACGATGATAGAAGTGGAAGGAGAAACAGTTCCCTGCAGAAGTGCAAGTTTGCAAGATAAAGGTACTGTCGCCCATGTCACAACTGAGTGATTATAGTGATTATAGTTGGTATCCTGCTCTGCATTCCTGATTCTTTTTGTTTGTGACTGCATCTGACTATTCTGCAGCCCTGAGCACCAGCAAAACAATGGGAAAGCTCGAAGGCTACTACTAAAAAAAGGGGGAAGAAATCCCCCAAAAAACTATGACCTCCATGGAAGTGGGTGGATTGGGTGGGGGGGTGGGGTATTAGACTGCATTGATAACCTATTGTCAGAATGTGAAGGTCTTCTCAACCCTAAAAATACACTGGTTTCAGTACCTAGTACACAGCCCTTTGGTAGTCCTACAATTAACACCAAGAAAGGTAGTATACCATCAATATTTAACCAAGTAAAGGGTAAGAAACCTCCCCCAGCCACCTTAAATCCTAGTCCTAGTGTGACAGACATCAAGGGGATAGAGAACCAAGTGTCTGATGACGATTATATAGCTCTTCCCTGTAGTAACAGCTTTGCCCCCTAATGGATAATAACGATCTAACAGATAATTCAGTCAACCTGAGAAGTGAGGTTCAAATAGGGGGTGCCAAGACAACCAAGCAACCACACACGGAGGCATCTCCATTCTCAGCCTCCGTCCCTCATGTCAGTAAGGAAGCTGCTCATGCAAGCGAAAGCATTCTCACCCATACTAATTCTACTCACAACGAAATGTTCTTGCAAATATCGCTACCAATGCAAATAACTAACTTAGTAGAAGAAATTAGGACACTTAAAGCAGCAGTAGGCAGCCTTTCTGAATCCTTCAGCAAGGTACTCAAAGATGTTCAATCCCTCAAAAATGTTCTATGCCCCCAAGCACACCAGTCTGGTAAACGATAAGGGGGGTTCTGCCAATTCTCGCATCACACTAGGGGAATCCCAGGGTGCTACTATAGGTGTTAGTGGCAGTAGAGCAAGCCATGGGGGCGCCAAGGGAGCCTATCATGACCCTGAGTACCCGGGTGGGGACTATCAAAACAAAACGGTTTATTATCATCTTCCTAACCCGAAAGAGGCACTGGGCCCCCTAACAGGTATCCAGAATCCTCAGGCAACCGGGCATTTTACTTTTCCCGGCATAGATAACTCATTGCTGAAGAAGCGGATAATATATTTTACTAATGTACCCTAGTTACCATCCACGACACACATCGAATCTGAGGCCACTCTGGTTAATAAGACCATCCACTGGATTCGGCGAGTTAGGGGGTGTCGATCCATAATAAGGGATGACATACTTGGGGCAAAAAGACACTCTATCCCGGGATGTGACTCGGACGCTATTGCCCTGACCCTAGCTCACCGTGATCTAGTGGACAGTCTGGTAGCTTTTGATCTCCGGACCCAACACCTCTTTGCAACTACCATCCGTCTTAAATACACCCTCCCAGATAAGATCAGCGGCCTAACCCCTAAATACCCCAGTGACCTCCAATCTACCAGGTCCCCACTTAGAGAGATAGACTGAAGGTGTCCTCCGCCCCCTGCTTTAAACCCACAGGCTATTGAATCAATTCAAGCCTGTGAGCTCACTATCTCTAGCCCCAATGGTACATTTCCAACACAGGCCAGCTCACCTAGTATTGCTTGGTGTGCGCCACACCAGATGCCTGTACCCATAATCCCCACGTCCGGTCAAACGCCAGGTGTTAATCTAAAGTCACGTATTATCACAATATTTTCCTGGAACATCGCTGGTTTGGCGCATAGGGGTGTGGTTCCGGAATGGAACAATTTTGTAGAGGAGTTCTACACCTGTGTATTCCCAGAAACCTGGTCTATAGAGCCAATCCATCAGGCCGGATACCTTAATTTCTATTGTCTGGCAACCCAGGGTGCTAGAGGTCGGCCATCGGGGGGACTTACAATCTGGGTTAAACAGGATATCGGCCTCCAAATCCGGGCCTTATCGACAGATAATAATGACATCCTTGCAATCAGACTGGAGGCTGGCAATTATGGATCCATTGATATATACAATGTTTTTGCGAGAGGCCTCAGTGGGGGGTGGAAATCAGACACCATTCACGCCTTAGGCGAACTTCTAGAAACCCTCTCAGGGGAAGCCTCAGTAGTTATAGCTGGGGACCTAAACACGACCTTTGAACCCATTGGTAACGAGGATAATGATGTGGCGAGGGAGGAGGATGAGCAGTGGGGTGTTCCTTCACTGGAGCTTACGCCAATCAAAAGATGGACCGAGGCCGCCATTCAAATGAAAGCCCTCTGTCTAGAATATGGTCTTCTTAGGGCAGCAAATGGCAGAACCACTTCAGACAGTCAAGGGGTACACACATACAATAATGGATTCCACTCAAGTCGTATTGATTACCTTTTAGTTGGTCTGAACATATGGCATACCCTTGAGGACATGGCTGTGCAGGCAAGAGTGGAGAGTGACCATAACCCTCTATGCTCTAGGTTTGCATTTAGGGATTTAAGGTCACAAACACAAACAGATATCACACATACAACCAGTGACCTCCAACTCTCAAACAACATGCGACAAGTCAAATGGCTCATGATTTTAGAACGTCCAGCAGCCCTACTTTCCATAACTAGTGAGATGGTCAATACAGTAAAAGCAATGGAGATATCCCTCCTTAACCATCAGTCGCTAAATGACATTACACAACTGCATTCTTCACTATTTACCCATATTCGTACCTACTTTCAAAGACCCTGCAAAGCCAGAATGAGAGACACAGAACCCAGGCATCATTGGTACAACTTCAATTGTAGAAGTGCCCGTGGTGCCCTTAGTGAGTCAGGTGATGTGGCCAGAGTGCGATCCGCTAGGACGAATATAAGAAGGTTACACTTCATGCCAAAAATGTTTGGGATGAGGACAGGTGGTTGGAACTAAAACGTGCCTGTGGCAGCAAACACTCACAACAGTTCTGGTACTTGGTAAAATGGGGCAGGGGAGGTGTGGCACCACCCCAGGAAAATCATGTTGATCCTAGTGAGTGGGTTAGTCACTTTTCCTCCCAATATGCCAGTGATGATGCAGACGATCATGGATCGATATTAACACATCCCTACACCATGGATAAGGTATTTGATGAGGCAGACGTCAGAACCGCTCTTAATGCACTGACAGGAGGTCGAGCACCAGGGCTGGATTGTGTTCCCGCTGACATTTGTTTGCAGGACAGATCGAAATGGACGCAATATATTCTTTTACTAGCAAACACTATAGCTCATTGCGCTCCTATTCCGGACACCTTGAGGGGGCAGAAATAATCCCAATATATAAAAAAGGAGACAAGTCCATGCCCGCCAACTACAGGCCAATAAGTCTTATAGATTTTATACAAAAGGTGGTAGCCCGGCTTGTGTTGGCCAAAATTCATGTATGGATGGATGAACATCCATCATTAGCCACCTCCAGGCAGGATTTTGGGCCCATTTAAGTACAATTGACCCGGTCTTTCGCTTTGTTACAATACATTGGTGGACAGTAGTCCTCGGCAAGGGCAGCATTGTTGATTTGAAAGAAGCCTTTGACCTGGTCTCTCGGCCCAAATTATGGGAGGTATTGAAAGAATTGGGGATGCCACTGGACTTACTTTCCCTCATCGCCCGCCTCCACAAGGGACATTTTGCACAGATCCGATGGGAGCGCAGGGAAACAAGACGGATCCTTTTTGGGTACACAAGGGTGTTCACCAGGGATGCGTGTTAGCTCCAACACTGTTTTCCCTTTTTATAAATGGAGTGGCAAACTTTCTTGCTGCTATTCAAACTGATGCTCCCATTTTAGCTGGCAGAAAGATCCCGATTTTAATGTTTGCAGATGATACTCCGATCATCTCTAAAACCCCAAGTGGTCTGCAACTTGCTTTGCGACAGTATGGAGAATTCTGTCTCTAACGGGGCTTAAAAATTAACAATGACAAGACCAAGTTCATGACTTTTAATCAACATAGATCCTTCAAGGGCAAAATAACAATGGATGGGCTTCCCCTTGAGCAGCTTGATGCATTCATCTATCTGGGTATTAAACTGCAGAAGGATATGAGATGGAAATTGCACATCAATGCCATGGCACTAAAACAGCGACAGTTAGAGGGTGCCCTAGGAAAGGAATTCAAAATCTCCCTGACAAAACCACTCTGCCCGGTACTTCAAATTTACAATAGCAAAGTGGTGAGCTTGGCCCTTTATGGATATGACACAGCTAACTATCGCTGAGAACAAGTTCCTGCGTGCAATAACTAGTCTACCACAAAGCATACCTACAGTCCCCTTAAGGAGCGATCTAGGTAGGAATGCTATGGTGGACCATGCCAGGCTACGACCTATCCTATACTGGCGCAGGATAAGGACCACACCGGAATTGGCTGTGTACGCTGAGAGCTTAAAAGACATTATTGATATGGACCAATTCCACAAAATGAGCTGGCTGCGAAATTTAAAGGGCCTCTTTAACAAACTGGGCCTCGCACATCTGTGGAATAGTCCCTCCAGCTCCCAGTTCCTGCCGAAAGACACACTCAAAGATAAATATTAAGAGTGTAGGGGTCACGATCCCTCTTCACTCTCAGGGCTCCATTTACAGATTAAACCGCACCCGAACCTCGAGCAATATTGGGACATTATCACAAAGCCCCTCGACCGGAAATTATATTTCCAATTTAGAACAGGAACTTTACCATTAAAGAGTTTCACAGCTAAAAGGTCCACCACAAATACCAACAAATGTATATTATGTGCAGATCATGTAGAAACCTTAGCACATGTGCTGTTTGTCTGCCCTGCCTATTCTGGTCCGCGTAAGGTCTGGTTGGTGCAAATGTGCAGGAATATGGGCACCAGATCGTGCAGCACTGCTTTCCGAATTCTATGTACAGACCCTTAAGGTGGATGTGGTGTATCTGTTCGCAATATTTTACGGCTGAAAAATGAAACTGCAATTCGCTTCCATCTACGATCAAGTGTTCGGACTAAAGTTATATGTGGGTTCCAATAAGCCCTTACACGCTTCTCTGAGATTATTTGAGATCATCTGAAACTTATATTTATATGTTTGTTTTATCATGAACCAATGTACTGGCATTATGACGGGATAATCTGATGCCTATTTTGCTATTTTGCACAAAGTGTTTTTATTTAAGTTTTTTTAACTTCTTAGACCTGTTTTAACTTTTTATCTGTAACGCTTTTATGACACAAACTGTTGAATAAAGCATTCTTTGATTGATTGATTAAAGAGGATTTATCATTACAATTTCCATAGGTATTAAACATGATAGATCTACCTCTGACCAATTAAGAATTACAGCTTATTAAATGTAATAAGGAATCCCCAATGTTATCCTATGAGAGGGTTAGGTCGCACAGTAGTGAAAAATACATTTTTCACTACCAGGGCACATAAAAGCATCCTACCTTTTAATTACATAGCACCCTGTCCTATGGGCTACCTAGGGCCTATGTTAGTGTTGACTTATATGTAATAAAATGGCAGTTTAAGACACAGCAAGGGGTCTTAAATTCCAAGTCAACATGACAGTGTGGCACTGCATCAGGCTGAAACGGCAGGCCTGGTACAAGTATTAGAGTGCTATGTAAGCTGGTGGCACAATAAGTGCTGCAGGCCCACTGATAGCATTTAATTTACAGGCCCTGGGTATATGATATACCACTGGACAAGGGACTTACAAGTAAAGTAAATATGCCAAACAGGTGTAAACCAATTATTACATGTTTAGAGGGAAGAGCACAAGCACTTTAGCACTGGTTAGCATTGGTAAAAAGTCCTAAGGCCAACAAAAATGAATTCAGCAAAAAGGGGATGAGGAAGGCAAAAAGTCTGGGGGTGACCCTGCAGAAAGGGTCATTTCTAGCACTATGGATGCCTTGTTCTCAATAATAGACTGGCCAAGGGGATCTTGACTATTAGCGCCTGAGCTCTGGCTGTCTTGTGAACTATCCTTTCCAATCTCTATAGCAATGGTTTCCTCTTGTTGAATTTCATCATTTAACATTTTCAGATTCATCTGCTACACTGCACATTGATTATCTTTAACTGTATTTAAAGTATCTTCATAGCAGTCATAGTCACCTAGCAGCTCATTATCAGAACGTCAAAGTTTAAAAAGTTGCAAAAGATCTAAGCAAAAGAATTATTTTATCTTAGTTTACAATGATTTATGAGACTTACCTTTGAGTGTCTCACTAAACATCCATTACAGCCTGTCACTGTAAAGTTTCCTTCTTCAATATTTTCATCCATGTTATTTCTGTATGTATATTTTTGCAATACTTCATACAGACAAAGCGTATCTAAGTGGACACTCGATTAAGGCAATAAGTGTCCCTCTTATTGGTTTTAGTAAGTCAGTGATCTCTGGATCAAACTGAGAACGGTATTCAGTTTCAGGAAATGATTTCAACATACTTTTTTGTGCTGATGTCAGACTTAAAGTTGCCCAAAATCTCATTTTGGGCTTCCTGTACAAGCTACTAGAACTGAGCTTGTTGCAGGCTTTTTAAGATCCAGTTTCTCTGTGAGAAGCCATCTTTAAACTGAAACTGTAAAGCTCTTTGCATAAAGACATCTCTGCTGCTATCTCTCCCCATACGCACTTCATTTGTCTTTTCCGACTATGCTCTATATAAAGTATCATGTCGAGCAACAGCAATAGAATTGTCTGCCACAAATTGAATGTGCATGTTAGCATTCCGCATGGACAGGACCACAGGATTGTAATCATTGAAACGTTTTGAAGCCTCTCTTCGCTTCAGGTTAAATGTGTTTTTACGTGACCTTCCATTAACTATGTGCTTAACTGCAGGCATGAAACTGTTAACTCTTCCTTTGGAGAATACAGACCTAGGAAATCCAAAGCGACATTTAGTGTAGTATTTCAATTTTGCTCTGTATCTCAGTCGACAATATATTGCTCTGTATTTCCGTTGACAATATTCTCCACATTTATGGGACTGGAACCTTAAGATTTGTTGCCTAAGAGTTCAATTGTGAGGCTCAATGAATGATAACACAGATTAACCAGTATCTTTACCAAACAGTGGTTCATTGTTCACCCACAATAACATATGTATAAGTGGAACAACTCTAGCTTGATAGTCTTTTCTTCAGAAAAAGTCCACAAGGTCACCTAGTTGTGGGTTATTTTTGTTACCAATAAAATGGCTTCAAATCTGTGCTTAAATTATCTACAAACATTTGCAGGATCAATGGAACACAATTTACCAGGAGTTTTAAAATGAATGCCCACAATGTTTGCAGCCAGAGAAAGTCAGCCTGAGAAAGTCATAAAGATCATACCAAGCATTCTCTGCACACCTCAAGGTGGATAAGCTAAGTGGGTGCACCTAGATTGCGTAACACACACACTTTAGCTCATAGTGGCTGCAATACCAATATTAATTGGTACCCCATTGACAAGCCATGATGGTCACCAGATTATTCTCTAGAACCTCATCTTTTTAGTGTGCTTTTCTCACACAATCTCTGGCAGTGACACAATTAAACCATGTTCCTGTTCTCATAACATGGCCTACAGCATAAGATAGCACTGACAGATCACTTTCAAACAGAAGATGAAAAATGTTTGAAAAGGTTTGTCTAAACCCAGGATCTTCAGAATATAATCTACTTGATGTATATTCTGATGTAGTAATCTGTACTGGACGTTCATCCTAATGACCACTTTTTCCTATTGGGAACAAAATTGGAAAACACTGTGCATGTAAGTTTCCCCCCACCCACAAATACCAGTTCTCGTTTTGCCTGCTTCATTTGGTGCAATTCTAAAACATCACCCATCATGTCTCTTGAATGAATAGGATGAATTATGTAATGTTCGCATATTTCTTCCACCTTACCCAAGTCAACTTTTACAAACTGATCAGAAGGATGTGAGGTGAAAGTGTCTGTTCTGACACAGCTAACATGTCCCTCTACACCAACATCTCTTTAAAACACATTTTCTAGTTTAATGTATCTTCAGTAGGCACTCCATTTATTAGAATCACCTGTGCTTCTTCTCAATCTGCACCTATGGATTTAATATTCTCCTACATATTCAAAGGCAAACATACAACTTTAACTTTCAGGCCTTTATATAATTCAGAAGGAGGTAGTTTCTTATTTTTGGTCTGCGTTCTAACAATTCCTTGCAATAGATGTACTGTCTGTATGAGAATACTCTCAGACATTGAGGTGTTGAAGCTCAGTAGAAATGAGAAAATCTTTCAATTCATTATGAACAACTCTTGCAGGCATTCTATTATCATTCAGTTTGTCAATAGAAATGTACAGACAATCAGCTCATTTACAAGTCACACCAATCTTCTGTTACTAAAGAGCCAGTTTAAACTGTACTAGATCACTCACCTGTTTTTTCAAAAACATACATTGTTTGGTTAGTGATCTGTAGTAGGTACGCCTACAGACTTTAAAGCAAAGGGAAAAAAACACCTCCAAAAGCAGCTCTAAAATAGAGTCACCAATATGTATAGGCCACACAAAACAATGCAAAATAATATAGACAAATTATATCAATAACATTTATTTATATTTCAAATTGTTCTTTCCCTTTTTTTCTTTATCCATATAAATATTCATAACATATACTCGATGAATCGTGTATTTCCACCAAAGTCATAAACCTCCCACCCACCAGAACTACATATCTTTCAATCAGTCGTAATAAGCACATTCCATTCATACTCAATTATTGCACACAACCAACCATTCACACTATAGAAACAAAACATAAATAGAGCCTTCACATGGACATACTTAAATAAGTCATCCTAAACTAAGGTCATGGAAATAAATTGACAAAAAAGATCAAATCCCAAAAAGTATCAGATATTCATCTGTTATGACAATTTGACATATATAAAATATACATTTGTTTCTTACTCTAAACAAACAGTAGGATATTTTCTTAAATGTTGCCAGATCTTTATTACTACTTACAACTGTACATGATTTTATTAATTTTTTATAAAAGACTGGGTGCTCTTATTTGATTTCACTCTTTTTATATCATCTTATCCCTCCTGTTGCAGTGTTTCATTTTTGACGACTTGTTTGAAGTAGGTTTGATTTTTCTTCTTTTTCTACTCTTTTGTTGGAATCTTTAATTGATTCCAAGCCCTACACAGAAAATGAAAAACACAAGCTATTCACTTCTCCTTCTCACACAGTTATCACAAAAAAAAAGGATTATTCCGTGCTCACTTTACTAAGAGCACTCTTTTTAGGTACTCTCTAAAAAGACTGAAGAGTTGTATCCAAGCCTTGTAGCCAATCCCATCGTAGCTTTTTTCTTTTAATGTTGTAGAGGGAATGTCAACTATTTGTTGACCCTAATATTACCTCAGTCTTGCATTCTTCACACGGCAAATGTATCTCTTCCACAGTACATGTTACCTTTAATGAGCTTTCTAACCTTTTAATTTAACATTATTATTAACATAAAACGTTTTGTTTATTTCTATTGTTCTGTAGTTATTTTAAGCAGCTAATGACTACTTTACTGTGATTGAACACACTTTTTACTCTCCCTAACTAATCCAGGTTGCAAGACTCTTGGCCCAACTCATGGCAGGGTCACTCAGCAAAGTTCCATGTGACTCTCAGAAGATTGTACGTGCCCACACAAATAGATTACACTTCCTTTGTCTCCAAACCACCAAAGGCAGTCGCAGGTGACTGTGGTTATACAACACCCAATAACACACTCCTTTACAGAACTTGCACTGTTTAACCAATAACTGTGCACCATAGAAACATTAGTGGCTCACAACCTAACCTATGTTTTACAACTATCAAAAATCTACCAATAGCATGTGCACATTTGCTTCCCTCCCAGTTTTTTCCCCCCTCATGCAACTCCATGTTCTTCCTGAATATTACTCATTCTGCTTAGCACTCCTGTTGTGGCTGGCATCACCATACAGCACCGTGGTTTGCCTCTGGATTTTGGGACTTAGCTTCATCTACTGAGTTAGAGAATATGCCATTAATTGTAGTATTGACAGAGTTCTAGGATTTCCAAACTTGGACATCACTTGGATTGGCTACACAGAGGTATGAAGTGGCATCAATTGTTGTCAATGGTTGAGAGCATTTTGGATTGTGAGCACCCAGATCTTATGATAGTGCACTCTAGTGACAATGACTTAGGCACAATCACAGGGGTTGCTCTTGAAATGTAGATGAAGGAGACCTTTTCACAGTTGATCTCTCTTTTTCCTCACACAGCCTTTGTATATTCTAATATATGTCAATGGCAAAAATGGTAATGGTCAAAACTATTTCATCCTAATATTGAGAAGTACTGGGAGCATGGTAATAAAAGAAGCTCTGCATTTCTTTATGACCATGACATGGGCTCTATTTATTATAATAATATCCCTTTTGATATGCCAGGTGTCTACAGGCAACATGGAGTGCCCTTCACTGCAGAAGGAAACATGATCTCCCTTAGCATCAAGGAATGCATCTAGTTCTATATGCAACTGAAAACTATACACTATAAACACAAAGGCTCTTTTCAGAGCAACCCTACTTCTTCATAAACAGTTTTTTTGGTTTGAAACTACTTTGAAAAAAATATAACCACCTGCAGGACTCTTGCAGGAGCACACAGAGCCCTCCTCCCTCTATTTGCCAACCCCACATGAGTCCCTAAGCTCATATTTCTAATCTATACAATCTGGCTGAAAACTGTGCAATACACACTGTGAAAAGAATTCTCCCTCTCCAAAGTGCAGCCCCCAATGAAACAGGGATGGCAAGAAGGCATAGTAGTGTGTGGAGAGGGTGTTAGCCTCACTGCTGAGACCGCTCTCTTGGATGATTGGTATGCATAAAAGGAAGTGGGGAGAGACTATCTTCTGCATTCAGACCTTTCTCTAGTTTCACAGATGTGCATACAGGACTATGCAGAGGGAGTGGCCTCTCTGCTCAGACCTCTCTCTCTGCGATGACTGGAGTCCAAACAAGCGTGTCCAGAAAGGCATCCCTTTCCACTCAGGCCTCTCTCTGGCATGAGGGGCATGCATAGCAGGGTGTGGGAAGGTGCTGGCCTCTCCACTGAGACCTCTCTGTTGCATAACAGTTCAGTGTAGAAGGGTGTGTGTAGGCCTGGTCACTCTGATAAGACTACTCCCCAAGTGACAAATGTATGCAGTAGAATGTGGGGAAAGACTGGCTTCTATGCTGACACTCCTCCCCAGGGTGATGGATGTGAGAAGTAGGGTACAGGGAAGAACCAACGTCTCCTCTTAGACCTCTCCCCAGACTGACGGGTGTGTCTAGTCGGGTGTGAGGAGACGATGGCCTCACAACTGAGACTCCTAACAGGTTGACAGGTATGCATGGTAAGGTTTGGAGAGGAACTAACCCCTCTGCTAAGACCTCTGTCTTGGATGACGTATATGCATAGTTGAATGTGGGGAGGGCCTGGCCTCTAACTGACACCTCTAGCCATGGAGATGGGTGTGCATAGTAGGCTATGGAGAGAGAGTGGCTTCACTGCTGAGACCTCTCCTCTAGGTGATGAGCATGCAGAATAGGGTGTGTAGGGAGACTGATCTCTTTCCTGAGACCTCTCCCAAGGGTAACAGGTGTGTGTAGTAAGCTGTAGGGAGATACTGGCCTCTTTGCTGATACCTCTACCCAGGGTGACAAATGTGCAAAGTACAGTTTGGGGAGGGACTCGCCACTCTCCTGAGAACTCTGTCTTAGATGACAGGTGTGTATAGTTGAACATGAGAAGGGACTGACATCTCGCTCGGAAGTCTCTCAATGGGCGTCTATAGTAGTATGAGCAGTGAGAGTGGCCTCTCTGCTGAGAATGTTTACCCAGAGTGACAGGCATGCTTATTAGGATGTGGGGAGGGACTGGCCTCTCCACATGCACCTCTCCAACAGGCAACAGTTCTGCATGGTAGAGTGTGTAAAGAGAGTACCCTCCCCGCTAAGGCATCTTCCTAAGGTGATGGCCATGTGTAGTAGGGTGTGTGCAGAGACTTACCTCTCTGCTGAGACTGCTCCCCTAGACAACAAGTGTACATAGTAGGGTCAAAAGGGAGATTGGCCTCTATGCTGACACCCCTCCCCAGGGTGACTGGTGTGCGCAGTAAGGTACAGGGAAGAACCAACCTCTCCCTTGAGACCTCTCCTCACATGGAAAGATGTGTTTAGTAGGGTGTGAGGAGACTGGCCTCAACACTGACATCTCTCTTGGATAACAGGTGTATGTAGGAGTGTGTAGGGAGGAAACTGCCCTCTTTTCTGTCCGAGACCTCTCTGGGATGAAAGGTGTACATAGTGGGGTATGAGAAGGGACTGACCTCTATGCTTAGACCTGCCTCTTGGATGACAGGTGTGAGTAGTAAAGTATGGGAAGGGACTGGCCTCCCTTTGAAACCTCTTTCTTGGATAATAAGTGTACATACTACAGTTTGGGGAGGAACCGGTCTCTCTGCTGAGATATCTCTCCGGAATGATAAGTGTGCATAGTAGTTTGTGAGGAGGGAGTAGTCTCTCTGCTGAAACCCCTCTCCTGGTTAACAGGTGTGCATAATATGGTGAGGAAGGGAACTGCCATCTCCACTGGCATCTCTCTACCAGATGATCGCTGTGGAGCATAGTAGAGTTTGGGGAGGGACTTCACTCTCCAATAAGAACTCTTCCCAAGGTTGCAGATGTGTGTAGTAGGGTGTGTGGAGGCCTTGGCCTCTCCACTGAGACCTCTCCCCAGAGTGACAGATGTGCATAGTAGCCTCTCTGCTGAGACCTCACTCTGGTATAATGGGTGTACATGGTAGAATGTGAGGAGGGATTGGCCTGTCAACTGGGACCTCCCTCTTGGATCACTAGTGTGCATAGTAGGGCGTGGGAAGGGATTAGCCTCTGTACCAAGACCTCAATGTAATGTGGCTGATGTGCAAAGTAAACTGTGGGTAGAGACTGGGCTATCTCCTTTGCCACCTCTCCCAAGGAGACAAGTGTGCATAGTAGGGTGTGAGGAGAGAGTGGCCACTCTCCTAACTTCTCCCCCCCAGGATAACAGGCGGGTATAGTAGGGTGTGAAGAAGCACTGTTCTCCACCGACACCTCTATCCTTGGTGAAAGATGTACTTTCTAGGGTGTGGGGAGGAACAAGCCTCTCCACTGAGGCCTTTCCCCAGGATCAATAGCATTTGCACTAGAGTGTGTAGAGAGACTGACCTCTCTACTAAAACCTATCCCCATGGTCACATGCATAGTAGAGTGTGGGGAGCCACTATGCCCCCCCTGTTGAGACCTCTCTCCAAGGTGACAAGTGGGCATAGTAGGGTTTAGGGAGGGACTGGCCTTGCTGATCAGATCTCATCCCAAGGTGATGGGTGTGAATCGTGGGTTCTGATAAACAAATACTATCTCCAGTAAGACTGCTTCCTACAGTGACAAGTGTGCATAGTAGAATGTATTCAGAGATTCACCAGATCTCAAATGTTTCTTTTAATTATTTATTTATTTAATCATAGTACTTATGCTATACAGACCTCCTCTCAGAAACAAGGGGGGCAGGATTCCTTTCTCCTTCCCCCATATATAGCTTTTTTAGTTCCTTCTCACAAACCAGAATTGTTTGTTTTTACAATACACAGTAACGGCAGCCATTTCAGTTGTATGCCTCCAACAGCCAGCTAATCAGAGCGCTACCTACTGTGGAAGTTCTCGCTCCTGTGGGAGTGAGAAAGCTGACAGGTAAAAATGGGCCTCTCTACCAATCACAGGGCTTCATTTTTTAATTCACACTCTTACGACCCAACAGTAAGAATAAAAGGTTTTGAACCCTAATTTCTCAAAAATGACTGAACGGATTTACAACAAAAAACAAAAAGCACAATTTGAGGCCCACGATATAGCTCCCTGCCAAATTTGGTGTAATTCTATTCAGCAGTTTTTCCTGTTTTGCTTCCTGAAGAAGTCTATGGAAAATGTATACCCATTTAGCGTTTTGGGTCACCCTCTATGTCTCACCCCTCCACTTGATGGATCAACTCGAAACTTTCCAGGCACAAGCTATAGAAAAACAAGCACTTTTTTGGTAGATTTTGTGAAGATTCGTCTAATGGGGTCAAAGTTATTCGCAAAACAAAACACATTTCCTATGGAAATAGTGACCTAACTAAAGCTACCCGGTGAAGACCGTCATTGGGTAATTATATTATTCATGTCATGAGTGATGTAATATGTGATTATGTGAGGACAGAAGCAGTGCATGGCAGGGGCACAGATTATAGTTAGCGATAAAACTGGGGAATGTGTGTGTTTTTTCATTCAAAGCGTTAATGTTGTCACTGACAAATTTACCCAACTATAACATTACATTAACCTTTGTTTTTTTCAGTGAATTTCCCTTTTTTTACGTGAAGTAATATTGTATTACCATACTTAAAGCCAACCCCCTGCCACTGGCCACAGAACGTTTTTTTTTTAAAGGGGAGGGGAGCCACTCTCCTCCCACCCTGAGCTTAATTGAAGGCCCTGGGGACCACATCCCCAGGGCCTTTTTACTTTTTTTTTTATCCCCTTCCCGAACCTCCTTAGAGCCTGGGGAACCCATTCCCCAGGGCCTTATGTTTTGTAAAGGGGAGTGGGATGAAGTAGCCCTCCTCCCGAAACCTTATTAGGCCCTGGGGACCCCATCCCCCCCAGGGCTTTGCTTTTTTTTTTTCAGTAAAGGGGCGGGAGGCCACCAGCCTCGCTCCCCAAGCCATTATAGGCCTCAGGGAGCCCACCCTCTGGGCCTTTTTTTAAATTAAAGGTGATGGGGGCCTTCTGGCCCCCATCCTCGAGCCTTATTAGGCCTTGGGGACCCCATCCCCCAGGGCCACTACTAAAATGAATGGGAAAGGGTGCCACTTCAGTGCAGGCAGGGAAACAGATCAAAAGTCAGCTCCCAGCTGAAGGGAGAATTTTTAAAGCTCCAGCCAGCTGGAAGCAGACATTGCTCCTGCTTGGTGGAAGTTTCAAAAATTTAAATAATGTTCCAGCCAAAGAGGAGCAAACACAAGTTTCCTTGCCATGCCAATACAGGCAGGGAAACCGCTGTGTCCCAGCGGTAGGCTCCCGAGGACATAGCTAGTGAACCGGGGATGGGGCCCCCAGGGCCTTTTAAAGGCTCAGGGAGAGGGGCCTCACACATTCAAATACTCCAGAAACAAAATTTTGCATTGGATTCCTGTATGTACTTCAAATCTACTGTAATTAAACATGTGTTGTTTGTAACTGTTTGCTTTGTCAAACTGTTGACTTTTTGGGTCTCTATAAGAGTACTAGGGTGAATGACAATCTGTGCACAAACACATTTGCACATGGATCCCAATTGCGAGTACTGCAACGTTTATCACAAAAACAACACTGCAAGTTAAATTTCAGCATGTCAGATCTGCTGAAATTTAAGAGATGAACAGCACCTTAATGGACGAAAATCAACATTATGACCCATATTAGAAAGCTAAACTAAGAATAGGGGGAAATTATTGTGCATTATAGATTCTAATGCCTAGGTGTCTGATTTCTTTGTGTGCAAAATTATTGCTTCCAACACCTTTACACCAGGGGCGCATTTAGTCATTTAACCTCATATTGACTGGGCCCTTAACAGCAACAGATAATAACTGTGCATTCGTTTTGCAGTATCCTTTCAAAGCAAAAACAGCAGTGTTGGTCTCTTTTGAAATCAAAGTGAATGAAATCCATTTTAAAGATCATTAAGTTATCCAAAAATATCAAATAGACTGATTAGTCTCAGACTGATTGGTTAGTCTCATAATTGTAAACTTTGAGGAATACCAACATTCGAAGGAAAACAATACATACCATTCATAGTTGCAGGATAAGAAAACAGGTTGCAAATTGAATTTTGCAGAGTACATTTGAAGCAAATGTACACATTTGCTAATCTTCCTTGTTCTTGACAAGTTTTGTTGCATAAAATGAAGAAAGTAAAGTGAGACGACAAATTATTGGTTAAGATAATATCCTCTATCCAGATAAAGCCGTTTAGGAATTGGATCTGACAGAAAATCTAAGTAGTGGTACAGAGTAGCCTCAGGAAAGGAAAGTGATGCTTAGAAATGCGCAAGAGTAGTTGGCCAGCTTCACGCCTCTGGGATCCTTGAATAAAACTCACTGCTGATCAAGCAGTACAGTTGTCACTGTAAGTGGATGATGAGATCAGGGGATGGCACTGATGGAGAACCATTATTACCTAATGCACACTTCACAATGCTGAAAATATCAAAGGAAGAGGCAAGGATTTTTAATTCGGTTTTGTGATGCGAGTCATTTTGCAGGTACACTTAAAATCCTAAGCACCAATTCTATATCCCTTTCTTGTGTGGTTTGGTTATCATCGAACTTGAGTGACATCTTAACTGTTTAAGTGTTGAAAGAGGCACAATTGAAATAAACTTTACATTATAAATCAGCCCAGATTTTGGAATACATGAGTGATTGATACACATATAAATTGTTTAAGAAATTGAGTTACTGGTAGGGGGGTGAAACCCCACTCAAGCAGCAACCACAATTCTTGATAGGGTGCTTAACCCTCTGGTAGCTTGGTACAAAAGCGGTCAGGCTTAACTTGGAGGCAATGGGTAAAGTATTTATGCAGCACTTCAAACAGCAACACAAGAAAAATCCCAAACCAATTTAGAAAAATTGAGACAAATGTAATACATTATTTGAGAAAACAAAGACAAAAATATAATCAATATAACAGGTGATATGCAGTTTCAAAGTATTAAGTAAGTATAGCGCCTGGAGGGCGTGGTCAAGCCGAGCTGCAAGATGGCCATTTGGTGAGAGGGCACTGTCGGCCGAACCAATACCCGCGCAAAATCCTACATTTGGAGGAGTCAGAGGCGTCCACTTTCAGCAGGGATCTAGAAGCGAGTGATGAGGGTCCCATTTGTGTCGGAAAGCTCCGCCCGATCGATCGGCGAAGTTGGCTGGCCGGCCGAGGAGCTGCATAAGACCGCGAGGCGGGCCTTACAGAGACGTCACGGAGCGCTGCCCGGGAATCGGAGCGTACAGGCCCAGTCATCGGAGGAGATCACGGCCCATCGGGAGGAGCGCAAAATCAAGGAACTGTGGGGAAGTGAGAGCTGAGACTGTGGCCCCTGCTCTGCCTGAGAGGGGGGCGCGCTCCTCCCTGGGAGGCGGCCTGACGGCAATCAGAAAACAACACTCCAGACAAGGTCCGCCCAATTTCTGGGACGTGCGCTGCGCCTCCTGGGTGAAAGGAGGAGGTGTAGAGTGATTTAAGAGACCCCCGAAGGACATAAGGTGGTGCTAGTGAACTGGAGCTGAGCTCTTCTGGGGCAGTTCGGTGAAATGCCACAGGCTGCACCAAACACGGGTGGAGTATACGCCCAGAGAGTTACAGGAACTTCCTTGGGCCGGCTAGAGAGGAGATGCAGCAGGCCTTCTTGGAGGTGGGGGGCTCGGAGCTGGGCCATTGACGCAGTGGGGTGGTGAAAAGAAGATAGGCCTCAGCTAACTACCCTACAGTCTGGGAGACATGCCCTGTGGCTAGGTGCTGTATCTCCGGTCAACTCGAGTAGACTAGAGGGGTGAACACGGCGAATCTAGTAGCGGACAGTAGGAGGCCAGGATACAAGCTGCGCATTGGGTGACTCTCAGCTTCGTGCTATGTGAAGGCTCAGGAGGCACACATTATCTGGCTGCAGGCAGGGTCTGTGGAGCCGTCGGGGCAGTGTGTATCCACATATATAAACAGTGGTTAGCCCTTGCAATACACATTGCCTGCAGAGCGTTGTGCTACCCCAACGGTCATCATGGGGAAGCATGATCCCAAACAGTCCAAATTGACGTTTGAAAACAAGAGGATCACCAGGCACACAGATGTGGACACTGAACCAGAGGTGGAGCAGGCATCGGGACAGGAGGTGGATGGATCAAATGAGGATCTCCGATCTCTCCTGCCGTACATGAAATCTAGCCTGAAAACAATCGATACTAAGCTGGATAACCTCACCTCTCAATTACACCAAGTCAAAAAAAAGTAGATGTCCATGAAACTCGCCAGGATCAACTGGAAAATCGCACGACCGAGGCCCACGACTTCCAAGTGGAAACAAAAGAGCAATTGCTACAAATGGACAAAGTGCTAACCATCATTAGAGCCAAGAACGATGACTTGGAAGCCCGCTCATGCAGAAACAACCTACGCATAACGGGCATCCCAGAAACTACGGCTATATCTAAGATAGAGACATTCGTGGAAGATTTGCTGAAAGAACTGTTTGGCTCAGACTTATCCACCATGTTTCCTGTAGAAAGAGCACACCGCACCTTGGGACCCAGATCCCAGGTGGGCGCAGCACCCAGGCCGATACGTGCCCGCCTGCTGAATTACTGGGACCGTGATACCATACTACGTTGGGCCGGAGAGAGGAATACCATCAGCCATAAAGGAAATACCATATCGTTCTATCCGGATTTCACTCCTGCGGTGCAAGCAGCCAGAAGTGAGTTTGCACCGGCCAAACGCATCCTCCTACAGGCAGAGGTTCCTTACACATTGCTCTAACCAGCCAAACTAAAGGTGACATACGAGGGATCGGTTCACCACTTTACAGATTCCAAGTCGGCCATGAAGTTTGCCAAACATGTAGGGAGCAGGAAACGTACTCCAAAGACTGCTGGGGCGTGCTCTTCTGATACTAGACTAAGTGACAATGACTAAATAGGAGCACAAGGCTACGCTTCAGTACACTCTGTCCTGTTCTGGCTGTATATACGCATTGTAGTGGGCACGCCGTATCAGCATAAGAGTTCGGTAAGCACGTAACTTGTAATGAAACAAGAGCCTGCCTGCAGATCATTTTATTTGAAATTGATATATGAATCTCCAATAATTGCACTGCCACCCCGCCCTTTGGCAGGGTTGTAAGTAACCCTGAGCGTAGTTCGCGAAGTTGCGCTACGCGAAGCTACGTGAAGTGCACCTCGCACTACGCGAGCTACGCGTAGCTACGCGAACTGCGTAGTGCACTGTGCAAAATGCTGTTCGCACTGATTGCACAGTGCCGGATGCTTGTCCGCACTGTGCAATCATTGAAAACGGCATCTTGCACAGTGCGAGCTGTCTTTTACTGCCGCTCGAGTAGATTTTTACTCGAGCGGCAGCTTTCTCAACGCGGACTGGTAGTTTCTCATCGCGAGCGGTCGCAAGCATGCGCAACCACTCGCAATGAGAAACCTGACCTCCCCGCGTTGAGAATCTCGCCGGGAGGTTTTTTCCACGCTCGTGATCGGCAACTTGATGTTGCTGATCGCGAACGAGAAAAAGTCTCGCAGGGATGTCATTTGCTTGCTCGCGGTCGCCAACTTGACGTTGAGGACCGCGAGCAAGCAAAAAATGACCGCTACGCTACGCGTGTTTGCACTGTGCTACGTGCAATTCGCGTAGAGTGAAGTAGCGCCAACTTCGCAAACTACGCGAGCGTAGCGTAGTGCTTTGCCCAGGCTTAGCTGTAAGCTGGCGAAATCATGCCACCAGGGAGAACTCCAATCTCTAGACCCTATGCTTGATGCTGGGGCACTGTATTAAGTTCACGAGTAAGGGAGGGCTCTTTAACACAACCTGGTTGGGGTTTGGTGTGGGTGGGGGGAGGACAGGGTTTGTTAATGTTGTTTCACAGGTCGGAGCATCAAGGAATCACCAATTCCTCAGTGAATGCGGCCCCAAATGCCTCTCTAGGGTAATGCTGCTGCTAAAGTTTAGGCCTTGCATAATGAAGGTACAAGCTTGCACACACAGAGCTGTAGAGTGGACAGCAACAGTCTAGAGCAACCACACATGGCCTCATACTTATCTCAGATTGCTATGACTTCCTACAACTACTTAACCTGGAACATTTGCAGATTAAACAATTATAGAAAAACCAGGTTAATACAGGCTTATTTAACTAGGCACAACATGGATATCTGTTTTTTACAAGAAACTCACCTGAATAGCACTTCCACTGCCAAACTTCAACAAAAACGGTGGGACAATATATATTCCTCGTTATTCTCTAACTATGCCAGAGGGGTAGCTATATTACTACGCAGGGTCTGGATTGGACATTGACGCACTCACACATAGACCCAGAAGGCAGATTTTTCATTCTAGTGGGGGGTCTGGGCAATGTGCGAATAATCATGGCTGCAATATTTGGGTGAAATTTTGACCAGCCGGACTTCTTCCAGAGCATATGATTGTTGTGATGGTGTGCGACACAATAATATGAGGAGGAGACTTCAATGCCATGCTGGACAATGCCATTGATAGAATGGAAGCGCCTCGCAGACTACACCCAAAATCTAGTGAAGGTCTAAACAAAATTGTAGCAGAAGGTAACCTGGCCGATATATGGCGAGTTTGGTACCCAGGGAAGACTGAAGGTACTTACATCACAGCTCACAACAGCGCCTGGTCTAGGCTTGACTATTGGCTGGTATCAGGGGACTTAGCGGCCTGGACGACTGAGATGGAGCACTTACCTAGGACACTGTCAGACCACGCCCCATGCCTTATACGTTTGACTATCCTGGGTGGGCCACAACGGGCGTTTAGCTGGAGGCTTCTCCCCCATGCCCTATTAGATGCAGTGTTCCGGGAAGTGATCAGAGGGGACATAGAGGAATATTTTGTAGTAAACACAGGATCTGTATCTACTAGCGCCTCACTATGGGAGGCCTTCAAGGTAGTCATCTGTGGGAAATGCATAGCCAGACAAGCCGGGGTACTAAAGTCAATCAGACAATACCTCACAAAGCTTGAAACTAACATTGGAGATCTAGAACTGCAATATTACTGAGAAAGTGAGCTTATTGGCAGAATTAAAGGGGAAGGTTACTGAGTATGAGGAGGAGGCCCAAAGGGAGGTGAAATTCATGGGCAAATACACTCAGGCTAGGAGGTATGGTGAAGGAGACAGGCCAGGAAGAACACTAGCTAATATACTCAGAATGCCGCACAATGCCACATATATTAATGACATTTTAGACGACAATCATGAATCCGTTAGAGGACCTCAGAACATACTAGATAAATTCACACAGTTTTACTCCACTTTGTACTCCTCCACTGCTGTTGAACTATCGGACGATCTCCAGACATATCCAGACTCCATCGAATTGTTATGGTTAGGTAGGGCTCATAGGGCATATCTTGATGTGCCCTTTACAACTGTAGACATTATCCAAGTAATCAATAGTCTACCTGCCAATAAAGCCCCCGGCTACGACGGCCTTTCTACTGCTTTCTATAAATGCTATGCTGATGTGCTCGCTCCCCGCCTACTGACAGTGTACGAGGAAGCTCGGGAGACCGGGGTGCTCCCACCAACTATGAGAGCTGCGATCATACTGTCATTGTTAAAACACGGAAAGCCCCCGAACGAGCGTGATTCCTATCGGCCCTTGTCACTGATAAATTTAGATACCAAAATATATGCTAAACTACTAGCAAATAGGCCACTGCTTCCTTTGATAGCCCGACCGGATCAATCGGGATTTATCCCCGGAAGATCTACGGCGCATAATCTCCGCACCTTCTTTGCCGTCTTGCATTACTTAGACCCAAATACACAGGCACTACTAGATGCCACCAAGGCCTTTGATTCGTTGGAGTGGCCTGATCTATTTACCATCCTGGCTAGGCTGGGACTAAGCCCTACATTTATCAAACAAATTCAATTATTATACGCTGTACCTATGGCCAGACTTTGATTAAATGGCATGATCTCGTACCAATTCCAGATTACCCGTGGAACGCGCCAAGGCTGCCCCCTCTACCCCTTGCTTTTTGCCATTGCTATGGAACCTCTAGCTGCCAGACTCAGACAGCACCATGCTGGGGTTTTCCTCGAGAGGGCTAATTATTTACCTCTAAACGGATGTTATCACCCTGTACATAATGACCTGAAGGAAAACTTACATCCAGTACTTCAGGAGATTCTGAAATTCGGGGGGCTGTCAGGAGTCCATATCAATGGGCAAAATCTGTGACATTTCCGCTGACGGACGAAACTGCACCCTTTATGACAGAATTTCCACTTAAATGGGCGGAAGGTCTGGAACGCTACTTGGGGATTTGGTTGAGTCGGAGCGGGCAGGAGCTATGGAGAATGAATTATGGTCAGTCTATTTCGTGGCTAGAGGGTGAAATTGGCATTTGGTCAAAACTTCTGCTCTCCCTTGCTGGAAGAATCGCGGTAGCGAAGATGATAGTATTACCTAAATTCCTATATATGTTCATCAATCTCCCTCTCCCCCTCACTCAAGCATTTTTTTAAATAATGTGCTCTCTAATGAGTTTGCAAGTTTGGGCTGGAAAACAAGCCTGCGTCTTGTGGGAACTCCTCACGCTCCCTCTGGCTCAGGGTGGACTGGGCACCCCGGACATTCCGCTATATGCCTACTGCGCGTAAGCTCAATTTCCACACTATTGGCTGCATTCAACCCTGTTTCAACCTCATGTGGCAGTTGAGATAGACAGTGCGGCACCCGTTCCCCTTTCAGTCTCACTCTATCAGCCATATAGACGCCCAATAAATGAAATAAACATGATTGAGACAATGCGTTGGGCATGGAAAGGACTGTGTAACAGAGCACAGCTGGAGCTATTACATGCCCCTTCTGTACCCCTAGCATATAATCCACAAATTCCCTCATTGGTAGACAAGGGTTCCGTGGAGCTCTTTTGACAGCTAGGCATGATTACATTTGCGGACCTCTACCCGGACAATACATTTCGTGCCCCTCCAGCAACACTGGAGGGAACTGCAACACAATTCTCTGAGTTATTTCTGTACCACCGCATCCGGGCGACATGCCGCCAATTGCACCACACCTTTCCCAGTCCACCGCCCGCACTACAGGCCCTCGAACACATAATAGTGGGACCATCGCCACGTAAGCTTATAACGAGGCTTTATAACATAATGCAGTGCACCGCACCGGTGGCTAAACAGAAAGCAATGCATGATTGGAATGTAGAACTAAACCTGCTGATTACAGATGAACAGTGGGCGTTCTGCTGTGGTCAGTTGCAGATGCTGTCTCCCAATTACAATTTACGTTTAATTCACTTTAAGTTTTTGCACCGTTATTATAAAACACCTACCCAGCTTCATGGCATGGGACTGACGACAGTTGCTGGAGGTGTGGTGCCGCTCCAGCGACTTTTCTGCGCCTGGCCTGGAGCTGCCCCCCCCATTGCAAATTACTGGGCTGTTATTTTTACTAAGATTAATGTAATTTTGGGGATACAGACTGAACCTACACCAACAGTGGGGATATTAGGATATGTAAAAGATACCCCGATTGAGGTTTGGAAACTCCATGCTATGCTGTTGCTACTAGCGAAACGCAGGGTGGCCATGAACTGGGGGAAAAACGTGCCCCTTTGGTTAAATCCTCGATACAGGATATCACCTTCTGTCAAAACAAGCTGTCTATATACTGGGAACAAAATGCCAACGCAAACCAGGCCCAAAGATATTTGGGGTCCGATCCTTGAGTGGCTGCACACTCTCCAATCCAACAACACTAGTCCCCCAGACACAGTAGAGGCTAACTTAGGAAAAACATCAAGCCGCTGAAGCATGGTTAGCTCTCCACCACACCCTCAATAAAGCCCAAAGCAATAAGTGGGACATTTAGCTATGATATGGGGAGTCCTAGATATTACACTGGTTTGATGAGATTCACTTAGACCTAAGCCTAAGATGGGATACGGCCTCATTGGCCCTGTGATGATATGTGACCGTTGCTCTGACCTTTGTTTGTTCTGTTGCAGTTGTTGTTATCTCCAAAGATAAGTACCTAAGAGATTGCAATGTCATTTACATGTAGTACTGTGATATGTATGTACACTGTTGAAATGCCAATTAACAAAAATTAAAAAAAAGTAAGTATAGCGCCTAAAAGAACAAAGCACCACTTGTGGTTATCTGGTCTTTCAGGACCGGTGAATGGGACCAGACTACCCTGCTGAAAAAGTTACCTTGTAAAGTCTAGCGCAAAGAGTCCAGTTAGCAGTGGAGGTGGTCGCGAGGAACAGGGAGAGCATTGTCAATGGTCGGCAAAGTAGCATGAAGATCCTGTTGGGTGTCGGAGGCTGTCATTGTTGCAGATTTGTGTAGGCAGTCTCTGCGGGCTATCATTGCTATAGCACAAAGTACAGATCTTGTGCTGCCGGCAATCTCTGTAGCGCAAAGAGTCAGATTCACCGGAGCTTAGCACATTAGTGGTTGGTCTAGGCAGCTAGAACTTGGCATGAAGCGTTGGGTCTGAGGATCCGCTGTTTATTCTTGGTGCCAGCTTTGAGGTAAGAGAAGGTTCTGGAGGTTACCACCCCCAGAGGTGTTTGGAGGTTCATGCCTCCCTGACCTGGCCCTAGTTTGCCTGGTGTGAAACCCTTTGTGTGCATGCTGAGGCAGAGTCTTTGTGATGTGCACGTGTGGTAGGTGACAGTTCCTCCTCCTTATCAAGTCAAAGATGACCCATCCTGCTAAACCTATTTCTCTTTTGTCTCATGGCTGGGCGCAATACACAAAGACCAACTGCCCACTACACCTATTCAGGTGACCCAGGATCCAGGCTGTAGGCCCCAAATGGTTTATGACATGAAAATGCTAACTTTCTAAAAATGGCTTTATTAGAACTGCGATTTAAAATTCGACCTAACCATTAAAGACTGATTTAAATTACAATTCCTCAGAAACCAAACAAGACTTTACTACCTGCTCTCAATCAAAAGGTATCACTTATTTTCAGAGATAGCTTTGAATAAGTAGTCTATGGAAGGGACCAACGATCTGTGTTGGGAAATGAAATACGACCCTAACTTAGCACAAAACCCTCCCACTAAATGTTAGACAGACTAAAGGAATGGTAACTGACAAAGTGCACCCTCCCAGTTTAGGGGAAACACTCCAGTACTGACATTTAGGTCTAGATATCCACCCGTCCAAAGGGCAGCTCTTTTGGCCGAGAAACCTCCAACATTGCAGGGGATGTGAATCCAACAACAAGGTGGGCAGAAAATTAACCATAAACATTCTAAGCAATTGATTCACCAAAGCATTTAGGAGGATGACTAGTAGTACTCCAGTTATACTACTTTAAATACACACAGTTTTTGTTCAATTGTGAGAGGGGCAAAATGAGTACTCTACACTTGGGAATATGTTCTACTAAATGGGAGGAGTTAAAGGTTCAAGGAGGCACCTGTAAATACTAAACTCACAATTGCAAAAGAGTAAAGACATTTCTAATGGAGGATCAACAAAACCCCGGAAACACATGCTGGCTACAAAGCAGCCACAACTGCACACCACCATCTCATCAAATCCACAAGGAAGAAATCCATCCAAGGCAGAATCCTCACCAACGCCCACAATACCAAAGAACTCTTCTCCATCATCAAGGAATTTGCCAAACCCTGCAGCGAACCAACAGACGTCCCACCCTCCCAAGACCTCTGCAACAGACTCAGCATCTTCTTCCACCTTAAGATCAAGATGATCTACGACAACTTCGAAAACCATGATCTCCACACTGCTCCTGTTCCCCCTCCAAGAGACACCACCGGACAAACTCTGCTTAATTGGACCCTGCTCACAGCAGAAGACACCTTACGGACCATGAAAAGCATCCACTTCGGGGTACCCTCAGACCTCTGCCCACCCCACATCTTCCACAGAGCTGCCTCGGCCATCGCACCCAAACTACATCAGGCGAACAACTGCTCCCTCGAGACTGCCACCTTCCCCGATGACTGGAAACACGCTGAGGTCAACCCCCTCCTGAAGAAACCCTCCGCTGACCTGAGGGACCTCAAAAACTTCAGGCCCATCTCCCTGCTTTCATTCATAGCCAAAGTCATTGAAAAGGCTGTCAACACCCAGCTAGCAAACTTCATTGATGCTAACAACATCTTGGACATCTCCCAATCCAGATTCTGTAGCAATCACAGCTCTGAGACTGCCCTACTTGCCACCACCGACAACATCTGCTCCCTCCTCGTCTGGAGCGAAATGGCAGCCCTCATCCTCCTGGACCTCTCTGCCGCTTTCGACACCATCTCACACCACACCCTAGCCACAAGGCTCCACTAGGCCGGCATCCATGACAAGGCCCTCAACTGGATATGCTCATTCCTCACCGGCAGAACCCAGTGAGTCAGACTCCTGCCCTACCTCTCAGAACCAAAAGAGATCAACTGTGGAGTGCCCCAGGCCTCCTCCCTCAACCCCACCCTCTTCAACATCTACATGGCTCCCCTCGCAACCATCGTCAGGAACCACATGCTCAACATCGTCACTTATGCTGATGACAACCAGCTTATCCTCTCCCTCACCAATGAACCCAACATCACCAAACACAGCTTCTAAAAAGGGATGAAAGCCGTCGCCTACTGGATGAAGAACAGCTGCCTGAAACTTAAATCCGAGAAAACTGGAGTCCTCATCCTGGGCTCCACCCCCTCCACATGGGATGACTCTTGGTGGCCCCCCGCCCTTAGAAATCCCCCCACCCCAACGGACCATGCATGAAACCCCAGCATCATAATGGTCTCATCGCTCACAATGAACTGCCAGATCAATGCCGTATCCTCAACGTACTTCAACACCCTTCGCATGCTTTGAAAGACTTTCAGATGGTTCCCATCCGAATCCAGAAAAACCGTCACGCATGCCCTCATGATTAGCAGACTAGACTACGCCAATGCGATCTACGCCGGAATCAACAAGAAACTCCTTCACAAACTCCAGACCGTGAAGAACGCCACAGCCAACCACATCACCCAACACGTCCACGATCTCCAAGCTGGCTCCCACTCGAAATAATAATTACCTTCAAGCTCCTCACCCACGCATACAAGGCCCTGCACAATACCGGACCAACATACCTGAACAACAGACTCTCCTTCTACGCACCGAAAAGATACCTCCAATCAGCTGACTTCTCTCTAGCCGCCATCCCATGCATCTACAGGACCAGAACAGGAGGAAAGTCCTTCTCCTACCTTGCAGCCAAGGCCTGGAACAACTTCCCCTCCACCTCTGGCAAGCCCCCAAACTTTTCCAGTTCAGGAAGGACCTCAAGACCTGGCTCTTAGGATGAGCCCTGCACTCAATGGAGCCACCCCTAGTGCCCTAGACCCTCACAGGTGAGCAGTTGCGCTTTACAAACCCTGATTGACTGATTGAATCACCATAGGTATACCCACATCTGCACCTTAAGTACTACAGGCTCAAATCTGCTTCAGCCAAGCTTTGGAGGAAATCATACACCACACATGGTCATTCACATATTTCCTTAGATATTAGGGAACATGAATTCACCCAGGTGGGATGTCAGTCATCACACCACAGAAAACATTACCTAAACAGAAACACCTACATTTCATCAACTTCCAAGCTGTAAGTCATGTCTAGGTGCTTCAATGATGTGTATGCTGCCTTTCATGGACTCAGAGACAACCAATACATTTTATAACTCTGCTCTTGCATGTCAGTCGATTGCTAGATATTTTGGGACATTCATCAGTAAGGCAGGTTTAACTGCTTCCGTGCTGAGGATGGCTTGAAGCTGTACTCACCAACGGGGGGCATAAGATATGGAAGGGTATCTAGATTATTTATCATGTAAAAAATTGGAGGTCGAGGATCAGTAAAGTCTAGATTGTCCTTTTATTGACCATTAAAGGTTAAGCAAATGGGAAAGCGACTGAAACAGATTGCATTCCTAATGAATTCTGTCATTTTTATGGATCAATTAAAAACTACTCTTACCGACCTAATGGTACATATATTCAATGACGGGCAACCCCCGAGCTCCTGGTCAAGGGCAAAAATAGTAATCTTTCCAAAAAAAAAACCACCAGAACAATTGGGATCATATAACACTCATTAATGGTGATTCAAAAATATACTCAAAACTGTTAGCCAATAGAATAGCACCTATCATACACAAAGTGATTTCCGAACGTCAGCATGGATTTGTTCCAGGGAGGTCTACTATAATCCATATTCAAAGCATCATTGCTCTGTTTGATACTACTAATGTTGCAGGAGACCCTATGGCTCTGGTTGTACTGGATGCTGAAAAAGCCTTTGTTAGGGTCTCCTGGCAATATTTATGGGTTGTCATGTCTAGGGTAGGAATTAGGGATGGGTTTTATCCATGCAGTGCAAAGACTATGGGGCCGATTCCGATCTCGGCCGGTAGTGCTCCGAATCGGATTCGGTTTTACCGGATCCGATCCGGAGCCCTATTTTCCGACCGAGTCGTACGCGCGTCCGGGTGAGCGAGTACGATGCGTATTCGCCGACCGACTCGTCCGGGCGACCCGACCGCTCCGACCGACTGGTTCCCGGATCGTACCGCTCCGACCGACTCGCTCGGACCCGATTCGCACCGCGCAATGGAGACGTTTTCCGGCCGGGTAAGTACGATGCGCACCTCGACCGCTCCGACCGACTCGCGCCGTCCGACTCGAACTTGCTGTCGGAGCCGTACTTTGGGGGTCCGTGTCGGACCCCCTGTCACGCGTACCCGTGTGAGGCGCACACAGGGGGACCCATGGGTCCCCCCTACCTGTGCGTGTACGTCGCGAAGCGCTCGCGGCGTACTCACTGTAGGGGCGCCCTTGTCCGCCTCGCACCCATTGAGGCAATGGGAGCCCGCGTACGCGTTGTACGACCGGCTCCCATTGAGTTCAATGGGAGTCCGACCGACTCGTGTCCGGTGGCATACGAATGCATCGGACTCGTTCGGTCGGACTGCACGGGTCCGATTCGGTCGGAAATCTCTCCGAGGCCGGCTCGGTCGGAGAAATTACCGACACGAATCGGAATCGGCCCCTATATGTCGAACGAACAGCGGCAGTGATGGTTAACGGCATGGTGTCTACAGCATTTGCAATATCCCGAGGCACAAGGCAGGGCTGTCATTGCTCTCCGCTTTTATTTACGATCTAAATTGATCCATTTATCCGTAGATTAGAAGAAAATGCTGAAATAGCAGCTATATGGTCACAGAACTATCCCACTAAGACCTTAGCTTATGCGAATGATATAGCTGTGGTAACGGCTGACCCAAACACCATCATAATAGCTATTGAAGACGAGGCCAAGCGTTTTGGACAAATCTCTGGTTATGCACTTAACCAAGGTAAGGCTCAGATTGTCCTTAACGACAAAGCAAAAATGAATGATATACGCGTAGAAGAAAAAGCCACATATCTAGGTATTTGTATTTCATCTAAATTAGATAATGTGCTTAAGCTTAACATAGAACCCCTTATGGATACTATACAAAAAGATCTCCAACATCTTAATAATTAGCATTTATCTATTATAGGTAGATCTAATGTTATTAAGATTGTGTTTTTCCCAAAGATTTTATATTTGTTCCGGGCAATATGTCTTGAATTCACGTCACAGTGGTTTAAAACAATAGAGCGAATATTCTCTAGATTTATATGGGCTTACTCGCAACCACGACGTCCTTACAAATCTCTTACCCTATCCAGGGACAGGGGCGGGTTGGCACTCCCGAATTTAAAATTATATTATTGGGCCTCTATATTACTCTATAGCAGGGAGCTATTACAGAATAAAAGAGATGATATACGGCCAGATGCAATTCCATCTATCTTTGAACTTGTTTTGGGAAGTGAGAATAGTGGCTGTCTATGGCGCCAGCTACATGACAGCTACTATAAAAAAGTCCGGTTCAAAACCCTTTTTTGTGTGTTTAAAGCATGGAGTGCAATAAGGAGAGTGTTTGGGATCGGCAGAATATCTTTCTATACTCCATTAGTTGACAATCAAAATCTCCCGGAGATTTTTAGAGAATCTTGTATGCGAAAATGGAAGAGCGTTGGAATTGTCCAGATTGGCTGCTTTTTCTCCCCCATAGGGATACGATCCTTTGAAGAACTGAAAAAGGATTTTAATCCAGACTGGCGGGACTTTTTTAAGTACCTTTAAATTAGAGATTTTTTGCTACGGAAGGAGGGGGAAAAGGTGCAATTTGAGAAAGTCGGAATTGTTGAAATAGTACTTCAGGATAAAGCAAGCTCTATTGGGGAGATATGCACACTTACTAATGCTGCCCTACGAGATGATTTGGATAAATATTCACAGAAATGGAAGGCAAAAGTAGGGATATCAAATGAGAAATTTAATTATGCATATGAGATGTCACAAACCATTTTAATGTCCACGAGATTACAGGCACAGTTTTTTAAAACATGTTTTTTTTTGTACTTCACCCCAGATAAAATTGCTAAATGGGGGAATGGTAAGGGAACATTCTGCCCAAGATGTACAATGTTTATTGCAGACAGTGTTCATATCTTTGCTTCATGTGATGAGTTAACAAAATTGAAGAAAGATATTGGAATTTTTTGACTGAGGTGTTACAAACTGAAATAATATTGACCAATGATGTTATTTTATTAGGGGTTGCAGAATTTTATGGTGTAAGAACAGGACATGAATTGATTTTTATTGTTAAGGCTGTATTAAAAATGTGCATGGCATCAGCCTGGCTGGACCCTAATGCTCCATCCTTTTAGCAATGGCTTGCCAGGATGCTTGCAATATCTAACCTTGAAATGGCTATATACAAACAAAAAGGTAGTAAACTACTTAGAAGAGGAGTGAAAATTTGGACTCCCTTGCTTGTGTGGAGTCAAACCCAAAGTAATGAGTAGGTGGGGGGGTAGGATCCTCCCCATTGAGGGTAGTCATGATGGATTGTATAGAACTATATTTTAAGAGGAAGATATTGCAATTGTTACTTTGATTTACAGTCGACTAAATTAATTTATGATACTCTATGTAAATATGTAATGAATTTGAGTGATTATACCTGTCTGACGGGGGAGGGTGGAGGGAGGGTAAGTGGGGAGTATTATGGAAAAATGAATAAAGATTGGTTTAAAAAAAAAAAAGGAAAGGGTAGAATCTCTCATTTGCAATGGTACCATTCCCCAGAGGATCCCTGCTTGTTGATCGTGAAGCAGGGCAATCCCCAAGCAGGGATCCACCCATAGGCCTAGCTCCCAGGGACATGGGGATGTCGCATTCTGGGTTTTGGAGTGTTCCTGATTAGTCCATAGATGGATGCACATTTCTTTACTGCGTCCCATTTTCAAGCTCTGTATGAGCCCCCACAAGCGTGTCTGCCCTCAATCCAGCGCAGTTGCTCCACAATAAGGTAGGTAGATACCGTTCCTCATGGCCCCCAATGTTCGAAGGGTGGTGCATTCCCGACGGCTGCATTGCTGCCTAAACATCAAGTTCCATGGTTGCCACACACTTGGGAAGCACTCGAGCAGCTGCATAAGGCTCAACCTTAGCCTTTCATCACTGGTACGGGCGGCACACAGCATGCAGGCAGAAATAAAAGCAGTCAATTCATCTCGCCTTGAACACTCCCCCAAACTTATACCTATGACACGCCCATGATGGGCTGCCCAGATGGGACCGTGGATGTTGCATTCTGGGTTTTGGAGTGTTCCTGATTAGTCCATAGATGGAAGCACATTTCTTTACTGCGTCCCGTTTTCAAGCTCTGTATGAGCCCCCACAAGCGTGTCTGCCGTCCATCCAGCGCAGTTGCTCCACAATAAGGTAGGTAGATACTGTTCCTCGTGGCCCCCAATGTTCGTGGGGTGGTGCATTCCTGATGGCTGCGTTGCCGCCTAAACATCAAGCTCCATGGTTGCCACACACTTGGGAAGCACTCGAGCAGCTGCGTAAGGCTCAACCTTAGCCTTTCATCACTAGTACGGGCGGCACACAGCATGCAGGCAACCATGTATATATATATATATATATATATATATATATATATATATATATATATATATATATATATATATATATATATATATATATATATATATATATATATATATATATATATATATATATCCTGCTCCTCACTCCCAGAAGTAAACAGACCAGCACTCACGTTGGTTACATCCCACTTTCGGATTTATTGTGATTCAATCTCCAAAACAAATGTGTTTAAGCATTTAACCTTTGTCAATGTCGCCACACGCCATAACAATGGCGATATTTAACACATGGTCAATTCACGCAAAGCAAAAACGGACAAACATCGTAAGTCATTATTTGAGCGCCATTTTGGAACATGTTACTACTATATCCAATTCATCCAGCAGCCTATTGAATTCATCATAAGCATGCTTGGATAGTTGTGGTCATTTCCTAATTTCATATATGATCAATATTTACACTATTTACAATACTGAAAAGCGTCAAAACCATGTCATCGCTGTTAGCCAGTGTACAGAAGACCTGTTTGTATGCCATTTATTATTGTTGATTTAAAGGTATATATACCCCAATTACTATGGCTCCCATAACATACTAGTAGTACTGCGCCCCCTTGCCACCAGTTGTAGGCTACCACCTTCATCACGGTCAATAACCTGATCACTGGGAACGGCGCATCATAACATTATGCCTTGTATAGGCCATCTTCTGTACCGCTATCAAATTCAAATTACATTAGTGTTTCGCGGTACATCCCTAATCAATATCGTGACACTGTTGTTCATTATAATAGCCCTGGATGGGCCTTTCCACCCTCTGACCACAAATTGTTCCACCTATAGGCTGCTGTTCAATACCATGTTCTTGGTAATGCACAGCGGCAGCTCATCTCCCACTACAGTAAAATGTATAAGTGAACAGCTAGTTCTTCTCCACTGTTGGGGCCCCCTGGAGACGGCGATTGGAGGTCTATTATAAAGCGTGATTCTAACCTTCTTAGTCGTTTCTCTCTATCGCCCCCTCTCAGGTCCTTGGGTACATGGTCCAGACAAAAGTATTGCAGGAGTGCCCTATCGCTAATATGATGACTAGCGAAATGTCGTGCAACAGGGTAATTTGTATCAATGATAGCAATGGCTCTTTGATGCTCCAAGATCCAAATTTTGACTTGGTTGATCGTACTACCCACGCATCATTGGTTACATGGGCAGACCAGGCAGTACACCACATATGTGGTACTACAGGTCATACATTTGGTTTTCTTTCTCTCTTTGGTCATGCCCCGTATTTTGTATGTCGTGACCCTCTTGCTATTGGCACAAGCCCTGCATTTCCTACATGGGAAAGAGCCGTGGAGGTCTTGTACACCTTGTCGTCTCTACCAAATTATCTTTTATAGACCTTGATCTCCTGAATGTTATTCCTGGCTGTGGTGGCAGATCTTTCCCAATTATCGTATCTGTTTTAATGATTTACCAGTTTTTTCTCAGAATGGCTCTGACTTCTTTTGCTGAATTCGAATAGCGTGTTATCATTCTGAAATTATTTGTCATTTTCTCTCTTTTCTGTCTACATTCACTCTGTATGAGTTCACCCCTATCTTTCCCTTCTGCTTTTACCTGTGCTGTTTTTAGTGTTTTCATCGAATATCCCCTCACTCCAAAACGTTCAATACTCTCTTCAGCTGCTTGCTTATAGTCTTCCTTTCTTGAGCTGTTTCTCTTGATTCTCAAGAGTTCCCCATAGGGGATACTCTGAATCAAATTCATGGGGTGACTACTCTGTCCATGCAGGACAAAGTTCCCAGCAGTTATTTTCCTGTATAGCGCTGTATGAATTCTATTTGCGCTGACAAACACCCTTAGGTCCAGAAAATGTACCTGTGTGGTGCTCAGCTCACCAACCAATCTCAAGTTCAGGTTGTTATTATTCAGTCAGGAGATATATTGATTGGCCAATTCCATTGACCCTCTCCAAATTATGAAGAGGTCATCAATATATCTCCTCCAACAAACAATTTTATCCACCCACTCATCCATCGTATCGGCCCAGGCCACCTGCTTCTCCCACCAGCCCACGAATAAGTTCGCGTAACTGGGGGCAAAGCAGGTGCCCATTGCAGTACCCTGTATCTGCTTGTACCTCTGTTCCTGGAAGAGAAAGATGTTGTTATTGAGGCAGAATGCAATAAATTCCACCAACATATTATGTTCCAGAAATTTAAGAGGCCGTCCCTTCAAAAAATACTTTACTGCCTCCAGTCCATCTGTGTGCCTGATGCTTGTATACAGGCTCGATACGTCAAGAGTGATCATCACAAAATCCGGTTCCCACTGAATACCCTGGATTTGCTTTAAAAAGTCCCTCGTGTCCCTCGTATACGGAGACAGTTGTAACACAAGGGGAAATAAAAAATAGTCTACATATCTCGATAAATTCTCAGTTAAGCCCCCTATAGAGGAGACTATCGGTCGACTTGGTGGACTAGTGGCATCTTTATGGATTTTTGGTAGGTGGTAGAATGTGGGGATCTTGGGATGCTTGTTCTGTAGGAAGTGGAACTCTTCTTTTGACAGAATGCCCCTGCAGAACCGTTTCTGAATCATCTGTTCAAATGCCTGTATACTTAATGTGTAATCCATCTCTGTTGCAAGAATGTAACTGTCTTTGTCCCCCAATTGTCTTAGGGCCTCTTTGCAATAGTTCGCTTTCGTCTGCAAAAGTATATTCCCCCCCCCTTGTCGGACAGTTTCACATAGATTGTCTTGTCTTCCTTCAAGGTTCATATCGCTTCTCTTTGATTGTACGTGAGATTTCATTTCTTGTGCTTGTTACTCTTAGATCTTAACCCCAGTAAGTTCTTGTTCACGCAGTCCGAGAAGATGTCAATAGCATCTACAGGTGTCTGGGGATACAATTTTGAGGTAGGTTTGAATGGACTCAGGGCACCCACCTGAGTTACCCCAAAGTCCTCAGGCCTGTCCAAAATATCCCTCTCCATCAGATCCTGTGTGCCTCCTTCATGTCTTAGTTCCTCCAGGGTTACCAGGGTATCCAGATCACCTACAGTTAGAATATCCATGTCGTCCGATGTACTGTTGCTTCCTGCTCTGACTTGCCCCGAATTTCTCATCTTGAAAAATTTGTACAGTTTTATTCTCCGAATGTATTTGTATAAATCGATCCGGGTCTGTGTATACTCAAACTCTTCTTTAGGGCAAAACGTCAAACCTAATCTCAAAATTGACTCTTCAGTTGTGGTTAATACTCTTCTTGTTAGGTTTACGATCGTCAAATTATCCCTCATTGTTTGGCATTCCTACCTCTCCTGTTCCTGGTGTTTGTGCTGGTATTTCCAGTCGCCCCTTCTCGTGGCTCTATGGGTTTCGACTCTGGTGGTCTTCCTTTGCCGCCCCTCAGCCATGTCTGTCCTATCAAATTGAATTCCTTGTGAAAAAGGTTCTGGCGTGAGGTGCCCTGGTTGGTATTGCCACCTTCCTCCTCCGATTGTTCCATGCTGGTTACCTCGGATTCTGAGGTATCTCTGTGTTCATCCACTGGTCGTTTCTTTGATCTCAAATCCCGTCTCGGGGCATCATAACTCCTGGCAAATGTTAGTATTCTGCCCAATTCATAATCCCGGGTATCCCTCTCGAATTTCTGTTGCTTCAGAACCATAGGTTTCAGGGACGTTATAGTTAGAAATTAGCATTTAAAAAACCTTACAAATTCACTGAAAAAACCATAGGTTTCTGGGGCGTTATAGTTAGGAATTAGCATTTAAAAAACCTTACAAATTCACTGAAAAAACCACAGGTTTCAGGGACGTTATAGGTAGTTGGACATTTTAGTCGTGCAAAACCAGAGAAATTCGGCCGTTATAGTTAGTAGAGCTAACTATAACTCGCGCCCCCGCAATGCACTGCTGATGATGTCACATATTACATCATTCATGACATGGTCAGTGACATCACTGATGACATCACTGATGACATCTCAAATGACATCACTGATGACATCATCCAGTGACTGTGTGTTTCTGTAAAGTTTAAATATCTTTTATATATATAAATGTCAAGGTGTATTGAAGTATGAGTGGGTGTCTGAGTGTCTGAATAGATGATTTAGTAGGTGTGTGACTGACTGTATAAGTGAGTGATTAAACGTGTCTTACTGAATGCATAGGTTAGTGAGTAAACTGTATAAATCTCTGTATCAGTCTGCCAGTTAGTGTGTAAGCGGATGAAAGGGTTGGTGAGTAGTTACATGAGTGTCTGTATGGGTTATTGATTGGTTGTCTGAGTATCTGTATGGGTGCCTGAGTGTCTGTGTGGGTGGGTGGGGGGGTGTGACTCTGTGCATAGATGTGTCAGTGGGTAATTCACTGGGTGTATGGGTTCATGAGTGCATCTGTGAGGGGCTGTATGGGTGAGTGAGTGTGTTTTTGGGTATGTTGGTTAGTGAATGGATGTCTCAGTGGTACATGTGTGAGTAACTACATATGTAAAAGGCAGTATGCGTGAATGTTGGAGTATATAAATGACTATATGTGAGAGTGAGTTATTGTGGGAGTGGCTGTATGGATGAGTGTGTGCTTGTATCAGTGATTGTATAAGAGATTAAGTATGTGTTAGTATCTGTATAAATAAGTGAGGTGGTCTGTGTTTATCTGTATAGGTGAGTTAATGGGAGTGTGATTGATTCTTTGCATGACTGACTAGATGTGTGAGTAACTCTATGGATGAGTGGTGGTGTGTGAGTGTATAGGTGTGAGTGCATATGATAGTGCTGTATTGATGAGTAACTGCATGTATGAGTGATTGTATGGGTGAATGAGTGGGTGTGTGTGTAGTTCTAGGAATCAGTGAGTGGGTATGTAGTAACTGGTATTGGTGTGTCTATGGTTTCGAAACTGGTAGTCTGTGTTTTAGAGTGGGTGTATCAAAGGTTATATTAGGGTGTGAGGAGGTGCATCAGATTATCACGTGGATGATGTCATCAGTGATGTCATTTGAGATGTCATCAGTGATGTCATCAGTGATGTCACTGACCATGTCATGAATGATGTAATATGTGACGTTATCAGAAGTGCATTGCGGGGTGCGAGTTATAGTTAGCTCTACTAACTATAACGGCCGAATTTCTCTGGTTTTGTACGAGTAAAATGTCCAACTAACTATAACGTCCCTGAAACCTGTGGTTTTTTCAGTGAATTTGTAAGGTTTTTTAATTGCTAATTTCCAACTATAACGTCCCTGAAACCTATGTTTTTTTCAGTGAATTTCAAAGGTTTTTTAAATGCTAATTCCTAACTATAACGCCCCTGAAACCTATGGTTTTTTCAGTGAATTTCTAAGGTTTTTTAAATGCTAATTTCTAACTATAACGTCCCTGAAACCTATGGTTTTTTCAGTGAATTTCAAAGGTTTTTTAAATGCTAATTCCTAACTATAACGCCCCTGAAACCTATGGTTTTTTCAGTGAATTTCTAAGGCTTTTTAAATGCTAATTTCTAACTATAACGTCCCTGAAACCTATGGTTTTTTCAGTGAATTTCAAAGGTTTTTTAAATGCTAATTTATATTGTCTTGAAATAACTTTTTTAATACTGTAAAAGGTGTTTTGTTGTATTGTTATGCTTTTTTTTTTTTTTTTTTAATTTTTACACAGGGGTCGCCCACCCTACGAGAACCCACACGATGGGTGCGCGGTTGTGGTAACCTGACTGACGCGTGTTTTCAGAGTCACGCCGGGGTCGCGACTTCGGCGCAATTTTAAAAGTATGAAATATCATTGTAGAAATTATAAATATCGGTTTTGGTTAAAGACTTCCAGTAATGTAATTTAGAAAATGTTTTATAAACAGTATATTTTTGTTTACTATGAACTGTACGAACTTTCGCGACTGCGTGACGTATGCGCGTAGGGTGCGCGACCCCGCCCTGCACGTATTTACGGGGTCTCGCCGTGATCGTGCCGGGGTCGCGACTTCATCGTATTTTCAAACTGTGAAATATCTCTATACAAAGTTCAAATATCAGATTTGTATAAACACTTTCACTAATATACTTTTTAAAATGCTTTATAAACATCTATTTATACTTCATAATTATATATACAAAATTTTACGGGTGCGCGACGTGTAAGCGACGGGTGTGCGCGACTCCATGTGACCTAAAAAGAAAGCTTCTGATTGGTTTAAATCATTTTCATTCTTTTAGAGGCAGGATCTAACACTTGTTTTATTTCCCTTATTATTTGTCACTCTTCCCGGCAACGCCTATTTTTTGCAAGCTGCTGGATTTGGTTTTTTTTCTGGTGTGTTTGACTTTTCTACAGCAAGATGGCATCCAGTCACCCTGAGCAAGATCTTGATGAAAACTCTGAGGAAGTGGAAGAGCCTATTAAAAAAATAAAAGAGAGTGTGGCTTGGGCTTTCTTTTCAGTGCCAGAGGGCGAAAAGAAAGTAAACGCAAGAAAAGTTACCTGTACTATTTGCCAATCAGTAATTTCCCACGGTTCGGCGAAGAAGTACTCCTGTGGTACTTCTATGAAGAAGCACTTAGAAACAAAGCATCCTCTTCGTTTAACGAAAGAAATCATGCGGCGGGAAAGAAATTAACAAGCTTCCCAGGCTGACCATAATGCCCCATCAACATCGGGTGCAGGAGTTCCAGCTTCACCTCGGCCGCACATCGTTCCTGAACTGGTGCATGCGTCCATTAATTGCTGCAAATGCAATTCAAAACTGTGTGTTTCAGTCTTGACGTTATTGTCAATGCAATCAAAACACATAAGTGTTAATTTTTTTTTCTGACATTGACATTGTTCTTTTTCCCGTTTCTTTTCAACTACTGATGTTATAGTGTTGAATTTTTTCTTTTTTTCAAAAAAAGTCAAACACACCAAAAAAGAAATCTTTAAAAATACAAAAAAAGTTCAAAATTGTTTAAAAAAAAAAAAAAAAAACAGTTCTTACGGAACCACATCAACTGGTTAAAAATAGAAAAAAGTTTTCAGAGTGATTGCATAAGTGAAGCGGTAGTGTGTGAGTGATTGGAGGAATATGTGGGTAGTGTGTAGGTGATTGCATGAGTAAAAGATTAGTACATCAGAGTGCAGAGGTAATGTCTGGGTGATTGGAGGAGTGCATAGTTAATGCCCGGGTGATTGCATAAGTGCATGGGTAGTGCCTGGGTAATTGGAGGAGTGCAGAGGTAATGTATTGGAGATTTGAAGAGTGCATAGGTAATGCCTGAGTGATTGTATGAGTTTATGGGTAATGCCTGGATAATTGCATAAATGCATGGGTAGTGCCTGGGTAATTGGAGGAGTGCAGAGGTAATGTATTGGAGATTTGAAGAGTGCATAGGTAATGCCTGAGTGATTGTATGAGTTTATGGGTAATGCCTGGATAATTGCATAAATGCATGAGTAGTGCCTGGGTGATTGGAGGAGTGCAAGGATAGTTCATGGTGATTTTATAACTGCATGAGTAGTGGCTGGATGATTGGAGGAGTGCATGGCTACTGGCTGGGTAATTGAAGGAATGAATGAGTAGTGTCTATGTGATTAGAGGAATGCATGGGTAGCGTATGGGTGAATGGATGAGTGGATGAGTAGTGCCTGGATGATGTGAGGAGTGCATTGGAAATGCCTGGGTGATTTTGTATGTGCATAGGTATTGAATGGCTGATTTTGTTAGTGCATGGGTGTTGCCTGGATAATTGCATGAGTGCATAAGTAGTGCCTGGGTGATTGGAACAGTGCAAGGATAGAGCATGGTGATTTTATAAGTGCATGAGTAGTGGCTGGGTGATTGGAGAAGTGCATGGCTACTGGCTGGGTAACTGAAGGAGTGAATGAGTAGTGTCTGGGTGATTAGAAGAGTGCAAGGGCAGTGTATTGGTGATTGGATGAGTGCATGGGTAGTGCCTGGGTTATTGCATGAGTGGATCAGTAGTGTCTGGATGATTTGAGGAGTGCATTGGAAATGCCTGGGTGATTTTGTAAGTGTATAGGTATTGACTGGCTGATTTTGTTAGTGCATAGGTAATGCCTGGGTAATTGCATGAGTGCATAGGTAATGTATGGGTGATTTGAAGAGTGCATAGGTAATGCCTGAGTGATTGTATGAGTTTATGGGTAATGCCTGGATAATTGCATAAGTGCATGAGTAGTACCTGGGTGATTGGAGGAGTGCAAAGATAGTGCATGGTGATTTTATAACTGCATGCGTAGTGGCTGAGTGATTGTAGGAGTGCATGGCTACTGGCTGGGTAATTGAAGGAGTGAATGAGTAGTGTCTGGGTGATTAGAGGAGTGCATGGGTAGTGTATGGGTGAATGGATGAGTGCATGAGTAGTGCCTGGGTTATTGCATGAGTGGATGAGTAGTGCCTGGATGATTTGAGGAGTGCATTGGAAATGCCTGGGTGATTTTGTATGTGCATAGGTATTGAATGGCTGATTTTGTTAGTGCATGGGTGTTGCCTGGATAATTGCATGAGTGCATGAGTAGTGCCTGGGTGATTGGAAGAGTGCAAGGATAGAGCATGGTGATTTTATAAGTGCATTAGAAGTTCCTGGGTGATTGGAGAAGTGCATGGCTACTGGCTGGGTAACTGAAGGAGTGAATGAGTAGTGTCTGGGTGATTAGAAGAGTGCAAGGGTAGTGTATGGGTGATTGGATGAGTGCATGGGTAGTGCCTGGGTTATTGCATGAGTGGATCAGTAGTGTCTGGATGATTTGAGGAGTGCATTGGAAATGCCTGTGTGATTTTGTAAGTGTATAGGTATTGAATGGCTCATTTTGTTAGTGCATAGGTAATGCCTGGGTAATTGCATGAGTGCAGAGGTAATGTATTGGTGATTTGAAGAGTGCATAGGTAATGCCTGAGTGATTGTATGAGTTTATGGGTAATGCCTGGATAAATGCATGAGTGCATGAGTAGTGCTTGGGTGATTGGAGGAGTGCAAGGATAGTGCATGGTGATTTTATAAGTGCATGAGTAGTGCCTGGGTGATTGGAGAAGTGCATGGCTACTCGCTGAGTAATTGAAGGAGTGAATGAGTAGTGTCTGGGTGATTAGAGGAGTGCACGGGTAGTGTATGAGTGATTGGATGAGTGCATGGCTACTGGCTGGGTAATTGAAGGAGTGAATGAGTAGTGTCTATGTGATTAGAGGAATGCATGGGTAGTGTATGGGTGAATGGATGAGTGGATGAGTAGTGCCTGGATGATTTGAGGAGTGCATTGGAAATGCCTGGGTGATTTTGTATGTGCATAGGTATTGAATGGCTGATTTTGTTAGTGCATGGGTGTTGCCTGGATAATTGCATGAGCGCATGAGTAGTGCCTGGGTGATTGGAGGAGTGCATGGGTAGTGCCTGGGTGATTTTGTAAGTGCTTGGTTACTGCCTGGGTGATTGCATGAGTGCAGAGGTAATGTATGGGTGACTGGAAGGGTACATGGGTAATGGTTGACTGATTGCATTAGTTTATGGGTAATGCCTGGATGATTGCATGTGTGCATGGGTTGTGCCTGGGTGATTGCAGGAGTGCAAGGATAGTGCAGTGATTTTATAACTGCATGAGTAGTGACTGGGTGATTGGAGGAGTGCATGGCTACTGCCTGGGTAATTGAAGGAGTGAATGAGTAGTGTCTGGATGATTAGAGGAGTGCATTGGTAATGCATGGGAGATTGGAGCAGTGCGTGGGTTGTGCCTGGGTTATTGCATGAGTGCAGAGGTAATGTATGGGTGATTTGAAGAGTGCATAGGTAATGCCTGAGTGATTGTATGCGTTAATGGGTAATGCCTGGATAAATGCATGAGTGCATGAGTAGTGCTTGGGTGATTGGAGGAGTGCAAGGATAGTGCATGGTGATTTTATAAGTGCATGAGTAGTGCCTGGGTGATTGGAGAAGTGCATGGCTACTCGCTGAGTAATTGAAGGAGTGAATGAGTAGTGTCTGGGTGATTAGAGGAGTGCACGGGTAGTGTATGAGTGATTGGATGAGTGCATGGCTACTGGCTGGGTAATTGAAGGAGTGAATAAGTAGTGTCTATGTGATTAGAGGAATGCATGGGTAGTGTATGGAATGGATGAGTGGATGAGTAGTGCCTGGATGATTTGAGGAGTGCATTGGAAATGCCTGGGTGATTTTGTATGTGCATAGGTATTGAATGGCTGATTTTGTTAGTGCATGGGTGTTGCCTGGATAATTGCATGAGCGCATGAGTAGTGCCTGGGTGATTGGAGGAGTGCATGGGTAGTGCCTGGGTGATTTTGTAAGTGCTTGGTTACTGCCTGGGTGATTGCATGAGTGCAGAGGTAATGTATGGGTGACTGGAAGGGTACATGGGTAATGGTTGACTGATTGCATTAGTTTATGGGTAATGCCTGGATGATTGCATGTGTGCATGGGTTGTGCCTGGGTGATTGCAGGAGTGCAAGGATAGTGCAGTGATTTTATAACTGCATGAGTAGTGACTGGGTGATTGGAGGAGTGCATGGCTACTGCCTGGGTAATTGAAGGAGTGAATGAGTAGTGTCTGGATGATTAGAGGAGTGCATTGGTAATGCATGGGAGATTGGAGCAGTGCGTGGGTTGTGCCTGGGTTATTGCATGAGTGGATGAGTAGTGCCTGAGCGATTGGAGGAGTACATGGATAGTGCCTGGGTGATTTTGTAAGTACATGGATATTGTTTGGGTGTTTTTGTAACTGCATGTGTAATGCCTGGGTGATTGCATGAGTTTATAGGTAATGCCTGGATGATTGCATGAGTGCATGATTAGTGCCTGGGTGATTACACGAGTGCAGGGGTACTGCTTGGGTGAATGGAAGAGTGCAAGAATAGTGCATAGTGATTTTATAAGAGTATGATAGTGGCTGAGTGATTAGAAGAGTGCATGGCTACTGGCTGCGTAATTGAAGGAGTGAATGAGTAGCGTCTGGGTGATTAGAAGAGTGCATGGGTAGTGCACAGGTGATTGGATGAGTGCATGGGTAGTGCCTGTGTTATTGCATGAGTGGATGCGTAGTGCCTGGGTCATTGGAGGAGTGCATGGGTAGTGCCTGGGTTATTACATGAGTAGATGAGTAGTGTCTGGGTGATTGGAGGAGTGCATTTGAAATGCCTGGGTGATTTTGTAAGTGCATAGGTATTGAATGGGTGATTTTGTAAGTGCATACATAATGCCAGGGTAATTGCATGAGTGCAGAGTTAATGTATGGGTGATTGGAAGAGTGTATGAATAATGCCTGAATGATTGCATGACGTTATGGGTAATCCCTGTATAATTCCATGAGTGCATGCGTTGTGCCTGGGTGATTGCAGGAGTGCAACGGTAGTGTATGGTGATTTTATAAGTGCATGGATAGTGGCTGAGTGATATGAGGAGTGCATGGCTACTGGCTGGGTAATTGAAGGAGTGAATGAGTAGTGCCTGGGTGATTGGAGGAGTGTATTGGAAATGCCTGGGTGATTTTCTAACTGCATAGGTATTGTTTGGATGATTTTGTAACTGCATAGGTAACGTCTAGGTGATTGCATGAGTGCATGGTTACTGCTTGGGTGATTCCATAAGTGGAGGAGTAATGTTTGGATGATTCAAGGAGTGCATCGGTAATACTTTGGTGATTGCAAGACTGTACAAGTAATGTCTGGGTGATTGCAGAAGTGTATGGGTACTGCCAGAGTGATTAAAAGTGTAGATTGGTAATGCCTGGGTGATTTTGTAAGTTCATAAGTTATGCTTCAGTGATTGAAGGAGTGCATGGGTTCTGCTCAGGTGATTTGGGGAGTGAGATGATTGAGTTTGAAAAAATGAATGACTTCAATAAAAGTGATTGTAAACATTAATTCATATTATTATGCTCATTACATTATTTCATCTTACCTTCTGTGTTGAAGTAGATATCAAACTGATTGAAACTATTTTACAGTTGTTTCATTGTAAACTAAATTTAAAATATTTCCAAACTTTAATTTTACTTTCTGTAAAAGAGAAGAAAAAATACTGTTATTGCAAATAATATTATAGTTTTAAGAACACTACATAATTTTAGAATTTCATAACATATTCAGGTTCTCTTTTTGCTGTTTTCAGATTCTATTTAATTTCATCATACACAGTGATTTCAATGTTGATCATCATATAACAGCGGGGAAAAAAATACAATCAATAAGATTGTAAAAAAACAAACAAATCTGTGTTGAAAATATTTACAACAAATTCAACTATATGTATACCTATCTATAGTTTCTAAACTACATTATTCAAGTACATTAAATCATTTATTAATCTAAAGTATAATTTTTTAAATATACACTCTCATATACATCGTGTATAATATAAGATCAAATATATGAACTAATTCCTTCAAACACAATTATGCAAATGGAATAATAAATAGTAGAAACAATAATCCAAATACTAATTGTTCACATCTTCCCAATAGGCCGAATGATGTTTCCAAAACCAATTGTATTGAAAATATTCACAATCTCGTAATTCAAAAGGCACCCTACATTTGAATTCCAAATGTGCATCATTGCAATGTGTCCATCCTTTATTGACCTTTAAGTACACAGTATAGTGTCCAGATGTAGTAGTAGGTCCATCATGGAAAATAATAGCCACTGCTTTAAAAGTTCTTCCTGAAATTGATAGTTGACTTGCCACAACATTTTTAATTTTGGTTTACAATTTTCTTCCATTTGCTCTACAACGTTGTAGCATTAAAATGACATTTTCCAAATCTTTCTTTATTTAATGTTGACAACATTTCTGATTTGCAATGAGAACATTTCATATCTTGATTAGCTGTTTTTATTAATTTGTTAAAAGATACTGTTTTGCAATCTGGTATTGTCAAATATATGAATCGTTCAGTGTCTATTTCAGTGGTAGAAGAAAATGAACACTCTTCACATTTATGATCCCATCTGTAACGTAGTCCAAACAGATTTTCAATTTCTATTCCTTCATCTTCCAATACTGCAAGTATAAACATAAGACATTCTTGAGCATCTTGTTGTACATTAAGTGTAAATTGTGAAGCACCAGTACATATATCCAAAAGAGGTTGTATGCCAGAAGCAGTATGGATTTTACTTTTATCAGTTTCCAACTTTTCAAAAATATAATGCAACAAAGAACAGAATCTTTTTTCTCGATTTTCCATAATTTGATGATGAAGATCTTCTAGAAAAAACACGACCTTCACAATTACATTAGCATATCAGTTGATACCTGAACTATTTTCTTACTGGTATCCTACAATATCATCAACAGTGTCCATTTTCATTTTCTTTTCAGCTTCCTCATTCTCTTAAATTTTTTTCTTTTTTCAAACCTCACTAGAATGTTTCTCATACTTTCGTTTTGGACATATTACACGTGTTTCATATATGGGATATTCACCTAAGTAAGGAGCATACAGTCTTCTTAACCGATTATACTCTCTTACACAATTCGCATCAGCACTAATCTTTTTCTCATCAAAATCAATCAAATACAAACCAGATAATGTTCTTACTCGAGACAATGCAACACATGCCATGCCTTCTTAAAACCCTGTAGTTCCAATATTTACCAAAGCACTGTCTACACTTATACCTTGAGATTTATGAATGGTTACTGCATACGCTAAAGAAAGAGGAAACTGTTTTCTACGAACATACAAGTCTTTTACAAGCAAAAAACGAGCAGCACAACGTCCAACCTGTTTTACCTCTTAAATCTGATCAAATTTATTCTTTAAAAATTCAATTCCATCTCTGTTCTGAAAATATACATAATCCACAACTTATCCCATTGCTCCATTCACTAAACGTTTTTCAACATCTTAATTATGCCTTAATATTACCCAACAGTTTACACATACATATAAAGTCTTCTCCAAACCAGCAGTCTTAGATACAGACTTTTCCAAAGAATCCAATTTTGACTGTCATTTTTCTGAGAGAAGAATAGTAACTCCTTTGTGTTCCATTTTATCAATGCCTTCCATTTTCAGTATTGGTTGTTTTTCCAGTTTCAAAAGTTCTTAATTAAATGTAGAACACTCTTGCAGTGTTGGCATTAGGCAAACTACAGAGTTCCTTCTTCCAATTTTTTTGTACACCATTTCAAGTGCAATGTTTTCATTTCGAAACAAGTTTGTTAGTAGCCGACTTTGTAAAGCTTCTTTGCCATGTTTTGTCAAAACACCAATTCTTATATCGTGAAGAATTTTTCCATAAAGTTCATCATTTGCTTGTCGCATATTCTTAATAAGTTCTTTATATTCAAAATGAGACCAAATGTTGACATTTCCAATACTTCCCAAACATTTCCTAGTGTCTTCATGGAACAAAAAAAAAACAGGTTGCCCTTTCACAGGAGTAAGTTGCAGTAGGTCGTCAAATACAATTACATGCTTTCCTACAAATAGAACATAATCAGTTTTTAAAATCTGTTGCATTCTTAAATGTACAAAGGCAAGCATTAATTTTGAGACGATGCTCACCTCATCAATGATCAAAAGTTTGATTTTCTTCAGTACTCTTGACACTTCATAACAAGCTTCTCCAGATTTCTTGTGATATTCCAATTTATTTTCATGTTCAACTGGTAACATGAGTAATCGATTTAAAGTAATTCCTTTAATGTTGTGTGCTGCTAATCCAGTTGGAGCTGTTACAGCACAAGACAAATGACATCCAGTAGTTTTGTGTTGATAACTAGTCAAAACTTTAATTAAAAAACGTTTTCCTGTTCCAGCTTGCCCACTGATGTACATTAGAATAGGTTTAAATGATGTACATTGGCATTCTTTTTTTTCATGTAGCAAACCATGCTGAATCTGTAGTGTCACTTGCTGATATATTTCTTTTTGTTCGATATTCAGTTTTTCTTCCAACTTTCTTAAATCAATAATATCCTGTTGTGCTTGTTGCATTGCCGTTTCTACTTCACTCATAGCTATTGCTGCTTCATTTTCAAGAATTGGTTCTCCTAGTGGATCTTGACTTAGTGGAGCACAACTCTGACTATCTTGAGAACTGTCTCTAGCTATTTCAGCTGCAATAGTAGTTTCTTGTTCTATCTCTTCATTTAACATTTGTAGATAAGTAGGGAAAATTGTGCATTGAATGTTATCTTTACATGCATTAAAAGAATCTTCACAGCAGTCGAACTCTCCAAGTAATTCCACTTCACTACGCCAAGGCTTGAAAAGTTGCAGAAGTGCTAAATAGAAAAATTCCCTTTTATCTGGAGTTTCGCAACTGAGTTTCCTGTGGTTAATAAGATTTCCTTTGGCATATTTTACCAAACATCCTTCACATACAATTATTACAGCATATTTTTCTTCATTTATATTTTCTGTAACATTTCTCTTAAAGCTGTAATGTTGCAGTACTTCATAAGAAACACTGGGGTATTTTGAACACTGGATCTTTAAATCTTCCTACCCCCAGATTTGCATTTAAACGCACTAGTAACTTAAAAGACATGCTCATACACACACGACCAGGTGTCCAGGTAACTAATGTACAAAGGGGACTATGGGATCTACCGCCCGTAGTTGGCCATTTCCCATGTGGGACCTGTTCTGTCTGTCCGCTTACTAAGACCACAAAAGAAATTACATTCAGGAATGGGGTCAAATGGGTCCTTAAGAGGCATACCAATTGTAACACGAACAATTGCATTTATGTATTGACCTGTCCGTGTGGACTCCTTTATGTAGGGATGACGACCAGACCGGTGAAAATCCGGATGACAGAACACAGAAGCAACTTTAGGTGTCATAGAACTAACACCAAGATGACGAACCATTTTGAATACCTTAAACACCCTCCTGACTCCTTTCGGTGGGTAGTTTTGGAAGCTCACCCTGGGATGCACCGCGACACTCTGTTCCATATTGAACAGAGGTGGGTGCTTAGGTTGTCCTCTGATAAGGAGGGACTCAATGAGGACATACCTTGGAGTTTGCTGACGTGATACATCTAGCGATGTACTGGCTCCATTTTTACCTTTCTATATTCTGTGACTTGAGTTTGTTACTGGCACCACGTTGCTCTAGATACTACCACCAACATACGCTACTTTGACATTTGTCATGAGTAGTTTTTAGGTAGTTACGCGATCCCCTCCATCTATTATTACGAGGGTCTTTACCCCTTGTTTGTGGCCACTATACAATAGGTTATCCCTTTTTATCTCCGTTTGTATCTGCTATCCTATTCTGCCACAGACATTTTGGGTTGACTATATGGGTAGGTTCTGTACTTTACAGTAACCATGGCGATCATTGGTGGGTTTTGTTGCACATTCCTGTTGGTACGCGTTCCCCGCATCTACATGTTAGCTTTGTTATTCTGGCTATATCACTAAATAGACACTCGTTCCTTGTTGGCAATTTTGCTACAATTGGGGCCATCACCACTGATGCATAAACATAGTGTGTTCCAATATGGCATCCCGGAAGTGGAGTCTGACGCTCTAGTTGTTGCCCCCATCGTACTACCGGAAGTCCCGCCTACATCTCTGTCCAACCGGGGAATATCACTCGCACTCGTGTGCGTAGAGACATCCATCCGAGTCCGGCAGAGTGTGGGGTAGGTCGCCCGTGTACAGACGGAACTGACAACGTGAGTACTGGGTATTGGGGTGAGTCCTTGAGTGGTGGACGTGCCTGCCTTGCTTGAACCTCCTATAGGGTATTCTGTGGCGATTGAGCAGAGTGTCAGCATGGCGGGACCTGCCTTGCTGTGTCCCGCTACCCTCCTTCCTCCCATGGCGGATATTGGATTCTATGTTATCGCCCGAGTGAGTTTTTCCACTGTGCATACTTAGGAGGTATTGGCGACACTGCGTGGTCTTTGTTCCGGTACATGGAGCTCACTCTTGTTACGCTACTCTTCCCTTGTGTACGTTGCACCAATTGGTTGCCGGCGATATCAGGGGGTGTCAGTGGCACGTTGGAGTATACCACCCTCGACCAGATGGCCGAGGTGATTAGCTGGAACCTGCGGTATGAGACATCCCTGTTGTACCGCCGACTACCAAAGGGCAGTTGACACCGTGTTTTTCTAAGCATAGGCCATCTTACTGGGCTAGTCCGCTCATGGGCCAGTTTTTGGCAACATCCAGCTTAGGTGTAGGTCTTGTGTGTTCACATGTATGTTGGGGTCAACATTATGTGAGCGTCTACTCATTTACGATGCCTTAACTTGATCCCTCGCCCTCCCATATTTATTGTTAATATCCATAGGACACTGAATCTTGCAGTGTTTCTACCTGCCGTGACATCTTGGGGGTTTTGAGCTGACCCTAGTTTGGGTGAGTGTTCAAGTATACTGTATTTATCTACATCTTCCTGGCTACTTCTGTTTTTATCAAATTCACAATGTACACCAGCACATACATTTTGAGATGAAGCATGCTCACATCTCACGTGTGGTTTGCAATGTCACAATAGCATGGTCAATAATTATGCTGTCGCAATAAGGTTGAATTGCAGACTACAGTAGAACTTTGTATTAATCACTGATTCTTTTTTCCTACAGGCAGTGTTATTGATCGACAGGTACCACTTTATAGGGTGCGGTATGAGTGGTCACTGAACTGTATCTTTAGACCACCAACCATAAAGTGTAGAATGTCGATAGTAGGTCCTGAAGAATTGCCGTTAAATTAACATTAGGCATGAAACATGTTGGCCTGAGCTTTAGCACACAACCCTGCAATCCTTGGTCAGGCGTGTGCGCCTTTTCTATTTTTAATCAGGTTAGTGACCACAGTCATTAAAATAGTTTTGGGTGGTTCACTATCCCTGTTTTAGATTTCACACAATTCACATCTACACTCACTAGGGCCCTTACACGCACTACACCCTACGGCTAAGAAAAAAGATCTCCGCCAAGAAGGCCCCACCACGGGTGCCGATCGGGTATTGCAGCGCCGACCCGATAAGGAGCAGACCCAGTGATGAAGCAAGACACCTAGCTGGCTGGGTGTGTGAGGGTCTTTTTCTGAAAGGAGATAATCATTTCTCCGATTTCTACTAGCACCCACTTGCCTTTTGTATAACCGTGATCTGTAGGATCTTTTAGGAACAGCATATCCTTTTTTGTTGTGCAGTACTTCATAAAGACATATGTTTTCCAGATGTGGAATTATTTTAGGATAGTACGTATCCAACATATTCGTTTTAACAATATCTGTACTTTCTGGTTCATTCAATGCTAAGTATTCAATTTCTTCTATAGATTTCAATACTCGATTTCGTGTTGCAGCAAGACCTAGACTTACCCAAATGATTCCTCTAGACTTTGAGTATAAACTTGTAGAAGTCAACCGATCCAAACATTTGTAGGATCCAATCTCTCGATGGGAAAGCATCTTCAAACTAAAGCTGTACAATTTGTTACTAAGACTCTTCTCTTGTGAAATCTCTTCCCACATTTCTTTCAACTCTGTCTTTTCAGATTTGGTTATATATGATGTAACATAGCGAGCAACAGCAATCGAATTATCTGCATCATACTGGATATCCATATTTGCATTCCACATCGTCAAATCACTGGATTGTAGTCACTAATATACTTTGATTCTTTAGTTCTTTTTATGTTGTAAGTATTCTTTGGAGATTTTTGAGTTATAGTATGCCTTACTGTTGACATGAAACTGTTGACTCTTCCTTTTGAAATTACTGGACGTGGGAATCCAAAACGACATTTTGTGTAGAATGTTCCCTTTGACTTGTATTTCCGTCGACAATATTTTCCACACCGATGACTCTGAAACCGTAAAACTTGTTGTCTCAAGTTGTTTTCTCCTCCTTCCTTTGGTATGGCACAGGTAACATATTCTTCAATAAAAGACAAAACACTTTCATCAGTATCAGTTCCGAACTTTGGAGCATTCTTGATCCATAACAGCATATGAATATGAGGTGCACCTTTGGCTTGGTACTCCTTTCTCCAAAAGAAATTAATAACTTCTTCAAGAGGTGGATTATTTTTATTGCAGATAAAAGACATCATAGCTTTAAACCTATGATTAAAATATCTGCACACATTTACAGGATCCAAGGAACACAATTCTCCAGGTGTTTTCAATTCAATGTTTTTTACATTTGAATTTGCTTCTCGTAGAAATTCAAGTAAATCGTCCCATGCGTATTCAGCACAGCTAAGCGTAACAAATCACGTAGGGGTTCCTAAGTTCCTTAACATACATTTAAGTTCTCCTTGACGATGATACCAATACTCATTAGTACCACATTGACACGCCATCAAATTAATTAACTGAGATTCTAAATGATCATCTCTTTGTTGTACTTTGTCCATGAATTTCTTTGCAGAAACATATGTAAGATGAACTCCTGTTTAATTTGTGGTTCATTGCATATGAAAGTCCAGACAAGTCACTTTCAAACAGATGATGAAATAAATATGGAACACACTGTCGAAATCTTGGATCTTCTGAATACAATCATGTTGAACGATATTCTGAAGCTGGAATCTGTACTGGTCGTTCATCATATCGTCCACCTTTTCCAGTGGGGAAGAGCTGTGGAAAACAATGGGCTTCTAAACTTCTTTCCCAAACACTCTTAGGAGTTCCCGTCGCTGTCTTCATTTGGAATAATTCAATAGTATTTCCAATCACTTCTTTTGAATGTAAAGGATTAATACTATAATGTTCATAAATTTCTTCACTCCTAGAGTTATCCAATTTTTCAATTTGGCCAGTTGAAATTTCTGTATCATCTTCTAAAGATATTTCTGGTACTTCAAGATATACATTTTTATAATAAATATTGGTTTCTATGAGATATAACGTAGCCTTTTTAACGTTGATGACATCTACTAACTCTTGCCATATTTTCCGACTCTTTGTAGGTACACCATTAACTAAAATAACTACAGGTTCACTTTCCTCTGTCTCTATACCAACAGTTTCAATATTTTTCTTAAAATCTAAAGGTAAATACGCAACTCTTCCTTTTAAACCTCTTTGTAAATCCGTTGAAGGCAGCTTACCAGTTTTAGGCTCCATACGAACTATAGCCTGAAACAGGTGCACAGATTGAATAAGAATAGACTCATATGTATTTAAATCCACCAGTTCTGAAGGAATAGGTACCAACTCTATATAATTATGTAGAGCTCTAGCTGGCATTTTGTTCTCTTCTAGCTTGCTGTAACAATATTTACAAATACGTTGATCACTACCCAACTCAAAACGACCTTCCAACAACAAATAAGCACCAAATTACTTCCACTTATCATTGTTTTCCTTTTCACTTTTTAAATACACATCAACATTCCTAGTTTGATTTCTATAGTGAGTACGTCGACAACAAATACAAACATAGTTTGGTTTTTCACAACAAATTACCTTAAACTTTGTAATTTGTTTTACAAACTTCTCAGTAGTAGTATCTTCTACCTCTTCTTCAACACCTACACTTATCAAATTCTCACTTTCTCTATACTCCTCTTCAGGACCAAAGAAACGAAACTGTATGTCATCACAAACTTTTTTTACATCCAACACTGAACCATGCAAAAGAGCAGAGTTTATTTCACTTAAAGATAATGCAGGACTTTTTACATAGTACAATCTTCTTACTAAGTTACGCATTTCTGAGTGATGTACTGCTAACATTCTCAAATGATGAAAACTACTTTGATACACTTTTCTAGAAAGACAAGCCAAAGAATGACCCTGTAAGCCAGTATTTTTTCTCACTTTACAAGGATCTAGTCCTTGCAACATCTTAATTTTCTGTTCAATACTTCTTTAACTATACTCTCGCAAGAAATTTTGTAAAATATCAATAGATTCCTGTCGTATACTACAAATACTACTACAATCCCACCTATACACTGGAGCTTGGGAACGTCTCCCTTGAAGTTCTTCAGCTATTACTTCTTCCACATTTCTAGGAACCATCTTTTCTTTTTCAATTGCACAACCGTTCTTAACCTCATAAGCACGACCACTGGTATCAACTGCGTGAACTAATGTATTGTTTTGAAAATAGCTCTCTTCATTATAAAAAAGGTTCTGAACTAGAAATGTGCTTCCATTCAGCCAATTTTTTTTTACAAAAGTTAGTTCTATTAATCAGTCTTTTCCTTTTACTTTTCTCCATCATAGAATGCATTCGTTTATCCAATGTTCGCATTCTCTTCAAAACTAATATAAACAATCTTCTTTTCAATTCAAAAGCATTTTCGACTATACTTTCAATCTGTTGTTTCTTCTTGTAAAATCTTCTTTTATATTTCTTGCAATATTTCAATAAATTGTGTACCCATTTTGAAAATTCATTACGTTCTTTAAAAGTCTTTTAACAAATTCTTTAGTTCTCTTACCAGAAGTCTTTTCTTCAATGTCACATGTTGTACTTCATCTAATTTCTGCTTTTCTCTCTCCTTTAAATAATACTGTTTTCTTTGTTCTCTTTTCTTTTGCGCTTTTCTTGTCAAATTGAATCTTTCTTAATAATAATGGAGAATATCTAAAAAAACATTTTAAAAATAATTTAATATTATTAAAATAATTATATACAAATATTCTTATCTATTACTAAAGAAACACCTTCTATTTAAAAACTACAAACAAATGCATATATGGTTTTCGGAATATGGTGAGACTTACACCTGAGCCCCAAAATAAGGGAAGAGGAGTGCAGAAAGAAGCAAAAGATGTACACAAAAAAAAGAAGTACACAAAAAAGGAACAGAGGTGCAGAAAGAGGCAATAGGGGTGCAGAAAGAGGCAAGAGGGATGCAAAAATTTGGAACAGAGGAGCAGGAAGAAGCCAGAGCAGTGCAGAAAGAACCAACAGAGGTGCACAAAGAGGGAACAGGTGGGCAGACTGAGGCAACAGAGGTGTAAAAAAAGGGAACAGGGCTGCAGAAAAAGGCAAGAGGGATGCAGAAATTTGGAACAGAAGAGGAGGAAGAAGCCAGAGCAGTGCAAAAAGAACCAACAGAGGTGCGCACAGAGTCAAGAGGGTTACAAAAAGAGGCAAGTGAAATATAGAACGAACCAAAAGGGGTGCAGAAAGAAACAAAACAACTGCAGAAAGAAGGAACAGAGGTGCACAAAGAAGCAACATGGATGAGGAAAGATGTAAAAGGAGTGCAGAAAGAAGCGACAGATGCAGAAAGATACAAAAAAAATACTGAGAGAAGCAACAGAGGTGCAGAATCCATGCGTACTACCTAAGTAATTGAAAGAGTGCATTGGTAATGCCTGGGTGATTGCATAACTGCAGGGGTAATGTCTGGGATATTGACAAAGTGTATGATTACAGTGTGGGTGATTGCATGAGTGCAGGAGTAATGTGTGAGAGGTTGTATGAGTATACTGGTAGTGTGTCTATGATAGAAGGACTGCAACAGTAGTGCCTGGGTGATTATATAAGTGCATGAGTAGTGCCTACATGATCGTAAGAGTGCATGAGTGCATAGATATTGCCTAGATGATTGCATCAATGCAGCAGTAATACCTGAGAGATTACAGCACTGCATATGTAGTGCCTGCATCATTGGAAGCCTGCATGGCGAGTACTTGAGTGTTTTTATAACTGCATGAGAGTTGGGCCTAGCCAAATATAAAGCAGCAGACTATTACATGACTCAACTATGAGTCTCTCCATATTGTTACAAGCACACATACATATGTCTCTATGTTTTCAAATCATCATGATAACTAAAACAAATATGTATACAATATTTCTGGAATATAATGAAACCTAGAAACTGAGACATGTAATAGATCTGTTTGAGTGATTGCATAACTCCATGGGTAGTGCTTAGGTGATTGTATGAGTGCAAAGGTAGTCACTGGGTAATTGCAGTAGAAGATGAAAAGTGACTGGCTAATTACATGAGTGCAGACATAAACATTGAGTGCATGGATAAGTGTATAAATACCATCTGAAGGCATAGATGAGTCATTAAGTAGTGCCTAGGTGAATGGATGAGTGCAACAGTAGGGCCTACATGATTCTATGATTGCAAGAGTAGTGTGTGGGTTATTACATGAGTGCATAGATACACCCTGCATGATTGTATAAATGTAGGGGTAGTACATAACTAGTGCCTGGGTGATGGCATGACTACAGGGGTAATACCTGGTGGATTACTGGAGTACATAGCAAGTGAGTGGGTGATTTTATAAGTTCATGAGTACCGCCTGGGTGATTACTGAACTACTAAAATACTGGCTGAGTGATTACAGGAGTGCAAAGGTAGTGACTGGGTGATTTTAAAAGTACATGAGTACTGGCTGAGTGATTACATAAGTACAAGAAAAGTGCGTGCGTGATTGAAATAGTACAAGGATAGTGTCTGGGTAATTGAAGCACTGTATAGCTAATGCATTGGTGACTGAAGGAGTACAGGGGTTTGTCTGGGGGATTAAAGGACTACATAGATAACACCTCAGTGATTGCATGACTACCGGGGTAATATCTGGGGATTTACATGACTTCATAGGAAGTGACTTGGTGATTTTATAAGTGCATGGGTACTTCTTGGGTGATTGCAGGACTACTGAGGTAGAGCCTGAGTAAATAAAGGAGTGCAAAAGAAGTGCCTGGGTGATTTCATAACAGCATGACTACTGGCTGAATGATTACATGAGTACAAAGGTAGTGCCTCTGTGATTGAAGGAGTGCAGCAGTAGTGCCTGGGTGATTATATAAGTACATGAGTAATACCTTGGTGATTGCATGAGTGCATAGATAGTGCCTAAATGATTGCATTAGTGCAGCAGAAATGCCTGAGTGACTACAGCACTGCATATGTAGTGCCTGCATCATTGGAAGACTGTATGGGGAGTACTTGAATGTTTTTATAACTGCATGAGAGTTGGGCCTCGCCAAATATAAAGCAGCACACTATTACATTACTCAACTATAAGTCTCTCCATATTATTACAAGCACACATACATATGTCTCTATGTTTTCAAATCATCATGATATCTAAAACAAATATGTATACAGTATTTCTGGAACATAGTGAAACCTAGAAACTGAGACATGGAATAGATCTGCTTGAGTGATTCCAAAACTCCATGGGTAGTGCTTGGGTGATTGTATGAGTGCAAGGGTAGTCACTGGATACTTGCAGGAAAAAATGGATAGTGACTGGCTAATTGCATGAGTGCAAACATACACATTGAGTGCATGGATAAGTGTATAAATAGCACCTGAAGACATAGATGAGTCATTGAGTACTGCCTAGGTGAATAGATGAATGCAACAGAAGGGCATGGGTGATTCTATGACTGCAAGGGTAGTGTGTAGGCTATTACATGACTGCATATGTACAGCCTGCATGATTGCATGACTGTAGGGGTAGTGCATAACTAGAGCCTGGGTGATTGCATGCCTGCAAGGGTAATATCTGGGGGTTACTGAAGTACATAGCAAGTGAGTGGGTGATTTTAAAAGTTCATGAGTAGTGCCAGGGTAATTACAAAAGTACTAAGATACTGCTTGACTGATTACAGGAGTGCAAAGGTAGTGCCTGGGTGATTTTATAAGTGTATAAGCAAGTAGACACATATCTCAGTCACAACACCATGCACAGCTCAAAACTTCATAGAGTACAATTTAATTTTCAAACAGACACTGAAAATTATGCGGTATATATGAAATATAACTTTCCTCACATCATATAAATTACTCTAATAAATAACATCTCTACAAACATCTCAAACCTCACTTTCAGGTTACTGCTTAACCATCGTATAACTACTTATAATAATACACCTACCCAAATACAAAGTAGGAACCCTTCACATATCTTTAGTAAAAGTCTCACCATATTACTAAAACCATGAGTGAATGTGTCTCTACCATAACACTATCCAAACCTTAAAAATTCACCAAACAAGTTCCAATTTCAAGCAAACATCAAAAATTATGCGGCATACTTCAACTGTACCTCTCTAGAAACTTGAAAAAAAGAAGCCTAATTAATAACACCTTATGTCAGCATCTTTTTTACCACACTTTTGTGCTCCATCTTCACCATTCTACTAGTACTCACAGTCTTAAGCCTACCGCATAAAAAGCAAAAACACCTCTTTGTTATACACCATGCACCTTCAAATGTACAAGACATATGAAAATACATATACAAGTAGAAACATACTTCAGACAGAAGTCCGCGCACACCTTAAAACTTGACACACTCCACCTCCAAATTTAAAGCAACAGCTAAAATTATGCAGTATACTATAAATGTACATATCCACACACTAAAACAAACTACCATAATCAGTAATCCATACTCCAATATACACATAATACTATATAGAATCTATTTCACACAACATTTAACTACAATAAAACAAACTACAATAAACATCTATTCATTTAATAATATATTTCAAACTTCAAAATTCTTGATTAATTTTTTAACTTTAAAAATAAATAATAATAATACACTTCACAAATTTATAACTCACCTTCCAAATTGATTTGTAGAATATAAATATCAGAAACTCAGAAAAGATTTTCTTATGCACACAATCAATGTAATGCTCTGCTCTCAAGAAGGTAAAACAAGTAATGGCAAACTTTCCCTCTCTTTCTCCACACAAATAAATGTAAGTAACAAATCACATTGCTTCCTACATTATTTCAAATTCTAAAACACATTTCTATTGGTTAGACATATTAACCCTTACCAACTGACTTCTAAAAGTGCCCAAACTGCTTCTGGAATTTTTTGGAGTCGCGACTCCACCGTGCACCAACGGGATGGAGCCGCGAATCCATACAGGAGTTCCAAAATATATTACAAATAAAAATACCACTATTTTTTAAAAACACACCACTTCTAAAGATACTACTGACTTGGGAAATCTTACTTTAATAACATTTCACTTATATATAAATTACAATTTCACATTTTAAGTCCACAGTTAAGTTTCAACCCTTCCCCCATTCTGCCTAATGCCAGTTTCCATAGTAACAGTTCATGAAACATTCAACTGAACTAACAGGTCACAAGTTCACCATATTTTTAAGTTCACCACACAATGTTACAAATGCAAACAGCAGGTGTGGTTGACATTTCAAAAATATGAGCTTACCCTATCTACTGTACCTTTCAAACATTTTTTACTAACCAATACGAAAATGCTTTTTAAAGACAGTAACATGCACCCTATTTTTGAATGTACAATGTTCTTAAACAGCCAATCAATTCTCTTTTTAAAAAACAGCATCTTGTCCACCATTTTACATACCTCTCATTCTACCAACTGAATACCTCAGCTACAGACATCTTTTCATTACTTCCAGACATCCCTTCAAGATGCTTGCAGTGTGGATTGTTGGACACAGCTATGTTTTCTGGTACAAAAGGTATGCTGAATGCAGAGGTATTGACAAAGACCTAGCTTTGCAAAATGTAGATATTAAATGGATTGCACAGAGAGGATTAAAGTGGCACCAATCGATGCCTTTGGTTAAAACCTTTTTGCATCTCCAACCCCCTGACCTCATGATAGTGCACTGTGGTGGCAATGACCTAGGCACATTGACTGGGGTGGGTCTGTAAATGCTAATGAAGGACACCTTTGCACAATTGATGTTGCTTTTACCTCAAACTGTCTTTGTATACTCTAACATATGCCAAAGACAGAAATGGAAGTGATCAAATCAATTCTGTCCACAGATTGAGAAAGCTAGGAAAAATGTCAATAAAGCTGTTTCTGCATACCTAGGAGATCATAGAATGGGGTCCATCTACAATAACAATATACGTTTTGATATGGATGACATCTACAGAAGTGATGGAGTACACTTCACAGATCAAGGAAACAGAGTCTTTCTCAACAACCTAAGGTTCTGCATCGGCACTTACATGTAGCTACAACAAACTCACAATGAAAACAAGGGCTCTTTTGAGAGCCACCCTAGAACATAATACTAATTATATATTTTTTTACACATATATTTATTTAATTTTTTTCTGGATTCACGCACCCAACGCGAATCCACAAAAGAAAAGCATAAATTCAATGTACTACAACACAACACACTTTTCAAGTTTAACTATTCATTTTTAATTTTATATATTTTTAATAACTCTATCAATTGCAATATTGTCATTAACTTCAATCACAGTACCTCTTTAAACAAATTCACAAATACACCACTACCTTCTAAATTCTATACTACATAATTATTTAAGGTGAATTCGCGAATCCAACGTGACATTACACAGGGGGCCATGCTGAGAGCCGCGCTGGAGTCACGACTCCGTACTTGAAACAAAAAAAAACAATCCACTTCAATTATTTCTTATATGCCCCGAGGACCCCATCCCCCGGTGCCTGCCACGATTTCTTTTTGTTATGAAAAAAAGAAAAGAAGGGGGACCACGGGGCCCCCTCCTCAGGCCAATAGTAGTCCCAGGGACCCCATCCCCCAGGGCCGGCCCTTAGTGTTCGGGACCGTGGGGGGAGCCCCAATGCCGCCACAGTCCCAGCCGGCTCCCCGCCTCCTGCGGGAGCCGGCATTGCTTTTGAGCAAGGGGAGCTGCTCACATGCAGCTCCCCTTGCCCAAAAGCAATCCTGCTTTGCTTCGTACGAAGTGAAGCAGAGTTTGATTTGGCAGGGTGGGAGCTGTGCTCCCGCCCTGCCATAGCAAACAGCAATGTCCCGGGGGTGGGCACCCCGGGACATTGCAGGAGCCGGTCCTGGGGGGTGGCGGTTCCCAGGGCCATTAAGGGCTCCAGGAAGGGGGTCGCGTGGCCTCCCTCCCTAAATTTGCATAGCCCCGGGGAGGTGGTGGTCCCCAGGGCTGGGGGGGGCCTGTGAGGCCCCCCTAATTTATGAAGGAAGCCCCGGGGAGGTGGTGGTCCCCGGGGCTTGGGGGGGGGGCCAGTGAGGCCCTCCGCCTCATAATCACAAATGCCCTGGGGAGGTGGCGGTCCCCGGGGCAGCATGGGGGGGTTAGGACCCCCCACACATTTCATCATCAAGCCCTGGGAAGGTGGCAGTCCCCGGGGCTGCGGGGGGGCCGCGTTCCCCCCGCATTTAATTAACTAAGCCCTGGGGAGGTGGCGGTCCCCGGGGCTGCAAGGGCCGCAAATTAATTATTGATTGCCCCCGGGACCTGGCCCAGTATAACTACCTACCTATATATATATATATATATATTACCCACTGGCAGTCGCCAGTAGGTAGTTATAGTTAGGACCTCGTTTCTATTCAAAAAGTGTTTTTTCTTTTGCCAATATCTTTGGCGTCGTTTGACAAATCTTTGCCAATGGTTAGCTCAGGTCAGCTCCTGTCTTGAAAGTTTCGGGGTGATTCGTTAAGTGGGGGCCGAGAAATAAGGGGGGTCCAAAACGTGTTTTCCCCATGTTAATTTCCATAGGAACTTTAGACAAAGCTACAGCCCGAACTGCTGAATGGAATTACACCAAATTTGGAAAAAAGGTAGGTCTCAGTTCAGAAAGCATGCATTTTTTTAAATAGTGTAAATCCGTTCAGTTGTTCCTGAGAAATTCATAAAATAAAAATATCAATATCTGAGGGCCGAGGAGGGTTTGCGAACCCTCCCGAGCACGAGCTTCATTGTTGTTGGCTGCCAACACTCCAAACCAGGATGTTGGCAGCCATCTTATGACTCGTTAAAACTGAGTCACAAGACAGTAAAAAAAAGCATAAAAAACAAGAAAAGGGGGCGGGGTAGAAACACCCTGAACCCCTAGGCCTGTCAGGGGGTCCCACAGAGTCCCCAAGTCTGCGCTTCATTTGTTTTAAGCCCCTGGGTGGGCCAGGTCTCGGGGGCAATTCATAATTATGGTGTTGGGGCCCATAGGGGCCCCCACAGCCCCGGGGACTGCCACCTCCCCAGGGCTTTGCTCATAATGTACGGGGGCAAGCGGCCCACCCGGTCCCCGCAGCCCCGGGGACCGCCGCCTCCCCAGGGCTTTTAAAAAAAAAATGCATGGGGGAGCTCCCATGCTGCTCCAGGAATACCACCTCCCCAGGGCATCCGTAATTATGTGCAGGAGGGCATCACAGTCCCCCAAAGCCCCGAACCCGTCACCTCCCCGGGGCTTAAATATTAATAAAGAAAGTGTGGGGGGCTCCTGCCCCTCCCCACACTGCCCCGGGGACCACCACCTCCCCGGGGCATCTGTAATTATGTGCGGGGGGCTCATGGGCCCCCCTAAGCCCCGGGACCGCCACCTCCCCAGGGCTTAAATATACATTTAGAAAGTGTGGTGGGGGCACCTCCCTGGGGCAAACTTTAATTATGGGTGGGGGTCCGTTGCGGACCCCCAGCCCCAGGGACCACCACCTCCCTGGGGCTTTTAATATGAAGGGAGCAACGCGGCCCCCCTAATGGAGCCCTCTATGGCCCTGGGGACTGCCACCCCCCAGGGCCTACTCCAGCAATGTCCCGGGGTGCCCACCCCTGTGACATTGCAGTTTGCTATGGCAGGGTGAGATCACAGCTCACGCCCTGCCGTAGCAAACACTGCTTTGCTTCGTGGAAGCGAGAGCAGGAAACCTTCTCTCGTTTCCAAGAAGCAAAGCAGAATTGCTTTTGAACAAGGGGAGCTGCATGCCAGCTGCTCCCCATGTCCAAAAGCAATGCTGGCTCCCGCAGGAGGCGGGGAGCCAGCAGGGACCGTGGGGGCTTTGGGGCTCCCCCCACGGTCCCCAACACTGAGGTCAGGCCCTGGGGGATGCGGTCCCTGGGGCCAGAAGTGGCCCAGGGAAGGGGGGCAATGCGGCCTCCCTCCCGAGAAATTTAAAAAAAAAATGAAAAAAAAAATGAGGCAATGCCCCGGGGAATGGGGTCCCCAGGGCCAACAATGGCCTCAGGAGGGGGGCTGCGAGGCCCCCCTCCTTAAAAATAAGATTTAAAAAAAAGTTATATATGTGGGCATGCCCCGGGGGATGGGGCCCCGGGTACGAAATCGGCCTCGGGAGGGGGACCGCGCGACTCTCTTCCCGTTTAAAAAAAAAAATGAATAGTGGCAGGCCCTGGGGGATGGGGTCCCCAGGGCCCAGAAAATATTGAGAGAAGAGGGGCCACACAGCCCCCCTTCCAACCCCCCAAAAAAGAAAAACAAAATGACAACTTGCCGGAGGCCCAGCCCCCCCCTGCAGCACACTGCAAACGCACCTCCTGGCACGTTGTGGGTTGGCGGATTAAGTCCTCTAGATCCTTATGGGTGCTTAGGGGCCAACTAGTCCACCAGGTATCGCCAGTAAGCCCCACACAGTGGGATTGCTGAGAGGTGGTCCGAGGCCACGCCCCTTTTTACACCACTCTGCAAACGCGCCTCTTGGTGCACTGCTGGTGGGGCGATGAGGTCCTCTTGTGTCCTGAGGACCTCAGGACACAAGTGGACTTCATCCCCCAAGCAGCAGTGCGCCAGGAGGTGCATTTGCAAGTGGTGTAAAAAGGGGGCATGGCCATGTACTGCTTTCAGCAATCCCACTATCTGGGGCATACTGGAGGTATCAGGTAGGCAAGTTGGCCCCTAAGGATCCCCAGCAGTGAAGTGGACTTTAATCCCCATCCAAGAGCGCGCCAGGGAGTGCGTTTGCAGAGTGGTGGGGAAAGGGGGCGTGGCCTGCTATGAGAACTTAGCAAACGTGCTGTGTGGAATTTACTGGAGGTAATAGGAGGGGTAGTTGGCCCCCAAGGTTGTCCTTGGGGGCCAACTACCCCTCCTGTTACCTCCACTAAGTCCCACACAGTGGGATTACTAAGAGGCCTTCGGAGGCCACGCTCACCTTTCTCCACCACTCTCCAAATGCGCCTCCTGGCACAGTACTGGTTGGGGGATAAAGTCCACTTTACTCCTGAGGGACTTTGGGGGCCAAGAAGCCCTCCTGGTACCTCCTGTAAGTCCTATGCAGTAGAATTCCCGAGACCTGGTTGGAGGTCCAGCCCCCTTTCTCCACCTCTCTGCAAACGTGACTAAGAGTTAAAGAAACATTTGCAATGTAATAGGTTTCACATTTGCGAGAGATAGAGCTATTGGCATTGTAAATGTAAAAGTGTTTTACTAATGTTTCTTGGAGTGAAGTGGATGCAGGTTGTGTGTAGTGGAATTTTGTGGTATGATGTGCAGTGAAATTATGTGGATAGACTTTGACTTTGACCTTGATGTGGATAGAAAGTATGTGGTATTTAGTGTATAGGAATTATGCAGAGTGGGATTATGTGTTATGGAGAGTAATTATGTGATATCGTAGTCTGCGTTGTGGAGTGGTAACCTCAGGTTTAGTCTTCCTCGTTTCCATAGAAGCTAAACTATAAACTGAATGAGACAAAATAAAGAAGAACCACTGAGGAGCACTTCTGGACCTAGTCAGTGGTATGAGCAGGGCCACTGAAATTATGTGACTGTTTGGCTGCACCGACTTTCCGCATTTGCCACATAATCCATTATCTGCTGCATAATCTGCAGATTTGAACAAAAAAACCCTTGTTTCTCGTCAAACTGCTCAAACGCTACCAAAAATGCAGCGACAAGTGTTACAGCGTGGTGGAAGGCCCTTTGCAAACCTAGAATGGTCACCTGTTAATTATTGCTAAATGTTAAATGTGTTAAATTGGTACTAATGGTGTGCAAACCACTCTTGCTTCTTTCTGTGCCTCTCTTGCCATTTTTTGCATTTCTGTTTCTTCTTTCTGCAACTTTCTTTTTTTTCTGCACTTCTTTTGCCTCTTTCTGCTCATCTCTTCCACTTTCTGCACTGCTCTTGCCTCTTTCTGCACCTCTCTTCCCTCTTTCTGCACCTCTCTTGCCTCTTTCTGTACCCCACTTGCTTCTTCCTGTACCCGTTGCCTCTTTCTGCACCCCTGTTCCCTCTTTCTGCACCTCTCCTGCCTGTTTCTGCACCTCTCTTTCTACACTTCTCTTGCCTCTTTCTGCACCTCTGTTGTTTCTTTCTACACTTCTCTTGCCTCTTTCTGCACCCCTCTTGCCTCTTTCTGCATCTCTGTTGCTTCTTTCTGCACCTCTGTTGCTTCTTTCTGCACCTCTGTTGCTTCTTTCTGTACCCCTCTTGCCTCTTTCTGCAACCCTCTTCCCTCTTTCTACATCTCTCTCGCCTTAGTCTGCCTACCTGTTTCCTCTTTCTGCACGGTTTTTGCCTGAATCTGCAACTCTCTTGCCACTTTCTGCAGTTCTCTTGCCTCCTTCTGTAACCTCACTTGCCTCTTCTGCAACTCTCTTGGCTCTTTCTGCAGTTCTCTTGCCTCCTTCTGCACCTCTCTTGTCACTTTTAACACTTCTCTTGCCTGTTTCTGCACCTCTCTTGCCTCTTTCTGCACCTCTCTTGCACCTCATGTACTTCTTTCTGCACCCCTTTTGCCTGTTTCTGCACGCCTCTTCCCTCTTTGTGCAACTCTCTTGCCTCTTTCTACACCTCTCTTCCCTCTTTCTGCACCACTCTTGCCTCTTTCTGTACCTCTGTTGCTTCGTTCTGCAACTCTGTCTCTTTCTACACCCTTTGTGCTTCTTTCAGCACCTCTGTTGCTTCTTTCTGCAGTTCTCTTCCTTCTTTCTGCACCCCTCCTGCCTCTTTCTGTACCCCTCTTGCCTCTTTGTGCACCTCTCCTGACCATTTCTGCACCCCTCTTGCCTCTTTTTGTACCTCCGTTGGTTCTTTCTGTACCTCTTTTGCTTCATTCTGCACTTCACTTGCCTCTTTCTGTACCCCTCTTGCCTCTTTCTGCACCTCGGTTGGTTCTTTCTGCACTGCTCTTGCTTCTTTCTACACCTCTGATCCAAATTTCTGCATCCCTCTTGCCTTTTTCTGCACCCCTCTTCCCTCTTTCTGCACCTCTCTTGCCTCAGTCTGCCCACCTGTTCCCTCTTTCTGCACCCCTTTTGCCTGTTTCTGCAACTCTCTTGCCTCTTTCTGCAGTTCTCTTGCTTCCTTCTGCACCTCACTTGCCTCTTTTTGCACCTCTGTTGGTTCTTTTGCACTGCTCTTGCTTCTTTCTGCACCTCTCTTGCACATTTCTGCACCCCTCTTGCCTCTTTCTGCATCCCTCTTACCTGTTTACACACCTCTCTTGCCTCTGCCTGCACCCCTGTTCCCTCTTTCTGTACCTATTTTGCCTATTTCTGCAACTCTCTTGCCTCTTTCTGCAGTTCTCTTGCCTCCTTCTGAACCTCTGTTGCTTCTTTCTGCACTTCTCTTGCTTTTTCTGCACCCCTGTTGCTTCATTCTGCACTTCCCATGCTTCTTTCTGCACCTGTCTTGCTTCTTTCTGCACCCCTGTTGTCTCTTTCTGCACTCGTCTTTCCTCTTTCTGCACCTCTCTTGCCTCTTTCTGCATCTCACTTGCCTCTTTCTACACTTCTCTTGCTTGTTTCTACACCTCTGTTGCTTCTTTCAGCAATTCTCTTGCCTCTTTCTGTACTTCTCTTGCCTGTTTCTATACCTCCTTTCCCTCTTTCTGCACCTCTCTTGACCCTTTCTGCACCTCACTTGCTTCTTTCTGCACCCCTGTTCCCTGTTTCTGCACATCTCTTGCCTGTTTCTGCAACTCTCTTGCCTCTTTCTACAGTTATCTTGTCTCTTTCTGCACCTCGGTTGCTTCTTTCTGCACTTCTCTTGCCTCTTTCTATACCCGTCTTGCCTCTTTCTGCACCTCTCTTGGTTGTTTCTGTACTGCTCTTGTTTCTTTCTGCACCTGTCTTTCAAATTTCTGCACCCCTCTTGCCTCTTTCTGCACCCTTTTCCCTCTTTCTGCACCTCTCTTGCCTCTGTCTGCACCCCTCTTGCCTCTTTCTGCACCTTTGTTCCTTCTTTCTACACTTCTCTTGCTTCTTTCTACACCCCTCTTGCCTCTTTCTGCACCTCTGTTGCTTCTTTCTGCACTTCTTTCTTCTTTCTACACCTCTCTTGCAAATTTCTGTACCCCTCGTGCCACTGTGTCCACCTCTCTTGCCTCTTTCTGCTCCTCTTGCCTCTTTCTGCACCCCTCGTACCTCTTTCTGCACCTCTGTTGGTTCTTTATGCACTGCTCTTGCTTCTATCTGCTACTCTCTTGCACATTTCTGCACCCCTCTTGCCTGTTTCTGCACCTCTGCTGCTTCCTTCTGCACTTCTCTTGCCTCTTACTGTACCCCTCTTGCCTCTTTCTGCACCCCTGTTGCTTCTTTCTGTACTTCTTTTGCTTCTTTCTACACGTCTCTTGCTTCTTTCTGCACCCCTCGTGCCTCTTTCTGCACCCTTTTTCCCTTTTACTGCACGTCTCTTGGTTCTTTCTGCACTGCTCTTGCCTCTTTCTGTACCCCTCTTGCCTCTTTCTGCACCTCTTTTGCTTCTTTCTGCACTTCTCTTGCTTCTTTCTGCACTGCTCTTGCTTCTTTCTGCACCTCTTTTGTTTCTTCCTGCACTTCTCTTGCTTCTTTCTACACCTCTCTTGCTTCTTTCTGCATCCCACTTGCTTCTTTCTGCACCCTTCTTCCCTCTTTGTGCACCTCTCTTGTCTCTTTCTGCTCCTCTCTTACCTCTTTCTGCACCCTTCTATCCTCTTTCCGCATCTCTTTTACTTGTTTCTGCTCTTCTTTTGCCTCTTTCTGTACCCCTCTAGCGTCCTTCTGCACATCTGTTGTGTCTTACTGCACTGCTCTTGCTTCTTTCTGCACCTCTCTTGCAAATTTCTGCACCCCTCTTGCCTCTTTTGGCACCCCTCTTCTCTTTCTGCATCCCTGTTCCCTCTTTCTGCACCTCTTCTGCTTGTTTCTGCACCTCTGCTGCCTCTTTCTGCATACAAAGGGCTACATTTATACTGACCTCATGCTCAGCATTGCACACATGCAAGTGCAGAAAAGGGCTGCTGGCCTCTAAACTGCCATGCCCTATTATATGCTAGGGACTTAGAGGTAGTTTTAATCCCCCTGCCCTATTATGTACTAGTGCCTTACAGGGGAGGTCATGCCAATCACAGGGGTATCCCAACCCATAGTGTACCCTAGTGTATGTAGGTGTTTTCACTGTATACTAAGTGTCTTTCAGCTTTGTACTGGCTCCGGGCCTGGTTAGGCAGAGCCCAGGGTCTGTCAGAGTCAGTTACCACCAGTACCAGTCAGCAAAAAGTTGGGGGGGGCCCAGGGCACAGGATGACTTTGCAACAAGGCCTCTTTCTGCACCTCTGTTGGATCTTTCTGCATATCTCTTGCTTCTTTTTGCACCTTTCTTCCTTTTTCTGGACTTCTGTTGCCTCTTGCTGCATTTATCTTGCTTCTTTCTGCGCCTTTCTGCCTCTTTCAGCATATGTCCTACCTCTGTAGGCAAAGTTAGAAATTAGCATTTAAAATGTTTTAGAAATTCACTGAAAAAAACATAGGTTTCAGGTTCGTTCTAGTTAGAAATTAGCATTTAAAAAACCTTAGAAATTCACTGAAAAAAACACGTTTCAGGGAAGTTATAGTTAGTTGGGCATTTCACTCTACAAAACCAGAGAATTTCGGCCATTATAGATTGCTGAGATAACTATAACTCGCGCCCCGCAATGCACTGCTGATGACGTCACATATTACATCATTCATGACATGGTCAGTGACATCACTGATGACATCACTGATGACATCACTGATGACATCTCAAATGACATCACTGATGACATCATCCACGTGATAATCTGATGCACCTCCTCACACCCTAATATAGCCTTTGATACACCCACTCTAAAATACAGACTACCATTTTCGAAACCATAGACATACCAATACCAGTTAATACATACCCACTCACTGATTCCTAGGTCTACACACACATTCACTCATTCACCCATACAGTCACTCATACATGCAGTTACTCATCAATACAGCACTATCATATGCACTCATACACCTATATAGACACTCACACACAGCCACTCATCCATAGAGTTACTCACACACCTAGTCAGTAATGCAAAGGATCAATCACACTCCCATTTACTCACCTATACAGTTATACACACACCACCTCACTTATTCAAACAGATACTAACACATACTTACTCTCTTATACAATCACTGATATAAGCACACACTCATCCATACAGCTACTCTCACAAACAATCACTCTCACATATAGTCATTTATATACTCCAACACTCACATATACTGCTTTTCACATATGCAGTTACTCACACATGCACCACTGAGACATCCATTCACTCACCAACACACCCATACACACACTTACCCACCCATACAGCCCTTCACAGATGCACTCTTGAACCCATACACCCAGTGAATCACCACTCACACATCTATGCACAGAGTCACACACACCCCACCCACCCACACAGACTATCAGGCACCCATACAGATACTCAGACAACCAATCAATAACCCATATAGACACTCATATAGCTACTCACCAACCCATGTATCCGCTTACACACCAACTGACAGACTGATACAGACATTCACACAGTTTAGTCATTAACCCATGCATTCAGTAAGACACGTTTAATCACTCACTTATACAGTCAGTCACGCACCTACTAAATCATCCAGTCAGACACTTATACACCCACTCATTCTTCAATACACCTTGGCATATATATATAATATATATTTAAACTTTATAGAAACACACAATCACTGGATGATGTCATCAGTGATTTCATCAGTGTTGTCATTTGAGATGTCATCAGTGATGTCACTGACCATGTCATGAATGATGTAATATGTGACGTCATCAGCAGTGCATTGCGGGGCGCGAGTTATAGTTAGCTCAACTAACTATAACGGCCGAATTTCTCTGGTTTTGTACGAGTGAAATGTCCAACTCACTATAACGTCCCTGAAACCTGTGTTTTTTTCAGTGAATATATATATATATATATATATATATATATATATATATATTATCTACTGGCGGTCGCCAGTAGATAGTTATAGTTAGGACCTATTATCCATAGGAAATCCGCGACATTCTATTTGAAATAACGTTGGCGCCGGTTGACGAATCTTTGCGAAAGTTTCCAACTTGTTGGGGCGCTCCGCTCCGCTCCGACCCTGAAAGTCTCGGGTTGATTCGTCAAGCGGGGGCCGAGAAAAAAGGGGGGTTCCAAAACGCGTTTTCCCCATTCATTTTTCCATAGGAACCTTTAGTCGCAGCTACAGCCCGAACTGCTGAACGGAACGGAATTACACCAAATTTGGCAAAGAGGTAGCCCTTGGTTCAGTGTCGTGCCTTTTGCTTAAATGGTGTAAATCCGTTCAGTAGTTCCTGAGAAAATCAAAAGTAAAGTCACATATATATCTGTGGGCGAGTAGGGTCCGCGTACCCTCCCGATCACGAGCTGTATGCTAATTGGCTGTCAAGTGGCTGTCAACACTCCAAATCAGGAAGTGTTGGCAGCCATTTTGTCCCTCGGTAGAACCGAGGGACAGAAACAAGTGCGCAAAGCGCAAAAAGGGGGCAGTGTAGAAACACCCTGACCCCCTAGGTCTGCTCAGGGGGTCCCACAAGGACCCCCTGGGCAGAAAAAAGCATTATTTTTTTTTTTAAATTGGCGGTATGCGCTTAGGTCTCCCGCGCTTCGTTGTTAATTGGCCCCCGGGTGGGCCAAGTCCCGGGGGCATGGGGGGGGTATTTATAATATGTGGGGGGCTTCTAAGGCCCCCCCAAGACCCGGGGACCGCCACCCCCTGGGGCTTTCAAAATAAATGGTGCGGGAGGGCTCTCGGCCCTCCCGCAGCCCCGGGGACCGCCACCTCCCCGGGGCTTCTTTAATTATATTTTTATAAATGTACCTGTGTGGGGGGGCTCGAGCCCCCCACATGCCCCGGGGACTGCCACCTCCCTGGGGCACTAAAAATGTCAATATGGGGGTCCATTACGGACCCCAGAGCCCCGGGGACCACCACCTCCCGGGGCTTTGTCAATGGAGGGAGGGGGCCGCGCGGCCCCCTCCTGGAGCCTGTAATGGCCCTGGGGACCACCACCCCCAGGGCCGGCTCCTGCAGTGTCCCGGGGTGCCTACTCCCGGGATACTGTAGTTTGCTATGACAGGACGGGAGCCTCGCGGCTCCCGTCCTGTCATAGCAAACTGCTTTGGATATTGAGGCGAGAGCAGGAAACCTGCTCTCGCTTCCAATATCCAAAGCAAATTGCTTTCCACACGGGGAGCTGCATGTTAGCAGCTCCCCATGTGGAAAAGCAATGCCGGCTCCCAAGGGACGCGGGGAGCCGGCGGGACTGTGGGGGATTGGGGACCCTCCCACAGTCCCCAAAGAAGAGGGCCAGCCCCGGGGGATGGGGTCCCCGGGGCAAGTAGTGGCTCGGGAGGGGGCCACGCGGCCCCCTCCCCAAAAAATAATAATTAAAAAAATAAATAAAGGCCTGCCCCAGGGGATGGGGTCCCGGGGCAAAAGGAGGCCTGAGGAGGGGGCCACGCAGCCCCCCTCCTTAAAAATTTATTTAAAAGTGTGGCCATGCCCCAGGGGATGGGGTCCCCGGGGCCGGATTCGGCCATGGGAGGGGGCCACGCGGCCCCCTTCCTGTTTAATTTAAAAAAAAAAAAAGGGATAAGGCTCTGGGGGATGGGGTCTCCAGGGCCCAAAAATAGGAAAAAGTAAGGGGGGCCACACAGCCCCCCTTGGGGAAAAAAAAACCAAACAAAAAAAAACGATTGGGCCGCAGGCCCCGCCCCCTTCCTTTACCACTCGGCAAACGTGCCCCCTGGCGCGTTTGCAGATGGGGAACGAATTCCCCTTCAATACTGGGGGTCCCTGGGGCAACTAGCCCACCAGGAACATCCAGTATGCGCCAGGGGCTGCGTTGCAGAGAGGTGTACAGAGGCCACGCCCCTTTTACACCTCTCTGCAACGCAGCTCTGTGGCGCTTTTGGAGGTACATGGTGAGCTAGTTGGCCCCCAGGGACCCTCAGTATTCAAGGGGACTTCCAACAAACGTGCCACGGGGCGCGTTTGCACAGTGGTGAAGGAAGGGCGGGGCTTCAGGTGACATGTGTGCAAACAGGCCCGTGGCGCGTTTTAAGATGGGGAATTAAATCCCCTTCAATCCTGAGGGTCCCTGGGGCCAACTAGCCCACCAGGTACCTCCAGTAAGCGCCACGGAGCTGTGTTGCAGAGTGTTGTAAAAAGGGCCGTGGCCTCTGAACACCTCTCTGCAACGCAGCTGTCTGGGGCATACTAGAGGTATCTGGTGGGCTAGTTGGCCCCTAGGGACCCTCGGGATTGAGAAGGAATTAATTCTCCAACTTAAAACGCGCCACTGGGTGTGTTTGCAGACATGTCACCTCAGGCCCCACCCCCTTCCTTCACCATTGTGCAAATATTCCTCTAAAATCAGCCGAACTACGAATTCCGATTTACTCACCTGTTATCAGGAGAGACCTCAGTGCTGCATCTTTCAGCCCAGTACTGATCCTGAAAAGTAATTTTAACCGTACTTACCAGTAACTTGAATTTCCTTCCATAGGATATCATTGCCTGCTTTTTGCTGAAAAAGTTTCTAAGTGTCGATTTTTGAAACATACAAATATTCCTCTAAAATCAGCCGAAATACGAATTCCGATTTACTCACCTGTTATCAGGAGAGACCTCAGTGCAGCATCTTTCAGCCCAGTACTGATCCTGAAAAGTAATTCTAACCGTACTTACCAGTAACTTGAATTTACTTCCATAGGCTAACATTGACTGGTTTCACTTGGAAATTCTTCTAAGTGCGCAGTTTTGGAACTTTATAATATTCCTCTAAAATCAGCCGAACTACGAATTCCGATTTACTCACCTGTTATCAGGAGAGACCTCAGTGCTGCATCTTTTAGCACAGTAATGATCCTGAAAAGTAATTCTAACCGTACTTACCAGTAACTTATATTTCCTTCCATAGGAATCCATTGTCTGGTTTTCAGCAGAAAAGTTTCAAAGTGTCGATTTTCACAAACTACAAATATTCCTTAAAAATCGCCTGTATGACTTAAACGCATTCTTTCAACTGTTTACAGGAGATGCACCAGTGCTGGATCCAGGATCCAACACTGAGTAAGAAAAAGTAACAATAACACTACTTACCTGCTAAGTGAATTTCCTCCCATGGGATAACATTGGTGATTCTATGTGAAAAAGTTTCTAAGTGTCAACTTTTAAAATACAATAATATTCCTTAAAAATCACTACTGTAACCAAAACGCTTTTACTCAACTGTTTAGAGGAGATGTCCCAGGACTGAATCTAGGATCCAGTCCTGTGGTTAGAAAAGTAATCCATAAAGTAACTAATTGCATTTAACTAGAAATTCACATTGAGCTCAATGTTGCATTGTGTTTGAAATTGAGTTGCCCATTGCAACAACTGTAACTACTGTACTTAAAAGTCTATTGCCTATTTGCAAAGTATTTAAACTAAAGTAATTCATTCAGAGAAAGTATATTTTGTAATGTAATGTATAATGTAATTACAATGTAATTTAAAAAATAAAATATGTAAAAATAAAAAGTTTAAAAAAATGTAGTAAATCAGTATCCAAAAAATAAATATAACAATTAATACATATAAAATTTGTCATTTACAAAACCTTTGAAATTCACTGAAAAAAAACATAGGTTTCAGACATGTTATAGTTAAGAATTAGCATTTAAAAAACCTTTGAAATTCACTGAAAAAACCATAGGTTTTAGGGACAGTTATAGTTAGAAATTAGTATTTAAAAAACCTTTGAAATTCACAGAAAAAACCATAGGTTTCAGACACGTTATAGTTAGAAATTAGCATTTAAAAAACCTTTGAAATTCACTGAAAAAACCATAGGTTTTAGGGACAGTTATAGTTAGTTGGACATTGCACTCGTACAAAACCCGTGAAATTCCCCGTAATAGTTAGTTCAGCTAACTATAACTCGCGCCCGCAATGCACTGCTGATGACGTCACATATTACATCACTCATGACATGGTCAGTGACATCACTGATGACATCTCAAATGACATCACTGATGACATCACTGATGACATCATCCATGTGATAATCTGATGCACCTACTCACACCCTAATATAACCTTTGATACACCCACTCTAAATAACAGACTGCCATTCGCAAAACCATAGACACTTCAACACCAATAACTACATACCCACTCACTGATTCTTAGGTCTACACACACATCCACTAACTCACCCGTACAGTCACTCAAACTTACGGTCACTCAGTACAGGACTATCATATGCACTCATACTCCTATATAGACACTCACACACCGCCACTCATCCATAGAGGTACTCACACACCTAGTCAGTCATGCAAATAATTATTCACACTGCCATTTACTCACCTATAAAGTCATACACACACCAGCTCACTTACTCATACAAATACTAGCACATTTTTACGCTCTTATACAATCACTGATACAAGCACACACTCATCCATACAGCCACTCTCACAATCACACACTCTCACTTATAGCCATTTATATACTCCAACACACATATATACTGCCTTTCACATATGTAGTTACTCACACATGTACCACTGGGACATACATTCACTCACTAACACACTCTTACACACACTTACCCACCCATACAGTCTATCACAGATGCACTCTTGAAACCATCCACCCAGTGAATCACCCACTCACACATCTATGCACAGAGTCGCACACACCCCACCCACACAAAGACTCAGGCACCCATACAGATACTCAGACAACCAATCAATAACTCATATAGACACTCATGTAGCTATTCACAAACCCATGCAGCCACTTACACAGCAGCAGACAGACGGATTCAGACATTCACCCAGTTTAGTCACTAACCCATGCATTCAGTAAGATATGTTTAATCACTCACTTATACAGTCAGTCACGTACCTACTAAATCCTCCATACAGACACTTATACACCCACTCATTCCTCAATACAGCTTGGCATATATATAAAACAAAATTAAACTTTACAGAAACACACAGTCACTGGATGATGTCATCAGTGATATCATCAGTGATGTCATTTGAGATGTCATCAGTGATGTCATCAGTGATGTCACTGACCATGTCATGAGTGATGTAATATGTGACGTCATCAGCAGTGCATTGCGGGGGCGCGAGTTATAGTTAGCTGAACTAACTATAACGGGGGAATTTCACGGGTTTTGTACGAGTGCAATGTCCAACTAACTATAACTGTCCCTAAAACCTATGGTTTTTTCAGTGAATTTCAAAGGTTTTTTAAATGCTAATTTCTAACTATAACGTGTCTGAAACCTATGGTTTTTTCAGTGAATATATATATTTATATATATATATATATATATATATATATATATATATATATATATATATATATATATATATATTTGAAGGGGTTGGGGCTTCTCAGCATGGGCATGACAAGTCCCAACCCCATAAAACTTTGGAACAGTTTTTCTGCCACCCTGTGGGGCAGATGGGGTACTTACCACCATCTACCCCCCCTGGGAGGGGCAGTAAGGCAACTAGACACCAGGGATTACATTGTTTTATAATTTTAGAGGTGGGGGCTGGCCAGCATGGGCATGCCATGCCCCCACTCCATAAAAATAGTTAAACAGTCTTTCTGCCCCTGGGGGGCATATGGGGCAATTACCCCCATCCGCCCCCTCAGGGACTTGGGGGGGCAGAAAGCTCACTTGACACCAGGGATTACTTTTTGTTATATATTCATAGGTGAGGGGGCTGCCCAGCATGGGCATGGCCATGCACCCTCCCCATAAAAATGGATAAGCAGTCTTTCTCTCCCCTGGGGGGCAAAAAGCCCAGTAGCCACCATGGATTTATTTTTCTGTTATTGTTTGGGTGGGGGCTGCCAGGATGGTCATGGCCATGCCACCACCCCCATAAAAATAGCTTAAAAGTATTTCTGGCAGATGGGGACAATTACCCCTATCTGCCCCCTGGTAGGACAGAATGCCCACTAGACACCTGGGATCACTTTTTAAAAAAAAATATAGTGGTAGGGGCTGCCCAGCATGGCCATGGCTATGCCCCCACCCCAAGTAAATTGGGCAACAGTCTTTCTGCCCCCCTGAGGGTTATCACCCCTGATCTGCCCACAGGGGGACAAAAAGCACACTGTATGGCAGCAATATACATTTTTAATAAAATAATGGGGTAGGTCTTTCCCAGCCTAACTTCAGGCCCCACCCTCACCTCTAAAACCTTGGTCTTTCTGCTCCCCTGTGAACTAAAGCATCCCATCGGAAGGCTAGCAAGAGGACATTTGATTCTTTTGGGTTTTGTTTTTACAAATGTGACTGGAGAGGTTGGCTAACTTCAAGTATCATCCCACTTGCAATGGTGAATGGCTGCATTTTTGGGCTTGTGTACGCTGCTACATGGAAAAACCTACCAGACCCATACAGTTCTGAAAATTAGTTATCTAGAAGAGTCCAGGGTGATGTTCTTCGTATGCATCCCTCACCATTTTCCTAACCACAATGCCCTGCAAACCTCAAATGTTGACTAAAGAAAAAAAAAATGTCCTCACATTTCTATGAGGAAAACTTTAGGAATCTGTGGGGACCCACAAATTTCCATAACACAGCATTCCCCCAAGACTCCTTCTAAAAATGGTACCTCACTTGTGTGGGTGGGCCAAGAGACCTTGACACAAAAGGTTCTAAAGTACTACATGGAGAAATCAGCCATAGGGTAGCTATAGGATTTGGCCGGGCCATGTTCGGCCGCTACCCATGGAAACTTACCAACCACAGACATTTTTGATAAGTAGGCAACCAGGGGATTCTAGGGTGGTGTGCCTTGTGTGAATCCCATTATTGTTTTTACCCACAATACCCTGCAAACCTCAAACATTGCATGAAATCATGCATTTTCCCAACATTTCTGTGATGGAAATTTCCAGAATCCACAAAATTCTTACCACCCAGCATTGCCCACTTGTGCTGATAAAAATGCTGCACCACTTATGTGGTTGGGCCTAGTGCAGTGACAGGAACAAATCCAACTGAGGTCAATAGGAGTCCCCACGCAAGGGCTCCCATTGTCATTGGTTTGATCCATTCCTGTTGCGGGCACTAGGCCCAGCCACATAAGTGGAGCAGTGTCTTTATTGGCTTGGTGTGCTAGGTGTCCCTAAGTGGTGGCTGTGCTAGGGCACAAAATCCACAGGTACCACTTTGCAAAAAAGTGGGTCAGTTTTGAGGGGAAAAATGTGATGTGTCCATGTTGTCTTTTGGGCCATTTCTTGTTGTGAGCACTAGGCCTACCTACACAAGTGAGGAATAATGTTTATCAGAAGACTTAAGGGAATGCTGGGCGGAAGAAGTTTGAGGCTCTCCAAAGATTCCAGAAGTTTCCATCAAAGAAATGGGAGGAACATGTGTTCTTTCGTCAAAGTTTGAGGTTTGTAAGCGATTCTGGGTAAAACAACCTGGTGAGAGCCATGCAAGTTGCCTAATCCTGAATTTCCCTAGGTGTCTAGTTTTAAAAAATTGTACAGGTTTGCTCGGTTTCTCTATCTGCCAGCTGAACTAGGATTCAAAACCCAAACCACAGCTAGGCATATTGCAAAATAAGGGTCAGTTTTCAGTAGAAAAACTTTGTGTGTCCTTGTTGCATTTTGAGGGCTTTACTTTCGCTCTACCCACACAAGTGTGGTATCAATTTTTACTGGGAGATTTAGGGAAACACAGAATAGTAGAACAAATGTTATTATCAATTGTAATTCTCTGCATTTGTGCTTTACAAATATAAGCGAGTGTGTAAGAAAGAAGACATTTTGTGAAATGCCCTCTAATTCACATGCTAGTATCGGTACCCACAAATTCAGATATGTGCAAATAACCACTGCTTCTAAACTCCACATCTAGTGCTCATTCAGTAAATAATTAGGTATCCTTGATACTTATTTTTCACTCTTCACATTTTACTATAATAATTGCTCTACAGCTGGTACACAATGAAAAACATTGCAAGGTGGAGCTCAGTTATTGACTCTGGGTACCTCCAGTTCTTGATAAACCCACAAACCCTGTATATCCCACAACCAGAAGGGTCTAGAATTTGTAATATTATATTGCTTTAGAATATCAGCAATTGTGATGAGAAGTTACAAAAAGAAACATCACAAATGGCCATTTTTTCAGGCAAATTTTCAATATTTTTTTCATTTTAACACTTAGGAGCTGATTATGATGCTGGTCGAACCGACCTTCTGACCGCCATGGTCGTGGTCCCAGCCCAACCGCTGAGGCTGTGAAGTTACCCTAGCTGTATTACAATGCATACAGGCCGACCTCGGCGGTCGGAGTGTTCTCCGTATGGGCCATGGCGGTCAGAGTAGCCTTCGCATGGGCTGTAGAGGTCAAAAATTTTACAAATAGGAACTCAGATGCTGTCTGGCGGTCCCTTATCAGCAGTTTCACGATGGTGCTAGACCACCACACTACTGCTACTGTGAAGCATCACAACAGTGCACATTGGAGTCAGAAAAAATCAACACTGCTGAAAAATTCCCAAAGTCAACACACCTACAAATCACACAATAAAACACGCCCCATCCCAGACCATGATCTTTTTTGCCTCTCCACTACCGCACAGCATGTCATAGCAGTAATATTGGTCACATAAGGCAGCCTTTTTGACACACAAACCAACACACACACTCTCCACACTTTTCCCACGTTTGCCTACATAATTCCTTGGTGCAAATGTATTTTTCGTTTTCTTCACTCTCACTCACTTTATTTATTTGACGTCACCTGCCAAAAATCCACGTTTTTCTGACACCGACTTACCAGCGATGGTGGATGAATTCATTAGACTAGAGCCATCCATTTTTGAAGCCCAAGTCCAAAAAACTTCTCTTGCTAGGAAGAATAAAAAGTGGGACAGGATAGTCAACAAAGTGAATGTTGTAGGGACCACCCTGTGCACAAAGGAGGTCATCAGGAAGAGGTGGCACGACCAGAGGATGAGGCTGAGAAACCTGGCCTCCAGGCACCACCTTGAGACCCCGAAGTCTGGCGGTAGTCTTCCCAGACGACCATTAAAAACCCACACCCTGGCAGGAGAAGGTGCACGCCATCCTGCATTCTGAGTGCTTGACAGGAATACCTAGGGAAATAGAGACTGGTAGTTAACATTACACCAACTGTCACAACATATCAATGTTTCAGTTGCATACATCTCAGCTCTTGCTATCCTGTTTCTCATCTACTTTTCCTATATGCAGCGCAAAGTATCATAGATATGTGATTGGCAGTTACGTCCAGTAGCCCTGCACATAAGTTCACATTGATCAACCTCCAGTTACATTCCATGTGTGGTAATGTGGTCTGTAAGTGCATTATCATCAAATCATCTTCCCAGGACCCATTATATGTGCAAATGTCTAATAGTATGGCCCACCACAACTGTATTTTGCAATCAGGTTTGCAACACAAACAAGTGTTGCTAGTGTTGGCAAGTCAAAATTGAAATGACTACTACTACCATGAGGCCCTGTTGCTTAACCACCTAACAGGAAGCACCAGTGTTGTTTGGCCTAACTCACTTCTCAGCCATGTGACTACTCAGGTTCACATCACAGGCAGTTAGCCATTGGTCAAGTGTGGGGTAGTAGTGACTGAAATGACTACAACTACCAAGAGGCCCTGTTGCTTGAACACTTAACAGGAGGCACCAGTGTTGTGTGTCTTTACTTACTTGTCAGCCATGTCAACACTAATCCCCAGGTCTTATGGATTGAGCACCTTACACACAATGTTTTGCTCAGGCACATGTCTGCCTACTCAGCCTGAACTTACCCTAGCCTCAATAAATGAAAAGAATGAGGCCATGAGTAATGTCATATCAAGTGTGTACCTGAAATATCAGTAACGAATGAAGGTAAGCCAGCTGATTTGAAATGGCTGGTGACCCATTGACACTGCACAGCAGATATGATTACCAATGCTAAATCTACTAACAAGTAGTGTGCATATGCCTGTATTGTACACATCTAAGACTTGGAATTTACTAATACACATGTAACTTCTATACTGAGCTGGCTTCAAGATATTGGGAGATGTGATGTCCATCCCTCATGTCAACATGAAGCATATCAGAACAGCAAATGATCAGGCGAGTACCACTTCATGTTATAGATTTCTCCCATCTTGCAAATGCATCAAACACAATGGCGATAGTTCACAATGTCAACCTCCAACACTTTTGTCCCTCCTAGGCCTGGACTCACTATGTAGCAAATGATGTGAATGTGCATACCACGTTTACTACAATAACAATCAATTCTATGTCTTAACAGGTCGATCCGGCACAACATCTGGCCAGACTCAGAACACAGCTGAGCCTCCACTTTTCCTCCGGATCAAGCCTCCAGTGATGCAGAATCTCCTGGCCCAATGCATGTGGAGGACCCACTTAGCCCATCTGGACAGCCTGGGCAGATGGGAACAATGAGTCTCACTATGCCCACAAACACACCTCCCACCCCAGCGGCAACATCTCAGCTGACCTCTGGCCCAACAACTGGTGGACCTAGCATGGGCAGCACCATTACCTGTACCCCAATCCCACGTCTGGAGGTGAGGATTGACAATACTCTCACTGAGGATGGAGGAGCCAGAGAGAGGGGGCTGACTGGCCCAAGGTCACAACCCATGGGGGCAGGGGTGGTGGGAGGGTAACTGTGGGCCCGCAAAATGAGGTCACTGGTGCCACTGATACCCAGGCCAATATTTCCCAAGTCCTGGGAGCCTATTAGGACTTCCAAGGAGTGATGGGCCAGGTCTTTGAGATGAAGCAGCTGTGCACTGCCATAGGCCAGAGGCTGTACACCTACAATGAGAACATGGGCCAGCTCATAGGAGTGCTGAGGGACATTAACACCACACTCTGCATGGCTTTTCCCCTACACCTGTCCCTTTCTGTGGTCTATCTGCATCTGGCCCTTCTACATCTACAGCAGCTACAGGAAGGAGGGTCTGACAGAGGGTCAGGGGTGTCTCAATCCTCATCATGGTCAGGGACTCCCAAAAAACATCCAGGAGGTTCGGTTGGCAAGGCACCCACCACCTCCAGGAAGAAACGCTGCACCTAATGTCCTCCTCTGTGCGCAACACGTTCACTTTGGTGACTATTCCTGTACACTTTTCCATTTCTGATGGGAGGAGTTTGTTGGACTTTGGACTTCAGACAATGTGGCTCCTACAAAAATAGTTACATCCACCAACATTGACCATTGCACTCCTGTGTGGTCACTATTTGTCTGTGTATTTTTTCTTTGTGCACTGCAATATATTAACTTGTCACAAAATCATTCGCTCGTGTAGTATCATTGACATCTAGCAAGTTATGAAGTTATCCCCTTGTGAATTACCAAATGTAAGTAGAAGCTACTTGTGTAAGCATGGACATGTGGAATGTCACCAATGTGCAACTGAGCATCACAACCATGTCACTCCAACACAGACATACAAGTTTACAGTCTCATGACATCTTTATTCAATAGTTCCAACCTTTAGCTGGCATAATGTCAAAAACAGAGCTAAATAATACATCACTGAAATAATCTGTGTCATTGACCACAAATGTCATGTGCAGACCTCAACAACATGGTCAGAGGGGATACATCTGACAATGCCAAATAGAACTGATAAATGACAATTGGTTCATGGAATCAGGTGGAGCCATGGAGACAACCTCACAAAAGGAATCCCACTTCATTGAAAACAAGAAACCAGGACATGGCAATACAACAGTTTCTGAGTACAGGTTAATTCTAATCCAGTGTTGCTGCATATGGTGGAATGTCAAAAACATATGTCTGGGGTTTGCCTCAAGCACTGTGGCATACAATGATGAGACACATCAACAGCTACATCAAGTTCATACACATTCAGAACTTTGCCAATGTGAAGGGAGACTAGATTGAATTGGCCCAATAACAACATTGTGTTGGAGAACATGATGGTACACATATTACAAAAGGATCACTACATGGCAGGCAACATGTGCAATGGAGTCTTAGCAAATTCCATCCTATCGGTGTGCAAGCTGGCTTGGTATCAGAGTTGTATGGCCAACGTCTGTGCCAGACATTCACAGAAACAATCCATGTCCACGTCATACTTCAAAACAGCATCATATACCTGCTGATGTCACAACTCTGAAATGTCCAAATGAAGATGACATGGTGAAGGTACCTAAAACATACCAAAACAGAGAAATTAGCTTGGAAGCAATACATATGTCACCAATCACAGTCTACTTCTGGAGTACACAGTACATGGGTAAATGCCATCTACACAAAGCAACATCAACAACGTGTGCATGTGACAAGGCCTTCCTCCACAAACAGCTGTGCACAAAGTTTCCCACAGATGAAAATACCCAACATGTATCCATGAATGTCCTCCTCACAGAATCACAATAGTCACTGTAACAGTCAAAGTCATGACATCTCACAGCAAACTTACACTCATGAGAGGAAGTTGTTGAGTTCTTGATGCACGTCAACTTCTTTTTCACCACTGGCTATTATGGATCCTCACCTAGTAGCTCCTGCTGGTCTCCATCCTCTGGTATGAGAGGGATGTTCCATCGCAGTGCGAGGTTGTGGAGAATGCAGCAGGCTACTGTGATCTGACACACCTTCCAAGGTGAGTAGAGGAGCGCTCGCCCATTCCTGTCCAGACATCTGAATCTGGCCTTCAGCAGCCCAAAATCCTGCTTCACTGGCTACTGTATTCATCCATAGGCCTCATTGAAGAGGACTCCCCTGGCATTGTCGGATTCCTCAGAGGTGTCAACAACCATGGGCAGTTGGGATACGCTGAGTCTCCTTGATGGAAGACAGACAGAAGTGCAGTAATGAGTCACACACTTTTAGAAGATACGACCTGATATCAAACACACAATGGCTGGACACATCATACTCACCAACAGGCCCGGTCCTCTCCGGTAGTAGTTGTGACATCAGCTGGGGTACGGTGCTGTTATGCAGTACGAAGGAGTCATGGGCAGATCCTGGGAATCTGGCACAGACGTGTGTGATGTATAAATCCAATAAAAAAAAAACACTTCCACATTGATAGAATGGAAGTGCTTCCTGTTCCTATAAACCTGTCCTCTGACTTGCAGTGGTACAAAGGCAATATGTATGCCATCAATAGCTCCAACCACATGTGGGATGCAACCAAATCCATAGAAGTCACCCTCCACATTGGCCAAATCTCAGGAACTGAATGTTGCTATCCATGTGTCTTATCATTGCTGAAAGCACATCATGTAGCACGCCACTGAACATAGGCTGTGTCATTCCACCAGATATAGCCACTGTATACTGAAAGGAACCTGTGGACAGGAAATGCAGTGCACCATGAGTTTCACCATTAGTGTCAGAGATGCTGGAGAGTTTCTTTGAGGACGCAAATGAGCCTCCAACTGGTCATATACATTTTGCAGTGTCTACCTATTAAGACAAAACTTCCTGATTAAGTCTCTTTCTTCCATAGTTTGAAGGTCTGGAAATGGCAAGAATACTGGAGGCTGCTGTCTCCTCTCTCTACCAGAGTACCTATGTGTGGAGTGTAGAGACACATGGATGTTGGTCACATTGTCCACACCAAGACACACCCAAAAGTCACATGACCACACATCACAGCATATGTTAGCACTACACAGCAATTCCCATCATGATTGCATAGGATACAATTGCACACATATCAACATTTGGGGTGAGGAAATTCAGAGATATGCCGGACAATGAACTGGAGGAGCGATTTTACCCATTTACCACAGTTATAGGAGAGGCCAATCCAAGCAGAAGACAGCCTCAAGTAAGATATTGATTGTCTTGAGAAATACAGGAGTCACTCGCATGAATCAGTTCCATTGCCCTTGCTGCAAGTTCCACCTATCATCCACAATTTGGACTCCACATGTGTCTGTAACAGCACTGTGCACATCATTCAAACTTCTATTGTATGGTGGACACCGTCATGTTGTGGAGTCTGCTTTGCACACAACTACTGTCACTGCCAGTGTACTGTAGGGTAATCATGTGTTCATGCACAGTAATGTATAACACTGATGTTTCATTATTGCTATAGGCAGAGGAATGGTGCCATACATCTGGTGACATATTCCAGCATATCTGGTGGAGACGCACTTACAAGATCATTTTCTATGTGGTTTTCAACACTGACATGGCGGATGCCTGACCTCACTAATGGGACATCCTGAATCACCAACTGCCGGAGGATTTAAATTGCATGGTAGGAGGCTTCCTCCATGGTGGTCACAGCCATAGGCTAACGTTGGATAATGTGACTGCTGCAGTCTAAGGGTTGTGTCCCTCTACATAGACTGCTATGTGAATGCCTGACCCCGCTAATGGGACATGCTCATTCACGGACCGCCGGCAGATTTAAACCATGCAGTAAGCGGCTTCCTCCATGGCGGTCACAGCCATAGGCTAATGCTGAATAATGTGAACGCTGCAGTCCAATGGCTGTGGCCGTCTACACATCAGAACACCTCCTCGATGTCAGCTTTTGTTTGCCATTTCTGGGAGCTGTCATGGCATGCTGTTCTGGGAGCAAGGGCCCTGCCTTCACTCCAGAGGAGCTGGTGACCCGGGTGAAGGTGGTCCTTCTCCTGTATCGCCAGCTCTATGGCTCACCAGAAGAGCAGGTGAGTACTGCCGATACAGTTTTCACTCTCCAACAAATATCCTATCCAATCCCATAGGCCACAGTGTGGCTCACAGTTCCAGACTTGTGTCCCCTACATAGGACAATCATGTAATGGTTCATGTGGTACTGTACTTTCTGGACATCACATCATCATATTGATGTGTAATCAGTCCTAAATCCTACACCTGCTGCATGCACATATCTATGCGTGTATAAATGTTATGTTTCCTATGATGAATTTTCTATTCAGTACATGGCAATTGTGCAAACAAATGTAGAGGCCTTACACCCTAACGTGTGTAAGTTTCTTCTAAGTAGCATGTGAGGATGATGTGAGATATGTCTACAGTCCCACATACCACTCAATACACATGAGGCCTCACCAAACTGTTGTCTGGGAGATACCAACACCTCAAAGATACCTTTAGAGTGACTCACAACGGTCAAGTCATATACAGGATGGCCACAAGATGTACTGTTAGGTATGGAAAATGTGGGCATATGATGGCCATGTGGGAACAGTATGCTCAGGCTGCAGAGAGCAAACCCTGACAATGAGCCCTGTATGGTCCATGGCCCAGGCTCTAGCAGAGATAATGTGGCTATGGGAGTGATGCACAGACTACATCCCTGTAGATCTACTGATCCTCAGATGTGGCCTAAATTAGTGCAACCAGAGCATGAGTTAGCCTAAATTCATCTAGTATTACTACAGTTGGTAACAATCATGATGAGAACCCAAGACCCGAGACTCTTGTCCATGGACCCATATTTTCACTGTGTGTCAATGCCTAAGGGCAGGCACCTTACTCCCACATGTCTGGGATTTTACTGTCCTATGTGTGATGCTAGCATTGTACAGGAACATTGCTCATGTGAAACATGTACACTGTCGATAGTTGGTTACATCTGCAGTGCAGTTCAGAAGTGCATCACCAGCTGTGAAAGAATGAACAATCATGCAGTATGTACAATGGTATTTTGATATCATCCCATACACACTGCCACATATCACATACAATGTGTCCCGTGATGCCAGGACTTCCCACATAAACACATGCACAAAATAGTATGATGTCCAAATGAGTAAATCACATTTCCATTGATCATAAAAGTAGGAGCTTTCAGTGACACACATGCCAACGCATTCATTGTGACCCAGATCTTGGAATGAAGTCAATGCAATGGAAGCAGTGATGTCTTGGACTGTTTGGATAAAGTCATTTGTCCAGACTGTTCAGGTGTCTGTCCAGTGATGCACTAGTACTGTACCCTTCAGGATGATACAATGGTATGCTGTGTTACATGCTAACTCATTTCAGAGCACATGTTGTGTGAGCCAGGGCTATCTGATGTCAATGTGCTGGCCTAGTCAGTATAGGCATAAGCAGGATTGAGGGCAGTCCTCAGATGACTTAAATAGTATGTAGTAATACTTTTTGTAGTGCTGAGCATGTGAGCATTATACATGTAGTGTGTGCAATATAGATCAATGGTTATGCTAGCTGTCTACAACCTCTGTGTCACCCTAGCAAATAACCTATGTCTTGCATGTCTACTCAGTCTCTTCATCTATTGCATCCATACCGGTCAAAGACCATCAGAAGATGTCCATGTGGAAAGCATTGCCCGTAAGGTGCAGACCCTGGGGGTTGCTCGTTGGCGCAGTGTTCACTGCAGGAAATGGTGGGCGGACCGGAGACACAGGACCTGTAAGATCATGGAGGTCCAGCTGAGGCTGCATCCCAAGGAAGAAGGAGCACGCACTGGACCCTAACCCCCCTAGTGGGTCACATACTGGCAGTGGCATACCCAGACCTTGATAGGCAGTTGAGAGCCCAGCAGCAGCTGGGAGGGGGTGAGTATTGGCCTGAGTGAAACATTCTGCATGACCATCGATCTTTTGTTACAGGCAGCTATTTCTTCATCAAGCTTGAAGGTGACTCATGTTCCATGCAATGGGAGAGTTGTTCCATGTGTAGGTCTTAGTAGTAGGTGCATGGTGATAATCGTATACTATTGTCTATGTATCCAGAAATTAAGCAGGGTCCAGTCAAATGTCAGTTTCCAGAGATGAACATCCACATGGCTGCCTAATGTCACAGTATACTTACTTAATATTTTGCTCTCATGAGTGATAGTGGTCCCAAACAAGTTACTTATCATCCTTGTGTATGGAGTGATGCTCCCTCAATACTGTGTTTCATGTGATGGTGAACCACTTACTTGTGGCATGGCATACAATGCACTGCAGACACAGACACTGAGCACTAATTCCCCTGTGTAAATGTGGATTGTACAGTATCATCATAATAATAAGCAAATAAATTGTTAAGCGCATGGCTACTTCAATAGAAATGTCCAAGCACTAGCCAAGTTCAAAGCTGCAGAGAGCAAACAGGAAACTACATAAAAAAGCAAGTTTTAGGATTTTTGCAAAAGGAGAGTTCTGTCTTAGAATATTGTAGATCCAAAGGGGGGCAGTTCCATAACTTGGAGGCAAGAACCCTAAATGAGCTGCCCCCATTCAGACCTTCTTGAAGGCGGGGATTTCTACGAATGAGGGTCCTGCAAATCTCAGACATCTTGATGGAAGATAAGGTGAAAGTAATTCGCTCCAACTTTGTTGAAAGCCCAATAGAAATAACAAAGGGCCTTGAAAGATACCTCTTCTCCAGTGGAAACCAATGCAATTTGGTCAGGGCAGCGCCCTTCGAGGCCCGTCTAGGGAGTTTCAGCAACAGGTGAGCAGCAGAATTTTGTACAAGTTGGAGTCTCCTAAGCAGTTTCTGGGAGACTCCTAAATTTAACCCATTGCAGTAATCAAGCCGGGAAATGATAGCATCCTGAATTACTGCTTTCCTCACTTCAGGCAAGAGCCTGATAATCTTTTTTAGCGATTTTACCATCCTGAAACACTTGCTGGCTAAGGCCGTAATCTGGCTGTCAAACGTCAGGCTCACATCGAACAGAATCCCAGGTTCTTCACAATGGGCTTTGGCTGAGGAAAGGAGCCAAGCAATGATGTCTGACCCCCAGGATTGACACCTCAGTTTTGTCAGCATTTAATTTTAGGCAGTTGAGGTCCATCCAGAGGGCCACCTCAGACAGACAGGTCCTCAAAGAGGCAGCGGCCATAGCCAGATTCGGAGACAGGGTGACAATGATCTGAGTATCATCCGCATGTGATAAGATGTCAAAACCATGCCGCTCGATGATATCCATCAAGGGGGCACATGTAGAGAATAAATAAGGTAGGGCTCAGAGATGAGCCCTGTGGCACCTCCTGCTGCAGTGGCAAGACTTCCGAATGATGAGGCTTCTGTAGGACCCGAACGTTGCAACCATGCAGAAGGTATGCAAGCCACCACAGTGCGTTCCAACCGACCCTTGTGGGACACAGTGTTAAAGGTTGTGCTCAGATCTAGTAGCAGTAAAGCTGCTGTGTCACCTCTGTCCAGAGACTAGTGTATGTTTTCAAAGGCCAGCAATAGTGCAGACTATGTACTGTACTGGGGGAGAAAACCCGACAGAGTGCTGTGCAAGAGGTCCATGGCCTATAAAAAAGTTGAGAGTTGGCGATTAACATACATTTCTGTGACTTTTGACAAAAAGGGGAACAATGAAATCAGCCTAAAGTTCTCAGGCTTAGAAGGGTCCAGTGAGGGCTTCTTCAAAAGCGGCACCACTGAGGCATGTTTCCAGGAAGTAGGCACCTTTGCAGATTTGAGGGAGATATTGATCAGATTTCCCAACACAGGGAGAAAATCCTGAGCTCCTAACTCCAAAATAGCAGGATCGCCCACATCAAAAGGAGAGCTGGATTTAATAGAATACATCAGGAGGAGTAGCTCACCAGGTGCAATCAGTTTAAGCTGAAGCAGACGAGAGTCATCCTTCGAGGGTTCAAAACAAACCTGTAAGCACGGGGCACATCTAGCCTTCTCTGGAAAGGAGCGATATAAAGATTTACCTTTGTCCTGGAAGAAGGTAGCAAGGGTGTTGCATCTTGTATCATGACATGGCTAACATCACTGGTGCTATCTGTATTGATGGCTACATCCTGGCATGTGTACCTTTATGTGTTGTACTGTCATATGTACAACTGCTCCATATATGATCTGAGGGTCTACAAGGTTTTCATTCTGATTGAATCACATTTGTATGTGTTGGCTAATGGGTACATGACAATAGTATTCCGTTGTGGGTATACAGAGTAGATTTAACCACATACAGGGGTGTGTAGACATGGGTGGGTGAGTCACAAATACCCAATGACATTGATGGATGACATTAGCCACGTCAAATTGTTGAGGCAATGACGCACATGGTTGGAAGACTTCCAGTATTAGCTGGCAATGCGAGTTTGCATACCATTGAGAAAGTTGTATTCAGTTAGGTGTGATGCATATGTGCATTTGTGGAAGGTCATTCTGTGGCTGGTGACATGCATCAGGGAGTGACATGCTTACATGTTGGGGTCACATGTGTGTGTCAACACTCAGTAGTACATTGGTATTTGTGTTTGCGAGATAAGAAAGGTACAGTGAATTTCCTTCCCTTTTGGACACGAGTAAGACCTCTTTTTGGACTGGATATTTCCTGATCCTCATGCACTTTCAGTGTTTTAATGCCAATGACATTTGCAATGTGAAAAAGGTGTGCTCACATGAACCAATTTTGACTGAGGATGTTCCTAGGCTGACTCATGTACCATGTATCTTTGTGCTGAAATAGCACACCACTTGGAGCCAGATTCTCTCCATTCAACTCTTCTGTACTGCATGTGTAACCTACCTAAGCTACTCTTGTGCTGCTTTCAACTGCACCATCTGGCAGCAGACAGATGTGAAAGTGTCACTTGGGAAGTGTGAACAGTGTGGAATTGGCACTTCCATGTCACCTTCTTCTTGGTTGTCACATATTGCTGTAACTTAGCTGTAGCAGGTGCCCAGCAGTTCTATATGTTGTGGGTTAAGGATATCTGCCCATTTGGTGATTGCGGGGCCTTGTGTGGATAGGTAGTAATGCAATTCATGTGGACATCCAATTTGATGACATCAGGTAACAATGGTAGGCTACGAGGGCCTACGTAGACAGGGTGATATCTCCTGCTACCCACATGAGGCTGGATTTGGGACAAAGCCACACATGCAGTTGGATCAGACTGTCGTTATGACACCATTATGTGTGACTGTGCACAGGTCATGTAGCATTCATGCATATGCTCATGCCAATGTTGGACACAATGTAGTCATCCTTCTATGTATTGTGATCTGTGCAATTGTGTAATGTGTTGTGTTAGGATCTGGTTGCCCAGTGTGTTCACGCAATTGCAATTAACCTACTTCTACTATTATTTCAGCATCAACCCAGGGCAGTTGAGGAGACTGGGCCAATACCATTGGGGAAGCTTCTGGCCACAAAGGCTCCCATCGCATGAGTGACACAGAGGGAACCAGTGACCCGGAGGGTGATGGGAGTGCCATGGAGGAGCCAGATGACAAATCAGCATCCATCTCGTCAGAGTCTAGCTCCAGTGGCCACTCCCTGTAGGGAACGCCCTTCTCTGGGCCTGCGTCCACAACATCCATGTCTGCCACCCCCGTTCTATCTCCACTCTCCCTGCTGCTCTCCAGCCAGCTTTCCAGGCACCTCACACCTGCCCCTGTCCCCCCTGATGTAATGAGTGTGGAGCAATTGACATCCTGAGGCAGATCTCTGTGGGTCAGACTGCAGTTCTCAATGCCATCCAGGTACAAAGCCTCCAGCTGATGCAGATGTTGTCATACCTGGAAGGTATTCATGCTGACATGTCTGCCCTACAGAGATCTTTTCATACTCTGGCTTCTATACTCACGGCGGCTTTCCACCAATTCCGTCTTTCCACCCCACCCCCTGCCTCTCCCCCATCCACAATCCCTATTCCCGTACCTACCCAAAGGACACGCACACATAAGCACGCACCCACCTCAACATCCACATTCAGCACACGACAACAAAAACATGAAAAAAAGACAGGCACACAATCACTCACCAGGCAGTTGATCCCCTCATTACCACATCCAGTGACATATACCCAGACACCATGCCCACTGCACCACATACATCCACAACACACATAGATCCAGACACCACACCACCAGACACAGCCATTACACACATACAGTCAGACACCACGCCACCAGGCACAGCCACTACAGGGACAGGAACATTTATCAACCAAACACACACAGACACATGCACAAACAGCACACACATCCACACCTCAGACTTCACATCTCTTTACCTCCAACACCCAATACCTTGGCTCAATCTCCTACCATTGTCCCAAAGAATGTACCTCGTTGGCCCCTGTCCTCTTCCCTGCCACAGCTGCTCCCCTGCCAAAGCCAAAAGAAAGATCTTCTTTCCCACCCCTACCTTTTCCTTCCACTTCCAAGTCCACCCCAAAAACACCAACCACTCCTACTAAACCCTTCCCTACCCCACAAGGCTGTAAAAAAAGGAAACTCACGCATCCAGAAACTGACCCACTCCCTCCCAAAAGCCAAAGGACCTCTTCCCCACCCCACCTCAGATCTTCTAAGGCCAAACAAAAAAACTAAAATGAACTGCTCCCATACTCCCTATACCCATCACTACCCTTCATGCTCACCAAATCCCCCATATGGCCAAACCCAGCCCTCCCAAATGTGTTGCCCAGCCCTCCCACAGACCAACCAAACCCTCCCAAGTCAAGCCCTCCCAAGGATCAACATAGCCCTCCCAATCCCAACCCTAGCACACCCAAACAACATCATTCAGGTACCAGGACTGCCCACTAGATGCCCCTTCCTGAGGAGGTTTCCCTTGCAGTGGTCTGGTAGGCAAGTTAGGTGGCACAGCTGTATGCTGGACCACATACTGTTTTTTGGACTGGCCATTGGCCTTTGTTTTTGGATCCCAATTTGTACTCCATAATAAACAATTTGCTTTGTTTAGAACACCTTTGTCCAACCATTGCTACAGATGCTACATGTTATTGGCTAATTTGGGATGTGTGACCATGGTTGTGCTTGTTTCACCATGATAGCTGATCCATTTATAGTGGTAAGTATGGTCAGACCTTGGGACAAGTTATGTTGTTACAGAGGCTGAGGGTCAATGTTCAACGAATGTGTATGTGAGATGAATTCCAATTGGGGCTGACATTGCATTTGGTGGGATCTGCTATGGTAAGTATTGCCGCTTGACTTGGCCAATGTCCACATCTTCCAGCTTGCTGTACTACCTGAGATGTAGGGTGGATATGTGCTTAAAATGTGAAAAGTCGGTATTTGTTTCTCCACACATAGGGTGTGTTGTATTGTCATACCTAATTGGTACTTTGGATGCACATGTACCCTTTTTCATGTGTGTTCTTTCCACATACTTTTACTAGATGTCTGACAACTGCTGTTGCTGCAGTGTTTTTTTCAGGACTTTAACTAACACATTAGCCACATGTGCATGCCACTTTGTGACAGTATTAGTTGTCCCTGATAGACCGTATGATGGAACAACGCATGCCTCAACAACGCATGCCTGAACCACGCAGTGTCAACCACGACCATGTCTTTACCATGCATGCCTTTACCACACATGCCTTTACCATGCAATTTCATGGTAAAGACATGATTGGTAAAGGGACGTGTGGTAAAGATCCCACCGCAGCCCCCCTGCCCTGAGCCCTAAAATTGGGCCCTCCCGCCCCAGCCCTATTAACTACCCGATCCCCTACCCTGAGCCCTAAAATCCAACCCCCTAGCCAAGTAAACTGCCCCTTAGACCCAGAAAAGGCCCCTTTCCTGCCCCAAGCACTGAGCTGTAAAACTTGGCCCCCTAAAAATTCCCCCAACCTCAGGCCCTCTCCCCGAGCCCTAATACCAGCTCACAGCTCAGCTAAAACCTACCCCCACCTCTTCTCAGCCCCATCCCAACTTACCTAGCCATGTCCTGGTCCATCGTTCCTGCCACATCCCTTCTGGTACCTCTCCCATCCACCCGCACAGCTAGAATACTGACTGCCTTGACCACACATATGCGTGGTTAAGGCATATGCATGGTTAAGGCATATGAATGGTTAAGGCAAGCGTTGTTCAGCTTGCAGGGAAACAGCATGCATGCTTAAGGCCGCATTGTTAAGGTTGCTGCCCTCCCTGATATACCTCATGCCACAGGTTCTGTGCACATGGAGTCTTTGAAGCAGGTGCAATATGGACTGTGACCTTGCCCTTGCCTTCCAGGAGTCCCCTTGGTTTGGGTGACCCAAATCTGCAGGGAGTCTTTTCATTGCAGCCTTTAAATGCATGAGACCGTAGTTTGTGGTAATCGAACTTACCTGACTTTCCATTTTCATGTGGGTGATGTGTGAAAGCCCATTACAGTGCTTTAGCAGTGGAGGTGTGTTTTATTTTCATGAGACATCCATACTGATGAATGTCCAATGTCAGAACAGGACATAGCTTATAAGCAATGTGAGTGTGTCACAGAAGAGGACTGCTATGTTATTCATGAGGAGGTGCTATTTTGTGACACTGTTTATTGCACACATCAATATACCAGCTTCAGAGATGTGCACTCATGTAGAGTTTGTGAGAGTGCGCCTGTACATTATCAGTGACCTGGACATAGAGGGGATCATGCAGGTGTGATGGGAACATACATTCTATGATGTTGCGTAGAGGGACCCACCAAATATGTTTGGACCAGGGATACAATGCCCCTAGCCATATCCTTTACTGGGTGGGCCCAGGGGGATGGGCTCCCCAGGGCCAATATTGGCCCAGGGAGGTGAGCTGCATGCCCCCCTTATAATATGGCCTGGCACTGAGAGATGGAGTCCCCGGGGCCTAACATGACCCTGGATAGGGGCAACATACCAGCTCTCCTAAAAAAAGGTGGCAGGCTATGGGGGATGGGGTCCCTGGGACCACAATCAGCCCAGCGAGGGGGGTCTGCATGCCCCTATCCAGTTTGACTGACTGTGGGGGGTTTGCTGCAGGGCCTGCGGCCAAACCCCTGCCATACATGGGCAAAGGCTGTGTATGATGTGTGGTTGGCTGCATGCATGGGTTTGGCCACAGGGCCTGGCTGCAGGCCAGGACCTGTGTCAAACCCTCCACTATGCACAGTCAAAGGCCATGCGTGGCAGAGGTTGTAATAATGTATAGTAATTAAATATTACTGTATGTTAAATAAAACATAGAAATTCACTGAAAAACAAAGGTTACAGGGACGTTTTAGATAGGATCACATTTTACACCCACAAAACCATACAAATTCAAAAGTTATAGTTAGAATTCTCAAGTAACTATAACTGTGGAAGGAAAACCTGTATTTGAAATGTACCCACCCGAAAACTCCCATCATATATTCCTACCAAAACTCCACAAGGACCCAATCAATCCCCATGGAAGACCTATTGTGTCTTCCATGGGTTGCTCATTAGAAAATACCTCTCACTATGTGGATTACTTTCTACAACCTTCTGTGAAATCCCTATCATCTCATGTTAAAGACACGGGGATTTCCTCAGAATTATTAATGATATGAGATTTGACGAGAACTTCTTTTTAATGAGTCTTGAATTCAACAGCCTCTACACTTGTATCCCCTGTGATCTGGGCTTGAAGGCTTGTCATTTCTTGATGGCTCATTCTTTGTCCAATCTCTTCCACAATGAGAGGTTGTTGGATATGATTCACTACTGTTTGAATCATAATTTCCTTCTTTTCAATGGTAAGTTATATCGTAAGTCCCAGGGCAATGTGATGGGGACATGTTTCACCCCCTGCTACGCATGTTTGTGCCTTGGCTGGTGGGAGGAACAGGCAGTGCATATCATCCACCTTTTTAACAACCACTCTGAGTACGGTATATCGATGATATATTTGTTTTAGGGAGTGGTTCCATAGAACAGGCAGAGGAATTTATGTGGATCCTCAAAAACAATACATTGAACCAGACATTCACTCATCAAATTGATAAGCGGTCACTCACTTTCTTAGATCTCAAAATTGAAGTGATGGAGGACAGTTTAGTCACTAAACGGCACAGAAAAGAAACAACAGGGAACAGCGTCCTCCATACACAGAGTCACCACCCACGGAACTTGATACAGAGTATCCCTTTTGGGGAGTCTCTACGTGCAAAAAGAAATTGCAGCACTTTGAAGGTCTTTAATGCCGAGAAGGATATTAGGATCAAAGCATCTTGGAAAGAGGATATGCTCCCAAGACCATTCATAATGCCATCAAAAAGTAGAAGGGATCAAGAGGAAACCATCTTGAGGAATACAAGTAGAATTGAAGGAGATAGTACAAAAATGACCAAAGTGAGACAAATATTTTAGAAGAACTGGCATGCCTTTCTCACTAGCAACGTAATGGCCAAACATCTTGATAATCTTCCCAAAATTACATTCAGGAAGTGAAAATCACTTAGGGATATGCTTCGTAGGAACATGGCAACTCTGTGGAAGCCTCGCCAAAATGCCCTCCTGAGAGGTTTCTCAGATGAACCAAGTGCAGGGCTTGTGGGCAGAGTATTAATGTCAAATAAATAGCCTTCCCAGAAACTGCTAAACCTTTTCCCATCCAAAATAACTTACTTGTAACACATATTACTGCGTGTACAGTTGCAGGTGCAGTTGTAACAAGTTCTATGTTGAAAGTACAGTGCACAAACCAAAACAACATGTACTTGAGCATATCAGGGCCCTCGCACACAATGATAGACAATGCCTGTGCTAGTGGCATTACACAACTACAGATGGTGGTTATGGATGTGATAACCCCCAAAATCAGAGGGGGCAATAGAATTCTAAATTTACGTTGTTTGGAATGAAGGTACATTAGTCAATCAAATACTATGATATCAATAAGTCTTAATTAAGAATTAGCTATACATTTAGGTTGATCTATATAATTGTTGATTCCTCTTTTAAGGTGTGTAGAGTCAATCCATTGCCCATTCAGCAGTGTTGTTCAACTTACAACAAAATTTGCTTTCGAAATTCCGAATGATAGGATATGTGCTTTGTAGTTATGAGAAGTGGCAGCAGTCCGGTTTTCATTGCTTTTAATGTGGTTTGAGAAAGGGAGATTAACACCATAGCAGCTTTGAAGCCAAGGTCTATGTATCATGTTTTCCTGCATGTGCTGAAGTTACTTTTTTATTTTATAATATATGAAAATAGGTGATGAGGACAAAAAAGCCCACTTGGGCTTAATATTAATGTTCCTTCTAATCCTTTAAAATTCTTTAAATTGTTTACACAATTTTAAGTTTTGTTAAGTGCTCATATACATTCAGAACACTACTGAAACATTTTAAATATTTTAAAATATGAAACTTAGGCAAGCTGACTATTGACCCATTATTGACCTTCTCAAAAGTCTGCCAAGTTATGTAATTTGGAAAATTGTCTTAATGCAGATAAGCAGTTTAACCATATGCCTGCCCAACGGGGCATTATTTATTATCATTATTATTATCATCATCAGTCTGACCTTATTCTTTTTCACCATAGTTATTTATTCTATTTTTTACACATATGTGCTGCCATATGGGATTTATAAGATTATGTTACAGCCCATTATGGTGCTAACATGTAGAGTAACAGGTCATATGGGTCACATGCATTTAACTACAAGATGGCCGCTGTGAATTTGTTCGTGGCCAATAGTGATAATGCATGACCTGGTTACAGACCAGTGATTCAATTTGTTCATATGACTATATGTTAATCACTTTAATTTGATGAAAAAGCCTCATGCCTAATTTCTTTAACTAATTTCTTAAAGAATGGCAGACAGTAATTACGACCTGCATGAAAGTTTCTTAATAAGTAAATGTAGTTACATGTTTTAATGTTGCATGTGTCCGGCAGTCATTTCATTTTGAATAATTCAATTTAATTTTGTATATTTGAGCACGATATTGGCTGTATGATATGTCAACCTGTGTGAAAACTCACTGATGTTTCACGAGCCATGACAGAACGAGGATTTACTCCAAAATGGCACCTGTGTCATTTCCCTTGTAACACCTACAATGGGTTGTATGTTGGAGCAACGAGTTCCTCAACAACAACTACTTTAACAACGTGGGGGCATATTTTCAAGGAGCAATCGCCGATTTATCGGCACTTTAGCACCGCAAAAGTGGCGATAGACTTATCGCCCCATTCACAAGCTGGTGCAAACTGCCGACATCGCCAGTTTTCCCGCGATAGCTGCTGCAAAACACATCGCCATGGATGATAGCGACAACTAACGCTAATGATATGCAGAGTAGGCGTTCCCGTGCAAAAACACACAAAAACACCACTTCGCGATATTCTCAATGACCAGCCAGTTCTGCGATGAAGGACAAAAACAGGCGATAAGGCGCGTTAGCAGCAGGGACTTAACACCTGCTCATTACTGGTCTTAAGTAGGACGAAAACCTGCAGTACAGAGGGAGCCCAGGCCAGAGCCACATCTGAAGACCAACAGATGCCATGGAGCTACTAATCATGCAGCTTGGAGACCCAAGAGGGCCACAACACCCACCGCCACCACCCCCAGGACCACCCCCACCCCCAGGACCACCCCCCTAGGACCACCACTGAGGCAGTGCAGAACAAGACAGCGGACCTTCCGAAAATGCCTCAGCCTCACAGACTTAACGCCAGAGGATCTCATTGCCCACTACAGGCTCAAAAGGACAACCATCCTCCGCATCATGACCCACATTGCCCCACCGGCTGACGGTACCAACACAGCGGACAACCAACATCCCTCCACAGACAAAGCTGCTGGCTGTGCTGCACCTGTTGGCCTCTGGTACCTTCCAACCAACAACTGCCAGAGTCGGAGGAGTCTCACAGCCAGCCCTATCAAAGGCCATCACACCTGTCCTGGATGCCATCATCAGTTTCATACCCCAGCACCTTCACTTCCCCCACACTGTGCAGGAACAACTGGAGACCAAGCAAGGCTTCTACACCATAGCCGGATTCCCGCACGTGTTGGGGGCAATTGACTGCACACATTCCCTACTTGTGCCCCCTGCCGACACTGCACACAATTACCGCAACAGGAAGCACATGCATTCCATCAATGTGCAGGCAATAGTGGACCACCGGGGACTGTTCACCAATGTCGTCGCCAACTACCCAGGCAGTGTGCATGACTCATACATCTTCCGACAGTCCATCATCAACCAGCGCCTATGGAAATAGACTGCTCGTTGGTAAGTACCAACGGAACACACCACACACCTCAATTCCACAATCACACAACGCACAACTGTGGGAATGGACACATAACAAAATCACATACAACATGCCAAACAACATGCACACCTGCTAGACACGACAACACAAGTAACCGTGGTAAGAGGGGCCAGAAATGTGGACAAACCATACACTAAGGCATAGCCCCTCTGCCACACATATGCAGAATGTGGGGAGAGGTGGGAACCACGATTGTGCGAAGGAGGCAATGGACCTATGAATAACAATGTACACAATGCCAAGTGTGGCGGTGATGTGCTGGACAGTCTTGAGTATACAGAGCACAGACATGTCCATGAGTACACATACTGCTGGAGTCTGCAGTGTCGTGGACAGTGGACGCAACCATGTCATCACAGGCAGTGGGGAACACCTTGGACAAGTAGCCATGTCGGCCCCCCTGTAAGCGTAGAGGGTAGGGCCGGCGCACGCCAGTCCAGCGTAGGGGAGTGACTAAATAGGCCGGGGCTCAGGGAGTGGTTCACTTCCGTGACGGCCACCGAAGTAACTACTGCATGTGGCTCTGTGTCCACCCTATCCTTACTATATGCCTACACACAAGTGGCCGACCACCTACAACGGCCAACATTACAGTCTTGCTGTCAGTCCTGCGGACATGCACAGACAGGAATGGCAATGGTGTGCCGTAGGAGTGCAAGTGATGCAAGCGCGCAGCACACACAAGTAAATAGGCTTGGTGGGAGGGAGGAGCAGCTGTGTGGCTACGTAATACACATTGTCCTACCACATTTGCCAGCAGCAATACAAGGCTAACATGAATCCCAAGGTCACACAAATCACACACCACGAAACTAGTATGTCTGCCAACACACCATGCAGAACCACCAGTTGACACTGACGTCACTTACCTCTCACAGGTGATCAAGGATATGCACTCTGCCCGTGGATGATGACACCCCTCCGAGACCCGAACACCCCGGCCCAGAGGTAGTACAAAGTGGCCCACAAACGCACCAGGGGCATTGTTGAACGCTCGTTTGGCGTGTTGAAGTCACGTTTCAGGTGCCTGGACATCACCGGTGGAAGACTCTTGTACAGCCCAGAAATAGTGTGCAAGATGATCACTGCATGTTGTGTATTGCACAACCTATGTGTACGCACCAATGCCCCATGGATCCAAGTCCCAGAGGCACTGGACGATGATGAGGAAGTTGATGCAGGTGGACCACACCCCACTGCAGTCGCAGCAGGAATAGCCCGAAGGAACACAATTATCAACAATTTCTTCGCATGAGCACGTCACATTGTGACTGTCCACAGCAATCATGGCACAGTACAAGATGACCACATGACCAGCATGTGCAAATAAAATCTTAGCAACACACATTCCCCGTGTGCATGTCAGTCCTCTGCATTAGCACATTACTCTGACGGGTGTAAGTGCAACATTGAATGCTTACATTCGCATATGTTGCAAGAAGAGATGGTGTGTAGGTCCTCTTCATCATCGGTGATGAGGAGTACGGTCTGCTCTGCAGGAGGTGATGATTCTCCCTCTGTAATGTGAGGGGGAGATGCAGTTTGACATTGTGTTCACATGTATGTTGACGCATTGGCCTAGTTTACAAACAGACTGCATGTCAATGTACATTGTGACTGTTTGTGTGGAGATGCCTATTTAATGCTGGACAGTTGACATTTCGCCACCATCACGGATGTGAAGTTGTATTTGTCCATTATCATCTCACAGTTTCCTGCTATGCCAAATGCGAATGGCCATTTTCTACACACAAGTGGCAGCAGTTGTGTCCTCTGTTCTGATGTGAAAGTGTTGCAGTTTGGTCCACTTTGTTGTAAATGTTGAGGTGCTCTGAGTATTATGTGTGTGTGCTGCATTGTGTGTGATTTGCCCCTTCAGCTCTGATTTTGCTGGCCCTTATCCCTTTCAGGCAGTGTGCCTTTCACTTCTGGGCTTATACAGTGCTGAGTTGTTGCAGACTTGGGTAAATTGGGCTCTTGGTCGGAGTTGTGACTCTTGGGCATGGTTTGTCCGCAGATGTGCTGTACTTACTTGTGCATGTGTGCCATTGTGCCTATCTCCCCCCGTCCCCCCAGTCCCTGGTGGTTACTCACCCTGTTGCTGTTGTGTCAGGTCATGTTGAGCAGTGTCCGGTCCTCCGACTCCTGCCACTGTCTCCTCACTGATGACTGTGGACACCATTTCCTCCATCTCATCCAGCTCCTCCTGTGGCACAGGACTCACACACCCAGTCTGCATTGCTGCTTTGCGGTTGTTGGCGAGTTTCAGCTTGGTTTTGCGCTTCACATCATTCCAGCATCTCTTGACCTCTTCCATTGTTCTCCTCAGCACTCCGACTGCATTCTCCTTGTCCACGATGGACTGCCATATTCCATTTTTTGTTGCCAATGACACAGTAGAGGTGACAGACAGTTGTTGATGGTGTTCTGTCACCTCCGTAATCAGGATCCTGTTTTCCTGCGGACTGAACCGCGTCTTCCTCTTCTTCTTCTCCTTGCCCTTCCCTGACCCTGAGGTCCCAGGCTGGTCCTCCGTGGGGCTTGTGGGGTTCGGGTTGTCCTCTGTGCTTGCTCCGGCTACCTCCATTGTGCTTCACAGTTGTTTGTGTTTTATTTGCATTTCATTTTTTCCGCTTTAATGGGAATTGTTCCCGCCTTACTTGTGGGACTTGCGGGCCTGGCGCTGATTTTCGCTGGATTTTTATCGCAGTTGGGCCAATCGCAGCTTTTTTCACGTTTGGGTTTCCTTTTTTATCGCCGTCGCGGTAGTTGTATCGTGGACATTTGTGGCGTTCTCAGGATACTATCGCATGGTACCGCCGTGTTGGGAATACGACGTTGACACAGAGTTATTTTCCCGCGATGGACGGCGATATGGAAAATTGTGTTAGCCTATTTTGGCGATGTTTATCGCAGGTTCTTGTGAATATCCCCCGTGGTCTCTACAACAACGCGTTTTAACCGCAATTTTTTTACCACGCATTCCTTTACCACAAATGTTCGTGGTCAAAGCATGCATGGTAAACGGCCATCCATGGCTAATGTTTTGACCACCCTCCCTCTCCCCTGAGTCCAATACACCCACAACCTCTTAAAAACTACCCTGATCCCCCCAATCGCCTAAAAACAATCCCATACCCCCACCCCCTGAAAACTACCCCAAACCCCCCACCCCCTAAAAACTACCCCAAACCCCCACCCCCTAAAAACTAAACCCGAATCCCTCCGCCCCCTAAAAACTATCCCATACCCCTCCCACCCCCTAAAAACTACCCAGAACCTCCCCACCACCTAAAAACTAACCCAAATCCCTCCCACCCCCTAAAAGCTAACCCAAACCCCTCCCACCTCCTAAAAACTTCCCTGTGCCCCCCACCCCCTGAAAACTAATCTGAACCCCTGAAAACTATCTCATACCCCTCCCGCCCCCTAAAAACTACCCCATACCCCTCCCACCCCCTAAAAACTACCCCAAACTCCTCAGCCCCCTAAAAACTACCCTGAACCCATCCCACCCCCTAAAAACTACCTCGAATCCCCCCACCCCCTAAAAACTATCCCAAACCCCTCTTACCTGTGTTGTTCCTGTCCTTTGCTTCTCTCTCCCCGCCCATCCCAAACACTAGACCGACTTCGCCTTAACCACGCACGTGCGTGGTTAAGGCTAAGTCGTTGTTTGGGCAAGTTGTTGTTTGGCTTGCATGACTCTGGGACTCGTTGTTCCAGAGTCGTTGCTCCAGATGTTTCCCCCTACAATGTTGTCCTTTCTTTTTGTCACTTGATTGCACTGTTATGTAAATCACGAATTATGCTGCACAAATATCACAAACTCTCTGTCCCATGACAAAGGGGAAGTGTTCCCTGAAAGGAGTTGGGCATCTTGGCTGCAGCTCAATAAATCACCTGCAACACCCACACAGGCTTGTGTTTTGGTATTCTACGAGACTGGAGCAAGTTTTCTTGATATGGTTATGGGATTTTCCATGAAAGTCACATGAGCCACTTCACTAATGGCCTGAGGTAGCAGTGGAAACAGATAGAGATAGAACTACTGGTGGTCGCCAATAGGTAGTTGTAGTTAGGACCCAGTTTCCTTAGGTAAAGTATTTTGTGTTTTGCTAGTAACTCTGGCACCGTTTGCCAAATCTTTTAAAAACTTGTTTTACAGTCACTTTAGCCTCTGTCTGGAAAGTTTCGGGGTGATCTGTCAAGCGGGAGTCAAGAAAAAGGGGATGTTTCAAAACTCATTTTCCCCATGCAATTTCCCATGGAGATTTTAGACATGATTACAGCCCGAACTGCTGAAAGGAATTACACCGAATTTGGCAGAAATCTAGATCTTGGTCCAGAAAGAGTTCTTTTTGTAATTTGGTGTAAATGTGTTAAATAGTTTTGGAGTTTTTAAAGCAAAAAGATTTATGTATATCTAGAGATGAGGATCCTCTGTGGATCTGGGTGGATCCACATGCCAACAGCAGTGCCGTGATTGGCTGGCCACAACCTGAGAGGAAAGTTGCAGTCACCATTTTGTGCATCGGGAGATGGTTCCCAGGGGAGAAAATAAAATGAAAAAGTGATAGAAGTGGTCAGGGTAGAGGTACCCTGACCCAATGGGAATGATGGAGAGATCTGTGAGGAACCCCTAATGGGCAAGATATTGTTCAAAAACATTTTGTTTTTGAGCACTCAAGGATCCATGGGTCTACACGGATCCGGGTTGACCCTCGGATGCAGACCCAAATCAAAAAACATATACACACACTCACAGACCCACACATCTCCTCACACACTCACTTTTGCAACCACTCATACAGCCATGCACATACCCATACAGCCACTCACACACCCATTCAGCCACACACACCCATGCACAGACCCACACAGCAATTTAAACACCCACTCATACCCACAAAACTACTCATACACCCACACACAGGCATTGATACACTTATAGAAATTGTAATAACATATGCTCGTATTAATGTGTTGTTGTTTTAGTATTCAATGTATGCAATATAACCAGCAGACCACCTATTTGTCCAAGGATTTGCAATGGTGCATTCCATTTATAGAACGACTCCATAAGTTACCTTATCATAATTTTTAATTTTCTAGTTTTAAAATATATAAAAATAATGAATGAGTGATTAAAATGTATTTATAAGCTTGTGAAAATGTATATTAGTGAATTGAACTTACGGGTCACATTGTAGTACAATTTATATTAAAAATACTTTGAAATTCACTGAAAAACCAAAGGTTACAGGGGCATTATTGTTAGGAAATAGAATTTAAAAAACATAGATATTTATTGAAAAAAAAACTAAGGTTACAGGGACAAAGTTCAGATGTTGCACACACAAAACCATAGAAATTCAGCAGTAATAGTTATCTCAAGTAACTATAACCTGTGCCCAAAGATAACTAAGTCACGCCCTCGCCATACACTGCTAATTACCCCACATATTTTCATCACTCATAACATCTTCTATGACATCATTGATAATATCACTGCAACATTTGCAGTGAAATTATTGATGAGAAAATTGTGCATGGTGAGGGTGCGAGTAATAGTTACCTTAGGGCACGAGTTATAGTTATTATGTTTTTTAATGCTATTTCCCAACTGTAACATCCCTGTAGCAATTGGATTTTTAGTTAGTGAATAAATAACATATATATATTCATATATATTTATTGAAAAAACAAAGGTTACAGGGAGGTTATAATTAGAAAATATTATTTTAAAAAAACCTTAGAAATTCACTGAAAAAAACAGAGGTTACAGAGATGTTTTAGTTATGCTCACATTTCACTCATACAAAACCAGAGAAATTCAGCAGTTATAGTTAGCTGAGCCAACTATAACTCGCACCCATGCAATGCATTGATTATGACCCCACATATCATATCACTCATGACATGGTCAGTGACATCACTGAAGACATCTCAAATGACATCACTGATGACATCATCCAGTGACATTGAGTGTTTTTAAAATGTGACTGTTAAATATATATACTAAGGTGTATTGGTGAATCAGTGTGTGTATGAGTGCCTGTATAGATGATTCAGTGGATGAGTGAATGACTGTATAAGTGAGTGATTAGGTGTCTCAGTGAATGTATGGGTGAGTGACTTGTCTGAATGTCTGTATAGTGTCTAAGTGGTTATATAGGTGTGTGAGTGGGTACGTGAGTTTCTGTATGGGTGAGTGATTGGTTGTCTGAGTACATGAGTGGGTGTGTAACTGCCTGTATGGATGAGTGAGTGGGTGTGTAACTGCCTGTATGGATGAGTGAGTGAGTCAGTGGCTCTATGGGTTGAGTGAGTGTGTAAGGGGCTGTATGGGTGAGTGTGTGTACGGCTGTGTCGGTGAGGGAATGGATGTGTCAATGGTAATTGGGTGAGTAACTGCATATGTGAAAGACAGTATAGGCGAGTGTTGGAGTATATGAGTGAGTGTATGTGTGACTGAGTGATTGCAATAGTTGCCATATAGGTGAGTGTGGGCTTGTGTCAGTGACTGTATAGGTGAGTGAGAATGTGTTAGTACCTGTATGAATAAATGAGTGTGTGTGTGTGTGTATAACTGTATAGGTGAGTAAATGCCTGTGTGACTGACTCTATAGGTGAGTGAGTAGGTATGTGAGTAGCTCTATGACTGACTGACTATGTGAGTCGCTGTATGGGTGTATGAGTGGATATATCAGTGGCTGTTTAAGGGAGTGAGTTGGTGTATGAGTAAATGTATGGGTAACTGAGTGGATGTGTGTGTGTGTGTGTAGACCTATGAATCAGTGAGGGTGTGTGAAAGTACTGGTATGGATGTGTCAATGGTTTTGAGAATGCTAGTGTAGAAGTTGGACTTGATGTATGAAAGGTTATATTGGGGTGTGAGTGGGTGCATCAGAGATTATGTGGATGATGTCATCACTGATGCCATGAGTGATGTCACTGACCATGTCATGACTGATGTAATATGTGAGGTCATAAGCAGTGCATTGCGAGGGCACAAGTTATATTTAGCCTAGCTAACTATAACTGCTGAATTTCTCTGGTTTTTTAAGAGTGAAATGTCAGCCAAACTATAACATCTCTGAAACCTCTTGTTTTTTAAGTGAACTTCTAAGGTTTTTTAAAATTATATTTCCTAACTTTAACGTCTCTATAATGGTTGTTTTTTCATTGAATTTCTAAGTTTTTAAAAATTATATTTCCCAACTATAACGTTCCTTTAACCTTTGGTTTTATCAGTGAATTTCCAAGGGTTATTAAATGCTAATTCCTAACTATAACATCCCTGCAACATTTGTTCTTTTCAGTAAATTTCAAAGTCATTTTAAATTTTATTTCATAACTGTAACCTATAAACCTTTAACAGTGGGTATGTGAGTTGCTGTATAAGTTGGTGACTGGATGTGTGAGTGGCTGTATGGGTCTGTGAGTGAGTGTGTACCTAAGCGGCCATCATTTAAAAAAAATACAGATAACCCGGCTCACATGATGGACCCTTAGAAGCCCCCCACAAGGGTTCTCACTTTGAGGGTTTTGTCTCCCTGGGTCTGACTGTAGCTATAGATAGTAGTCACTCGTGGAGGGAGTGCCGTGGGGTGGTGGGGCGGGGCCGGAACAGGGTAGAGGGTAGTAAACTACAGCATACGGCCGAACAGAGGTAAGTAAACAAATAAATAAATAAAACAAATTTCATTGCGCGCGCTGCATTGCCAAATGCGATGCAGCGCACGCAACAAAATTTGTTTTATTTATTTGTTTACTTACCTCTGTTCGGCCATATGCCGTAGTTTACTACCCCCCACCCTGCTCCTCCCCCGCCCCGCCCCACCACCCCGCGGCACTCCCTCCACGAGCCGCTACTAGTTATAGAGCTGCAATTTTATAAATTGGTGTACTATGTTGGAAATCGATTAATATCTGTACACTGGCATGAAATGTGATTGTATTGATCATGTTTTTATGTATTCAAAATATGTCTTGGCACTCTGCACTGTTATGGTTCATCGAACCGAAATAAAGTTAATATCCATCGATCGAGTATGTAATGTCTGGGTAATTATGTAAGTGCATGAGTAGTGCCTTGGTGATTGTATGATTGCATAGGTAGTGCCTGTATGATTCTATGAGTGCAATTGCCAAGAACACACTGTGAATACCTGGTGTTTTTGACAAAGTGTAAAACACATATATAGACACATTTTACATAAGGTTTCAGTGTAGCTATTTAGTAAGATACTAATTTAACTTCCCCCTTTGTATACATTTGTCAAAATAACTACATCAAAAATGCATTTTCCTTCACAGCAACACTGAAGATCGCAATGACATCAATAGTCACAAATACAAATGACACAATGTAAAACAGATATTTAAACATATTTTCACAAAGTTTGAACCTAGCTGTTTAGTAACATAATTGTTTAACTTTATTTTAACAACACATTTAACAAAAACAACAATTTTAAAAAATAACTTTCAGCATCTGAACTCACAAATAGAACATAACTACAAAACACCAATAAAACTACCCATTCTTACCTGAACTCAGCAGGATTAAAAACTGCTCCAAAGATAGTACAATGCACACTATGTGAAAAGATCCACTCTAGAGAGATGAATACAAAATATTCATGTGGGATGACATCCATGGTGTATCATCTTAAAACCTAACATAGAAAACATTTCTAACTGGCAATCAAGAAGAGAGAAGCTGGAGGACCATCTACATCAGTGGCACCAGCAACAACAATTCACGGTACCCTGAAGACAACAATCTTGAGACTACTATGGTACACAAACAAGGGGTTCACAAGGAGGCTGAAGCGCCAGTTCAGGTGGCTACGATGTGCAGCCTGTCTAGCATTAACACAACTGAACCAGCTGCAGAAATGGTCAAGTTTGGTGAAGGGGATGAACAAACTCAAGTTTCGAATTTGACTGGGGAGATTTCATTGGAGTCAATATACCGATGTATTTCTGATCATAGGGTCGAGACACGCACGGAAAGCTAAAAAACACACGCTGCCTGTCGAAAACTACAGAATGCCGTTAGGCGGATAGCGAAAACATGCACTGAGTTTACTGAAAGGCTGAATGAGGCAGAAGCCAGAATTTCTACATTAGAAGATGATATGGCGGCTCAAAAGGCAGTGGTTGATGACTCACGACAATATAGGGAAGATGTGCAAGCTAAGCTCGTGGATCTTGAGAATCGTATTCGAAGGAATAATTTGCGGATTTTAGGAATTCCTGAGGGTATCGAGGGACAATATATTCGTAAATTTGTTGTAGAACTATTCACAGAGGCTTTCCCTGAATTAAAAGATTGGAACTGGTCTAACGAAGTGCAGAGGGCCCATAGGTTCCCATTTAAACAGAGGCCTACGAAATCTGGTGATAAGGATGTTAGACCCAGAGCAATTTTGATTTGTTTGAGTAACTTTTTGGCAAGCCAAGCGATATATGACCTGGCACGGCCAGATAAAAAGCGGGTTGCGAAGGGAACTACATTTTTTGTACGACCCGATTTTTGTCATCAAACTGTGAAGAAAAGGTGGCAGCTACATCAGTTGATAACTCCCTTTCAGGGGAAAGGAGCGCAAGTGTTTCTGCTAAATCCTGCCACTCTTAAAGTGATATTTAAGGGTCAAACACGCTTTTTTATTTCAGAGTCTGCAGCGAAGGAATATTTAGCCTCAATATAAATGTTTATATTTGCACTTAAGTTTATTAGCGGCCTCTTAGCCGTGTTTAATTGCGTAGAATTTGATAGACTGTATAATCTGGCTGTGTTAGTATTATGTTGGGGATACGTGTTTTTGTTGGACTAGGACTATGGTAGTGAATGGAGTATCCATGTACTGCATTTAATTTAGTTTAGCCAGATAGGGGTGGGTAGGATGGGGGAACACAGGGGGAGAACTCACTCTGCATCAATAGGGCCATGTGCTCTTTTGCCTGTAAACTGGGGAGAGGGAGCGGGGAGGGTGGGGGGTTAGGGGGGAGCAGGGGTTGGGGCCACAGGGGGGATTTGGGTGTGGTGCGAGGGGATGGTGGGGGGGTGCGATTCACAAAAATCAATCCATGTGCAAGTACTTTTGTGTTTTTCAAAATGGTCAATTAGTATTAGACAAAGATCAAGAATGAGTCAGTTATTATTGGATTACTTTGTGAGATATGGCTGGTAAGGGAATTCGTATCTGTTCCTTTAATGTTTGTGGCCTTAATAATAGTAATAAAAGGTGCAGGATAGCCGCAGAATTGCGTATCATGAAACCAGATATCCTGTGTATTCAGGAAACACACATACCTTGGCCTAAACGCAAATTGATGGAAGAACTAGGCTATATACTTCTTGCTGCAACTAGGCAGTCCACTACTAATAGGGGTGTAGCTATTTTGGTATATGGTGGTATCATCGGGACAGGGAGAGTAAAGGTGGATAATTATGGAAGGTGGGCAATTGTCGAATGTCTAATAGGAATAACTAAATGTACTATCTGCTCTGTCTATGGGTCAAATGTAGATGAAGCTGGTATACTGGAAATCTTAAATGTTGAATTGGCACTATGGCCCACCCCGCTAATTTTATGTGGATATTTTAATATCCATTTAGAGGGGCACATTTTAAGTCCAAAATACAAGTATGTGGGTCGTAAACCTAAAGTTTTCAAGGCTTTAGTTCTAGTACTGAGGGATCATGGGCTGGTGGATACATGGAGGACAATACACCATGTGGATCCCGGATATACGTTTTATTCATATCCGCACCAAAAATTGGTAAGATTAGATTACATATTTTTGTCCAGGGCACTTATAGCGGGAGAAAATATGCAGGTCTGGCCTCGAATTATGGCTGATCACGGCCCTTTATTGCTGGATTTATATATGATTAGGCAGAGGAAGGGTGGAAGGACATTTACCTTCAATAGGAAATTATTGAATGATAAGGCATTCAGAGATCATATGATCAGGTGGGCAAGGGACTTTTTTGATATAAATAGGGGATCAGCCCAGGGTCCTATTTTATGGGACACTGTTAAAGCAGGAATACGGGGGGAGGTACTTAGTTTTGGGCTAGCTAAATTAAAACAAGGTCAAACAGTAATGCACCAGTTGTTGGATGAGCTTCGGGAAGTGGAATTTGAATTGATAAAGACTCTTAGACAGGGTTCAGATGGGATAACTATACATAGTAAGTTAGCATGTGTCAAAGCCAAAATAAATGTGATTTGGTGCAAAGAAATTGCCCTTCAATATAATACCCATAAACAAAGTAGATATGAATATGGTGAGGCGACCGGGCGGTGTCTCGCACAGAGACTTAGAGTTAGACAATCTTCTCAAAGAAATTCGGCTATGATTGATGCGGTCAGTAAAACGGTTGAAACAGAAGAGGACATCATGGGGTTTTTATTTTAGTTTTATCAAGAGTTATATACAGTTGCTTTTTCCGGTGTTGAAAATTGATATGCTGTGTGTTTTTCAGGAAGCTCAGTTGGGGAATGCGCCTCCATCCTGGGATGAGGCTAACATTATCGTTTTTAAAAAAAAGGATAAGCCCCCTAATATACCAGGGTCATATCGACCAATTTCTTTGTTGAATGCCGATGGGAAAATTTATGCCACGATTTTAGCCAATAGGTTAAAGCGGGTTATTACGCCCCTGGTCTCAGTGTCTCAACACGGATTTATTCTTGGTAGAAGTACCATCAATCATATTCATAGAGTTATTACTCTTATAGACTTCGCTAATGTTTATCATAAAAAGCTTGGCCTAATATTTCTCGACGCCGAGAAGGCGTTCAATCGCGTATCTTGGGCTTTTATGTGGGATATTATGCGGGGATGGAGTTCGGGCCGGAATTTATTACGTCGATTCAAAGTATGTACAAGTCACCAAGGGCTAGAATTTGTGTTATGGGCAGGGAATCTCAGCAAGTATGTATAAATAGGGGAACAAGGCAGGGTTGTCCCTGCTCCCCACTACTTTTTGTGTTATATATTGCCCCATTTGTGCAGATGCTAGAACAAAGTAGTATGATAAGGTCAATGGAATGCGGACTTTATCAGGTACGTGTCCTAGTATATGCGGATGATATTGTTGTAGCCTCTGCAGATCCTGCACAGGCTATAAGGGAGATAGAAAAGCTCGCTGAAGAATTTGGGGCGGTGTCTGGATACAAACTTAACGCGGCAAAAACTCAGATAGTATGTACTAATCAGGCCTGTCCGGGGAGAGTCGGGTAACGGAAGAAGCCCGATATTTGGGCATTAAAATCAGGATGTCCTTACAGGAACTGATCGAGGTTAATTGGGGTAGTATTATTTTAACTGTAAAGCAGCAGTTGGATCGTTTGGAGTGTTTACATCTGACCTTAGTTGGAAGACGAAATGTTTTAAAAATGACTGTCCTCCCCAAAGTACTGTATTATTTTGGAGCAGTACCATTAGAGTTAACAAATAAACAGCTACAAGGGATTCAATCCATATGTGACAGATTTATGTGGGGACAACGTAAAGCGAGGAGTGCTTTTAAATACATGATGTTACCGCTGGATAGGGGAGGCTGGTCTGTCCCGAACTTTTGTTTTTATTATTAAGCTTGTCTACTGCAAAATATACGTTTTTTGTTGACAGGGGAAGACGTGATAGAGGCAGAAGCTCCATCAATATATCAATTATTGTTAGGGAAAGAGGTTATAAATGTGCCAGTGAAATTCTCTGAGCCTAGCTATTACAAAAAAACAAGGTTCAAGGTTATGATTGCAGCCTATAAGGTTTGGAAAAGGGTATGTAAGTGTCTGACAATTCCACAACTGAATTATTATACTCCTCTCAACTTATCTGTTTGGTTTCCGGAAATATTTTGGGATTATAAGATGTTGTGTTGGAAGATGAAGGGGATTAGATATGTGGGTGATTTATATAAGGGGGGGGTGTTATGCTCATTTGTGGAATTAGCTGAAAGATATCAACTCCAACATTATGAATTTTTTAAGTAGATGCAATTGCATGATTATCTTGTCAGACACCATTTGTATGAGGGAATTACGTTAATACCCATTGTAGAGGATATTAGGAAGAGGGCTAACATAGGGGTACTATATTCTATGTTAATTGAGTCTCAAAAGGATAATTTGGCGGCTCATGATCTTAAATGGGCCGCATGTTTAGGGGTCGATGGAGAGGTGATGCAGATTTCTATTGATATTGCAGGGAAAATATTGCTTTCATCGAATTTACAAACGCAACATTTTAAGACCATTTTTGATCTATATCACACACCTGAACGTATGATGAAGTGGGGTGGTAACAATGATGGTAAATGTTTTAGGTGCAGTATGGATAGAGCTGATAGTGTGCATGTTTTCTTTGACTGTATCGCACTGTTGCAGTTTAAGCAACAAATAGAGTTGTTTTTGCAAGAATTTACAGGTACCTCTATATCAATAACGAATGCAATGATGTTACTAGGGATATGGGTAAATATCTCAAGTGAGCAATCAGTGTGTATAAATTCAGATACATATAATTTATTGCCGCAGCTGTGGCGCGCTTATGTATTGCTTCATGTTGGCTCCGAAGGGATGCTCCCAAATTTGAGATGTGGAGGGCAAAATTTTATCATGTTTTTAATATGGAATATAGTTTATATGCCTTAAAATCAGTTAAACGTCAAAAACTTGGGAAGCAGATATGGGAATCCATGATACAATATATGAAATGATGATTTGACAAGGGTTGTTTAATGATACTTTGATTTAAATCTGTTTTTTTTTTAGTGTTGCTCTTGTCGATTCACTTTGTAACTGTTAATGGTATTGTATCAATTTTTGTTTGTATTGATCATAACTGATATGATATGTATTTGTGACATGGATTGAGCTAATAAAAAATAAAAAACAACAATTCACGGCAAGAAAGTCCCTTCAGAGGTGCAGACTACTGTAACATATATGGTTCCAGAGTTTTCAAGAAAGGCCAATAAATTGCAAGGACTGTACTCTTGTTCTAACTGCTGGTGAGCAGTGTGTTACAGCTATTCACAATGCTGCAACAACTCATAAATGCTTTTATATTTTTTGCACATTTCTCAGTGCACATTTTTTCTATTCTTCTCCTCCCAGTTGCCATTTCTGTTACCATGAAAAAGAACAAAAACATTTTACAACTTTACAAAACCACAAATAAAAAAACTCAAAAACAGAAAAACATGTCATTTAGGAAATAAAGGAATATCATTGGATAATACACTTTTCAACTAAAAGAATGAGAAGAGCACACCCATTTATCTATCTAGAACATTCTTTAAGAGGAGTTCATAGTGAGCAGCAAGAAGGCAATGCAAGGCTGAAGTACCCTCGACTTCAATAGCAGCCACCATAACACCGAAGCAAAGAGTCCATTCAAAGTCCAATCTCTACTTCAAGATTTGGGGCCACAGTTTTCCATGATGGCATCATACTGCATGGATTGTGGAGTTGTAGTGAGTGCTGGAGAGCAGACCCTAACAGCCCTTCTCAATGCTGCAAAAAATAATAAATGTTGATGTATTTTTTTTTTTGGGCCGTTCATAGTTTTTCTAGATTAGCAGGCATTTCATTATCTTACAAAATGGGTATCTAATATCTATGTGTTGTTCATTTTATTATCTTCTCATTTATTGTAATACTACTTACATATAACATGATGTATAGACAAGTCAAACTATCCCTCTACAAATAAATACACAGCTAACTTTTGCCAGTTATCATGATTTACCTTTTCACTTCTTAAATATAAGATTTACACAGTCTGTGTTTAAATCTTCTAGTAAGTGCATCGATAACATATACAAAGATACTCTGGTTTTTTAGACAACACTGTGTTAAATTTTGTAATCTCTTCTTTAAAACTATCAACTGTAATATATTTGTCCTGTCCTGCAACTACTACTCTTAACAACTCTTTATTTTCCTTAGAATCCTGCACAGGACAAAAAGAAATGAAACTGCACATCACCACAAACCTTTTCTACGTCTGCCACACTACCATGCAAAAGTGTTCTGTTCCTTTCTCTTCAACATAAAGCAGGAGTTTTCACATAGTACAGTCTCATATCTAAAGTTCGCATTGTTGAGTGGTATAACTTATTATGTGTTTAAAAATTTGCCTTGGAAAGATACGTAAGAATTTTCTTAATATATAAATAGATTGCTGTCTAATACTACAAACACTACTACAATTCCACTTGTATACAGGAGCCCGACTACGTCTTCCTTCTACCTCTTCTGAAATAACTTCTTCTACATTTCTAGATACCATCCTCTCTTTTGCTATAGGACTACCATTCTTCATTCCATAACATCATCCTCTTTCATCAATAGCATGAACTAATCTGTTATCCTGGAGATAGCTTTCTTCATTAAAGAAAGGCTCTGTACTAGAAGTATGTATCCATTCTCTACTCTAAAAACTGTGCAAAAGATACTTCTATTCACTAATCTTTTCTTCTGGCTTTGTCTCCTCATGGACAACACTATTTTGTCAAGAGTCTTCGGTCTATTTAGAATCAAAATGAAAAGCTTCCTCTTCAATGGAAAGGCCTTATCAACTACTCTCTCAACTAGTTCTTTCTGTTTCACTACATCCCTCCTTCTTCTACACTTTTTAAAATGTCTCACTAAATTTACAACCAATCTACTACGAAGCATCCTGGCTCTGATTTCCTTAAACTGCTTCTGTCTCCTGGTTATGTTGTGTCCGTCTTATTTACAGTCTTTTCTCTTCTTACAATGTACACTTTGTCCACTCTTGTTCTTTCTCATAGTCATAATTGTATTCTCTTTATTTTGTAATCTTTGCAAATGTCCACATATATTTTTAAGAAATCACTTTGTCCTCTTACCAGTAGCTATTTTAATTTTTACCCTAGCCAACATACAAACTACGTTACTACTGACTTAAACATAATACATAAACAGTTGTTATGGTATGTTGCAGTTTTAAATATACAGATGAACCTAGCTATATTACTAGATGCACTTACTTCAATATAGAAAACCCCAAGCAAAACACAAAACTTTATTGATTAGTTACCTTTTACATTTTAGCACCCTCTCCTACAACACAGCTGCACCACATCTCACTTCTAACATATACATGGTGAAAGACCAGTTTATCCCTTCTGTAGTAAATATTAAAATGAACATCAAGCCAAGGGAGTGTATTTACAAGCCTCATGCGCAAAAGCGTCAAATTATTTTTGACACACCATTGGCATAGTGTGATGCTTCATATTTACAAGGCCACATAAAGCCACTCTGCTTGGATTTTCATGGCCTTGTAAATATGGGCCCTTTTCACGCACCACTTTGCGTGAAAGGAATGTACCTTGTATGTTGCTGTGGGTGTTACCACGTAACACCTATGCATTTTGCCACATTCCCAGATTTGCAACGATTCGTACATCTGGTAATGTGTCAGAATTCTATATCTCCCCAGGGGAGGTGTAGGGAGGTACAACAAGGAAAAATACTTTTATTTCTCCTCATTTGTTCCTCTTTCTATGCATGCTGCATTCTGCAGCACACATAGAAAGAGAAAAACACCTCTTGTGATTTTTTTTGTGCAGGAAGGTGTGCCTTCCTGTACAAAAACAATCGTCCCACAACACAGGCACTCTTGCACCATGGTGCAAGTTTGCCTGCATTGCAGTATGACAGCCAGTTGTGCGCCAGCACAGGGATCCATCATATTTTTGTAAATATGACGCATCCCTGTGCTTTCAAAGTAATGCAGCATGGTGCAGCCAAATGTCTAGCGGCTCTGCGCCACATTGCCCAAGTGTAGAAGTACATACAGTGTCTCAACACTGTAAAAACATACCATAAGAGCTATTTGTGTGCCTTTCTACCACTGTGTCACTGGTGTATTTAGTATCTCAGTACGTTTCTACTTTAATGTATAAGATTTAAATTTTGAGAAACGCTGCATATACAAATCTTCACATTAATCTATATCAAACCATGTAGCTTACTAATTCTTCTGAGGACTTGCAAGATGTGTGTGACAGGTTGCATATATAATTCTCCACATGGTTCTAAAAAACTACATAATCCTAAGTAAACCTTGTAAATACATGGGTTTGTGGTTGAGTACATCAATACTCCCTGGATGATTGAATGAGTGCATAGGTAGTGCCTAGGTGATTCCCTGAGGATACAGGTAGTGCTTAGATGATTCCCTGACTATGTCATAACTCCATGAGTCTTTCCATATCTGCAAACTTACTGCCTGCATGTTTGCATGAGTATACCACTAGTATCTAGGTGTTTGGATGAGTGCATGAGTTGAGCCTGAATAATTAGACAAGCGCATGACTAATGTTTTAATAATTCAATACATTCATAGATACTGGTGGGATGATTAAATGAGTGCAACTCTAGTGCCTGGATGATTGCAAGAGTACAAACATAGTATATAGGTGATTTATAGAGTGCATGGATAGTGCACACATGATTTTTAAGTCCATGAATAGCACCTAGCCTATTGGATGAGGACATGAATAGTGTTTCAGCGATTGGATGCTGCCCATTTGTTTTTGGTTGAGTGAACAGATAGTGCCTGGATGTTTAGATAACTACATGGGTAATGCCTAGATAATTGAGTAAGTTCATTAGTAGTGCCTGGGTAATTAGATGAGTGTATGACTAGTGTCTGAGTGACTACATGAGTCCATTGTTAAAGCTTGAGAGATTGGATGAAAGTAAGTGTACTGCTGGGGTGATTGTATTAGTGCAAGACTATTGCCTCAGTAATTAAATAACTGCATAGGAACTGGATGAGTGATAGCTTTACTACAATGGTACTCTCTACATAATTAGATGAGTGCATGAGTTTTTCATCAGGGCACACGTGTGCCTCAGTATTTCAGTGACTGCATGGGCTGTAAGTTGGTGTTTAGATGGCTCCATAGGTTATTCGCAAATGTTATAATGATTGCATAGTTACAGCCTTGTTAATTGCATAGGTAAATAGTTAGTGCCTCGTGATTAGATAAATGTATGGGTAGTACCTGCATAGTTTAATGACTTCATAATTTATGCCTGCCTGATTGCAAGAGTACATTTGTAGTGTCTGGGTAATTGAACATCTCCATGGATAGTGAATTACTGATTTGATGACTGCCTAACTAGTGGCGGGGTGATTGCATGAGTGTCTGAATACTGCCGGACTGACTGTGAAAGTATCTTCATTGCTGTTAGATACATAACAGTTGTCGCTATATCTCTGACTCATTAGTTATCTCCTTCTATCAATATCAAACTACCTGTTTTACTGTATATATGCTTTTCTTCTGAGCTATGAGTGAGTGAAGTCTAGGTATCACACCTGATATATAATTGCATACATGGCTCTCTAGAAACATACATTGATTTGTTACTGAGCATGCACATGCATCAGTAAGTTTCTAAAATGGAAAACAACCTTTTGAAATTTTTCAAAGCACAACAACTTTTGTGAATGGCATGCCTTCATTATTTCTCAAATGCTTCTTCTGCTTCTAAAATATATATTCAGCATATCTTCCACTCAAAATTAAGCTAGAACAAGAACTCTTGAGGCATTCTGCACTATCAATCCTCCTCAATTTTAAACAAACCATGTTTAAAGAAAAAACACTACCCTCACCATATAGATGAAATTTTCCTCAGCCTTACTGAACAGAGATCACCATGTAAACATATATGCAATTTCTTAATAGATGTACACCTTCAAGCCATCTTTCAAAAAATATATACCTCTCTGCATCTTTAAGCAAACTCAAAAGTCCCACCATATATATATATATAGCTATGTGCAAGCACAAAACCATATCTCACCATCTAAGCATATGCAAAGCGGTCATATAAGTTAAAAACCACATTGACAAACAATTCACAATACATACCCAACACGTATTACTTCTTTCTAATTCATATACAGGCAGACAACATGTTCTCATCTTTTATTTCTCACCACACTGTTCCTGTTTAATAATGTTACTAAAAGTACTACAACTCCCAGAATGCAAATAACAGATGTATCTATTCTGCAAATGATGTTTAGACATTTAAAACATTCTTAGTTCCTGATTGCAACTTTTCACAAGACTATACTGGTATTTTTTAATACAATTCAAAGTGTAATAAAGAGGCACTAATTCATTTTTCTCTTACTTCCCAAAACATTCACCACTAACCTCTTAAACAATACCCTCTAATAGATACAGTTCATTTCATATATTTTTTCACATCACCGTGATACTCTTTTTTATCAAACTCCCATATACATCTTCATTTCTAATGTAGTTTTTTTAAAGGATTAAAAAGTTACGTACATACCAGTAAATTGAGTTTGTAGATTATATTGTTGTTTTAGCTTTCTGTGGATACTTTTGACACTGTTAGGATTTGTAAAAACTAAGCACAAGAATGGTACACCACTCTCATACAAAGCAACTCCAAAATGGCAACCTCTTCAACTTTCCACTCTATCATCATGAGAAAGGCAGCAAATGAAATCATGTCTTTCATTTTAGACTACTGCATCTCCTCTTGTGAGTGGTTAGCATCTGTTAACTCTTTCACTCTCTTTCAAAATGAGGTTCCTGTTGGTGCAAACTTATATCTAGGTTCATTTTTCTGAAATTTAAATACTACACAACATTTTATTACATAGTCCTTGCCATTACTTAAATTGTGTCATCACTCCTAAACTTTTTTTTAAAATTCTGTCTCTTGAACACACTTCCCCAATACACTCTTAGCTCAGTGTACCTAGCAACCCAGTGGAACCAGTAGGTCACATGTTCACAGCACATTCTAGAAGGAGCATGGTTATATTAGGGTGTGAGGCGGCGCATCAGTTATTAAGTGGATGATGTCTTCAGTGATGTCATTTGAGATATCAGTGATGTCATCAGTGATGTCACTGACCATGTCATGAGTGATGTAATATGTGTCATCAGCAGTGCATTGCGGGGGCATGAGTTATAGTTAGCTCAACTAACTAAAATGGCCGAATTTCTCTGGTTTTGTATGAGTGAAATGTCCAACTAACTATAACGTCCCTGAAACCTGTGGTTTTTTCAGTGAATATCAAAGGTTTTTTAAATGCTAATTTCTAACTATAACGTCCCTGAAACCTGTGTTTTTTCAGTGAATTTGTAAGGTTTTTTGCAGCTCCCCTTGTCCAAAAGCAATCTGCTTTGCTTCGTGGAAGCAAGAGCAGCTTTCCTGCTCTCACTTCCACGAAGAAAAGCAGGAGTTTGTAATGACAGCGCGGGAGCGACCGCCAGTAGGTAGTTATAGTTTGGACCTCGTTTCTATTCAAAAAGCATTTTTTCTTTTGAAAATATCTTTGGCGCCGTTTAACGAATCTTTGCGCACTTTTGCAAACTAATGGTTCCCTCAGGTCAGCTCCTGTATTGAAAGTTTTGGGGTGATTCATCAAGTGGGGGCCGAGAAAAAAGGGGGGGTCCCAAAACGCGTTTTCCCCATGTTAATTTCCATAGGAACTTTAGACACGGTTACAGCCCGAACTGCTGAACGGAATTACACTAAATTTGCCAGAAAGGTAGCTCTTGGTTCAGAAAGTGACCTTTTTTTAAATGGTATAAATCCGTTCAGTAGTTCTTGAGAAATTAAAAAAATAAAAATGTATATATCTGAGGGCCGAGGAGGATTTGAGCACCCTCCCGAGCATGAGCTTCATTCTGATTGGCTGCCAACACTCCAAACCAGAATGTGTTGGCAGCCATTTTGTGACTCGGTAACCAAGTCACAAGATAAAAGTGAAAGAATTGTTTTAAATGAAGGGTAGAAACACCCTGGCACCCTAGGTCTGGTCAGGGGGTCCCACAGGGTCCACTAGGGCCCAAAAAAGCATTTTTTTTAAAAGAAATCGCCGGAAGTCACGCTGGATGCGCGAATCCCGCCGAGAATTTTTTTTAAAAAATGAAGCACGGTCTCCCATGCTTCATTTTAATGAGCCCCTGCGTGGGCCAGATCCCGGGGGTATTTGAGAATATTTATGCGGGGGCCCTTCTGAGGCCCCCGCAGCCCCAGGGACCGCCACCTCCCCGGAGCTTTTTTTATATATGCGGTGGTGGGGGGCACGTGGCCCCCCTGCAGCCCATGGGGCCGCCACCTCCCCGAGGCGGTGTCATAAATATAGTGTGGGGGTCGAGCCCCCCACACGCCCCGGAGGCCACCACCTTCCCAGGGCACTAATTATGTTAATACGGGAGTCCGTTTCGGACCACTGGCCCCGGGGACCACCACCTCCCTGGGGCTTTAAACTTGGTGGGAGGGGGGCCATGCGGCCCCCCTCCTGGAGCCTTCAATGTCCCTGGCAACCACCACCCCCCAGGGCCGGCTCCAGCAATGTCCCAGTTTGCAATGACAGCCCCGTAATTGCAAACTTGTGCAGCACCCCTTGTCCAAAAGCAATGCCAGATCCCGCAGGAGGCGGGGAGCGGCTCCCCTGCAGTCCCCAACATGAGGGCCGGCTCCGGGGGATGGGATCCCTGGGGCCAGAAGTGGCCTAGGGAAGGGGGGGCCATGCAGCCCTTCTCCCGTATTTTTGTAATTTAAAATAAAGGCAAAGCCCCGGGGGATGGGGTCCCCAGGGCCAATAATGGCCTCAGGAGGGGGGCCTTGCGGTCCCCTCTTTATAATTATTAATTAATTTTATTAAAAAATAGATGGCCATGCCCCGGGGGATGGGGTCCCCGGGGCCGAAAGTGGCCAAGGGAAGGGGGGCCACGCAGCCCTTCTTCCTTATTTTTTTTTTTTAAAGAGAGAGGTAATGCCCTGGGGGATGGGGTCCCTGGGGCGATTTTTGAATGATGGAAGTGTTTTTTTTTTCTTTTGAGTATGGAGTCACGACCCCAATGCGGCTCTCAGCATGGCCCCCCATGTAACGTCCCCTCAGATTCACAGTTCCTCGTTAAATAAATAATTTAGTAGTATTTAATTTAGATGGTAGTGTTGCATTTGTGAAGTTGTTTTAAAAAGGGAGTGTGATTGAAGTTATTGAGAAGATTAAAATTGATAGTTAGTAAAAATATATAAAATTAAAAATTAAAAGTTAAACTTGTAAAGTGTATTGTGTTGTAGTAAATTGAATTCATGCTTTTGCAAATTCCCAACAGGTGTGCGAATCCACCCAAAATTTAAAAAAAGAGTATTTATGTGTTAAAAAAGTACAGATTCACTATTGTGTTATAGGGTGGCTCTAAAAAGAGCCCTCGTTTTTATTATGAGTTTTTTGTAGCTACATGTAAGAGCGGATGCAGAGCTTTAGGTTGTTGAGAAAGACTCTGTTTCCTTGATCTGTGAAGTGTACTCATCACTTCTGTAGATGTCTTTCATATCAACAAACCGTATATTATTGTTATAGATGGAGCCCATCCTATGGTCTCTGAGGTAAGCAGAAACAGCTTTATTGACATCATCCCTAGCTTTCTTAATCCTTGGACAGAATTGATTTGACCACTTCCATTTCTGTCTTTGCATATATTAGAGTATACAAAGGCAGTTTGAGGGAAAAGCAACATGAATTGTGCAAAGGTGTCCTTCATTAGCATTTCCAGACCTACCCCAGTCAATGTGCCTAGGTCATTGCCACCACAGTGCACAATCATGAGGTCAGGGGGTTGGAGATGCAAAAAGGTTTTAACCAAAGGCATCAATTGGTGCCACTTTAATCCTCTCTGTGCAATCCATTTAATGTCCACATTTTGAAAAGCTAGGTCTTTGTCAATACCTCTGCGTTCAGCATACCTTTTGCACCAGAAAACATAGCTGTGTCCAACAATCCATACTGTAAGCCTCTTGAAGGGATGTCTGGAAGTAATGAAAAGATGTCTGTAGCTGAGGTAGTCAGTTGGTAGAATGAAAGGTAGCTAAAATGGTGGACAACATGCTGTTTTTTAAAAAGTAGATAAATGATTGGCTGTTTCTGAACATTGCACACTCAAATATAGGGTGCATGTTACTTTGTTTAAAAAGCATGTTTCTTATTGGTTATTTAACCCCTTCGATGCTCATGACGGAATGGTTCCGTCATGAGCATCGGTGCCCCTGTGCTGATGACGGAACCATTCCGTCATGAGGCCAGGGGCACAAAATCCCTCTGCTGCAGACTGCAGAGGGATTTCTATTTCACCCCTGTGACATTGGGAGCTGGGAAGAGCTTCCCCAGCTCCTGAGGCCCCCTCCCTGGTTTCTGTGCCATGAGGATCAGCGCGCACGTCGCGCTGTCCTCATTGCACAGAAATCGAGACTGAAATGAGCCTTTAGGCTCATTTCAGTTTCACTTCTATGTGCTCAGGGGCTATCTCAGCCCCCCGGGCACGTAGAAAGACGGGAGAGGTCTCATTGGAAAGGGGAGAATCTCCCCTTTCCAATGGTACCTGTCCCCAGTGGATCCCTGCTCCAGGAGGGCGATCCCCAAGCAGGGATCCACCCACTAGACACCAGGGATTTTTTTGGGTGTGATTTAGACTTTTTGCCGCCCCTGGGGGGCAGATGAGGGCAGTAGCTCCCAATCTGGCCCCCCCGGGGGGGGGCAAAAAGCCCACTAGACCCCAGGGATATTTTGTTTTGCCGCATAATTTATTAGGGTGGGGGCTGCCCATAAAGGGCATGTCCATGCCCCCACCCCGCAAAATTTACAGCCTTTCTGCCTCCCCTGGGGGCAGTTGGGGGCAGTAGCCCACCAATCTGCCCCCCAGGGGGCAAAAAGCCCACTATACACCAGGGATTTTTTTTTATTACAATTTGTGGTGGGGGCTGCCCAATATGGGCATGCCCATGCCCCCACCCACCCCCGCAAAAATGACAGCCTTTCTGCCCCCCCTGGGGGGCAGATTTGGGGCTAATACCCAGTAGACGCCAGGGATTTTATGGGCAAATTTTTATTAGGTTGGGGGCATTGGCATGCCCACTTTGTGCAGCCCCCACCCTAATTAAAATTTGCCCAAAAAACTCCCTGGTGTCTAGTGGACTCTCTGCCCCAGATGGGGGGCATATGGGGGCATTAGCCCCCTAGACGCCAGGGATTTTTTGGGGGCAATTTTGAATTAGGGTGGGGGCTCCCAAAAAAGGCATGCCCATGCCCCCACCCCCTCCCCCGCAAAAATAACAGCCTTCCTGCCCCCCCTGGGAGGCAGATGGGGCAGTAGCCCCCAATCTGCCCCCCTGGGGGGTCAAAAAGCCCACTAGATGCCAGGGATTTTTTGGGGCAAATTTTAATTAGGGTGGGGGCATTGGCATGCCCGTTTTGGGCAGCCCCCACCCTAATTAAAATTTGCCCAAAAAACTCCCTGGCATCTAGTAGACTTTTTACCCCCCCTGGAGGGGAGATGGGGGCATTAGCCCCCAATCTGCCGCGCTGGGGGGGCAAAAAGCCCACTAGATGCCAGGGATTTTTTGGGGCAAATTTGAATTAGGGTGGGGGCTTCCAAAACGGGCATGCCCATGCCCCCACCCCCTCCCCCGCAAAAATAACAGCCTTCCTGCCCCCCCTGGGGGGCATATGGGGCAGTAGCCCCCAATCTGCCCCCTTGGGGGGGCAAAAAGCCCACTACACAACAGGGATTTTTTGGGGCAAATTTTAATTAGAGTGGGGGCATTGGCATGCCAGTTTTGGGCAGCCCCCACCCTAATTAAAATTTGCCCCAAAAACTCCCTCACATCTAGTGGACTTTCTGACCCCCTGGTGGGCAGATGGGGGCATTAGCCCCCAAAACGTATTGTGGCGACATCAAAATTGCCTATCACAAAATGTTTTGGGCCCTTACCTGTCGTGGGTACTTGGGCCTCCCACCCGAGTGAGGCACCATTTTTATCGGGAGACCTGGGGGAACGCTGGGTGGTAGGAAATTTGTGTCAGCCCGGTGATGCCACAACTTTCCCACACACAAATGTGTGAAAAAAGTGATTTTTTTCAGCAAAATTTCAGGTTTGCAGGGGATTCTGGGTAAGAAAACATTGGGGGATCCACGCAAGCCATACCTCCCTGGAATTCCCCAGGTGTCTACTTGTCAGAAATGTGTGGGTTTGGTAGGTTTCCCTAGGTGGCCGACGAGCCTCGGGCCAAAAAGTCATGGGACCCCACTTGCAAAACTAGGCGGTTTTGTGATAGGCAATTTTGATGTCGCCTCAATACGTTTTGGGCCCTTGCCTGTCGCGGGTACTTGGCCCTCCCACCCGAGTGAGGCACCATTTTTATCGGGATTCCTGGGGGAATGCTGGGTGGTAGGAAATTTGTGTCAGCCCGGTGATGCCACAACTTTCCCACACACAAATGTGTGAAAAAAGTGATTTTTTTTCAGCAAAATTTCAGGTTTGCAGGGGATTTTGGGTAAGATAACATTGGGGGATCCACGCAAGCCATACCTCCCTGGAATTCCCCGGGTGTCTAGTTTTCAGAAATGTGTGGGTTTAGTAGGTTTACCTAAGTGGCCACCGAGCCCCGGGCCAAAAAGTCATGGGACCCCCCTTGCAAAACCAGGTCGTTTTGTGATAGGCAATTTTGATGTCGCCTCAATACGTTTTGGGCCTTTGCCTGTCGCGGGTACTTGGACCTCCCACCCGAGTGAGGCACCATTTTTATCGGGAGACCTGGGCGAACGCTGGGTGGTAGGAAATTTGTGTCAGCCCGGTGATGCCACAACTTTCCCACACACAAATGTGTGAAAAAAGTGATTTGTTTCAGCACAATTTCAGGTTTGCAGGGGATTCTGGGTAAGAAAACGTTGGGGGATCCACGCAAGCCATACCTCCCTGGAATCCCCCGGGTATCTAGTTTTCAGAAGTGTGTGGGTTTGGTAAGTTTCCCTAGGTGCCGCGGAGCCCGGGGCCAAAAAGTCATGGGACACCCCTTGCAAAACCAGGTCGTTTTGTGATAGGCAATTTTGATGTCGCCTCAATACGTTTTGGGCCCTTGCCTGTCGTGGGTACTTGGGCCTCCCACCAGAGTGAGGCACCATTTTTATCGGGAGACCTGGGGGAACGCTGGGTGGTAGGAAATTTGTGTCAGCCCGGTGATGCCACAACTTTCCCACACACAAATGTGCGAAAAAAGTGATTTGTTCAGCAAAATTTCAGGTTTGCAGGGGATTCTGGGTAAGAAAACGTTGGGGAATCCACGCAAGACATACCTCACTGAAATCCCCCGGGTGTCTACTTTTCAGAAATGTGGGGGTTTGGTAGGTTTCCCTAGGTCCCGTCAGAGCTAGGGTTCAAAAACTACAGCTAGGCACTTTGCAAAAAAAGGGTCATTTTTCACTGTGAAAATGTGGTGTGTCCACGTTGCATTTTGCGCTGTTTCCTGTCGCGGGCACTAGGCCTACCCACACAAATGAGGTGCCATTTTTCTCGGAAGACTTTGGGGAACGCGAGGTGCGTGGAATTTTGTGGATCCACGCAGATTCCAGAACTTTCCACCACAGAAAAGTGAGAAAAATGTGTTTTTTTTGACAATTTTTTAGGTTTGCAAGGGATTCTGGGTACCAGAACCTGGTGCAAGCCAGTCAAGTCACCCCATCCTGGATTCCTCTGGGTGTCTAGTTTTCAAAAATGTATAGGTTTAGCTAGGTTTCCCTAGGTGCCGGCAGAGCTAGGGTTCAAAAACTACAGCTAGGCACTTTGCAAAAAAAGGGTCATTTTTCACTGTGAAAATGTGGTGTGTCCACGTTGCGTTTTGTGCTGTTTCCTGTCGCGGGCAGTAGGCCTACCCACACAAGTGAGGTACCATTTTTCTCGGAAGACTTTGGGGAATGCGGGGTGGGTGGAATTTTGTGGATCCAGGCAGATTCCAGAACTTTCCACCACAGAAAAGTGAGGAAAATGTGTTTGTTTTCAAAATGTTTTAGGTTTGCAAGGGATTCTGGGTACCAGAACCTGGTGAGAGCCAGTCAAGTCACCCCATCCTGGATTCCCCTGGGTGTCTAGTTTTCAAAAATGTATAGGTTTGCTAGGTTTCCCTAGGTGCCGGCAGAGCTAGGGTTCAAAAACTACAGCTAGGCACTTTGCAAAAAAAGGGTCATTTTTCCCTGTAAAAATGTGGTGTGGCCACGTTGCGTTTGGCGCTGTTTCCTGTTGCGGGCACTAGACCTACCCACACAAGTGAGGTACCATTTTTCTTGCTAGACTTTGGGGAACGCGGGGTGGGTGGAATTTTGTGGATACACACAGATTCCAGAACTTTCCACCACAGAAAAGTGAGGAAAATGTGTGTTTTTTGACAATTTGTTAGGTTTGCAAGGGATTCTGGGTACCAGAACCTGGTGAGAGCCAGTCAAGTCACCCCATCCTGGATTTCCCTGGGTGTCTGGTTTTCAAAAATGTATAGGTTTGCTAGGTTTCCCTAGGTGCCGGCAGAGCTAGGGTTCAAAAACTACAGCTAGGCACTTTGCAAAAAAAGGGTCATTTTTCACTGTGAAAATGTGGTGTGTCCACGTTGCATTTTGCGCTGTTTCCTGTCGCGGGCACTAGGCCTACCCACACAAGTGAAGTACCATTTTTCTTGGAAGACTTTGGGGAACGCGGGGTGGGTAGAATTTTGTGGATCCACGCAGATTCCAGAACTTTCCACCACAGAAAAGTGAGGAAAATGTGGTTTGTTTGACAGTTTTTTAGGTTTGCAAGGGATTCTGGGTACCAGAACCTGGTGAGAGCCAGTCAAGTCACCCCATCCTGGATTCCCCTGGGTGTCTAGTTTTCAAAAATGTATAGGTTTGCTAGGTTTCCCTAGGTGCCGGCAGAGCTAGTGTTCGAAAACTACAGCTAGGCACTTTGCAAAAAAAGGGTCATTTTTCACTGTGAAAATGTGGTGTGTCCACGTTGCGTTTTGGGCCGTTTCCTGTCGCGGGAACTAGGCCTACCCACACAAGTGAGGTACCATTTTTATCGGGAGACTTAGGGTAACACAAAATTGTAGAGCAACTGTTATCTATTGACTTTCGATGCATTTCTGCCTTCCAAATGAAAGACAATGTGTAAAAAAGAAGTCATTTTGAAAAATGACCTATAATTCTCATGCTAGTATGGGTACTCCCAATTTCGGAAATGTGCAAATATCTACTGTTTCTAAACTCTATATTTTGTTCCCATTACAGAAATACTTAGGTGTCTTTCATACCGATTTTTCCATGTATAAATTTTCCCAGAATAATTGCTATATACCCGGGACATAATAAAAAACCATTGCAAGACGCTGCTCAGTTATTTGCTCTGGGTTCGTCGGGTTCTTGGTGAACCTACAAGTCCTATATATCACCACAACCAGAAAGGTGCAGCGGATGTAATGGTATATTGCTTTCAAATAGATGTCATAATTAGAAGAAGTTACAGGTGAAAACGTTGACACAAATGGCTGTTTTTTTCAACGAATTTTCAATTTTTCCTATATTTAACTGTTTGTTTCTATAAAGAAAACTTGAAGGATCTACACAAATGACCTCTTGATGAATTTAGAATTTTGTCTACTTTTCAGAAATGTATGGATTTCCAGGATCCATTATTGCTTTCATACCCATTTCTACCATTAACTGGAAGGAGGTTGAAAGCACAAAAAATAGCAAAAATAGGCTTTGTCCCAGAAAAATGCCAAAACTGTGTACAAAATGTTGGTTTTCTGACAAAAGTCTGCTTGTCCCTGAAAGCTGGGAAGATGGTGATTTCAGCACCACAACCCCTTTTTTGATGCCATTTGCAGGGAAAAAAGCAGATGCTTTCATCTGTAGCCCTTTTTTCGCATTTTTCTCAAAAAAACAAAATTTAGCTGTATTTTGGCTAATTTCTGGGTCCCCTCCGGGGGAATCCACAAACCCTGGGTACCTTTAGGATCCCCATTATGTTGGAAAAAAAAGGACGCAAATTTGGCATGGATACCTTATGTGGTCAAAAAGTTACAGGGCCCTAAGCGCGAACTACCCCAAATAGCCAAAAAAAGGCTTAGCACAGGAGGGGAAAAGGCCTAGCAGCGAAGGGGTTCAAAATGTTTGAAAGGTACAGTAGATAGGATAAGGTACTATTTTGAAAAAGTCAACCACACCTGCTGTTTGCATTTGTAACCTTGTGTGCTGAAATCGAAAATATGGTGAACTTGTGACCTGCCTGTTCAGTTGAATGTTGCAAAAACTGTTACTATGGAAACTGGGATTAAGCAGTATGGGGAAGGGTTGAATCTTAACTGTGGTTTAAAAATATGGAATTGTAATTTATATACAAGTAATAAATTATTAAAGTAAGATTTCCCAAGTCAGTATTGTGTTTAGAAGTGGTTTGTTCTTAAAAAATAGTGCTATTATTATTAGTAATATATTTTTGAACTCCCATGTAGATTCGCAGCTCCATCGCAATAGTGCACGGTGGAGTCGCGACTCTAGAAAATTCCAGAATTAGTTTGGTAACTTTTAGAAGTCAGTTGGTAAGGGTTAATATGTCTAACCAATAGAAATGTGTTTTACAATTTGAAATAATGGAGGAAGCAATGTGATTTGTTACTTATATTTATTTCTGTGGAAAAAGAGAGGGAATGTTTGCCATTACTCATTTTACCTTGTTGAGAGTGATGCATTACATTGATTGTGTGCATAAGAAAATCTTTTATGAGTTTGTGATATTGCATATGATACAAAACTATTTGGAAGGTGAGTTATATATTTGTGAGGAGGAATATATATTAGTCTTATTTTCAAACTTTAAAAATTATTCAAGAACTGTGATGTTTTTTTTGATAATCAATTTTATTGATTTTGAATTAACACAGTTGCAGCAAAAAAACAAAAAACAAAAAAAAAACAGCTTTTCGCACAATGGTCAGTACAAAACAGTGACAAAAATGGGAAATAATACTCTCACATACATGAATCCAGCTAGGAATAGCCAGCAACAATGTCCACAACCATGTCCATAGGGAAGCCTCAGGAAGTTCAGTCTTCCACCACCCCGATCCATTTACCCCACACTCTTTGAAACTTTTTGGGACAATTGTGGGCTGCATACATTGGTCGCTCCTGCGCTGCACACCAATCCACCCCCCTGCGCCACCGTGTCATGGAAGGGGTCGACGGGTCCAGCCAAAGGGCTGCGATATCTCGTTTAGCTACCATCAGTGCCGTGGTGAGACAGAGCTTTTCGGCCCTGTTCCCATCCAAGCCATCAGTAACCCCTAAAAGGATGGTCATTGGATTCAGTGGGACCTCCCAGCCCAGGACCTCAGTAAGTTCAGCTGTCACTAGTTCCCAGTAGCGCGTAATAGCGGGACAGAGCCATACCATGTGATAAAAATCCACTTGGGAGCAGTGACAGCGGGGACAGGAAGCATCAGGCCGGAGCCCAGAGCGATGAAGGCGCAGTGGCGTGAGGTAAGCCGCATGTAAATAGTATATTTGAACTAATCGGAGCCGCCCTGAAGCTGTAACAGTTTTAGGGGCCATCAGCGCGTCTCTCCAATCAGCGTCATCTAGGGAGCCTATCCAACCCTCCCACTTATCCCGGAGATAGGAGAGGGAATTGGGGGTGTTAATTGTGAGGGAACGATAAATGCGGGAAATCCCCCCTTCCCCAAGTTTCCAGTAATAACCTGTGCCTCAGGCGGGCTGTATGCAGGCAAGGAGGTCCCCTCCGAGATGTGGACATGAAGTGCATGGCGCAACTGAAGATAGCGGTAGAACTGAGAGGCGTGGAGGGGGAACCGGGTCTGCATGTCTGAGAATTCGCGAATATGGCTTCCGCGCCAGACATCTCCCAGCTGAGAAATGCCGATGAGATCCCAGGCTCTAAACCCAGAGAGAGTGGCAACGTCGTTGAGCCATGTTCCGCTCCACAAAGGGGTACATTGGGTTAGTCTGCCTGACCAGCGGGTATGGCGCAGGGCAGCTCGCCAGGCCCAAAACACCCCACGAGTAATCTCCGGCAGGGTGTGGGGGATAGCGGTTCCGTACAGCATCCCTTGAATACCGGAAAAACGCAGGGCATGTAGTTCCAGGCGGTAGGCCGGATCCGCCCAGCCACCATTAAACCAGTCATGCACGGTGAGAAGCCTGGTCGCCAGGTAATATAGATGTAGGTTCGTCATTCCCAGCCCCCGACCAAAGGGCGGAATTCTGCAGTGACTGAGGGCCAATCTCGGCCTCCGACCTCCCCATAGGAATTTAGGGGCCAAACCATCCATCTCTCGGAACCAGGACCGCGAGAAGGCGAGGGGCGTGTTTTGGAGCATATAGAGGAAACGGGGTAGGACCATCATCTTAAAAAGAGCGATCCTGCCCATAAGGTTCAGCGGCAGCGTTTGCCATCGAAGGAAATCCGTGCGTACCCGTTTCACCAGGGGGGTGACGTTGAGAGCCCAGGCGAGATCAGGAAGGAGCGCCACCCAGATCCCCAAGTATTTAAACGACTTTTGCCGGAGAGGGATCGAGGAATGCCAATCGAAGCATTCTCTCGACAAATGAAGGGGGACCAGGACCGACTTGGCCGCATTCAATCTGAGACCAGAGACATGCTCAAAGAGACGTAGGGCTCGGAGACATCGAGGCCCTGAACGGGCTGGGTCCGACAGAAAGATCAGGACATCGTCGGCGTAGAGGGCAATCTTGTCCTCCGCCAGACCGGGCCATTGCCACCTCGTGAGTAGCGGGTCGGCGCAGACGAGAGAGGCAAAGGGCTCCATCGCTAATGCGAAGAGGAGGGGCGAGAGGGGGCAACCCTGCCTCGTGCCTCTCCCAATGGGGAAGGGGCGGGAAAGGCCTCCGTTAACCATCACCTGGGCCCGCGGCTTGCAGTAAAGGGTCTTGATCAAATTGCGAAAGGGGGGTCCAAATCCCATCTCCGACAACACTGCCTCCAGATACCGCCAGTCCACAGAATCAAATGTTTTCTCGAAATCCACGAGGAGCAAAGAGAGATAGGGAGTCAGTTGTTGTCGGTGTGCCAGAGCCAGGTAGAGCCGTCTAAGGCAGTGCCTGGTACCCCGGGCGGGCATAATGCCGCACTGGTCCATCTGGACCAACTTGTCCAGGTGAGGGCGTGTGCTGTGTGCCAAAACTGAAGCAAATATTTTGAGTTCTGAGTTGATAAGGGAAATAGGGCGGTAGTCAGAGCAGTGGGCCAAGGGGGGTTGAGACTTAGGGATCACTACAATGGTGGCCAGATCCGTTTCAGGACGGAAGGAACCACAATCTGCCGCCTCACGGTACATTGCCAGGAGATGGGGGTTCAGCATGTCCCGGTAGGACGCGTAAAATTCCTGCGGGAGGCCATCTGGTCCCGGCGTCTTACCCACCGCCATGCGGGAGATAGCATTGTTGATTTCTTCCGGAGTAATCGGGAGATCAAGGTCCTCAGCGTCAGTGAGCCGCGGGAGTGGGAATCTTTCACTCCGGAGGAGTTCCGATAGGTCGAGGTCTGGAGGCAGGGCGGAGTACAGAGAAGCGTAATATGAGGCAAAACACTGGGCCACTGCCATGGGGGTCTGATGGGTCTGCCCCTGGGTGTCCATCACTTCGGGAATAATACGGTTAGCCATAGGATAAGTGGCCAAACGGTGGAGGAGCTTCCCATTTTTATCCCCCCATCCATACACTCTCGCCACGGAGGACCTCCACAGCAGCTTAGCGGACTCCATGGAGGCCTGTCTGAGCTCGTCTCTGAGAAATGTGAGTCTCTGATCCTGGGCCTCCGTTCTTTCCCCAGGCGGATGGGCCTCCACCCGGGCAGCTTGGGCCTCCAGGAGCGTGAGCTGGGCCTCCTGCTTCGTGCGTTGGATTTTAAGTTGGCCTTTGGCGAAACCGCGAATAGTTGCCTTAGCGGCCAAACAAGGTACCAGGGGACGAAACCGAGTCTTGGTTAATGGCGAAGTAGTGACGCAGCTCAAGCCCTACATGTTTCCGGAAGTCTTTGTCCTGGAGAAACCAGGCGTTAAGCCGCCAGATCGGGCATGAAGAGGCCAGAAGGCTACCCAGGTGCATAGAAACTGGGGAATGGTCCGAGAGGCCTCTGGGAAGGATAGTGATGGCTTGGATCGATCGACAGTCCAGGGCCGGAAGAAACAGATAGTCCAGTCTGGCCTGTGTGTGGTGGGCGGCCGATGTGTGAATGAACATACGAGTAGTCGGGTGCCAGAGTCGCCAGGCGTCACCAAGCCCCAGAGTCGCAGCCCAATTCGAAAGGAGTGCGGATTGGGAAACCCGAGAGACAGAAGGGGCTGCAGCAGAATCAAGGTCTGGAGCCATGACCGCATTAAAATCCCCCAACTACAGTGGTCCCCGGGGGGCAGGGCGGCTACTAGTGGAGCAAGGCGCTGGAGCGTGGAGGACAGCAGAGAAGGGGGAGAGTACACAGTTATCAGGTTCAAGGCTTGGGTCCCAATGTTCCCTTCTAGAATGACAAAGCAGCCTCCCGGATCATGGATTACTTTACGCTCGACAAAAGGAAGGGCGCGGCGCAGCAGGACCGCCACCCCTCGAGATCCCCGGGTAAAACCAGAGTGCCAAACCCCACCATAGCCATAGCGCGCAAGGAAGGGGCAATGGTTGCCTACCAGATGGGTCTCCTGAAGCAGCAATATGTCTACATTGTGTCGCTGGGCATACCGCAGGGCTGCAGTGCGCTTAACCTTATCTAGGAGGCCATTGACGTTCCATGACATAACATGAAGTGATGTTAAACCGGTGCGGCCGTCAGACATTGAGAGGCTGGATAAGTGGTTGAGTACCCAATACGCACAGGTAGCGTGGTAGTGGAAGCGCGTGGGGTGTAAGACATAGAAGGACAAGGTCTGTCACTGTATGGACGTTGCAGAATGAGGCAGAAGTGCTGGCATGAGAACAAAAAACAAACAAACAATAAATCCTGGGACAACAGTCCCCCCACCCGAATCCAACCCCCACCCTATACTTCAGGAACGGAAGCATCTGTCGCCCTAACAGTGGAAACTAGCAGAGACCAAACTAAAACGCTCAGGACTGGGAAACGTGGAGGACCCCTCCTCATTGTAGGATGTGCATAGTTAAGTGCGTCTGGAGTTGGAGCAGTGATGAGCCGAGCCGCCGTCTCCGGCCGCGGAGCCAGGCCTGGCAGGCAGAGACGAGCTCATGTGGGATCCCTGAGGAGCATTGGGCTGCGCGACAGTGTCTGGGAGGTCCAGCAGTGAAGGCCAGGGCGAGGTACTTCCAGGATCCAGGCGTCCCAAGGAGCCAGACCGCCGCACACACGAAAGCTTTCCAGGCAGCGGAGTCGGGTGCCGAGAGGGGTCCAGCGGAGAGTCTGAGCGGGCCCGCCTCTGGCCACGGCGTCTTCGTGAGCGGTTGCGTTGGGACCGGGGGCCAGGAGCCTCTTGGTTGCCAGACCCACGAATCACACCGCCTGATGAGGGTGGACGGTCATCGGCTCTCAGGGGACATTCCTTCGTGGCCCAAGTCCATGCCTCCTCACGGGTATCAAAGAAAAGGGTCTTGTTGGAGAAAACCAATCGCAGGCGTGCTGGAAAAAGGAGCCTTTACTGTATGTTAAGGGCACGCAGCTTTTGCTTGACTTCACCAAACGAGCAGCGCTGACCCTGGACCTCCCGAGTGTAATCAGGGAAAACCATGATTGTTTGATTGTCATACCGAGGGGAGGAATGTGTGCCTAAGTTCAAACCTGCCTAATATAAATCTCCCTCCTGCTTGCTCCCCGTATGTAGCTATTCTGACAGGCGTCCCGCCCATCAAACCTAATACAAAGGAAAGCCAGCTCGAGCTGAGAAACAAATGCCTGTTCTGGCTTGCAAGATATAAGTATTTTGACTATGCCAGAGCAGGGGAGATTATAATGGTTCGAAGAGTAGGGTGGGTGGGAAACCGTAGAAGAAGTGACCTGGGTGAGTGTGTAGTTATCAATTTCCAAAGCCCTAACACTGTTACCAACCTACTCAAAATCACCCCTAATTGTCACAATATCCCAACAGACTTGAGCCTGCGCCCCCTGGACTTTTTCTATTTACATCAGCAAACATACCCAAGAAGCTCTGTACCTCCTTTAATTCCAGTAATTGGGCCAGGGCCTCCACATGAGGGAAGTTGGGTTGCCCACAAAGGGCTTCCCCCATTTAACATCCCGGTGAACAACAGATATGAAGCTCTGGAGGAGGTAGATTGACTGGGGGAGGGACTATCTAAGGGTGGTAACCCACGAAGGGTAGGAAACGCCCACTCGGATATGGAGGGGTGCGGCATGAAACAAATTACTGGGGGAAGTAGCTTAAGCCCCTACCAGTGGACTGTTCATGAAGGAGGTAGAACCAAATCACGTGGGGTCCCTGATGTCATATCCCCGCCCCTCTAGGTGATTCAAGCAGTGAAAGTGTATTGAGGAGGGAATTAGATGAGCGCTACGAGGGCGTCTCTGGCGTCTCTTCCTTACAGAGTGCCAGAGCACCTGAGGTTGTGAATGGGGAAAGTGGGCATGCCAATGGGATGAGGATACTTTCATGGAATGTGGCAGGTCTTAAAAACAAATTGCCCTGCCCCGAATGGGGTGACTTTGTCGACACATATGACATCTGCATCTTCCAGGAGACTTGGGCGAGGGAAGACCTCCAGCGGGTGGGTTTTGCCTCTTTCAACAACCTAGCATCCATGGTGGCGAGGGGGAGACCCTCTGGTGGCCTATCCATCTGGGTGGGCACCCACCTTGGCTGCAGAGCGGAGCAGATGACAACACCCACAAATGACATCCAATGTGTCCTGCTCTCCTTTCCCACAAAGACGAAAATTGCCATAATCAACTTGTATTCTCGTCCTGTTAATAATAGCCAAGAATCTGCCACCGTTGCCCATCTGGGTAATTTTATCCCAACCCTGGATCCAGGGATATGGCTGATTGTAGGGGGCGATTTCAACTGCTACTTTGAACCCCTCACTGATCCTTCTCACTCTGTCCCAACGGAAGAAGATCTTTACTGGTCTATTCCTGATCTCCTGACCACTCCCATTAAAGTGTGGTCTCCACTGGCTATGCAGCTAAATGCACTTACCCTAGCTCTATCGCTAAGGGCATGTAATGGTCGGACTAAATCCGACCAGCTAGCGCAGACCACATTTAATAGAGTGGGCCAATCCTCCCTAATTGACTACATTATGGTGGAAGCAAGGCTTTGGGAAAAGGTTCTCGACTTTTCTATCATCCAGAGGCAGGATAGTGATCACAACGCTTTGACTCTGATCTTAAAACCCTGGGACCTTGGCATTTCTAAAACTTCTCCTGACCCCCCAAATGTGCCTAGTGCACTAATAGTGACAAATAATAGAAGAAATGTCAGATGGGGCCATATATAACAGTCTCCCTCTAAGCTGGCTAAAGTCTACCAGCTAGCAATTCCACTTATAATTAAAATGCGGGAGGCAGTACAGGTGGAGGGTCCTTATTTGGATCTAGACATGGCAGGGAAAATACACTCAGAGCTTAGCTCAAAACTGGTGGATGTATTCTTCCCGGTAGTGCGCACCAGAGTAAACAGTCGAAATAAATGCGCTTGGTTCAATGGCAAGTGTCGCAAGGCCAAGCAGGACCTTTTGGAAGTGGTTAAGGCCAAGGATAGGCCACAAATCAAACTCGCCAGGGCTAACTATAAATGGACTACCCAGCAGGAAAAAACAAATTGGGAATTAGAGAGGTGGGAAATGCTCAGGACTGCCCTGAATGATAAAGATCTGAAAACTTTCTGGGCAATAGTGAGCTCGGGTGACAAAGAAGCGAGATCGGCTATTGAGCCCAACATAGCCCCTGAAGCCTGGGAGACTCACTTTGGGTCTCTGTATTCCTCCAGGGATGGTGGACCTGTTAATTCAGTTAGCACCAGCATGGTATTGGAGTTCTACCAGGTGGGGGACATGGAGATCACCTTGACCGAAGTGAGAAATGCTATTAATAAGCTCCATCGAAATAAAGCCCCAGGTCTAGATAAATTACCGGGGGACCTTTTTCATGAAGAACCCACAATATGGGTTCCTTATTTGTGTGCCCTATTTAACGCCGTTTTAAAAGGCATGGATCCCCCCGACACCTGGCGCGGGGCTGAAATAGTTCCTATATTTAAAAAAGGTTGTCCCCTCTCACCCTCTAATTACAGGCCGATTAGTTTAATTGACATTTCTCAAAAACTCTTCGGCCGGGTGCTTCTAGACCGCCTCCAGGGTTGGCTGGAAGACGAACAAATATTAAGCCCTTATCAGGCCGGCTTCAGGTCAAAAATGTCAACCGTAGACCAGATATTTAGACTACAATTACTTTTCTGGAAAACGGTGACTATAGAGGGTGGCAGTCTCTATTTAATTTTTGTTGACCTGAAGTCGGCTTTTGATCTTGTACCCAGGGAGAAACTCTGGAAGGTGTTGAGTGATCTTGGGATCCCTCCCTATCTTTTAAATGTTATAGAGAGGCTCCACTCGGAGAATTTTTGCACAAGTACGTTGTGGAAAATATGGGAACCTTACTCCCCGTTTTCCTGTTCAAAAGGGGGTACGGCAGGGATGTGTTTTAGCTCCCACTTTATTTTGTCTTTTTATCAACGGTCTTATTGACCATCTTAAAGCAATTGAGGACAATGATGCCCCCAAGTTAGTTTCGGGGAAGGTCCCTGCGCTGATGTTCGCAGATGATACTCTGCTACTCTCAAAAACACCAATGGGTATCCAGCGTACTTTAGATGGCTTTGCCAATTTTTGTAAATTACGAGGGCTAGAGATCAACCTAACAAAAACTAAATACATGGTCTTTAATCCCCTCGCACGACCCATTCAAACCCTTCTTTACACGGTATTCCACTGGAAAGAGCGAAGATATTTGATTATCTGGGAGTTACCCTGTCAGAGTATTTTGAATGGGGTCCACAATTGGACAAAGCAATACTTAGGCTAATCCAGACAGTGGGTGGTATAATGACATTATATAGAACCTCAGTTTTTAAACGAGCCGCCCCTGTGGTGGAGATTTACAAAGCGCAAGCAAGGGGTGCCACATTATACGGGGTGGAGTTGTGGGGGCATTGTCCTACCACTAATCTGATGAAAGTGGAGAACAACTTTATGCGTCAGCTCATAGGCCTACCCCGTAGCACCCCTCTTATCCCCCTCCGCATGGACCTGGGCATTAGGCCCCTCGATGAAGAAATTGCCCTGAGACCTCTAACTTTCTGGCGGAGGATATGGGTGACCCCAGAGCTGTCTGCCTTTAGGCCTGAGCTAATTGAGCTCTCATCCATTTGCACTGTCAAGAAACTTCCATGGCTGGGCACATAAGGGAGCTTGCCTTTAAATTAGGCAAGCCGGACCTTTGGAGAACACCCGAGACATCATGTGCCACGATTTCTAGGCTGGAACTAGTCAATTGCTATAGATTAGCCAAACTAGTGTCTATCCAAGAAAGTGCCTCATGTGGTCGTTTGACAGTAGAATTTTTGCAAGTAAAAGATGTATTCAGCAAAGAAATTTTTCTGGATTTTATTCAACCCCCATTGGCCAGGAAATTGTATGTGCAACTCAGATTAGGGACTCTACCATTATTAGCGCATACCAGCAAATGTGTGAAAGATCAAACGGGTGAATGTCCTGCATGTAAATATAAGGAGGAGTCCGAATTGCATGTCTTGCTCCTTTGCCCTGCTTATCGGCTGCCGCGCAAGCGTTGGATAATCCAACTATGCAGGAATTTGGGATTTGTGCGCAGCATCGAGGCCTACAGAGTTTTAAAGTATGACACGCACCCACCTATTGTTTTTGCTGTATCGCGATTTTTAAACTGTATGTGGCACATTCGGCGGGCTTGTTTAAAGTAGCTTCTACGGGGAATTTCAAATGTATTAAACTCGCGTAGGTTGAGCAACTTTGTCCCCATGATCCGGGCTCCGCATCTTAGTCTTACATTTGTATCTCTTGAAAACTTTTAGACTGCAGCATATCCTAGGATGGTTGTTTTTATTCTCTTTTTAATGGGTTGATGATAGTATTATGTATAATTTCACATCCCTGTTGCACTTTTACCTACTGTGTGTTTTGTCTTTTTCATTTTTGAGATGATCACTGCATTAGAAGACGATTGTGCGCCACTCTCAATTTTAACCATAAGTGTATATCATTTGCTTTTACTGTTTGTAGTTTTATGGCCCTTGAGGCTGAAACAAAGTTAATAAATGGAATGGATTGTCATACCGAAGACACTGCTGTTTACGGGCCTCAGCCAAGATGGAGTCACGATCCTTAAAGTTGAGAATTCGCATGATGATTGGTCTGGGGGCTGCCCCCGGCGGCGGTTTAGGGGCAAGGGAGCGGTGTGCTCATTCAATCGCGAACCACGGAGAGAGGGAGCCCTCGGTGACCCACGAGCGAAGCCACTTTTCCATGAAGTCCGCTGGGCGGCCTTGCTCCACCCCCTCCGGGAATCCCACCAGGCGAAGGTTGTTGCGGCGGGACCTATTTTCAGCGTCTTCTGCCCTCCGATGCAGCTCTCGGGTGTGGGACTGGAGACGGGTGACTTGCTCCTTAAGTTGTTGGACGTCGTCCTCCACCGTGGAGATGCGTGACTCGGTCTCCGTGATCCGGGCCACCGCATTCCCCATATCTTGCCGGATGAGGGTAATGTCAACCCGGACCTCAGCAATCTTACCCTCCACAGAGGACTGCGAGGCATGTATGGCCTGGAGGATGGTAGTCAGGTTCGCGGCCGGTGAGGCTTCTCTATCCATGGTTCCCCCGACCGCCCCGGTGTCCGTGGTGGTGAAGCGGTCCATTTTGGTCTGGGTGGCCGGGGTCTTGGCCACTTTGTCGCGACCCATGATCGTCACTCCACGGGTCAGGGTCCAGCCGTGTCTTTAGACGGTCTCCGTGGTACGGGCCACCGATCAAGGTCAAAGGGCGCAGGAGCAAGTTGGACCCAGGGCCCCGGGATCCCACAACAGTCGAAATGTGAGTCGGTGCGGCCACCCCTGACGAGGCCCCAGGTCAGGTGCAAGGTCTTCCGCGCCTGGGGCCCTCGGACCGTACCAGGCTCTTTCAGGGCAGATCAGAGCCGGGGATGGCGGAGGCAATGCTCTGCTAGTCTTCACGCCTCGCGGTAGTTGCCGCCAAGTGGATCTCCCCTGGGTCACGGCCTCAGCGAGAGGCAGCACGATGACGGGTCGGCCCAGATCTGGCAGCGAGGGCCTTCGCACAGAAGGATCTACAGTCCCCAGTAGGTATGCCAAGACAGATCAGGGTGAGATGGGGGGGCCAGCGTACAGGGCCCCGTACCGCTCGATGCGTGCGGTCGAACACCTACCTCCTCCTGCCACAGGCCCTCAGGGGCGGAGTAGTGATGGTCAGGATGTAGGCTAGCAAGGGGAATCCCCAGTCCGATAGGCCCAAGGACAGCACCAGGAAGGCAGGCCAGGCCGGGGACAAGGTGCGGCGGAGGGCCCCCTCCGGAAACCCTTCAGCAGACGCAAGCGGTGCCACCTCACCAGGTTTCCTCCAGGCAGGGGTAGGGACGCAGCCCCAGCATGACGGCGGGAAGAGATCCAGGGCCCAGGAGGTCGGACCCACAGCAGGTGAGGCAGGGGGAGCAGCAGGCCAAACCGACACAGCACTGCCCAGGGCCCAGGTCGCACAAGCAGGCCAGGTGCATGGGCGGTCCCTCTCAGCAGTCCCAAGACCTCCCCCTGTCGCCCGGACTCACCGCTCTCAGAGGCCGCCAACCGCCGGGTCTCCACCTCTGATAGGTCGCAACGCGCGTCCAGGGTCTCCCACCGCTGCCAGTCCCCAGCCCCCTGCCGCCCGATATGGCAGCCGGTACCACGGCAGTGCCGTAGAGGAGCTGGGGTGCAGCTGCAGATGCCTCCTTCACAAGGAGATGCAGGGGCAGCGACTCACTTCAGGCGGGTCGGTATCGGCGGCAGGGAACCAGCCCTACCAGGCAAGAAAGGAGGAGGGGGCAGACAGTTCCAGGGAGTAGGGAACAGCCCCAGCTGGACGGTGGGAAGAGCTCCAGGGCCCAGGAGGTCTGATTCGCAGTAGATGAGGCAGGGGGGGGGAGCAGCTGGCCAGAGCAGCAGGCCAAACCACACGCAGCACTGCCCAGGGCCCAGGTCACACAAGCAGGCCAGGCGCACGGGAGTCCCCCTCAACAGTCCCAGGACCTCCCCCCGTCGCCCGGACTCACCGCTCTCAAATTCGGCCAGCCTCCGGGTCTCCACCTCCCATAGGCCGCAACGCAGCGTCCAGGGTCTCCCTCCGGCACCAGTCCCCAGCCTCCCGCCGCCCGATGTGGCGGCCGGTACCACGGCAGCACTGTAGGGGAGCCGAGGTGTAGCTGCAGGGTCTACTGCACAGGGGGATGCAGGGACAGTGCCTCGCTTCAGGCGAATCAAGTCGGTGGTAGGGAGCCGGTCTCACCAGGCAAGGGAGGAGGAGGGGGCAACCAGCTCCAGGCCTCCCCACAGGCTACTGCCCTGCGTCCAGGCCTCAAGCGCCGCCGATCCCCAACCCCCAACTCCAGACTCCCGCCGTCCGATGGAACGGCCGATACAGCGGCAGCGCCGCAGGGGAGCCAGGCGCAGCTGCGGCTGTCCCTGCCGTGGGCGAAGGTCGGGAGGCAGTTTCGCGCCAGTGGCGCCAATCAGGGCAACGGTGGGCCGGAGTCTGCGTGGGAACTCAGCCCGGCAAGGAAAAGGAGGAGGCAAGCGGCATCTAAACCGCTACAGCACCTACAAGGTCCCCCGGCCCCCAGGGGCCTCTCATTCCTGGACGGACAGCTCAGCAGGGGCCCGTGCAGCTCAAACCCAGGCTGTAGGTAATGGATGGCATGAGGGGGAGGCCGCCATTTTGGAGGCGAGCGCCGACCGGACAGTCAGACGATCGCGGTGAGGCACTGGTATCCTGGGTCCCCACAGCCAGGGCCACCGTCAGGTATGTGGCAGCAGTGGGTGGCGCCGGATTTCAGGGCTGGATGGCTGTTAAGACGGGCAGATTGCGGGCGGATAGCGGAGGGGTCCGGGAGCACACTCAAGGTGCAACCGCCATCTTAGCTCGCTAGGCCACGCCCCCCAACTGTGATGTTTTAAATATTTTATTAAACGTAGAGATGTGTATTGTAGTTTGTTTTATTGTAGTTAAATGTTGTTTATAGTAATATGTGTATATTGGAAGGTGGATTATTAATTATGGAAGTTTGTATTAGTGTTTGGAAATCTAAAATTAAAGTATACCATATAATTTTAGGTGTTGCTTTCAAATTGGATGTGCACTCTGTCAAGTTTTAAGGTGTGCATGGAGTTGTGTTAGAAGTATGTCTGTACTTGTATATGTATTCCGAAATATTTTATACATTTGGAGATGCATGATGTATAAGAAAAAGATATGTTTGTTTTGTATGTGGCTAAGCTCAAGACTGTGAGTAGTAGTAGAATGGTGAAGTTGTAGTGGAAAAGTGTGGTTTAAAACATGTTTACATAAGGTATTAGTGATTAGGGTACTTTTTATAAGTCTGTAGAGAGGTACATTTGAAATATGTCACATCATTTTTGGTATTTTCTTGAAATGGAAAGTGTGTTCTGTGGATTTTTGAGGTGTGCATAGTGTTGTGATTGAAGAAAGTCTTTACTAGGATATATATTGTGATGTGTGTTATGTATCTAAAGATGGTAGATGTATAAAACACATGTATGTATCTATTTGTATGTATCTTATATATATGAAGCTGGAAGCAAAAGTTACAGACATATGCATGCATGCTTTCAGGAATATGGTGAGACTTACAGTTGAGACATGTGAAGGGGTTGTGCTTTATTTTTGGCTAGGTGTAACACTCTAAGTAGTTGTAGAATGGTAAAGCTGCAGCACAAAAGTGAGGTTTAACACATGTTTGCAGAGAGATTAGTTATTAGACTAATTTTTGTGAGTCTGTGGAAAGCTAGAGTTCAAATATACCGCATACTTTTCAGTGTCTGTTTGAAATTTGAATTGTAGTCTGTCTAGTTTTAAGATGTGGATGGTGTTGTGAGTGAGGTATATCTCTACTTGCAAATCTATTATTGAACGTGTTATACGTCTGAAGATGTTAGATTTATAAAATACAGCTATACATCTATTTGTATGTTTCTTTTATATATGTTGGCACTAGGAAAAGGTACAGACACAGGCATGCATGCTTTTAGAAACATGAGGAAAAATAAAACAGAGATATGTGAACGGTTGCTGCTTTGCTCTTAGCTATCCTCAATACTTGATTAGTAGTAGAAATGTGAAGCAGCAGCAGTAGATAAGTGATGTTTAAGATATGTTGGGTGAGGAATTAGTGAGAATGGTACTTTATTAGAGTCTGTGTAAAACGTATATGCCGCACAATTTTAGGTGTGTGTTTGAAATGTTAAGTGTAGTCTGTCAAGTTTTAAAGCCTTTGTGGTCTTGTGAGTGAGGTATGTCTCTATTTACAAATGTTTTGTTATGGTTTTGGCAATAGGGGCAGATACTAGGATGCATGGTTTTAGGAATATGGTGAGACTTATGGCAGAGATATCTGATAGGTTGCTATTTTATATTTGTATAGGCACAACATTCTGAGTTTTTGTAGAATGGTGAAGCTGCAGCACAGAAGTGGGTTTTATGATATTTTGGGAGAGGGATTAGTGATTAGGCTACTTTTTATGTGTCTGGTGAAATGTATACTTGAAGTACAGAGCAGAAATGTAGGTCCCTCTTTGAAATGTAAAGTGCAGTCTGTCAAGTTTTAAGTTTAAGGTCTGCATGGTCTTGTGATTGCTGTATGTCTGTACTTGCACATGTGTTCTCATGTCTGCTATGCATGTGAAGATACTAGGTGTATAAAATACAGGTATACATCTATTTGTATATTTCTTTTAGATATGATGATGATTTGAAAAGGTAGAGACATATGCACGCATGCTTTTAACAATATGGAGAGACTTACAGTTGAGTCATGTAATAGACTGCTGTTTTATATTTGGCTAGGTCCAACACCCATGCAGTCATAAAAACACCCAAGCACTACCCATGCAGTCTTCTAATCATCCAGGCACTACCTATGCACTGCTGCAATCACCCAGGCACTACCCCTGCACTCATGCAATCACCCAGGCACTACCTATGCACTCATGCAATCACCCAGGTATTACCCATGCACTCCTTCAATCACCCAGCCACTGCCCATGCACTTATATAATCACTTAGGCACTACCCTTGCACTCCTCCAATCATGCAGGCACTACCTCTGTACTTATGTAACCACTCAGCCACTACTCATGAAATTATACAATCACCCAGGCACTACCTTTGCACTCCTCCAATCACTTAGGCACTACCTCAGTACTCATGCAATCACCCAGGCAGTACCCATGCACTTATAAAATCACCCAGGCACTTCCTATGTACTCGTGTAATCCCCCAGACATTACCCCTGTACTCATGCAATCACCAATGTATTAGCTATACACTGCTTCAATCACCCAGGCACTACCCTTGCACTCCTCCAATCACCCTGTAAGTATATATGCACTCCTCCAATTAGTCAGCCAGTACCTATGCACTTATGCAATCAGTCAGGCACTACCCTAGCACTCCTCCAATCACCCAGGCACCACCCTTGTTCTCATCCAATCACCCAGGCAGTACCCTTGTTCTCATACAATCACCCAGGCACTACCCCTGCACTCATGCAATCACCAAGGCATAATCCCTACACTCATGCAATCAGACATGCATTACCAAAGCACTCCTTCAATCATCCAGCCAGTACCCATACAGTTATATAATGACCCAGGCACTACCATTGCACTCTTCAAATCACCCAGGCACTACCCCTGTACTCTTCCAATCACCCAACCAGTACCCATGCACTTATAAAATCACCCAGGCACTACCTGTGCACTCCTCCAATCACCCAGGCACTACCACTACACTCATACAACCACCCATACTTTTCTCTGCACTTATGCAATCACCTAGGCATTACCCAAGCACTCCTTAAATCACCGAGCCATTACCCATACACTTATATAATGGCCAAGGCACTAACCTTGCAGTCCTCCAATGACCTAGGCACTATTCCTGTACTCATGCAATTACCCAGGCAGTACCCATACACTTACAAAATCACCCAGTCACTACTTATGTACTACCCCTGCAGTCATGCAATCATGCAGGCTCTACCTATCCACTCATGTAATAACCCAGGCACTACCCTTGCAGTCGTAGAACCACGCAGGCCTTTCTGTTGCACTCATCTATTCACCTAGGCACTACTCAATGACTCATCTATGCCTTCAGGTACTATTCATACACGTATCCATGCACTCAACCTCTATGTGTGCACTCATGCAATTAGCCAGTCACTATCCATCCTCTCCTCCAATTACCCAGCGACTATCCTTGCACTCATACAATCACCCAAGCACTACCCATGGAGTTATGCAATCACTCAGGCAGATCTATTACATGTCTCAGTTGTAGGTTTCAGTATATTCCTTAAATATTGTATACATATTTCTTTTAGATATGATGATGATTTGAAAAGGTAGAGACATATGTATGCATGCTTCTAACAATATGGAGAGACTTACAGTTGAGTTATGTAATAGTCTGCTGCTTTATATTTGGCTAAGCCCAACACTCATGCAGTTATAAAAACTCCCAAGTACTACCCATGCAGTCTTCCATTCATCCAGGCACTACCTATGCACTGCTGCAATCACCCAGGCACTACCCCTGCACTCCTTCAATCACCCAGCCACTACCCATGCACTTATATAATCTCTCAGGCACTACCCTTGCACTCCTTTAATCACGCAGGCACTCCCCTTGTACTTATGTAATCACTCAGCCAGTAATCATGCACTTATAAAATCACCCAGGCATTACCTTTGCACTCCTCCAATCACTCAGGCACTACCTCAGTACTTCTGCAATCCCCCAGGCAGTACCCATGCACTTATAAAATCACCCAGGCACTTCCTATGTACTCCTGTAATCCCCCAGATATTACCCCTGCACTAATGCAATTGCCCAGGCATTACCTATGTACTCCTTTAATCCCCCAGACATTACCCCTGCACTCATTCAATCACCAATGCATTAGCTATACACTGCTTCAATCACCCAGGCACTACTCTTGCACTCCTCCAATCACCCCGTCAGTACCTATGCACTACTCCAACCAGTCAGCCAGTACCCATGCACTTATGCAATCACCCAGGCAGTACCCTTGTTCTCATACAATCACCCAGGCACTACCCCTGCACTCATGCAATCACCAAGGCATTATCCCTGCACTCCTGAAATCAGACATGCATTACCAAAGCACTCCTTCAATCATCCAGCCAGTACCCATACAGTTATATAATGACCCAGGTACTACCCTTGCACTCTTCAAATCACCCAGGCACTACCCCTGTACTCTTTCGATCACCCAGCCAAAACCCTTGCACTTATAAAATCACCCAGGCACTACCTACGCACTCTTCCAATCACTCACGCACTACCCCTACACTCATGCAATCAGAAATACATTACCCCTACACTCATGCAATTACCCAGGCATTACCTATGCATTTCTCTAATCCCCTGGAGATTAGCCTTGTACTTATGCAATCACCCAGACATTACTCATGCACTCCTCGAAACACTCACACATTATTCCTGCACTCATGCAATCACCCAGGGATTACACAAGCACTCCTTCAGTCAGCCAGCCACTACCCATACACTTATATAATCACCCAGACACTACCCTTGCACTCCTCCAGTAACCCAAGCACTACCCCTGTACTCATACAATTCCCCAGGCAATACCCATGCACTTATAAAATCACCCAGCCACTACCTCTACACTCATGCAATCAGCTAGACATTACCCCTACACTCATGCAATTACCCAGGCATTACCTATGTACTCCTCTAATCACCCTGTCATTACCCCTGCACTCATGGAATCACCAATGCATTAGCTATGCACTGCTCCAATCACCCAGGCACTACCCTTGCACTCCTCTAATCACCCAGGCACTACTTATGCACGCCTGCAATCACCCAGGAACTACCACTACACTCATGCAACCACCCAGACATTACTCTTGCACTCATGCAATCACCCAGGCACTAGCTATGCACTCATAGAATAACCCAGGCAGTACTCTTGCACTGCTGCACTCATACAGGCACTATCCATGCACTCCTCCAATCATCCAGCCAGTACCCATGCACTTATAAAATCACCCAGGCACTACTTATGCACTTTTCCAATCACCCAGACACTACCACTACAGTCATGCTACCACCCAGACATTACTCCTGCACTCATGCAATCAGCCAAACATTACCCATGCATTACCCATGCAATTACCCACACACTACGCCTCCACTCATTCAATCACCTAGATGTTACCCATGCAGTCCTTCAATCACTCAGGCAGTACCCATGCACTTACAAAATCATCCAGGCACTACCTATGCACTCATGCAATCACACAAGCACTACTGATGTACTCCTCGATTAACCTAGGCATTACCCATGCACTCCTCCAATCAGCCATGCACTATCCATGCACTCATTCAATCACCCAGTCACTACCCTTGCACTCGTCCAATCACCCAGGCACTATCCATACATTCCTTCAATCACCCAGGCACTACTCCTGCACTCCTCCAATCACCGAAGTAGTATTATTGCACTCCTCCAATCACCCAGGCACTACTTATGCACTTATGCAGTCACCCAGGAACTACCACTACACTCATACAACCACCCAGACATTATTCTTCCACTCATGCAATCACCTAGACATTACTCATGCACTTCTTCAATTACCCAGACATTACCCCTGCACTCATGCAATCACCTAGTAATTACACATGCAGTCTTTCAGTCACTCAGGCAGTACACATGCACTTACAAAATCACCCAGGCACTACTTATGCACTCCTCCAATCACCTAGGCACTACCACTACACTCATGCAACCACCCAGACATTATCCCTGTACTCATGCAATCATCCAAACATTACTCTTGCACTCATGCAATCAGCTAAACATTACCCATGCACTCCTTCAATCACTCAGGCACTTACCATACACTTATAAAATCACCAAGGCACTACCTATGCACTCATCTAATCACCCAGGCTCTACTTCTGCACTCATGCAATCACCCAGGTATTACCTATGGATTCCTCCAATCACCAAGGCACTACCCCTACACTCATGCAATCAGCTAGACATTACCCCTACACTCATGCAATCACCAAAGCATTAGCTATGCACTGCTCTAATCACCCACGCACTACCCTTGCACTCCTTCAATCACCCAGGCAGCATCTATGTACTCCTTCAATCTCTCAGTCAGAACCCATGCACTCATAAAGTCACCCAGGCACTACCTGTGCACTTATGCAATCACCCAGGCACTACCACTGCACTCATGCAATCACCCTGGCTCTACCTGTGTACTCATGCAATAACCCAAGCACTACCCTTATACTCATGCAATCACCCAGGCACTAGCTATGCACTCATAATATAACCCAGGCACTACTCTTGCACTGTTGCAATCACCCAGGCACCATCCATGCAATCCACCAATCATCCAGCTAGTACCCATGCACTTATAAAATCACCCAGACACTACCTATGCACTCCTCTATTCACCCAGGCACTACCCCTGTGCTTATTTAATCAACCAGGCACTACCCCTGCACTTATATAATCAAGCAGACACTACCCTTGCACTGCTCCAATCACACAGGCACTACCGTTGTACTCATGCAATCACCCAGGAATTACCTATGCATTCCTCTAATCACCCAGTCGGTACACATAAACTTATAAAATCATCCAGGCACCACCTAAGCAGTTATGCAATAACCCAGGCAGTACCCTTGCACTCTTCCAATCACCCAAGCACTATCCATGCAGTCCTCCAATCACCCAGGCAGTACATATACACTTTTAAAATCACCCAGGCACTACTTATGCACTCTTCCAATCACCCAGGCACTACTGATGCACTCCCCATGCACCTAGGCATTACCCATACACTACTACCATCACCCAGGCACTACCCGTGCACTCATGCAATCACCCAGGAATTACCTATGCATTCCTCTAATCACCCAGTCGGTACACATAAACTTATAAAATCATCCAGGCACTACCTATGCACTCATGCAATCACCCAGGCAGTACCCCTACACTCATCCAATCACCCATGCACTACCTATGTACTTATGCAATAACCCAAGCACTACTCTTGCACTCCTCCAATCACCCAAGCACTATCTATGCACTCCTCCAATCATCTAGACTTTACCCTTGCACTCATCCTATCACCCAAGCATTAGCTACGCACTCCTCCATTCACCCACACACTATCCTTGCACTTCTGCAATCACCCAGGTAGTATCCATGCAGTCCTCCAATCTTTCAGGCAGTACCCATGTACTTTTAAAATCATCCAGGTACTACCCATGCACTCATGTTGTAGTGTAGTTCCTATTTCCCTAATAGGCTCTGCGCATTGGAATAATATAACCTATCGGCTTGACATAGGACTAAGGTCGGTATGTCCCTATTGAGTATATTAAACTTAATTACTTGTGCCAGCTAGCTCAGAGGCCACTAGAAACTCCTTGAGAACAAGAAGGAAGTCGTTTCTGGCAACCGAAAAACATGACTACTTTGTTTCCCTTTAGAATCGGAACACGTCTCAGAATCGTGGAAACAATAGATAACAGTTTCACTCAGTCAATCGTGCATGCTTAGTTTCTACAGAGTTACACAGAAAGGAAAGACGGGCGTTTCAAAAAGGGTTTTATTGAACAGTCTTGTTTCTCGTGTAAGAGATATGTGCTGTTATGATCACAAGACAGTATGCAAGATAAATAATGTACAGCGTAAGCAGTAGAAATAAATAATACTGCGCTAGCATTATCTTTTAGCATATATTCACGTACATAAATAACATGAGCTAAAAATGCGAGTACTCATACGATGCGTCTCTAAGCTAGTTCTACCCCAATGTACCTAAACTAGTCTAGGTGTAGGGAAAGGTAAGAAGTAGGTGTAGTATTCTCTAGTATGGTATGTTAAGAGTATGTTAAGTCTAGTATGCCAAGTATGGTATGCCAAGAGTCCCTCTAGGTTCTAGTCAGCTCCATACCTTGAGAATGAGAGAGGTGGGAATCTCTTGCCGGATCTGGAACTCTAACACCCCGCGAAGGGAGTCAGAACACTGGAAGCTGGATTCGTCTGCGTGCAGGAATGACAGCGTCTTCTCAGTGCGTCAGGCCGGGATACAGGCTCCTCTGAAGTCGAGGTCTCCTCTTACTTGCTTGGGCAAGGGAATGTATATTTATACCTGGTAGGTGTCTTGGAATGTTAGCATTGACGTGAAGTCGGACAGAGGAAGACGTCAGGAATGAACCCTTAAGGTGTAACGGTTCATACATAATAGATGAGTTCTTGGAGAAATCAATAGTCCTGTGCTAGGGGAACTCCTGAAGCTTAAGAGTCTGGTTTCTAAGAACTCGTTGTGACGTTAGGGTGGATGGATGTCGGTGACCATGCCTGTATTTGGAGTGCATGGGTAATGCCTAAATAAGGACTGGGATTCTATGCCTATATAAGGGCAATGCGAATTGTGCATATATAAGGACATGATTCAGGAAAACCTATATACGGACACCTAAAGTGGAATACAACAATGCAATCACACAGGCACTATTGATGCACTCCTCAATGCACCTAGGCATTACCCATGCACTCCTCCAAACACCCATGCACTATCCATGCACTCCTTCAATCACCCAGGCACTACCCTTGCACTCATCCAATCAGCCAGCCACTATCCATACATTCCTTCAATCACCCAGGCACTACTCTTGCACTCCTCCAATCACCCAAGCACTATCCATGCACTCCTCCAATCACCCAGGCACTACCCTTGCACTCCTCCAATCATTCAGGCACTACCCATGCACTCTTGCAATCACCAAAACATTACCCATGCACTCCTGTAATCACTCAGGCACTATCTATGCACTCCTCTAATCACGCAAGCACTACCCCTGCACTCATGCAATCATCCAGCCACTACCCATGCACTCTTACAATCACCCAGGCATTACCCATGTACTCATGCAATCACTCAGGTAGTACACATGCACTTCTCCAATCACCCAGGCACTACACCTGCACTCATGCAATCACAAATGCACTACCCATACACTTCTCCAAATATTACACTTGCCACAATTCATACAACATTTACAAATTTGTCTATTTTTAACCAAATAGGCGGTTCTTAAAAGAACAATTTTTTTCTTCTCTTTTTCTTTTATATAATTTTTGTGTTTTTTAACTCTTTTTTATATTTTTGGGGTGTTTTTTTTTTTTTTTAAATGAGAAAATTAACAGAACCAACGGTGAAAACAATGAAAACATTATGCAATTACAAAGTCATTGCAAAAAAAATTAAAATAGCAATGTTGGTTTTTAATGGCAACCACGATGTCACCCACTGAATTCGCGCCGAATTTTTTTTTTTTTTTTGCACAATGCTGCTCCACTCTAGCAAATTTAGGAACTATGTGAGGTCTTGTTGTTGCTGAGGAACCAGATGAAGTACTTGGTCCAGCACCGTCATCCTGACTTGCCTGCTTCTGTAGGTCTCCTCGCTATTGTTTCCTCACAAGACGCCGTGGATGCATTGTTTGTAAATGCTTGAGCATTGAAGAGGTGCCGCAGGAATACTTCTTGTCAGATCCTCGTGAGAGGACCTTCTCACATATTGTGCACGTAACCTTTTGTGCATTTACCTTCTTCTCCCCAGCTGAAATTGAGAAGAAAGCCCAAACTATACTCTCATATCTCACCTTCACTGGTTCTTCCAACTCTTCTTCATCTTCAGGTGGAAGCTGTTGTGCTGGATTGGAAGCAGCCATTTTTTGATGAAGAAAAAAACCCACCAAAAAACCCAAAGAAGAAGAGCAAAACACAAGAGCTGTGTCTCTAGAGCTGCAGTTGAAAGAATGAAAAAATTGGGTAGGGTCCTTTAAGTTCTGGAATCAAAAGCTTCCTTAACCAATGAAATACTTTCTTTTGAAGTCACATGGGATTCGCGCACCGGGCAAGCAAACAGCGCGCACCCGACGCGATTTCCGAAAACTATATTTAACAATTGTATATCTTTATTACAAATATATGATATTCACAATTATGTTAAATAATCTCTCGGTATAATATACATAATAAAATTATATACATACACTTTTAAAACGTAAAAATTTGCTGTCGACTCGCGCACCTGGCGCGACCCCCGGAAATACATATGTGACGTTGCGCTGGGCCGAGAACCGCGCACCCTTCGCATACCAAGCACGCATCATACATGACTTAACCAATACGGCGGCAAAATTCTTGGATTCGCACACCCACCATGACTGGTACACAATCGGTACGCAAATCCACTTTTAAAAAAATAATAATAAATAAAAATGTAAATTAATATTTTAAAAAAGAGAAAACATCACATTATTTTTATAAAAGTTTAAAAATTTAGAAAAGCATTTTTTGGACATTACAATTAGAAATTAGCATTCGAAAAACATTTTTTTCAGTGAATTTCAAAGGTTTTTTAAATGCTAATTTCTAACTATAGCATCCCTAAAACATATGTTTCTTTCTGTGAATGTCTAAGGTTTTTTTAATGCTAATTTCTAACTATAATTTATATATATATATATCACGCTCACTCTCCGTCTTTCTCCCCTTCCACTCACGATCGGGTGCTTCGTTGCGCGGTGACGGACACCGCGCGGATCAACACAATCCTTAGCTCACGGCACAACCATAGATGCACCAGCACTCGCAGCTACGTTATCTCCCAGAATTTTATTGGGTTCTTTGTTACACGACCAGACGCGTTTCGGCTGCCGCCTTTATCAATAGTGGCCGGCGCCGGCTTGAGACAAGTTTAAATACACCAGTACTGATGAACATAAACAAAGGACACCTCAACTTACTCCAGTCAAAGGTGTCGGCCATTACTAAAAAGGTTACTTGGTAAAGTATAACACTGGTGTAGTCCGTCAAGCTAGGAAAATGCTTACAACACAATAACATCCTACCCTGAATGGGCTTAAATAATGTATAGACATTTTCTTCTCCCACTTTACACATGCTGGACACAATAAACAATCAACAATCTTGCCCTGAATGGGCTTATTCTTTGACCTTCATGAATTCAGTCCACCTAATGTGGAGGATGTATGACAGACCACCGTGCCTAAGCATCCTGTTAAAATCTCACTTACTTCATCATAACAGTACACTTGATTCTCCCAGATTCACAGTTTTCCAGAGAACATTACGGATGCACAGCCATTTCTTCGCCACTATTGAGACCTCCTGGTCTCTTTGTTTGATTATCAATGATATACCTTGATTCTAATCTACGCAATTGCAGTTGTCTATTACCCCCTCTCACATTCATGGGCACTTGGTCCATACAAAAAAGCTTAAAAGATCTCTGTTACTCTGATGAAGCACCTCAAAATGCCTCGCCACTGGGTAAGTGGGGTCCCTGTTCTGTATGGCCCTGAGGTGTTCCAAAATCCTTATCTTTGTTGGATGGATCATACTTCCAATGTAGCGTAAGCCACACGGACATACCAGACAGTACACTGTGTGGCTAGTGTTACAATTTATCAGACTTTTGATTTTCCTAGGTTCCCTCATTCCCGGCACCGCATACTCCAGCACTTTTTTGCTGTTTATGCATGCCCTACACTTGAGACATGGGTAAAACCCCGCCAATTTTCCAAACGGTGGTGCTCTACTCTCATTCCCACAGTGACTCTGGACAAGGCTGCTGCGTAGGGATCTTGCTCTCCTAAATGTCAATAGGGGCGCTTTCGGCAAGTCCTTCCCTATTACTGGGTCTGACCTCAGGACATGCCAATTTTTGGCAAAAATTCTTCTAATATCTGAGGCATCCCCAGAGTAGTCTGTGATCATCCTCAGACTATTAGCTTTGGTATCTTTTTCTTTGACTTTCTGTACACTAGATGCGCAGCTAGCTATCAAGTCCTTTCTGGGTTTCCTTTCAGCTTTGGACTTGGCCTCCTCTAGAGTCTCTTTGCGGTAACCTCGGGCCTCAAATCTATTCATGCTATCCTTAGCTGCTGCCTGAAAATCACAGGGGCGCGTGCAGTTCCTTTTTATTCTTAATAATTCGCCATATGGGATGCAAGTTATTGTTTTCCCAGGATGGCAACTGCTCGCATGCAGCACGGAATTCCCTGCGGTCGGTTTCCTGTGCAATGCCGTGCACAATCTTCCGTCCGCAGGAAAAACCTTCAGGTCCAAAAAGTTAACCACCTCCGTGCTAACTTCACCTGTAAACTTGAGGTTGAGGTTATTCATGTTAAGGACATCAATGTATTCTTTAGCTGATTGCTCTGTGCCTCTATAGACGATAAATAGATCGTCTATGTACCTGTTCCAGCTTAGAACCCTGCGGGTCCAGTCTGCGTTCCCCTCTGCCCAGGCCACCTGCTTCTCCCACCAACCCACAAAAAGATTTGCGTAGCTGGGGGCGAAGCAGGTGCCCATCGCAGTCCCACGTATCTGCTTGAATAATTGATCCTGGAAAAGAAAGATATTGTTCACTAGGCAAAATTCCACAAATTCCAATATAATTTTGTTATGCTCAGCTAAATTCATTGATTTAGTTCCTAAAAACCATCTCACAGCCTCTATTCCCTGAAGATGATCAATGCTCGTATAGAGGCTTGAAATATCAAGTGTTATCATTACCAAGTCCTCATCTCAAACTAAACTCTCAATTCTTGTCAAAAAGTCTTTAGTGTCTTTTATGTATGAAACCAGTTCTTTAACAAAAACAAAAAGGAAATAGTCCACGAACCTTGACATATGCTCCGTCAGGCTTGCTAGGGATGACACGATTGGGCGGCCTGGTGGACAGGTCGCATGTTTGTGCAGTTTTGGAAGCTGGTAAAAAGTCGGTATGCGGGGATGTTTACATTCCAAAAAGGCAAACTCCTCCTTACTCAGCATCCCTCTGTGATACCACTTATTCAGGAGTGCCCGGTAGGCATTGATACTTTCCTCAAATGCTTTCCTTGTCACTCTAGTATAACTTGTCACATCATTCAGCTGCACTAGGGCCTCCTTTATGTAGTAGTCATTTGTCATCAGGACTACATTCCCGCCCTTATCGGACGGCTTGCACACAATGGTCTTGTCCTCTTTCAAGTCTGCAATTGCTTTTCTCTTCAGTTCCGTGATGTTACCTCCGCCTTTCTTTTTATTATTTGAATTGCGAAGTTTTAGAAGATCCTTGGTCACTATGTCAGTGAAGACCTCTATGGAGTCAACTGGCATTAGAGGACAAAACCTCGACTTAGGTTTAAATGGGCTACCAGGATTGATCTGTGTAGCCCCTGTCCAATTCACGTTGAACACCGATGATGGAATCAGTGATGTGGGATTCCCTTCTTCTGCCAGATCCTCCAATACTGCTAGAATCTCAACATCGCCAGCTGTGAGGTTATTACTTCTGCTTACGTCATTGGTGATTCTAGTTGGAGCAGGACGTTCCTTGCCTTTAAAGTTTTCAGCAATTTCATTTTCCTACAAAACTTAAATAGGTCGATTTTAGTCTGTGTGTATTCAGATGCTTTCGTTGGGCAGAAGCTCAAACCTAGTTGCAACACCTCTTCTTCTACCTTCTTCAGTTTCCTTGGTGTTAGGTTTACAACCGTGAGCATTTCTACATTCATCTTTTGCTCCACTGTTTCTTGCTCCGAGTCACTCTTGGGGAGGAGCTGCTGGTGCTTCCGCCAACCGCCTCTCCTCGTCCGACGTTTGCTTTCTTTTTTCTTTGTTGTGATTTCTCCGGTGGCTTTCCTCTCCCCCCTTTGCCCCATGTCTCCCTGATGACTTGAAACTCCTCCAAAAAAGGGGCCAGTATGGGGGCTGCCGCTTGCGCAGATCCGGAAGCTCCGCCTTCTCTTTCGTCTTCACTTTGTTCAATATCTGTGACCTCTGACTCAGAGGTTTCTCTATGTTCCACTGCAGTCTTACTCTTATTGCTTAGAAGCTGCTTCCTTGGTTGATTGTACCTCTTCACAAATGTTAAAATGCGGCCCTGTAGGTAATCCCTCTCGTCCCTTTCGAACTTGTCCTGTTTCCGCTGTTTTATTTTTTGTTCATACACTTTAAGGCGTTTTTTCATGGCCTCGCGTAGTTCATCCTGCTTGTTCTTGTCACTGTCTATGGCAATCTGCTTCTCCAATTCCTCGATATCGCGTAGTGCTTGTTCCCTATCGCACCATGCAAATTTAATGAGAATGACTAGCATTCCCTTAGATGATGCCGCCGTATGCTCCGCCCATTCCTTGAGCAATAACGGATTCGGATTCTCATATGCGGGGACCGTATATATTCTTAGTCCCCGCGGTACCCTCTCGACCTCAATGTAGTTTTGGAGGGAGGTTGCCTCCCACCAATTGCGAGTCTATCGTTCGTAAAGTTTTTCTAAACGAGAGAATTGGTCTTTAAGTAGATTAGTGCCGATAGCTGGTGCGCGGCTGCTCCCGCTATGCCCTCCGTTTCTCTGTGAATCTTTTTTCTTAAACATTTCTGTAGCTGCCTCACGCCGTGCCTCCTTATCAAACATGCTACTAGAGCGTGTTGCTCCTTACACGTGTAATAAACGTTCCTTCGATCTGCCGAGTTGCTTCTCTACTCGAACGCTCAGCCGAGCGCCGACTTCTGTCAATTTCACTGACTCCTCATTACGCTTTCAACTTGCTCTGTGAAGTGTCCCGCTACATTGTTCCCAATGCAGCTTTTTTGGACTCCGCTGATACAATGTTGCACTTGACTTGCTTTCTCGGTGGTGAAGGGAAATTAACACCACGCTCACTCTCCGTCTTTCTCCCCTTCCACTCACGATCGGGTGCTTCGTTGCGTGGTGACGGACACCGCGTGGATCAACACAATCCTCAGCTCACGGCACAACCATAGATGCACCAGCACTCGCAGGAACGTTATCTCCCAGAATTTTATTGGGTTCTTTGTTACACGACCAGACGCGTTTCGGCTGCCGCCTTTATCAATAGTGGCCGGCTTGAGACAAGTTTAAATACACCAGTACTGATGAACATAAACAAAGGACACCTCGACTTACTCCAGTCAAAGGTGTCGGCCATTACTAACCAGGTTACTTGGTAAAGTATAACACTGGTGTAGTCCGTCAAGCTAGGAAAATGCTTACAACACAATAACATACAACCCTGAATGGGCTTAAATAATGTATAGACATTTTCTTCTCCCACTTTACACATGCTGGACGCAATAAACAATCAACAATCTTGCCCTGAATGGGCTTATTCTTTGACCTTCATATATATATATATATACATATACATACACCTCCATTTTAACTGCTCTTCCTTTGGAAAACTACCTCATTCAGCTCCAGCCTTCTCCTGACTACTATTGCTCCTTCACTTCAAAAAGCTTAGAGTATGGATTGTGGGCCACAGCTATATCTATTGGGCTAAAGAGACTGCAAAAAAGAGAGGTTTTGACAGGGACTTGGGTTTGATAAATGTGCAGATTAATTGGTTTGGCCAGAGAGGGTTAAAGTTTCATCAGTTTCTGGATTTTGTTAAATCCATTGTGGAATCCCAAGCTCCTCACTTCATGATTGTGCATGGTTGTGCGCTGTGGTGGCAATGACCTAGGCACATTGCCTGGGGTAGGGCAGGTAATCCTAATGAAAGAAACCTTTGCAGAACTGATGTAGCTATTCCCTCACACTTTCCTGGTGTACGCTAATATATGCCAAAGACAGAAATGTAAGTGGTCAAATCAATTCTGTCAACGGATCAACAAAGCCAGAAAACATGTTAATAAAACTGTTTCAAAATTCCTCAGAGGCCATCGCATGTGCTGTATCTATAACAATCTGCGTTTTGACATGCATGAAATTTCTAGAAATGATGGTGGGCACTTTAAGGATGAAGGCAACAGGGTGTTTCTAACTAATGTTAAACTCTGCACCCGGTCTTATGTATAGCAGCCAGAGGAACACAATTGCAGTTGTCAGAGTCACCCTAATACCCGAAATATTGTGAAGCTTTTCTAAAGGGCTTTTTTTCTTTCGTTTTTAGGGATTTTCATGACGATGATGCGTTCCACGCGGACACGTCGCGAAAACTTAAAACAAAAGCAGACATTCAATTACCACCAACACATCCAAAAATAATTTGTAAAAAAATCAATTCTGAACACTGTCCTTCACATATTACTATATACATACTTCTGTCAAAGCTTGTTTAAACTCATATTTTTGTACTTAGGTTCTTTAAAAAGCATCTTTCAGACCTATTTTCTGTTTTCGCGGTTATTTGGGACGTCGTGGTGAGGTCGTTAACCGCAACGATTGTGCCTTTTCCATAAAGTCTAAAACACATATATCCACACATACTAAAGTATTTTACACATTAGGGGTTTCTTACAGTAGTCTCTAAAATCATGTTTTTCTAGAGAGTTTCTATAAAAACTCTCCCTAAAACCTATTTTATCTTTTTGTGGTCACTCCGGCGATCGTGATGACATTGGTAATCGCGATCCTCTCGGACACTTTGCAAAAATAGAAAACAAAAGCAGGAATTCAATAGCCACCACCACATTAAAAAATTATAACTATATAATTAATTGTAACCATCACAGTAGATAACTCACTATATAAATAACTCTACAAAAACATTTATCATAATCTCAATATCTCTATAACAATGTGTATTAATGATTCACAGATATATTTTTTTATATTTCCACCAATATTCGCGACGACGTTGATAGTCGTGATGTCCACGTGATGACACATAACTTGTGTCACTAACATCCCCATTTCTCAACCATGGGGTCAGAGTATCTCCACCCTGAACCCTTCTGTCGGTTTTCACACAAATTTTCAACCCCGGGAACTGTTACCAATAGATAAAATGGTGGCCGCAACTTTCTGTTCAGGTTGCGTCCAACTAAATCAGAGCATTCCCGCTGGCGCGTGCATACGTGATTTAGCGCAAAAGCACCGCGAAATATCCACAGACAGAGATATCAGTACACTTTTTGGCTTACATTTCTCAAAGCCTATTGAACAGATTTACACCAAATAGGCACAAGGCACTTCCTTGAACCAACATCGACCTTCCTGCCAAATTTGGTGTAAGTCTGTTCAGCGGTTCGGGCTGTAGGTGTGGCTAAAGGTTCCTATGGGAATTAACATTACAAACACACCCTTATTTCACGCCCCAAATTCTGGTCCCCACTGCACAAATCATCCCCAAACTTTCCATGACAACCAGAACCTACCTCAACACTTTTTGGGGGAAAATTTCATGAAGATTGGTCAAATGATGCCAAAATTATAGGCAAGTCAAAAACTGCTTTTTCTATGGAAACTAGTTCCTAACTATAAAAAGTCCAACCAACAGCCAAGGAACTCCAGGATGTGTGCAAAGTACATGCTGTTTATTTAAGCAGATTTAATCAATTCTGACGCGTTTCGGCTCAACGAGCCTTTCTCAAGATGAGCAAGCCCCATTACCCATAGAAATAAATACATACAAATAGTGCACACTGAAGAGATACTAAGCGGCTCATTCAATTAATATTACACAATACCCAAAATATATGTAAGAATCATTTGGAATATCAATTCATCAATGTGGTCACATGATTTAAAGATTGTAGAAAAAAAGTGCATGAACCAGAATTTTCATTTTTGATAAAGAGTTCTCGCTATGATTTCTCCATATAATGAGAAAAATCACTCTTAGGGTCTGCATGGCCTATGGCTGGCAAATAAGAACCCTTTGGTCCTCTGGAGCAGCTCAAGTTATTGGGGAATTCCCCATGCAATCAGATTAGCAACAAATAAAGCTCAATATCAAAACGATTTAAAACAAAAAAAAAAAAGCAAATCACTACTCCATGAACAGAATATGCTCTCATATAATGGAGGAGAGAAAGGAATATCGCCCAAGTGGGCAAACAATTGAAGCAGAAGCGTATTATATGATGTTAATTTGTATGTTCAGTGCAGGAAAATTGGACACCTCACATGACATCGTGTTTTCACATAAGCTCAAATAGAAAATAATAAATCACAATGTCTTCCATTTTGCAGGATCAGAAGTGAAAATCATAAGGGAACCATAAGTAGCATTGTAGTATGTTACATCAAATATCTCAAACAGAAAACCCTCCAACAGATGGTTTGTGGTCTCCAAAAGTGATACTAGTACTGAGGGAAGAGGGGATATTCAGGCCACATGGACTCCCAGTTCTTTGTCCTTGCTCAGACCTGTGGGATATTTGGTCTATAAGTCTAGGATCTATCTGGACTCCAGTTGCTTAAGTTGTCTGGTTATATTACCCCCGTGTATGCCTCTATTGATCCTTTCAATGGCAAAGAACTTTAACTTAGACACATCATACTTATGTTCTTCTGAGAAATGTCTGGCCACGGGATAGTGTAGATCCAAAGTCCTTGGAGCACGTTGATTTTCCCAAATAAATTTTTTCAATTGGAAAATTCTGCAAAATTTTGTTTCACAGCTCAAAAATTGGACTATCTTTCTCTCATGGTCACTTGGAGTCAAGTACATTAGGGTGTTAGATAAGTGTCTGCAGGCCTTGCATTGTCCACACTTTAAAAAAAAGAAACCTGAATTTGAACAACCACGTGTCATACTTACAGATCTTACTGTGGCAACTATGTGTCAGATTATCACCTAATGATTTCCCTCTTCTATACATGATGGAGGGTCTCAAAGGAAATTCTGGGCCTAGGACTGTGTCATTTCTCAAGATGGACCAATGTTTTTTCAACAGATGTCTTATCTTTTGTGAGGAAACATTGTAAGTGGTGATCAGATGAATACAATTATCCTTACAGATCTTATCATTTGGATAAAGAAGTTGGTCCTTAGATAGAGGTTCTAACTTCTTTTCAGTTGTATTCAGGACCTTATAGGTGTAGCCTTCTCCCTGAAACTTTGTTTCATGTGTGTTTTCTGTGTTAGAAACTCAGTTTCAGTATTGCATACTTTCTAAATTCTTATCATCTCCCCATAGGGAACTGTTGACGAGATTTCTGGGATGATAACTCTTACAGGACAGCACACTATTATCTGCTGTTTCCTCACGGTGTATAGTGGTGTGAACACTCTCGTTCTCAATCCACAATTTCACAACAAGGATATCAATTTCCATTGTACTCATTCTGGTAATGAACCTCAGATTAAAGGGATTGTCATTCAGTTTTTTAAAAAAAACTGCCATTCCAAAGTCTAAATATATCATCTACACATTGTGTCCAAATTAGGACATGCTTGGTATATTCCTGATTGTCCTCTACCCAGGCTACTTGCTCCTCACACCAGCCCATCACGAGATTTGCGAAGCTGGGGTGAAAGCAAGTGTCCATTATGATCCCCATCTTTTGGCGATAGGAGACCCCATCATGAATGAAGATGTTTTCCCTAAGGCAGTACTGAAGCATACTGTTAACATTCTGTTATGTTCGTAGAAGCACACAGCTCTAGCTTTGAGAAAATGTTCAAAATTATAGAACCCTAAATTGGTGATCAATACAAGTATACAATGATATGAGATCCATTGTGATCATAACAAATGTGTCAGACGAGTCAACTTTGTGCACTTTAGTAAGAAAATCACTAGTCCCTGCAGTATGCAGGCAAAGCCGAGACTAAAGGAAAAAGAAAATAATCAATATATATGGCTGTGTTCTCGAGGAATCCCTTATTCCAGGAGACTATCGGCCTCCCGAGGGAGGGGGACGGGGGTTCTTGATGCTCATATGGACATTGGGTATTACATAAAATGATTTTATATATATATATATATATATATATATATATATATATATATATATATATATATATATACATACACACATATATACGATTAGGAGTCAACTGATACTGAAGCAATAAAATTATTAAATTAGAAAACCATCCTACAACCAATAGTGGGTTGTATATGTATAATATGGACATCACTTCTGGCCCTATATGACCTATCCCTAGAAGTTGCTCAATTTAAATAAAAACATTTTTTTAAGTAATCTTTTGTGACATATCCTCACTGAGAAAATACGGGTAATAAAAGTAAAACAAATCCCCAAAAATATGTAATCTGCTGATTAATTCAATTTTACCAATATAATTAAAAGATTGTGATTTACTTAGATTAATTTTGCGGTTTTTCAGACTGTCAACATGTGTATGGCCTGTTTCTCTTCCAAAAGAAAAGATTGAGGGCCCCTGTTGCATGAACAGCCTGGTCATTTCTCAATCTATAAAATAAGTATATATGAATAATTATTTGCTATTGCTCTCTAAAACGTAATTATCAACTCACCATAACATCAGAGTTCAAAAATATTCTTTTTTGTTTAGAAATAAAGATCAAGGTAAATATAGAGTTAGGAACAGTACTGCAGAGATAACATCTTTTTGTTAATATACGGACTCATACCACATAAATCGTGTAATTTAACACAAGTAATAACATCTCTTTCATGAGGTGCGCACACGAAAATAGCTTATTGGCTTTGAATCTATAAGATCAACGTGGTAGGCTTACCAGGTGGAGATCAACGCAGGTAGAGTTGTGCTCACAGAAGTTGACTTTACAATCGTCAATGTCTTGGTCACAATTAGATCCAGCGTACCCAGGATTACATAAACAATAATAACCAGCCACAACTGCAAATAATAAAAAGGGATATATAGTTTTAATTTTCCAAGTGGTTCCTAAAAAGTTACAATTTTGCAATACTAGGACAGCAGTCCGATACCAAAATGGAGGCCATAACCCAAATGTGTTTTTCTGCCTTTTCTGTGGCCTTGTGGAGTAAATCTGACATGTAGGCATTGCAAGCATTCATCCACAAAGTACTAGAAGCCCTGATGCACACAAACTCTCCAAGAGAACATTATTAATGGTTTCCGGTCTTAAATAACGTGGTGGTGTTTTATCTTTAACTGCCATTCTGAAAAGAAGCTCTGGGCTCAAAATCTGCTAGTGGTTTAAGATTGTACTTCAAGTAAAATAAACCTTATGCTTATATACGGATATTTTGCCCTGAGATAACCAAGTGAGAGAAAATTAACTTTTTGTTGATATAGTTGAGAGCAAAATTATACATTACAATAGGATCGAATTGTGATGTATTCTGCTGCAGATTGATTAATGAAAAGTTGCAGCGTAAATTCATTCAAATATTTGACCTTTAAAGCAAACTCCCCCCTCACCCCCCCCCCAAGTTTACTGGGGGGCATATTTCATTCCCTTAATTCTAGTGTACCAGTAGGGTTAACTTAAAATAATATCACCTACTTCCTTAATCATAGATCGATCAGGATATATTAGATCCAGGACAAACACATTTAGGGAACTGTTTACAGTTTGATGAATGTGGGGAATCCACAAAGGTTAGAAATGTCTGTGTCACCTTATTTAGGTACTACATTTTCGTATACTACCTAAATAGGGCTCGCCGGACATCCTTCTAAGTGCTATATCCGCCCAACATGAAATAAATCTCATTGTCCCGTAATCAGCAACACAAAGCGATAAATGCATATAGCATGTCGTGTTTATTGACATATTTGACTAAACAGTGATAACACTTAACTGTAGTTATATTCTAAAAACAAACAGAAAAATAAAACTTCAGCCTCACTGTTGTTATCCATCATTGTTGGGATAACAACCACATTGAAACCTGACTCTCCCAGCATACACCAATGAAACTGTATGTCTTTACACGCAGTCATTATGTAACTCTAGTGCAACAAAGGGCTATATATCAGCAGCCTTTACATCAAGAAATTATAGACACGGTTTACATTACATTTGGTACAGAGAATGTAACACAAGCAATATAAAAAAAAAAAAATCTTTTGGTGGCCATGTTCACATTATTCACATGTAGAAACTGCACGAAGTACAAAAGCCTACATTCGGGTACTGTGTTCTGTGTTGCGATTAAGGATCACAAAACTTTTTTTTAAAAGCTGAAAATGTATCATCACTAGGCACTATTACTATGGATGACTAATATATATCTTTAATACAGGTCTCTGTACTTATCTTTAAAACTGTCTAAGCTTGTGTGAGAAAATAATTTATTAGTTGAGGTGGATTGAGGTCCTCCAAAATTAATAAAGTCACTTTCTTTTTAGGTCCAGATAAATGTTTCCGTAATTTAAACCAGACCTCTACCCCTGGTGGCTATGGCAGAGTGTATGCAGGCTTAACATAGAGAAAAAGTGTAAAGCATTTTGAAATAAAACAGAAATACACCAAAATAGCAAACATCTAAAGGGGAATCTCAAGATTTGTATTTTTAATGATTTGGGGAAAAATAATACAAAAATGCACAAAACACCAATGGTAGTTAATGGTCGCAGTATACCAGGATGTAGGTGCGATTTCAGGCCGACCTTGAAAGAGTGAAAGCCAGATACAGCAACCGGGTTCAACCTAGTTGGAGGTGTTTTCTTGGGACTTAGTTTTGTTTTTCTAAGCTAAAACCTTTCAGCGGGGCAAGGCAGTAAGCTGTATCAGAAGAAGTCCTCTTGAAGTTGTAAAGGTGCTGGATGAGGTCCCACTGAAGCAATTGGTTTTCGCACGAAAAGCTCAGAGCAGTAGAAATTCAAATTTCATGCCCAGGGACGTTACCTCACTCGCGAGTTACTTTTGGCACTATCTACCGGTCCAGAATTCACCTTCTGACTTACTCCAGCAGAGGCACCCAGCACAGTCCAGATCATGTCTAGTTGGTACTGGTCAGCTAGACACTTGCGGGAAAAGGCCTTATGTACCTTTGCTTCCCTGTAGCCACACAGGAGGTTAGCCAACTGATCCATGGAATCTACTTCTTTGACCTGGATACAGGTGTGAGAAAGTCCAGCTCTTTAGGTCTCATCTCGGGTCCCAAAGAGCAGATGCAGTCCTTTTGTTAGGAGTGTCCTAAAGAGGGTGCCTGGGGATGCCACATTTATGGGTAGCACTAGCTAGTGAATGGGGGGGTTGAGGGGGATCCTAGAACCTCCCTAACAAATCAAGTAAAAGTTCCCAGGTATAACCCTACAAATCTTTGCAGCAACTCCTGTTTGCCACACTCCAAACAATGCTCTTCATGCTCAAAATCCAAGGTGGAGAAACCCTTCTTCCCTTTTGCAGAGCCTGTGCACCCAACTGAGGGGTCAAAACAGTTCTGAAGGCAACTTTCCCCTTACTACGTATGTTGTGTGCCTGACTAAGGGGATAACATCTGGGGCCTTTCCAAGTGTCACCTAACATTTGATTGTGAAAAGGAAGGCCCTTTGAAGTAAATTGAGTTCCTGGGCCTCCCCTAACTGGTCTTCCTGGCAAGAGAACGAAACACGTGTCCACACCCAAGCCTCGGACTCTGTTCTAGGAGCACTTTCACCCTGCATCAAGGGCTATTCACTAACTGGGCACTGGCTTGGCTGCAGCTGGATGGCTGTAAATTAGACTTTTGGAACTTTAGGCATGAAAAAGGTACATTTTAACAAATTACTTTTCCTTAAAATCTAATAAACAAAATCAAACATCATTACTATTGGGCTTTTAATAAATATGAAAATGAGCTGTTTAACCATTTTGCTGATCCCGAACCAGAGATAGCAGAATTGTTATTTAATATTGCTTCCAAGGGGTTCTGTATGTGTCAGCCGGCCTTGCTACAGTGAAAATAGCTTTTGGCTGCAAGCCACTGTAAGTGCAATTTAACTTTTACATGTCCTACTTTTAAATACCATGCACCCTGCCTTATGGGCCACAAGGACTAGATAAGGGTGACTTGATATTTAAAAAGACGTTTCACCACAAATGCAGGTTTAAATCTCAGACTGTGCTCAGAGCTGCTGTTATTTCAAGTGCATACTCAGATGGCATATACTTAAATGATTAGTGGGGATGATGGGCTGCATTCTCATAAAATGTGCACTGGTGGCAGTGCAGTTTAAATCTCACATGTACACAGTGAAGGTTCACTCAGTTTTCAGCATTTGTTATTGTTTACCAAACAAGATGTTTTTATGGTTTTATTACATACACACATTTTAACCATTGAATTACTGAGTGTAACGTCACACAATTAAGTAATGGTTTGGTTTTAGTAACATAGTAAGGAAAACACTCAGGAAATGTGTTATTTGCGTGCTTAAATGACGTACTGCATTGGTCCATCTCACACACTCTTTTCATTAACCATTACCTTGATGCATTTTCACCTATGTATGAAACCATACATGCTGTAATGATGTATTCCATTGTACATTTCTGGTGATTATATGCTAGTTTAACTAATAAATTGCTGGATCACAGGCAGCTGCAATGCAATTGTTTTAATTGGTAGTGGACACAATGTACTTTAGTTAAGAGGAATAATTAGTTGAAGCATGATAATGACGTAGTTAGCAATGAATGTTACTTTATCACATTGGAAAATAGACAGCCTTTTTGAATATGTGACATTAGCAACTGTTAGATTTACACAATGCTAGAATTTATGCAACAGGCAATTCAAATAGACTTTTGCAATGGGTAATTATTGATGTTAAATGACTGTAACACATATCTGGTAATGTAAGTGATACATTTAGGGAAATGGGCATAGCTATTTCCTTCATGGGGAATTAAGTGTTCGCAATGACCATCATATACCTGACACTGAATAGAATGGGTTTCAGTAGGGCACATGAGCTACTTATAACATGGGAATACTATTGATTTCAATGGCAATTCAGCATATATAAATTGTACCTAATTTACCGGTTTCGGTTACAAAAACAACACACAGCTATTTTCTATATGAGTGATGGGTGCTAAATTGCGATCACTTACCTTATATTGTATTTTCATGATTCCTTTTGGGAATGGTAATACCTATTTTGCACATGTGGGATTATGGGCATTAAGAGGCTGATGAATACTTTTGTCACTGTATTTAAATAGCTCTTTGTAAGACCGGTCAGCCTTAGGGTGGTCTTCCCCAAAACGTTTTGCTTTCACCCCTCCTATTTTTGCTGCATTACTGTTTGTTGACCTTAGCACTGTACACTTTACCACTACTAACCAGTGCTTAACTGCCTGTGCTCTCTCCTTAAAACATGACAAACTTGGCTTACACCTAATTGGCATATTTAATTTACTATTAGTCCCTTATAGAGTGTTTGTACCACATGCACAAGGCCTGTAAAATAAATGCTACCAGTGGGCCTGCAGCCCTTATTGTGCCACCCACATAAGTAGCCCCTTAAAACATACATTGAGACTGCCATTACAGACTCAATGCAGTTTTAAACTGCCAGTTCGACTTGGCAATATAACCCCCTTGCCAAGCCTTAAACACTCCTTTTATTGCATACAAGTAACCCATAAGGTAGGACCTAGGTAATCCATAGGGCAGGGAGCATTGTAATTAAAAGGTTGGACATGTAAATATAAGTTGTACATGTGGTGGGAGCAATATTTTGATATGTTTGTCAAAAGCTGACTCCCAGTGAGAGGGAGAATTTTCAAAGCTCTGGTCCACTAGGAACGGAATTGGTGTTTGTTACCACTTGTGGGAGTTTAGAAAATGCCCCCATCAAGCGAGAGCAAACACCATTTTCCCTGCCACTGTAGGCAGGGAAAGCACTATGCCCCGAGGCTGGGCTCCTCGGGACATAGCATTTGAGCTGGCCCTGGGGAATGGGGGTCCCCAGACCATTAATGTCTCAGGTAGGGGGGCTACACAGCCCCCTCCCTTAAAGTATTCTGCCCCAGGGGTGTGCTCCCCAGGGCCTTTTGAGCCTTGGGGAGGGGGGCCGCATGTCCCCCTTCCCCTGGTAAAATTTGTTTGGCCCTGCGGTGGGCTCCTCTGGGCCTCTTGAGGCTCAGGGAGGGGGGACCTCCTGGCCCCCCTCACCATATAATCAAATTTAGGCCTCGGTGTAGGTCACCGGGGCCTCTGATGATAGGGGAGGGTGGCGTTGCAGCTCCCCTTCATAAATACAGCCCCAGAATGAGCTCCTAGGGGCTTATAATCATTGAATGTGACTCAGCCTTAAAGAAGTCTATGGAAAATGCATGGGGCCCCCCTTTTTTCTAGGCCTCCGCTTGATGGATCACCCCGTAACTTTCCAGGAAGGAGCTGAGGTGGATGAACAAACAGGGCCAAAGTTATTAATTAGCAAACTAAAAAATGCACTTTCTATGGAAAAGAGGTAATTTTATATTTTTATATATATACACACACACACACAAACAAACATATACACACACTCACACCGTCTCTGCAGGGTTACCTCCAAACTTTTTGCCTTCACCCTGCCTGTTTTCTGAGGCAGTTTCTGTTGGCTTTTAGGACATTATGTACTTTACCACTGCTAACTAATGCTAAAGTGCTTGTGCCCTTGTGTCCATTCCAATAATCACGGCAACATTGTCTTACACCCAATTGATACATTTAATTTACTTACAAGTTCCAAACAAAGTGTTACTACATGTACCCAGGGCCTGTAAATTAACTGCTATGAGTGGGCACACAGCATTTATTGTGCCACTTACTTAAGTAGCCCTTTTAATACGTCTCAGGTCTGCCATTGCAGCCTGAGTGAAGTTTTAAACTGCCATTTTGACCTGGCAAAATAAACCTTTTGTTAGGCCTAAACCTTCCTTTTTAGCTCTGAAGTAAAAACTTTGAAAATATTCCCAAACTTATTTTAGTGCCCAAACAACCACAGAAGTAAACTTCAAAGGCCTCCAAGACCTTAGGAGGAGCATTTAGAGACTGTATCAGGCAGAGAGCAACAGCAAAGCATAAGGTCCAGTTGCCACTGGTCAGCAGGGATATCTCACTTGAACGTCCTCTTCAGCTTTTTATGTTTCTGGAGCTACCCAGTGGACCAGCCTTATCATCCTAGGAGATCTTTCCGTCTGTGGATTTCAAGTGGAAAGATGGTCCAACCTCCCCAGAACCCTCTCACACGTCAAAGATGACAAGAGCAGCAGGTTCAGTCCACCTGATATCCTTTCGCAAGCCGAGCAGTGTTCTGAGAAAGGGTGTGCGAGTCCAGCATTGTAGGGTTCACCAGCCTGTGGGTTTGGGGACACCCTAAAACCACTTCTATTTCCTCTCTGACCAATGGAGTAAATGTTCTCAGACCATCACTTGCCTACTTTGCAATAGTTCCAGTTTGCGGTATTACAAACAGGCCCAAAATGGAATGCATCAGGGAAAATCCAAGAAGGCGAAAGTCTTTGGCGACACTCAACTTCGGCTCTGGGGGTTTGGTGTGTGTGTGGGGAGTGTGCTATGGTAAGCCTCCATGGAACACCAAATCCACTTTGAGGCAGGCACTGTACCCACATTAAACTCAGAGACATAACTCTGGTAGGACATAAACAGGGTCCTTAAGCAACCAGACAGGGGATCCACAGGAAATGTCTTGGGATCCTGTTGTCTCCCTTTTAAATATGCCCATGTGTTGCATGTGGCTCAACTTACCTGTCAAACTGGATTTGAAACTATATTGTCAAAAAGAATATTCACAGCCTCTGCCCTGCAAATTCTGTGGAGTTCAGATGAGCCATCTATGCCCAGTCGGGTCAGCCAATCGTTTGCGCCTGCGAGGCATTTAACAACTAAATCAAGGCTGGGCACTGGAGGGAGCTAGCAGAGCCTTATGCTAATAAGCCTCCTGTCACTTCAGGCATGTACAAAGTAACTTTCTAAAGGTTACTTTTCTTTAGTATTTATTACAAATTAGACTTCACCTGCTTTTTAATACATATTAAAAAATAGTAGATTATTTGTATAGATGGTCCAATTCACGAGATACACTATTAGTATTTTAATCTGTACTCTAGTTTTCTACATAGGACAGCTAGGTTTGCCACAGTAAAAATAGCCTTCAGGGGTTAAAAAATGTCTACATAGCCCACTTTTAAATACCATGCACCCTACGTTGTGGGCTACATAGCTTACTAAGTGGTGACTATTATTTAAGAGGGAGGTGTTCATCTGGGTTTTTTTTTAACTGATCGCATAACAGGTTTAAACTGCAGCAATCAGGCTCCAATGGTAGATTTGAAGCCATGTTTTCCTTTGTCACACTAACAGATGGCACACTAAGTGCTGCAGTCCACAGGAAAAATGTAACTTTTCATTCCATGGCTGTATTCCCGCACCATATTTTATGGCCTTATGGAAAAGTTAAGGATGACAATTAGGAGTTTGCCAATTGGGTCAATCTTTAGAGATCAAAGTATATGTAATGGGACCTGGTGAGCAGTGTCCCCGTCAAATAAAAGCTAACAGTATCTGTCCAGAAAGAAAGGGGGGGTTGATCATGCCAAATAGGATATTATCCTACAGGAGCCATTAGTATTTTCCTGTAACACTTCTAATTATTCATATCTCTCATGAATCTGGGTTGCAATTCTCCATGTACAGGATGACAATAGTGCCTTCTTTGTCTGCAGTGTTAATGATTATGGTGTTGTCTTCTTGTAAAGTCTTCTTGACAAGGAACACTTCTCTAAACAAATTCCATTTAATACAGCATCTTATTTTGTCCACTTTATTTCGTTCTTTATTCCAAATGTTAAAACTTTCACGGGGTCTTATTAGATGGTGGGAAGAAGGTGGATGAATTTCACAGACTTCTATGACTCAATGTACCCTGTGCCACAGTGGTGCCAAAAAGATCTTAATCTTATTTTTAAAAAATCTGTACATTTCAGTGTGGACATAGATTTAGTCTGTTGTTTTTATTGGCCAAATTATAACCCCTTCGACAAGGATGTTGACTACAATTCCCACATTTCCCTTGAAGGTACCACACAATCACTTTCTAGAATTCACAGTTTTAAGGGAGTAAATATACAGCACCAATTCAAAATGCAAGATGAATGCTTGCATCAATAGGAGGCAAGGTGGTGCCAAATTAAAAGTATTCTTTCACAGCCATATGCTTGACTAAATTTGACAGTAAGCATCAGCACAAGTGTAGCACAAGCATGAACCTATCCAATCCAAGCAGAAAATTCCAGAAACAAACCCAATATGGACAGTCACACAGATGTGGCAATCCGGTCCGAGGGTAAATTAACTAGAGTATTGTCAATGAAAGGCTTCTGGGATCAAAGTGATTGCCCATAGCCAAAGTGTGTTGCAACAGGTATTCCGGAGGGCTTTCTAATGCAAAGTATTGAATTTCATGCTTACTGGATAATGCGAAAATGTCACCTCCCCCCCCGTACCTAGTTGAGCATTGTTTTTTCAAGTGTTTCATCTTCCACCTTTAAGGTGAAAACATTAAGCCACAGAGGTGAATTAGACATTACATCAAAATTCAATCTTAAACAGTTCAAACACATTTTTTCGGATTGCACCATCAGCAAGTTAAACCGGTAAGTAGTCCACATTAGACTTAATGAGCACATTTGCTTTTATGTCAAAATATACTTCTGTACTTTCACAAATTTATGTTCATTATTAGAGTCTTCCTTCCAATTCAGAAGGGCACAGTCCTTAAGAAGACCTCCATAAATTAGGACCCCAGCAGGAGAGGTTGAAATGAGTCAAATCATTAAATGAGGAGCATAATATACAGTACAAGAATATTTTTCTTTTGCAAGGAACATACAAGCCTAACATATAGAAGTTTTCCTCATCTTGGTTGATCCAATTTGGGACACTATTCATTACAACTGCAGTGACTTTATGAAAGCAGTTCTAAAAATAAAAACTTGAAGCTATTGCTATTTTATGCAATATTAGTCTCTGTAATTCACTTGTATATTTTTTATGTTTTTATTCAATTGTTTATCAATGGGCATTACACATTTGAGATCTACTTAAATTAGTAGGTTAGATTTGGGTTGTGATAAGTCTTAGAAGTAATAAAGGAAATCAGTCACAAAGCACCAGAATTAAGTCCATGTGTTGGGTATAATTGATTGTTAAGAGATTAATGGCCAACTGGGGTATATTATTAATTAGAATTAGGATTTTCCCTAGAGGCAGGTGAAGTTTGACTACACCTGCCTGGGTGGAAAGTCTTGGTGGGTCCCTGAGAACACCATCCACCTCCCAAGCAGCACCCTCTAGAAACTATCTTGTACTCTATTTCTTCCCACAGTATATTGATAGAAATGCAAGTGCAAAATAGTAAATTCATTTCTTTCAGCCATCATCATGTGAATTTCCAAAAGGATCCAAACTTGTGCATTGAATGAGAAAAAAAGTTGTAGATTGGTATTGGAGGTTCACATGATCAGGTAGTCGCCAGTCCAGTTATATGCTTTAATGGCTACACTGCAGACTTTGGAACATTGAGTCACTGATTGAGATCCTGGCTTCCCCTCCCAATGAAACTGGAAGATTTTTTTCTCTGGGTCTCAGTCACATTATATGACAAAGAAGCATTGATCGGCAATTCACTTTGCAGCATGTTCTATGAAAGGAAAAGCTTTAGTTCAGATTATAGGTATGTGGATACCTTGTAGTACAAACCTAACCAGCAGAGGATCAAAGGAAAAGAGTGTGAATGAGTTATCGAAGAGGTGCATCCTCAGCTCTTTCTTAAAACTGGTGAAGGATTGGAGTGGTCCATGTGGAAATTGAGATTTTGTTTCTGATCATGGATGAATAGATTGAGACAGGCTGTTGCCTCGTTTTTTTACTTTGTTGCCCTGTTTTGTCAGTCAATTGCTGTTCTGCCTCAGTTAAGCCAAAAGCCTGGGGAGATGGTGAGCTGAATAGACAAATATGTAGGTTTGCTCATCACTACAGCTTTGTTAATGGTGAAACTCGTTTTGTTGATGGCATGGGCCACCATGTTTAGTTCCATCAGGATGGGGAGGATGTGGTCATGTTTCTTTAGGTCCTGGAGGAGATGTGCTACAGTGTGTAGGATGTCCTGCGAGGGAGGAGGGGAGTAGGGGAGTTCTGTGTTGAGTCTGAGCGGCCATAGAATAGATTGTTTCCAACATCCAGATGCAAGAACAAAAAACAGCCTAAACTGCAGTTTTGAAACCAGTTTTCAAGAGTAACTGTTTCACTGTCTTTAGAGGAAAGAGAAGGTATCAGGTGAATATGGATCCTTCTACATGGCACCTGCACGTTGTAGAGCTTATCCTTGCATGGGGGGGGGGGGAGGGAGGCATATAAATACATTTATGCTTCGGACCACTATGGTTTAAATAGCACTCGGAATAAGATGGCTTCCTGGTTAGAATGATATCAAACAGTCTTTCTTTAATTAGGTTGCCCCTCTGGCAGCTTCCTGGTCATTGCCAGAATTACTATTAGAGTTCCTCTAAGTAACTGGCAACGCTGCCAGGGGTAATACTACCTTCTCCTGCACACTCAATGAGGCAGCGAGTACAGAGATTAATGAACATGGCCATTGTAAGGGGATATTCAATTGTAACGCGCCTCAACAGGAGGTCCTTAGTTGGCAGTCACAGCTTCTCAACTTGAGCGTTCAAGATATTGTGCAAATTAGTCTTCGTTCATAGTTTCTTCTAGTTTAAGCCAATCTTTTATCACATTTGGAGGCAGCCACTGTACATCGTTCGAGAGAAATGCTTGTTAACAATTAGTATACTTGTTAGAATACAAGTTTGTACAGTTTAATAACCGTGGTAAACACTGCACTTTAGATTTTAAAAGAACACCATTTGCTGCGTAGAGACTAAAAGAAGGATCAGCAACAAAAAGAATGTACCCCGGATATGCCCATCCAAGTTACAAAAAAAGAAAAGAATCTTGTGTTTGCCTTTGTTTGTACTTGAGTAAGCATTCCTTGTTTCATGTTTAGCTGAAGTGATCACAGACTAACTGCCAATGAGGGAACACTTTCTCAACAACTACTTACCCTCAGTGGCGGCTAACAGAGGGAGTGCTGCGGGGTGGTGTGGCGGGGAGGGGCTGGGTGGAGGGTAGTGGAGTCAGACATACGACGGGCAGGAGTAAAGTAAGTCAATAAATAAATAAAACTATTTACGAGCGCAAGGTAAATAGTTTTATTTATTTATTTACTTACTTTACTCCTGCCTGTTGTATGTCCGACTCCACTACCCCTCCACCCAGACCCTCCCCCTCCCCGCCTCACAGCCCCGCAGCACTCCCTCTGCGAGCCGCCACTGCTTGCCCTAAACACATTTGGGTTTATCTGTCAGATCTTAAGTAATGTAAAGTTAATGTTAAAATCGGTTTAAATTTTTTTCAAAATAATACTTTATTAATGGCCTTCTGCGTTTCAGATTTTTTTTTTTTAACTGAAATGAAGACGCAATGGATTCTTCTTCGTTAAATGAAATTCAAATGACGAATTTTGTAGACATGTCGCTAACTTTTCCGCTTGCAATTATATCAAAGTTGTACTCTTCAGTGCTGCACTCTTCATTTGCATTTTTCTATCAGTGCCACTAAATGGTTAAAATTCAGACACTTAATCCTGCTGATCTCACAATTTAGGTTCCATGTTTCTTCATAATCTTGCTACGCTAATTACCACAATCCTTTCTTTATTCTACCATTATTGATATAAGGAAAGGGACATCTTTGGAATAATATATCCCAGGAACGGGCCAATGACAGCAGTAATTGCAGTTCTAGCAGGCACGGATGTATTGCTGCCTCGCACAGGTCCCAGGATTCTTCATTATCCCTTAGATTTACCATGTAATCTATACCGTCACTCCGTCTCTGCACATGCAGCTGCTATTATTCTCATTAAATGCTTTGGGTCCTTGGTGGCAGCGGGATGTTTCATCCACTAGCAGTGGCTTAGCGCGTTTTGACTCGTGGGGCTTCTGTAGTCGTGATTGTGTGCGCAGCTCCGGGAAAGCGAGACCTCGAAGGAGTACGAGCCAAGCCCCATGAAGACAATTAAAAACACACCATTCACTAAATAACTGATGCAAAATAACAGACAAAACCCTTATTCCAGAGTCCACATTCTGTCAGAAATCGAATTGAAGATGGTTCGCAAGCATAGGTATATTTTTAGCCACCATTTCGTAGCTATATAAAAAATATAACAATGGCATCAAACAGAAATAAAGTCAAAACATGGACATAAAGTAACTACAGTGGAGGAAAAGATCAATTGGGCATGGCATTCTGTTATTTTTATTTTTTAACAGGACACGTCAATATGATTTGAAGGTAAATTCCTATTGAGCTAAACATTTGATTAAACGTTTTACACAAAAACTACACTAAAACTACTGAAACAGATACATTATTGTGCTGCGATGGTTAATAAAAATGACAACAGTGACAACAAAAATGCAGGTGGCGTGACAGTCACATCCTCCTCACTATCTATGTAGTACAGAAAACTTGAAGGTCATATCTCAGCATTATGGGCAGAGAATCCCTCTGGTGCTAAGATAAAAGGGATTCCCTTATGGAGCCCCACTTCGGGTTGCGGGTGAAAGCTTACACAGCAGCCTGAGGCTCGTTTTTGGTGAATGGCCATCAGCATGCACAATAGCCTGACATCAGCACATTAGAAAGTCAAGGTAGAAGGAGCCATTTGTCTACTTTCACTGTGTTCAGTTCTTGACGGCACAACTAAGCCACCTGAGTACTGATCACAAAGAAGGAGTGGTATCATTGGAAAGGGAAGATTCTCCACATTCCACTGATCTATCTCCCTAGTGGATCCTGGTTCACGGGTCGCCATGAAGGGTAATCCCCAGTCAGGGACCTACTCAATCAACCTGAAGAGAGTTTGAGGTGGGAGGGGAGTGCCGCCTGCCCCCTGCCCCCTGGCACAGTGGGACATTTTCCCCATCGCTTCTTAATCTGCCTTCTTTAGGTGAGCAAAATGCACCCTGGACACCGGGAAGCAAAACGTTTTTAAAAAAATAAAGGGGGGGGGGTGACTATTTACCTCCAATCTGCCTTCCCTTGGGAGCAGGGGAGAACGCCCACTAGATAGGGAGAATTGTCTTTAAAAAAAAAATGTGGTGTGGGGCTTCCAGATCAGGCATCTGCCCATACATCCTTTCTTCCCTCAGTTGGTGGAAGGGGAATTTACTACCAAGCTGCCAGCCCCAGGCAGTGCAGAAAGCTAGGTAGATACCAGGGATAGATGTTTTATTTAATTTTTTTTTTACAAAGTGAATGGGGTGGAGGCCAGCTGAGTCCTATCTTTGGGCCATAGCTGCCACCTCTAATGACTCAAGTGTCCTTCTGCCCCCTGGGAGAAAACCTTTACCCTCAGAAAGTGCACTAATCACAAGGGGTAATGTCACAGGAAGTGCCCCAAGAGGGGCCACTTTGCCTTTGGGCCAGTTTACTAATGTAGGTGCAGAGAAAAATAAAATGTCTTGGAAGTGTACTGACTGGAGTGTCTCCAGACTTCCCCTTGGATCCCCAGGCAATCCTCTCTTCAAAAAGAGGCCAGTCCATCTCCAGTGAAAGATGTCAGAGTTTGCACATGTGCTGAAGACAGTTTTGTTTTTAAAATGGTAATTGGCCATGGTGTCACCCAATTTCAGGTGCACCAATGCATCATTTTGGCAATGGACCACACCCTCCCCGGTGTAAGGTCAAACTGTGTTTATGACCCCCAGAAGTCTGAAACTGGATTTACACAGCCATCCCCATATCAAATGACAGGGAATTTTTGATTCATTTAGGCACAGATTTGACAAAGGGGTCTGCTGCACTGAGGGAACCCTACCGGCTTTGTGAATTTCTGAAAACCAGAGACCCAGAGGAATCCAGAGAGGTCTAGCTTGCATGAAGTCCAGCACGTTTTTTTACCCAGAATGCCCATGAATGTCGAAGTAGGGGGTCAGAAAAAGACTTCAAATGGTCCAAATGTTCACTGGTTTCTGATGCAGCAAATAGGCCCACACAGACAAGTGGGGTGCTCTTTATCAGGGGAAATGTAGAAACCCTTAGTCGGAGGATCGTTGTCTATCCCGACAGATTTTAGCCAACGTTTAACATCTCAGGGTCAGTGGCGGCTCATAGAGGGAGTGCTGCGGGGAGGGGCTGGGTGGGGGGGTAGTGTAGTCGGACATATGTCGGGCAGGAGTAAAGTAAGTAAATAAATAAAAAAAACGATTTACCTTGCGCTCGCTGCATCGCTTACTTTACTCCTGCCCGTCGTATGTCCGACTCCACTACCCCTCACTCAGCCCCTCCCCCGCCCTGCCTCACCGCACCCCCTCTGCGAGCCGCCACTGCTGAGGGTATTCTGGATAAGAAACAGAATCCATTCAAGCCACACCAACCTGCACTGCACCAGGTATCTAGTCTTCAGAATTGTCTGTGGTTTGTATTTGTCCCTGGTTCCCACATCCCAAAAAAGATTGAAATTTCCTGAAAAATCTTGATGCATATTGCATTTTGGGGCCTTCCCTGTTGTGGGTGATAGGCCCACACACACAAGTGTGGCACAGTTTCTATATGGAGTTCAGATTCATACAATAAAACACTATTCATAAACTCATTCTTCATCATATCAAGAGCATTGATTTCCTTTGTACCCATTTTTCATTCATGTGTATACCACATAAATTGATACATGATCGGTACACAAAGTAAAATCATAAGCTACAGCTTGGTTGATGGCTGTGGGCATCGTATGTTTTTGGACAACTAATACACACCATATATTCCTGTGGCCAAAATAGTAGGAAAGATTTAGTGGTATATAGCTTTTGTAAATTTTGTAATTTGTAAATTAATTAAACAGTGGGAAGTGTGATGATTTTTCCTAACCCCGGGCGGAGACCTCCGCTCCGCCCGCGGAGTGTGCGGAGATTTGCCTCCTCCGCGTTCCGCGGAGAACGCGGAGAAGGCAAATCTCCGCACACTTGCAGCGGAGCGGAGTTGGCCTGCCCCCGCTTCCACCCACCCTATATTAAAAATTACTTCTACATGACTTAAAATTAAATTAAAACCACTTATCTGGCATGCGGCGTCCCCCGGCTGCCCTCCTCCTCTTCCTCGATGTCTGGGTAATTCTTTGAGAAAACTGCGCATGCGCATGCGTGGGCGCGCGCGCATGCGCAGTTTTCTCAAAGAATTACCCAGACGGCGAGGAAGAGGAGGAGGGCAGCCCGGGGATGCCGCATGCCAGGTAAGTGGTTTTAATTCAATTTTAAGTCATGTGGAAGTAATTTTTAATATAGCGGGGTTGGATGCGGGTGGCATATTGTAGCGGAGGTCCACGGAGTTTGTTCGCAACTCCGTGGACCTCCGCGTAGCCCCGCTACGCTCACTACGCCCAGGGCTAATTTTTTTTCCCCAACTTGGAGTGAGGATCCAGAAGAGGACTTGCAAAGCAAGAGCATGTTGTGCTTAACGAGTTGGTGGGGGTTCCATCGTCCTAGGACCACCACAGGTCGGACTATGGGCAAACATGTGTTTTGAATAAAAGGCCCCACAAAGCATTATGAGATGAGTTTCCTAGTGCCGTGAATATTATAGAAGCGGCTCTCCCCCTGTGCCATGGATCGCCATCAAGAGGTTTGCCTTTGTTTTGCTTTGGAAAGTTGGACTTGTACCATGCTTTTTCAGGGTTTGACGAGGGGGCCCGGTCCCACTCCGGCACCTCAGAGCTTTCCAAAGATGGAGGACAGTGCAGCAAAATAAAAAAATAAAAAATCAGATGGAAAAAACATGGTTACCTATTTCTATATTATCTACTTATTTGCATTATTTTTAGACTTCAATGATTAGTTTCTCTTGGGAAAACCAAAAACAATGTACACCAATGATCCCTTGTAAAAATGTTCTTATTTTGTCCTCTTTTCACAAATGTACATTTTTCTAAGTCCATTCAAGGGCTTTTCACACCTCTTTCATCCTCAAACTGCAAGTAAGTTTAAACCGCAAACATAGGAAGTCTGGACCACCACTTCAAAAATTGCAAAAACTGTGGCAAATAATATAATATATATTTTCTTACAACTCTGCCTGTGCCTGAAAACTGAGATGAGGGCAATCTTAGTTCAGTAAATCTTTTGCTGATGTCATTTTTAGAGAGGAAAAAACACACACATTTTCTTGCACAGCATTTTCCATCCATTTTTTGAAATAAGAAATAGGTACATTTTGTCTTCTTTCCCCTTTGGTTATATCCAGAATGATATAGAAGACCAAAACTCCTTTTCCCAATCCAGTATGAACCCAACCTGTTCAGACTGTATCCATTTCCAAAATCTAGTTACTCATTTCCTGATGTTCTGCAGCTATTCGGTTCACCTATGAACAACTTGGAATCTCCATCTATTTATTTTTTTGGACTCTTCATTTGGACATTTCATTGAGCATGCAAACAAGTTTACATGAACCTAAGAGAGGTGGGTTGAGGACAGGTAAACACATTGGGCAGGAAGACTTCTGGAGTGTGGAGGTTAAGCTGAGGCCAGATTAATGGTTAAAAATTAATTTCTAGATGGTATGGGTATACATAAGTGAAGAGTGTGTTTTAGCGTTAAGTTTGATTGGGGGTCTTGTGATTGTATTGAAGGAATTCCATAACTTTGGGCATTGTATACAGAGGAATTTGTCCCCATTTTGTATTGCCCAATTATTATTAAGGATGATCTGGATCTTGGCTAGTGAGAGTGCTCTAGCTGTGTTATAGTGAGGATCCAGTTTTTGTCAGTCACTGCTGTCCTATTGCAGTAGGTCAACTGTACCTTGCATTTTAGCATACTACTGAAGGCACAAGCAGGTTAGTCAGACGTTTTTGTTGGGCTTGGGGCAAAGTATACCTTGTAGCAGGCATCCCAGGAATATGTCTGCCTACCATGAACTCCAATACACTTCAAATTGATCATGTTTTTGGTATGCTGCGTGCAGTCTCTTTGTTTACTGTTAACCTCTGGCTGCCCCTTCGCAGCAAATAAAATCGACAGAATCCTCACAAGCAAGGACCAAGGGTGAAAAAACCTATCTGCTCTATCCAGGTGGTGGCATTGTGCAAAGGTAAAGTGTTTTCCATTGGACTTCGTGTGGTACTATAGTTTCAGATTAAGGACTAATCTTGGTGCTTCCCTGACAGTTGAGTAATTTTGTGTATCCCAATTTACATTAGCTTAGTTTGGCTGATACCTCTGTAGCTTGACCTGTGCTCTTGCTGGCTGTGTGCAGGATTTGTTTTCTGGTGCATAAAGAGTTATAAATGTGCTTGAATGATCATGGCATTCATTGTGGGATGAACATTTGCTCAGAGATTAATATAATGCACAGGTGTTGAAAATTGGGTTTTAGTTGTGTGGCCAGCAAACGTAACAGCTTTTCAATTTTCCTCAGTGGAAACCAGAGACCCCATAGTAGCGCTTGACTTACTGGGTAGCGAGGCGGAGCAGTCTAAGGCCTACTCCAGGGAGGTGGTGTGGGCTAGGAATCACCAATCATTGACATGCAATAATAACACTCAATAAATGATTGTCAAGTCAGTACTTTTTCTTTAGAAAAAGGAGAAGTACATTTATTACACTCACATTACTAAATACTATGCAGTAATTTACATAATATACATTGGCACATGGAACCTACCATAGATGACATTGAGTAATCACTGGTGACCCCCTAGAGGGGTCACCCTAATATACCAAGTGACTTTCAATAGTTATTATCTACCACAAGATATTACTTTGGTATGAATCATTGTCATAATTGCGATAATGAAGGATCAATAAAACATACAGAGTCATAATGAAAACCCAATAAAAACCTTTATCAGGAATAACCTTTGGGCTTCTGCATTTATGCCCTATATACTTTGTAATAAACTGTAATGGTTAGAACAACCCCTAGAGAGCATTGCAATCAGCCAACATAATGGACATAAACATTGCAATGTAACCATACAATCAGCCCCTAGAGGGCATCACTACATGAACAATGCATTACACATTTACCAGACATTTTCAACCTTCAAATACTGTACCATACACAAAGGCTTTAGAAACCAACCAACTCCCAGCTGTAAAACAAAAGCTTCAGCCATAGGAAAGATTACAAATTAATTAAACAGTGGGAAGTGTGATGATTGTCTTCCCCAACTTGGAGTGAGGACCCAGAAGAGGGCTTGCAAAGCAAGAGCATGTCGTGCTGAACGAGTTGGTGGGGGTCCCATCGTCCTAGGACCACCACAGGTTGAATTATGGGCAAACATGCGTTTTGAATAAAAGGCCCTGCAACGCATTATGGGATGAATTTCCTAGTGCCGTGAATATTATAGAAGCAGCTCTCCCCCTGTGCCACGGATCACCGTCAAGAGGTTTGCCTTTGTTTTGCTTTGGAAAGTTGGACTTGTACCATGCTTTTTCAGGGTTTGACGAGGGGGCCCCGGTCACACTCAGGCACCTCAGAGCTTTCCAAAGATGGAGGACAGCGCAGAGAGCCAACCCCTGGCTGCCCCCTCCGGCTCCCCGTGCCCGCAGCACTACTGCATGCTGCCGCAAGAGCTAACAGCATTTCCTGGTGTCTGCCTGCTCCCTTCCATGGCTGCTTCCTGCTCCCCTTAGACACGGAGACGGGGAGCAGGGAGAGTAGATCAAGTGGGGGGGGTGCAGCGGCACTCCCCTGTCCTCAGCATTCTTTTGTGGCTGCCTCCCGTTCCCCCAGGCATGGGGATAGCAGACTATGTAGGGGGGTGCGGCAGCACTCCCCCATCCTCATCCTCCTTAACGGGGCCCAGGGAAGGGGTCCTGGGACCCTCCCGCCTTTAGCGGGGGGAGCGCAGTGGTGCCCCCAATCTTCAAAATCTCAGGGAAGAGCAACAGCGCTTCCCTGCACCAGGGAGCACACAGGGGTCTGGGGATGGGGTCCCGGCTCTCTTTAACATGAATCCGCCCTGGGGGTGGGGGCCCCGGGCGAGATGGAGACAAGTGCAGGGGGCCCCACAAATGACCTCTCCCCCAACATTGCCAAGACAGCTTTCTTGTGCCAGGCCCTGGTTCACCCCAGGGGTATGCAATCAAATGGCGATGGAGCCCCATGCACTCCATGTAAGGAAAGGTCAAAGGTAGCCAAACCTTAAAAGGGCATAACTCGGGCTCCTTTGGACTGATTTGGTCGATCCCGGGCTCATCTTATTCCTGTTGGCAAGCTCTATCTACCATGGGCAGTTGCAACAACCCATCTTGCTTCCAGATTGGTGCAGTGCTCCAAAAAGTGGGACCTCCTAGCTCCCTGCGCCAGCTCTCCTTTGCAGCTTTGTTGCTGGGTGCAGAAAAGTCCAGGACTTCCCCTAACTGGTCCTCAGGGGGAGTAAGAGAGCCAGCCTCACAAGCACTTGGGGTGACCCACTGGTCCTGGGGCAACTGGCCAGATTCCTGGGTGGAGGGTCTGGGGTTACGCCTTCCAGTTCTCCATGGCAGTCACAGGATCCAGCAGCGAAGAAGGTAGAAAGTTTTAAGGCAAGAAAAAAGTCTTCCGCTTTGCAAGGGTTTATAAAGAGGAGAGGAAAGTTCCAGAAGACAGGCACCCCCATACCAATCATGGGGTGCCAAATCACCTCTACACCCCTGTCCTAATCCTTCTGCATCGTATGCTGGGACAATCCAAAATGGCGTCATCAAGGAGCCACAGGGCGCATCAGCTCCTGGAGTCAGCTCCACCCCTTGCTGGCATCACTGACAGGGACTTGTACACTAGAATTTCAAAAGGTGGCCCTCTCCTGGCTTGGCTCAAGTTGACAGGCACTCTCCTTTACACCAAGGAAGGGCCTGCCCAAGCCCACTGAACACTGTGACAGCTGAATGATTAATGCAGATGATTCAGCCCCACCCCTTTCCTTCTCAGGAGCTTGGAGAAGTACTGCTAATTGCCCCTTTTGTGTGGAGCAGCCTTGGTTCCTGCTGCTGGAAAAAATGCAATTACTGGGCACAGCAGGGTGACACAAGGCCTGAGCTCTGATCCGGAGCTGATTCAGGAAAATATGGAAACTCTGAATGACCCACAAGATCTACAGTTATCATTTTGAAATTTACAAATTTGATTTTTCGACACAGTTCACACTCTAATTCAAGACGTCAATGGTCTCTATAGGCCAAGGGGAAGTGAAACTACATTCTAAGGCAGTTTACTCCCTATGTGTATAATGAAGTGTCATTATAGTTGAACAGTAAAGCACACTGACTTTCCCTAATAATGTACATTCTCCTCATGACGCCTATCCCAGGTGAATACCTAACCCTGCAGAGTCCCCATTGCGCCAGGCTACCTGTGCGTTGTTACCGGGGTGTGCACAACAGTAGTCTCACATGCGCAGCCTGCACACTCATGTGAACACATGTTCCCGTGCAACCAGCCAAGTGCCTCTTACTGCACGGCAGTGACCTTACCTTAAAAGGCAGACACTGGTGTTAAACATGTGCAGTCTGTTTACCATGTGTTTACCGTGGTGAGACACTGGCAGTGAGGTTCACTCACAGCAAAAAGTTGAAAAAACAGGTGATCAGTAAAGCTAAATTCTGGGTGTACTACTGGGGCAGAACCCAGTGCAACAACAGGTTTCACATTTTTAAGTGGAATGGATCACATTGGATTGAGTTCCGTTGGGTTGGGTTTTGTAAGGGTTCCCAAGCACTAGGACCTCTTTGGTATTCATAGTAGTAAACATCCAATTCACTATAAAGGATTCTGGAACTGTATGTTTGCGATAGCCTTCTTATTTATTTATACATTAATTTTCTTTTCAAAACCTATGAACCCAAACCTTTTAGAATAAATTGAAGTAAAAAAAGAACATGTGGACTTAGATATAGCCTTCAATGTTAATTATGTCACTATCAATGTTAGCAGCAGTACCATTAGTAGTACTGATATCATCATTAATATTGTTTTTAGTAAACATAATAGTGGTGATTTTAATAGGAGCCAAAGTTGTTCTGTGTTTTGTTCTAAGACTTATGATTATTATTCTCAATAAGATTAATATCAATGACAATGGCAACCACAAATGTAAAGCAGCACTAATAGAAAAGCTCATTATGATATTCATGATTGTCATAATATTGTAAAAGCAATTATAATATATTGTATTCAGAACATTAGACAGTTTAACAATTATGTAGACACATTAGGTTCAATTTCCTGATTAAAAACAATTCACGAAGGTCACTCTACATCTAGGTTAACTATTTACCACTGGTTTCAACTTTGAAGAATCATGCATGTGCTCTAAAATACTTGAAGTTTGAATATAGTGAAAGACAACATTAAAGGCTGCTGAAAGGTATCATGTACACCACAATATTACTGGCATCCATTCATGTAGATTATCTAAACAGTCCTTAATGATGCTTTCATTTTTTCCCTATATTGCTACATAGGACCATGTGGGCCAATGTCATCATATATCTTGCCAACTAAACATATTTTTAGTTATACTGGTTCTCCTGATTCAGCTGCAGGTCCATTTTTGAAGGCAAAGTTTACCTAGTGACATTTTGGTGAGCAGAATTTGTAAAATAGCTAAATCCACCAGAGAAGTGACTGGTGAACTGGACAGAGAGACTAACGCACTTGCCAGTGTAAGTCAACCCTCCTGGGGATATGAAAAAAGAAAGGAGGAACAGATTTCATTAGGATGGGGCTTCAAGAGAGAAAAAGAGAGCTACAGCCCCAAGTTAAAGCAAATCATAAAAATGAGGGAGGTGTACAAATGTCCAGTGTCAATCAATGGGCCTCTCATTTATTCCTACTGGAACCAACTTAAAGTTAGCTTTTTTTCTATTTTTTGCAAACTAAAACTCAATATTAACTTCAATAAGACAAAATACATTCATGTGGACAAATGTCTAAGTTTTTAACGAAAAATCCTACAAAAAAAATAACACCTTTTACTCCACCGCCAAAAGATATACCTCTCCAACAAATTATACTGCTTCATCTTGACTCAAAAACACAAGGAGTATTATTGAACTGGTAGGCAATGGAAGTAGCATCAACAAGGATCACTACATAGCTGAAGTTACCCACCAAACATCTAACTACACAAATTGCAGGCAAATGACCAGCAATCCAACATTGGAATTGCAAGCAAACATTACAGTAGAACTTTGAAAGGAACTAGCAAAAGATGGATATGTCAGAGGAAATTTGAGTATCTAAAGAACACAGATGCATATACATCAAGTCTTTCCATACATCAAGTCTTTCCATAATTCCAGTGGTGTAAAAAAAAAAATCCCCAAAACACCTGGGTGGCCCATTGTAGTTTACCTTCAGACCACATTTCAAATCAAATTTTCCTCAAACTATTTGTCAGCTGCACCAAAGCATACTGAATACTCAATCAACATGTTGATGTGGAGGGCTTCTAACCACAATTTGGTCATGTTGAACATGGAGTCCCTTTATGCAAACATTTCCAAGGTCGAAGAATAAGAAGTCATTGAACACAATTTACAAGAGTTACCAAAATTTCATTTACGAAGAATATACCGTGGGCCCTGGTACCATATACTAAGGACCTATCAGCAGGGCCATTGGAATAATGCAATTGTGTGGCCATGGTGTTTGCCACATAATCCAGCATCTGCTGCACAATATGCAGATTTTAACAAAAAATAAATCTGGTTTCTAGCTCAAAGGGTTAAAAAATTACAAAAAGTGCAGCAACACGTGTTGTCGTGCAGTGGACCGCCCCTCTGTGAAGCTTGCCTGGACACCTTTTTATTGCATATTGCTATATTTGAGTGTTAAACTAGAACTAATAAAGTGCAACTCAATCCCAGACAGTGCTAATTGTAGAAATGCCAAAATAATGATGTAATACTGTCATAAAGTGTGCAGCATTACACTGCATAATTTGACTTTTTTTTGCCACATAATTTAGCCCTCCCCTGCCACATAAGTTTAGTGGTCTTGCTTATAAGTAAATTAAATTATGCCAACTGGCGGTAAGCCAATTAAACATATACGTTTAAGGGTTAGAGCACATGGGCTGAGGCCTTTTCAGCAGGGCCCAGTGCACTACAGTCATTACACTAGCACTAAATACATCAACATTAGAGCAGAAGGTGTGTGGGGAGGGTCTGTAAAAAAGGACATTTCCTCACAGATCCCATATAGAGTGCAGAAGAAGCCAGTTGAAGACTCTGGCTTTGAGTTTATTCAATCATCTAGGAGAAGTGAATGAAATCAGTTTCACATGGTTTTACCTGTAGGCTGTTTTTAGGGAATTATCATTTGAGTTTGGTACAGGTGAAGAAGAGCATGTGTATTTCTTGCATGGAAGAGGTTTGTTGTATGATGAATAGACACACCTGCCCCATCAAGCACCAGGACTGGGGCTGTAGATTGAAGAGGGTAGGTGTTTGTATGCAACTTTTGAGTACCTCACTGGGAATTGTGGCCCAGACGGCTCTTTTCATTAATGTTTTCACAAGGGTGTATAGATTCATGTAAGAAATCTAGAGATTTTGCCAAAGTGGAAAATGTTGCACCATTTTGTTTAGGTTAGGAGACAGGAAAATATATTTTCAGAATTTTGCTTTGTGCGCTTTATGCAGGCCTGGTTTTCACAAATGCCACTCTTAAGAATTTGAAGGCTGTTTGGGAAGTCTGTTTTCAGGTACAGATGGGTGTCAGTATACTGATGAAAAAGATAGTTTCTGCAGATGTACTCAGAGTAGTTATCATACATGTAGGAAGTATGGGTGCCAAGATGAACCTTGCGTTACCAGAAATGGTAATGTTAAAGGCTGAATTGCGGAGCTCCAATTGAACCAATTTAGTACAATGTCTTTATGAACCTACTTAGGTAGGAGAAGATTGAGGAGGAAGCCATGATTAGTTACACTGAATGTTGTTGATAGATCAAAATAGCAGAATTATGAAAATATTTCCATTGTCAAGTAATATGATTGCACCATTAGATTCAGAACTTATTTGAACACTTTCACGTTTTTCTGCCATCAACAAGAGTGGCAGGCCATCAGAAATCTTTGATTATGCATAGGAGTATTGTGGTGAATGTACCCGGGGGAATGGGCATATATGAGAAAGCACTCAAAGTGTTGGCAACTTTGTATTACTTTAAGAGCTTTACAGAGCAATTGAGTCACAATTTGGTCATAAGGTACTTTAACTTTAACAACCCGCTTCCAATCGCTCTCAGAAGTGTTCTTTATCCCAGTCAATTACTCTCACCACCCAGGCCCGATCCAGGCAATACTAACTTGCAACGCGAAGCAGTTGGGGACAGGTGAGAAGAGGGCAGTTGGTTCGCTGCACTGAGGGCACAAAAGGAGCATTTTCTGAATGAGGGATGAAGCAGGGGAGCCTCTCGGAAGAAGGAGGCCCCCTGTAGGACACATGCCAATCAAAGTAGTGCGCAGGTAAATTGAATACTCTGGAGCACTAATCCGCTCCTCCGCACCTCCCTGGAAATGAGGAACAACAACTGCTGCATGCTGGTACAAGTCACACCAGACAGTCACGGTCACACATAATGCAGAGTCACAAATTCAGCACCTCCCTGGAAATGAAGCACAATGCCTGGTGCATGTTGAGCTGAGTCGCACCAGACAATTCAAGTCACACACAACTAAGAGTTGCAAATTCAGTATCTTGCTGGAAATGAGGTACAACATCTGGTGTACGTTGATGTGAGTCACAGCAGACAATTCCGATCACACACAATGAAGAGTTGCAAATTTCCTACCTCCCTGAAATGAGGCACAATGCCTGGTGCACGTTAATTTGAGTTGCACCACACAATTCTGGAAACACACACAGACGATGTAGAATGAGGCACTGCTACGGGTACTCCCCCAACCTACATGGGTTGCAACCTGTGAAATGGACACTGCACACAATAAGCACGAGAGAACTGCCTGATCATCAAAGAGGGTCACGTGGGGTCCTGCAACTGGTGAATCTGCTCACCACCAACAAGATACTAATGTGTATTGAGGCCCCACATTGCAGGGGCCACACTCCTAAGAAGCGGGCAGTAGTTTTGGGACTCTGCACCAGGCAATCCAGTCTCCAGGTAAAATACTTAGTTCCACACTCACACCACACTATCAGTGGGAATCCACCAGATGATATGGGCACTTAAGAGGGCACCACTCTTCAGTTGTCACAGGTAGATGGTGTGGGTCCCTTGCGGGAGGTCTTTGATGTCCCCGAGACTGCCACAAGAGAACAGGGGGCAAGCCAACAAGCCCTTGGAGGGCACACTTCAGGGTGCCACACAGCAGCAGGGAGCCAGCCTAGGCCAGTCACTATTCAGGAAGGGTCCAAGGTCCTCTCCAATGGCAGTAATCCTTCTTGTGCACCGATTCCTAGGGAAGTGTGCACCACGCAGTTCCAGTATCTCCGGTCCTACATCTCCACAAGTTTATCTCTACCCTGAAGAAGTATGGCATCAGTAGTTGTGCTGTAGTGTTCCTTTGAAGTGGGGGGATTCAGAGGATTTCCCTTTGAACCACATATGTCTCGCCTAAATTTTAGTCCTGTATGCCATGAAGCCGTGGAGTGCAGATCTTGATGTTTAGTGGGGCCATGATCTGTTTCCCAGAGGCCAAGTGTCAAAACCTCTTCCTCCAATCTATCCAGTCAGGCTCTCAAATGGCAGAGGTCTGTCATTCCAGTTGCATGCCCAATGTTTATATCTGTCTCTGATGAATGCACAGATGTGCTCCCCCCCCCACCTGCAGTGTGAATTAGAGTCAAACTAATAGGCACGCAAAGAGTTTTAGAGCAGAGAAATGCCCGTTTTCTAGAAGTTGCATTTCTAAGCTATTAATGACAAATCCCTCTTTACCACAGGAGAGGGTTTGCCATTGTGAATCCAATAATAGGAAACATTATCAGGCTGCTCCACTGTAAGCCACAATTTCAGCTAGAAGTAATTTCAACCATCTTACCATGTGAACCTATGGTAAGAGCAAGCCTCATAGATAGTGAAAACACACATCGGTATTCTTTACTAACTGGGCAGGGAACACACATGTACCTGCCTTGCTTTTCACCTACCACTTGCTTCCCCCTTAAGACTTACCCTTGGGGTGATCTAGTGTTAGTGAAAGGCACCCTCAGCCTTGGCCAATGATTTAGAAAGTTCAACCTGAGCATAAGTGCAATTGTGCACACTGAGGCCTGCAATGGCAGGCTTGTGACATGTTTAAGAACATCAGGTAAGCACCCCTTACTAACATGGATAGGAAGGGCATGCACACTTTCACACTGCATTTACAGTGAAAAAGTGTCCAGAGCTCTAAGACCACTACAACAGAAGCAGCAAACCCAGGTGGTGTCCCATGGGAAAAGCCAACCTCCTAGGTAGGGAAAACCCACTTGGGGGTTCTTCCCTACCTGGGCAGAAAACACTTGTGTACCTGTCCTGCCTTTCGCTTGCCACTTGCTTCACACCTTAGGGCTTAACCTAGGGGTGCCCTAGTGGTAGTGGAAGGTCCACCCAGGGGTGGCTAATGAGTTAGAAATTCCAACCTGAGCATAGGCGCAACTGTGCACTCACAGGCTTGCAATGGCAGGCTTGATAGATGTTTGGAAAGCTATTCTGCTGGGTGGCACAATCAGTTCTGCGTCCCACCATCAGCCAGTGGAGTACTGCCCTGGGTATGTGGTGTACCTTTTTACAGGGCAGCACCTAAACCAATCAAGTAAGCACCACTTCCTAGCATGTGTAGGGAGGGTGCATAAGCTTTCACAGTGTATTACAGTGGAAACGCGCTCAGAGTCCTAAGGCCATGAAAAGAGGATAAGCAAAAAACAAGAAGAGAAAAGGAAAACGTTTTAGGGAAATCCCCTAAGAAGAGCCATGTCCAACACTCAGGATAAAGCCAATTACTCTCTTGCTAGCATTTTCTAAAATCGGGGAGAAGTTCCTAACTCATTGACACTCAAGTCAACTTGAGGAGAACCAACTCTTAGATGAAAGTCAATTGGACTTTAGGCAATACTGCCCTGTTGGCCATTCTGACCAATGATCAAGGTGCAGCTGTTATGCCCAGACATGAGTCCTGTGCCCACTGTGCTACTGGAACCTAAGGGGACCCGCCTGAAGAGGTCCAAATTGACTGAAACCGGTCTTGGGATGCTTGTGATCCAGTTCAGTAAGAAACTAGCTTCACAATTCTGGTTGGACTATTCCTATTGGAGCAAGACAAAGGATACATTGCATATGCCTGGTTCTAATCCGAGGTGGCATGGTGGGCAAAAAGAAAAATGGACTGGGATGTGGCCGAAATACTTATCAGAAGCTGGGATTATTTCAAGCATCCTTTTGTTCTCTAGAAGAATAGTTTGAAATAATATTGGCAAAAAGAGCAGTTTTGCCCCTTAATTGTCCTATAGAAGTATAAGTATTACAAGCACTTTAAAAACGTGGCTATGCAATGTCCCATGTCCTATTCTTTTATATATTAAACACACAATCTTTCATTTGTCAAGTCTGCCTTTTCCAAGTTGATTCTCAATCATATGCTTTTACAAAATATCTACATGGAATATCTACATGGAATAGGTGGGATGGATATATCTAAAAGGCAAACAAGTCTCAACGTCACAGGCTGTCGATGTCAGGCCTAGACAAATCATACAGGCTCGCTCAGTAAAGCTATTGCTACATTATGGAGAGGATAACAGATCAGGCGGCACATAGGCTACACCAGTCTTGCATGCTTAGGCCTCAGGCAGCAGCAGTTACATCATCACAGAATGTTCTATCAATGTGGATGATGAAATGCATCCAAACAAGCCATGATGCAAAAGCCACAGCAGCAAGTCCCTTTTTTTAAACCAAGAAAGTAGGAACAGCAATAAGGTTCCTAAACTAGGAAGAATTATCTCCGAAATATAGGCTTCGAATATGTTGCATAATTGCCATCAATTTTCCATTTTCTAAAAACACGGGCATTTCACTGTGAAAAAAAAATGCATTTTTCAGAAGTAAACTAAACTAATTTACCAAAACAGAAGCTTGTAATTATTCAAGAAAAGACTGTTTGTCTCCAAATACCATTTTTTTATTTTTGCTAAATACAATTTTGGTTCCTTTCAAGTGCGCAGAAGGGAAGGCAAGATGCTTCTTCAGTTTCTTCTCCTACTGACATTTAATATGGAGCCCTTTTTGGTAAACACAAAGTGCCCCCATTATAAAATGTGTCAGATGCGAGACAACAGCCAAAAAGGAGTGGATGTCCAGTCCGCCTGTAGAGAATACACAGACATGAATAAATACTATTGAGAATGGACAGTACATCTGCCCCTTTTTGAGAAATGTCTCATATCTGCCAATTTCTAAGGTTTAACCAAAGTGTCTTTTTTTACTTTATTTAACAGAAGAAAAACGTAATTTACTTTGATTTTGTCAGGCAGGACATTCAAATAAAACATATCTGCCAAAGCAGGATAGTTTGGTGGTTCCTTCCTCATTGTGACATGTCAAAAAATAAATACAAAAGTGGTAACCTGTCCATGAATAACCTTTTCCTTCTTTTTGTACTTTACAACGCAACACAATTTAACTCCGAAGCAGGGCCTCTTCTAGGTGTTTGCGCCCTAGGCGAGAATTGAATAATGCCGCCCCCTCCCTTTTACTACCATCACTCTCTTCCCCTGTCATCCAGGCTAGAAGAATTAATGCATTAGATATAAAAGAACTTGTATTCAACATTAAACAATAAAACACATCAAACATTAAATAACTAAATAAGCACTATTCATGATATTTTATTTCGGTTTTAAATTTCTTTCTTCTAACTTCAATGGTGTTTTGGGTTCTTTTTCTTAATCCAATGGTACCTTCCTTGCCTTTATTTTAGCAAAGTCTTTAAGAAGATCTCTAATGTCAAGCTGGTAAGCCATGTCTTTTTCTACTGAAATTGTGGCTAGTCCCATGAGTCTCGGCTCATGGAACTGAGCAGATAGGTTTTTATTCATTTGAGTTTTGAGAAACTCCTCTCCGCGCTTGCCACTGATATCGGTAAAGTCAAAAGGATACAAAGAGATACAAACAAATTAGGAAAACCATTTTCTAACTTGTTTTAGCACAGATAGTTCAGCACATATTCGGGTTTCGCATTTTTTTGTATTTGATGACTTATTCCTGAAAGTTCAGAGCAGAGAGCTGCTGCGTCAATGTCCTTTAGAAAAGTTGGGGTTTCTCCAGGTCTACGCCGGGTTAGAGCTGTTTCCAATTTGATACACAAATCCATAAGTTCTTTGGAAGTTTTCATCTTGAGGTCACTTATATTGTATGGAAACCAAATAATCTTGTAATTTCATTCAACTGTGTGAATCGTTCCTTTACAGAACTAATTGCTGTGTCCAATATTGCAAAATAGTAATTTACTCTGAACTTGTCTTTGGGGTCAGCGATGGGTTCATCTTCTAATTCATAAGCGAACAATTTCCTTTTCCTCCTTCTTATCTCTGGCTGAAAAATTGGCTCAATATTGATTTCTTCAGCTAGCTCTCGAGCATCAACCAAAACTCTCTCAAATTCCATGTGACTCCTCATGTTTTTTAAATACTCCTCTGTATTTTTAAGCTCATTTACTGTTTTCTCAAGAGTGAAGTGCTTCTCTTGCAACAGTTTACTGGTCAAATTGATTTGAAATAATATACTGTGCCATGTTACAACTGCCACAACAAACTTAAATGAAGATATGCTGTTTAGAAGACCTTCAGCTTCAACCTTAGTCATGGTACCAGAAGAGCCTTTGAGAATTGAATCTTCAGTAATTTCAAACAACGCATCATACACATGCGGTAACTGGTACCTGATGGGAGTTAAGGCATCGATCCTGCTTGACCACGGAGTATCACTCAGTGGTTTTATAGTCAAAGATGGTATATGACGTTTCAGTATATCCCATCAACGCGGAGACGCAGCAAAGAATACAAACAATCATTGTATAACATCAAAAAAGGCAGTTGCTTCAGTGCAACCCGAAGCAGCGTCATTTACCATGAGGTTCAGGGTGTGGGAACTGCAGGGGACATAGAAGGCACACGGGTTAATATACAGAATTTTCTTCTGCAGACCTATTTCCTTGCCTTTCATATTGCTCCCGTTATCATAACCCTGACCTCGTAGGTCTTCAATTGACAATGACAAGCTTTTTACAAGCTTTTGAGCTGATTTCTGAGAACATGACTCATCGATTCAACTGTGGTTTCGGTTAGTGGTACAAATCCCAAAAAGTGTTCTTTTATTTGCACGAGGCTGCTTTCTTGGAATTTTTCATCAGAAGACTGAAATGACTCTGAAGATTGCATGATGTCCACAAATCTTATGATCATGGTCATTTGTTCCGTGCGGCTGATATCTGGGGTGCAATCAAGAATGATTGAAAAATACTTTGCCTTTTTAACCAATGAAATCATTTTCTCTTTGATACCGTTTGATAGCACTTGGATCAGTTCGTTTCGAATAATGTTGCCTAAATAGTTCCCTTATTTTGTATTCTCCTGAGATGTTCATTCATAATAGGATCAAACATGGCGAGCAATTCCACAATTTTAAGAAAATTGCCATTGTCATGAGCATGAAGTTTATCACAGCTGCCACGGAAGGCCACATTTTGTGCACCTAGAACTCTTACAAGAGATATTACACGCTCTAAGATCTGATGCCAGTACTTTTCTTCTTCAAGCTTTTTTGTATTAACACTATCTATAGTTGTGTCTTGTTTTAGACTTGTATACAGGCCCTTCCAGTTATGGAAGTTGGTAATATGTTCAACACTCTTTTCGTGTGAAGACAGAATCGCTGATATGTTATGCCAATCGTTGCATCCATTCTGAGTGAGACTTGTACTTGAACTTGAATTTCCGCCAAATACGTTGCAGCAAAAACAGAAAACTTTATCGGTTGATACAGAATACTGGAGGTATTCACGGTAAACTTCTTCTCCATTTGGAAGTTTTCTTTTATAATGTACAGCTGAAAACTTCCTTTTTTCTCGTCTAAAGGAAATGTTTTGCTCACTTGTTTTGGCCCATTTTCAACCAAAAGAGTTCTTAATTGGTCTCCACTTATTGGTAAGTCTTCCCAGGAAGCAGGATCTGAATAATCTATTTTTACGCTTTCTTCAGTTGTTTTCGGGAGTTTACTTTGATCACCATCTTCATTTTCAAGGTTATCCTATGCAGTATCCACTAAAACGTGTTCTTCTTGCTCTCGGCTGTTAACATTTATGTCCTTGTCTGGTAGGCCTATATCGTCATCCTTTTCTGAGGTTGAAGTTGATTTGATGCCCAAGCAATTTCAAGAGAACTCTTTGGGGGACGTAGAAATTTTTCAATAGACCCGTTCAATTTGGATAGTTCTATTTCTCTATCCGCTTTTCTTTTTCTTTACTGAGCACCTGAGAGTTTTCTCCTGTCTGCCATTTTTGATCCTTTCTACCTGAAAAAATATAGGGCAATAATAATTCTGAATATTGTATATAATAATTCTGTATATTGCATTAGAAAATTGTAACAACATTATTACCGAAAAATTTAAGGAGCCAGTAACATTAATGGGAATGATTTTACGTAAATCTATTTTAAGATCAATTTAATGATTTCAACTCATTTCAAATATTATATCAAATAGTAAGATGGTATTTTTGCGTATACGTCAAATTTTAAGAAAACAACAGCTAATGTGCCATTTTCAGAGGTCACTTCTGCCTCAAAGTGAGGCTCAAAGTTTGGAATTTAGGTCAAATTAGCTGGAGGTCGCTTCGGCCACAGTAGGGTTAACATGGTTGAGAAAATTCAGCCAATTGGATAGTATGTAAATTCAGATGTACAGCATTGCTGATGGGCGGGCTTTTGGCTCCTTGGGTGGGTACGGGCCGGCAGATCTCATCTGGCCTCAGGAGCGGATTCTTTCGGTCTCGTGCTTCAGTTGCTAGGGAGAAGCTTACCGCCAAACATATGTATGTCCAATATATGGTGCCCCCCCTCCCCCCTTTTAAGTGAAACCCTGGCACTCGCTGGGCTTGGCTACATTGCAAACTGCTCTTGCTTGTACCTAGCTGACTGCACTGGTGGTTGGTTGCTGTCGCAAAGGTGAGGCGCCGCTGTGGTTTTGTGCTTTCAGTGTTGCCAGATTTTGAAACCCATCCCAAGCCAAAGCCGCTCAAGTATAAGACCAAATTCAGCCCAATGCAGACCAGTGTCAGCCCAAAAATCAGTCCAAAGTAGCAAGTCTCAAATTATGCAGAAATAGTCATCAGTAACCATTTTAACAACAAATATATATTCTATTCAATATACAGATAGTGGGAGGGAGTTAACTGGGCACCTGTCTTAATGCTACTCCTTTTCAAGACCAGTCCTCACTGTGTACAGCTTATTGATCACAGCAAAAATGAATGCATCCTAATGGAATACTCATCATACTTACTCAACTTTCTATGTCGGACTCAAGTTTGTGACAAGCAGACACAACCTTTCTTTTCCCCTTTGCATTTTATACTACAAGTACTGTTAATCCCAATAAAATGCCACTCCCAACATGTAAAGTTAACATTTGCTACATCATTAACCTACAGTAATCAACAGCCCTATCTAATGGATTGTAATGCACTTTTTATTGAAACAGTACAGAACACAAAATGAATCCAACACCATTTGTTGCCCAAAACACATTCCTTTTTAGTTAGAGTACAACATTTTGAATACTTAGCACGCTGGAAACATGCACCCGACAGAACAGGTCAGAGTTAGTCCATTCAGCATCACCCCTTTAGAATTCAATGTATCTCATATGACTACGCTTTATGCATGATGTATTGATTCAAAATGCATATTACACTTGTAAAAGACACAACATCTCATTTAATGTCCAGAATGCTCTTTTTCCTTGTACATATGCCCTTGGTAATAAAACTCTGGAGGATAATGTATTTGCTGGAGGGATCAATGTTGTGTCTAGTCCCAGTTTTTCATTTATAGATAAAGGCCAAGTTAAGGGGCCATCAGGCCTCCTTTTGATCGAGTGGCCTGGAACCTCACACTTAAATGTAAATGCAACGGAGGGAAACAAAAGTACACAGCTTGTTAGCTCTTCACAGGTACTTAAGAGAGGCATGCTTTTGACATTTTTCAGTCCCTTTATGCAAGTGCATGATCTGTAAGAATGTCAGATGTGTTAGTCTGTCCCAGTATTTACACACAATTTAAATAAAACTAGTTTATTTCTTTTATAGCACTACTCAACCCAATGCAGGGTGTCAGACTGCTTTACATAACATACACATTGACAATAAATCATGCAAGTGTGTAAATCAATGTACAAGATGTGTTGCATGACTCAGTGAGGGTTAAAAGATGTAGCAGTCACATATCCTACATAGCTCACTGATGTATATTAAAAGGCTAACTAATGATGAACTGCAAGTAACGAAAGGATTTGTGTTCAAAGCAGTAGCCCACTTACCTAGCTACATTAAAAAAAAGATGCTGTCATCTGCACATTACATGATGTGATTTGAAGGAGACACATTAACCTTCGATACTACTTTGATTCAGATCTGGGACTACACAAAACAGAGATCTCTCCAAGAAATAATTTAACCTCCAGAGTTATCTCACCAATTATTATTCCCTGATATTTACTGGGCACCTCTGCAGAAGATGTCTTAACCCCATAAAATATTAGAAAACGCAGACTTTGCAACCATTTAAGCATAACAGATGTACTACCATGCTTCTCCTTGTTGCCAATTTCTTTATGGCAGGGTTTTAAAAAAATTAGTAAAATTAGTTGAGGCCCACATTTTGCGTAGGAGTGTGCCACTTTTTCAGCACAACCCTAAAGCAAAATTTGTTAAATCAAATAATGCGCTTAATGCACTCATGATATACCTAATAAAAAACAATGCGTGGGATCTTATCTGATGTTACTTCATGTGATGTCACTTACTGTAATGCCACACATTGTGACATCATGGGCTATGATGGCACACACCATGATGTCACTTGCATACTGACTAACTAGGTTATTCCCCCCACGTGCTGAGGCTGCAAGAAACTCCATAGCGTCAAGGCCTTCCATTTTAGGAAGGAATAATTTTAACCAAACACGAAACCTGCTTTGACAACTTTTTCTAAAAACTACCACCCATTAATTTCAAGAGTAAAAAAATACAATTTACATATTTTTTCCTTTAATGCAGCAGCAAAAGTAACACACCGTCCCACCATGGAAAAAGGCACTATAAAACACACAGGGAAGGCAATTCTATGCTTTCTCATCCACATGCATTCCACAGGCCTGCCCCTCGCCTTCGGGTAACTTCACATGTGGTGTCCTTCCAACTTTCACCCATATCGAAAAACGGGACCAGAGATACCTTAAACAGCCACCCTGAAGTTAATTTAACAAATATTAGGTTGGCTGCACCCGGCCAGGAACACATTGGTCAGTGCACACACCCTCTGTGGCATACATTTGAACCCAGACCAGTTCCTACTGCTGCTGTATAGCCTGGACGGAGAGGTAAAAATGTAATTTCACTTACTTAAATTAGGGCAGGGGGCGTGCTTCTCACCAGCAGTGGTGGGTCTCTCTCAATCAGATTCTCAACCTATTCAAGAATCAAGGGAAGGCTGGGGCCGGGCCGTGACCGCGGGGCCACAGCAGCACACACGCCAGGCCCAGTGCACGCAGGCCGGTCTCCGAGTCTGACAGACACTGCGTGAGCGTGATTCAGAGACCTCCCGCCCCCCCCATTACACTATTCTCATCCAAGTTAAAACCTGCCCTTACTACTTTTAGGGTTGGACTGGGACAGGAAATAGCCCCAGACACCAAAATAAAATTGCCCATTAGTAAATTAGATAGCTAAAAAGTGGTCCATGTTTGCAAATTAGGGCAGTGTTGAATTTATAAAGACACGCTGTATAAGTGTTTTGCACGGTAGGAAAGATTTCATATCTTTGAGCTTACTGCAGGCAATAATTTCAGGATAATCAACACTAAAAACCGACCCAACAGATGACAAAACAGGCGCACAAACAGCCCAAAAAACAGCCCATACACTGAGTTTTCTGACCAGCCCATCAGGCACTACATGATTGCCCTAAAGGCCAATCCGACCATAACCCCATTCTGCAATGTGACACCTTCATTTTAACTTATGCCCAGAGACTTTTGGAGGCATGGGCAAAGTGGCCAATTGCCCAGGGACCCTTTTACTCTAGCTCACTTCTGTGAATTTTTATATTGTAGCATTTAACGTATTATTAATTATTGCTCGTCAACATGGATGGGGCTTGAATTAGAAAACATGGGTAATAAAAAAGTCAAAGTCGTTCCAAACAGGGGACCCCAAAATATTTATTTCCCAGGACCCCAAAACGCCTTAAGATGACATTGCTTACTACCATACTACCACCTCCTCTATCCTCTGTTTCTCTATCCCCACTTCTACTCGGCAACTGGCTTGAGCAGCTCTGTGGGAGCTTGGATTGCTTGCATGCCCACCACCGATAAGGAAGCGCAAAAAGGGTGTTATTCCCTGGTGGAGATGTAACGACATCTAGCGGCAGCCTTGGGGCACTGCAAAGGGAAATAGGAACCCAGCTCTCTTGTTTAGCAAAGAAACTCATCCGTGCCGAATCAACCACGGATAGAAAGAAGTAAACTCTAACCTTCTCTGAGTAGATTGCAGAGACGAGTCGGTCCGTCCAGAGAGTGAGACATTGGTCGGTCTGGAGTCTCAAAGCGGGAGGACTCAGAGTAAATGACGGGACAGGACTGTGTGGCACTGGCAGAAGTAATCAATTCACCAAGGCACCAGAGCAGCCGACACACACAGTCCATCCCCCGCGCGCCGAGAGAGAGGGTGGTGCGACGTGCGCGTCCACGAGTCACCGTCACTGGCTGCTGCATAAAAAGCACCGCTTGGGGACTGGTCAAAAATGATGCCCAGGGGCGTCATTGGTAGCGCTTTCCCGCGCTACAAGATTGACGGCCCTGGGGACCCACATACACTGGTATCGCCGGCCCGCTCCACACACCACTATGCTAGGGTGCGCTGCGCAGCATGTACAAGCAGGTGCGCTTGCACTCACATACAGGTGCTGCTGCCTTCAAATTAAAAAAAATGTCCCCCTTTTGCCGCCCTAGGCGGCCGCCTAGTGGTGCCTAATGGTAGAAACGGCCCTGCTCCGAAGGTGTCTTTTTCAGGCGTCTTCAGAATACAGACATTTTCTGGCAGAGTACTTTTTATGTATGGGTTGTACTAAGATTAGAGTTTCCTTATTCCTGAACTTGTTTTTAGTTTTGGGCCATAGTTTACAATTTCTGCCTGTGTTCTTGTTTAACCAGGACTTTAGTTAGTATATTTGTATGGGCTTCTGCCTCGATTCTCCAGGGACTTACTGAGTTTTTGATGCTATGCCACTTCGCTCATTTTTTCTACTTATATGGTGGTATGATTCTTTGTCCATGCCCCCAAACAGTACAAGGCCCTTATTTCTCTAATTCTACTAACCTTGGTTCACTGGTTTCCACCTTCTTATCTTGGTCTCAGCTATCCTCACAGAACTTGACCCACTGAAGAAACTCATTTTTCAAACCATTCCTCAGGTAGCAATAGTGGGAATGACAGTTGGCTCATGTGCCATTGGTTATGGCATCCAATTTTTCCTTGTTGAACATCATTTATCAGGGTCTCTCTTTGGATGAAACTGCTTTTCCTAATTCTGTTGGATGTCGTTGTCTCTACTCTTCAGGTTTAGGTAATCACCTGCATAACCTTAGAGGCAGTTGTGATGTCTAGGCTTCCCTTGAGTCTTGTTGTTTGCTTGTGGTCCTGGGACCAATCTTCTTTGGCTCCAAAGTTTAATTCAGGGCAGTCCCACAACTTAGCTTATGATCAGCTATTCTTGGCCATAGGTGAGACTTTGATACATCTGTCTTTCTCAATGGGGTAGTTAAATCAAAGATCTTCCTCAGTGGCTGCTTCCATCACTGGTTCCCCCTGGAACACCTGTCTTGTAGACCATAGCAATCTCTCTGGTCATGCCCCGGGTGTCTGTTGGGTGTCTATCTACCACTGGTCTTGGGCAGGCTTTGTTGGATCAATGGTTGAAATCAGTGCTTCTCCACTGGTTGGAATCATGCCAGAAGCCCTTGATCCTAGGTTGGGCTTTGATTGTCATGTTTTCCTTCATGGGGATAATAGAGCAAGGCCTGTTCATATTGGTTGGAATGACCAGTGGTTCCCTCCAGTTAATCTGCCTTGTGGACCAATCCAATCCCTGTTTTTTTTAATAACCCAAAAGATCAAGTTCAAGTACTCACATATTCCAGTTCCTGCCCCAGTCATTCTTTCTGGCTTTTGTATATAGAGGTGGGTGGGCAGACACATCAATACATCACAGTCTCCAAATATCACAGTGGTTTTTTTTGTTTTCAATTAAAGCATTCATATGCGTTTCCTTGCAAATTGATAACTTAAACCTTGATTATCCATTTATTATTAGTATCAAATACATGGGATGATCATCAAATGCAAGGGATTCTAACAAGTACTATGCCACAGATGGCTCTATTGTGTCAGTTTGGACCAGGATGATATTTTTCTCCTGCTCCCATCCAACTTTGTCGGACTGTTCCTATTGGAGTAAGACAAATGCTTCTTTGCATATGCCTGGTTCTAATCTGAGGTGGCATGGTGAGCAAAAAGAAAAATGGACTGGGATGTGGCCCAACTACTTATCAGAAGCTGGGATTAATCCAAGCATCCTTTTGTTCAATGTAGTTTCTCTCCGTAGGATGTTCGGGCCATGACATCTCCCATAGTAAATCCACAATGGGTAGTTGCAGTTGCTATAAAAAGACAAGAATTGCAGAGTGCCCCAAAGGTGGAGATCAACAGATTGTATTGGAACACAATAGCACAGCCTAATTCAACATTAAAACTTGATTCAGAGCTAGTAAATAAAGAAAGATGACTCTAATCACCTAGTGCAGCAGCCATTTGTGTTGTTGTAGATGTTTCACTTTCCCCAAGGAAACCAATATATGAATGCACAAAACTAGACTAACACTTGTGATTTACATAACTTACTAATACGTAAAAACTTCATCTTTTGGGTAACACCCGCACATTCAACATTAACCTCTGTCTGGAAGTAATAAAAGGACACATGATACTCTCATGGAGCAAGAGATCTCCAATAACCCATAAGTCTAACACCTTGACAGTGGTTCACTCTGCCAGGCCCATTGAAAGGCCTGCAAGCCTTTAGAGGAGCAGAATTGAGGGTTACCTGGGAGTCCATGGGCTGGTTTTGCTTTTTCAGTTTTCCCAACTGGGGGAAACTCATGCACCTTAACCTGATCAACCATTAGTTTTCTCAGGTGCCATCTTTATTAAGCTCATATAACAAACTAAATGCATGCTGGATTCTGTTATGAAGACTACACAAGAAATACATTGACCTAGAAGACAGAAAACAGAAGTAGACATGATCATGTTAGGATCTCAGGTATTCAAGAGAAGCTTGAAAGTTATTGAACACTTTTGTTCCCTCACAATTTATGTTCACAACTCTTGAAAATGAATTTAAACCCTTCATTGGAACTTCAATTGGCCCGTGAAGTGGGAATGTGCAATTATTGCAAGTCATCTATGGCAGGAACTGGGTCCATTGCCTGAAACACCAACAAGCACAAAAGGTCCTCTTAGCAATGAAGAAGCATGGCCATAACTACAGGACAATTGGCACATTAATATCTTGGGGGACTTTTAAGATATGTATGCCAGGAGAGATTTTTAGCTTTCAGACCCCACCTACACAAATCAGAAATTCACTATGGATTTGGAGAATTTTCAAGATTTACTGGAATCCACAGGAATGGACATCTAAGATGGTTTAAGTGGGTTTGAGAAATAAGGACAGGAGCAATGGTTGATGCCGTACCCTGCACCTTCTAGAGGGCAGGCAGCTTAGAACCTTTACTCCTTCAGGGCATACAATCATATAAGTGTGCAGTTTGGGGTACGCACTGCCCAAGGTTTGCATGCTACCTGACCAGTCATGTTACAATTGGATATATTTATCCAGTGATCTAATAGAGCTGCATGTCTAAGCTCAGTTAGGTGGATCCATTTAGTACACTACAGATTAAATCTAATTCTAGGATTTTTTTTGCCTCTACATCTTACTTTCGTTTTTGGGAAACTAGAAATTCCCACCACCCAACCAATGTTAAAAAAATGACCTGAAAAACCTTAGCACCATATATTCTGATGATCCTCACAAGAGACTCTGGGCACATTTGGCATCTCTCACTATTATACTGGAAATATTGAATTACCATTTGCTCCAATACATTAGACCTTTGTTACCACTGAATAAACCTTCCTCCAACTTTAAAAGCACATTCACTGTGCTCTAAGGGAGGACAGGCAAACTTTGATTTTTAATCACCAACTTTACTCCTGAAGTGCACAGATAAAATGTCTCCTAGGCCCTCATCACCTTCTTTCTCTCAATGTTATAAAAATTATAAAAAGAAAAACAAAGTAAACACTCTCCTGAATTCAAACGCCCTAACATAGTCACATCTCAGGAAACCCATTTGACCATAATAGAAAGCGAGAAATTTAAATACATGTTCCATCAGAATGGAGATGACCCCAGCACCCCATTGTAACACAGAAAGGTTTTTTTTCACAATTATGATTCACAAATTCCTTCAGATGTGGCTTCTGCAGGCCTGGTCTGATGACATGGCAGTTTTGCTTTTTTGCGAAACTCAAAATACAGAACGTGAAAGTGAATAATTGATCAGTAAAAATACCAATAGGTGATCAGACAGAATTCTTGGTAACCATCTCCATAATACCACACTCCTATGGTTGAATTGAAGTACTTTTGGGTGGAGAGTGGAATTTAACCACACAAATAATACTGGACAGGTCTGGCAGAGCACGACAGGTCTAGCAGAGCAGACTTTTTGCACTCCTGAGACAGATATAATATGGCAGATCAGTCACTGCTGGACCATTTGTGTTCATTAAACCCATGGAAAAAAGGACAATATTTTTATCTTTGGCATGCAGGGAATGTGCTCCAGAATAGAATTATTTGCCACTGTCCACTTAAATTGTCCATTGCTGTAAATCTTAATTATCTGGGTAGTATATCCAACAATGACTTGATAGAATATTAAAATAGAGCTAGACTTAGCACCTTCCCTGGAAAACTGACAAATGAATGTTATCAGATGCAAAGTGCCAGACAAAGAACCCCTATGTTCCACCCTAAAAAATTATGTACATGCTAACAAAGGTTCAGTTGCTTCTGCTCATGCTCTATGGGTGTCAGGGGAGGCATAGGCTAGAGGAGAAATAGGAGATTCAGTGATCAACATTAAGAAATCTATGTGTAAGAAACAGTATGTACGAGTGATTACATAGAAGCTAACCTCCTCCTTTATTGAATCGCCTACTAGAAAACACTCCGACAGCCATTACCAAATCTACATAATACTTTAACATATTATACATCACCCAAGCAGAAATAGTTATCTTTCAACTGAGACAATAGCACTATGCAAGAGGAGAAGAAGCTGGAATGCTATTTGCTACTCAACTAAAACAATCAATCTCTTTGGGTGATCTTCACAACTAGGGACAATAAGCATAGACTACTGACTACACCAATAGAAATTATAAAGGAATTCAGCTCATTCCATTAAACACTTCGTAGATCAAATGTGAGGAATATATAAGTCAGCTTCCTACAATATCTAAAATTGCCATGCCTGACTGATTAGCACAGGGAAACATGGATGATGGGGACAATTTCCAAAGAAGAAACTGGGAAAGCAATTTATAAAATGGCAGTGAGTAAGGTTCTAGGTGAAGAAGGAATTCCATTAGAGTTCTGTAAGATTAACAAATCCCTGGTTACCCTAATATTATGCAATGTCTTTAAAGAGGCTTCCGAAGTAAGATATCTAGCAGACAAATTAAATAGGGCCAAAATCTCAAGGATACCCAAACCAGATAGCGACTTGCTAAAATGGCCTAACTCTATACCCATATCCCTTATGAATATGTATGTGAGGCTATCAGCAAAAATATTGGCCAATAGCCTTAAACATATAATCCTACAACAAATCTAACGATCACAGGTTGGATTTATGCTGGGGCACTCCCCCATCAATCACCTACACAAAATCCTGCACTTCCTCTGGCAGGTTAAGTACAATAATGATGAGAATTTGTCATTATAATTAGACACATAAAAGCTATTCAACCACATGGACTAAGTTCAACTGTTTCACATAATGTAAAAGCTAGGAAAAGGGCAACACTTCCTTGACAAGATACCCAGGTGGAAGATTTAAATCCCTGCACTTAACAAAACAAAAAAGCAGATAAGACTATCACCTGTGACCACTTTGGTTTCTGATAGCTCTTGAACTCCTGGCCATTGCCATCCATAAATACTATAATGCATGCAAGCAGCATCAATACAGTGACCGGAGAACAAAAGCATTATATTAGCAACCAATGACATTCTAATGACACTTTCAAACCCAATTACCTTGATCCCGGCTATTAGGTCATTATTTAGTCTGGTTCACAATGTTTTCAGGGTACAAACTCAATTGGTTGAAATGGCAGGCATAACCCACTACCACATCCATGACAACAGCCTCCCTGGGGGACTTACCCATTGAGTGGACCCAGCCTTTGAGTAGACCCAATCACACCTAAATTATCTCAGAATGTATCAAAGAAAGGCCTAGAAAACATAGCCTGGACAATGGTTCATCATAACTTGGAGGGGCCGTGCACAGCATCCACATAAGGGCAATAGAGAACAACAAAAAATATTTCATATGGAGAGAGACAAGACCCAGAGTAAACGTATTAAATATGGAGAACTAAGCCTCACAAATACAGAATCAAACTATTTGATGCCTCAACTAGCCCCAACTTCTATTTTCTGCCAGTACATAGGGAGACACGGACATGAGTATGCATAGAGAAAAACATTTACAAAAATCAGCAGGGGAGTGTACCATGTTCTATATAGGTAGTCCTCAACTGTTACCCAGAAATAATCTTATATTGCACTCTTCTACATATTTACGACAGAGGGCGCATATATTGATCAAGATTAGGAAAGAATTGCACTCAAAGATGCCCTGTGATGTAACAAGGTGATTCCAACTTGGGAGAAGGAAATAAGTTGGTCAATATAGATAGACTGGGACATAAAATGCCTGAACAATTAATTATCTGGGTTACGTCAATCTACATCATCCCCACTCTCAATATTGGAGAAATAAATAGTCTCCTGAGCACCAAGAAAATACCCAAAATCAATAAGTTCACATATAAGTTACGGTTCTTTACTTTCCACTTGATTCTCAATCTTCACATTCATCCAACAATCTAGGCAAATCTTGTAGCCATCAGCCAACAGGTATTTCGTTTTTTAAGTCTACCATCAACTTCATCAGGATATAAGAAAGATAAATTACATTCAGCCTTAATCATATGTTCTGACCACTTTTACTTAACCCCTTCGATGCCATGGACGTAACGGTTACGTTCATGGCTGTGGCGTTCCAGTGCCATGGACGTAAACGTTACATCCAAGGGACACCACCACCTAATCCCTCTGCTGAAAACAACAGAGGGATTTCCTTTTTTTTCCCTCTGGAAGTGGGGAAGAGCTTCCCCAACCTCCTAAAGCATTTTTTTAACTTCAATGTAATGACGATCGCGCGCACGGCAGGCTGACGTCATTGCATTGAAAGTGAAACTGAAATGAGCCGATCAGCTTGTTTCAGTTTCAGTGCTTTAGTGCTCATGGGGCTATCTCAGCCCGCGAGCACCGGAACACACGGGAGAGGTATCATTGGAAAGGGGAGAATCTCCCCTTTCTAATGGAACCCATCCTTAGTGGATCACTGCTTGGGGATCACTGCAGGAGGGCGATCCCCAATCAGGAATCCACCACTTGACACCAGGGGGGAGCGGCCCCTTGGGCAAGGGTCTTTGCTCCCTCCATATTTAAATGGGCATATTCAGTCTTTCTACCTTCCCCCCCGGGAGGCAGATGGGGCAGTAGCCCTCATATGCCCCCCCAGGGGGCAGAAAGTACACTAGACACCATGTATTTTTTGTTTTTAGTACTTAGGGGTGGGGGCTGCCCTAAATGGGAACTATAAAGCCCCCACCCCTCCCAAAAATGACCAGTTTTTCTGCCCCCCTGGGCTGCAAATGGGGCAATAGCCCCCGATCTGCCCCCGGGGAGGCAGAAAGCCCACTAGGCACCAGGGATGATAGTTTTTTGTATATATAAAAGAGGGGTGGGGGCTGCCTACAATGGGCATGCTAATGCCCCAACCCCTAACACAAAAGGGACAGACTTTCTTCTCCCCAAGGAGGCAGATGAGGGTTATGAACCCCGATCTGGCCCCCTAGGGGCGAAAGCCCATTAGACACCAGGGATCATTTATTTTAGTACTTAGGGGTAGGACTTGCCCTAAAAGGGCACTATAATGCCCTCACCCTTCCCAAAAATGACCAGTCTTTTTGGCCCCCAGGGCTGCAGATGGGGGCAATAACCCCCGACCCCCCCCCGGGGGCAGAAAGCCCACTATGCACCAGAAATATGTTTATGGGCATGTCAGGGAGCAGCCCCTTAGGCAATGGTTGCTCCCATTTTTTGTGAACACATTTTGACTGCTTCTGCCTCCCTTGGGGACAGATCAGTGATATTTTTAGGCACATCTGCTCCCAAGGGGGGCAGAAAACCAATACACACTGGTGAATATTTCTGTGTGTGTGTGAACTGGAGTTCGGCTTGTGTTTATAGCCGTTTAGCTGACTGTGTGTAAACCTGCATTTTGCTGGCGGTATGTGTGGACTTGTGCTTAGCTGACAGCACGTGTGGACTAGCACTTGGCTTGCAGTGTGCATGGACTGTCACTAGACTAGCAGTCTGCGTAGATGGCACATGTCTGGCGATGTGCATGGACTGTTATTTGGCTGGCGATGTGTGTTGACTGTCGTTTGGCTGGTGATGTGCTTCGATGGTGCTTGGCTGGCAAGGTGCGTTGATGGTGCATGGTTAGTGGTGTGCATGAATGCCGCTTGGGTGGTGGTGTGGCTTGCGTGGATCCTTCTATGTTTTATTACCTAGAATCCCCTGCAAACCTCAAATTTAGCTAACAATTCACACGTTCCCCACATTTCTGTGTGGAAAATTTGTCAGATCACTGCGTTGGCACAAATTTCTTATCACATAGTGTTTCTCTCAGTCTCCGGAAAAAATGATACCTCACTTGTGTGGGTGCCTAAGGCAGAGAACCGAAAAACGTATAAAAATGAAAAACTAAGGGTGAACCATAGTGGGTCCGAAAGGGCAGGTTTTTATCATACATTTTTAGGCTGACACTGCTTTGGGCACCCACACAAGTGAGGTATCATTTCTATTGGGAGACTGAGGGGAATGCTGGGTGGTGGCAAATTTGTGTCGGTGAGGTGATCTCACAACCTTCCCACACAGAAATGTGAGAAAAATTTTGGAAGATCCACACAAGCCACACATCCCTGGAATCCCCTGGTGTCTAGTTTTCAGAAATGTCTGGGGTGGTTAGGTTTCCCTAGATGGCCACCGAGCCCCAGACCAAAAACGCAGGTGCCCTCTATCTATGACAAAACAGCTGGCTTTTGCAAGGTAGGCACCTGTGTTTTTGGTCCCAGGCTCCGCAGCCATCTAGGGAAACCTACCAAATCCTGACATTTCTGAAAAGTAGACATCCGGGGGAGTCCAGGAAGGTATGGTTTGCATGGATCTCCCAACATTTTTTTACCCAGAATCCCCTGCAAACCTCAACTTTAGCTAAAAACAAAATAATGTTTTCCTCACAGATCTGTGTGGTAAAGTTGTGGAATCCCGGGCCTGCACTAATTTCCTACCACACAGCATTCCCACGGGGCTCCCGATTAAAATAGTACCTCACTTGTGTGGGTGGGCCAAGCATCCGTGACAGGGAAGGGCCCAAAACATATTGTGGAGACATCAGAATTATCTATCACAAAACGACCTTGTTTTTGAAGGGGGGGCACCTGAGTTTTTGATCCCAGACTAGGCAGCCATCAAGGGAAACCTACCAAACTCAGACATTTCTGAAAACTAGCACCCAGGGGAATTCAGGGAGGTGTGGCTTGTATGGATCCACCAATGTTTTCTTACCCAGAATATCCTGCAAACCTCAAATTTAGCTAAAAAAAAATATCACTTTTTCCTCACATTTCAGCTTGTGATCACTGCACCACCCAGCGTTCCCCTCGGTCTCCCGAGTAATATGATACCTCACTTGTGTGGGTGGGACAAGGGCCTGCAACTGGGAAAAGCCAAAAACATAGAGATTGAGGGGATAGCACAGCGAGCTCTAAGCGCTATATTTTTATATATATATTTTTAGGTGATTCTGCATTAGACACCCAAACAAGTGAGGTATCATTTTTATCAGGAGCCTAAGGGGAACGCTGGGTGATATGAAATTTGTGTTTGTGAAGTGAACCCAGACAGAAATGTAAGGAAAATGTGATTTTTTTAGCTAAATTTGACATTGCAGAGGATTCTGGGTAGGAAAACTATACCACCCTGGACTCCCCTGGGTGTGTAGTTTTCAGAAATGTCTGGGTTTGGCAGCTTTCCCTAGATGACCGTTGAGTCTGGGACCAAAAACGCAGATGACTCCCTTGCAAAACCAGTTTGTTTCGTGAAAAATAATTTTGATGTCTCAACAATACGTTTTGGGCTATTTCCTGTTGCAGGCACTAGGCCTACCCACACAAGCGAGGTAACATTTTTATCAACAGACCTGGAGGAATGCTGGATGGGTGGAAGTTTTTGGCTCCCCGCAGATTCCAGAACTTTCCATCACAGAAATATGAGGAAAATGTGTTTTTTTTTTTTACAAAGTTTCAGCTTTGCAAGGGATTCTGGATAACAGAACCTGATGAGAGCCACACATGTCACCCTATCCTGGATTCCCCTGGGTGTCTAGTGTTTAAAAATGCATAGCTTTGCTAGGTTTCCCTAGGTGCAAGCTGAGTTAGGGCACAAAATCCACAGCTAGGCACATTGCAAAAAAAAAGGGTCGGTTTTCACTGGAAAAATGTGATGTGTCCATGTTGTGTTTTGGGCCATTTCCTGTCGCGGCCACTGGCCTACCCACAGAAGTGAGGTGCCATTTTTATCGGTAGACATGGGGGAATGCTGGGTGGGTGGAAGTTTGTGGCTCCCCGCGGATTCCCAAATTTTCCTTAACAGAAATATGAGGAAATTTCTTTTTTTTTTTTTACAAACTTTGAGCTCTGCCAGGCATTCTGGGTAACAGAACCTGGTGAGAGCCTCACAAGACACCCCATCTTGGATTTCCCTGGGTGTTTCGTTTTAAAAAATGTACAGGTTTGCTAGGTTTCCCTAGGTTCCAGCTGAACTAGGGCCCAAAATCCACAGCAAGGCACATTGCAAAAAAAGGGTCCACGTTGCGTTTTGGGTCGTTTCCGGTTGTGGGAACTAGGCCTACCCACACAAGTGAGGTACCATTTTTATCGGCAGACTTGGGGGAATGCTGGGTGGGTGAAAGTTTGTGGTTCCCCACAGATTCCAGAACATTCCAAACACAAAAATGTGTTTTTTTAATAAAGTGTGAGGATTGCAAGGGATTCCGGGTAACAGAACCTGATGGGAGCCACACAATTCAGTACAGGTTTGCTAAGATTTCGTAGGTGCTGGATGAGCTAAGGCCCAAAATCCACAGCTAGGCGCATTGCTAAAAATGGACCACATTGTGTTTTGGGCCATTTCATGTCGCAGACAGTATGCATACCCACACAAGTGAGGTATCATTTTTATCCGGAATATTAGGGGAACACAGAATAGTAGAACAAGTCTTATTACCGTTTGTCTTTCTATGCATTTCTGCCTTCCAAATATAAGACTGTGTAAAAAAGAAGTCATTTTGAACAATACCCTCTAAATCACATTCTTATATGGGGACCCAAAAATCCAGAGATGCACAAATAACCACTAATTCTAAACTCCATATCTTCTTCCCATTTCAGATATACATAGGTTTCTTTGATACCTATTTTCCACTCTATATATTTTACAAAAAGAATTACTATATACCGGTACACAAAAAAAAAAAAACACTGCAAGGTGCAACTCAGTTATTGGCTCTGGGTACCTCGGATTCTTGGTAAACATTCAAGCCTCATATATCCCCACAACCAGAAGAGTCCCCCGGACGTAAAGGTATATAGTTTTTGAAAATCTACCATAGTTAGAAGTTACAAGTGAAACTGTAGGCACAAATGGCAGTTTTTTTCAACTAAATTTCAATATTCTTTTATTCAACTGTTTCTTTTTATAGGAAAACCTGGAAGGTTCTACACAATGACCCCTTGCTGAATTCAGAATTGTGTCTACTTTTCAGTAATGTATAGCTTTCCAGGATCCATTATTGTATTCACACCTATTTCAACTACTAGCTGGAAGGAGGTTGAAAGCACAAAAACAAGGAAAAATAGGCTATGTCCCAGTAAAATGACAAAACTGTGTAGAAAAGTTTGGTTTTCTGACAACAGTTTTTCCTGTTCCTGAAAGCTGAGTAGATAGTAATTGTAGCACCACAAACCCTTCATTGATACCATTTGCAGGGAAGAAAACAGATGCTTTCTTCTGCAGCATTTTTTTCCTACTTTTCCCCCAAAAAACCAAATTTTGTTGTATTTTTCCTAATTTCTCGGTCCCTTCCAGGGGAATCCACAAACCCTGGGTACCTTTAGAATTCCCAGCATGTTGGAAGAAAAGAACGCAAATTTGGCATGGATAACTTACGTGGACAAAAAGTTATGGGGGCCTAAGCGTGAACTACCCCAAATAGTCAAAAAAGGGCTTGGCACAGGGGGCAAGGCCTGGCAGCGAAGGGGTTAACCATCATCATACCCATGATAGTTTCTTTTGGGGTAAACACAAGTGGTCCACAATTGCAAGAATATCCTTGAAACGTGTACGACCCCCAAAAAAGAAGATATATAAAAAGAAAATTGAGGTACCCTTATGTAGTATAGTCAAGTGATAGTCCTACAATCACTGAAAATTGTGCATGAGATCACGTCCCGGTGCCATGATAATCAATAAACCAAGAAGCGTAAAATCTTTTTACAGATAAAAAAACTAAAAAAGGTCAAAACCTGTATTGTGACTAAGCAATAAACCACATAATGGTCACCACTTGATGAAGAAAATGCCCAGGAGACAGCATCAATATGCAATAAGATCCTTACTACTCACCTATTTGTATTAATGTGTTCAAGTTCAAAGAAAGCACCTAGTTTATATAATGCTATTCCCGAACAAAACCTATAATCAAGTAGAAAACAACATGACAAGTAACCAAGTGCAAATATGTACACGCAAACAATCTAAAAGGAATAGGTTTCACCAACCAACATCTCAACATATTGCTGATTATCTGGCACATGCATCAAGCATAATTGCACTGGCAAAAATTGCGAAAATGCAAAATAGGCCGTTACCGACCGCAAAACGAACATTTCCAATGCATCAACCAAAATACCGAAAAAACTAGAGATTCGCAAAAAAAGCCCTCGCAAATTTAGCGAGTCGCAAAATAGTGAAACCATAATAGCGAAACATACAGTTGCTCCCGCAAATAGCTATTAGCAAATAAAGAATCGCAAAGCAATGCATCAAAATTCGCAATTAGCGAATACAATGAAAATCGCTATTTAGCAAGAGCAGAATAAGGGGAATCTCAACCAGGAGGTAAAGATACAAAAAAAAAAAAAAAAAAACAGGTGCAAACAATCAGAAACCCTTGAAAAATGCCTCAGGAGACCCCGTAAGCCTTTCACAATGGCAGCCCTCTACGTGCTGGCAAGGAGGATGAGGATCAATGCAGCAGCCCAGCGCAGGAGGAGGATACAGGAGAGGGTATTCCGAGTGCGCATAACATTGCTGGGCCAAAATGAAGACGAAATATATGATAAGTACCGGTTGAACCGTGCAATGATCATGAGCCTCATTGCAGATTTGGAACCCCTGCTGCAGCACCAGACCCGTAGGACCAATGCCATCCCTGCACACGTACAGGTCCTATGCAGCCTGCACCTACTAGCGTCAGGCAGTTTCCAGGGGGTAGTAGCCGTAGCCGGAGGTGTATCCCAAAGAGCACTCTCACGCTTCTTCCGAAACTTCCTTGACGCCATGTGGTCAATGATACACACCCACATCACCTTCCCCACAACCCCACAGGAGTTGAACCAGACAAAACTGGAGTTCTACCAGGTGGCACATTTCCCACATGTCATCGGATGCATTGACTGCACGCATGTCCCCATCTGTCCACCAGCAGCCAACGAGTACATCTTCCGGAACAGGAAGTCGTACCACTCCATCAATGTGCAGGTCGTGTGCAATGCTAAGCATATAATAACGGACATCGTGGCACAATTTCCAGGGAGCACACATGACTCGTATATATTCCGCCACAGTGGTATCCACAGGCGTCTGCTCAGGGGTGAATTTGGCGAAGGACACCTACTTGGTACATACATATACCTAGTTGCTACATCATGAGGCAAACTGTAATAGCATTACTGTGTCTAACCCTTTGCTTTCCACCATGTAGGTGACAGCGCATATGCCCTGCGCGAATATATCATGACGCCATACCTCAACCCAGCCACACCACAGGAACAGAGGTACAACGCGGCACACATAAGCACAAGGAATGTGGTAGAACGGACATTCGGCATACTGAAAAGTCGTTTCCGCATCCTTCATAAAACTGGTGGTGAATTGCAATATAGCCCAGAGACATGCTGCAGGATTGTGGCTGTATGTGCCATGCTGCACAACATTGCCACCAGAAGGGGCATTACCATTGAGATGGACAACAGTGACTCGGATGGCGACGAGCAACCACCCGCACAACACCGACAGGCGCATGTGGCAAACACTGCAGAGGGTCAGAGGAGACGTGCACACATCACACAACATCATTTTTGAGGCAGGTAAGAATGAGCCATGACAAACAAATGCTGTACGTAAATATTTATTAACATGAGCACATGTCAAACTTGAGACGTGCGTTTAGAAATATTGGAAGGTGATTGCATTGGTCTATAAAAACAAAATAAAACTGTACTCAGCACTGGAGGGCAATCACCAGGTATAAATTGCCCATGGTTACCCCACCATGGCCAAACAGAAGTATATGCATGGCTAGCGCCTCTTGCCACGTACCCCCAGCCTCCTGTCGCCTCCATCACCCTGACGTGATCCCATGGAGGTTGAGCTGCGCGAACTGCGCCTCCTGTTAGTGGTCACTGGCACCGATAGGCTACTCAGGCTAGAGGCCTCCTCACTCCCCTCCTCCCCTTCCAGGTGGATGGCACTCCCAGTCCCGGACTGGATGTGTTCCACGGCAGTGGTGACTTGTCCTAAGGACCTGGCAACATCCCCACAGAAATGGCCTAGATCAATCTGCATTGACACGGAGCGCCGTGCCAATAGCGCAGTGGTATTACAGAGCTTGTTGATGGCCCTGGTATTCGCTGACATGCGGATCAGGCTCTGGTGATGCCTTCTCCGCTTCATGCGTTGTCCTGCGAGGACTGCACGGGTGAGCTCCTGTAAGCTCAAGTTTGTCTGCCGATTCCCCTCGGCAACCACTGATGTCAGTTCGCGCACATTGTCTGCCATTGTGCTCATGTTTTTGGCCAGCTTTGTGAGCTGCATGTTGATTGTGCCCATGTGTCTCCCCTGCAGGCGCTGCACACGTAGCATCTGAGACTCCACGCCGCCATATACATTTGGGACCTGCTCAGCATGTGCCGCAATACGGGCCCTGGACCTGCGCCGTCGTCTTGTTTGGAGCTGTGCCGGTGCTGGAGTTGGTGAAGGGACGCGTGGCTGGCTGGAGGATGTAGTGGGTGCTGGAGTCTGTTCGGATTCCATTTCTGCCAGTGAGGGTACATGTACCCTGCGTTTTGGTGGTGGGGGTGGTGTTTTTTCTGGGACCACAGGAGTCTCTGCATCCGTCTCTGCAGGTGTTTCTGAGATGACGAGCTGGTCACTGTCCTCGGAGTCTGCCTCCGCTGCATCTGTGATGTGAAACAGTGCAGTGTTAGTCTTGTATTATCCTAATTCTGTTTATCATTTGGCAAACTCATTTCTGAATAAATCACTGACTTCGACACACTGGCTGGCATGCGGTATTGGTATGTTTAATTTCCCATGTTGGCTTTTGAATGACCACTTGTCTGACATGACTACAACTCCCATGATGCATTTTGTGTATGAAGAGAAACGTGGCATGGGGTTTTACCTGTACACTGTGATTTGCCTGGGGGATTGTGCACGGTTATACAGTACGCAGAGGAGTAGCGCTTGCATGCATCTTACCTTGTGATGTTCCTGCTGTGCCGGATGTGTCCAATTGTGTCACTCCGACGACTGCCTCAGGCTCGATTGTCCCCTCAACAAGGTCCTCCAGGGCTGTGTTTGCGGGTGCATTCGATAGACCCCCTCCTGTTCCAGCTGCTTCCTTCACCCTTTCTGCTATGCACTCCTTTGCGCGTTTCCTCAGGTCATACCACCTTTTCTTTAAATCATCAATGCTTCGGTGTGTGACTCCCACAGCATTCACTTTTTCCTTTATGCGCAGCCATATTTTGCACTTCACAGCCTCTGGCACCTTCAGGGACAATTTCCCAAACAGTTTGTCGTGGCTACTGCTGACACCTTCAATGAGGTGTTCAAGTTCCCTCTCAGAGAACTTCAGCTTCCTCTTCCTAGGCGTGGCACTCTTCCCTGCATCGTTTTTGTCCATCCTGGGTCTGGGTACAGTGGCTGGATACAGAGTGTGAGGTTTCTCCACTCAGATTCAGGTCTCTGCCTCTTCCTCTGAGCTCCTCAGGGCACTGAATGAAGCATGGACTGGATGACTTCCTGGTTGTGATGTCATCAGCCTGCTTCCAGTGCGACCCGTTTTTAGCGATTTCGGTATTAGCGATTTCGCTAATACCGAAATCGCTAATACCGAAATCGCTATTACCGAAATCGCTAATACCGAAATCGCTTTTTTTCCGATTTCATGTGTTAGCGAGTCGCTAATGTGTACTCGGTCCCGAATTAGCGATTTATTGCGAATCGCTATTTATTAGCGATTTTCATGATGCATTCCACTTAGCGATTTATTAATTGCGAATCCTTATTTTTCGCAATTAAGGAATCGCTTTTTCGAAGTTTGATGCATGTGCACCTAAGTCTTCATAAGTGTAATTATGGGTGAGTTCAAGGTTTACGTTAGGTACGATATGTGGTTACATATGGTATATCTAGATATAGGATAGGAGACGGTGAGACATATACTGTCACGTTACTGTTCACTGTACTTTGTTTGGAGGCTCTTTGTCTTCATATTTTGGAGTGTTGGGTGGCCGCTTCTCCTCTTTGGAGCACCCTAATGTTTATTTTAAAAATTGTATAACACACAATTTTGCGCACTGGATGACCCTGCCACCTTGCTGTTTGGATGTCAATATTGGAGATACATTCAATTTTCCCATTGTCTTAGACAAATACTGGGATTGGTGGTGGCTATCATCAGACTACAACAGTCCCCTATTTTTCTATTTTACTCAGACATGGAAGAAAGAGAGGAACTGCATTAGATATGTACTTGACCCTGATCTATAAACTTTCCTCCAACCTGAACTCATCTTATCTGAGTCACTGGTCAGAAATACACTTAACGATTCAGTTCTCTGGTGAGCATTGCAACTCTCTCTCTTGGAGAATCATGAAAAAACCTAAGAGAGGCACACTTAAAATTCAGCTATTTTAAGATTATTTAGCAATGGCACTGGACTTTGGCCAAATAGAAAAGGATGAAATTTGTCCAGACTAAGTGCTGGAGATGCAAGACCCCAGGATGCAACATAATTCACATCTAATAGAAATGCCCATTACTGAAAAACAATACAGAATAAAATAAAGACTGATGGACACCAACACATTCTTAACTACAAAAAGAGTGCTACTACAGAAACCTCAGACCTTTTGGCAATACCCTTTCATGTTTGGAGGTGGCTATCCATGCATCAGCAAATGGTAAAAGTAGCTACTTTCTGTTAGTAGAAAACAGCAACCCTGCCGACCTATGAAAATTGGTTGTAAGATGTACAAATACAGCCATATATTAGAAACTCATCTACTAAGTAAATGACCAATAACACATTAAGAAAGTGTGAAGTAGGTTTCTTAGAAGCTGAAAATGCAGAAACTGGTGCTCATGGATTGATTTAGTTTACTCCACACTGATACAATAACCCAGAATGACAGACTATTTGAATTATCAAATGTTACCCTGCATGCCCTCAGTTTAACATCCAGCCAACTTGAACTCCGTCAGGGCTATGAAACAACATGTACAATATGAATATATAGACAAAACCACAAATGAAACAGAAAAAACAGTTCTTAGCGAACAATAAAGCACAGAAAAACGCGTTGACTGGATGTTTTATGTATATGCATGGATTTCATATGAGGAATTAAATGTAAACATGAAAGAAAAAAAACGAAAGAAAAAGGAATATTTATAAAGATTGTTTGAATGATCATTTGGATAAGAGGACCTTCCCAGTGCACCACTCCATTTCAAGTATTATCATTCTGCCAAGCAGCAGTACCAAACAACGGTGGGTACAGGAATTGTAGTGCACAGGACCTTTTGATTTGAAGAAACAAGAAGTGAGGTGCAGTACTCATAGTCCGCCGTTGTGGTCTTTAAGTGCATGATTTTTTATCCTTTCCTTAGGGTACTTAAGGGCTTACCTGAGGGTGGGTCCCTAGATTTGTTGTGGGACAAGATTCATTTCAAGACACCACTTCTTCTTCGACAGTCTGGGCACACTGGACTTCGCTCTGGGCATCCAGGCTGCAACTGGAAGACTCCTGCTGCTCCTGATCTCTTCGCCCTGCTCGTCTGCTGCAATGTCTGTGCCTGTGCTCCATACAGGAACCTTCCAAGTCCTGTGGACATCCAAGACACCTGAAGGAATCTCCCTTGAAGTGAAGGAGTCACTTCCCTGCATCTGCAGGCAGTGCAACTAACCTGACCAGTCTGCTGATCCTGGGCTCCCACGAACTCTGAAAGGCTCAGCAAACAGATGGTGTTTCTCCACATCCCACGAGGCCTGCCCTGTCCTCTCACCAAGTTTGAGGCCAGTATCCCTCGTTGGAGCCGCAGGAACCGAAACCCTGTGCACCACGTCGACTTGCTGTTGCAAAGGCTTCTTGGCTTTCTTTCATCAAGATCTTCGGACTCCAAGTAGCCCCCACCTCAAAGCACCTCCAGTGACCAAGATCTTTGTCCTCACCACATCACTTGCATCGTGGATTTGCTTCTTTGGTGAGCTGCTTGAGGTCCTCTTGCGACTCCAGTGCCTCTGGCCTGTGGGTCCTTTTGAGGGTCAGCTTTGAATTCTGCAGGCTCCCCTGATTGCTTGGGGCTTGCCCTGACTCCCCTGCTTATGGTGAGTCACCTAGACCTTGCTGGTCTCGACACTGCACCTTCTTCGCTTTCCACGTTGCTGCAGTTGACAAGGCTTGTTGGTACTCTCGATGGACACGGACCCCTAAACTCTCGACATCCGATGTGGAACAGCTCGTGAACGGCTCCTGGTCTTCCACAGCATCACCTGGTCCTCACAGCTGCAGCTCCAAGGTCACCGTCATCTCCCCTGCAACACCAGACATCGATGGGCATTCGTCTTCGGTGCCTCCTGTTCACTCCTGAGTGGCATAGACTCTGTCCTCTTTGATTGCAGGTACTTCTCAACTTGAATCCACCTTTGGGTTCCTCTGGACACTTTCACCTTCTCCGGCAGCGGCATCTTCCTGAAGTCCTCCATTGAGTTCGACGGTGGTTTCCGATGCCACTTCACACCTATGCACCCGGCTTCCCTGGTGTAGGTATCCTGGTTCCTAGGGTATCCACAGGTGGGGTGGCTCTCCAACCTTCTGTCTTCCACTGGGTTTCTTCAGGGCCCACTGGGAAGGGTCCTTCTTTAAAATTGAAACCGCAACTTACCCATTGACTTGCATTGATAACGCCGTTGTGTTCCCACTCTGCGCACCACCTCCGTTTAGCTCCTGGTCACTTATCTCGGGTGGTTCCTTGGGTCCTCGGCACTTCTACATCTTCTGGGTATAGTCTTGGCTCAAGTCGTGGTTCGCATACCACTATTTTAGTATATGGTTTGGTCTTTCCCTGGTGACCACTGTGTATTTCGTGCTACTTACCTGTTTCTAATGAAAGGTATTGTGTGCATTGTGTATATCTCAGTCTAGGAGATATCGGTATGTGTTAGTGAGTGTCTTATAATAAATGCATATTTTTATAAATACACTGTGTGGTTCTTTTTCACTTAATTTATACTTATAAGATTGTGTTCTGGTAAAACAAGCTGCTTTACACTCCTTTTGGACTAAGCCTGAAGGCTGCTCTCCACAGATACCACTTAGAGAGCTTTCTAAGGTTGTCCAAGACCACTAAAATCACCGTAAGGGTTGTCTGAATTGGTGAAGGGTGCCCACTTACATAAGTGTGCATCATATACCAAGCCAGCCTCTCACAATGGTGTGCAGCGTTTGGGATTCAAGCCTGCAGTGTTTTACCAGATAATCTTGGCGTGGATTAATTGAAAAACCATCATTAATAATAGGCACATATAATGCAGCTTAGAATAAGTAAGTTCTACTGAACTTAGGGTTGGGAAGTTAAGGGTCTAGCACAACCCTTTCTCCAACCTCAGAGAGTTTAGTTCCCATTAGGTTAGGTAGGTACAACACCACACTACACCTAGTATGTCTTCAACAAGGGAAGCCAGTGGCTCTCTACCTTCTACATACAGTGGCCTCACGTTCCAGGAACTAAGGGCCCTTTATTCCTCTAGGAAGCTCAAGACAGGGAAGGGCCCTAATACTCCACGCTTCCTAGAGGTGTTACTGTTGGATGACCTACAGAAAGCTGGTGGGTCAGAAGAACAGGACCGAGTGGATGGGCAGGAGACAGAAGATGGGTCAGGAGGGAAACCCCTCTTTGACCATGATTCTGACCCTAACCAGGAGGAGTCTAATGACTCCCCCCTGGAGAACTCGGATCCCCCAGAGGATAGTGCAGATGGCAAAGAGGGTGTCCCTAGAAGTGGGTCTCCCTTTCTCCTCCTGGGAGGGTCCAGAGTAGACCAAGGAGGTCTAGATCCCCCTCCAGAAAATTCAATACTTCAGACACTTCGACAGGGACCTCCATATCTAGTAAGAGGAACAACTCTTATGAGAGGGAATCTCAATTGCTTAAACTTGAGAAAGCAAGACTTAGGCTCAGGCAAGATCAATTGGCCCTTGACAAAGAGTCCCTGGAAGTACAGAAGGCTAGGAAGAAATTGGGACTAGAGTCCCATGGTGGCAGCAACAGTGCCTCTAGAATCAGAGAAACTCCTTTTGACAATAGGAACCTGAGAAGCACAGTCCCTTCTTACCAGATTGGAGATGATATCCATAAATGGATCACTGCTTTGGAGAGGGCCTGTAAAGTTCAGATGGTCCTCCAAGAGCAGTGGGCAGCTATCCTGTGGCTCACTTTCGCTAACAAAGGTAGAAATAAGCTCCTCGTTGTTAGAGAAGAGGATGCTGACAATTACTCAGTACTGAAGAGTGCTCTAATAGATGGATTTGGCTTAACCACTGAGAAATATAGGATTAAGTTCAGAGACAACCAGAAGGCACACACCCAGGACTGGGTAGATTTTGTAGACTGTGTTATTAAGGCTCTGGAAGGCTGGCTTCATGGAAGAAAGGTACGGGACTATGAAGGATTGTACAATTTGATTACAAGGGAGCAGATCATTAATAGTTGTCAGAACCAGATTTTGCATCAGTACCTGGTGGACTCTGATCTGACCTCTCCCCAAGAATTGGGAAAGAAGGCAGACAAATGGGTCCGCACCAGGGTTAAGGGAGAAAAACCATGGTAATGGAGGTGACCAGATGAAGCAAGATTCTTTTAAATCCCAGGATAAGGGCGGGGACAAGAGTAAAGATAAAAAAAGGTCTTCACAAGGGCCCCAAAAACCTGCATATGGGGGTGAGTCCCAAAATACCAAGAAGGGTAAATAGAAACCTTAGTGTTACCTTTGTAAGGTGAAGACCCATTGGAAAAGGAATGCTGATTGTCCAAAGGCCAAGGAAACTACTACTACTACCTCTGCCCCTAAGGCACCTGTTCCCCCTAGCACAAGTACAAGTGGTAGTACAGAACCAAGGGATTAGTGGGGTTAACCTTGGGTTCTGAGGTGGGTTCTGACTTAGTCAGAACTCCAGCTCAGGCAGTTCTAGTCTGTGATGGTGGCATGGATCTTGCCACCTTACTGGTCAGCCCCACTAACTTGGGCAAGTACAGACAGCAGCCTTTGATAAATGGAAAAGAAGCAATGGCTTACAAGGACAAGGGGCCAGTGTCACTATGGTGACAGAGAAACTTGTGTCCCCTGATCAGTTCATACTTGGACAAATGTACCAAGTCACCAACGCTAGCAATGTCAGGACTGACCATTCCTTGGCAGTTGTGAACCTCAGCTGGGGAGGGGTAACTGGACCTAAAAAGGTTGTGGTATCTCCAGACCTACCTATAGATTGTCTGTTGGGCAATGATCTAGAATCTTCAGCCTGGGCTGAAGAAGAGTTCAGGACTCATGCAGAGATGATGGGCATCTCTGCCAGTGTGTTTACTGTCACCAGGGCTCAGGCCAAACAGCTCACCACTGACAAAGCACTGGATCCTGAAAAACTGGACAAGTGCTTCCCAAGAGGAGGAGCAGGAAGGGTAAGGAATTGCCCTCCTCACAAACTCCTAGTGAAGATCAACTTCCTGAGGGAGATGATCTCAGCCCCTGTGAAAGAACTGTCCCAGAGAAACTTGGGCCTGACCAGGCAGAGTTCTTGGGGGCCAGGGGGCCCTTCCAGGGCAGACTTGAGTTTGGAGCAGCAGTCCTGCACCTCTCTTGAACCCCTCAGACAGCAAGCTCCTGCTGAAGAAGCAGGGAATATCAGTGGGCCCCATAGGATCTATTGGGAAGATGGACTCCTGTACTCTGTAGGTAGAGACCCCAAGCCTGGTGCCACCAGGAGGTTGGTGATACCCTAGACGTTCAGAGGTTTCCTCCTCTCCCTGGCACATGATATTCATCTTGCAAGACACTTAGGGCAAAGCAAGACTTGGGACAGGTGTGTCCCTCACTTTCACTGGCTCCATATGTCGGAAGACACAAAGGAGTTTTGTTGCTCCTGTGCCACTTGCCAAACCAGTGGTAAGTCAGGTGGCACCACAAAGGCCCCCTTAATTCAACTTCCAGTGGTTGGGGTCCTGTTTGAGAGGGTAGGGATTGACATTGTTGGCCCCTTGAACTCTTCAACTGCATCTGGGCACAGTTATATACCAGTGGTGGTGGACCATGCCACTAGGTACCCAGAGGCCATTCCCCTTAGAACCACTACAGCTCCTGTAGTGCCAGGGCCCTCCTGGGAATCTTTTCCAGAGTGGGCTTCGCTAAGGAGGTTTTAACAGACAGAGGTACAAACTTCATGTCTAGTTATATCCCTGCCATGTGGAAAGAGTGTGGAGTAAACTACAAGTTCACCACACCCTACCATCCACAGTGCAATGGGCTTGTTGAAAGGTTTAACAAGACCCTCAAGGGTGTGATCATAGGACTCCCAGAAAAGCTTAGGCGAAAATGAAATGTCTTACTGCCCTGCCTTCTCTTTGCCTACAGAGAGGTTCCTCGGAAGAGGGTTAACTACAGCCCATTTGAGCTTCTGTTTGGACATCCAGTTAGGGGTCCATTGTGTCTAGTGAAGGAAGGCTGGGAGCAACCTCTCAAACCTCCTAAACAGGACATCGTGAACTATGTCCTTGGACTGCGTTCACGCATGGCTGAGTCCATGAAGAAGGCCAGCAAAAACCCTGAGGCCAGCCAAGAACTTCCAAAAGCTTGGCATGACCAAAAGGCTGTCTTGACTGTTTATCAGCCAGGCCAGAAAGTGTGGGTGTTGGAGCCTGTGGCCCCAGCAGCTCTCCAAGACAAGTGGAGTGGCCCCCACACTATCCTTGAAAAAAAGGTGAGGTCACCTACTTGGTGGACCTAGGCACTTCGAGAAGTCCCCATAGGGTACTTCATGTGAACCGCCTGAAACCTTTTGTGACAGGGCTGACATGGGCTTGCTCATAGCAACTGATGATGGACAGTAGGAAGAGAGTGATCCTCTCCCTGATCTCCTCTCTCAGAACCCTGATGATGAGTCTGTAGATGGAGTAGCCTTGGCAGCCAGCCTCACTGACCAACAACAAACTGATTGTAGGCAAGTCCTCAATCAGTACAGACACATATTCTCCCTGACACCCAGTGAAACCGCCTGGTATACCCAAGAAGTGGACACAGGTGACAGCCAGCCTGTTACGAGTAAAATCTACAGACAGCCTGACCAAGTGAGGGATTGCATCGTGACAGAGGTCCAATAAATGCTGGAGTTGGGGGTCATTGAGCCTTCAGATAGCCCCTGGGCTAGTCCAATGGTCCTTGTGCCAAAACCTCACACCAAGAGTGGAAAAAGAAAGATGATGTTTTGTGTAGACTACAGAAGTCTCAATGCAGTCACTAGGACTGATGCCCATCCAATTCCAAGGGCAGATGAACTCATAGATACTTTGGCCTCAGCCAAGTTTTTGAGTACATTTGACCTGATTTCTGGCTACTAGCAAATAAGACTAGCTGAGGATGCCAAGCCAAAAACAGCATTTTCAACCCCTAGTGGGCATTATCAATTTATTGTAATGCCCTTTGGTCTGAAAAATGCACCTGCCAAATTTCAGAGGTTGGTGAACAAAGTTCTCACAGGCCTGGAAAGCTATAGTGCAGCATATCTAAATGATATAGCTTTCTTTAACTCCACCTGGGAGGATCACCTGGTCCACCTCAGAAATGTTCTAGAGCCCTGCAAAAGCCAGGCCTCACTATCAAGGCCAGCAAGTGCCAGATAGGGCAGAGCAAGGTTGTATACTTGAACCACCCAGTAGGTGGAGGCCAGGTTCAACCATTGGAGAAGAAAATCCAGACCATTGTGGACTAGGTTGCTCCCACTACCCAGACTCAGGTCAGAGCTTTCTTGGGCCTGACTGGGTAATATAGAAGATTTGTAAAGGGATATGGGTCCATTGTAACTCCCCTGAATGATCTTACATCTAAGAAGATGCCCAAGAACGTTTAGTGGACAGTACGCTGTCAAAAGGAATTTGACGACCTGAAGCAGGCAATGTGCAATGCTCCCATCCTGCAAAGTCCTGACTACTCCAAAACTTTAATTGTCCAGACAGATGCATTTGAGATAGGGGTAATGACTGTGTTATCACAACTTAATGCAGAGGGCCAGTATCAACCAGTAACTTTTATCAGCAGAATACTGACCCCCAGGGAGAAACGTTGGTCAGCAATTGAGAGGGAAGTCTTTGCTGTGCCTTGAAGAAGGTGAGGCCATACCTGCTTGCACTCACTTCATTGTTCAGACAGACCACAAGCCTGTCTTATGGCTTAAACAGATGAAGGGTGAAAACCCCAAACTTTTGAGGTGGTCCATTTCCCTACAGAGGATGGAATGTACAGTGGAACATAGACCTGGGAGAAACCATGCCAATGCAGATGGCCTCTCCAGATATTTCCACTTAGAAAATGGAGACTCAACTGGGCGAGGTTAGTCTCATCTCCTTATGTTTGGTTTTTTTTTTGTTGAAAAGTAGGATCTGCTTTTATGGCTACCTCCACTTATTGCCTGGTGCTATGCTGTTTCTGACTAGTCTGAATGGGATCCTGCTAATCAGGACCCCAGTCTCTGTGCTTTCTCCCCTAAATTGGTATGGTAAGTACTTAGGTACATCCCAGATTGGACACTGGTGTGCCCTTATCAGTCCCTAGTATATGGTACTGAGATACCCAGGGCATAGGTGGTGTGCAGACAGAATATCGGGTAAAAAATATCGAGTTGCACAAATATTGAGTAATAAATATTGTGGTTCAGAAGTATCGACAGCAAGAATATCGTGGTCAAGAATATCGACTTAAGGTAAGTAATATCGATTTTAAAATTATCAAAGTGTTTAACACCAGTTGCAAAAATATAGGGGTCGATTCCGATCCCGTTTGGAAGGCCTCCGAATCGGATTTGGCTTTACCGGATCCGAGTCGGAGGCTTTGTTTCCGACCGAGTCGTACAGAGGTCCGGACGCCCAAGTACGGTGCGAATGAATGCGAAATCGCCGACCGACTCGTTTCCGGGTCCGAACCGCTCCGTACGACTCGGTCGCAGACGAACCGTACTGCGCAATGGAGTCGATTTCCGACCGAGCCAGTACAATGCACGATTCGGACAGCCGGATCGAGTCGGAGTCTCCGGGACGAAAAAGCTCCGGGAAGAGGACTTCGGGGGTCTGTGCCGGACCCCCTTCACCCGTAGCCTAACGAGTCGAACACAGGGGGGGACCCAAGGGCCCCCCCTTCAAATGCATGTACGGTGCGGATGGCACCAACGCGTACCCACTGCAGGGGGCGCCCTTTTGTGAGACGTACCTATTCAGCTGATGCGAGGCCATGCACGCGTCGTACGACCGGCTCCCATTGACTTCAATGGGAATCCAACCGAGCCGAGTACGTCAGCATGCGGCAGCATCGTACTCGCTCGGTCGGACTCCAGGGGTACGGCTCGGTCGGAAAACACTCCGGATCCGGCTCGGTCGGAGGGCTTTCCGACCCAGATCGGAATTGACCCCATAGTTGTTAAAAATATTGTTTTTTTAATTAAAGTTATGTATGTATGTGATGTATTTTTTTTGTATAAGAATTGTTTATATGTTTAATATATGTGTTAACTTTTTAGTAGTTATTAATTTTTTGGGTTTGAATTTTGCGTTTTTAGTTCAGCAGCGGTTTGTGGGATTATAGGGGAATCGGGTGGGAAGTAATGTAATTATATTAAATTAATTGATTATTTTGTATTTATTAATATTTGTTTAACTGAGATTTTATAGATTTAAATGTGTAAAGTAATTTATTATTAATCAATTAATAATTGGCTGTTAATTAACTTTAATTAATTGGACATTAATTATGGTTCTTGTGTAATTAATTTTAAATGTGTGTTGTGGTGTTTATAGGTGTAAAGGGTGGAAAGTAATTTATTTTTAATTGATGAATTAATAATTGTTTTTTAATAACGTTTAAATAATTAATTGGTTATTAATTATGGTATTTGTGTAATTAATTTTAGGTGTATCTTTGGGGTTTATAGAGGTAAAGGGTGTTAAGTAGTTTATTTATTTTTTATTTTTTTGTTAATTGATATTATTTAAATTAATAAAAATTGTATCATGGTAATTGTGTAATTAATTGTAGGTGTGTGCTGTGGTGTTTATAGGAGTAAAGGGTGGGAACTAATTTGTGTTTAATTAATTAATACATAGTTGTTAATTAATGTTAATTATTTGATATTTATTTTTGGTAATTGTTTAATTTTTGTGTGTTTTTACTTTTAAAGGGGTAAAGGGTGGGTATTAAATACATTATAATTACTTTATTATTAGTTGTTAATAGTACAGTTTTTATTTAAAAATAAGTTTTAATTGGGTTTTATTATTTTATAGTTTAATTTAGATGTGTGTTGTGGATATTATAGTGTTAAAGTGTGTGTAGTCAATTAATGTTTATTAGTTTTTTTTATTAATAATATTTTTTTAATTGCTTATTAATTATGTTAATTATGAAAGTAAATTTAATTTAAAATGTTGAGGTGTTTTGTTTTTGGTGTGGTGTTATAGGGTAGGAAATAAAATAAAAACATGTATGTATTATTTAATTTTTGTGTTTGTAAATATTTTCTTGTTTATAAAAGTATTTTTTTAAATGTATTATTTTATATAATATTTGTAGGTTTTTGTTATATGTAATTAATATTATAATATGGTTTCTTTTTATAGATTTAATATATTTGATTTTTAATTTTTAATTTATATATATATATATATATATATATATATATATAACTATTTGAGTGTGAATATTAATTCTTGTCTCTCCGCTATCCAACACTTTCCCTAATGTTGCACTCACTGGAGTGGGAATAGTAATTTTTACCTCTCCGCTATCCAGCACTTTCCCTACTGTTGCACTCACTGGATTGGGAATAGTAATTTTTACCCCTCCGCTATCTAACACTTTCCCTACTGTTGCACTCACTGGAGTTGGAAGAGTAATGTTTACCCCTCCGCTATCCAACACTTTCCCTCCTGTTGCACTCGCTGGCATGGTAATAATAATTTTACCCCTCTGCTATCCCACACCTTCCCTACTGTTGCACTCACTGGAGTTGGAATAGTAATTTTAACCCCTTTGCTTTGCAACACTTTCTCTACTGTTGCACTCACTGGAGTGGGAATAAAAAATGTTATCCCTCCGCTATCCAACACTTATCCTACTGTTGCATTCAGTGGAGTAGGAATAGTAATTTTTACCTCTCCGCTATCCAACACTTTCTCAACTGTTGCACTCTTTGGAGCGGGAATAGTAATTTTTGCCCATCTGCTATTCAACACTTTCCCTACTGTTGCCCTCACTGGAGTGGGATTAGTAATGTTTACCACTCCGCTATCCAACACTTTCCCTACTGTTGCACTCACTGCAGTTGGAATAGTAATTTGTACCACTCTGCTATCCAACACTTTCCCTACTGTTGCACTCACTGGAGTTGGAATAGTAATTTTTGCCCCACCGCTATCTAACACTTTTCCTACTGTTGCTCTCACTAGAGTGGGGATAGTCATTTTTACCTCTCTGTTATCCAACACTTTCCCTACTGTTGCACTCACTGGAGTGGGAATAGTTATTTTTACTCCTTTGCTATCCAACACTTCTCCTACTGTTGCACTGATTGTATTGTGAAATTTAAGTTTAAATATTTTTAATAGTTTAATGTTTTAATTTATTATAGATTTTTGTTTTTATATATTTTAAATCATTAATATATATTTTTATTTTTTATATTATTTTCAACTTTTAACATAACTTAAAAATAATAGTTTATTAATTGTTTTAAAGTAAATATATATGTATAAATAATTGTTTGCGTTTATTTTTTTAATTAATTTTATTTTTATATTTTATTAAAATGCATATTAAATGTATTTTATTTTGTTAAGATTATATGTAATATTTAATATATATTATTTTATATTTATATAAAAGTCGATATTTTATACATCTATATTTTTTACATCGATATTTTTTAGTCGATAGTTTTGTACTTACCTGTTGAAGTATAGGAGTCGATATTTTTGTTGTCTGTATTTTTTACTCGATATTTTTCACATCGATATTTTTTACATCGATGTTGTGTCAGTGAACTGGCATAGGTACACCAGGGGTTCCCCATGGGGTGAAGCATGTATTATGCCACCCATGAGGGACCACTCAAACTGTAACTAGAGGGCTGCCATTGCAGCGTGTGTAAGCTGGTGCTAGCACCACTTACGAACGATAGAGGTTTCCCTATATCCAAAGTCACTGCAATTAAAACCTATAAGTTACCACTAAAGCAGGCCTTTCAGTCCTGAAGGCAGGGTGCTCGGTTCTAAGTGTGAGGGTGCCCCTGCATGAGCTGGACACTCCCACAGCCTACGGAGTCCATTCTCTCGGGTTGTAAGTGTGACAGCCATATAACATACAGAGGGGCACCACGTCATTACACGATGACCATCTCGAAACTGACTGGAACTAACCCTATCATGTTTGGTACCAAACATGTTGGAATCATACCCCCACACTGAGGTTTGATTCCATGAACTGTAAAGCTCCTCCGGGAGGCCCTCAGTGCTCCCGGTACCAGTCTTCTAGACCCGGACAGCACAACATGGCTGCTGCCGGCCAGAGACACGATTCTGCCCTCCTGCTGCTGAGCCAGGCTCATGCAGGGGAAGGCAGAACAATAGGTATCCTGTCACAGGGAGGTGTGACCACCTCCCAGACAGGATTTAGTGTATTATGGATGGGTGGGAGCGCTTGCCAGTGCCACACAGTCTGCTTGAAGGGCACATTTGGTGCCCTCCTTGCATAGTCCAGTTCAAACCAGCTCCCCACTGTCCATCCCCTCCCCTGGGAGGGAACCTTGAATCGTCCCAACCCTTTCCTCGGGTACTTAAGGGCTTACCTGAGGGTGCGTCCCTAGATTCATCGTGGGACAAGATTCATTTCAAGACACCACTACTTCTTCGACCGTCTGGGCACTCTGGACTTCGCTGGACTTCGCTCTGGGCATCAAGGCTGCAACTGGAAGACTCCTGCTGCTCCTGATCTCATTGCCCTGCTCGTCTGCTGCAACGTCCATGCCTGTTCTCCATACAGGAAGCTTCCAAGGCCTGTGGACACCCAAGACACCTGAAGGAATACCCCTTGAAGTGAAGGAGTTACTTTACTGCAACTGCAGGCACCGCAACTAAGCTGACTGTTCTGCTGATCCTGGGCTCCCACGGACCCTGAAAGGATCAGCAGCCCAGATGGTGGTTCTCCACATCCCTCGAGGGCTCTCCTGTCCTCTCACCAAGTTTGAGGCGAGTATCCCTTGTCGGAGCCGCAGGAACGGAACCCATGTGCGTGGAGTCAACTTGCTGTTGCAAAGGCTTGCTGGCTTCCTTCCATCAAGATCTTCAGGCTCCAAGGAGCCCCCACCTCATACACCTCCAGTGACCAAGATCTTCATCCTCACCGCATCACTTGCATTGTGGGCTTGCTTCTTTGGTGAACTGCTTGAGGTCCTCTTGTGACTCCAGTGCCTCCGGCCTGTGGGTTCTTTTGAGGGTCAGCTTTGAATTCTGTGGGCTCCCCTCATTGCTTGGGGCCTGCCCTGACTCCCCTGCTTGTGGTGAGTCACCTGGACTTGCTGGTCCCTGACACCGCACCTTCTTCACTATCCACATTGTTTGCAGTTGCCAAGGCTTGTTGGTACTATCGATGGACACCCAGCCCTCAACTCTCGATATCTGATGTGAGACAGTTCGTGAATGGCTTCTGGTCTTCCACAACATCGCCTCGTCATTGCAACTGCAGCTCCAAGGTCACCGTCATCTCCCCTGCAACACCAGACATCGGTGGGCATTCGTCTTTGGTGTCTCCTGGTCACTCCTGAGTGGCATAGACTCTGTCCCCTCTGCTTGCAGGTACTTCTCAACTTGAATCCACCTTTGGGTTCCTCTGGACACTTTCACCTTCTCCAGCAGCGGCATCTTCCTGAAGTCCTCCATTGAGTTCGACGCCACTGACGCCACATCACACCTATGCACCCAGCTTCCATGGTGTAGGTATCCTGGTTCCTAGGGTATCCACAGGTGGGGTGGCTCTCCAACCTTCTGTCTTCCACTGGTTATCTTCAGGGTCCACTGGGAAGGGTCCTTCTTTAAAATTGCAACCGCAACTTACCCATTGACTTGCATTGATCACTCGGTCGGATTCTCACTCTACACACGGCCTCCGTGGGGCTCCTGGTTATTTACCTCGGGTGGCTCCTTGGGTCCTCGGCACTTCTACATCTTCTGGGTATAGTCTTGACTTAAGTTGTGGTTCGCATACCACTATTTTAGTATATGGTTTGGTCTCCCCCTGGTGACCACTGTGTATTTCATGCTACTTACCTGTTTCCATTGAAAAGTAATGTGTGCATTGTGCATATCCCGGGCTAGGAGATATCTGTATGTGTTAGTGCGTGTCTTATAATAAATACATATTTTTATAAATACACTGTGTGGTTATTTTTCACTTAATATATACCTATAAGACTGTGATCTGGTAAAACAAACTGCATTACACTCCTTCTGGACTAAGCCCGAAGGCTCCTCTCCACAGCTACCACTTAGAGAGATTTCTGAGGTTGTCTAAGACCACTAAAATCACCATAAGGGTTGTCTGGATTGGTGCAGGGTGCCCACTTACATAAGTGTGCATCATATACCAAGCCAGCCTCTCACAGTTACGTTTTCACCCACCAGGGTCTCTTGTTCCTAACCTTGTACCATTACCATTTCAACATGGCCGAACCTCTGTGGAAACCTGTCCCTAGCATGTGCTCACCTATCAAGGCTGTTACAATATCTAATGAACCAATAGAACCACAGAAAGAGGATAAATGGGACCCGGGGGTGATTGTGGGTCAGTCCGATCTTACATTTAGAGGGGAAATAGGAGAAGCCTTTGTTTCTGAAAAAATATAGGCTCAAGCACTGTCTTACAACAGCATGCCGCGTTTCCTAAGAATTTTATATGGCGACGCCCACTGGTATGACACCTCTTATTACTTTAATGGGGTTCACGAGACTTAATATATTCTCCCATAGTCACTTTTAGAAGATGAGGGGCAACTTTATAGACAACAGCTGTTAGCAATGCCATGTCTTCCCCAAGAGCCAAGAAGTGCATTCCTCTGATCAGCTGGCGGGCAGAGAGGGGGCTATTTATTCACACCTGACAATGAAACTGTGCTACTTTTCTCCCCACAATAGGGAATTACACATGAACATTGTGATTAGTTAATTGCACCAGAGAACACAGAACCATCCTACTCACTAGCATGCTATTAAATAAGTGAGGACAAGCACACATCACCCCAAGAGCCAACATATACAAAACTGTTCGAAAACCAGACAAATAAGCCCTACGAAGGAATTCTGAAGCCTGCTTCCTTATGGGCTCAGTCAGTAAGTAAGCAAAAGACAAAATCTTCCAATAAAAGCTGCTTGTTCAATTAAATATATATATATATATATATATATATATATATATATATATATATATATATGCAACACCAATTGGTCCACAAGGAAAGCGCACTGTTGCACAGCGGGTGCCGGTATCGAGGACGGACCAGTCCTCGTAATCAATTATTCACCAATTTCTTCTTCACTAGGAAGAGACCGCACACCAGAGATTTGCGAGAATTATTTCATTTTATTGCAAACGTGCAATTATCATCACCGAACCACCACCAACGCGTTTCAACCCCCACGGGTCTTGCTCACGGTCTATATATATATTCACTGAAAAAACCATAGGTTTCAGGGACGTTATAGTTAGAAATTTGCATTTAAAAAACCTTTGAAATTCAATGAAAAAACCATAGGTTTCAGGGACGTTATAGTTAGAAATTAGCATTTAAAATACCTTAGAAATTCACTGAAAAAACCACAGGTTTCAGGGACGTTATAGTTAGTTGGACATTTCACACGTACAAAACCAGAGAAATTCGGCCGTTATAGTTAGCTGAGCTAACTATAACTCGCGCCCCCGCAATGCACTGCTGATGACGTCACATATTACATCACTCATGACATGGTCAGTGACATCACTGATGACATCTCAAATGATATCACTGATGACATCACTGATGACATCATCCAGTGATGGTGTGTTTCTATAAAGTTTAAATATGTTTTATATATATAAATGCCAAGTTGTATTGAAGAATGAGTGGGTGTATGAGTGTCTGAATGGATGATGTAGTAGGTCCATGACTGTATAAGTGAGTGATTAAACGTGCCTTACTGAATGCATGGGTTAGTGACTAAACTGTGTGAATGTCTGTATCAGTCTGTCAGTTGGTGTGTAATCGGCTGCATGGGTTGGTGAGTAGCTACATGAGTGTCTATTTGGGTTATTGATTGGTTGTCTGAGTATCTGTATGGGTGCCTGAGAGTCTGTGTGGGTGGGTGGGGTGTGTGTGACTCACCGCATGGATGTGTGAGTGGGTGATTCACTGGGTGTATGGGTTCAAGTGTGCATCTGTGAAGGGCTGTATGGGTGGGTGAGTGTGTGTATGGGTGTGTTGGTGAGTGAATGGATGTGTCAGTGGTTCATGTGTGAGTAACTACATATGTGAAAGGCAGTATATGTGAGTGTTGGAGTATATAAATGACTATTTGTGAGAGTGAGTGACTGTGAAAGTGGCTGTATGGATGAGTGTGTGCTTGTATCAGTGATTGTATAAGAAAGTAAGTATGTGTTAGTATCTGTATGAATAAGTGAGGTGGTGTGTGTATAACTCTATAGGTGAGTAAATGGAAGTGCGATTGTTTCTTTGCATGACTGACTAGGTGTGTGAGTAACTCTATAGATGAGTGGTGGTGTGTGAGTGTCTGTATAGGTGTATGAGTGCATATGATAGTGCTGTATTGATGAGGGACTGCATGTATGAGTGACTGTATGGGTGAATGAGTGGACGTGTGTGTAGACCTACGAATCATTGAGTGGGTATGTAGTTACTGGTATTGGTGTGTCTATAGTTTCGAGAAGGGTAGTGTGTATTTTAAAGTGGATGTATCAAATGTTATATTAGGGTACGAGGAGGTATATCAGATTATCACGTGGATGATGTCATCAGTGATGTCATCAGTGATGTCATTTGAGATGTCAACAGTGATGTCATCAGTGATGTCACTGACCATGTCATGAGTGATGTAATATGTGACGTCATCAGCAGTGCATTGCGGGAGCGCGAGTTATAGTTAGCTTAACAAACTATAACAGCCGAATTTCTCTGGTTTTGTACGTGTGAAATGTCCAACTAACTATAATGTCCCTGAAACCTGTGGTTTTTTCAGTGAATTTCTAAGGTTTTTTAAATGCTAATTTCTAACTATAATGTCCCTGAAACCTATGGTTTTTTCAGTGAATTTCAAAGGTTTTTTAAATGCTAATTTCTAACTATAACGTCCTTGAAACCTATGTTTTTTTCAGTGAATTTCAAAGGCTTTTAAAATGCTAATTTCTAACTATGCCTACAGAGGTAGGTCATGTGCAGAAAGAGGAAGCAAGGCACAGAAAGAAGCAAGAGAAATGCAGAAAGAGGCAACAGAAGTCCAGAAAGACGAAGAAAGGTGCAGAAAGAAGCCAGAGATGTGCACAAAGAACCAACAGAGGAGCAGAAAGAGGCCTTGTTGCAAAGTCATCCTGTGCCCCCAACTTTTTGCTGACGGGTACTGGTGGTAACTGACTCTAACTAACCAGGCCTAGAGCCAGTGCTATGCTAAAAGACACTTACAATACAGTGAAAACACCTACATACACTAGGGAACACTATGCGTTGGAGTACCCCTGTGATTGGCATGACCTCCTCTGTCAGGCCATAGTACATAATAGGGCAGGGGGATTATAACTACCTCTAAGTCAGAGGTGCAGAAAGATGCTTCTTTAAGTAGTAGTCACGTTTGCAGAGTGGTGGAGAAAGGGTGCTGGGCCTCCGACCAGCGCTCAGGAATTCCGCTGAATAGGACTTAGAGGAGGTACCAAGAGGGCTTCTTGGCCCCCAAAGTCCCCCAGGAGTAAATTGGACTTCATCCCCCAGCCCGTAGTCTGCCACGAGGGGCATTTGCAGAGTGGTGGAGAAAAGGGGGCATGTCCTCCTTAGACGTCGTAGCAATCCCACTGTGTGGGACTTACTACAGGTAACAAGAGGGGTAGTTAGCCCCCAACGACAACCTTGGGGGCAACTTCCCCTCCTATTACCTCCAGTAAGTCCCACACAGCAGGATTGCTAAGTTCTCATAGCAGGCCACGCCCTCTATGCCCACCACTCTGCAAACGCGCTCCCTGGTGCGCTCTTGGATGGGAATTGAAGTCCCCTTAGCTGCTGGGGGTCCTTTAGGGGCCAACTAGCCTATGTCTTACCTCCAGTAAGCCCCACACAGTGGGATTGCTGAGAGGTGGACAAAGGCCATGCCCCCTTTCCCCACCACTCTGTAAACGCGCCTCCTGGCACCTTCTAAGTTGGGGTATTAAGTCCCCTTCATTCCTGAGGGTCCCTGGGGGCCAACTAGACCAACAGGTACCTCCAGTAAGCGCCACACACCTGGATTGCTGAGAGTGGTTGGAGGCCAAGCCCCCTTTTTACACACTCTGCAAACGCGGCTCCTGGCGCACTGTTGCATGGGGGATGAAGTCCACTTGTGTCCTGAGGTCCTCAGGAGACAAGAGGACCTCATCGCCCCACCAGCAGTGTGCCAAGAGGTGCGTTTGCAGAGTGGTGTAAAAAGAGGGGTAGCCTCGGACCACCTCTCTGCAAACCAGCTATGTGGCGCTTACTGGAGGTACCTGGTGGGCTAGTTGGCCCCCAGGGGGTGCGTTTGCAGAGTAGTGCACGAAGGGGGACGGGGCCTCCTGCCGGCTTTTTTTTTTTTTAGAAGGGGGGCTATGTGGCCCCCCTTCTTTTACTATTTTTGGGGCCCTGCGGACCCCATCCCCCTGGGTCTGACCCACTTTTTTTTTTTTTTTAAAGAAAAAAACGGAAAGTGGGCCGCTTGGCCCCCCTCCTGAGGCCAATTTCGGCTCTGGTGACCCCATCTCCCCGGGACATGGCCTTTTTTTATGCATATTTAAAGGGAAGGGGGGCCGCTTGGCCTCCCTTCCCTGGGCCACTTTTGGCCCCGGGGACCCCATCCCCCGGAGCATGGCCTCTTCTTTTTTAATATTTACAGGGAAGGGGGGCTGCGTGGCCCCCCTTCCCTGGGCCACTATTGGCCCCGGGGACCCCATCCCCCGGGACTTGGCCCTTATTTATTTTATTTTGGAGGAGGGGGGCCGCGCGGCCCCCTTCTCAGGCCATTTTCAGCCCCGGGCACCCCATCCCCCGGGGCCCGGCCATTCTTTTTTATTTAAGAAAAGGGAGAGGGGGCTGCATGGCCCCCCTCCCGGGCCACTTCTGGCCCCGGGGACCCCATCCCCCGGGGCCGGTCCTTTGCGTTGGGGACTGTGGGGGGAGCCCCAATGCTCCCACTGTCCCGCCAGCTCTCCACCTCCTTCAGGAGCCGGCATTGCTTTTGAGCAAGGGGAGCTGCTGACATGCAGCTCCCCTTGCTCAAAAGCAATCCTACTTTGCTTCATTGAAGCGAGAGCAGGATTTCCTGCTCTCACTTCAATGAAGCAAAGCAGAGTTTGCTATTGCAGGGCGGGAGCCGTGCTCCCGCCCTGCCATAGCAAACAGCAATGTCCCGGGGGTGGGCACCCCGGGACATTGCAGGAGCTGGCCCTGGGGGGTGGCGGTCCCCAGGGCCATCAAGGGCTCCAGGAGGGGGGCCACGTGGCCCCCCTCCCTCCATTTGTAAAGCCCTGGGGAGGTGGTGGTCCCCAGGGCCAGGGGTCCGTAACAGACCCCCGATTTTGAATAATTAGTGCCCCGGGGAGGTGGTGGTCCCCGGGGCAGTGTGGGGGGAGATACACCTATTTACATGTATTTAAGCCCCGGGGAGGTGGCGGTCCCCGGGTCTGCGGGGGCCACGTGCCCCCGCGCATAATCAATTAAAGCCCCGGGGAGGTTGCAGTCCCCGGGGCTTGGGGAGGGCCTGGGAGCCCCCCCCCACATCCAATTAAAGAAGCCCCGGGGAGGTGGCGGTCCCCGGGGCTGGGGGGGCCATGTGCCCCCGCATATAATTAGCATCACCCCGGGGAGGTGGCGGTCCCTGGGGCTGCGGGGGCCCCCACAGGGCACCGCTATTTAATTTTGGGATTGCCCCCGGGACCTGGCACACCTGGGGGCTCATTAAAATGAAGCGCTGGAGCCCGTGCTTCATTTTTTTTTTTTTTTCTTGGCAGGATTTGCGCACACAGCGCAAATTCTGCCGATTTATTTTTTATTTAAATGCTTTTTTTGGCCCTGGGGATCCCTGTGGGACCCCCTGAGCAGGCCTAGGGGGTCAGGGTGTTTCTACCCTGCCCCTTTTCTTGTTTTTCATCTTTTTTTCACCCTTTCTCTTGTGACTCGGTTACCTAGTCACAAGATGGCTGCCAACACTTCCTGGTTTGGAGTGTTGGCAGCCAATCAGAGTGAAGCTCGTGCCCGGGAGGGTTCGCGAACCCTCCTCGGTTCTCAGATATCGATATTTTTATTTTTTAAATTGCTCAGCAACTACTGAACGGATTTACACCATTTAAAAAATAGGCGCTTTCTGAACCAAGAGCTACCTTTTTGCCAAATTTGGTGTAATTCCGTTCAGCAGTTCGGCCTTTAGCCTGTTCCAAAATTTCCTTTGGAAAATCACATAGAGAAAACGCGCTTTGGGACCCCCCTTTTTTCTCAGCTCCCGCTTGACGAATCACCCCGAAACTTTCAAGACAGGAGCTGACCAGAGCGCCCCATTAGTTTTGAAATTTTCGCAAAGATTCGTCAAACGGCGCCAAAGTTATTGGCAAATCAAAAAACGCTTTTTCTATGGAAACTAGGTTCTAACTATAACTACCTACTGGCGACCACCAGTAGGTAATATAGATATATATATATATATATATATATATATATATATATATATATATATATATATATATATATATATATATATATATATAGCTGTTGAGCAGAATTGGCATTCAGCTCTTCTCATCCTCCCTGCCCTCCCACCCTCCAAATTGTGTAATCCTGGCACCGCTTTAAACCAGGTTTCCAGAAGTACGTAATCCTCATTCAGAAAGTAGAGTTAACATGTTTGAGGACTACACACTGGTGTCCCTTTCTTTTTCACATACACAATCACTGATTTGATCTTCTTTCCATCCTGCACTCGAATTGCCCACTCTCCATGTGTCAACAACTTCGCCACAGGTACCTGTTCCACCCAGATGAACTCCTCATTGCAGCCTCAGCTTTTGCCCTTAATCCTGTGTGTCCTTCCTGGGGACAGGCGCCCCTTAACTAATTTTGAGAACCGTCTCCTTGACAGCACATCATCACAAAAGATACCATCACAACAAGAGGTCCAATCTACCACCAGATAGACAAAGATATCCGAGCAGTACTGTACTGCCAGATGTATTAATATTAGATCAAATGATGTCGTTTAAACTGCATATTTAACTTGATCCGTTTTATTTATTAAGCAGTTAATAAGTCTTACTAGCAAACACTCATTGTTTTCTACCTACTTTAATTCTAGTGCATTTGTTGGTATTAACAGGAAGAATGTATCCTTTTGAGGAACTTTACACTTTTTCCCCACCAGAACTTTACATTTTGTTTCCGCTGGTCTCACAGTTATATCACTTATTTAGCTGGGGATGGTCCTGTCACCCCAGGGGTAGCACAGCCACAAGGGGGAGCTATAGAATCTCTGACAACTTTTGGTCCTACATTTATTTCGAACGTGTTCGCTAATAAAGTAATAATATTATTTGTATTCCAAAATACATTAGACATCAGCTAGCATTTTCTTAAAGTAATGTTTATAGCATTTCTTTCTCGGTTAACGTTTCTTTTGCTCTAGTTCCTCGATCCTGCCGGTTGATTTGAATTGTTACCAGAACACCTATGTGAAAAAGCCATGACGCCCTGTCGTATACAGAAGAGGCAGCCGAGATACAACCTGATTCCTGTACCGGGTCGCCTCAGTAAATAAAAAGCAAAGGTTTACAGAAAAAACTGTAGTTAGTTTCCAGGTCAGATATGCTATTACCAGTAGACACTTTGTTTTGTATCACTATTCCCATATTAACTCTTTTCTATGACGTGCGTTTAAAAAATAATTACATGCGATGTTTAGCTGCTCTAATGGCTTCCATTTCCCACCTGAAAATTACCAATTATCAAGCGCTCTGTACAAAAACCATTTAGCAAATTTAAGCATCAGATGAGACAGCTCAAATCTCATTAACATTTTCATTTGCTGCATTTGTGGTCCACGGAAATATAAACCTCTGTGAGGGAACGCTGGCTTTTTGGTGTAAAGACCGTTCTCGCAGCCTCTGGAGCCTGAGACACAATATCGTGCAGTAAATCATCTCTCGCGATCCCCGGAGCCAGACGCTTGCCACATTAGATTTCTCAGTGCTGCTGCTCCCCATTAATGTTGGTAACCAGGCTAAACTCACTGTCATAGCAGAATCCGTGGAGGCAGGGGCCGGAGAGGCACTCGTCGATATTGAGCTCGCAGCGCGGGCCTGCAAACCCCCGTGCACACAGGCAGCTGAATCCGAGGGGAAAGCTGTCCAGAGCTGTCTCTTCCGTGCACAGAGCTCCATTCTCGCAGGGGTTGCTGGTCTCGCAGGGCCTTAATTCGCAGTTAGTTCCTGAAACAAGAAAACAAGCAGGAGCTGTAACTGTCAGGCTTAAATTGATTAACAAACCGCCCTTACCTACTGTTCTATCCTACAGCGTCTCAGCGCGAGAACCACGTTCTAAGGAGTCTTTTGCTGCTTTTTGTCAGAACGAAAAGTCAAACAAGACCTATGTGAATCTTCACTGTCTCAACTTCTGAATAAAAATGCAGCAAGCCATTTATATAATTATAGCTAATCTGGAAATTCACTGTAATTTTGTTACTTGATGTTGTTAGGGCCACTCTACTTCTCTCTGTTATATCAGTAGAAACGAGCATTATAAGTGTGCAAGTTATTCCTCTAGCGTCAAATGTATAAAACGGTTGAATATGATTTGCAAAAAAAACAATAAAACAAGCAATGAAAGAAACAATTTTATCGAGAACAGCGGTTCTAGTGTTACTGTAGAACTCAATAAGCGTCTATTTTGGGATCAGCTCTTTTAGGGGCATATTTACAAGGGCCGGCGATAAATATCGCAAAGCGCGCTTAGCGCTTGCATATTTATTGCCGGCTATCTCTGTAATTTATCGCCCGGTTAGCGCGTTATTAACAACGCGCATCGCTGAGGCGATAAAAATTTCAGAGATAGCGTGGATATCGCCGTTTTCCATGTGGAAAACGGCGATATCCTAGATGATAGGGCCTGTGGTCTTAGCCACAGAATCCACCCCCCATGTTAAGTCTGCCTTAGTCAGGAATTTAACAGACGTTAAATTCCTGCGTTAAGGCATACTTAACGCGATTAAAATAATCGCTTCCCCGCATTGTAAATATCGCGAAGCTGCCTTCGCGATATTTACCCATGTTGTTTCCACAGACACGCCTACTTTGCATCTCATTATCGATGCGAAGTCAGGCGTGCTGGAAACGGGAGCAAAAGCAGCAAAACACGCGATAGCGTGTCTTTGCTGATAAGGCGATATAATTATCGCCGCTTTTCGGCCGAAAACGGCCGCAAAAGCGGCGATAATTGTTTATCGCCGCCTTGTTAATATGCCCCTTAGTTGTTATGCTTGAATGTTTTCCAGACAACCCCATGTCGCAAGGACACGTTTCCAATCTTCATCATTCTTCAACAAATGTTTAATTTCTCAGCAGAGCTCTCGAGTATCCCAGGTCCACCTGTGAGCATTCGTCCAGTCCACATTTATTCTTTGCATTTACGACATGTAGCCATAATTTTAGAATGGTATGAAAGAGAACTTCATCTCCCAGAATGCAAAGAAAAAGTCTCGCCTCGATGAACTACTCACTCATAGTCTCTGGAAACCTGTGAGCTCTGTTTTAGGCGCATATTCTAATTGGATTATTAGCTTTTAATCATTCCAAGTCAGAATTCATTCATTTGTTATTTGAAAGTCTAGGATTAAATATAATAAGTTACACTTATATTGACGTCGCCAGATAGCCCTCTGGCAGGTTTGAACAATGAATGTCCATGGAGACAGGATCCAGACCTGATTTTTAGAACGTGAGATATGAAATATTTGTATACAAATTATATATTCATGTAGTAATTGGTGATCATGATAACCTGCATCTACCCCTTTTGGACCTATAATGAACACTGTGCCCTGTATTAGTTTAAACTTGTTCCTCACACAGATCTGTCAAGATTACCATCTCACGCATAGTGTATTCAGTCCAACTTTTTTTATTTGAATAGTGGCACTTCAAGTTCTTTTTATTCATTTATAAATTTAGGATTACAATTACAACAATGGATAAAAAAATCTGTCCTGAGTGAGCATCAAATATTAACTCTGGAAACAGGAGAGCTTAGCACAAACCACTCAAGGGAAAACAGCAAAATTAAACACAAAGAATAAATTCTAGATTAAAAACAATATTTACAGATGCAACCATGATTTGCAAACTTTCAGTTGTGTGCACAGCAAATCTGCTATCTAGAAATTTGTGTATTTATAGTTGTCAATAAGCACAAATCCACTACACTGGAGCTTAAAAATATATACTTATTTGTAGGAACAATTCACTTTGCTTAAATATATATATATTTTTTTTAATCATGGAGGAAATGAAATATGTGATGACTACCCAAATTTCATGTCCTCAGGCAGTTCTCGGTGCAAGACTCTTCGTCTAGTTTCTGGAGGTAAAATGTGACAAGGATATTTATGCCTGTTTACTGTGTGTTGTTTTTTGAAGTGGTGAATTGCTTTGTCGTTTTTTAGGTCTCGCCTAGGCAGCGCATGCACTGTCTCTTCCAGACATGCTGTTTTCAGTATGTGAGGTTTCATACCACCCGTCACTGCCAATTTGTTCAATTGTGTGTCGTTCATAAAAGCTTGCTTTTGTATGGTTTATTGGACTTATCTGTCCCACCTTCTTGTGTTGTGCTCCTCCCTTGGAGTATTGGCCTATTATAGCTATCCTTTCTCTGGAGGCTTTTTCCTTTTGTGTTTTCACACTCTGGGCCTGATTCACAGAACTAACTTACGTCAAAAACATAAAGTTAGTACTTTTTGGTATTCACAGAATACACTTACTCATTTTGGTATTCACAGAATGAACTTACTCATTTCGGTATTCACAGAAGTTAGTAGTCCTAACTTTAGGACTCCTAAATGCCTTCTGTGAATACCGAAAAGTCTTAAAGTTAGGATTTTCTCAGTTTAGGAGTAGTAAAGTCCTAACTTTACTACTCCTAAACTGAGAAAAATCCTAACTTTAAGACTTTCGGTATTCACAGAAGCCATTTAGGAGTCCTAAAGTTAGGGCTACTAACTTCTGTGAATACCGAAATGAGTAAGTTCATTCTGTGAATACCAAAATGAGTAAGTGTATTCTGTGAATACCAAAAAGTACTAACTTTACGTTTTTGACGTAAGTTAGTTCTGTGAATCAGGCCCTCTTTTTTTATTAGCAGTCAGTACATTTGTTTTCTGAATGTTCTTATTTCTGTGCCACTGTTTTTTTACACCTTGTCAAGCTTTGACGCAGATTTTTCTTCGTGTTTGTTTAAAATCTTCCTTTTGTTTTGATTTTGTCAATCTTCTGCGCGATGTTTTGTACTGCTTTTGAGTCTTCCTTTTGTTTCAGCTTTGTCAACCTTTAGCACAATGTTTTGTATGGCTTTCGAGTTTTGGCGGGAGGCTTAACAACTACTTCCAAACTACAAATTTTACCTCTGCAGCGCTGCCAGATTACCGAAGGGCTCAACCGCAGCTCAGGGTGTGCCTGGGTAGGTTTCAAGCTCTGATCGGTAGTGCACTCCACCATTTCCATGGGGCACAATCAGGGAACTCCTTGCAGTCTCCCGTATTCTTTGTGCACCCTCCAGTGCCCCCGGGCCAACTCAGGCATCCACATTGTCGTGTCTTCGGTGTGCCCCGACCCCAAGGAACACATGGAAACAGGTAGCGGTTTCTCTCTATTTATTCATGCTTCTGGACCGCGCTCACATGCACGTCTTCCTTGGGCCCTGGTCTCCCCGAAGTGCCCAGTCTCCTTCCCTGACCGGAAGTGGTGTCCGGTGGCTGGCCCCTCCCTTAGTTTGTGTGCAGGGTCCTAGTGCCCTCTGCACCACGTCACGATATCTACCCCTTTTGTGGAAAGAAAAAAAAGAGAAAACAAGAGAGAGAGAGAGAGAGAGAGAGATAAGAAAACACACTGGCAGGACACAGGACAGAAACCACTGCCATCAATGTCCTTGTTCGCTTTGCTAGTCGTGGTGTTTGTTTGCTGCCCCTACCAGTATATTTCCTCGATAAGTCTCTTTGGCCTTCGGCTCACTCTCTTTGAGCACGACACTTCTGTTCCTTCGTTTGGTATCCCATCCACTAGGTCTCGTCTCTCGCTGCTGTGTGACATCCTTTCTGTGCTGTCCATGACTTCCTCTCTGACATGTGTTCATGTGCTCTTGGGAGCTGCATCTCCTTCGTCCTCATCTGATGTCCTTAGTCCCTTGAAATGTGTGCTGTTTCTGTTGATCCGGTAGGGGCTTGATGCAGCTGTTATCATTGGCCCTTTGACATTTATTATTGCTAGCGGTTCACTTGGGATGTCTGATTTCTTTGCCTGTCGTTGACGCATCAGCACTGAGTCCCCTTGCTTCAGCTTGGATGGCGTGGCATGTCTCCGGCCGTCTGCATATTATTTCATTTTTTCCTACCCCTCTTGATCTCTTGCGGCGATGCTGTTGTGCTCTGGTGGCGCTTTTGCCTCCAGCTGGGGCAGTCTTGTCCTGCTTGTTCTTCCCAGCACCAGTTCTGCTGGGCATCGTCCTGTGGAACTATGAGGGGTGTTTCGGTAGTCTCTTAGTATTTGACATAGTGTCTGGCCCACAGAGATCTGTGCCAGTTTGGCATGTTGGACTGCTTTCTTGATGTTTCCCATGAATCTTTGCACCATGCCCTTTGCTTGTGGCCACAGAGGCGTTACCTTCCGGTGGTGGATGCCCAAGTATGCCATGAACCTGAAAAACTCCTCTCTCGAGAAGGGTGGTCCATTGTCTATCTTCATCGTTTGTGGGGAGCCCCATGCTGCGAATATGTCATCAAATATTGGCAAAGTTGCTGTGGCTGACGTTGATAACACTTGTCGTACTATGGAAAACCTGGAGTATTCATCAATGACTACTAGCAGGTAGTTTCCAGTGTCCAGTGGCCCATAGAAATCAGCTGCCAATGTTGTCCACATTGCCCCGGGGACCGTCAGACATCTGTAGCTGTTCTGGCTTTGCTGGGCATCCCGTTATTTAGCATAAGTGACAGTTCATTATTGTGTCTTCCACCAGTCGATCCAACCCCAGGAACCATACTCTTCCCCGTAGCATCTTCTTTGGGACTCATGCGCTAAGTTCACATTCTGCCGCCAGAGCGTTTTTGGTATGACTATCCTCGTTCCTCTTAGTATAATTCCTTTTCTCTTTCCGATAGCTCTTCTTGTATGTTTTCGTACGCCAGCATTTCTTCCCTTCTTACTCCTTCTCCCATGGGGCTGCTGTTGTTCACATGTCTCCATCTATGCTGTTGTGCTGTTATTTTTACTGCTTGCCGTGTGTCATCCCTGGTTGTCTCTCGCTCCAGCTCTTCAATTGTTATTGGAGCGGGAGTGTTCTGCCTTAACACAAAGCTTAAGTACTCTTCTGCCATGGATGTGTTCCCTGGTGCCTGTGGTAGAGGATGCTGTGACATGTAGTCAGCTGGGTTGTGTTCCTTTCCATGTTTGTGTACTTACTTGAAGTCATAGAAACTCGAGATTTGGACAGTGGACCATAAAGCAACATATGCAGCACCTGTGCCGCATCTGGAGGAATGAATCACGCCGGGCTACACTCCCGGTAATAGGGTACTAGTCAGGGTGGATAGTCTCCATCACTATGTGCTAGTTTTGAGAGAACATGCACGTCTAAAGATCTGTCTGTGGCTATCATACCACGCGCTCCTTTCAGCTGCCTATAATTGGGCATTGGATTACGCCAACCTATCTGTACAGCTTGACTTGGAATATTAATTTACAGCATGGTACAGATGCCCGACTACAGCTTTTGTTCAAGATAATTCTTACAACCAGGTTACAACCTTTTGGATTGGTTGTCACCCTCTATTAACATTGCCCTGAAGAAGTCCTTTATGTTTAAAAGGACGAAACGCGTTGGCTGATGGTTTGTTTTGTGAACTGAATAAAGAAGAGAACCCTATATATCTTGTAGTTGCAGCCATTTCCTACATTGAATTATGATTCTTCAATATCCGTGGACAATTACTTGAAGTCATAGTCCATTAGTCATATTCCCCACCTTTCAATGCGCGGTGGTATTTTTGTGTTTGCGTTTCCATATATTGTTACTAGTGCTTGGTGGTCGGTTAAAATGGTGAACTTTTTCCGTAAATGAATATGTGGTAGTGTTCACACGCCCATACTATTGCTAAGATTTCCTTCTCTAGTTGCGAGTATGCCCTTTCTATGTCTGATAAGCTCTTTCTTGCATTGGCAACAATTTGCCTGTGCGAGTCTCTTTCACGCCTGTGTTGCGCTAGAATTGCTTCTAGCCCCACCGCCCTGGCATCAACAGTGAGCTCGGTGCATAGTGAGGAGTTAAAGTATGCAAGATGATCAGCTGCTGTGACTGTGTGTCTGATGGGCTCAAATGCCCTGTCGCATTCATTGGTCCAGAGAAATTTCTGACCTTGCTTCGTTAGGTCCCGAAGTTGGGTGCTCACTGTGCAAAGTCCTTTATGTATCGAGCACAGTAGCTCAATAGTCCAAGAAAGGACCTCACTTCTGCTACCTCTGTTGGAGGTCTTGCTTTTTTCAGTATTTCCACTTTGCTGGGATCTGGCCTCATTCCTTTTTTTAAAATATGTGTCCACAGAACACGAGTTCTCTCTTCCCCAGCTCACACTTGTCCTCATTTAAGGTCAGGCCGGCTTGTTCCAATTGGCTGCAGACCTCTCATAGGGCCTTGTCGTGCTATTCATCTGAGCGTCCGAAAACCAAGATGTCTTCGCTGTAGTTCAAGCTGTTTTTTTACAGGCCGGATCACCTGTCTTACTGTTTCTTGAAATATTTCTGCTGCCGATATATTCCGAAGTTGAGTCGCTTGAAGCGAAAGAGACCCATGTGAGTGGAGAATGTTGTGATGTATCGGGATTGTGGATTAAGCTCCAGTTGATGGTGTCCTTTGCATAGGTCTGAAAATCTGCATGCACCAGTAAGACAGCTGATCATGTCATTTAAGTGAGGTCCTGGGTGTCTTTCCCTCTCAATTTTTGATGTTTTCTTCTTTGGTATTGCTACTATCGGAGATACCCATGGAGTCGGTTTATCTGCCGGCTCTATAATGTCTTGCGCCAGTAGGCGTTGTATCTCCTCTTCTACTTGTGATTGCAAACGTATGGGCACTCTTCATTGATGCTGAGCCACTGGATTGACTGCTTTGTTAATGTGCAGTGTTATTTGTTTGTCTCTCAGTTTACCCAGTCCTTGTAGTATGGCCGGGTGTCCTCAGAATGTTCTGTCGTTCTGACATGTGATACGTCATTGCTAGGAGACCCATCATCTGCGCGGTGACATTGCTTAGTAAACACGGTGCTGGGATGTCTCCTCATAGCACATGTACTTTCGCTTTTATCGACCTTTCTTTGTCTGTCAGTATCTCTATGAACTTCCCCATGTTCACCACTTGTTTCCTTGAGCCCTATGTGAAGACATCAACAGTGGACGGAGATAGCCGCAGTTTCTGTCTCATCTTTTCATATTCTGACATGCACATGATGTTGCATGTAGCTCCACTGCCAGTACGAAGCTTGTGCTGTGATTTCCTACCTCAATGTTCACCATTGCTGTTTTCTTTATCTGTTGTTTGTCTACCAGTTGGATGTACTCTGGTGTGCGACCTTCTATTGGTACGTCTGACATCAGATACGACCGTTCTGCTGCATATTGCGTATTTGCTCCATTCGACTCTGCTGACGGACTGCGATTTTGCGTGTCCATGTGCCGTGCGTATCTACTTGTCGATGTCCATTGTCTTGCTGGTCTTCCTCGCTCACTTTTGAATTGTCCACTCATGCAGCCGCTCGCAAAATGGTTTTTCCTGTTGCATTTCCGGCATTTGTGACCCATCGCTGGGCAGGCACCAGCATGTGGGATTTCAAGCCCACAGCGATAGCATGTTCTTTCTTGTTTCTGCTCCCGGGGCGGCGGTGTTTTGTCTCGTTTTCTGATATTCCCAGCTACTCGATTGGCCTGATCCAAAGTCCTTGCTTTCCCATTTTCCATTTGCCTGGCATTTGCTGTGGCTCTGGCCTCCGCCCAGGCCATTGTTAGTATCTTCTCCAATGTATAGGGTCCTTTTAGTACTCGGGCACGGAACTCCACTGACTGACAGCCTTCGATGATGCGCAGTCGTATGGCCTGCTCATTGTCAAATTTATCGAATTCGCAGTATGTAACCAGTTTGCGTAGTCTGGTTGCGAAGTCATTGAGGGACTCCTCTGCCAGTTGGCATGCGGTGTTAAATGTGTATCTCTCAAAATCCACATTTCTTTGAGGGTCAAATTTGTCTGTGAGGCACTTCATCAGCCCATTGTATGTTGAAGTCTGTTCTGGGGAAAAGGTTATCAACAGGTCTTCAACCTCATCGCCCACGAAGTTTAAAAACAAGTCTATGCTTTGCTTGTCTGAGTAGTCCTTGCATGTGGCACGCATGTAGCGTTCAAAATGCCTAACCCATCTCTCCCAGCGAATGCTTTCGTCTGTGGGTCTGACAAACTAAAAGGTAGTGGTCTGCGGAAAATTGCATTTGCGGAGTTGTTGTCATTGCCTTCCTCTGTCATTATTGTTGTAGCGCAGGCCTGCTTCTCCTTACTCTGTTTGCCTTTCCTTGTTTGTGCAATTTCCTCTTTATTCGCTCTTTATTTCCTTTTATTTGCCTTTGTTTCCTCTTTATTTCTACTTTTTTCACTTTTTTATGTCTTTTCTATTGACTTGCCTGACTTCAAAATGGCCACTGGGCCTTCTTCAATGCTGATTGGCTCCTTTGCCTGACTTAAAGATGACCGCTGAGGTCTCGAGGGAGAGAGATTTCCTATTTCTTGGTATTGCCTGACATTAAGATGGCCACCGGGCCTTCTTCAACCCTGATTGGCTTATTTTGCCTGACTTAAAGATGGCTGCCGAGTTCTAGCGAGATTTCAACTCGTAATCCATGCAGGAGGCTCGGGGCTTTCTCTTCAATCAGCGGGCGGCTGCGGGCACTGTTGGGTTCACCGCTTGTCAGCAGATGGTTGCGGGGGAAGCTTCTTTTACACAGATAATCGCGGGGAGAGCTTCTTACCGCTTCCTGTATTCGATGCGGCCGGGGTGGGCTCCTGATGTTGCTGGAGTCCTTTTGGCATGCGGACCAGGGTGGGCTCCTGGCTCTGTTCTTTCCTGCAGTCGGGATAGGCTCCCGACATCACGGTTCTTCTCCTGTGGCTAGGCGAACCAGGGTGGGATCCTGGCCCAGTTGATGAGTCACAGAGGACACGGGCACACATGTCTGGTGGTGATTTGTAATCCCACCTTCTCGTCGCCAGTTGTCATTACTTCGGTGTTCCCGATCCCAAGGAACACACGGAAACAGGTAGGGGTTTCTCTCTATTTATTCTATGCTTCTGGACCGTGCTTGCAGGCACGTGTTCCTTGGGCCCTGGTCTTCCCGAAGTGCCCTGTCCCCTTCCCTGACCGGAAGTGATGTCGGGCGGCTGGCCGCTCCCTCAGTTCATGTGCAGGGTCCTAGTGCCCTCTGCACCACGTCACGACACACATCCATGTACTATTGTGTTGCGGAGGGATTCCCTGAGACCGGCGTGCTTATCTATGTGTACGGATTCAATTGCAGTATTTAAAACTTCAGCATTCTTTACTGGTGCCCATGCACTTGCTATCAAGTGTGGACGAAGGGCCAATGTCTTAAACAAAGATGTGATGTAATACTGGTCTAGTTCTTTTGCTGAGATAAAGCAGGGGCTTTATAGTGGGATGCCTTTATTTTTGAAATCGGCTATTGTTATTGCAGCACAGGTGTCCTATGCGTTAGCCCGCAAATATAAGCATGTTCACATTATTTCATGATTTTTTTTAAAACTTGGGCTCTTACATACGTGGATTTAAGTAACCGGCAGCAACGTAATTGACTGGCCTGACAGCTACAACCGCACTTGTGCATGGTGATTCTCCGCCCCTCAGAAGGCAGGGTTACGGTGTCACTCAGATGGTGAACACTGGCATCAGATTCAAGAACATCGCAGTGGCGAATGACATAAAGTGGATCCTTGACCAGCCCTCTCTTTTGCAGGGGGACCACTATAGGATTTATAGAAAGTTACGTAAGACCAAATCATGGTCAAAGTGCGAATAATAGTTTCTGTATGAGATCAGACATATAGCCCTGTATGGGCAAACATGCCTTCAATATGTAAGTTGGCGTCACTATTCATCTGTCTCCGACAGGTAAAAGTTTATCGAAAGTACCAACTCGACAAGTGCCAAAATATCTGTAAGATACATCATAAAAAAACAAATCAAAATTCCAGGACCCCTATGTGGTCATTATATAGCATGTTAATAGTATACAGCCAAATTACTAAGACCCTGAAAAGATCTACTCGTAAAAAACATGATTGCCACATTAAGAAAGTGATAATGATACATTGAATATCTATCTCAATGTATTAGTAAATCAATTCTATTGCGCTCCCAAACAAGCATAGTGGATGACCGACCAATGTGACAAAAATGCACAGTAGAATTACTGTACCCGTCGAGGAGTTATCCTTCGTATAAGTCTAACTCTATTTTCTGCACAGAACATAAGTTCTATAGTAGACAAAACTATTCCAGATTAATCTTTGTGTAAAATGTGTAGTGGAAATAACAACCTCAATAAACACTTAATGGTTTGCAAAATGGTACAATGATAGTTCACCATTCCGACAAAGCTTCCTAAAACGAACATCCTGTGGGGGTATCAACTTTGAAGATAATCCTGACCCTCCAATTATAAAACGGTATAAAATGTCCAAGAATGTAGACCATATTAAGTCTCATGGCAACAATTTTTTAAATAAAACAATTTCTGGGGAAATTAGAGGGAAACCACGTATTCCTCAAGCAACCCAACAGCATAAACAGTAATACGATGACCTAATGGTATCGTAGAAAATTGTACGTTATGTCCGTATTATATGTATGTATGTACCCCCAATGTAACATTGAGGTTATTGTAAAGAAGAGAGAGGCGACCAGGACATGGTTTTGTAAAACCCCACTCTTCCTTCATGCCCAAATTAAGTACCAGTAGTGCAGATGACAAAATATTTAAGGGAATTGTATATTTAAGACAATTCTCCAAGCGAAAATTAGTGCCCCAACACATGGACATTTCTAAAGTTATGAAAGACATTATAAACTGATCAAATACGGCATATTAAGTCTCATGGCAACAATTTTTTAAATAAAACAATTTCTGAGGAAATTAGAGGGAAACCACAAATTCCTCATTTGTTGTATTGGAAGGACATCAGCTTATTGAGACCAATTTTACATATGCAACTATTACCACATGTAAAATGGGTATCCATGTTTCTTTGTTATCATCTACATTCTTAACAAAACTTGGGCATAGTATGTTCTTAATCAATAAGCTGATGTCCTTTTAATACAACAAATCTAAGGAGTACCAGGTTAATTTCTTCATCAATTGCAACACCACATTTACTGTTTACTTATTTGGATGTGCCTGTAAGAAAATATATATTGGAAGTAGCACGCAAAGTCTTAAACTTCGCATACAAGAGCATCTCAGGGCCATCAAAAATAATGATGTCAAATATCCAGTGCCTGTCCATATGCATAAAGACCATCCAAGTGATATGAAAATGTGGTTTCATGCTATAGAACACGTGGCGATTCACGAAAGAGGGGGGGGGGGACAGAACAAGGGCATTAAGGCAAGCTGAGGGGAGATGGATCTGCTGTCTTCGCACTGTCATGCTTGGCTTAAATACCAATAATGAATTTCACCATTTTCTATGACACCACACCTCCTCCCCAAACCCCCCTCTCCATAAAAACCTCCTTTTCTGATTTTAGCTACTGATGTATATATTGTTTTGAGGTAACAAGATGTGCTTTATTGAAGATGTAATTTACTGTAATCCTTTGTGTTAAGATGAATTGTATATATTCCAGTGATTTGTCCCTTCATGAATCACATAAATAAAGAGTAGTGATACAGTATTTTGTGACTCTACATTATATTATCCTCCCCTGAATTTTCAAGACCCATATGTTCATTCTATAGTTCATATGTGATCATAGTCCATCTGCCTTTAGTTTTAATCCATCACTCTAGGCATGATTAGAGCTTGCATGCCCCTTTTTCGAGAATTTGGCTTTGCGTAACATATACACAAGAAGGCCAACCAATATTGACAATTTATAGTCTGGGGAAGAGTATTCCTCATCATTTAGAGTTTGGCCCCTCTCAGATGAAGTCTGCATTTTAACTGTGTCTATGATGCTATTAAAAGAAAGTTACGATTCTCTCGTTACACTAATATGTTCCACATTTGTGAAAAGAGCAAAACATTTTTATCATCGTATTTGGGTCTCTCCTCTTAGCACTACTCAAAAAATTCATACTTATACTTAACAGGGTAACACTAGTGGATAATTCAATACTTGTATAGCCTTAGGACTATAAGTATATAATATTGGGTTACTGTGCCGATCAGTATATGACCCTGGTGAATACGTTTTTGTGGAATATCAGTATGTGATATGGCCTGTCCAATGTACTAGTTTTAGAACAGGTTTATTTGATTTATCATTTGTGCTCCTATTTTGATAGGCACGCTATGAAGATACCATTACATTTACGTAGTTCTGTAACAGTTTCGATTAGTCTCGTGTTCGGCATTTTAGATACGTAAAGATGCTGCTTCCGAAATTCACATAGTCTGTCTTCAGTTTCGACACAACATTTATGTAGCTTTGTATTAGTTTCAATTAGCTACACATTTTTGACATTTTAGACATTTAAAGATGGCGCTCTCAAAATTTGCGTAGTCTTTCGTTAATTTCGATCAAAAGGCACTGGTTTCACAGGTGTCTGTTGTTAACTATGCATTATAAATTCGAACAGCGCATGACAGTCTGGTCCTCTATTGAAGCAGACGCTATGCCGTCGTTCGGAAGCAGCACACGTACTCCGTGAGCTTTGTTCTGTGAGGTTGGGGCATTTTAAAAAGTGAAGTGATGTTACAGTGTGCACGTGTAAATACTCTCTGTCCTATATTCCAAAAAGAACAGCGATTACCGCATTTTTAAGTAAAAAAATGTATCTTCACTGAATGTGTGGAAACTAAGAGAGTCGGACATTGTATCACGGGTTAAATATGCAGAATCACAACTGCCAGTATTGAACTATACAAACTTCAATAGCCATGTCAACATGGCGTCCGCAATATCTAATGTAGTTTACCATAATCTTGCTATTATAATTGCTGTTTTCATCACTTATGTTCTCCAGATATTTTGACACGACATAAATCTTTATACTTATGGCGATTTAGCTCCTTTTAGCAATAGATGCCGTATTTGATCCATTTATAATGTCTTTCATAACTTTAGAAATGTCCATGTGTTGGGGCACTAATTTTCGCTTGGAGAATTGTCTTAAATATACAATTCCCTTAAATATTTTGTCATCTGCACTACTGGTACTTAATTTGGGCATGATGGAAGAGCGGGGTTTTACAAAACCATGTCCTGGTCGCCTCTCTCTTCTTTCAATAGCCTCAATGTTACATTGGGGGTACATACATACATATAATACGGTCTTAACGTACAATTTTCCACGATACCATTAGGTCATCGTATTACTGTTTATGCTGTTGGGTTGCTTGAGGAATACGTGGTTTCCCTCTAATTTCCCCAGAAATTGCTTTATTTAAAAAATTGTTGCCATGAGACTTAATATGGTCTTCATTCTTGGAAATTTTATGCCGTTTTATAATTGGAGGGTCAGGATGATCATCAAAGTTGATACCCCCACAGGATGTTTGTATTAGGACGCTTAGTCGGAATGGTGAACTATCATTGTACCATTTTGCAAACCATTAGGTGTTTATTGTGGTTGTTATTTCCACTACACATTTTACACAAAGATTAATTTGGAATAGTTTTGTCTACTATAGAACTTATACTTATATTATGTGCAGAAATGCAGTTAGACTTATACTAAGGATAACTCCTCGACGAATAGTCATTCTACTGTGCATTTTTCTAACATCGGTATGTCATCCACTATGCTTGTCTGGGAGCGCAATACAATTGATTTACTAATACATTGAGATAGATATTCAGTGCATCATTATCATTTTCCTAATGTGGCAATCACATTTTTTACGTGTAGATCTTTTCAGGGTCTTAGTATTTTGGCCGTATACTATTAACATGCTATAAAACGACCACATAGGGGTCGTGGAAGTTTGATTCGGTTTTTTATGATGTCTCTTACAGAAATTTTGGCACTTGTCAATTTGATACTTTTTGATAAAATGTTATCCGTCAGAAACAGATAAATAGTGACGCAAACTTACATCTTGAAGGTATGTTTGCCCATACAGGGCCATATGTCTGATCTCATACAGAAACTATTATTCGCACTTTGACCATGAATTGGTCTTATGTAATTTTCTATAAATCCTATAGTGGTCCCCCAGCACTTTAATGCTCAAGGTTGATCTGATTTCATCGGTTTGTAAAAGTCCAGAGCCATTTGATAAATATTTACAAATTTTCCATATCCCCATAAATAATGTTTTTAATTTATCGTTTGGCTACATGGTTGGGACAAAAAAATGAATATGTATTTATATTGTTGTCGGAAAATGCGATGAAGAATTAACACGTGTAACTGACATTAGGTGATTCACTTACCAACACTATAAAAACATTTTTGCAGCGTCTGTACTTCTTAAGAGTGTAAATAAGAAATTCATGTTTTTGACTGTTTGTATGTATTGTGAATGATTGTACAGATTGTAAATAAGTGTTTATTCTCTGTATGTATTTTCATAGCCCTGAAGAAGTCCTTGTTGGATGAAACGCTTTGACTACTGTTCGCTGATGTGGTTTTTAGAAGAGAAAACAAGACGAATTAAGATTTATTGAAAGAAGAAACTCTCCTCCTGTGCATTTGTTCTGACTCAGTGTCAATGGCCATGAATATTGTTCTCTTGTTTGACATAGAAACTTATGCATGAAATAGTTGCATTTCGACACGTCACCACAAATATTTGTGTGCTGAACCATTACTCTGAAAGTTTGTTATGGTGTCCATTAAAACATGGATGGACAAGCGTAGTGAGGACAGTGTTAGTAGGAATGTCATGTGCATATAACATGGTTTTCAGCTCTCCTGCTGGTCTTTAGATACCCTTGATATTGAATGTTTGACTGATAGTCAGTGCTAGAAGTTCAAGAGAAAGTGGGGAGAGAGGGCAGCTTTCTAAGTTCCTCTACTGATCTTAATCTCTTCATATAGGAATCCATTGCAGTACATGTTTGCTGTCAGATTCTTATATAACAGTTGAACGGATTCAACGAATAGTTGAATGGATTAAAATATTGCCCCAAAGCCCATTGTTTCAATGAATCGAAAGAGGGTTGTCCACTCCACGAGGAGTGCTGTGGAGTGTCTTCTCTGTTAGTCATGTAGCTAGGGTATTTAGTTTACATTCTTCTGCAGGAGCAGGTGCAGATTATTGCCCAAGAGTTTTTTCAGTATTGATGTTGAAGTAGGTTTAATTCCGATTCCAGACTCGCTCTTTGATATTGGAGGGTCTTAAAGTTAGGATTTTTCTCAGTTTAGGAGTAGTAAAGTTAGGACTTTACTACTCCTAAACTGAGAAAATCTAACTGTAAGACTTTCGGTATTCACAGGAGGCATTTAGGAGTCCTAAAGTTAGGAGTCCTAACTTCTGTGAATACCGAAATGAGTAAGTTCATTCTGTGAATACCAAAATGAGTAAGTCTATTCTGTGAATACCAAAAAGTACTAACTTTACGTTTTTGACGTAAGTTAGTTCTGTGAATCAGGCCCGCAATGTCTAAGAATTGCTTTAGACACTGTAGGGGTACAGGGCTCATGCACCTGTACCCTCACCACTGGTATAGTGCACCCAGCTAGAGGAGTCGCTTACCTATGCCAGGGCAGTGGGTTGTAGGCATGGCACACAGGGATGTGTGCCATGTTGACTCTTCACTTTTTTCTGCACCGAAACATGCAGCCTGCAATGGCAGTGCGTGTGTGTAAAGGTATAGGGCCTCTAAGGGTGCACAATAAGTGCTGCAGCCCTTAGGGGTCTTCCCTGGCCATAGTGCCTTTGGTACCCATTGTACCATTTACAAGGGACTTACATGTGGCCAAAGAGTGCCAATTGGGTTTTGAATCAATGCAGTTTAGGGAAAGAACATAGGCCCTGGGTACCTGGTTAGCAGGAACCAAGGGGCACACTCAGTCAAAGTACATCAACAGTTTGGCAAAAAGTGGGCGCAACCATGCACAAAGAGGGCACTTTCTTACACCCTTCTCAAATAGAAACAGTCCAGCCTGTACTGCAAGGCCAGGTCCTCCCTGAACCAGAACACAAGCAGCCCAGGATCGGTTTCACCCTTATAAGGGATCATCAGCCGGATATAGCTTGGTTGCAGTTTCAGAGTGTGCAAGGGACCCACTTCTGGGCATGCCCTTCCCACTTAGAGTGTCACACTGAAGTATACAAAAAAGCGATTGATGGAATGTTTGGATTAATCTCAGTCACTGGTAATTACTCTGATTGCCTTCCAGCCCATCGTTATTTTTCACACCATGCCACCTGAGTTTAAATCCAGCCAAATTCAAATCAGTCTTGACCCTGCTCCAGTGACAACAGTCCACCGCAAACTGCCAGGTGCTCCCTGCTCCATAATGCGAGCAACCCAGGACCTCCTCAATAGGCTCATCAGCTGGGTATAGTTTAGTTCCAGTAGCACAGGGGCCACAGGACCCACGTCTGGGATACCCGTACCACTTACGTTTTGTCACTGAAATATACAAAATAGTGATGAATGGGACCTTTGAATTAATCTCAGCCAATGGTAACTATTTGGGCTGTATCCCAGTCCATCTTTACTTTGTACACCATGCCACCTCAATTTAGACCCAGTGCCATAGTCAAAAACGTCTTGACTCTGGTCCCATGGAAACAGTCTAGCCTAAACAGAAGGACTGAGTACTCCCTGGAGCAGAACACAAGGAACCCTGGACCAGTTTCCCCTTATTAGGCTTCATCATCTGGGTATAGCTTGGTTCCAGTGGCACAGGAACCACGCCTGGGCATACTAGTCCCACTAGTCCCACTTAGGGCGTCACACCAAAGTATACAAAACAGTGATGGATGGAATGCTTGAATAATCTTAGTCACTGGTAATTACTTGGACTGCATCCTAGACCATCATTATTTTGCACATAATGAGACCTGAGTTTGGACGCAGCCAAATGCAAATCAGTCTTGACAATGTTCCAGTGAGAATAGTCAAGCATGAACCACCAGGTCCTTCCTGCACTAGAACACGAGCAACCTAGGACTGGTTTCACCATTATTTGAGCTTTTCAGCCATGTATAGCCTGGCTCCAGTGTCACAGTGTGCACCAAACCCTCATCTGGGAATACTCTTCCCACTAGGGCATCACACTTAAGTAGACAAGAAAGTGATGGATGGAATGCTTTAATGAATCTAAGCCACTAGTAATTATTCTTGCCACTTCCCTGTCTATCATTACTTTGCACACCATGCCACCTCACTTTGGAACAAGGCATTTACAAATTAGTCTTGACCCTGCTCCAAAGAGAACCAGCCAGACCAAACTGCCAGGTCCTCCCTGAATCAACACACAAGCTACCCAGGTTGGGTTTGGCACCTATTAAGGCTAATCAACCAGGCATAGCTTAGTTCCAGTGGCACAATGTGCACACCCCCCACGTCTGAACATACCATTCTGCATTGGGCATCACACTGAAGTTTACAAAAGAGTGATTGGTGGAATGCTTGCAATAATCTCAGCCACTGGTAATTGCTCGGGGCCACATCCCAGTCCATCATTATTTTGCACACCAAGCAACCTCAGTTTGAAAATCCGTCTTGACCCTGCACCAATTGGAACAGTCCATCCAGAGATGCCAGGCTAGTTCCTCCCTTATTAGGGCTCATCAGCCGGGTATAGCGTGGTTCTTGTTGCACAGCGTGCACAGAACCGTCTTTTGGGCATACCAGTCCTGCTTAGCACATCACATTGAAGTATACAAAAATACTGATGGATGGGAACTTCAAGTTATATTGTTCGTGAAAGAGGCAAACATTTCCTGCTGCTCTATAAATGTCAGAACCGCCGAATCTCAGCACCGTCATATCGCTCACGGACCCGACTCACCACCGGCATTTTGTGGAGAAATTAAAATGCATCACCCCAACTCTGTGGGATCACGGATGCATCTCGTTGCTTGTGACCAGAATCAAGGTACTTTTGCTCAGTGGGCCCTGCATGGGTCCTGAATGCGGTCAGCCCTCCATCGAGGTCGGTCTGAACACTTGACTTTCTCCTTGTCCAGCGAGACCAATTAACTCTTTAAGCGCTTACTAATTCTAAGCACTATTTTTGTGTTTAATCTTTAAAAATCCATATCTCAACTGATTCGATTGCTGTCATTTTTGTCTTGTTTGATGTTTAAAAGTATTCTCTTTTTTTCTAAACTGGTGTGGAGTATTTTTGTGGTGTTCTCACTGTGTTTGATGTGTTTCACAAATACTTTGCACATTGCCTCTTAAGGTAAGCCTGACTGCTCTGTGCCAAGCTACCAGAGGTTGAGCACAGGTTCATTTAAAGTGTGCTACTGACTTACCTTGACTAGTATTGTGGTTGCTGCTTGGACAGTGTGCATACCTCTGCCAACCAGAAACCCAATTTCTAACAGTGCTAAATCACTGTTGCTTGCAGTTTTCAAGTGAGTGACTTGAGAAAAGCTGTTATGGTCTTGTGCTTTACTGCCCAGTTCTGACTATCTCCTTTATTTTTATTAGGTTAATGTTTTATACCTCCTGATGCCACCCCTTCTCTTTTTTACTATTATTGAAGTGTTTTGTTTAATAAAGTTGCATTGTTTAACTAAACTTGGTTTGGACCTGATGGAGCGGGGATTTCTATATCACAATCTTCAAGTGTAAATAGGGTGACCAGGCGTCCTGGATTTGCCCGGACAGTCCCCGTTTTTCACGAGCTGTCCCGGAAAATTTCAAGAAATTAAGCTCATGTCCCGGTTTTTAGAGAGGGTCAGCTGAAAACGCTGGGAGGTATCTTTTTAAGTTTTGCAAAGCAGGGATAGTTAGCTGCTGTTTTAAGAAGTCAATTTAATTAACAGGCATGCTACTGGCTTTAAAAATAGCATTTTATGTATGTTCGTACTGCCTCTTCTGTAATTCTCTGCTAAGAAGCAGTGTCATTCTGTGCCCTGTGTGGAAGTAAAATTGTAGTCCTTTTTCTATTTTTGGGAAATGTCCCGGTTTTTGGCTTTACAATTCTGGTCACCCTAGGTGTAAATCATTAAATAAACTCCGCCACTGGTCGTATGGACCTCTGATCGTCAACAAGGAGAAATGAAAAGGAGCAAACATCTACATCAATCCAATGTCATGTTAAATCATTAATGATTTTTAGTATAGGCAATAAAGAGAATTTGTACGGGTTCAAGGCTTTTATTTTCAAAGATGTTGGGCATATTAGCAAGACCGGCGATAAAATTATCGCCGTTTTAGCGGCAGGAAACTGCCGCTAAAGCGGCGATAATGGGCTTGCTAATATGCGTTATAGAATTCAATAGAAGCCCAGGTTAGATGTCCTGCACATCTAACCTGGGCTTCTATTAGATTCTATAACGCATATTAGCAATCCCATTATCGCCGTTTAGCGGCAGTTTCCTGTGGCTAAAACGGCAATAATTTTATCGCCGGTCTTGCTAATATGCCCCGTCATTTTTTACAAGAATAAATCTTTTAGTATCCACAATAAAAGTTAGTGTAGTCCAAAAATCGATATTTAACTATAAAATAGAAAACAATACTTGTTATCATAACAGTTAATATTGGAATAATACAACAAGTGTGTGTCTTGGCTTTGAGGAACATGTTATGTTGGTTACCTAACATGGTCATCAGGCACATTGTGATTCTCTGCTGCAACATTGGAAGAGTACAACTCAATTATTTACTAGGGGCCCTGTGCACATTAGGTGTTCCTTAGGCCTGTGGTGCACCAGCATAGACATAGATGCCAGCTGAGAAGGGAGGTCTCAGTAGGAAACCTGATGCTTATCTGCCCAAGATGTTGCCTATATAACATACAAGGTACTCAGCTATATCCAACCTACTCTAATAATAAAAGTGTCCTGATCAAGATTGAACCAATACTTTTTTTATCAATGCCTTAGCAGTTTGAACCAAATGGATAGTTTTCATTTTGCTACTTTAACATGAAGATAATACATTTTTCCTATCGTATAGAGATTGCTTTTTCTGAACACAGTGTTCCACAGAAAGTTAGCAGTTAATGAGTGTGCTTGTTATTTACTGCAGGTGTGATGTTTGGCAAAGTAAGAAAAAATGCATAGCCAAGCGTTCTTTAGAGAACTTTTGAATTCATCTATTTATTATTACCTGGGGTTCAGGGTTGCAAATAAAGAGTCTTAGTACATTATACCTGTCCCTCCTCTTTCACGCCAACCTAAACAGTACTTTATTCACACAAATGCACTGATGGCATACAGTCAGCCACCAGTGCAGTTTAGGTAAATTATTTAAAACATACTTGTATGAATGTATCTTTTATGTACTCTGGTTTATTGGCAATAACTGGATGGCAAATCAGTCTCCATTTTGTGGATCCCACATCACAAATGAGTCTAGGATGTTTCACACTGATTTTGTGTTTGAATTCTCATATGACATTTCATTTCCTTGACTGGTTTTGTTGTTATTTAATTATTGAAACCATTGTGCACAAACAGCAGCTGCTGCAGCTTGGGTCGATGTTGTGGATTGAAATATTATGTGAAAATAACTGTATTGCTTTCATTTTATAGAAGGTTTGAGTGAGATGGAGAGGCACCATCAATTCTAATGTGTGTCTGATATCCAGTGGTTCGTGCCTCTACAGATTGTGTATGCTCATGTCTAGACTCTATGATTTAAATGTAATATTTTTGGTTTCAGGCTTGTTCTCTAGGAAGGAAAACTGCAGCGACCACTGAACTCTCTAAATGAGAAAAATCCCAGAGTTCATAGCAATTGACACATGAAATACTGAGGGCCCGATTCACAATGGTAAAGCTAGACCAGAAGTCTAAGTTTAGACCAAATGTCTAACTGTACTACTTTTTGGTATTTACAAAGGGACTTACAGTTTTATCTTTATGCCTTCAGAGGTTCCGCACTCGGGCAGAGATTCTCACTCGGGGCAGAACCTCTTCACTCAGCGCAGATTACAACACTGTGAAATAAAAGGGCAATCATTGGTGTATGCCACAACACATATGCCTAGATCCACGCATCATGAGATCTGTGACATCTTGTTGTAGAACCAACATAGTACAAAATGCTTCACTCAAAATAGAAAACAGCTATATGTAGGCACTGGGCTGTTATGGTCATTCTGTGCCATCCTCCCCTCAGAGCAACATCCTCTGCCATCCTGCTGCTATGTTTATCTAATCTGACCTCAACATGGCTGAGGGACATGAGGACAATGCAACCCATTTCTTTAATTCTAAATTGAACATCCTAACTAAGGGAGAGCTTGATAAGTACCCTCAGCTTTATAGGGGCCCTGATAGTCAACTGAGCAATGCATCACACAAGTAAATCTGGCAAGATATAGCTGCAGGTAAACAACGTTTACCACGAAACTTTTTCCCCGCAGGGAATTACAACGCGGTCGTTACAACGACCGCGTTGTAATTCCGCATACCATTACTCCGCAAGTCGGAACAATGACTTGCGGAGGGGGGAGAAGGTGTTGGATTTAAAATCCAACACCTTCCCTACTGTCCGCACCGACTGGAGTTGGAATAGTAAATTATACTATTCCAACATCAGGCGCCCCCCCTCCGCAAGTCGTTGTTACAACTTGCGGGGTAATGGTATGCGGAATTACAACGCGTTCGTTGTAACGACCGCGTTGTAATTCGCTGCAGGGAAAAAGACTGCGTGATAACGAGGTATATTCATAGCTGCATGCTGCAGGGCAGTGAGTGTGTACCAGCCATGGGGCAAGATGTGTTGTAAGCGCTCAGAGGACCTGCGATGCTGGGCCCAAAATAATGCCCAGGAAATCATGGGCATGTCCTCCCAGCTCCTTTCACAATGGTCCACTTGAGCCCACCATACAGGAGAGTCCTGGAGACAACCTGACTGACCCTTCATGCTCAGCTAGAGGATTTTGAGCAGCAGCTACCTGGTATGTGCATGAACAACATTATGTGTCTTGAAGTATGATTTGAGTGGTGAGAGAGATGTAGCATCATGTGTCTTTTGTCACCTTTCACTTTATCTGAATAATGACTGCAATAATGATACAGTCTAGGTATCCATGGAGCTATTGGAATGCTGTTTTCTGAGGGCATTTTGGAACTTGCAGTGTTCAAAACACAACTGGGTAGATTTCGGTTACAATTGCATTTTTGTGGAAAAATGCACTTGCATAATCATGACTGGTGAACTAAGGGCCTTATAACGTTTGTACACTATGGTGAACAAATGGCTTGGATAATGTCTATGGTTGGTATGTGAGGTTTTGTGTATTATATGTTGTAACATGCATGCTTTTTGTGTGTGTTTTTTCCATGAGGACTATCATTTGTTTAAAAGTGAAGTAAAGACTACCGTTATGTCACATGTCTCAATCAAAATGACACATACGTATCCAAGGTGCACTAAATACACACAACAGTGTCATGTATGTCATTTCAAATATATAGGTATCTGCACGAAGTAAACACATATGATTTCCATTGTACAGCACAAACGAAGCAGTCTTCTCATGCAAAATGTGGTTCTTGCCATGTAGAGTGTGTGATGTTGCCAAGGAATATATAAAATTGGAATCACATCTTTGCAAACACATTTATCTAAGGCTTTGTTTGCATAGGTACAACAAATGTAGCATGCATGGCAATTTAGAGCAAGTGTAAGACTGTTGAGACATTTAAAAGGGTAAACCTGGATCCACTTTCAGGTGTGGAGATATCGATCCAGACTGTGTACTATCTCCACTTGTAAAATTACATTGAATGGTAACTATGTTTGCACTAATGCTGAAGGTGAGGGTTGCTAAATAGTGAAGAATATACTCACCTAAATTGAGAAATGTTATTGTTTAATTAATTTCTGGACATTACAGTGACAGCAAACCTACTTTTGGTTACAAACCACATATCATTGGTTGGTGAGATCAAGTAATTACAATGTAGGCACTTGCTTTATGATGTCTAGACCTATATGATAAATTTACACAAACTACATAATTGTTTGTCTTCATTTTCAGTGCAGCTGGCTGGCCAAGGGACATCCCGACAGAAGTAAATGCAGAGCAGGACATCCTGACTCACCGGTGGGCATGTCCTCTGGACATCAAAAGTGAAGAGGAGGTGGAGGGAGATAATCCAACAGGCAGGGCTAGTTCAACTACCCAGACCAAACCATTACCAGCTACATCAACAACCGGGGTGGAGGCTGAGGAGACTTAAGGGGAGACATTGATAGGGACTCCACCAAACAGGGGGAATAGGAATGTGTGTCTCCCCCTACCCTACAAGAATTTGATTTGGAAATGGTGTCCCGTGAGCAGTTCCCAACGCCATTTGGGCCTGCCACCGACCCCTTCCTAACCCTTGATGCCCCCATTCCATCGGCACCTCCAGCTGCCCTCCCTGCCACTACTCCCTCTCCAAGTGCCTGCCCAGAAGAGCTGAGGGAGGAATCTGCCTGACACCCCAAACTCCTCCATGTGTTGTTACTCCTGTGGCTACATCCCAGGAGGTGATGGTGCCAGCTGAAGATATCAGGACTGTGGTCTCCTGGGGCTTTCAGGAGGTTAGGCATGAGATACGGATGTTCCGTGAGTCACAGTCCAGACAATTGGATAACCTCACTGCCTCCATCACTTCCTTGGGTGCAGCCACTTTGTTTGCATTGTACCAATGACCTACCCAGACCACTCTTGTTGTACCCCCAAGTGTGTCTTCCCTCACTATTTCCCCTGCTACCCTTCATACCCCTTGTGTTATCCACTCCAGGGGGTGACTGGGCCTTCATCAGCCATCCACGGCAAACCCACAGGCGTGGAGGATTTGGACATTGTCATCAAGGTGTACAGTGAGGCTGGCCAGTGGTTGTGACCCCCCAAGCATGGACACTTGTTGGGCAAGCACATGTGGCTTCGGGGATGCGGATATTTCTTTTTCTTTGACCGTGGACTCTTCTGAGGACTTCATTTAATTTTCTCCTAGTACATAGACTGTTTCCTATGATGCCTTATGTCTAGTGGTGAATGATAAATTCCTTTCTGCCGGCCGAGTTTGCAGAGTTTTGCCCACTACACGTTACGCTTGTAATGCAGAGTTCTGCAACAATGCCGCCAACTGCCATGCGGTGGAGTTTTTCTCACATGCTGCCCACCAACGTTAAGTTAACGAGCACAAGCAAGAATTGGAATCACCTATGTCAATTTTCTGGCACTAAGACGTCACCCGGTGAGATTTTCTCAACGAGGGCAGTCAAGGGCAGTCACTACCACTCGCGGTGAAAAAGCTGCTTCTTGCGGTGAGAAAGCTGCCACTTAAGTAGAAAATCTACTCAAGTGACAGTGAAGAAGTAGCTCCCTTTGGCTCGCCACTTGGTGCCGTTCATGCTGATTTTGCAGTGCAGAACAAGCTCCCAACACTAAAATTCAGCACAACATGCTGATTCCGCCTGCTCATGTATCTCCATGGAACCTCACAGAGTTTTTATGTAACTCTGTGGAATTCCACCAAGTGAAACTCCAAGAGTTCTGCCCCCCCCCTATTTCTGAAGTATTTTAGTTATGCTGCCCAACTCCTTCCAAGTTCCTTTGTCATTCTGCAAGTACATTTTCTTTTGTTTCCTTTCTCCCTTTCCAATGGACAGTATTTATTTGAAATTTATTTTGGGAACTAATTTATTTACTACATGAAATTTAGTTTAAATCATCTCTCCGTCTTGTGTTTTCTATCATATATGCTGGATTCAAAGTAGGGAAGCCTACATCTGCCAGTGTTTTTCCATGCTTTCAACACAATACCTTGTAACTACTGCAAACCAACCTTTTTTACTCACACATATTTATAGTCACATATAGGGAAACAGCGTTTACAACGCTGTTATTACATCGCATGCTATTACAACGCAGTCGTTACAACAACCGAGTTGTTAGTACGCGATGTAATGACATCGCAAGTCATTACAACGACTTCCAGTAGGGGGTGCTCATGTATTGGAAATGAATTCCAACACTTTCCCTACTGTTGCGCAAACTGGAGTAGGAATAGTAAATAATACTATACCTAAGTCCAGCGCGCCCCCTACTGGAAGTCGTTGTAAAGACTTGCGATGTAATACATCACGTACTAACAACGCGGTCATTGTAACGATCGCGTTGTAATGGCACGCGATGTATTACATCGCGTTGTAATGTGCCATATTCCACATATATGTCCTGCAACCAGAATAACCATTTGACCATCACCAACTAATAATTCACTCAGGACTGAATTGTAAATGTAATTTTTTTTACATATTTTTTGAGTATTTATATATTCATAGTACTCATGGGAGGTCTCTCTTGCAACTTTGCAAATGTGGTGGTGAGGATCTGTGTGAGTAAGTGCGTATTTTGTGTTGGTGTTGATGTGTGGGTGAGTGTTGTGCATCTGCCTTTGCAGGTGAGGATGTGCCTGTACAGGGATGAGGGTGCCTGTGCCTGGGGGTGCCTGTACAGATGGAGGATGTGCTTATGCACGGTTTGTTGCCTGTTCAGTTGGGGGATGTGTCTGTGCACAGGGGTCGTACGTACAGGTGTAGAGGACACCTATATGTATGGGGGACATACCTGTGCATGGGAGGGCTGCCTGTGCAGGATGGGGTCGTGCCTGTGTACGGGGTGTTGCCTATACAGGTGGGGGAAGTGTCTGTGCATGGGGGCTGCCTGTACAAGTGGGGAGGGTGCCTGTCCAGATGGGGGACATGCCTGTACAGGGGAGGGACATGCCTGTACACAGGGGGGTAACAGTGTATGTGAGGAAGTGCCTGTGCAGGTCATGGCACAGGTGGCTGGGTGGGTGGTTTGCAGGTTGGTGTGTTGGGTCCCCTCCATATGATGACTGTGAAGGAATCCTTTGAAATATTTTTAACACACCCTCCATAATCTTCATGGCCAAGACATGGTGTCTTGCACTCTCTGCCTTACAGATTGATATTTGATCATGGTGCATCCTTGACATGTCTTGGCAAGACTTCTCAATCCTGTCCAAGACACAGGTATGCCTGTCAATCATCTGAGGGATTTCCTGTAGTGAGTCTGAAATGCCAGACAGAGTAGCCCCTTTTGCACAAATGTCGTACCTCACATCAGACTGTTGTTGGAAAAAATCTCCCTCCCATTGGCCAACATGAGCATCTGCCATCCCCCTCCACATGGGATACCCTCTGATATGACCATCCAGTCCAACAGCATGTGGAGGGGTGCCATGTGGGAGACTGTGAGAAGCAGATTCATGTCTAGGGGATACCTGCTCCTCGCCAGGGTTGTTAGGTCCTTCAGATGCTTTGAGAGAAGGCCTGGAATGCATTGTCATGGAAGGGGTGTGCAGGAGAAGCAACACATTAACCTTGGATATGATGGCTGTGAGGTGGTGATGGTTGTGTTGGGTGAGGTGAACTCTGAAGCTGGTTGACTGACTGCTGGGAATGGACAATCCTTAGAAGTGAATAGGGTGGTACAATGCTGGCTGGACCTAATTTTCTCTTCAGCCTTTTGGCCAGTGGGACACTGCACTTCCAGGTCCTTCTCCGCAGCCAGCATGTGCTCATCTACTTCCTCCTCATCCTCCTCTTGTTGAGCAGTGCTGGCTACTGACATTGCCTCCTTGGAGGAGGATTTGGGTCGCTCCTTGGATTGCCTGCTACCCTCCTCTGGTAGATGGTTCAGCTTCATCAAGTGATTCATTGTCCCCAGCACCTGAAAGACAGACGTTGCAACATGGTAAGTATTTGCCATAGTATATAATGTGCAACAACACATGGGTTAGAACCATCTTTCTATGCATTCATCTGAAGTTCTAAATGTGATCTGGTTTGTAAAGCTACATGTGACAGCTCACACTGTAGCACTGAGGTGTTCAGTGAAGATGTGCAATATAAAACACAATCACCAGCACAAACCAAAGCTCTGTGTGGTATTGAGATCCCCCTTGATGTCAGCTGCGGATCCTGGCTCCTTGATTATGTGGCAGAAGGCATGATCCTCGATCTAGCAGCTTCAGAAGGAAGTGACACCTTAATCAATGTTCAGCATGAGTTATAAGTGAAGATGCAAAATAAACCCAGACATCATAGATTATGTTGGGAACAAGTCAAACACCAACATTAAATGCTTAGAAAAAGTGGTGAAATCTTCAAATTTACTTTCACAATGATATGGTTATTGTGAACTATTAGGAAAATAAAAGTTTACAACTCTCAATAGCACACTTACCTGATGGACTGATGCTAGTGTGTCTGACTGCTGCAGCCAGAAAGTCCCACAAATCCATGGATGTGGTACTTTGGATGACTGAGGTACTTCCGACAGCACCTGTAATAAAAAAAACATATCCATATTTCTATACAAATGATGGTGTGTATTATATAATATATATGTGTCATTAGACTACTTGCTCAACACAGTTAGTGCTACTCCTCTTCAGATGAGATGATATAAGCAATATGGTAAATAATGTATTATTTAAATTTAAATGTAGAGTCATCCTTTCATTAGCCTAAATGTTATGAAATCGTATACTCTAATGAGCCATATCTGAGCATATGGAGATGGGTGACAACAGGGGTGTTTCACACACACCATGCTAAAATGTTATCCAATATAATAGACTATTAGCTTTGAATAAAGTTTTTTTCCAGTGACCTTACCAAGGCCTACCATCCGACCAATGTGTGGTGCTTGACCATATATCACAGACGGACATGGAGCAGAGGTCACTTTAGCATGTGATTTTCTGGGCAACGGTGCAGAGCCTAAAAAGATATGAGTATATAATAATATTCATTCTAGTTGACACATGTTAAAACCAACATATACTATTTAAGATCACATGTGTGAGACTAAGGATGGAGTTTATGTAAAATATCTATAGGTTGCCTTATGATAATTTAGTACATGGGAGCTAATTCTGGCCACACATATGTACCAGGGTGTGCCGGTGGTAGTGGTTGATCTGCCCTATGATGTTGCCCTCCTGCAAGTGCAGGAACCTCTGCTCCAATAAATGGAGCTCTAGCTGTATGTGGAAATTAAATGAAGAACTGAACAGACAAATTCAACAAATGATTATGTACAACTTTTTATATAGCTACTTAATTGCATTTACAATACAACTATGATGGTTACTGATTCATGCACAGTTTCATGGGCCAGTTACAAACAAAATTGAAATCTCCAGCAGGGGGCCACTGTTTGTGAAGAAGAAATCGGAAGCTAACATTTGCAGTATTTAGTATTCTGGGACTTGTAGTGTGATAGACAAAATTAAACACATGAGAGTCCAATTCACCATGAATATTTGCACAAATTGTGGCTTCCATAGTCACATTTTCCAGTTCATATTAAACATTTATCAAAAAAGAATCATTGTTTAATCATCACATATTACCTGGCACCACACCAAGATCATCATTCACAGGTAGCCCATGCAGCAGGTGGAATTGAATGGTGGAGAGAATGGCCTTCTTGAGTGGTGTGAGACAGAGACAGGGTCCAATTTGTCCACCAGGGAGAGATATGGCCACCTCTATCCTGGTGAACTTCTCCTACACCCGCCACCTTTCATCCTGCCACTTCATTGTGATGTTTTTGTTGGTCCAGACATCCTCCCCCAATGCACAGACTGCATTAGCCAACTGCTACCATAGGGCTGCCTTCTGTGTTTCAGTGCTGAGGAATGGAGGAAGACACTGTATTTTTTTGTAGTTCCCCACAACAAATCTAACAATCATCCGGGTCTCCTCCTCCGTGAAGTTTTTCTTCCTCCTCACATATAACAGGCTTACACTTGGAAGATGGCAAGGCCAGGCGCAGAGGGGCAGGTGAAGTGTGGGTGTGGAAAAACCAGAGCCCTGGGTGTGTGCTGCTTTTATGTAGTTTGCAGTGCAAGAGTTGCAGGTGGCAAAAATTATCCTCAGGTGTATGAAATTACACGTACTCTTCCCCGAGTGCGGAGGTTCCGCTCTGAATGATGAGTTTCCGCCCTGAGTGCAGAAATCCCGCACTCGGATGGAGATTCGCCGAGAGTGCAGAACCTCCACGGGAGTAAATATACTACTTTTAAATCCCTATGTGAAACCCGAAAAGTAGTAATGTTAGACTTTTGGTCTATACTTAGACTTTTGGTCGAACTTTACCTTTGTGAATTGGGCCCTTAGTCTTCAATAGAAAGGGGGGGCTAATTAGGGATCCTGAATTACCTGAATAGATGTAAGCAAGCAGTCAATGTTTTCAATCAAGGCACAGTCTGAGAGTGAGTTTAGGTACAGTTGAATACAATTATGGAGCAACAATAATGCATAAATGACCAGAAGAAGGTCATGGGCACATAACACTTTTATATTAGCTTATATATCATAAATGTATTTTCAGTATAAACACAATTATATCAGATGCAAGCTGCAGAGAAAAATACTATGCAATACCAAACTTAAAAGCTGATAATCTCTCAAATATAATAGCAATCTCATGTCAAGTTAGCTTTATATCTGGCAGCCTGTCTCTAACTATGGTATGGAGTTTAGCAGCACTGCTGATGTTTGTGAACACAGGTTTTCAACTAAATAGATTCCTTGTAGCTCACCATAGTGGCTCAGGTTAAATTCAGGATCTTTGTAAATGCAGAGTTCTTGGGCTGGCTCTTGACTGCAGCACTATGGAATGGGAAATGCAAGACATACAAGCAGAGATCGAGCAGAGCTGTTACAGCCAAGAGGAAGCGGGTTGCTGGCCTTACACTCTTGATACAGTTTAGCAAACCATGGTCTCCACAGGTACAGGCCTAAATTGGCTCAGTGAGTTGCAGGACAAATCCGGTCTAAATTTATGAGGGCCTGATTCACTACGATAAACTTACACTTTTGTATAAGTTTACTGATCTTTTGGGTATTCACAAACCGCAAGCTAATAGCAAGTTTACAACTGTGAAGACTTTGGTCTATCTTTTTCATTTGCAAAGGACAAAAAAGAGCAAACTTGCACAAAAGTGTACCTTTACATTTGTGACATCAGGGCCAAAGTGGGGCAGTTGGCTTAGAACCTATAGCCAAGTGCAAGACATAGATCCTTATTATTTTATTGAGCAGGCCAATCAGTGAGAGGTCTGGTTCCCTTCCTTGGTGAGAGGTTCTGGGATTTCATAGCAAGGCAAGGAGACGTTCAAATTATAATGCAATTTAATTTTAATTTCAACTCTCAGCAGCAAAACCCTCACAGAGTATCTGTTTTGTAATTGAAACACATGCCTCTCATAACAAGGATACAGGCTATTTAAGCCTTTCACTGCTAGGCCATTCCCCACCCAGTGCTAAGCCCATTTTTTGACTATTTGGAATAGTTCACACTTAGGCCTTCATAACTGTTTTTCCACATAAGTTATCTATGCAAAATTTGTGTCTTTGTTTTCCAACTTCCTGGGGATTCAAAAGGCATCCAAGGTTTGTTAACTCCCACAGAACAGAGGGGAATGAGAATTTTTTGGGGGGGGGAAATAGGGAAAAAATGCTCAGCAAAATGGTGTCTGCTTTTTCCCTAAAATTAGCATCAACAAAAGGTTTGCCTTCCTGAAGTCACCATTTTTCTGGCTTTCTGGAATATGCAGAGCTAAATCAAAAAACCTATTTTTTTACCACAGGTTTTAAATTTTTCAAAGAGGTAGCCCATTTTTCCAAATTTTTGTGCTCTCAATCTACTTCCAGTTTGTGGTGGAAACTGCTGTGAAACCCATGGGTGATCCTGGAGAGCTATTGATTTGTGAAAAGTATTCAACATTCTCAACTTGTATGGGTCATTTGTGTAGATATCTCAAGGTTTTCCCAAATAAATTAACTGATTAAATAATAAAATATTGAAAACTAGTAGGAAAAAAAGTCCATTTGTGTCAAGGTTTTCATTTGTAACTTCTCATCACAATAGCCGATTTACAAAACCAATATACCATTACATCTGCTAGACACTTCTGACTGAGGGCTTACATAGGATTTAATGGTTTTCCCGGAACTCGAGGTACTCAGAGCCAATAACTGAGCTGCACCTTGCAATGTTCTTTTCATTGCGTACTGGATACATAGCAATTCATATGGAAAAATATGAAGAGTGAAAACTAGGTATCAAGGAAACCTATGTATTTACAAAATGGGCACAAGTTAAGGAGTTTAGAAACAGTGGTTATTTGCACATCCCTGAATTTGTAGGTACCCATACTAGCCTGTGAATTCTAAGGCATTTCTCAAAATGTCTTCTTTCTTACAAATTGGCTTACATTGCAGATGCAGAGAAATACAATTTGGAATAACACTTGTCCTACTATTCTGTGTTCCACTAAGTCCCCCAATAAAATGCTACTACCCTTGTGTGAGTAGGGCTACTACCCGCATCAGGAAAGGCTCCAAAACGCAACATGGGCGCATCACATTTTTCCACTGAAAACTGACAATTGTTTTGCAATGTGGCTAGCTGTGGATTTTTCGGCCCAAGCTCAGCAGGCACCTAGGGAAACCTAGAAATCCTGCACATTTATTTGAAATTGAGACACCCTGGGGAATCCAGGGTGGGGTGACTTGCATGGCTGTCACCAGGTTTTTTTATCCAGAAGCCCTTGCATACCTCAAACTTTGATTGAAATAACAATTTTTCCTCACCTTTCTGTGATGAAAAGTTCTGGAATCTGCAAGGAGCAGCTACTTTCCTACCGCCTACCATTCCCCCAAGTCTCCCAATAAAAATGGCACCTCACTTGTGTGGGTAGGGCTAGTGGCGATGACAGGAAAGGTGCCAAAGTGCATCACAGACATCACATTTTTCCACTGAAGACTGACTTTTTTTTGCAATGTGCCTAGCTGTGGATTTTGGGCCCTAGCTCAGCTGCCACCTAGGGTAACCTAGCACCTGGGGAAATACAGGGTGGGGTGACTTGGATGGCTCTCACCAGGTTGTCTTACCCAGAAGCCCTTGCAAACCTCAAATTAACTCATTGCAACTCATTTCCTGAAACTTACTATTCCACCATGTCTCCAGATGAAAATGGTACCTCACTTGTGTGGATAGGGCTAGTGGTGCGATAGGAAATGTGCCAAAACGCAACATTGACACACCACATTTTTCCACTGACATCTGGCCCTTTTTGCCTGTGCTTAGCTGTGGATTTAAGGCCATAGGTCAGTCAACACCTAAGGAAACCTAGCAAACGTGCACATTTTTTAAACCACATACCTGGGGGAATGCAGAGACTTGTGGCTTGCATGGGTTTCACCAGGTTTTCTTACTCAGAAGCCATTGCAAACCTCAAACTTTGACAAAAAACTAATTTTCCTCATATTTCTGTGATGGAAAATTCTGACATCTACAGGGAGCAACAACTTTCCTACCACCTACCATTCACCCACGTCTCTCAATAAAATAGTACCTCACTGCAGCAGGAAAGGTACCAAAATGCAACGTGGACGCATCACATTTTTCCACTCAATACCGACCTTTTTTGCAATGTCCCTAGCTGTGGATTTTGGGCCCTATCGCAGCCGGCACCTAGGGAAACCTAGCAACTGGGTAAATGCAGGTTGGGGCGACCTGGATGGCTCTCACCAGGTTGTCTTACCCAGAAGCCCTTGCAAACCTCAAATTCTGACAAAAAAACATTGTCCACACATTTCTGTGATGAAAGCTTTGGAATATGTAGGGAGCAACTCATTTCCTACAACTTACTATTCCACCAAGTCTCCAGATAAAAATGGTACCTCACTTGTGTGGATAGGGCTAGTGGCTGTGATAGGAAAGGTGCCAAAACGCAAAATTGACACACCACATTTTTCCACTGACATCTGGCCCTTTTTGCCTGTGCCTAGCTGTGGATTTTGGGCCATAGATCAGTCGATACCTAAGAAAACCTAGCAAACATGCACATTTTTGAAACTACATACCTGGGGGAATGCAGGGAATTGTGGCTTGCATGGGTCTCACCAGGTTTTCTTACCGAGAAGACTTTGCAAACCTCAAACTAGGACTAAAAAACTAATTTTCCTCACATTTCTGTGATGGAAAGTTCTGACATCTACAGGGAGCAACTAATTTCCTACCACCTACTATTCACCCAAGTCTATCAATAAAATAGTACTTGACTTGTGTGGGTGGGACTAGTGGCTGCAGCAGGAAAGGTACCAAAATGCAACATGGACACATCACATTTTTCCACTCAATACCGACCCTTTTTTGCAATGTTCCTAGCTGTGGATTTTGGGCCTTAGCTCAGCCAGCACCTAAGGAAACCTAACAAACATGCACATTTTTGAAAACTAGACCCCTAGGGAAGTCCAGGGTGGGGTGAATAGCATGGCTCCCACAAGGTTTTTCTGTTCAGAATCCCTTGCAAACCTCAATCTCTGACTAAAAAAACACATTTTCCTCACATTTCTGTGATGGAAAGTTCTGAAACCTACTGGGAGAAACTAACTTCCTACCACCTACTATTTCCCCAAGTCTCTTGATAGAAATGGTACCTCACTTGTGTGGGTTGGGTTAATGGCTGTGACAGGAAAGGTGCCAAAACGCAACATGGACACATCACATTTTTCCACTGAATACGGCCCCTTTTTTTTGCAATGTGTTTAGCTATGGATTTTGGGCTGTAGATCAGCCGTCACCTAGGGAAACCTAGCAAACCTGTACATTTTTTAAAACTAGTCACCTAGGAGAATCCATGGTGGGGTGACTTGTGTGGATCCCTTGAGGTTTTTCTATCCAGATTCCCTTGCAAAACTCCAACCTTGCCTAATATTGTGCATTTTCCTTGCATTTCTGTGACACAAAATTCTAGAATCAGTAGTAATCCACAAAATTCTTGTATCCCACTTGTTTCAATAAAAATGCTGAACCATTTGTGTTGTGGGCCCAGTACCTACAAAAGGAACAGATCAAACCTAGGTTTGTGAGTGTCCATTTGTGAGGACTCCCATTAATGTTGGTTTGATCTGTTACTGTTGCGGGCGCTAGGCACAGCCACACAAGTGGGGCAGAATTTTTACTGGGACAAGTGGGGAAACGCTGGGTGGGAGGAATTTTGTGGATTCCTTCCTATTCTGGGAAAATATGTCACAGAAATGCAAGTAAAATGTGCAACTTTGGTCACATTTTGAGGTTTGCCAGACATTGTGGGTAAGAAATGTTTGTGATATCCACGAGAGGCACACCATTCCCCTGGGTGTCTAGTTTTCATGCCTGGGTTTGGTAGGTTTTCCTGTGTGCCTGCAGAGCCCAGGGACAAAAACTGCATCTACCCCTTTTGCTGATATTGCTACATTGCATCTGTGACAACCCCTTTTGCGGGCACTAGGCCTACCAACACAGGTGAGGTACCATTTTTATCAGGAGATAAGTAGGAACTCTGGGTGGCAGGAAATTGAGGTTCCCAGCAGATTCCAGTACAATGAGGGATCCACACGAGCCACACTGGAGTCCTCCTGGTGTCTAGTTTACGAAAATATCTAGAGTTGGTAGATTTTCCCTAGAGGCAATGTACACCGAGGCAGAGAAAGACAGAAAAGACAAATCTTACTGCACAACGATCTAATCCTCAAGTACACACACATACTGGCTGAATTTGGCTCAAGGTTGAGTGAAAAGATCAAAATGTAAATTTTATTCCCAAAAGATTTCACAAAAATGAAATTCACTGTTAATAATATAATTAAAAGTTCAGAATACTGAATCAATGACTCACAGAACATGATCTGCAAAGCCACGACAGGGCACCAACTGCTTTTCATGCATGACATACACAAAACCATTCACACCGCCAGCAGCGGGGCCAGCACAGTTCAACACTCACATCAACAAATAGCACCATTCAAGGGCCCATCACATTCATACACGCGCAGGACTGACAAAGTAATCACACCGCCGGGCAGCTGATGGAGTGCGTGGAATTGAGTTTGGCTGGCAATGTGTGTGTAGAGATCAACAGCAGATCACTACACACACACTGCCAGCCAAATGCCATCTCACACACACCATGAGTCAGAGGCAAACCACACACACTTCCAGTGCACAAACCACCAGCCAGATGACAACTCAGACATCACATCTGGAAGCTGGTGGAATGTGTGCACTGCCATTTTGGTGGCAGTGTGCACGTGTAGTGACTTGCTAATGGCCACAACACACAATGGCAGCCAAATGCCACTTCACACACACTGCAGGTCACACACACTGCCAGTCAAACTCCAGACTACACACACTGCCATCATTTCATTTTAACAAAAAAGAAAACACAAACCAATTTGAAGGAGATGAAAAAATAACCGTGACTTCAAACACAACAGGTCTAACTATATACATCAAACAACCTCCAACTGTGAAACTGAGCAAAAAATATAAAATAATACAGACCAGTCAATTAATCAATCAATCAATCAATCAAGGGTTGGTAAAGCACAACTACCCATGAGGGTCTCAAGGCGCTGGGGGGAGGTGGGGAGCAGATCCGTCTAAGTGTTGGGGTCACTCGAAGAGCCAGGTCTTGAGGCCCTTCCTGAACTGGGGTAGTGTGTGATAGTCTGAGGTGGAGGGGTAGGGTGTTTCAGGTCTTGGCAGCCAGGAAGGAGAAGGACTTTCCTCTGGTTCTGGGCTTATGGATCCATGGGATGGTGGCCAGGTTGAGCTGGGCGGAGTAGAGGTGTCTTTTGGGTGTGTGGAAGGAGAGGCGGGTGTTCAGGTATTCTGGTCCGGCATTGTGGAGGGCCTTGTAAGCGTGGGTGAGGAGTTTGAAGGTTATTGTTCTGTCTTTGGGAGCCAGTGGAGTTCGCGGAGGTGTTGAGTGATGTGGCTGTGCTAGGGAGGTCAAGGACCAGTCTGCCTGCGGCATTCTGGACATTCTGGAGGTTGCAGTGGTTTTTCTGGGTAACGCCAGCATAGAGTGCATTGCCGTTATCTAGTCTGTTGCTGAAGAGTGCATGAGTGACTTTCTTTCTGGATTCAGTCAGGGTCCATCTGAGGGTCTTGGGCAGCAGGCGGAGGGTATTGAAACAGGCCAAGGATGCTGAGTTGATGTGGCAGTCCATAGTGAGCAATGCGTCTAGTGTGATGTTGAGTTTTCGTGCATGGTCCGTCTGGGTAGGGGGGAGTTCCTAGTACAGGGGGACACCAGGTATCTTTCCATGTGGAGGAGGTGGATCCCAGGATGAGGACTTCTGTCTTGTCTGAGTTGAGCTTAAGGCAGCTGTTCTTCATCCAGGTGGTGACGGCTTTCATCCCTTCTTGGAAGTTGTGCCTGGTGACATTGGGTTCGTTGGTGAGGAAGAGGATCAGCTGTGTGTCGTTGGCATAGAAGACGATGTTGAGTCTGTGGTTCCTGCCGATGGCTGTAAGGGGGGCCATGCAGACGTTAAAGAGGGTGATGCTGAGAGAGGATCCCTTGGGCAATCTGCAGTTGGTCTCTGTCTGTTCCGAGAGGTATGGCGGAAGTCTGACCTGTTGTGTTCTGCCTGAGAGGAAGGATCAGATCCAGTCTAGGGCCTTGTCGTGGATGCTGGCGTCGTGGAATCTAGTGGTTAGGGTGCTGAATGCTGCTGAGAAGTCCTGGAGAATGAGGGCCACGGATTTGCCCTGGTCGAGGAGGGAGCGGATGCCGTTGGTGGCGGCGTGGATGGTGGTCTCTGTGCTGTGATTGCTTCAGAAACTGGATTGGGAGATGTCCAGAGTGTTGTTAGTTTCTATGAAGTCGGCTAGTTGGTTGTTGTCTGCTTTTTCAATAACTTTGGCTGGGAAGGGGAGCAGGGAGATGGGCCTGAAATTCTCAAGGTCTGTCGGGTCCATGGAGGGTTTCTTTATGAGTGTGTTGATCTCGGCATGTTTCCAGTCGTCGGGGAAGGAGGCGGTCTTGAGGGAGCAGTTGATGGTTCAGTGCAGCTCGGGTGCGATGGCAGGGGAGGCTCTGGGGAAGATGTGGTGCAGGCAGGGGTCCGATGATGCTCCGGAATGGATTCTTGTCAGTCAGTCAGTTCACTTTACTCTGACGGTTGCTCCCAATACTTAGGTTGCCTGAGGTACGATTTAAAACATGTGGGCAAACATAGCCCAGGATTTGAATGACACTCGGAGCAGTATATACAATTCTGCTTCTGCATGCCTCTTAGGACACTGTCTCTACATCTCCTACAGGGAAAGTTTCTTTGGGTGTGGGAGGAATATAATTAAGAAAGTGGTGATTTTTTAATCAAGCCACATCCTCCACCACTCCAACTCCATGAACACTACCTACCCCACCTCAACAAGGCTGCTGAAAATGAACAAAAGTCATCTTTGAATCTAGAGAACAATCCTTGAGTACAGCAAAAACATTCAAGGTTGCCAAATGATACAAATGAACAGATAACTTCTTATATTACATTTATGACTTACGAACAGCTCTGTAAGACTCCAACCTTTGATTTACTCTATCTACACCATCCATGTGCTTATTGTAGTCTAAAATGCATACCGGTTTGCGCACTTCAGAAACCTGACTCCAAACAGTCACAGGTGAAGTACTTTCACCATGAATGGTTGTCAGCATGTGGACATCTCCCCTGTTGGAAAACTTTGCAGCTAGAAGTTCCTCACTATGCAAGGCACTGCACTGTCCCCTCTGACACTTTTTACATAAAAGCTCTTTAGGGTAACCTTTACAGTTAGAACTGATTGTACCACATGCAACAGAGTCCACTTTGCACAATTCCTTGAACAATTGCACACTAGTGTAGAAGTAATCTACGCATAAATGGATACCTTTGTTTAAAAAGTTCTCTACTGAGTTCTCACACAATTTTCTCACTGACTCCAAAAGTGGACGGACAACAAGGAGTGTCCATAGAAGAATCCCTACCAGTGTATACCCTGAAATTATAGACATATCCAATACTACTCTCAGAAAGCATATATATCTTAATCCCATCACGTGCCCTCTTGCTGAGAATGTACTGCCTAAAAACTAAACGGCCCTTGAACAAGACTAAAGACTAATCCACAGCTATTTCCTTCCCTGGAACATAGATCTCTGAAAAACTATCTACAAAATAATCATGTACAGGCCGAATCTTGAAGAGACAGTCACAATCAGGGTGATCCTGTGGGAATGCTGAAGCAGTATTAACAACATGCAGCATCCGAAGCAGAAGCAAATACCAGTCATGACTCATTGTTGCAGGAAATATAGAAGTTGCTATCAAGGGATTAGTAGACCACTATGAAGACAGCAGCTGCTTCTTTATCAATCCCATAGAAATAGTTAGGAACCAGTATTTCTTTAACTCATCCAGATTTGTGGGAGTCCATTGGCTAGTTCTAGAGTGGGATTTTAGTCTGGCACTGTTGTCCCTCAAATCACAAAGATAGGGACTGGGAGCGGAAAAAGAGAGGTCCAGTACCCATGCTCCAAAGAACATGTATGCAAAACACAAAAGGGTAACTGTTCCTAGGGGAGAAGAGACAAACTGGCCTATTGGGCTGCGGGTTTAAATGGAAAAGAAAAGGGGTAGGTTTAGGATAGATATAGCATTAATGAGGGAAATGTCCTCTAATTTGAAGAGTTGCCATCACACACACGTCAAGGTGTCATGCTTCATCATAGGGTGTTTTTGCTCCTCTTGGGGTTGGCGCTGCAGTACCCCATGGGCCCTGTGAGAGGGCTCTTTGGTGACAATCTTTTTTTTTTTTAAACGCCGATGAGTGACTGCATGTATGAGTGATTGTATGGGTGAATGAGTGGATGAGTGTGTAGACCTAAGAACCAGTGATTAGATATGTAGTAAGTGGTATTGGTGTGTCTATGGTTTCAAAAATGGTATTCTGTTTTTTGGAGTGGGTGTATCAAAGGTTATATTAGGGTGTGAGAAGATGCATCAGATTGTCACATGGATGATGTCATCAGTGATGTCATTTGAGATGTCATCAGTGATGTCATCAGTGATGTCACTGACCATGTCATGAATGATGTAATATGTGATGTCATCAGCAGTGCATTGCGGGCGCGAGTTATAGTTAGCTGAACTAACTATAACAGTGGAATTTCTATGGTTTTGTACGAGTGAAATGTCCAGCTAACTATAACGTCCCTGAAACCTATGGTTTTTTCAGTGAATTTCAAAGGTTTTTTAAATGCTAATTTGTAACTATAACGTCCCTGAAACCCACGGTTTTTTCAGTGAATTTCAAAGGTTTTTTAAATGCTAATTTGTAACTCTAACGTCCCTGAAACCTATGGTTTTTTCAGTGAATTTCTAAGGTTTTTTAAATGCTAAGATCTAACTATAACGTGCCTGAAACCTATGGTTTTTTCAGTGAATTTCAAAGGTTTTTTAAATGCTAATTTCTAATTACAATGTTCATTAAACCTATGGTTTTTTCAGTGATTTTAAATTATCATTCCATTCTCAACCTAGTGAAAACAGCCGATATCGCCAGTTTTCCAACAATAGCTTCCGCAAAAAGAATTGCCACAAATGAGAGCGACAACTAACGCTAATAATATGCAGAGTAGGCGTTCCCGTGCAAACATAACATGAAAACACCACTTCCCGATATTTTCAACGAGCAGCCAAATCTGGGGTGCGATCCAAAAACAGGCGATAAGCTGCGTTAGCAGTAGGAATTTAACATCTGCCTTTTACTGGTGTAAAGCAGGACGACTACGTACAGTGTGAAAGGGAACCCAGCCCAGAACCACATCTGAAGACCAACACATGTCATAGAGCTACTGACCATGCAGCTCCGACACCCAAGAAGGCCACAACACCCACTGCCATCACCCTCAGGACCTCCCCCCCAGACCACCCCCCTCACTACTACCACCGAGGCAGCGCAGAACAGGACAGCGGACCTTCCAAAAACGGCATGGTCCCTCAGCCACACAATAGCTGAATCTTGGGAGATGTGGCAACCAAGTATGTGTGAAGGACGCAAGTCATCCATCAATAAAAATGCACACAATACCAAGTGTAGCGGTGATGTGGTGGACAGACCTCACTATGCAGAGCACAAACCTCTCCATGTGGACATATACTGCTGGTGCTTGTAGTGTTGTGGACAATAGACGCAACCATGTTACCTCAGGCAGTGGGGAAGATCTCGGTCATGTAGCTGTGTTGTCCCCCTGGAAGCGGAAGCGGAGTGGGCTGGTCCAACGTACGCCACTCCAGTGTAGGAGTATGAATAAATAGGCTGGGGCTCTGGGCGTGGTTCACTTGTGGGAAGGCCAAAGCGTCTGCCAGGGCGGCAGCCCTCACCTTGCCACGAGGCCTCCGCCATGACCGCCGGCCTCCTCGACACAGGCCCCCTGCAAACCTAGCAGCAGAGCACCACAGACTTATGTCTGTACAGACTACTGCCTTCGATCTACACTGTGGACAGCAGGGCTCACAATTCAGATCGAGTCGCGATTGCAGATGACGCAGTCCAGTAGGCAAGAGACATTGATCCCAGTGCGGCCCGCCCGGACCACGCATCATCGCAGACTGCGCACACACTGAGTGCTTCTGGTGCCACTAACTGTACAGCTCAACTCCACGCCACGTGGCTGTGGGCCCTTGCTGACCGCTGCCTCCGGCCTAGACTGCGGTCATCAGGGCTCACATTTAAATTTGACTCTTGATTCATTAATTGCAGAGTCCAGTAGGCAACTAAGTATTACGTCCCTAAAACCTACATAATATCCTTTTAGTATCCTTGCTTCAAGAACTTGTTTTATATCAGTTATAGCTTTAGTACAATGACCAAATTCATCTTGCAAGTCCAAAGGAACACTGAATGGCAGTCTACACTGCGGACAGCAGAGCTCACAATTTGAATTCAGTCTTGATTTATTAATTGCAGACAGAATTGTACTCTATGTCCTCGAATTTTGTCAAGAGTAAGTGACAAAAAGCATTCCTTGATGTCTGTGCTGACTACTGCCTTTGATCTACACTGCGGTCAGCAGGGCTCACAATTCAGATCGAGTCGCGATTGCAGATGACGCAGTCCAGTAGGCAAGAGACATTGCATCATCGCTGGCTGCGCACATGCTGAGCGCCACACCTACCACTAACTCTATGCAGCTCAAGTCAACGCCACGTGGCTGTGGACTCTTCCTGACCACTGCCTCCGGCCTACACTGCGGTCAGCAGGGCTCACAATTTAGATCGAGTCGCGATTGCAGATGACGCAGTCCAGTAGGCAACAGACATTGCATGATCGCTGGCTGCGCACACGCTGAGCGCCACACTTACCACTAACTCTATGCAACTCAAGTCAATGCCACGTGGCTCTGGGCTCTTCCTGACCACTGCCTCCAGCCTACACTGTGGTCAGCAGGGCTCACAATTCAGATCGAGTCGCGATTGCAGATGACGCAGTCCAGTAGGCAAGAGACATTGCATCATTGCTGGCTGCGCACACGCTGAGAGCCACACCTACCACTAACTGTATGCAGCTCAAGTCAACGCCACGTGGCTGTAGGCCCTTCCTGACCGCTGCCTCCGGCCTACGCTGTGCTCAGCAGGGCTCACAATTCAAATTCAGTCTTCATTTATTAATTTCAGAGTCCAGTAGGCAACTAACTATAACGTCCCTGAAACCTACATATTTCGACAGTGTATTCCATAAATGTTTCATCTTTTGTTCCATACACCTACACTGCGGTTAGCAGAGCTCACAATTTAAATTGAGACATGATTTATTTATTGCAGAGAGAATTGTACTCTATGTCCTCGAATTTTGTAAACAGGAAGTGACTAAAAGCATTCTTTGATGTCTGTGCTGACTACTGCCTTCGATCTACAATGCGGATAGCAGGGCTCACAATTCACATCGAGTCGCGACTGCAGATGACTCAGTCCAGTAGGCAACAGACATTGCTCCCAGTGCGGCTCCCCCGCACCACACATCATCGCTGGCTGCGCACACGCTGAATGCTTCTGATGCCCCTATCTCAGTGCAGCACAACTCATAGACCCTTTATGATACAATGTTTTGTGTATAATTTCACATCTGCTGCCCCTACCTCAGTGTACCACAAGTCATGGACCCTTTACGATACAATCTTGTGTGTATTATTTCACATCTGTTGCCCCTACCTTAGTGCAGCACAAATCATTGACCCTTTATGATTGAATCTGTGTGTCTGATCCAATGATTACTGTTGTACTTGTTGCCAGCACCAACCATTCCCGGAGGGCTGGCTTACACTCACCCCACACGCATCCAGCACAGACTTCACTGGACATGTGACCCTGGTAATAAAAATGAGTCGAGCGCACGCGCCCGTACCCAGTTCCACTATCTATCTGTGTCCGTGTGTTCATTATGTATGCAAGATGCTGCCCCTGGGACCTACCACATTACATTGTGCTGTGGACAGCGTATGCAACCATATTACCTCTGGCAGTGGGGAAAACTTCGGTTATGTAACTTTCTCTCGGTCATTGTACAAGTACGTACGTATAACCATGGGCGTAGTTCGCGTAGTCGCGCTACGCGTAGCTACGCAAAGTGTACTTTGCACTACGCGCGCTACGCATAGCTACGCGAACTGCGTAGTGCGGTAGGGAAATGCTGTTCGCAATGATTGCACAGTGCCGGATGCTTGTCCGCACTGTGAAATCATTGCGAACGGCATCATGCACAGTGCAAGCGGTCGTTTTCTGCCGCTCGAGTAGATTTGTACTCGAGCGACCGCTTTCTCAACGCGGACTGGTAGTTTCTCATCGCGGCGGTCACGAGCATACGCGACCACTCGCAATGAGAAACCTGACCTCCCGCGTTGAGAATCTCGCCGGGAGGTTTATTTTCCACGCTCGCGATCGGCAACTTGATGTTGCCGATCGCGAGCGAGAAAAAGTCTCGCCGGGATGTTGATTTTGCTCGCTCGCGGTCGCCAACTTGACGTTGAGGATCGCGAGCGAGCAAAAAATGCCCGCTACGCATTTTTGCACTGTGCTACGTGCGATTCGTGTAGCGCGTAGTTGCGCAAACTACGCACACTCCGCGAGCGTAGTGTAGTTTTCTGCCCAGGCCTACGTGCGTAGAGACTGGATCATTAGAGTACTGCAAGGAGAGTGTATAGTGAATTTTTTAAGTGCTTGGGGATTGGCGGAGTAATTGTATAAGTACATATGTTGGCGCAGCCTAACCCGGAACACAAGCTTGCCTCTGATTGGCTGCCCTCCATGTGCCAAAAACTGAAACTTGAACTTTGCATGGCCCTGTATTGCTACAGCTGCAACACTCCACTGAATGTGCAATAAACATTCATATCCACACAGATGTGTCATGTCCACCATCTTTCATGTGTGGAACTATGGATGAATGTAGGGTCGGTGATTCCCCGTACCTTCCATGTTGGCCATGTTGTGGGACTTGGCTCACAGAGTGACACATTGGCGCTTGCGACCCGGGTGACATCAGCACTACAACAGGGACACCCGCATAAGTTGATTCCTCATACAGCCCAGGACGGAGCCACGCCCATAGCTCCGGAGTCATTCTTCACAGCCTCACGCAGGACTGGCATACGCCAGGCCAGCCCACTCCGCTTACGCTTACAGGGAAGGACAACAACGCTACATTGCCCAGATTTTCATTGCAGTGATCTGCTGGTCACACCCTAGTTGTCAGTACGCCACAGCCACTCCCTCATGACTAGTATACACCCACACCACACCCATCCAGCACAGGCGTCACAGGACACGTGACCCTGCCAATAAAAAAGACCGGGCACACGTGCTCGACGCCATTTCAGAGTTGCTCGCACCGGATACACTGCGGCCGGCACAGGCACATCGGCACGGGACGGTGACTTTCGGTCCACTGAGGTACGGGTACCGTAACTGCTGAGCAGGTGTGCAGCCTGCGGTGATGGCCCGTCCCGGCGGTCTGGACAGCTCAGGTTTTGTGTGCCCTGCTGGACCGCAGTGTAGGCCTGAGCAATGAGACAGCGCAGGCCTACTGCCACGTGGCGTCGCCTCACTGGTCACAGAGTTAGTGGCACCGCAAGGGCTGAGTGGGTGTGCAGCCTGCGATGAAAAGCCCGGTGCACTGGTATGTCCTCTGCCATGGCGTAATCCAGACCCAGCACCAAATGTGAGACCTGGTGGCCTGCAGAGCGGGGCTGCATGATATGCAGTGTGCCGTGTCAGCGGGCCCCGGGCTTGGGGCTTGCAGCGGCACGTGGTAGGCCCTCTTTTCTACACACAGGTTGCGAAAGGTGAGCAGAGAGGCTTGTTAGCGCAGCGGCTGGCAGTCACCTCCGGGCGGTGGGAGTGGATGGGGTGCAGCAGCCTGGGTGCGCAGCAGCGGGCACCTCTGGGCAGTGGAAGTGGATGGGGTGGAGCAGCCTGGGTGCGCAGTGGCGAGCAGACACCCCTGGGCAGTGGAAGTGGATGGGGTGCAGCAGCCTGGATGCACAAAGGCGGGCCAGAGAATTAGGCGTGTGCAGTTGTATGTACTCTGCCATTACTGATTCCATACTACGTTTCAGATGAGTAAGCTTGAGGGCTCCACTATGTCCCGGCACGTGGTTGGAGACACACCGGTGACGGAAAGGTGAGCTGTGAGGGTTTTGTCCACAGTCTGGGCACTCACTGTCCCTCTCCATCTCTTCCTTTCTCTCCCTCACACTCTTTCTCTCTCTCTTCCTCTCTCTCTCACTCTATCTCTTCCTCTCTCTCACACAGTTTTTTTCTTTCTCTCTCTCTACCTCTCTCTCTCTTTCTCTTTCTCTCTCTCTCACTCTTCCTCTGTTTCTCTCTTCCTCTTTCTCACACTGTTTCTCTCTTTCTCTCTCTCTTCCTCTCTCTCACTGTTTCTCTCTCTCTTCCGCTCTCTCTCACTCTTTCTCTCTTTCTCTCTGTCTACCTCTCACTCTTTCTTTCTTTCTCTCTCTCTTCCTCTCTCTCACTCTTTGTCTCTCTCTCTCCTTTGATGGACACATCACGCACAATCTTATCTTGCTTTTTGTCTAGCAGGCTGTGATTCACAGATTGATGACCCCCCCCGACACGGACCTCCCGCCACGAGGCGATGACTTCAGTTCCACTGAGTTAGTGCCACCAGAGCTGAGCGCGTGTGCAGCCTGTGATGATGCGTGGCCATCCTGCAATCAACACCCACTTTGAATTGTGAGCTCGGCTTGACCGCGTGTACGCAACGCCTGAGGAGGTTGCTTCGGCATGTGGTGGACCCTCTTAGACACACGCCGGTGGCGGAAGGTGAGCAGAGAGGCTTGTTTCCGCAGCAGCGAGCAGTCACCTCTGGGCGGTGGGAGTGGATAGCGTGCAGCAGCCTGGGTGCACAAGAGCGGGCAGACACCTCCGATCAGTGGGAGTGGATGGGGTGCAGCAGCCTGGGTGCACAGGAGCGGGCAGACACCTCTAGGCAGTGGTAGTGGATGGGATGCAGCAGTCTGGGTGTGCAGGAACGGGCAGTCACCTCCGGGCAGTGGGACTGGATGGGGTGCACCAGCCTGGGTGCACAGCAGCGGGCAGATACCTCTGGGCAGTGGGAGTGGATAGGATACAGCAGCCTGGGTGCGCAGAGGCGGGCAGATACCTCTGGGCAGTGGGAGTCGATGGGGTGCAGCAGCCTGGGTGCGCAGGGGCGAAACAGAGAATTAGGCGTGTGCAGTTGTATGTACTCTGCCATTACTGATTCTATACTATGTTTCAGATGACTAAACTTGAAGACTGCACTATGTCCCAGCACGTGGTTAGAGACACACCGGTGGCAGAAAGGTGAGCTGTGAGGATTTTCTCCACAGTGTCAACACTCCCTCTCCCTCTCCATCTCTTCCTTTCTGTCACTCACACTCTTTCTCTCTCTCTCACTCTCTATCTCTTCCTTTCTCTCTCTCTCACTCTTTCTCTCTCTCTATGTCTCTTCCTCTCTCTCTCATTCTTTCTTTCAATCTCTCTCTTCCTCTCTGTCTCACTCTTTCTCTCTCTCTCACACTGTTTCTCTCTTTCTCTCTCGCTTCCTTGTATCTCACTCTTTCTCTCTTTCTCTCTCTCTTCCTCTCTCTCTCACTCTTTCTCTCTTTCTCTGTCTTCCTCTCTGTGTCACTCTTTCTTTCTCTCTCTCTTCCTCTCTCTCACTCTTTCCCTCTTTCTCTCTCTCTCTCTCCTTTCATGGACGCATGACGCACAATCTTATCTTTCTTTTTGTCTTGCAGGCTGTGATTCACAAATTGTCGAGTGATGACACGCCATACCTGTACCTACTTTTATTTTGTTGTTTTGTTTAAATAAAATGTTTTATATGTAAATCCATAGATGACTGAGATTCTTATTTGTCCAACCTCACGTGCATCTTCTTTACTATAATTGTGCGACATCAGCCAATTTGTTATGTTCCAGATTTCCTAAGGTTGCTGTCACATTTGTTTGTGTGGGGGGAGGTGAGGGGGGATGGCGGACAAGGGGCTGGTGGCGGGGGTGTCGGAGCAGTGTTGGGTGTCCGAGCTGCATGATCGTTGGCTCCATTGCATCTGTTGTCATTCACGTGTGGCTCTGGGCTGGACTCCCTTTCATATTGCAGGTTGTAGTCCGACTTTACACCAGCTCAGAGCAGGTGTAAACATTCTGCTACTAACGCACCTTATTGCCTGTTTTGTACTCTCTTCGACGATCTTGCTGGTGGTTGAGACACTTGCGATGTGATGTGTTTGTTGCTTTTTGCACGGGAACGCCTACTCTACATCTCATTAGCAATATTTGCCGGAGTCATCCGTGACAATGCTTTTTGAGGCTGCTATCGCTGGTAAACTGGTGATATGGGCTGTTTGCTCCAGCTTGTGAATGGTGCGTTAAATTTATCACCATTTTGGTTGCGATAAAGTGCAGTTAACTCGGCGATATGTCCTTGAGAATATACCCCTCAGTGTTTAAAAGACTTAAGAAGTACTCGAGTGCCGCGCTGAGAGCCGCGCACCCAATGCTTTCACAAGTTTGCTATGACAGGGCGGGAGAGAGCGAGGGAGAGAGATGGACTGAGATAGCACAAGTAGCGCAAGGCCGCACGGGCACCTGGCTCCACATGCCAACATGTGTGTGTGCATCACCATCCGTGCACAGGCAATCCCCCACAATGCAGCCCACACACATAGCAATCACAGAACATCAGCAATGAAGGCAATGTGGTACAAAACTCCCCTCATACGGGTTCCGTGTCCGGTGTGTGTGGCGGGGTGATGGCTGCATGGCTGTGTGCCCCTGACACATCAGACTGCGTAGGTGATGGGGCTGCATCAGATGTCGTCCAGCACCTATGCAAAAACAATGTCTGGCTCACAGAGGCGGAGCTTGCCAAAGGGATACACCCCCGTTGCACATGCGACAGTCAGTTTCAGTTCTTCCCTGTGTTTGGACGAGGCTCATTGTGGCACACGAGTGGACAATCTTTACAACACACCTCACAGTTAGACACCAGTGGAGTGGCATAGGCTTTATTGGCATGTGCATGTGAGTACGGACGAGGCAACGGCCACAACAGGCATGGACATGCTTAAGACACTTACACGCAGCATGGGTACATGTCGAGGGGCAGATGATGTTGGGGCTGAAATGGACAAGATTTATCACATATGGCAACGCTCACAGCCCACCTTCCTTGCTCCCCAACAACTTTGATTTCCTAAGAACACCCAAATGCAAAGCCTCGCAGTACCACACCAGCCTTGACTGACATTGAAATCTACCTCTCAGTGTAAAAAATGAGACCACAAAGTGTGCACATAACATTTCTTCTTTTTTGTGTGGAGGATATGCCACAGCTCTGAGCAATGATTTGAATGTGTGTACAACGTTGTGGGACATGGGTTGCTGTTTTACGTGGGTGTCAAGGCCATCCCATGCGGGGGTACCACAGGCAGGGGCTTCTATGTGTGGGCTGTGGATAAGTCGGATGGTTTATTTGGTGTCTGCACAGTGCCCCGTGTGAGGGGGCACAACTCACTGTACGTGGGGTCTGCATGGTGCTCTGCCTCCGGGGTGCGGCAATTGTCTGCTCTGCCGACAGTGATCAGGTGTGAGGGTCCGACAGGTTCACATGTCGTGCTATATCACCATGTGTGTGCTCTCACCGAGCAGTGTGTCCGAATTGGCAAAGTTCCCAAACGACGCTGTGTTGCTCGGACCATGGACCTGCGTTGCCTTGGACAGGTGTGTGTGCACACGTGTTATTCCACGCACATGCATCCAGAGCTCGACCGAAGGGAGACGTGTCCTCTGTTTTGGTGGGATATGTGAGCAATCCCCACTGTGCAACAAGTTGTTGGGCCATGTGCTGTGGGTGGCAATAGGATGTGGCTGCAGGTACGTAGTTACTCGTCCATGAATGCCCGTGCAGCTTCATGTGCAATGTGTTCCAATAGTACGTCGTTGTCGTGTTCAAGGAACACCAGGGTGAGCCAATCCATTAGGTGGTCCGGGCAGGTGTGCTCAGCCCACGCCGTCTCACCGATCCACAACACAGCCCAATATGGGAGCGCCTCGATGTGGTCACTGCACACGAGAAATTGTGCCATCTCCCATGCACAACTACCAATACATACGCAATATGACAAGGCATCCCATGCACATCTGTCTCGGTTACACTCCTGTTTGTTATCCAACGGGGGGCACAAACACAAGTCATAGTCCAATTCATCAACAGTTGTGTTGGATAGGCAGACATCCATGTGACACTCGAATGTGCATGCTCGGCAGTGGAACCAGGGCTGGACGCAGGTGACGTGGGCAATGCGGAAGCTGAGCCTGTAACTGATCCACATTCCATCTCTGTTAAGTTAATAACACATGAATTTTCTACTGTCACCCCTTCTCCACTATTTCCAGACTGAGCATAATTTCCAAACGTGCCACATTCTGTTCATCTCGCCGGAATAGATATACAAATGGAAATTAACGCTACATCGAATTTTCAAAACCATACAGGGCCATATTCACAAGAATGGCGATAACATTATCGCCGCTTTAGCGGCAGGAAACTGCCGCTAAAGCGGCGATAATGTTATCGCTGGTCTTGAGAATATGGCCCACAATCTTTACAGATGACAACTTACACTTTTTCTTTGTGAAAAACTCCTAAACATATATAAAGTACTTGATTAACAACTAGTTACACATTATGCATATTTTAGAACCAATAAAACACCAGACTTTACTAAAACTATGTTATTTAGAAATAAAAAATATTTTCAAAGGTAAAAATATCATCTCAAATACTTAACCACTACTACAAAACACATAACACACCTTCTTAATTTCTAATTTACCTTCCTATTGGTATACAGATTTCAAATGTCACAAACGCATGCAATTCTTTTCTTGTCACACAGTACATGTAATGCACTGCTTTCATCAAGAATGGAACCAGTAATGGCACAATTTCCCTGTTGCTCCACACATAAATCCATGTAAAGAACAAATCAGAATAGTTCCTTATTTTTTAGATTGCAAAACTTCTCTTTATTGGTTATTTTTGAACTTTCCATATAAACAGTTTTTTAAGGACACATACAGGTGAAAAGTTCAAGGTATTGTATCAACACTTTCTAGAACATTCTACGACACATGCAGGTTAAAAGTTCATCATTTTTTTAAACCTACCAATATTTTTTTTTGCAACATGTTCTCCAACATTAACGGCACGTGGAGGTCTTTCAAGTTTGAACTGCACCTTCCAAATACAATTAGCAGGTGTGGTTGAGCTGAGCAAATTTCATCCTATAATATGTACTCCACGTATAAACTGCTTTTTTATTACCCAATCACAAAGATGCTTTTCATCAAAACTAATATACACCCTACTTTTTAGGACACAATACATTTCTCTCTCAATCGGTTAGCGTTTTGTATGTAAAAAAAAAAGTAGTTCCCCATGGTTAAACATATCTCTTATTCTACGAACGGACTGCATGAGCTACAGACATTTATCCATATCTTCTAGCCATACTTTCAAAATGCTAGTGTGGATTGTAGGACATAGCTATGTTTTCTGGTGCAAGAGGTATGCAGAACAGAGACGAATTGACTTAGACCTAGGTTTACAAAATGTGCACATTAAATGGTTTGCACAGAGAGTATTGAAGTGACACCAATTGCTCCCTTTGGTTAAAACCTGTTTGCATCTCCAACACCCTGATCTCATGATTGTGCACTGTGGTGGTAACGACCTAGGCACATTGACTGGGGTAGGTTTGGAAATGCTTATGAAGGACACCTTTGGACAATTGTTGTTACTTTTGCCTCAAATTGTCTTTGTATATTCCAATATATGCCAAAGACAGAAGTGGAAATGGTCAAACCAATTTTGTCATAAGATTGAAAAATCTAGGAAGAATGTCAACAAAGCTGTATCTGCATACCTCAGAGACCATAGAATGGGGTCGATTTACAACAACAACATACGTTTTGATATGGCTGATATCTACAGAAGTGATGGAGTACACTTCACAGATGAGGGAAACCGAGTTTTCCTGATTAACCTGAAGCTGTGCATTCGCACTTACATGTAGCTCCATGTAAGCTTACATGTAGGGCTCTTTTTAGAGCCGCCTTATATTCCCAATTTCGGCTCGCAGAGTGTCAGCTGCGGTTCGGCTAGCAGAGGGACACCTGCGGGCCGTCGGGCAGGCTCGCAGAGGAAGAGCTGCGGCCCGTGGGCTCAGCTCGCAGAGGGAGACCTATGAGCCGTTGGCTCGCAAAAGCACAGCACCGTACTGGCTCGCAGAGGGAGAGCTGTGGCCTGACTCGCAGAGGGAGACCAACGGGCCAACAGGCCTGCTAGCAGACATACAGCTATCAGTTAACGGGCTGTCTCGCAGAGATACAGCTGCGAGCCCTCCGAGCTGCAACCCGACGGGCTAACTCGCAGAGGGAGAGTAACGGGCCGACGGGCCTGCTAGCACAGACACAGCCACGAGCTAACGAGGTGGCTCACAGAGGTAGAGCTGCGGGCCCTATGGCTCGCAGACACAGAGCTGCGAGCCGACGGACTGGCTTCTAAAGGCATAGCCGCGAGCTGATGATGTGGGGAGAGGGAGCGTAAAAGGAGTATCTTGCACAGACAGACCTGCAGGATATTTTCAGTATTGCCTCGCAGAGGTAGAATTACGGATCCGATGCCTTTTAGAGGGAGAGATGCGAGCTGACGGACTGAGTCAAAAAATGGCTCACAGTCGCAGAGCTGCGAGCCGACGGACTGGCTTCTAAAGGCATAGCGCGAGCTGGTGATGTGGAGAGAGGAACCGTGAAAGGGGTATCTCGCACAGACAGAGCTGCAGTATATTTTTAGTGTTGCATCGCAGACGTAGAACTACGGACCTAATGCCTTGTAGAGGGAGAGTTGTGAGCTGACGGACTGAATCACAAAATGGCTGCCAATACTTCCTAGTTTCAACAGTTCGCAGCCAATGAGATGCAAGCTCGTGCTCGTAACGCTTCAGCCAATCAGATGTCAGAATTCTTAAATATCGATATCTGGAAAATTTGATATTTCTCTAAAACTACTGAACGGATTTACCCTATTTAAACAAAAGCGTGCTTTCTGGACCAAGACCTTTCTCTGTGCCAAATTTGGCGTAATTCCGTTCAGCAGTTTGACCTGTAGCCTTGTCTAAAGTTTCCTATGGAAATTGCATGGAGAAAACACGTTTTGGGACCCCCCTTTTTTCTTAGCCCCCCCCTCGACGAATCCCCCCCAAATTTTTAGGATAGGAGCTGACCTGAAAAGAGGAACTTTTTGGAAAATTTCGTAAAGATTCGTCAAACGACGCCAAAGTTATAAGCACATCAAAAAATGCTTTTCCTATGGAAACGTGGTCCTAACTATAACTACCTACTGTCGACCGCCAGTAGGTGATATATATATATATATATATATATATCAACAATTTCTCCCCAGGTGGAAAGAAGTTGAGCCGCACTCGAAACTTTTTATTTGCATATTTTATTCATTGATGAAACAGCATGAGGCACAATCCTGACGCGTTTCGTTCTTCCTAGAACTTCTTCAAAGGTGAGCCTGCACCAAAACACGCCGCTTGTCTCCACAGCCTAATGTCCTCAATTAAGTTTCATATCCTCTAGTGGAAAGCTTTTGTAGCTGCATTATGGGGCCTGTGGTCCAATCCGCAGTGTGTAATTTCTTCCCTCCAGTGGGCGGTGCTTGTGCATGCTGTTTCGAGTTAGATGCTCCAATTTATTATTTCACCAATTTCAGCAATAAGTTTCCCCGTATCAAGCCCACTTTTCAAGGCTGATATATATATAGTGAAAATATTTTGGAATACATCATAATAATTCTTATTATTAGTAGTATATTATGATTACGGCTCCTGGTTTTATGGTATTTCTTTTTTAACACTGCCGTCTGTATTTATCCATATTTATTTTTGGGCCATTTTATCTGCATTTATCCATATTTATTTTGTGTATTTGAATAAATGAAGCAGTATTCATTTATATTTCCAGATGTATTTAACAAATAAAGGATGCCTGTCCACTGTTGATACATTTATCAGCCTAATATAATAAAACTATAAAGCCACATGAAAATATTTGCATATAGGACTAACATATATTAAGATATGGAGTTATTTAAGGACATTGAATCTGCTTTTCTTGCATCAGATGCTCCTAATCTGTATGACTATTGGCTGGGAAATCCTGAACCACAACAAGGAGGAGTAACAGAGAAGGTGCTCAATTTTCTCTATTTTTCCACTTTTAAACATAAATACAGACTGGAAGCACACTGATTTCTGTCTGTATTTATCTGCAAAAATCAGTACAAATGGAAAACTGAGAGCCTTAATTATGATGTTTTACACTGAAGTAAACATAGTGTTTGATGAAGGTCAGTCACTAAATGTAAATGTCTATGTTTCTATTTTAAATTAAAAATTGTTCTGTTTTTTCAAGAAACTACAACACAATGCAATTAATGGCATTACATAGGTAGTGTACATTAATCGGGGAACACTCTGCCTGTTTGGGGCCCCAACACATGGAAGAGGGGTGATTGAATTGACTTCGATTTTAAGCGCTTATATCTTCCCCGTGGCTGCACCCTTAGTTGTAGTTTTGATCAATGTCCCAAATTTGAAGGCAGGCCCCACTGAGGATTATCGCCAACTTAGTAACAAGTCCACTCAATGGCTAGATGGTCAGTTGGATTCAACAAGATGTTTATTTACTCATATCAATATGGCCAGACGAATCTCTTGGTTGGTGAAGGACCCTAAGGTCTTGGCCAGAGATTGCATAGTCATTAGCTTTAACAATGCGGCATGTGCAAGGAATATTTTAACAACCCTGACAGTGCAGCGTAGCACTGACAAAGCATCACCCCAGTATTTCTGGAGTATTTTTACAATCACTTCCATTTGAACGCCGCAGACAATCGGACAGTTGTTGCATCTCAAAGTACCAACATCTCCTCTACTTGCCCAGCCCAACCCGAAGGGTCATGTTGAATGTACCCACTACAAGTTCTTTTGAATCCCTGAGCACCTTAGGTGCCTCTGATTGACTTTGTTCTTCAACTTTAACTTCTGAACCTCTGGTACCAATTCCCTTGGAGCCCAGGAATGGTACTGTCAATCCCTCCCATATGCTTGATATTCTTTCCTAGAAAATTGCAGGCATCATGGGCATGAATGATGATCCCTCCTGGCTGTAGCTCTTAAGGAGCTTTAGCTTCATTGGTCTGCAGGAGACTTGGAAAGTTAATCATAGTTGTTTCTTGATTTCTATGGAGGCTTTTTTGTCCCTGCATAATCGTTGTCTTCTCACTCCAGTTTGCCTTACTCTCAACTGCAAAAATGAATTACTGCACACTGATAGCAATTCAGGGGGGTGACATTTTAGATGCTTTGTTATCTTCACATCCACCACCTTATGTGACTGCCACAACAAACACAGATGTTGTTACAACCATTAGTGCTACAGTGGCTACAGCCCCTGTGACCCAAATACAACTCAGATTGACAGACCACTTCCAGCACTTCAGATTATAACTGTGGCTGTTGAAGCAGCCCCTACGGTAATAGCTCAAGGTGTTTCTGCCTCTATTGAGACTGTTCCTGTACCTGTGCCACAGGTCATATCAGCTCAACCCTTTGGGATTACAGATGCAAATATACCCATAAATATTATTCCAAATCCTACTGTTTTAGGTGTGGTAGGAGGAGTAGCTGCGACAGGGTTCATCACGACATTGTAAAACTCACAAATTGTTGCCTGGACCACACCACAAAATGTTCAGTCGTTGAGAGAATGATTGTCTTTACGACACTCATTGCACCTTGAGAGACAGAACCATTTGATTATGGGACTTTCCCCCATGGTTTGAAAAAACCTCAGAAAATAAAGGGTGGGAGAAACAGAGAGACAATCTACCTGCCAGGAAAGGGTAAGACCCCTAGATGCACCAAAATTGAAGGTGGAATCAGAAGAGATTATTAGAGGATGCCTAGACATTTCACATTTGAATCAATATCAGGGAAGCAAATTGATATATCTAAGTAAAGAGATCACAGGACGTGCGACTGGCACACATGACGGATTAACTGAATTGGCAGGAAAATACGAGGTGGCTTTCTTTAAGAGGGCACAGATAGATGATGAAGCTATTGTGAAAATGCTGTCTTCAGGAATGAGATTACTCATTGCGGAATTGGTTAAGTGCATGCAAACAGAGCGATTTTGACAGATTAGAGAACAAGTGGGTAGAGAAACAGGGAAAGAAGAAGAAACAATCAGCCACTACAGAAAAGAATGGTAAGCCACTACCAGTATCCCAAGATGGAGATTAAGCTTTAACCTTCCCTATGAGGAAAATACAAGGTTGGGGTACATTCATGTACCATGGGGTAGAGGTGATCTTGCAACATTTACGAACAACTTTCCTATATTAAGAGAGAATTCCATGCAGTGATATAAAAAGGTTGACAGATTTGTAAACATTTTTGTGGACAGACTTGAATACTTTCTTTGATATTGTGGTACAGAGTAATCCGTGGTTTAAATGTAAGATATCTGTGCAATGGCCACCTCATAAGCCCCCAAGAGATACGCACACTTGTGCACGGTCACCTGTGGTGATGGCCAAGTATGATGAGGTGATTATTTTTTTGAAAGGAAAAGTTCCAGCGAGGGACATCATTTGGTTAAAGATCAACAGAACTACTCAAGGAGCTAAAAAATCAGTGCATGCTTATTATGAATGATTGTTGCAGGTGTTTAAAAAGCACAGCGGACAAGAAAATCCTGAAAAGGAAGATATAGGGAGTTTTGTGTCACAGTTTGTTTTTGGGTTGCGACCAGAGATCAGTGTGCATATATAACAGAATGTGATTTGTTGGCAGACAAAACCTTTGGATGAGATCCTAAGGTATGCAAAATACTGCAGTGATGAGCAAGAAATGAAGCAGCAGAGAATTAAAGAGAGGCTTATGCTAGACCAAATTAGCCGGTTCAAGGGATTCCAGAACCAACAGCATGGAGGGAATGTTGCTGGAATGCAAGGCGTCGGATTTCAGGTTGAAGGTGAAATTGCACAGGGCAGAGTTGGTGTTCCACAGCGTAGAGGCCAAGGTGTTTTGGTTGACCAAACTTCTGGAGTAGACATTGCAACGTTGAAGAAATAAACTCTTTGTCATTATTGTAACCGGCTCGGGCATTGGAAGAGATAATGTCGACAGAATCTAAATCCAGTCAGTGGTAATGGGCAAATGCAAGGGGTAAGTTAAACGCAAATGAAAATGTTCCATTCAGGTTTTAGTCCAAGGAATGCAGGTGCAAACACAGTCACAAGTTCCTATAATGCAAGTCCCACAAGCTCCCATGTCCCACACAATGTGGGTAATCCAGATTCAATATGAATCAAGTATTGAGAGCAAATTCAAATCCATTCCAAAATCAGAATCCATTCCAACAGTTCCCCATGTTGAAGAGTAAGAGTTTTGATTCTGACAAATCGCAATGTTGGTGCCTGAGGGGGGAGGAAGATTGCATACTTAGTGGTAGACAACATTGGAACGTTTGTAAATGAAGAGGTTTATGGCCATCAAGTGTCATTTTTCATCAACACAGGTGCTACCCGTTCCACTGTTAGAACAGTAGAAATCCCAGACCTACCCCTCTCGGGAAAAAAGCTCCAAGCTGTAGATGTTACAAACAAAACAAATAACTAATCCTGTTTCAATTAAAGTGCCCGTAAAAATAGGTGCATTTTGGGAAAATCACCAATTAGTGATATGTGATTCAAGTCCTGCAAATCTGTTTGGAAGGTATCTTCTGTGCAAGTTTATTTGCACTATTTACTACACACCAGATGGTATTGAACTTCAAATGCATTACGAACATGTTGATAAAATGGCCCGATACGAAATAGCTGTAGAATTATATCCTGTAAGAACGATAGAGGATCTACCTCACGATTTACAAGATACTATAACATCAGAAGTATGGGATTTTTCAGGAACAGACATCGGACTAATCAGAGGTGTGGAACCAGTCAAAATGACAATAAAGCCAAACACAGTTTTCCCAAGAACACCACCATATAACTTAACACCTAAAAGAGTAGCCGGAATAGCTCTAGTGACTGAGAACATGGTAAAACAAGGGATTTTAAAAGAAATTGTTGGAAGTCCTTGCAATTCAATTTGTATAGGTCTAAAAAAGCCCTATGGAAAATATAAAATGAAACAGGATCTCTGAAAAATTAACAATATAGTTGTCCCATGTTATTCCATGATACAGAATCCAGCAACAATACTATTTCAGATTCCCTGCACTGCAGAATGGTTACCGTTGTGGATCATGGCCAGGCCTTTTTCTCTATTCTGTTGCCTGAGGCCAGTCAATTCTTTTTCTCATTTGCATTTAGAGATAGAGTTTTGGCATGGTGCTGAGTTCCATAAGGGTATACAAAGAGTCCTTCCATCTTTAACCCCTTCAATGCTCTTGATGGAATGGTTCCATCATGAGCACCAGTGCTCCTGTGCTCATGACGGAACCATACCGTCATATGCACAGGCACACTAAATCCCTCTGCTGCAAACAGCAGTGGGATTTCCATTTTTTTGGGCCTCAGGGCGTTGGGAAGACCTTCCCTAACCTCCCAAGCCTTTTTTTTGCAATGAATGACGATTGTACTCATCGCGCGCTGTCGTCATTATATTGAAAATGAAACTGAAACTTAGTTTCAGTTTCAATGTTTCGGTGCTTGTGAGGCTATCTCAGCCCCCGAGCACCATAACACAAGGGAGAGGTATCATTAGCTGAAAACGAACACAAGGTGTCCCCATGCAAATCTCAATACTGTCCAAAAGAAGTCCTATATTTGCACATCTCATTGAGACGGGAATGGTAAAGGTGTAACAGGAGAGAATATAGGTACTTCTGAAGATGAGCCCATCCAGCACTGTCATAGAGGTCAGAATGTTCCTCAGAATGGTAAGTGTGAGAGGCTGGCCTGGTATATGGTGCACACTCATGTAAGTGTGCACCTTGCACCAGTTCAGACAACCCTTATGGTGCGTCAGACGGGGTCTCGCATAGAGTGCTGTAACACAGCACAACAAAAACGGCTACCAAAGGAAGGACACAAGCGCAGAGCAGCAATGGGTATGTGCTCAGCCTCCCGGACATAGGCACCTGGCGGTCCTGAACTATACAGAGCCGGAACAGACGGATAAAACTTCACAACACGGGGCACTTGGGGAGGCAGTGCCGACCTAGGCTCGAGACCAATAAACGCGGTGGCGCAGGTGCTAAAACGACCTAGGACGCGACTGAATAGCGGAGGAAGACGATAGAACAATGGGCAGCAGTGGCAAATATGACATACAGCCACAGCATATTGGGCATACGGGCCCTGGAACGCGGTGCGGTGCCCCCCGCTGACTGACCTCACACATCTTGCCCCCTTTGACTTACCTGTTACACAGTATGGGCAGACCAAAAATGAAACAACAGGAGCCCCCGCCTGCTGGGGATAGCGGTGCCCCTCCACACATGGATGACACACAGGGCTCGGCGCTGGAAGTGGTGCCGCCCACTGCAGAGAGTAACGACAAACTGGACTTGATACTCAAAGAAATACGGGAATCGAGAGTAGCTATAGAATCACAAATAGGGACGCTCTCCACCAACTTTACACTACTAAAGGCGGACCATACCAAGCTCGCAGACAAAGTCAAGCACCACAAAATATTACTGGATGATCTGGTACCGCAACAGATTGCTACTACGACGCAACTAGACCAAGTGAAGCGTCAATTGAAAGAAATGCAAAACAAACTAGACGATGCAGAAGGGAGATCACGTCGTAACAATATACGACTCCTTGGAATTCCGGAAAAAAGTGAAGGTACAAACCCAACGCAATTTGTGGAAAACTGGCTCAGAGATAACGTGGCCAAAGAAGGGTTGTCGCAGTTATATGCGGTGGAGAGAGCGCATAGAGTGCCCCATAAGCCCCCGCGCCCAGGGGCACCACCCAGGCCCCTAATTGCTAGGATTTTAAATTATAGAGACAGAGATACTATACTGCGCGCTGCCAGAAAGAATGCACCCCTGCACTTTGAAAACAAACAAATATCCATTTACCCTGACTTTACGATGGCAGTGCAGAAAGCGAGGAGCACGTTCAGAGAAGTCAAGAAGATGCTGCAACAACACAATTTAAAGTATGCCATGCTCTTCCCGGCAAAACTGAAGATTATACATAACCAGAAAACTTTGTTTTTTGACAATCCTGAAGAAGCTACGGAATGGGTCGAAGTAACGTTAACTCCACATCCCTCGCAAAACCGCTCACAAGAAAGCCATGGCTCCGGGACGCAGGGTGGTAGCGGAGACACATTAACACTGGGCAGACACAGGCAAGAGGGAGTCTCTCGACGGAAGTGCCCCACACTGGAACAGATCACTGACAGCCAGACCAACGCTCTGCTGATGGCGGCGGCATTAGCGGAACAAGATGCGACCTCTGTGGCCGAAACAGTGGGATCCTCGGAAGATCCAGAGGAACACTCCGACTCTGAAAGCAGCTTGGTGCTGTTTCCGGTGGTGACCCCACAGACTGTGAATGACTACTGAACGGGACTCACTGCGATTAAAGATTATTGACACTGTCAGCTGCAGATAAGTACAATGTGGGATGTGGGGGATTTAGCATTAATATCCCGCAAACTATGTTTAAATTTACTTTATGCAGGGGCCCAGCCGGGGAAATGGTACTGAAGGGTACTGGCACATGCCGTGGCCATGTGGAGTCGAGCGGTCGCCACCCCCCCCACGAGCGATTGCACGATGTCTTTTTATATTAGATGTATTGGTTATTAACATGTTTATTGTTTGGTCCTCTAATGTTATTCAGGGGAACCCAGTATTAGTAGTTCAGAGTGGGATGTTTGTAACGGGTTTAGCCATAGACATATTCACACTTATACGTAGCAGCAGGGCAAACGCAGCACGACGTAGCGGCAGACGATATGACACAACCTAACAGATACATATATGCATCCTGGAATATAAGAGGATTAGGCTCTATTCACAAGAGGCATAGGGTCCTAGCACAACTGAATCGCAGGAAAGTGCATATTGCGCTGCTCCAAGAAATGCACCTTACTCACTCAGAAGCGGGTAAGATGCAAAAGAAATGGAGAGGGAAGCTGTTCCATACATCTTACTCAGCCTTTGCTAGAGGAGCATCAATTTGGATAAGAAGTGGTGTGCCGTTTGACCTCCAAGAGCATAAAATAGATACGAACGGCAGATATGTATTGTTGCTGGGAAAACTAGATGGGCAACGGATAGTGCTGGGTAGCGTGTATGTTCCCAATGTAGAACAGCACCTCTTTCTGGAGACATTATCTGTGATGTTAACGGGATGGGAGGACTGCCCGTGGGTGATTGGAGGGGACTTTAACGCTGTATTGGATGTGGACCTTGACAGATCGCATCCGCCCCTGCATGGCACTAACAGTAGGAAGCAAGCGGAGGCCGTGAAGACCTGGGCGATGGGATGGAACGTACGAGACGCCTGGCGTACAAAAAACCCTGAGAGTAGGGAATATTCGTTCTACTCACCTCCACACGGATTGCACACACGACTTGACCGGATATTCTGCTCAGAAGGGCTGCTTCCGCAGGTGCTCGCTACCACATACTTGGGGAAGACCCTTTCAGACCACAACCCGATAGAGGTCACGATAACATGGGGTAGGATACCCACGCCAATACCCACATGGAGGTTACACCCTTCATTGCTGGAAGATACCGTTTTTCACAGCACTCTCGGCACGGCCATTACCAATTATTTTGTAGAAAACGACAACACAACTAACTCACGCCAAATAGAATGGGATGCTTTTAAGACCGTAATAAGAGGTGTTGCTATAAGCACAGGGGTGGGAGAGCGCAAATCCCTATTGAATAGACTCACAGAACTAGAAAATAGGCTAGGTACCCTAGAAAAGGCAACACTGACTGATGATACACGCCAGACAGACTTACAAGAAGCACGTATAAGACATGCAGAATTGCTAGAAGACCTTAGACTACTGGATTATCGGTCATATACACGAAAGCAGCACACGGAAGCGGATAGGGCGGGGCCGCTACTTGCAAGAATTCTCAAAAACACACAGTCGGCGTCTCCTATATTGGAGGTTGCCAATCAGACAGGGATGGTAGTGGACACCCAACTAGATATTAATACAGCATTTAAGACATATTACGAGGCTCTGTACGCAGCCCCACCTCTACTATCTGACAGTGACTTCGCGGACTTCTTCGAGGGTCTTCAGCTCCCGCAGTTATTGGAAGAGCATAAGGAAGACCTGGAGAAACCCATAACAGAGGCGGAAATTAGGGCGGCAATTAGAGCACTCCCTAGAAACAAAACACTGGGATCGGATGGACTGCCTATGGAATTTTACGCGGCATTTATGCCCCTAATAACACCACACCTTAAAAAGCTGTATCAGGCATCACTGGAGACTGGCACGTTACCCGACACTACACTACAGGCAATAGTAGTATCATTGCTGAAACCAGGGAGAAATGGAATAGATATGTCGGGATATAGACCCCTGTCCCTGTTAAATACAGATTACAAGATCCTAAGTAAATTATTGGCCAATAGAATACAGCAATTTATACCACACTTAATACATGCAGACCAATGCGGATTTGTACCAGGCAGAAGTACGACACTGAATATCCGCAGACTATATCAACTAATGACGAGTGCAACCTCGCCAGGGGGAACGCAAGGCTGCATCTCCCTGGACCTAAAACAGGCGTTTGAGTCCTTGCATTGGGAATACATGTTCAGAGTACTACCGAAATACGGAATCCCTGATCAATATATAAAATGGATGACTTTATTGTATGCCAATCCAACTGCACGTGCCCGTACTGGGCCATACATATCCACACAATATGTAGTAGCAAGGGGAATGAGACAGGGATGCCCGCTATCACCCTTAATATTTATCCTGGCTATGGAACCCTTATTAGCTAAAACATGACTGCTGGCGCCGCAATATGGAATACATCTAAGAAACGACGTTCACATTGTCTCAGCTTACGCTGATGACATTATTCTATATCTGGAAGATATGTAAAATGACCAGGCATTGATCCCGGAGACTTTTGAGCAGTTCCGGTGATTATCCTGACTCTCTATTAATGATACCAAGTCCTATGCATACTCATTCCGACATAACAGGGTGAATGAACCACTGCAGTTTGGTCCTTGGACCTTCCAGATGGCACAGGACACCTTTAAATACCTGGGAATACATATTTACAGGGACCTAGACAAATTGATAGATGGCAATATTACTAGAGCAGTTATTTCTCTTAGATCACAAATTAAATTCTGGACGTCTCTCCCACTGTCGGTGGCGGGTAGGATAGCTATCACCAAAATGGTGATGCTTCCCAGATTGTTGTACTATTTTACGAACCTACCTGTAGTGATCCCAACACATATATTTAAGGCACTAGATACACTCCTAGTGGAGTTAATTTGGGGCAATGGCCGACGAAGGATAGGGTTACCCAAGCTCAAACTCAGTACTACTAGTGGAGGAATGGGAGTCCCGGACTTCAGGACATACTGCTATGCCAGCCAATTACAATGGATGGCATACTGGCTGTCAGGCCAGAACCTGCAGGAAATAGGTATGACACAGAGGGAATGGAATCGGGGTACACTGCACGCAATGCTGATGCCGGCTGCCAGACTGCCATCAACAGCATGTCCGCTCCTAAAAGTGGCCTTGCAATATTGGAGGAAGACACTGTGCTACACTAAACAACGAAGGCCGTATGCCTCTAATATACCCTTGATGGCCATTCCTCTACAGCTAGAAATAGTATCGCGAAGACGTATCTCAGTGTGGGTGGAAGCCGGGGTGGATACAGTGGGAATGCTATTTGTAGTCGGTACACTAGTAGACCACAATGCATTTGTGAGGGAGAGGGGAGTACCAAATACTCTCTTTCTGACACACACACACATATATTAAGGTTTGTACGCCACAGGTGGGCACCGGATGGACAAGAACCACAGACGCATGAATTGATGAATATGGTATACCTCATGGGTAATGGCAGTCATCTAACGAAATGGCTAGAGCTTGGGATCAAAACACGTACAGCAGTACCACTAGTGTCCCTTAGAGAAAGATGGAATGTGGAGAGGGGGAGAGCCATTACAGACAAGGAATGGAAACTCGCTATAGAATACCCCAGGAAGGTGTCGCGAAATCCGAAATTTAAATTCATACAATTAATGATATTACACCGTGCATATTTAACCCCCCATAGATTGAATACGATATTTGCCGGGGTGGCGGATGAATGCCCGCGTTGTCAGGGGTCGAAGGCCGATTTACTTCACATGCTGTGGTCATGACCACGCCTTTTAAGTTATTGGTCTACAGTACAACAAATATTAACAACATTGGCACCAGGGAGGAGGCTGACTAACTGGGAATCTTGTCTGTTAGGCATGGGCCTCACAAGCAAGGCTGGGAATCCTACAACTCGCTTCCTTACCTTGATGCTAATCATAGCGAAGAGAACGATAACAAAGCGTTGGAAAGCAAGGAAGGCGCCAACGGTACGGGATTGGTATGAGGATGCAATTTGATGGGGCACTGCTGAAGGTATAGAAATCCAAAGAGAGGAAAGACGTGGGTTGAGGAAAAAACCTATATCACTAGACTGGAATGTAATAATGGAGGAATTTAAAGCGATTGACATCGCAACACTAACATAGATATGCTGCTGATTTGTAGTTATACAGAGGGGGAACAGGCATACCAACAGTATGTACAGGATGCATTGATATTCAATAAGGTGAAATCATTGGCAGAAGTTAAGAAAATGTGGAGGAATGACTTGAAAGAATTGCCCGCTGTACTTGCATAGACTGATAATGAGGCTGAACTGGGAGGGAGGGGGGTAAAGTTTGTAAGGAAATGCTTAGTTAGTTAGGTTAGACAACGGATAATTAAGTGATATATTAAGGGAGGGGCGGTTTCATCCAGATGTACTAAAGTTACGTATTATGTAGAATATCACCTCTCAAGGTGTATTGCGAGGTAAACTGGATACTAAGCTTTTGGAATACGGTAGTTCTGTAAATTACAGCTGTCATCCCTCGAAAAGCACAGTCACATTACTGTAACGGCTTATCACAGACGCAAGGATGCGCTATTTATGTCTTATCTGTATGCGTTGGAAAAGCTTAATAAAATATGTTAAAAAAAAAAAAAGTACCCTCGGGAAAGGGTTGGGAAGATTCAGGGTTGGTAAGAGGGAGGAGGTTACTCCCATGTCCTTTGTCCAGTTTTGTGCCAGAGCGGGAGCAAGGGCTCCCAGGACTGGTTTGAACTGGACTAATCTCAGGGACAACAAATGTGCCCCTCGTGCAGACTTTGTGGCACTGGCAAGCTCACCCACCCGGTCCCAATACACTAAATCCTGTCTGGGAGGTGGTCACACCTCCCTGTGACAGGATGCCTATTGTTCTGCATTCCTCTGCTCGAGCTTGGCTCAGCAGCAGGAGGGCAGAAATGTGTCTCTGGTCTGCAGCAACCATTTTGTGCTGTCCGGGTCTAGAAGGTCGGCACCGGGAACACTGAGAGCCTAACAGAGGGCTCTTCCAGTGCTTGGAATCACACCTCCCACACCACTTACAGTGTGGGATATGATTCCAACATGTTTGATACCAAACATGATAGGATTCATTGCAACCGTTTTCAAGATGGTCATCGCGTAATTACTCGGTGCCCCTCCATATAGTATATGGCGGCTTCAATGACAACCCGGGAGAATGGACTCCGTAGGCTGCAAGGGTGTCCTGCTCATGCAGGGGTACCCTCTCACTTAGAACCAAGCACCCTGCCTTCAGGATTGCAAAGGCCTGCTATAGGGGTGACTTATAGGTTTTAAGTGCAGTGACCCTAGATATAGGAACACTATATCTTTAGTAAGTGGTGCTAGCACCAGCTTACACAGGCTGCAATGGCAGGCCTGTAGTGCCATTTTGAATGGTGAGACCTCTGGGGTACCTATGCCCTGGGTACCTTAGTATCATATACTAGGGACTTATAAGGGTACCCCAGTTTCCAATCTGGGATGTACCTAAGTACTGAACACATATTACTGAATACAACAATTTAGGGAGAAAGCAGATAGACTGGGGTCCTGGTTAGCAGGATCCCAGTCAGACTAGTCAAATACAGCTTATCACCAGGCAAAAAGTGGGGGTAACCATAAAAGCAGATCCTACTTTCCTACAGTTGGCTACTGTAGATAATGGATACCAAGCCTTTCTCTAGTGGCAAAGCCACTATTGAGACTGATGCACAATAATGTGTCTCATTCATTTCCATGGACAACGATTGCTTGAAAGTGTTCCTAAAGCTGAGAGAAAGTCTCTGTCATGCCCCAGCACTAGGAATGCCTGATTACAGTAAATTTTTCACATTGTTTTGCAGTGAGAGGGAGGGTTGCGCTCTCTCAGTGCTTACTCAGTTGCATGGAGACTTTCAAAGACCAGTGGCACATTTTCAAAAACTCCTGATCCCGTAGCTGCAGGACCCTTGTTTTCCTCAAAAGAACCAAGAAATTGCAAGAAATCAAAATTTAAAAACTTTCTGTAAAGTTTGGCAGAAAAGCTCCAGGAGGACTACAGCTTGACATCAAGAGTCAAGCCACTGGCGTTGACTCACGAATGGGCCTGACAGTGCTTGGTTGTCCCACTAAAAGCTCCGGAACTCCTCGGCGTTGACATTGAGGACAAAGACTTCTGGGGTTCACCGAGGCATCACTCTCCAGCAGGCAACCATGGTTGAATTGAACTCTGGATCCAAGGAACCCGAGGACTCCTCGTTGAGAGAAAAGCTCCAAGAAAAAGACTAAGACAAAAGGTAAAAGTTTGACCGGGACCTAGCCCTCACTGTACCTGGCCCACAATCCATCGCAATTGGCCTAGAACTTTGACGTTATCCCTGTCCAGTACAACTAGATAGCTGCAAGTGGTGCTTTAAGCTTTTTACACTTCAAAATATTTTCTATTTTTATAAATTGGAATTGGAATTTTATTGTGTTGTGTCTATTATTTATTAACTGTCTTGGTGGTATTAAATGCTTTACAAATACCTGTCTCCTAAGTTAAGCCTGACTGCTCATTTGCTAACCTACCAAGGGTTGAGCAAAAATAAATTTACAAAGACTTGACTGGACCTACTAGTGATTGTGGTATTATTACTAGCTGAGGGTGAATACCCCCACCAATAATAACCCACTTTCCTACACCTGGTGCCAGCCTTTGAAGTGTGGGGGATTCCCTATACTACCTCCACATCAGAGATGGCAGGGGTCAGCAGTCTGGAACCAAAAGATTTAAAAATCCTCTGTTATAACTCCCAATGATTTGAAGGATCCAGCACATTACATATGTTTATCTTTACTTAGGAAGAAGAGATAAGCAGAAATATGGGCAGAACTGAATCTTTCCACCTCTAGTGACATCTTTTCTGCTAAAGAAACTCTGGCTTTAATGATGGCCAGAATTTTCAGAACCTCCTAGGCCACGTTCATAAATGTGGCAAAGTCTAGAGCATGCCTCTCACTATCTGAGCCAAAATCACATTTTTATTGGAACCTGTGATGCATGGATTATTGGGGCTTGTCAAGTGAGAAGAAGGTAGGTACAATCTTGGAAATATTCTTGAGCAACTGGGGCAGTATTACAATAAGTGCCCTGGGGTGCAACAGGTGTTTGCGCCCACTCTGTGCGCCCCGGGGGTACTTCGGTATTACAGAAGGGGGCGCAGACGCTTGTGCGTCCCATTCCGTAATACCATAGCGCTGGCACACTTAAAGCGCCAGCGCTACCATCAGGGGGCATTCCCTCATTTGCATAGGGGCGCGTCCCATGCAAATGAGGGAAATCCTTTGTATCTGCGCCCACGCCATATTACAGACATGGGAGCAGAGGTAAAGAAGCTCTCAGGGGCGCACTCAGTGTGCCACTTTCTAGGTGGTGCACTATGAGTGTGCCCCCTGAGAGCAGCCCTTTGTATGGGAGAAAGGGAGTCCAATGGACCCTCCAGACATCCCCTTGCAGGCAGGTGTAGTCACTGATTTAAGGTCCAACTATAACTTACGCTTTTTCACTGTTTGTGTATTTTACGTTTGGTTTGTATAGAAAGAATAAATACAGTTTTCCCAACTATAACAAAGGTTTAACCTTTGTGTTTTTTATTGAATTTGAATGTTTTTTTTATTTTTTGTAAGAATTTGTTTCAAATTGTAGAGTTTACTGTCGTCGAGTAGAGCATCATTAAGTGGAGTGTGGTACAGTCAAGTGTTGCAGAGTGGCATAGAGTGTAATGTTGCAGAGTATAGTGTCACAGAGTGGAGTGGAGTAGAGTGGAATGTGGTATAGCGGAGTGGTGCACACTGGAATAGAGTACAGTGGAAAGGTATGCAGCAGAATGGCATACAGTGAACTGTTACACAGTGGAGTGTTGCAATGTAGAGTGGGGTAGGGTAGAGAGGAGTAGAGTAGAGTGGCATAGCGTACAGTGGAATAAATTGTTATATAGTGTAGTGGCATGTTGCATAGGACAGTGGTGTGGAATGCACTAAAGTGGAGCAGTGTAGATTTGAATAGATTCCAGTGGAGTGGTGTAGAGTGAAGTGGGGTATGGTGGAGTAGCATACAATGGAATAGCGTAATATGGAGTGGCATACAGTGGAGTGCAGTAGATTACAGTGGCATAGATACGAATTGCATAGAGTTGAATGGTGTACAGTGTAGTTGCATAGAGTGGAATAGCATACAGTGGAGTGGTGTACAGTGGATTGGGCTACAGTGGAGTAGCGTAAATTGGAATGGCAGACAGTGGAGTAGCATAGAGAAGAAAAGCTTACAGTGGACTGGTGAAGAGCAGAAAGGTGCAAAGTGTAATGTTGCAGAGTGTAATAGCGTATAGTGGAGCAACATAGAGTGCAGTGGCTTAGAGTGGAGCAGCGTACAGTAGAGTGAGGTACATTTACTAACATATAGTAAAATAGCATAGAGTGGAGAGATGTAGAGTGGAATAGTGTATAGTGGAGTGGCGTACAGCGGAGTGGCGTAGAATGAAATACTGTATAGTGGAGTGATGTAAAGTAAAGTGGTGTAAAGTGGAATGACATATAGTGGAATAGCATAGAGTGTAGTGGGGAGAGTGGTGTTCATACAGTGGAATAGCGAGAATAACTATTTATAAAGTGGTAATTGGTAGGGGAAAAATATCAAACCTGATATTTCCTACATCTAAGTGCAAAATGTAGAGCACAGGCAAAGTGTACATGAAAACAACGTGGCTGCTTCTAACTTTTGTAAAGGCAGTCATTCAGAAGTCACATAATGACTTGTCATTGCTATGTACCACGGTACTTAAGCAAAACGCTATAAAATATGTGAAACTTTTCAAAAAAATGCAACAACAAATATTACTAAGTTAAAATGCCTTATAACTTAATAAATACTTACCCTACTAACCTATAGTACCCAAAAAGATAATCTCCACGCCATAATGTCTAATCCTGCCAAATTTCATGTAAACCTGTTCAGCTGTTTTTGCACTACACAAGATTTAAATGTCTATGGATAATGCATTGGTGGAAAAACGTGTTTTGGGACCACAATTTACCCTGGCACCCCTTGACAAATCTCCATGAACTGTTTCATCCTCCACCAATGTAGAAAAAGCTATAGGTCTGATAAGTTTTGTGGAGATTTGTTAATTGGGGCAAAGTTATTAGCTACCAAAGTTCAGAGCAATTCCTACACCTGGGAATCCTAACTATAACTACAGAGTGGCTACTGTCACTCTGTAATGTAATGTAATGTAATGTAATGTAAGGTGGATTTGTAGAGCACTGCTTGTCACCCTTGAGGTTGTCCAGGCACTGAGTAGGTGATTGTAGGTGTATGGTGAAGCTGGGCCTCAATACAGGCAGTCTCAATGGTCCCACAAGAAGACTAGCTGAATAGCCAGGTATTCAGCTTCTTGCAGAGTTCAAGCAGTGAGGAGGGGGCTCTAATGTTTTGGGGAGGAGGATTTGGCGACTTGGTAGGAGACTGATCAATCTCCCTTTTTGCTTTTGCCGATGGGGAGTGTGTGTACTAGTGAGAGTGTTGCTGAGCAAAGCTGCCAGGTGTGATGCCAGTGATTGAGGTATGTGGGTCCCGTGTTGTGTAGCAACTTGTATGCATGTGTTAGAAGTTTGAACTGGCTGTGACTGTGGATGGGGAGCCAGTTGAGCTCTCTGAGGAGTGGTGTGGTTTAACTTCAGTGCTGGACAAAGAGGACGATTTTAGCAGCAGCATTTTGGATTGTTTGAACTCTATGAAGGATCTGGGTTTTGGATGTCGACATAGAATCTGTTGCCGTAGTCCAATCTGCTTGTGATTAGGGCTTGCGTGATGGTACGCCTGATGTCTAGTGAGAGCCACTTGAAGATTTTAAGAAACAAGTGGAGAATGTTAAAGCATGAGGAGCTGACAAGGTTGGCCTGGGACTACATGGTGAGGTTGGTGTCCAAGATAAGGCCTAGGTTCCTAGTGTGGTCGGTTGCGGTGGGTGTGGGTCCAAGATTTGCAGGTCATCAGCTCGAGTATCAAGGTGAGCTCCTATTCCCTAAGATCAGCACTTCAATTTTGTTGGTGTTGAGCCGGAGGCAGTTTTTTTTATCTAATTGGCCAAGCTCGTAATGCATTGCTTGAAGTTTGCCTCGGTGGTGATGGTGTTGTCTGAGAGAAAAAATGAGCTGGGTGTCATTGGCGTAGGAGATGATGTTGATTCTGTGGGATTTGATGATGTTTGCCAGAGAAGTCATGTATTTGTTGAAAAGTGTGGGGCTGAGTGATGATCCCTGTGGGACTCCGCAGATGAGGTCCTTGGGTTCTGATGAGAATGGTGAGAACCTGACTCATTATGTTCTTTCAGAGAAGAAGGAAGCTATCTATTTGAGTGCTGGTCCTTGTATACCCACTATGTGTAGTCTGGTGATGAAGGTATGAATGGTGTCAAAAGTGGCAGAGAGGTCGAAAAGGATGAGAACAGTAGTCTTCCCACGGTCAGGGATAGTGCGTATGTCACCTGTGGCAGTGATGAGGGCTCTTTTGGTGCTGTGGTTGTTTCGGAATCCTGATTGCAAGCCATGCAGGGATTTGTGGCATTTTAGGTGGCCCGAGAGCTGTCTGCTGATAGTCTTTTCAATGACTTTAGCTGCTGGCTCCTTCGGGCCGGGGGAGGGGTTTTTGAGGAGGGAGGCGATTTCAGCAGGTTTCCAGGTATCTGGGAAGGTAGCTGTTTTTAGGGAGGTGTTGCTGATGGAAGTCAGTGCAAGGGTGATCGTGTCTCTTGCCAGGTTGTAGATATAGTGGAGGCAGGGGTTCTGTGGGAGCCCCTGAGTGGACTGTCTTCAATATTGCTGCAGTGTCCATGATGAATAGAGGGTTCCATTATGCCAGTTGGCAGTCTTCGGTTGATGAGGTTAGCAGGCTGGGAAGGAAAAGGGGAGGTGGTTGGGGTTCAAAGCTGCTGTAGATCTTAGTGTTTTTCCATTGAAGCAGTCGGAGAGGTTGTTGCAGAGTTCTTGTGTAGTGGTGATGGTGTTGGTTGAAGCTGTTGGGTTAGTGAATTCCTTGATGATGGCAAAAAGTTCCTTACAGTTGTTGGCACTAGATTTGATTCTCAGGGTCAGGGCCTTCATTTTGGAAAATAAGGATAATAGTTCAATATCCTTGTGGGCCCTCTATTCCCTTTCTCTGAGGGATCAGGGATTCCACACAGTTGACTAAAATGAAAAGTCAATGGAATATCTAGGAGCAAACGAGCAATTGTGGGGTTGGCACTGCTACTGTGCTGGTACCGGACGTTTGTCCCATCAATTGGTATGGGCTATAGTGGACATGGCTATATTAATCTGCTATTGAAACATGGAAAATCGCTATGGTGAGAACTGGTTTCTGCTATAACTTGCCTCACTTGTTGAGTAAGTTATTCCTTTCCTTTGGGTCCTCTTTCTTATCAGTGTCCCATGACCCAAGTACTGCTTTCATCCACTTTTGTTGGACTTTTTAAAGGTTTTGCCTTCACAGCACTTATGCTGTCCTTGTTTACCTAATGTCCCAGTGGCTGCACTTCAAGCTTTAAGGTTTTGCCTTCACAGCGCTTGCACGGTGCTTGTTGAACTAATCTCCCTGTGGCTGCATGCCTTTCAAGCGTGCTTGTTTTACATGGCCGTGCACAGGGTTTGTAGCCTTTGTAAACTGGCTGCTGTGTGTGTCTGCATTTACATACAAATCTCCCCGTGGCTGCATGCATTTCAAGCTTGCTTGTTTTACGTAGCAGTGCACAGTGTTCATAGCCTTTATAAACAGACTGCTGTGTGAGTCTGCATTTACAAAAAAGGCTACAAACCCCGTGCACGGCCATGTAAAAGAAGCATGCTTGAAATAATTGCAGTCACAGGGAGAGTCGATCCCTATACAGTGACTGAATTAGCCCCCCCTTTAAGTCGCCTTGTATAGCCTTGCCCCATGAAGAATATTATTGTTTGCTCCTATGCATCTTTCTTTCCTGATCCCCTCTGTCTCTTGTTTTCACAAGCGTCGGCAATGACATCATTGCCCTTAACGCTTAGTGATTACACTGTTGTATAATTTAACAGTTGTGTAGTGCTGTAGACTTTAGTACACATATGCCTACATTTGTGATCATGCATATCCCTTCTTTTGAAGGACATGGGTGACATTGTATACTACATTTGGGATATCAGAGTTTCTTTCTTTTCAAAGTTAAACTACAGGAAGATACATTAAAGTCTGTGGCACCAAATCCCTTTTACACAAGTACTAAAATAGGTGAACCTGTAAACTAACGTTCTTCACCACTTAAGAACTTCCTTTCTTTTTCCAACAATGCCAGAATGGGCGACACACAGAAACAGTTTCTTGAACAAACATGACCATCACCCAGTGTTTTATCATCATTTGAAGAAAAGAAAAGTCCCAGAAAATGAGTTATAAGGGAAATTAGGTTGTTGTCAGATTAGGGTTAAACTTTATCCAGAGTGCCTCCTAATTTGACTGATGTGCTGTTTCCACAAGGACTCTCACGTGAACAGCTATTCACAGCTCTTGGGGAGGGCTTCATCCCAGACTCTACCACTGGTGTCAGAGACTGGAAGCTGTGTACTCTGAGTCCAGCATGAATGTCACAACACTCAGCAGGGCTAATTTTGGTGCAGCTAGTCACAAGTCACTTCAGGAGCTGTCTGAGGCATTCACAGCAGGTGCAAACTGCACTCGCCACAGGCAGAAGGCAGCAACTCTGGGAGGATGGATGTTCTGTGAGTATTCAAAGGGAATGTAAATTACACAAACACTGTGGGAGGTCAGGGCCCCATTCTTTAGCCTCTGGTCCTTGTTACACTTCACAATAATTCGGGATTGTAACTGTGTTTTCTCATCGATGGAGGAAAAACGTCAGGCACAAAATTACTCTTATTTTTCCAATTATGTATATTGAACACGACTCAAAAACCCTCCTACTTCCTGCATCTAAACCCCCCACCCCTCCCATTGTCCTGTGGTTTCCAAACCACCCGTTTCTCCTACCCCCTCTCCCATTCTCTATTCTGTTTACCACCCTCCTCTCCTGTGTCCCAAAACCCCCAAGTTGTTTTTTTTTTACATGTTGCACTGCGGCACGGGCTGCTCTGCAACGTGACTTAAAGCAAAACGCACTATGACGGGTCAGTGTTGGTTGCGTCAGTGCCTTTTTCCCCCCTTTAAGCCTTGTTTAATAATGCACACTCTATCGGAAGGTATCAATGCTTTAAATGAGCACAAATTACATTCCTCAGTTTCAAATTATTCCTTTTTTCAACGAAAGGGAGATTAAGGGATTTGTCCAGAATCCAAGGATGTTTAGCTGGCGCCGGGCATCGAACTTGTTTACTCGGATGCCAGATAGGCTGCAGAGGTATTCTGTATTTATCCAGTTGGCAGATATACTTCACTGATTATCCATAAGCTCATTAAAAAGCAGAAGATTTTCTCTTTATTTGTCTTGCTCTTCGTTATTTAGCAGATTTTCTCAGTAGTACTGCCGGCAGCATAGCTCAGTGAATTGAAAGGTCGATGATTAAAAATACCATGATCTAAAGACTATTAAAATGACTAAAGACAAAATGATGGTATAATGTTGTTACACAAAAACCCATGATGTCTATCCGACTACAAACAGCCTGCTCATATATCTAAGTGATGTTCTTGCTATTTACTGATGGTCTTGTTATATAGTACATGTTGTTCACCTGTTGCCAGCTTACCAAGCACATAGCAAATACCCTTTATCATTTATCTGCTTCATAAATGGAAGCTATTCTTCACTAGCTATTGGGCTGCCTGGTTCCGAACAGATTTACTTTTTTATACTACTCTTTCATACGTAACAATCACTCTTTGCTATTTATCCAATACACTCCACTATCTGACTTGACCACTAGACCAGTCTCCCCAGTCTCCATTAAAGCATCAAATTTAGTTGGTATAAAATAAGTTAAACGTTATTCAATCATGAATTGGTGAGAGGTAACTTAAAAGGGAAGGTGAGGGTTCGGTGAATGTTCTCCTTGCTTCCTGCAGGCGCTTCAACTGGGTGTCCCTGCTGTGGCATATGGATCTATCACAGGTTCCTATCTGCGACCAATGACATTCCACTGGCTGCAGGGTCCTGCAGATAATTTTTTCTTTATTTTCTTACATGCACTTTATATGAGTGCATGTGTCTCCAACCCCCTCCTCCTCCCACCATCCGCACTCTCTTCAATGAGGATGCCCGCTCCTCATTGTGTTACTGCTCCCTTCCTTCAACGCCACACCTCCCTCATGTTACTTGACCCTCAGCCACACTTCTCCCACCCTCCTCCCCCACACCTACCTTGTTCTGCTTTCCCCTAACCCTCCTCCCCATGTCTGTTGTGTTGCTAACTCCCCCCCCCCATGGTTTTTCAACCCAACCTTTCCGTCCGTCATGAAAAATATCAAACAAATATGTTTTAGACATATTGCTTAGCAATGCAGGCTGCTGTGCAACATGGCTTAAAGGAAAGAAATGCTAGTATGCGGTCAGCAATGGTTGTATCAAAGCGCTGTTTTTTGTTTTACTTTATGCCATGTTGTATTTAGCCCACGCTTCTGTGCAGCATGTCTAAAAACATTGACAAATCCAAAAGATCTCCATCTTGGATTGTACTTTTAGTGGCAGAAGCCTGTGGGGGCTCAACTTCTATGTGTAAAACAACCTCTTGTGGTCTCAGGGAATGACTTTGTTGGCTTCTTGCACAGTTTGTGAATGTACAGATTTTCCTTACCTGACTACATTGCTGGAAGCAGTTGAAACTGTGTTTTATCTCCCTCAGTTTTTCCCACTCACAGGTCTTCAACAAGAGTATTCTTAAGTATTGCATAGGGTACTTGCAAAGGTTGTGGTACCTTACTATACTTATAGTATTTAAACACGCTCCTGTCCTATGATCATTTGTGGTACTCAGTTAGTGTATCAGCTGTGTTAATTCACTTGACTGTGCAAAATGTTGCTCCGCCACAATTTTTCAACTTCAATCCAGGAGAGCCTATGTGAAAGTAGCTCATGATCACAGGAACTGAATTAGCACCCCCGTTAGTCCCCTTGTGTATCCTTGCCATGAGAACGTGGCGTCCTAATGCCCTGTTAAATACTCCCCGATGTCCCAGGAAGAAAATCATTGTTAAAATGAATCAAGCAGAGCTGCCGCTTGAAGACTGTCTTATTTGCACTAAATAACTAATGATAAAATAGCTCCCAATTGCAATGGTTCTGCACTCTTTTCAGAATATTATTACTTCTTATTCATATTGGTTTAACACAAACTCATGATATTCCATACACAGCTGCATTAATTCATATTCTCCAGCAGTTGAGTTTTGAAAAAGATAACCACAGTAGCCAACACAGTTCGTCCTGATGGACTTCTTCAAGGCTCTATGCAAACAGTGGTTCTTACTGGAGACAGTACTCATGTATCACTGGTCAATTTCCATAAAGGAACCAATGCATTGAATCGTGTGGTGTAAATAAGTTTCCGAAAGTGACCACTTTGTACTTAGCAAAGACAATGTTGTCCTGGCTCATTAGTAAGTTTTCTCATGACATGTCTGGAGTTTGAGTGCTCCAGAGCATAATTTGTGTAACAATGTATGCTGAAGAAGTCCATCAAGACTAAACGCGATGGCTACTGTGCTGTGGTTATCGTTTTTCAAAAAAAGAAGAAGAATGGGAACATGAATAAAGAATTATCTTCAAAACTCAACCATTAGAGAATATGAATTATTTAAGCAGTGTATGAAATATCATGAATTCGTGTTAATCCAATATGAATAAGAAGTAATATTATTCTGAAAAGTGTCTCGAACCATTGCAATTGTTTTGTATTGGAATGTTTTCCCATTGAAAGTTGAAAGAGGTTGAACTTTTGGTTCAGGGCCCTTTAGAAGTATCTTAACAATTTTCCTATGGTAAGGTTTGATGTGTTAGCATATTCTCTCAACTTCTTTTGCAAATTTATTTTATGATAAAACATCTCCCATCTGAACTTGTCAGTAATAGTGCCAAAACCTTGGCATATAGCGCGCTAGCAGCCGCGGTCCGTGCAGGTAACAGCGGTGGGGCGGTGGGGCCGGGTGGGGGGGATTTCGAGGGACGATGCAGAGGGAAAATTAATTATTTATTTAATTTTCCCTGGCCCCACCGCCCCACCGCTGTTACCTGCCCGGACTGCGGCTGCGCACTAGGCTGGGGTGACTCGAGTAAGTCCTGAATGCTTTCTTAGATATTATGTGTTTCTTTTCCCTCTCTTGCCCCTCCCCTTCTCCACCTCTGGCTGGGTTGGGTGAGGAAGCCTCAGCCAGTGTTTCTTGGGGACTTATTGCACTGTATGTGCGTCTCTGCATCCCAATAACTTGCTCTCTAATGCCCTGCTTCTTCCTCCTTTTCCCCTGCTCCACGAACCAGTCCCTTGACGCACACCCTCACGCTCTCTCTCCCTACATATTTAATGTTCCATAGCCAGCAGTTCTTGCTAGAAACACAGGCTTGTCTCTTGCTGCCTGCCCGTCTTCGTCCCTACTCCTCTCTATCTACTCTAGGCCTCTCACTTGCGTTCCAGACATCAAACTTTGCCCCAGTGTCTCTCTACTATTCCGTACCACACTGTCTCTGGCTCAACAACAGTGGTCCATCCATCCTCATCCATCTGTCTCATGCTCTCTACCCCCGTCTCGAGATCTCTATCTCTTCTTCTCCAAACATGGCCTCTCATCCCCATATTCCTCTGTCTCCTGCTCTCTACCGCAATCTCCTGATACCTACGCTACTGTCTCTTAATTCAAGTCACTTCTCTCTTCTGCTCTGTACCTCTCTGTCTCTTGCACTCTGCCTTGTTTTTTTAACTAGAGTCTTTAAAGATGCACACACATCTGAAGGCTTTTAGTAATGATTCCCCATTCCCCGCATTAGCAGTGCTGGGGAAGGCATGCACTACAGAGTAATTTGGCATAAAAAGACCTCTATTAACAACCGTTAACATATTTACATTTTAAGATTACAAAAAATATATTATTAATCACAAAGGCGAAACCTATTGCATTTGCCATTGCTTTTTCCCTTTCTTTCCTATACTAACCAGTGATCTGCATGGAAGCTGTTTATTTCTCAGTGCTTTGCATTTTTTCATTCCATAACTTACCATTCAGTGCCTTTGCACATACAAATACAGGTGAATCGTTTTCACTTGAATTCCTACATTCACCTAGCATTGCTCGCTTAAACAATATTGTTTGGTCGACAGCTCTTCATGGTGCTCTACATTACTGCATCCAGAATTAAACTGTTTCAAAGCAGACAGGCCGCCGGGCGGAAGGGACTGCGAAATGTAAGCTATGAATGTTTGATTTGCAAGTTCCAACATAGAAGCCTTGGGAATTAACTTTCATCACCTCAGTTGAATTCTCTAAAATGGCATTTTCCATAACCTTGAAAGAGGTTAGGCGCACCTCTAAGCTTTCAATCATTCTATCTGCTAGATCATTAGTTCCATCAATTTGATGGTACCGGTTCACAACTGGGTAGTCATCATGTACAACACACAGGTTAAAACCCGAATTCGAACTTTACATGCGAATATAAATGCATGTATGCTGCATTTTAAAGCGAAGTTATGTAAGAATCTCATATTGTAAAGGTAAAGGGAATAAACACAGGCAAATAGACATTAATTAAGCACAGGAAGTCTGTGCTTGTAGCCAATTGTCAGTCCAGCTGGTCTGGTGGTGATGCATTCCTGTAGACTGCTGATTTTACACCAGATTTAACTAAAGAAAGCACCCCATATGTTACAGTGAAATACGGCAAATATAGAAAATCAATGGATCGTCACGAAGAATGAGTGTATGCTGAGCTGACATCAGAATGGGTTCACTATTATAAAATAAATCTATCGAGAAAGCGAAAGCATGCAGCATGGCCTCTGCAGACCAACACAGCACGGGCCAAATAATTCGAGTCACGAAACGAGCCGAATTCAAATGCATAAATGCACGGATCAAAACGGTTGGTACAGTACAGATTTCTATATAATATTATAGACAGCCATGGATTCTTAGCATTGCATTTCAAATTAATCACTTCGATCTATACCTGATCACCTTTTTACTAAAGAATTAGACATTTTCAAAGGAAACTATGGAGGAATACAGAGAAACCTATTGCGTTAAACGTAACGTTTTCTTTCTCTAGGAACTAAGGGGCATATTAGCAAGGAGTTGCGATATTTATCCCAAAACGCGCTTAGCGCGAATCCTGTTAACGCCGCCTATCGCTGGAAAATATCGCTGAGATAACACCCTATTAGTAAGGTTTATCTCCATAGCGATAATATTTCCAGCGATAGCGGCAAAATACGAGAATATCGCTGGAAAACCAGCGATATTCTTGCATTAACGCTAAGGTGGATTCAGCATTAGAATCCACCTCCTATACCATAAACAGGTAAGTCATAGTCAGTAGCAGGTGTTAAAATCTAGCGATAAACGCGCTTAGCGCGATTTATTTTATCGCTTCGCCTGCCTTGATAATAGGGGTTAGTGGTGTTAGCGACTGTTTGCAGTCGCTTTTAGTGGGGAACGCCTACCTTGCATGTCATTAGCGATAAATATCGCTGACATGCAAGGCGATGTAATTCCCGGCCTCTAACGCCTGAAAGCTGTCGCTAACGTCTGTTAGCGACAGCTTGCTAATAGGGCGTTAAAAATATCGCCGATTTAGCGGCAAAAAGTGCCGCTAAATCGGCAATAAAGCCCTTGATAATATGCCCCTGTTTTTTCTCACTGTACGTGGAATATTACTCCGGCCAATATCTTAATGTAATGTCTCCTTCCTCCCCGCAAAAAAGTGAAAATGATTTGCTGGCTAGGGTACTACTATTACCCTGTGTGATTTGTTAATGATGAAGTAAATTGCATGCAGTACACGTGATGGTACTGCTATTGAAGCTATGACCAGTGCCACTTGAATTATACCTTAGTCTGGTCGCAACGTTTTTCATATAATTATGGATTTGATACTGGAGTAGCATAATTTTGGCTCCATCCTTTTTACATTTGGGTAGAAAAAAAATAATAATCTTGTATAGGTTTAGATGGTAAGGTGGTGCACTAAAATGCATTTAATGAAATTAAATTAAATGAAATTAAGATTTCTAAAGCGCACTACTACCCGCAGGTGTCTAGGCGCTGACTCCCAGAGGGTGGACCAGGGTAAAGGATAGAACCAGATGTCAAGGAGGGACAGAAAAGTAGTGCTGAGCTAATTGCTAAATAGCCAGGTTTTAAGAACCTTACGAAAGATAAACAGATTTTTAAGGTTTTTATTTTCAGAGACATCGAATTCCAGAGTTTGGCAGTAGCCACTGCAAGCTCTTGCCTCCCCAGGTGGCTCTTTTAAATTTAGGAATGACCAAATTGGCTTGGGAGGAGGATCTTAAAGTCCTAGAAGGGATGTATTGTTGAAAGAGCTGTTTGAGGGATTCTGGACCCTCAAGATGAAGGGCCTTAAAGGCTATGCACAAAGACTTGAACATTACCCACTTTCTCACTGGGAGCCAATGAAGTAAGGGGAGAGACTTGGAGACCGATTGATGTTTTGGTATTCCTAGAAGCAATCTGGCAGCCGCATTTTGGACCATTTGGAGCTTTTCCAGAGCTTTCTTGTGGGCAGTCAGAAAAAGCCCATTGCAGTAGTCTATTTTAGAAAAGACCAGTGCTGTGATCACTGCTTTGGGTAGGTCCAAAGGGATGAAATGGAAGACCTTCCTAAGTGATTTAAACATAAAGAAACACGAGGAAGTGATGGCATTGGCGTGTCACACAAAGGAAAGTTTTTCATCAAATTGGACTCCCAGATTTTTTCATTTGGGAACAGGAGTTGGGAGCGCACCCATTTCCGGAGGCCACCAGTTAGGGGACCAAAATGATGGGTGATTGCCATAGAGTAACACCTCAGTTTTATCTGAGTTTAATTTCAGATGATTGTTTGACATCCAACTACCGATCTGTAGCATGCAGTTGTGAAAACATTCTGCTGTGCTGTCAGGATTTTCTGTGACTGACACTACGATTTGGGTATCACCAGCATATGAGACAACTGGGAAACCAAAGCTTTTAATCAGTGAGACCAAAGCAGTAACGTACAGATTAAAAAGAGTGCGACTCAATACCGATCCTTGTGGTACCCCACAGGGTAGAGTAAAAGGTGTAGACCTGTGACCGTTACATTCCACAAACTGTGATCTGTCTGTGAGAAAGGATCTGAGGAGCTTAAGAGCGGCAGTACCTCTGATTCCTATCTCAGACAGAAGATTGATAAGGAGTTCATGGCTAACAGTATTGAATGCTGACGAAAGATCTAACAGAATTAGGGCAGCGTTCCCTCCCTTATCTAAAGTTGTTCTGACATATTCCGAGGCTGTAATCAGAGCAGTCGCTGTACTGTGTTGGCTTCTAAAGCCAAACTGGGAGGAATCCAGTAATTTATGTTCCTGGATGAATAGAGAAAGCTCGGTGTTCATGGCTTTCTCTATCATCTTGGCCGGAAAAGGAAGTCGAGAAATTGGCCTATAATTCTTGGGATTATCAGCATCCAGATTTGTTTTTTTTAAAAGAGGAAGAATTGATGCTATTTTCCAACTTTTGGGGAAGTAGCCAAGATGGAGCATTTGATTGAAAATCACTAAAAGGTGTCCAGGAACTATGGCAGAGGCTAATTGTAAAACTCTAGGAGGGCAAGGGTCAAATGGCGACCCTGATTTGATTTGCCTAAACAGATCTGTTAATTGACCAATTGTAATGGGGGAGAAGGCCGAAAGAGTGGTATTCCTAGACTGAGATGGCTCTGATAAATCAGCATCCCAGTTGTTAGCCTCACTGATAACAGTCCCTAATTTGGCCCCATTGGAAGCCACTGGCTGTGGGTTGTCATTCATGCAGGTCCCCTCCTAACTTACGCAGTGCATTCGCCAGAGATTAGTGAGAATAAACCATATATGTGTTCAATACTTTCTTTCGAAATTGTGACCAGTTGTTATTTTTGGTTAGTAATACAAGTATTAGTTTATTGTACCACATATAAGAGTACAGTATCATTCATTGGACTATATGTAGGTTGGAGAATTAATATGCATTTAAAGAAACCTTTTAAGTCAGCATTATTGTGGACCCTAAGCTTACATATGATACATTTAATACTAATGTGAAAGTTGTTTTCTGCATGCTTTCTTCTCTGCAGATGCAGACCAAATGCATTCATTAGTTAATAAAAAGCTCATTGTATTTTAGAGATAGTGAAGCAAGGAATAACTGGCAAGATGAGATCATTTTAATGAGGATCAATGGGAGTGTCATCAGTTGGTACTATCAGATGAAGAGAGGAATCCAAGGATGCCTTGGAAACGGAGAATGGAATATGGGAGTAGTGTTCAAGGCATCAAGTTCTTTCTTGGAAACTGGAAATGTCTATGATGTGTTTGAGGTCATATTTCTTGAAAGTTCTTCGTGCATTTTAATTAGTAAACCCATCTTGGGTTTGGTCAGATTCCTTTTAGACTTAGAGAGGTACAGACCTCTCTTGTAATCTCTGATTGTGTGGCTTCATGCTATAAATGACTACTCACCTATAGAACTTCTACAGATGCCCTGATGCTGACACCTTTCTTACTTACTTGATTCAATAGGGCTTCCCCTATCCTTAGTTTAGTGTAGGGGTTAGTGGATGTTGTGAATCTTCTCCTTGTATGGGGAGAAGAATTGAAACCATCTGTCTAGTCATCAAATCCTATTCCTTATCTTTTGCATTGCTGCCATCGAAATTCTCATATGCTCCTTGCTGTTGAGGACCAATATTGTACTCCACTTCGGTCTTCCTTTGATAATCCTGTACTTTTACAGTATGTTCTTGAAATTGATTTATATCAGTCTGGCTTTGAGTTTTAAATACACCTTCTGACTTAGGGCCTGGTTTAGATCTTGGTGGACCGGTTACTCCATCACAACAGTGATGGATATACCGACCGCCGAAATATAAATCCCATTATATCCTATGAGATTCATATTTCAGAGGACAGGATATCCGTCATCGTTGTCATGGAGTAACCCGTCTGCCTAGATCTTAATCGGACCCTTAGACATTTATTGTGTGGTCCTAATGGTCACACTGTACCTTAAGATTTATATTGTTGTTAACCCCTTTTCCTCTCAGGCTACTAAAAAAGGTCTGTTGACCATAGTCGAATTGGAAGGAATGGTCCAAAGCATTCTCACCAATAATATGCAGATTCTTACAAAAAAATATAGTTTCTTGCTCAAATGGATCAACTATTACTAAAAATGTGGCAACACGTTGCTCTGCAGTGGAACGCACATTGCAGAGATGGACTGTTTACCTTTCAGTTGCATATTGATGTATTTGGCTGTTAAACGAGTGCTAAAAAGATGAATCTTTGCCTAGGCAGCATTAACGCAGCAGCGGCTCGTCCATATGTGCTGGGGGGGAGGCAATGCCCCCCATCTTTTTCCTGGAAAGAAAAGTGTCTATCAGACTTAACAAAGGTCAACCTGAGAGACCCTCTTCTTGTTCAGGTCACACAGCCACGCTCTTGTGGCTGCCTGAGCTGAACTTTACTAGGCTGAAGATTTCACAGCCCTGTGGGTGTGACCTCCTCAAACTGGCAAAAGTGTCAGGAAGCCCTCCCCCTCATGACAAGCGGGAGCTTCAATGATTGCCTTAGAACTGAGTCCTTCAGTTTAAAATCCTGAAGCGCCTAGGGCTGAGTGTCAATCAGTGACACCTCATCACAGAGTGGGGTGGGGTGAGCAGTCTCACTGACGCAATCCCACTCTGTGACAAGTGAGTGACTGCTGCCTTAAGTCAGCCAATGAGGAAAGGCAGCATTCTCAGTCCTCCTGGGGAACTTTGAGGATTCCCTCTCTACAGTGAAGACAAGTTGTATGTATCTTTTTATGTTTGGTGCATGCATGCATGTATGTATGAATGTATGTGTATTGTTTAGTGATTGTTGTGAATGGGTGTGGGTGTGTGCATGTGTGAACACATGGGTGTGAGTGAGTGTGTATGTGTGTGTGTGTGGCCCAGTCATGTCCTGTGTGTATGAGCAATGCAAAAAGAAAAATTGATGGACAGAATGCAGAACAATGTCATACATTCACCCCAGTACAGAGATCTGGGCCTAAATCCATTGTTATTTTGCTCAACATGCCATTCCAGTTTGGACCCAGCCATATGCAAATCAGTCTTGACCCTGCGCCCAATGGGAACAGTCCAGCCCGAACTGCCAGGCCAGGTCCTCCCTGGACTGGAAACAAGCATCCTAGGACCGGTTTCGGGCTTTCAGCCCTCATCAGCCAGGATAGCTTGACTCCAGTGGCATGGAGAGCACGGGACCCACGTCTGGGCATACCCGTCCCACTCGGGGTGACAAATGCAAAAAGAACAATTGATGGACAGAATGCAGAACAATGTCATACATTCACCCCAGTACAGAGATCTGGGCCTAAATCCATCGTTTTTTGCTCACCATGCCATTCCAGTTTGGACCCTGCCATATGCAAATCAGTCTTGACCCTGCGCCCAATGGGAACAGTCCAGCCCGAACTGCCAGGCCAGGTCCTCCCTGGACTGGAAACAAGCATCCTAGGACTGGTTTCGGGCTTTCAGACCTCATCAGCCAGGATAGCTTGACTCCAGTGGCATGGAGAGCACGGGACCCACGTCTGGGCATACCCATCCCACTCGGGGTGACAAATGCAAAAAGAACAATTGATGGACAGAATGCAGAACAATGCCATACATTCACCCCAGTACAGAGATCTGGGCCTAAATCCCTCGTTTTTTGCTCACCATGCCATTCCAGTTTGGACCCAGCCATATGCAAATCAGTCTTGACCCTGCACCCAATGGGAACAGTCCAGCCCGAACTGCCAGGCCAGGTCCTCCCTGGATGGAAACAAGCATCCTAGGAACGGTTTCGGGCTTTCAGCCCTCATCAGCCAGGATAGCTTGACTCCAGTGGCATGGAGAGCACAGGACCCACGTCTGGGCATACCCGTCCCACTCGGGGTGACAAATGCAAAAAGAACAATTGATGGACAGAATGCAGAACAATGTCATACATTCACCCCAGTACAGAGATCTGGGCCTAAATCCATCGTTTTTGCTCACCATTCCATTCCAGTTTGGACCCAGCCATATGCAAATCAGTCTTGACCCTGCGTCCAATGGGAACAGTCCAGCCCGAACTGCCAGGCCATTTCCTCCCTGGACTGGAAACAAGTATCCTAGGACCGGTTTCGGGCTTTCAGCCCTCATCAGCCAGGATAGCTTGACTCCAGTGGCATGGAGAGCATGGGACCCCCGTCTGGGCGTACCCGTCCCACTCGGGGTGACAAATGCAAAAAGAACAATTGATGGACAGAATGCAGAACAATGTCATACATTCACCCCAGTACAGAGATCTGGGCCTAAATCCATTGTTTTTTTGCTCACCATGCCATTCCAGTTTGGACCCAGCCATATGTTAATCAGTCTTGACCCTGCGCCCAATGGGAACAGTCCAGCCCGAACTGCCAGGCCAGGTCCTCCCTGGACTGGAAACAAGCATCCTAGACCGGTTTCGGGCTTTCAGCCCTCATCAGCCAGGATAGCTTGACTCCAGTGGCATGGAGAGCACGGGACCCACATCTGGACATTCCCGTCCCACTCGGGGTGACAAATGTAAAAAGAACAATTGATGGACAGAATGCAGAACAATGTCATACATTCAACCCAGTACAGAGATCTGGGCCTAAATCCATCGTTTTTTTGCTCACCATGCCATTCCAGTTTGGACCCAGCCATATGCAAATCAGTCTGGACCCTGCACCCAAGGGGAACAGTCCAGCCCGAACTGCCAGGCCAGGTCCTCCCTGGACTGGAACCAAGCATCCTAGGACCGGTTTCGGGCTTTCAGACCTCATCAGCCAGGATAGCTTGACTCCAGTGGCATGGAGAGCACGGGACCCACGTCTGGGCATATCCGTCCCACTCAGGGTGACAAATGCAAAAAGAACAATTGATGGACAGAATGCAGAACAATGTCATACATTCACCCGAGTACAGAGATCTGGGCCTAAATCCATCGTTTTTTTGCTCACCATGCCATTCCAGTTTGGACCCAGCCATATGCAAATCAGTCTTGACCCTGCTCCCAATGGGGACAGTCCAGCCCGAACTGCCAGGCCAGGTCCTCCCTGGATGGAAACAAGCATCCTAGGAATGGTTTCGGGCTTTCAGCCCTCATCAGCCAGGATAGCTGGACTCCAGTGGCATGGAGAGCACGGGACCCACGTCTGGGCATACAAGTCCCACTCGGGGTGACAAATGCAAAAAGAACAATTGATGGACAGAATGCAGAACAATGTCATACATTCACCCCAATACAGAGATCTGGGCCTAAATCCATCGTTTTTTTGCTCACCGTGCCATTCCAGTTTGGACCCAGCCATATGCAAATCAGTCTTGACCCTGCGCCCAATGGGAACAGTCCAACCCGAACTGCCAGGCCAGGTCCTCCCTGGACTGGAAACAAGCATCCTAGGACCGGTTTCGGGCTTTCAGCCCTCATCAGCCAGGATAGCTTGACTCCAGTGGCATGGAGAGCACGGGACCCACATCTGGGCATACCCGTCCCACTCTGGGTGACAAATGCAAAAAGAACAATTGATGGAAAGAATGCAGAACAATGTCATACATTCACCCCAGTACAAAGATCTGGGCCTAAATCCATTGTTTTTTTGCTCACCATGCCATTCCAGTTTGGACCCAGCCATATGCAAATCAGTCTTGACACTGCGCCCAATGGGAACAGTCCAGCCCGAATTGCCAGGCCAGGTCCTCCCTGGACTGGAAACAAGCATCTAGGGCTGGTTTCGGGCTTTCAGCCCTCATCAGCCAGGAAAGCTTGACTCCAGTGGCATTGAGAGCACGGGACCGACGTCTGGGCATACCCGTCCCACTCGGGTGACAAATGCAAAAAGAACAATTGATGGACAGAATGCAGAACAATGTCATACATTCACCCCAGTACAGGGATCTGTGCGTAGATCCATTGTTTTTTTGCTCACCATGCCATTCCAGTTTGGACCCAGCCATATGCAAATCAGTCTTGACCCTGCGCCTAATGGGAACAGTCCTCCCTGGACTGGAAATAAGCATCCTAGGACCGGTTTCGGGCTTTCAGCCCTCATCAGCCAGGATAGCTTGACTCCAATGGCATGGAGAGCACGGGACCCACGTCTGGGTATACCCGTCCCACTCGGGGTGACAAATGCAAAAAGAACAATTGATGGACAGAATGCAGAACAATGTGATACATTCAACCCAGTACAGAGATCTGGGCTTAAATCCATCTTTTTTTGCTCACCATGCCATTCCAGTTTGGACCCAGTCATATGCAAATTAGTCTTGACCCTGCGCCCAATGGGAACAGACCAGCCCGAACTGCCAGGCCAGGTCCTCCCTGGACTGGAAACAAGCATCCTAGGACCGGTTATGGGCTTTCAGCCCTCATCAGCCAGGATAGCTTTACTCCAGTGGCATGGAGAGCACGGGACCCACATCTGGGCATACCCGTCCCACTCAGGATGACAAATGCAAAAAGGACAATTGATGGACAGAATGCAGAACAATGTCATACATTCACCCCAGTACAGAGATCTGGGCCTAAATCCATCGTTTTTTTGCTCACCATGCCAATAAAGTTTGGACCCAGCCATATCCAAATCAGTCTTGACCCTGCTCCCAATGGGAACAGTCCAGCCCGAACTGCCATGCCAGGTCCTCCCTGGACTGGAAACAAGCATCCTAGGACCAGTTTTGGGCTTTCAGCCCTCACCAGCCAGGATAGCTTGACTCCAGTGGCATGGAGAGCACGGGACACACGTCTGGGCATACCCGTCCCACTCAGGGTGACAAATGCAAAAAGGACAATTGATGGACAGAATGTAGAACAATGTCATACATTCACCCCAGTACAGAGATATGGGCCTAAATCCATCGTTTTTTGCTCACCATGCCATTCCAGTTTGAACCCAGCCATATGCAAATCAGTCTTGACCCTGTGCCTCATGGGAACAGTCCAGCCCGAACTGCCAAGCCAGGTCCTCCCTGGACTGGAAACAAGCATCCTAGGACCGGTTTCGGGGTTTCTCCCCTCTTCAGCCAGGATAGCTTGATTCCAGTGGCATGGAGAGCACGGGACCCACGTCTGGGCATACCCGTCCCACACGGGGTGACAAATGCAAAAACAACAATTGATGGACAGAATGCAGAACAATGTCATACATTCACCCCAGTACAGAGATCTGGGCCTAAATCCATCGTTTTTTTGCTCACCATGCCATTCCAGTTTGGACCCTGCCATATGCAAATCAGTCTTGACCCTGCGCCCAATGGGAACAGTCCAGCCCGAACTGCCAGGCCAGGTCCTCCCTGGACTGGAAACAAGCATCCTAGGACTGGTTTCGGGCTTTCAGACCTCATCAGCCAGGATAGCTTGACTCCAGTGGCATGGAGAGCACGGGACCCACGTCTGGGCATACCCATCCCACTCGGGGTGACAAATGCAAAAAGAACAATTGATGGACAGAATGCAGAACAATGCCATACATTCACCCCAGTACAGAGATCTGGGCCTAAATCCCTCGTTTTTTGCTCACCATGCCATTCCAGTTTGGACCCAGCCATATGCAAATCAGTCTTGACCCTGCACCCAATGGGAACAGTCCAGCCCGAACTGCCAGGCCAGGTCCTCCCTGGATGGAAACAAGCATCCTAGGAACGGTTTCGGGCTTTCAGCCCTCATCAGCCAGGATAGCTTGACTCCAGTGGCATGGAGAGCACAGGACCCACGTCTGGGCATACCCGTCCCACTCGGGGTGACAAATGCAAAAAGAACAATTGATGGACAGAATGCAGAACAATGTCATACATTCACCCCAGTACAGAGATCTGGGCCTAAATCCATCGTTTTTTTGCTCACCATTCCATTCCAGTTTGGACCCAGCCATATGCAAATCAGTCTTGACCCTGCGTCCAATGGGAACAGTCCAGCCCGAACTGCCAGGCCATTTCCTCCCTGGACTGGAAACAAGCATCCTAGGACCGGTTTCGGGCTTTCAGCCCTCATCAGCCAGGATAGCTTGACTCCAGTGGCATGGAGAGCATGGGACCCCCGTCTGGGCGTACTCGTCCCACTCGGGGTGACAAATGCAAAAAGAACAATTGATGGACAGAATGCAGAACAATGTCATACATTCACCCCAGTACAGAGATCTGGGCCTAAATCCATTGTTTTTTTGCTCACCATGCCATTCCAGTTTGGACCCAGCCATATGTTAATCAGTCTTGACCCTGCGCCCAATGGGAACAGTCCAGCCCGAACTGCCAGGCCAGGTCCTCCCTGGACTGGAAACAAGCATCCTAGAACGGTTTCGGGCTTTCAGCCCTCATCAGCCAGGATAGCTTGACTCCAGTGGCATGGAGAGCACGGGACCCACATCTGGACATTCCCGTCCCACTCGGGGTGACAAATGTAAAAAGAACAATTGATGGACAGAATGCAGAACAATGTCATACATTCAACCCAGTACAGAGATCTGGGCCTAAATCCATCGTTTTTTTGCTCACCATGCCATTCCAGTTTGGACCCAGCCATATGCAAATCAGTCTGTACCCTGCACCCAAGGGGAACAGTCCAGCCCGAACTGCCAGGCCAGGTCCTCCCTGGACTGGAACCAAGCATCCTAGGACCGGTTTCGGGCTTTCAGACCTCATCAGCCAGGATAGCTTGACTCCAGTGGCAAGGAGAGCACGGGACCCACGTCTGGGCATATCCGTCCCACTCAGGGTGACAAATGCAAAAAGAACAATTGATGGACAGAATGCAGAACAATGTCATACATTCACCCGAGTACAGAGATCTGGGCCTAAATCCATCGTTTTTTGCTCACCATGCCATTCCAGTTTGGACCCAGCCATATGCAAATCAGTCTTGACCCTGCTCCCAATGGGGACAGTCCAGCCCGAACTGCCAGGCCAGGTCCTCCCTGGATGGAAACAAGCATCCTAGGAATGGTTTCGGGCTTTCAGCCCTCATCAGCCAGGATAGCTGGACTCCAGTGGCATGGAGAGCACGGGACCCACGTCTGGGCATACAAGTCCCACTCGGTGTGACAAATGCAAAAAGAACAATTGATGGACAGAATGCAGAACAATGTCATACATTCACCCCAATACAGAGATCTGGGCCTAAATCCATCGTTTTTTTGCTCACCATGCCATTCCAGTTTGGACCCAGCCATATGCAAATCAGTCTTGACCCTGCGCCCAATGGGAACAGTCCAACCCGAACTGCCAGGCCAGGTCCTCCCTGGACTGGAAACAAGCATCCTAGGACCGGTTTCGGGCTTTCAGCCCTCATCAGCCAGGATAGCTTGACTCCAATGGCATGGAGAGCACGGGACCCACGTCTGGGTATACCCGTCCCACTCGGGGTGACAAATGCAAAAAGAACAATTGATGGACAGAATGCAGAACAATGTGATACATTCAACCCAGTACAGAGATCTGGGCCTAAATCCATCTTTTTTTGCTCACCATGCCATTCCAGTTTGGACCCAACCATATGCAAATCAGTCTTGACCCTGCGCCCAATGGGAACAGTCCAGCCCGAATTGCCAGGCCAGGTCCTCCCTGGATGGAAACAAGCATCCTAGGACCGGTTTCGGGCTTTCAGCCCTCATCAGCCAGGATAGCTTGACTCCAGTGGCATGGAGAGCACGGGACCCACATCTGGGCATACCCGTCCCACTCGGGGTGACAAATGCAAAAAGAACAATTGATGGAAAGAATGCAGAACAATGTCATACATTCACCCCAGTACAAAGATCTGGGCCTAAATCCATCGTTTTTTTGCTCACCATGCCATTCCAGTTTGGACCCAGCCATATGCAAATCAGTCTTGACCCTGCGCCCAATGGGAACAGTCCAGCCCGAATTGCCAGGCCAGGTCCTCCCTGGACTGGAAACAAGCATCCTATGACTGGTTTCGGGCTTTCAGCCCTCATCAGCCAGGATAGCTTCACTCCAGTGGCATGGAGAGCACGGGACCTACGTCTGGGCATACCCATCCCACTCGGGTGACAAATGCAAAAAGAACAATTGATGGACAGAATGCAGAACAATGTCATACATTCACCCCAGTACAGGGATCTGTGCCTAAATCCATCTTTTTTTGCTCACCATGCCATTCCAGTTTGGACCCAGCCATATGCAAATCAGTCTTGACCCTGCGCCTAATGGGAACAGTCCTCCCTGGACTGGAAATAAGCATCCTAGGACCGGTTTCGGGCTTTCAGCCCTCATCAGCCAGGATAGCTTGACTTTAATGGCATGGAGAGCACGGGACCCACGTCTGGGTATACCCGTCCCACTCGGGGTGACAAATGCAAAAAGAACAATTGATGGACAGAATGAAGAACAATGTGATACATTCAACCCAGTACAGAGATCTGGGCCTAAATCCATCATTTTTTTGCTCACCATGCCATTCGAGTTTGGACCCAGTCATATGCAAATCAGTCTTGACCCTGCGCCCAATGGGAACAGTCCAGCCCGAACTGCCAGGCCAGGTCCTCCCTGGACTGGAAACAAGCATCCTAGGACCGGTTTTGGGCTTTCAGCCCTCACCAGCCAGGATAGCTTGACTCTAGTGGCATGGAGAGCACGGGACACCCGTCTGGGCATACCCGTCCCACTCGGGGTGTCAAATGCAATAAGAACAATTGATGGACAGAATGCAGAACAATGTCATACATTCACCCCAGTACAGAGATATGGGCCTAAATCCATCGTTTTTTTACTCACCATGCCATTCCAGTTTGGACCCAGCCATATGCAAATCAGTATTGACCCTGCGCCCAATGGGAACAGTCCAACCCGAACTGCCAGGCCAGGTCCTCCCTGGACTGGAAACAAGCATCCTAGGACCGGTTTCGGACTTTCAGCCCTCATCAGCCAGGATAGCTTGACTCCAGTGGCATGGAGAGCACGGGACCCACATCTGGGCATACCCGTCCCACTCGGGGTGACAAATGCAAAAAGAACAATTGATGGAAAGAATGCAGAACAATGTCATACATTCACCCCAGTACAAAGATCTGGGCCTAAATCCATCGTTTTTTTGCTCACCATGCCATTCCAGTTTGGACCCAGCCATATGCAAATCAGTCTTGACACTGCGCCCAATGGGAACAGTCCAGCCCGAATTGCCAGGCCAGGTCCTCCCTGGACTGGAAACAAGCATCCTAGGGCCGGTTTCGGGCTTTTAGCCCTCATCAGCCAGGATAGCTTGACTCCAGTGGCATTGAGAGCACGGAACCGACGTCTGGGCATACCCGTCCCACTCGGGTGACAAATGCAAAAAGAACAATTGATGGACAGAATGCAGAACAATGTCATACATTCACCCCAGTACAGGGATCTGTGCGTAGATCCATCGTTTTTTTGCTCACAATGCCATTCCAGTTTGGACCCAGCCATATGCAAATCAGTCTTGACCCTGCGCCTAATGGGAACAGTCCTCCCTGGACTGGAAATAAGCATCCTAGGACCGGTTTCGGGCTTTCAGCCCTCATCAGCCAGGATAGCTTGACTCCAATGGCATGGAGAGCACGGGACCCACGTCTGGGTATACCCGTCCCACTCGGGGTGACAAATGCAAAAAGAACAATTGAAGGACAGAATGCAGAACAATGTGATACATTCAACCCAGTACAGAGATCTGGGCCTAAATCCATCTTTTTTTGCTCACCATGCCATTCCAGTTTGGACCCAGTCATATGCAAATCAGTCTTGACCCTGCGCCCAATGGGAACAGACCAGCCCGAACTGCCAGGCCAGGTCCTCCCTGGACTGGAAACAAGCATCCTAGGACCGGTTTTGGGCTTTCAGCCCTCATCAGCCAGGATAGCTTTACTCCAGTGGCATGGAGAGCACGGGACCCACATCTGGGCATACCCGTCCCACTCAGGATGACAAATGCAAAAAGGACAATTGATGGACAGAATGCAGAACAATGTCATACATTCACCCCAGTACAGAGATCTGGGCCTAAATCCATCGTTTTTTTGCTCACCATGCCATTAAAGTTTGGACCCAGCCATATCCAAATCAGTCTTGACCCTGCTCCCAATGGGAACAGTCCAGCCCGAACTGCCATGCCAGGTCCTCCCAGGACTGGAAGCAAGCATCCTAGGACCGGTTTTGGGCTTTCAGCCCTCACCAGCCAGGATAGCTTGACTCCAGTGGCATGGAGAGCACGGGACACACGTCTGGGCATACCCGTCCCACTCAGGGTGACAAATGCAAAAAGGACAATTGATGGACAGAATGCAGAACAATGTCATACATTCACCCCAGTACAGAGATATGGGCCTAAATCCATCGTTTTTTTGCTCACCATGCCATTCCAGTTTGGACCCAGCCATATCCAAATCAGTCTTGACCCTGCTCCCAATGGGAAAAGTCCAGCCCGAACTGCCAGGCCAGGTCCTCCCTGGACTGGAAACAAGCATACTAGGACCGGTTTTGGGCTTTCAGCCCTCATCAGCCAGGATAGCTTGACTCCAGTGGCATGGAGAGCACGGGACACATGTCTGGGCATACCCGTCCCACTCGGGGTGACAAATGCAAAAAGAACAATTGATGGACAGAATGCAGAACAATGTCATACATTCACCCCCAGTACAGAGATATGGGCCTAAATCCATCGTTTTTTTGCTCACCATGCCATTCCAGTTTGGACCCAACCATATGCAAATCAGTCTTGACCCTGCGCCCAATGGGAACAGTCCAGCCCGAATTGCCAGGCCAGGTCCTCCCTGGATGTAAACAAGCATCCTAGGACCGGTTTCGGGCTTTCAGCCCTCATCAGCCAGGATAGCTTGACTCCAGTGGCATGGAGAGTACGGGACCCACATCTGGGCATACCCGTCCCACTCGGGGTGACAAATGCAAAAAGAACAATTGATGGAAAGAATGCAGAACAATGTCATACATTCACCCCAGTACAAAGATCTGGGCCTAAATCCATCGTTTTTTTGCTCACCATGCCATTCCAGTTTGGACCCAGCCATATGCAAATCATTCTTGACCCTGCGCCCAATGGGAACAGTCCAGCCCGAATTGCCAGGCCAGGTCCTCCCTGGACTGGAAACAAGCATCCTATGACTCGTTTCGGGCTTTCAGCCCTCATCAGCCAGGATAGCTTCACTCCAGTGGCATGGAGAGCACGGGACCTACGTCTGGGCATACCCGTCCCACTCGGGTGACAAATGCAAAAAGAACAATTGATGGACAGAATGCAGAATAATGTCATACATTCACCCCAGTACAGGGATCTGTGCCTAAATCCATATTTTTTTGCTCACCATGCCATTCCAGCTTGGACCCAGCCATATGCAAATCAGTCTTGACCCTGCGCCTAATGGGAACAGTCCTCCCTGGACTGGAAATAAGCATCCTAGGTCCGGTTTCGGGCTTTCAGCCCTCATCAGCCAGGATAGCTTGACTTCAATGGCATGGAGAGCACGGGACCCACGTCTGGGTATACCCGTCCCACTCGCGGTGACAAATGCAAAAAGAACAATTGATGGACAGAATGAAGAACAATGTGATACATTCAACCCAGTACAGAGATCTGGGCCTAAATCCATCGTTTTTTTGCTCACCATGCCATTCCAGTTTGGACCCAGTCATATGCAAATCAGTCTTGACCCTGCGCCCAATGGGAACAGACCAGCCCGAACTGCCAGGCCAGGTCCTCCCTGGACTGGAAACAAGCATCCTAGGACCGGTTTTGGGCTTTCAGCCCTCATCAGCCAGGATAGCTTTACTCCAGTGGCATGGAGAGCACGGGACCCAAATCTGGGCATACCCGTCCCACTCAGGATGACAAATGCAAAAAGGACAATTGATGGACAGAATGCAGAACAATGTCAGACATTCACCCCAGTACAGAGATCTGGGCCTAAATCCATCGTTTTTTTGCTCACCATGCCATTAAAGTTTGGACCCAGCCATATCCAAATCAGTCTTGACCCTGCTCCCAATGGGAACAGTCCAGCCCGAACTGCCATGCCAGGTCCTCCCTGGACTGGAAACAAGCATCCTAGGACCGGTTTTGGGCTTTCAGCCCTCACCAGCCAGGATAGCTTGACTCAAGTGGCATGGAGAGCACAGGACCGACGTCTGGGCATACCCGTCCCACTCGGGTGACAAATGCAAAAAGAACAATTGATGGACAGAATGCAGAACAATGTCATACATTCACCCCAGTACAGGGATCTGGGCCTAAATCCATTGTTTTTTTGCTCACCATGCCATTCCAGTTTGGACCCAGCCATATGCAAATCAGTCTTGACACTGCGCCCAATGGGAACAGTCCAGTCCGAACTGCCAGGCCAGGTCCTTCCTGGACTGGAAATAAGCACCCTAGGACCGGTTTTGGGCTTTCAGCCCTCATCATCTAGGATAGCTTGACTCCAATGGCATGGAGAGCACGGGACCCACGTCTGGGCATACCCGTCCCACTCGGGGTGACAAATGCAAAAAGAACAATTGATGGACAGAATGCAGAACAATGTCATACATTCACCCCAGTACAGAGATCTGGGCCTAAATCCATCGTTTTTTTGCTCACCATGCCATTCCAGTTTGGACCCAGCCATATGCAAATCAGTCTTGACCCTGTGCCCAATGGGAACAGTCCAGCCGGAACTGCCAGGCCAGGTCCTCCCTGGACTGGAAACAAGCATCCGAGGACCGGTTTCAGGCTTTCAGCCCTCATCAGCCAGGATAGCTTGACTCCAGTGGCATGGAGAGCACGAGACCCACGTCTGGGCATACCCGTCCCACTCGGGGTGACAAATGCAAAAAGAACAATTGATGGATAGAATGCAGAACAATGTCATACATTCACCCCAGTACAGAGATCTGGTCCTAAATCCATCGTTTTTTTGCTCGCCATGCCATTCCAGTTTGGACGCAGCCATATGCAAATCAGTCTTGACCCTGCACCCTATGGGAACAGTCCAGCCCGAACTGCCAGACCAGGTCTCCCTGGACTGGAAACAAGCATCCTAAAACCGGTTTCGGGCTTTCAGCCCTCATCAACCAGGATGTGTATGAGGCCTCAAGTGGTCCTTGGCAGACTCCTACAAGTATTATTTAAACTGGTGGGTGTGGCTGGGTGTCGTTAATAAAGTTTGTGATGCAGTGCATTCAGTTAACAGTTGTATGCTGAAGAATAAAGACTTGCAAATCAGAGCCCTGGTAACGAGATATGTTATATGTGCCCCCAAGGATGCAAGACTGAAAGACTGCTCTCCCTGAGAGTTTGCCATGGTCCAGCAAACTGCTCATGCATCCCATGACCCCAACCCTGGTAAAATTACCAGCCGCAACTGTGGTAACATGTAAAAATGACAAAGTAATGAACTAATACTACCACACAATGTGTAGTATTATGCTGTATAATTTACATTTTCTTGCTGCAAGATTTAGTAAAAACTGCTGGTCCTCCCTTTCCTCACACTTCCAGTGGTCCTGACTGGGACTAGTTCATCAATTCACTGCTTCCAACTTTTTATGGAGAGCCTGGTGTCAGAGGAAAATATATTTTCATAACCCTTAAGAAGTACTTAAACACTTCAATTTTTTCACGACAATTAGTTTATAATAAATGCCATACGGAATGAATGAAATTATTTAAAAATGCACATTTAAATGCTTTATACTCTTTTGTGTTGTAGCAATAGCACCATTAATAGCATTAATAGAGAACGGTCATTATATTTGAAATAGAGCAGCAAAACATAGAGACATTACACGTGCTCCTAAACAATTGAGTATGAGCATTGTACAGTAAAAGTTAGCCAGCAAGAAGGCTCTGTGAGAGAAAAGCTCCTGCTGATAAATACTATTATCTGCATGCCAAGAATCATAATCTTTGCAAGGTTTTGAAATTCCTATGAGTTGTGAGTTATGTTAGTGTTCATATTGATGTTGATGTACACTATGATACATGTGTGTATACAAACAAAATCAAATTACGGTTGTTGAAATCACCTGATATGACCTCTCCATGAACTCAGAGTCAGAAATACGTAGTCAGGCAGGCCCTGAGACCTAGACCTGAGGCAACTGATTGACAGATCACAGGTGGGGTGACACATAACCAGTAGAACAAATGCGGAAACAGGAAAAAACAGATTTATCTTTTTATTTAGCAAACGTTTTATATAGCGCTAGCCAGACCCGGGGAAACCAGAGCGCTTTTCATAATCAGGAGCCAGGTAATAATTAGGACCCTTAGTAACTGACGTACAAACACTCTTAAGCTAATGTACAAACAGCAATAAATACACTTGAAAAAATTAGGTAATGCGGGTGGAATATACTATGTACACAGACAGCTGCCAGGCCCTGAAGACTGCTAATGCTTAATGGCAAGTCGCTATTTGAGAGTCCAATAAAAGAAAGAACATTCAAGGTAAAAAGGGGCAAAACAGAAGAAAACAGTCATCTGTTTAACGTGTCAGATAGAGAGACTGATAGGACCAAGGTTGAGAATTGTTCAAGTGTTCCAGTATTTCTTGAGGAGCAGGCGTTTAAGGTCTCTTTTGAAGCCAGAGAAGGAAGGGTTGCATCATAAGTCCTTCGGTAGAGAGCTCCATAAGCTGGTAGCGTTACCCGAGAACGAGCGAGCCTGGGTAGATTTCTTTTTTAGTTTGGGAGGAACAAGAAGAAGTTTGTTGGAGCTTCTCAATGCTCTGGTTGTTCCTGATTTAATGAGTTTGTTGTCTAAGTATTCAGGGGTGTGTGAGTGAATGGCTTTGTGGGTGATACACGCGGTCTTGAAATTGCATCTTCCTTCTATCGGAAGCCATTTGAGTGTCTTGAGTGCAGGTTAGCGTTGAACCACAATTGTATATTACACAGTGTGACATTGAGATGACGGGTATCATTGGGGGATTTAATTTTGTAGTAGAGTTGTGTGTCATCTGCATAGAGGTGGAATTTGATTCCAGCTTGCTTCAGGATGATAGAAAGGGGCTCCATGAAGAGATTGAACTGTGACTGGGAGAGGATTGAGCCCTGGGGGACTCCAAGAGAGATCGGTGTGGGTTTCGAGAGGCAAGACTTGATTTTGATTTGTTGATTAATCAAACAAATAGGCAGTGACCCCACAATGGTCCGGGGAGATTGGCCCCAATAAAGTGCACATGGCCTGAAGGTCGCACGTTCCCTAAACACCATAAAGTTAGATACCACATGAAGTTAGGAACACTCAGGCAATCAGGACACAGCACACACAGCACATGCAGAGATCATGCGCTCCCCATGCCGGACATCTAGACATGCTACCCACTGGACCTCATTGTATCCATCCAAGGTTGAGATCCATCTCTATTTGTTATCATGTTGGAGTAATTTATGACTCCCTGACTAGGCCCACATTCCTTCTCCTAAAAAGGATCTATGAATTGTTTTATGATGCTCCAAGATATGTATATAATGGTGCTCAGATTTATTGAACTTTGAGTCAGTCCTCAGACTTGTTTCTGTATGCTGTACTCCCAGCTGCAGTGTTTAATTAAACCAACTGTTTATGTTTTGCCAAACGCCACCTGTCTTTGTTTTTTTAAGGTATATTCACATTTGAGCAACATTTATCTCACAATGAGATCCTCTTGTTTGATACTGAGGACTAGGTTGAAAGTTTTAATCCATTGAAGGAGTTTGATTTGAACCTGCACCCCTTTAACCACTGAGTTGATTTGTGCTTGTAGGTTGGGGTGCTTGTCTAGAATGCCCCAAGAGATACGGTACATTACATAATAAAGGATGAGAGATTCAGAAATGAGAGTTCTTTCAGTCGAGATTGTAGCAGGAGGAAGCAGGGTAGGACTATATTTTTTTTTGGGGGGGTTGTTTTAGATGATGATGTGTGAGCCATTTAGCAGTATCTTCAAGGATGTTAGATGAGGATGTTACTAATGCCACTTCTGATTTTGGAACCAATTTGTGTAATTATCGCTTATACTTTCTGAAACCAGGCTTTTTTACCTATCAGATGTATTCAGTTCCTAATCTCCTCCTTTATTTGGATTTTTGTTAGACATAGATCAGTCTTCTGAATGAGCTAGAGCACTTCAGAGAGAAATCATTGTAATTCAGAAGTGTTAATATTAAAATGTACTGAATAAAGTATTTATTTTATAAGTTACATCTGTAGAAAGCATTGAAAACATAGATAATGAGGTGAAAACGTAAGATAAGAAATTAAAGGAACAAATAAAATACATATCAATTTAGCACCAAATAAAGGAAACATTAGAGTACATATGTATAGATGTACTATTTGCATAGTTTGAACTTAACAAAAAAGGCAAAAGAGTACAAAAAAAGAACATCAATGAAAAAGGTGTAGCAGTTAACATGACCCAAATAGATTTTTCTCAAGAAGAATTGCTTTTGTTTTTCGGAAGGATGAACTGTAAGGTAACACTTAGGATTCGATGGGTAGGAAATTCAAGATTCTTACCCAGATGCTGACTGTAAATGGGTGGGCTGTACCTTGAACCTCAAAGCAGCTCTTTTGATTTTTCAGGGGGAGGGAGTATAAAGTAAAATTGCCTACAGAGAAAGTCCTAAATTTACAATGGTATCTTGTGGTAAAGTTAGAAACATAAGGCGATGTTCTAGAAGTGAATATTAAGACTCCAAGGGGCATATTATCAAGGGCCGGCGATAAATATCGCAAAGCGCGCTTAGCACTTGCATATTTATCGCCGGCTATCTCTGTAATTTATCGCCCGGTTAGCGCGTTATTAACAACGCGCATCGCCGAGGCGATAAAAATGTCAGAGATAGCGTGGATATCGCCGTTTTCCATGTGGAAAACGGCGATATCCTAGATGATAGGGCCTGTGGTCTTAGCCACAGAATCCACCCCCCATGTTAAGTATGCCTTAGTCAGGAATTTAACAGACGTTAAATTCCTGCGTTAAGGCATACTTAACGCGATTAAAATAATCGCTTCCCCGCATTGTAAATATCGCGAAGCTGCCTTCACGATATTTACCCATGTTGTTTCCCCAGACACGCCTACTTTGCATCTCATTATCGATGCGAAATCAGGCGTGCTGGAAACGGGAGCAAAATCAGCAAAACACGCGATAGCGTGTCTTTGCTGATAAGGCGATATAATTATCGCCGCTTTTCGGCCGAAAACGGCTGCAAAAGCGGCGATAATTGTTTATCGCCGCCTTGTTAATATACCCCAAAATCTCTTAGGTCTACATGTTTCAGCCAAGATTGAACACCTGGAATGGTCAAATTGCTTTTGACAGGACCAACACCCCAAACAACTTTATACATAAATATGCATGTACAAATTGGTGTTGCTGCACTCTTTGTGTTAGGCAATCCTTCTTAGTGCATTTATTTTCATTCAATCATGCATTACATACAAACCCAAATGAGGAACCTCCTCATTTTATGGCATCTGTGGGTCAAAGGAAAGACACAGTTGTGAAAAATGCATTCTCACATATATAGACTTTTGCAGGATCACACCTGGAGTTCTATTCCATTCTGAGTGGTACATTATGAAGATTGCATATGAATGTTTATAGTGAGTAGCACATGCACACATGTAGTGTTTCTAAACTATATGTGCAACTATCATCATGTCTGTGCTGTGGAACCTGCCCAAGTGACAAAATTGCCAATAATCCATAACCTGCGTGCTAATACATGCAAGGAAAACACTAGTGTGTTTTATTTTACTTGTATTGTTCCTTACTTATGCCCCATAGTGTGTTAGAGGCAGCAAGACTCTGTTGTCACAAACTGAAAGTAAAAATTAGATTGTTGATCTAATTCATGAAATTGTCACATTGTGTCTTAATTACAAGAGCACACCCGAAGCCTCCCTCGGACTTACTTCGTCAAGAATTTAAATCCAGGTTCACCTATTTGGTTCTTGTCAGCTTTTACCAAAGCTATCATTGTCTGCCAGTTTAAGCATCTTGTGGTCCATAGATGTGTAACGTGATGGCGGTAATGTGACAAGTGACCACATACATGATATCATATCGTCATGTGTTGTCAAATCACAGCTCTCGATTTGTTAGTGCTTTGTCGCTGTATGTAGAAAGAGGTACAAGAGGTTGTGCAAATAAATGTAGTGATATTGTTAGTTATGACCATATGATGATGAAGTGCACCTCCAAAACTGTCTATTTTGAAGAAAGGGAGCACTTTTAAAGAGCATAAAAGGTACACAGGGACAATTGTTCAAGGTTAGTTGGCTTCGGAGAAGAATAATTTTTTTCTTTTTTTATGTTTCTGCACCAATTTCATTCCGTGTGCTAATGCCAATGATATTGTCTCTGTTTTCAGTAGACACCCTTTTTTAATGATTTTCTTTGCTTAATTCAAGGCTTTATTTTAGCTGGTTACATAGACCAATCTATCATTCTGGACATCTCTGCAAGTTGCCTCTGAAAGGGCCTCTATGCTCTGATTCTTTGCTCTCTTCATAGATTTCTGTATGATGTGTTCTGGATGATCTCGGTCTCTCAATTTTTAGTATTGCAACTCTGCTTGCTTCTTATAATCTGTAATGTTCCTACAATTCCTCCTAAGGGGTAAAAATTGCCATATGGTGAATTCTCCTCAATGGTCTCAGGTGAAAACATTCAAACTTTAGTAAGCTATGTTTAGCTGCTGATTTTCGATGAGTGTCTGTGCATATCCTTCCTTGTTGAGGGGGAATCTTTATATCCAAGAAGGTCAATTTCTCATTTCTAACAGTGTGGGTGAATCTCAGATGCTCATCACTATTGTTCAACAATGGTAAGAATTAATCTATATACTCTCTGTTTCCTTCCTCAGTGACCAACACATCATCTATATATATAAGGATGATGGTATGAGATCCTCTTCATAAGAAGTGGCTTTGAGGGAGTTGAGTATGTCAGCAAGATCTGGAAGAGATAGGGCTTTGAAGGATGACAATTTAGGGATTCTACAGGAAGTCGTGGGTTTAAGAGTTGAGGCAGGCTTGGTGTCAGTGATGCGCTGTCAGATCGTCTGTATTTTTTCACTGAAGAAGAGGTTGATGTGATTGCACTTTTCAGTGAAGTGAGGATTAGGTTGGTCCAGCAAGGAGTGATGAAGTGTTTGATTGTCTTGATCATCAATCTGCTTCTGCTGGCTTCATTGATGGTGTTGGTATATCACTTTGCTTCAGAAGTTCTGTTTCTCTTCTATTTTCTTTCCTGTCTGCAAATGGATAATGTATTATCAGAAAAGCCTTTATAGTACCATGGTGCTGAAGGTTGCTTGCATCGGGTTGTTGATGATCTTGAGAAGACAAGGTCAAGAATATAGTCTTTGCAGTGTCGCAGTTGTGTGGCATACTGTATCACGTTCAGCATTTCCAAGAGGATTAAAAAGTTATTTCTTGACTTTTTTTGGCTTGTCTGGGAGGTTGAGGCCAACCAAGAGGATGGTATGGGTATGTTGGATGGGGGAGGTTGTGAGGAAATCAGAAAATTCATCAATGAAGTCCTTCTTCTGATTATAATTATAATTTTACAGCCTCTGCATACTTTCTTACAATCACTTACTCAAGAATCATAAATGTCAGATAAAGTGAAACAAATAAAAAAAAATTCACGCATTGAGACTCACGGCAGATTAAAACCGTCACACCCAAGATGCACTATTTTTAATACGAGCGATTAACAGACATAATAAACAATGATGCCGGTTTAAGCACTTCAACTACTAAACAAGCTTCACTTTAAAGACTCACTAAAAAAAAACAGCCTGCACCTCCAACCATTTAAAGTATGCCTATTGTGCATTTCGTCACCACTACTATCTTTTAGGGTTAGGTGCATACCCATACTTTTAAAACGGTACTCATATGAGTAATTTAATAAGCAACATGTCCTAAAGTAAAGTTTACACTACTTATAATTAATTTCCTAAATAACATAAATGCACTTTCTGTTGCAAAATATCTCATGGCTCCTGTTTCTGCAACTGATTGGAGATTAGCGTACCATGTTACTAATTGCCTCAGGTGTAGCAGATGGTAAATTGACTTCATTTTGAAAGGCAAGAGAAGCACAGACGCTACATTATTTTACATTTCCTCTCGCAAAGAACATATATTTGTATTTGAAAAATATATTTTTCTTGGTTATTTAACAATAACCAAAATAATAACATACTTGCAAACCATAGACTCATGTCATATACAGCAAGGGCACAGCACATTCACAACAACTAAGACCAGTCCCAAAAGACAGCAATTTGTAAAATGTTCTGTATATATGTACATACTTGCCAACATTCTGTGAGCAGATAGGATTTTTTCAAGTGCCAAAACTACTCTTTAGCATAATCATGATATTACTGGAATTGCATTACAAACATTTTGTCTTGAGAATGCCGTCACACAAAATCACATTACATGCTATGAGACACTGCTCGTGGTAACTAACCGTATGGTTTGTCACCCATATACTATCACAAGATGCCACCTGTCAATCATGTCTATTCCCCTTCCCTCTCTTCATCACCACTTCATATATATTACTTTCTCTACCTCCCGTCGTTTTTCTTTCGCGTTCAACATTCTTCTCCTCTTCCTTCACAACCCCCAACCTTTCTTGCTTTATCCAAAGTCCTTCCAGCCCCTCTGTCTGCTCGAGGGTTACTCATTCCCTCAATTTTATTTCATATCCTCCCCCACTCTATCCCTCCTTTTCTTATTGCTTCTTCTCCTCCCTCTTCTGGTGTTTTTCTGCCCCCCTCTTAGTTCCTCTGGTTCTTTCCCTTCTCCCTTCGCTGTTCTCCCTCTCTCTCATGTCTCTCTTCTGCGCTCCTGTTCCCCTATCTTCCTTCTTTCTAGAAAGTCCTGCAGCAAAGCCCTCAGCTCCTTTCTTACTCTTTGATGCTCTGTGCCTGAGTCCCTGTTATGCCAAAAAGGGGCTCCCTATATGACAGGAGGATGGGGATCTGTACCCGAGTTGTGTTTCTTCCTCTGCCCATGGCCTTTGTTCAATGGCCCCTCCGCAGTAGGAGGCTTTGTGCTCTGAGGAGGGGATGGAGGCCTCCAATTCACTCTCTTTCCACCCAGTTCCAGTCTACCATGGCCACACTGACCCATGTCACAAATTGGACCAACCTGACCAGTAAATATGTGTTCCTTCTGCCAGTAGAAAGAGATGGAAAACATCTGTAAGAGATCATAAACTCAATGACAATTATTGTTCAAACATGCACTAAATCTAGCACGATTCTTGCTCTCCAGCCTGCCTTGTTTTACAGATAGCACAGCAGACTACCCTCGGCTGGACACAGGATAGTTCTTTATACAGTGCCCGGCACTGGCAGGCTCAGGGACTACGACGGCCCCTGGGTGGTGGTCCGATGGTGATGCGACAGGTTCCGCTCCCAAGCTCTGCAGCTAAGAGAGTTTAGCTGTTCTTCTGCTTTAGGTAGCGGAGCCTCAGATTGGGCCGCCCTCTCTGATATGGACTCAAAAAGAGATGAGTCAGAGCCGTACAGTTGCTGACTCTCTGACAATGTTCTGTTGAAGCCGGAAGCAGGCCTTTCAAAGAAAGGTGCAAAATCAGTAGGAATTAGGAACTGCAAAAAGTAGGTTACCTACTGGCTAAATCAGTAGCGTTGGCAAGTATGCATAAGATCCCTGGTGACCCACGATGCTCTCCCTTTGATTATCCCAGCATGTACATAGCACGTCATAAAATGAGGCTCAGTTAATTTGTAAATCCCTGCTTTTTTCAGGCTTCCATGTGCCTCTCAAAGTCATCATACATGCTGTATACGAGTGAGGATACTCCAGCTACATCGTCTTGCATCTCTGCCTTTTGCATACATCTTCCTCCATCAACCACCTATTTATTATTACTTTAGAAACTTTAACTGTATAACTCTCCTCTCCTTAGAAGTCTTGTCCTAGTTAATGAAAGTTTGGTGACTGGGAAATTGAACAATACCGGACTCATTGCACCCATTCAACCAGACGTTTTGGTAGTTTGACATTTTTTTCGATTTTTTTTAATTTGCCCTTCCTCTACTATGGCCCATTCTATCATGTTCTGTGTCCATCTACCAAGTCGTGGGGCCTGCTGTTTCTTCCAGTAGTGGCTCTGCATCTCCCAAAATTCCAAAATGTAATTTAATTTTGCTTCTCTATTTTTCCAGGATTATGCATAGTAAACATTGTTTCACTGACATTATAGACAACCCCTCAGCATTAGGGTACCATATGGTGACCACCACGGACCAAAAGAACAATATGCAAGGGCAGGTCCATGTCATTTGTTGGAAATGACACCTCGGAGAGTTGGCAGAGGATTCTGAAATGATCTTGTTCAGTTCCAAGGCACAGGTTGGTTAAACTTGAGCAAAATGAATCTGTCATTGCTCGATATTCTTTTCACCATGAGTGGTCCTGAGAAATAAGAGATCAGTGTATCTCTTGTTGCTACAAATGTACCTCCCTTACAATTTCTGAAGGCTCAAAAGGTTTGCCACCAGTTTTCTACCTTGTATCAGGGTTTACCGTCACTACCATTACGTGGATAGGTTGTGGGGTTCCTTGAAATGGCCTCCATATCTAGTCAGCTGCTTGTGTAATATAACCAAAGGGCAACAACTGTAACAGGCCAAGCGAAACATTCCTGTGCACCTTCGAAGGTGACAAATCTGCCTCTGTAGTATACTTCTCCGACTGCTTTACAGCCGCCTTCCCTCCACTACCTTATTGCCATATCTTGCATGATTTTAAATGGCCTGATTCTGCATATCATTTGCAAAGGGAGAACGTCTATGTGGTATATTAATGACCCTTTCCCATACCGATCCTACCGTTTGGTTTACAGGCGGACAATTGTCTGAACATTACCTCTAAACTCCTAAGTTCCTACACTGAGGTGCGGCCATAGGTGCACTGCAACAGATGACTCCTAGTTATCTCTGTGATACAGCGACTTAATCATGTGCTGCAAACAGAAAACCCTGTAATATAGCTTTATGTCCTGCAAACCCAATCCGTCCCGATCTATAGGTAAGGTTGCCATCTGGCAGGTCTTATGCCGGAATGGCCAGTATTTCAATGTCAATGCTGGTACAATAATTAGAAAGAATAACCTCAAGCAGGTATTTTTCAGCTTATCAGTACATCATTTAAACAGTAGATGTTGGAAGAAAAAACTTTAAAATGTGTTCTACAGATGCCTTAATTGACTCTGCTTGATAATTAAAGTAAACAAGGAGAAAATGCCCATGTTAAAAATGAATACAGATGATTTCTTTTAAAGTTCTACTTAAGAATCATGCTGCTGCCTTTGCAGGATCTTAAAACCGGACAGATGGCAGACATTTTTCTCTGGGAAAGATGGTAACCCTATCGCCTGGCAGTTGTAAAATATCCACGTTTACCCTACTACTTCTGCGAGTCCAAACCAGGAAGGTCAGGAAATAACCCAACTCTTCGAACAGCTTTTTCTTGGCTGGGGGACATCGAAACCTACAAATGCAATCTTTTAAACCATTTCAGTCTCTTGATTGTAAAAATTGCCTTTACAAAATAAACAAACTATTTCCTAAAAAAATATGTGAAATACGACCATTGTTTTAACCCCTTCGCTGCTAGACCTTTCTCCCCCCCTGTGCTAAGCCTATTTTTGGCTATTTGGGGTAGTTCGCACTTAGGCCCCTGTAACTTTTTGACCACATAAGGTATCCACGCCAAATTTGCGTCCTTTTCTTCCAGCATCATGGGGATTCTAAAGGTACCCAGGGTTTGTGGATTCCCCTAGAGGGGACCCAGAAATTAGTCAAAATACTGCTAAATTTAGTTTTTGGGGGAAAAATTGGAAAAAGTGCTGCAAATGAAAGCGTCTGATTTTTTCCCTGCAAATGGTATCAACAAAGAGTTTGAGGGGCTGAAAATTACAATTTTCCCAGCTTTCAGTAACTGACAGACTTTTGTCAGAAAACCAACATTTTTTACACAGTTTTGGCATTTTACTGGGACCTAGCCTATTTTTGCTATTTTTTGTGCTTTCAACCTTCTTCCAGTTAATGGTAGAAATGGGTATAAAATCAATAATAGATCCTGGAAAGCTATATATCTTAGAAAAGTAGATAACATTCTGAATTCAGCAAGTGTTCATTTGTGTAGATCCTTTAAGGTTTCTTTAAAGAAACTAACAGTTGAAAATAGGAAAAATTGAAAATGAGTTGAAAAAAACAGCCATTTGTGCCAACGTTTTCACCTGTAACTTCTTCAAATTATGACAGATGTTTTAACGCAATATGCTGATACATCTGCTGGACCTTTCTGGTTGTGGGATATATAGGACTTGTAGGTTCACCAAGAATCCGACGAACCCAGAGCCAATAACTGAGCAGCGTCTTGCAATTCTTTTTTTATTATGTACCGGGTATATAGAAATTAATTTGGGAAAATATATATAGTGAAAATCGGGATGATAGACACCTATGTATTTCTGAAATTGGAACAAAATATAGAGTTTAGAAACAGTAGCTATTTTCACATTTCCGAAATTGTGAGTACCCATACTAGCATGAGAATTATAGGACATTTTCCAAAGTGACTTCTTTTTTACACATTGTCTTTCATTTGGAAGGCAGAAATGCATTGAAAGTCAATAGGTAATAACAGTTGCTCTACAATTCTGTGTTACCCTAAGTCTCCTGATAAAAATAGTACCTCACTTGTGTGGGTAGGCCTAGAACCCGCGACAGGAAGCGGCTCAAAACGCAACATGGACACACTTCATTTTTACAGTGAAAACTGACCCTTTTTTTGCAAAGTGCCTAGCTGTAGATTTTGAACCCTAGCTCTGCCGGCACCTAGGGAAACCTAGAAAACCTATACATTTTTGAAAACTAGACACCGAGGGAAAACCAGGATGGGGTGACTTGTCTGGCTCTCACCAGGTTCTGTTACCCAGAATCACTTGCAAACCTCAAACTTTGTAAAAAAATACACATTTTCCTCATATTTCTGTGGTGGAAATTTCTGGAATCTGCGTGAATCCACAAGATTCTACAAACCCCGCATTTCCCAAAGTCTCCCGAGAAAAATGGTACCTCACGTGTGTGGGTAGGCCTAGTGCCCGCGTCAGGAAACGGCCCAAAACACAACGTGGACACACCACATTTTCACAGTGAAAACTGACCCTTTTTTGCAAAGTGCCTAGCTGTAGATTTTGAACCCTAGCTCTGCCGGCACTTAGAGAAACCTAGCAAACCTATACATTTTTAAAAACTAGACACCCAGGGAATCCAGGATGGGTTGACTTGTCTTGCTCACACCAGGTTCTAATACCCAGAATCACTTGCAAACCTCAAATTGTAAAAAAAAAACACATTTTCCTCACATTTCTGTGGTGGAAACTTCTGGAATCTGCGTGGATCCAAAAAATTTCACCCACCGAACATTCCCCAAAGTCTTCCGAGAAAAATGGTACCTCACTTGTGTGCGTAGGCCTAGTGCCCGCGACAGGAAACGGCCCAAAACACAACGTGGACACACCACATTTTCACATTGAAAACGGACCCTTTTTTGCAAAGTGCCTAGCTGTAGATTTTGAAACCTAGCTCTGCCGGCACCTAGGGAAACCTAGCAAACCTATACATTTTTTAAAACTAGACACCCAGGGGAATCGAAGATGGGGTGACTTGTCTGGCTCTCACCAGGTTCTATTACCCAGAATCCCTTGCAAACCTCAAAGTTTGTTAAAAAACACATTTTCCTCACATTTCTGTGGTGGAAAGTTCTGGAATCTGCGTGGATCCACAAATTTCCATGAACCCTGCATTCCTCAAAGTCTTCCGAGAAAAATGGTACCTCACTTGTGTGGGTAGGCCTAGTGCCCGTGACAGGAAACAGCCCAAAACGCAACGTGGACACACCAATTTTCACAATGAAAACTGACCCTTTTTTTGCAAAGTGCCTAGCTGTAGATTTTGAACCCTAGCTCTGCCGGCACTTAGGGAAACCTAGCAAACCTATACATTTTTGAAAACTAGACACCCAGGGGAATCCAGGATGGGGTGACTTGTCTTGCTTCTACCAGGTTCTTTTGCCCAGAATCCCTTGCAAACCTCAAACTTTGTCAAAAAAACCACATTTTCCTCACATTTCTGTGGTGGAAAGTTCTGGAATCTGCGTGGATCCACAAAATTCCACCCACCCCACATTCCCCAAAGTCTTCCGAGAAAAATGGTACCTCACTTGTGTGGGTAGGCCTAGTGCCCGCGACAGGAAACGGCCCAAAACGCAATGTGGACACACCACATTTTCACAGTGAAAACTGACCCTTTTTTTGCAAAGTGCCTAGCTGTAGGTTTTGAACCCTAGCTCTGCCGGCACCTAGGGAAACCTAGCAAACCTATACATTTCTGAAAACTAGACACCCAGGGGAATACAGGATGGGGTGACTTGTCTGGCTCTCACAAGGTTCTGTTACCCAGAATCCCTTCCAAACCTCAAACTTTGTAAAAAAAAAACACATTTTCCTCACATTTCTGTGGTGGAAAGTTCTGTAATCTGCGTGGCTCCACAAAATTCCACCCACCCCGCATTCCTCAAAGTCTTCTGAGAAAAATGGTACCTCACATGTGTGGGTAGGCCTAGTGCCCGCATCAGGAAACGGCCCAAAACCCAACGTGGACACGCCACATCTTCACAGTGAAAACTGACCCTTTTTTTGCAAAGTGCCTAGCTGTAGATTTTGAACCCTAGCTCTGCCGGCACTTAGGGAAACCTGCAAACCTATACATTTTTTAAAACTAGACACTCAGGGGAATCGAGGATGGGTTGACTTGTCTTGCTCACACCAGGTTCTGTTACCCAGAATCCCTTGCAAACCTCAAATTTTGTAAATAAAAACCCACATTTTTCTCACATTTCTGTGGTGGAAACTTCTGGAATCTGCGTAGATCGCAAAAATTCCACCCACCGTACATTCCCCAAAGTCTTCCGAGAAAAATGGTACCTCACTTGTGTGGGTAGGCCCAGTGCCCGTGACAGGAAACGGCCCAAAACGCAATGTGGACACACCACATTTTCACATTGAAAACTGACCCTTTTTTGCAAAGTGCCTAGCTGTAGATTTTGAAACCTGGCTCTGCCGGCACCTAGGGAAACCTAGCAAACCTATACATTTTTGAAAACTAGACACCCAGGGGAATCAAAGATGGGGTGACTTGTCTGGCTCTCACCAGGTTCTATGACCCAGAATCCCTTGCAAACCTCAAACTTTGTAAAAAAAACACATTTTCCTCACATTTCTGTGGTGGAAAGTTCTGTAATCTGCGTGGCTCCACAAAATTCCACCCACCCCGCATTCCTCAAAGTCTTCTGAGAAAAATGGTACCTCACGTGTGTGGGTAGGCCTAGTGCCCGCGAAAGGAAGCGGCCCAAAACGCAACGTGGACACATCACATTTTCACAGTGAAAACTGACCCTTTTTTTGCAAAGTGCCTAGCTGTAGATTTTGAACCCTAGCTCTGCCGGCACTTAGGGAAACCTAGAAAACCTATACATTTTTGAAAACTAGACACCCAGGGAAAACCAGGATGGGGTGACTTGTCTGGCTCTCACCAGGTTCTGTTACCCAGAATCCCTTGCAAACCTCAAACTTTGTAAAAAAATACACATTTTCCTCATATTTCTGTGGTGGAAATTTCTGGAATCTGCGTGAATCCACAAAATTCTATGAACCCCGCATTTCCCAAAGCCTCCCGAGAAAAATGGTACCTCACGTGTGTGGGTAGGCCTAGTGCCCGCGTCAGGAAACGGCCCAAAACACAACGTGGACACACCACATTTTCACAGTGAAAACTGACCCTTTTTTTGCAAAGTGCCTAGCTGTAGATTTTGAACCCTAGCTCTGCCGGCACTTAGAGAAACCTAGCAAACCTATACATTTTTAAAAACTAGACACCCAGGGGAATCCAGGATGGGTTGACTTGTCTTGCTCACACCAGGTTCTAATACCCAGAATCACTTGCAAACCTCAAACTTTGTCAAAAAAACCACATTTTCCTCACATTTCTGTGGTGGAAACTTCTGGAATCTTCGTGGATCCAAAAAATTTCACCCACCGAACATTCCCCAAAGTCTTCCGAGAAAAATGGTACCTCACTTGTGTGCGTAGGCCCAGTGCCCGCGACAGGAAACGGCCCAAAACACAACGTGGACAGACCACATTTTCACATTGAAAACTGACCCTTTTTTGCAAAGTGCCTAGCTGTAGATTTTGAAACCTAGCTCTGCCGGCACCTAGGGAAACCTAGCAAACCTATACATTTTTTAAAACTAGACACCCAGGGGAATCGAAGATGGGGTGACTTGTCTGGCTCTCACCAGGTTCTATTACCCAGAATCCCTTGCAAACCTCAAAGTTTGTTAAAAAACACATTTTCCTCACATTTCTGTGGTGGAAAGTTCTGGAATCTGCGTGAATCCACAAATTTCCATGAACCCTGCATTCCTCAAAGTCTTCCGAGAAAAATGGTACCTCACTTGTGTGGGTAGGCCTAGTGCCCGTGACAGGAAACGGCCCAAAACGCAACGTGGACACACCAATTTTCACAATGAAAACTGACCCTTTTTTTGCAAAGTGCCTAGCTGTAGATTTTGAACCCTAGCTCTGCCGGCACCTAGGGAAACCTAGCAAACCTATACATTTTTAAAAACTAGACACCCAGGGAAATACAGGATGGGGTGACTTGTCTGACTCTCACAAGGTTCTGTTACCCAGAATCCCTTGCAAACCTCAAACTTTGTCCAAAAAATTAAATTTTCCTCACATTTCTGTGGTGGAAAGTTCTGGAATCTGCGTGGATCCACAAAATTCCATCCACCCCGCATTCCTCAAAGTCTTCCGAGAAAAATGGTACCTCACGTGTGTGGGTAGGCCTAGTGCCCGCGAAAGGAAGCGGCCCAAAACGCAACGTGGACACATCACATTTTCACAGTGAAAACTGACCCTTTTTTTGCAAAGTGCCTAGCTGTAGATTTTGAACCCTAGCTCTGCCGGCACTTAGGGAAACCTAGCAAACCTATACATTTTTGAAAACTAGACACCCAGGGGAATCCAGGATGGGGTGACTTGTCTTGCTTCTACCAGGTTCTTTTGCCCAGAATCCCTTGCAAACCTCAAACTTTGTCAAAAAAACGACATTTTCCTCACATTTCTGTGGTGGAAAGTTCTGGAATCTGCGTGGATCCACAAAATTCCACCCACCCCACATTCCCCAAAGTCTTCCGAGAAAAATGGTACCTCACTTGTGTGGGTAGGCCTAGTGCCCGCGACAGGAAACGGCCCAAAACACAATGTGGACACATCACATTTTCACAGTGAAAACTGATCCTTTTTTTGCAAAGTGCCTAGCTGTAGGTTTTGAACCCTAGCTCTGCCGGCACCTAGGGAAACCTAGCAAACCTATACATTTCTGAAAACTAGACACCAGGGGAATACAGGATGGGGTGACTTGTCTGGCTCTCACAAGGTTCTGTTACCCAGAATCCCTTGCAAACCTCAAACTTTGTAAAAAAAAACACAGTTTCCTCACATTTCTGTGGTGGAAAGTTCTGTAATCTGCGTGGCTCCACAAAATTCCACCCACCCCGCATTCCTCAAAGTCTTCTGAGAAAAATGGTACCTCACGTGTGTGGGTAGGCCTAGTGCCCACGTCAGGAAATGGCCCAAAACCCAACGTGGACACACCACATCTTCACAGTGAAAACTGACCCTTTTTTTGCAAAGTGCCTAGCTGTAGATTTTGAACCCTAGCTCTGCCAGCACCTAGGGAAACCTAGCAAACCTATACATTTTTGAAAACTAGACACCTAGGGGAATCAAAGATGGGGTGACTTGTCTGGCTCTCACCAGGTTCTATGACCCAGAATCCCTTGCAAACCTCAAAGTTTGTCAAAAAAACACATTTTCCTCACATTTCTGTGGTGGAAAGTTCTGTAATCTGCGTGGATCCACAAATTTCCACCAACCCCGCATTCCTCAAAGTCTTCCGAGAAAAATGGTACCTCACTTGTGTGGGTAGGCATAGTGCCTGCAACAGGAAACGGCCCAAAACGCAAGGTGGACACACCAATTTTCACAATGAAAACTGACCCTTTTTTTGCAAAGTGCCTAGCTGTAGATTTTGAACCCTAGCTCTGCCGGCACCTAGGGAAACCTAGCAAACCTATACATTTTTAAAAACTAGACACCCAGGGAAATACAGGATGGGGTGACTTGTCTGACTCTCACAAGGTTCTGTTACCCAGAATCCCTTGCAAACCTCAAACTTTGTCAAAAAAATTTAATTTTCCTCACATTTCTGTGGTGGAAAGTTCTGGAATCTGCGTGGATCCACAAAATTCCATCCACCCCGCATTCCTCAAAGTCTTCCGAGAAAAATGGTACCTCACGTGTGTGGGTAGGCCTAGTGCCCGCGAAAGGAAGCGGCCCAAAACACAACGTGGACACATCACATTTTCACAGTGAAAACTGACCCTTTTTTTGCAAAGTGCCTAGCTGTAGATTTTGAACCCTAGCTCTGCCGGCACTTAGGGAAACCTAGCAAACCTATACATTTTTGAAAACTAGACACCCAGGGGAATCCAGGATGGGGTGACTTGTCTTGCTTCTACCAGGTTCTTTTGCCCAGAATCCCTTGCAAACCTCAAACTTTGTCAAAAAAAACACATTTTCCTCACATTTCTGTGGTGCAAAGTTCTGGAATCTGCGTGGATCCACAAAATTCCACCCACCCCACATTCCCCAAAGTCTTCCGAGAAAAATGGTACCTCACTTGTGTGGGTAGGCCTAGTGCACGCGACAGGAAACGGCCCAAAACGCAATGTGGACACACGACATTTTCACAGTTAAAACTGACCCTTTTTTTGCAAAGTGCCTAGCTGTAGGTTTTGAACCCTAGCTCTGCCGGCACCTAGGGAAACCTAGCAAACCTATACATTTCTGAAAACTAGACACCCAGGGGAATACAGGATGGGGTGACTTGTCTGGCTCTCACAAGGTTCTGTTACCCAGAATCCCTTGCAAACCTCAAACTTTGTAAAAAAAACACATTTTCCTCACATTTTTGTGGTGGAAAGTTCTGTAATCTGCGTGGTTCCACAAAATTCCACCCACCCCGCATTCCTCAAAGTCTTCTGAGAAAAATGGTACCTCACGTGTGTGGGTAGGCCTAGTGCCCGCATCAGGAAACGGCCCAAAACCCAACGTGGACACACCACATCTTCACAGTGAAAACTGACCCTTTTTTTGCAAAGTGCCTAGCTGTAGATTTTGAACCCTAGATCTGCCGGCACTTAGGGAAACCTGCAAACCTATACATTTTTTAAAACTAGACACTCAGGGTAATCGAGGATGGGTTGACTTGTCTTGCTCACACCAGGTTCTGTTACCCAGAATCCCCTGCAAACCTCAAATTTTGTAAATAAAAACCCACATTTTTCTCACATTTCTGTGGTGGAAACTTCTGGAATCTGCGTAGATCCCAAAAATTCCTCCCACCGTACATTCCCCAAAGTCTTCCGAGAAAAATGGTACCTCACTTGTGTGGGTAGGCCCAGTGCCCGTGACAGGAAACGGCCCAAAACGCAATGTGGACACACCACATTTTCACATTGAAAACTGACCCTTTTTTGCAAAGTGCCTAGCTGTAGATTTTGAACCCCAGCTCTGCCGGTACCTAGGGGAACCTAGCAAACCTTTGCATTTTTGAAAACTAGACACCCAGGGGAATCCAGGATGGGGTGACTTGTCTGACTCTCACCAGGTTCTGTTACCCAGAATCCCTTGCAAACCTCAAACTTTGTAAAAAAAAACACATTTTCCTCACATTTCTGTGGTGGAAAGTTCTGGATTCTGCGTGGATCCACAAAATTCCATGCACCCCGCATTACCCAAAGTCTCCCGAGAAAAATCGTACCTCACTTGTGTGGGTAGGCCTGGTGCCCGCGACAGGAAACAGGCCAAAACGCAACGTGGACACACCACATTTTTACAATGAAAACTGACCCTTTTTTTGCTAAGTGCCTAGCTATAGATTTTGTACCCTAGCTCTGCCGGCACCTAGGGAAACCTAGCAAACCTATACATTTTTGAAAACTAGACACCCAGGGGAATCTAGGATGGGGTGACTTGTATGGCTCTCTCCAGGTTCTGTTATCCAGAATCCCTTGCAAACCTCAAACTTTGTAAAAAAAAACACATTTTCCTCACATTTCCGTGGTGAAAAGTTCTGGAATCTGCGTGAATCCACAAAATTCCACCCTCACCGCATTTACCAAAGTCTTTCGAGAAAAATGGTACCTCACGTGTGTGGGTAGGCCTAGTGCCCGCATCAGGAAACGGCCCAAAACGCAACGTGGACACACCACATTTTCACAGTGAAAACTGACCCTTTTTGTGCAAAGTGCCTAGCTGTAGATTTTGAACCCTAGCTTTGCCGGCACTTAGGGAAACCTAGCAAACCTATACATTTTTAAAAACTAAACACCCAGGGGAATCCAGGATGGGTTGACTTGTCTTGCTCACACCAGATTATTTTGCCCAGAATCCCTTGCAAACCTCAAACTTTGTAAAAAAAAACACATTTTCCTCACATTTCTGTGGTGGAAAGTTCTGGAATCTGCGTGGATCCACAAAATTCCACCCACCCCACATTCCCCAAAGTCTTCCGAGAAAAATGGTACCTCACTTGTGTGAGTTGGCCTAGTGCCCGCAACAGGAAACGGCCCAAAACGCAACGTGAACACACCACATTTTCACAGTGAAAACTGACCCCTTTTTTGCAAAGTGCCTAGCTGTAGATTTTGAACCCTAGCTCTGCCAGCACCTAGCGAAACCTAGGAAACCTATACAGTTTTGAAAACTAGACACCCAGGGGATTCCAGGATGGGGTGACTTGTCTGGCTCTCACCATGTTCTGTTACCCAGAATCCCTTGCAAACCTCAAACTTTGGGAAAAAAAACACATTTTCCTCACACATGAGTTTTTGGTTCTGGGCTTGGCGGCCATCTAGGGAAACCTACAAAGCCCACACATTTCTGAAAACTAGAGTCCCAGAGGAGTCCAGGAAGGTATGGCTTGCGTGGATCCCCTTATGTTTCCCTACCCAGAATCCCCTGCAAACCTCAAATTTTTTCTCCTCCTTGGGGGGGTAGAAAGACTGTGGCAACTCTTTTTGGTGGGTGGGGGCATTGGCATACTTATTCTGGGCAGCCCCCATCTGCCTCCGGGGGGGCAGAAAGACTGTGGTAATTGGCATGCCCATTCTGGGCCGCCCCCACCCCTATGTATTAAAAAAACAAATCCCTGGTGCCTAGTGGGCTTTCTGCCCCCTCTGCCTCCGGGGGGGGGGGCAGAAAGACTGTAGCATTTTCTTTAGGGGTGGGGGCATTGGCATGCTAATTATGGGCAGCCCCCACCCCTAAGTATATAAATAAAAATCACTGGTGCCTTGTGGGCTTTCTGCCCCCCCCAGGGGGGGCAGATCAGGGGCTATTGCCCCCATATGCCTCTTGGGGGGCAGAAAAACTGTGGCATTTTTTTGGGGGGGGCACTGGCATGCCTATTCTGGGCAGCCCTGCCCCAAACTTTGGAGAAAAAAAATCCCTGGTGCCTAGTGGGCTGGGGCAGATATTGCCCCATTTGCCTCCCAGGTAGGGGCAGAAAGACTGTAAAGAAATTTTTTGGGGTGGGGGCATTGGCATGCCCATTCTGGGCAGCCCCCACCCCTAAGTATATATAAAAAATATCCCTGGGGCCTAGTGGGCTTTATGCCCCCCCCAAGGGGCAGATCAGGGGATATTGCCCCATCTGCCTCCTGGGGGGGCAGAAAGTCTTATGCCTTCTTTGTGGGGGTAGGGTGGGGGCATTGGCATGCCCATTCTGGGCAGCCTCCATGCCTGGCCTATAAAAAAAATCCCTGGCGTCTAGGGTGCTACTGCCCCCACCTGCCCCCTAGGGGTGGCAGAAAGGCTGTCTGGCAAAATTGTATGGGGGGAGCAAAGACGCTTGCTCAAGGGGCCGCTTCCCCCTCCCTGGTGGCTAGTGGGTGGATCCCTACTTGGGGATCACCGTCCTGGGGCGATCCCCAAGCAGGGATCCACTAGTGAAGGGTACCATTGGAAACGGGAGATTCTCCCCTTTCCATCAATGCCTCTCCCATGTTTTTTGGTGCTCGGGGGGCTGAGGTAGCCCCACAAGCACCGAAACTGTGAAACTGAAATTAAGTTTCAGTTTAGTTTTCATTGTAATGACGACAGCGCGCCATGCGCTCGATCGTTATTGCAATGAAAACCCTAACCATGTTTTGGGAGGCTAGGGAAGCTCTTCCTCACCTCCCAAAGCAAAAAAATGGGAAATCCCTCTGATGGTCACAGCAGAGGGATTTTTTTTAAGTGTGCTCATGACGGAATGGTTCCGTCATGAGCACACTTGAACTTGTGCTCATGATGGAATCATTCCGTCATGCGCATGGAAGGGATTAATAAAAGAGATATATACAAATGTGTAGTCCAACCTATATCCACTGTCTCACCTGTAGCATTACTTAACTGAGTCTTGCGTTTAATCCAAACAAGAATACACTCACATTTTATAAAGTCAAAAAGTTTGTGCACTTACAGATGTTTTTGTACAAATTCATTGATATAATGAATATTAATCCAGTGAAGGACCTCTACAAACTCAACTAGCATTGGCAATGCCAACAAGTCTGGCTTTAAAGGAACAGTGTTTGGTAATGGGAAGCATTACATGTAAATGGCATGGGAATAGATATGTATTTGCGCAGAAGCAAAGAACTGTCGAATTATATTGGTGTAAGTTAAAATTCAGGTGACAGATGAACTATCAAGCCAGACCTAAAATTAATGTAGGTTGTGGTCTGCCCTCTCCCATCTGTGCTGCTGCCAGAGCGAAACATTATAAATTATCTAGGGCCAGATGTACATAGGTTTCTGTTTGCGATTATCTAGTAGCGATTTTTTTTGATTTGCTATTAGGTAATCGGGAAACAGCTATGTACTACAGTGCGTTTTATACTGCTTGGGATTCCCAATGGGTCGCATATTCACCCACATCATTAATATTCAAGAGGTAGGTTGCAATTTGCGAACCATTGGGAATTACTCAAATTGCAGGGAATGGTGGCCTTCTGGGGTCAGCAGACCGCCATGTCTGTGATTGCTTGTAAATAAAGCAACTTTTTTTGTTTTTTAAATGCCACCCATTTTCTTTAATGGAAAACTGGATGCCTTTCAACAACAAAAATGAACAGTTTTGTTTTAATTTTTTAAGAGTAGGCATTCGTCTGTGGGACCTTTTCCTGCTGTTAAAAAACGTTTTTACAACCATTCACAAAGGAGAAGGGGTCCCTTTGGGACCCATTCCTCTCTGCATGAATGGGTAACCACCTACTTAAATGCAAATGTTTTGCAACCTCATTTTAGTCGCAAAACATTCACACATTCCACTCTTAGTAGCTATTAGGAAGGGTCGCCCGTTACACGCCCCTTCCTAATCCCAACTTGCTAACTCATTTTGCCTTACGGTAATAGGTTACCGATTCGCAAAATAAGGTTTGGTGCATGGAAAAATGTATTTTGCAGTCGCAAACGGGCCATTTGCAAACTCAAAATAGCTGCATAAATCTGGACCTTAGTTATCTAAGACACTTTGATAGCCTTACAATGTAATATGGGTTTCCCTGAAAGAACAAGCTCAGGCAGCTGGATAAATAAACATAATGATCACAGGTTTGTGGAGGGAAACCACTTTTCTTTTTTGGAAGCTCACATCTTCAGCCCAATCAGAACATCAATCAGTCAATCAATCAGGGTTAGTAAAGCGCAACTACTCACCCTTGAGGGTCTCAAGGCGCTGGGGGTGGAGGGGTAAATGTAAATGTAAATCTGTATTTGTAAAGCGTGAACTACTCACCCTTATGGGTCTCAAGGCGCTGGGGGCCGTCGTGGAAATTAAGTGAGCTATTGCCCAGAGTCACATGGTGCTGAGCTGAGCTGCCGCCAGAGCCGGGGATCGAACCGTGAGCCCTGTGCTCCGAAGTCAGCTGCCCTGGCCGCTGCACCACACCTCTCCACTCCATTGGAGAGGTGTGGCTCCATTGAGTGCTGGGGTCATCCGAAGAGCCAGGTCTTGAGGTTCTTACTAAACTGAGGCTATGTGGGAACTTGCTGGAGGTGGAGGGGGAGGTCTTTCCAGGCCGTGAAAGGAGAGGCGGATGTTCGGGTATGTGGGTCCGGTGATGTGAAGGGCCTTGTATGCATGGGTGAGGAGCATGAAGGTTATTCTTCCTTCGACTGGGAGCCAGTGGAGATCCCCGAGGTGTTGGGTGATGTGACTGCGATGGGGGATTCTAGGATCAGTCTGGCTGTGGGGTTCTGCACGGTCTGGAGTTTACGAAGGAGTTTCTTGTTGATTCCGGCATAAAGAGCATTGCCGTAGTCCAGTCTGCTGCTGAAGAGATCGTGTGTGACAGTTTTTCTGGATTCAGATGGGATCCATCTGAATGTCTTTCGAGGCATGCGGAGGGTGTTGAAGCCGGTCGAGGATACAGCATTGATCTGGCGGTTCATTGTGAGCAATGAGTCTAGTATGATGCCAGGGTTTCGTGTGTGGTCCATCGGGGTGGGGGTATTTCCGAGGGCGGGGGCCCACCAGGAGTCATCCCATGCAGACGGGGTGGAGCCAAGGACTTCTGTTTTCTCCGAGTTGAGTTTCAGGCAGCTGTTCTTCATCCAGGTGGCGGCGGCTTTCATTACTTCTTGGAAGTTGTGTTTGGTGATGTTGGGTTCATTGGTGAGGGAGAGGATAAGCTGGGTGTCGTCGGCATAGGAGACAATTCTGAGCCCATGGTTCCTGACGATGGTTGCGAGGGGGGCCATGGAGACGTTGAAGAGGGTGGAGCTGAGGGAGCAGCCCTGGGCACTCCACAGATGGTCTCTGTCGGTTCCAAGAGGTAGGGAGGGAGTCTGACCAGCTGCGTCCTGTCACTGAGGAAGGAGCTTATCCAGTGGAGGGCCTTGCCGTGGATGCCGGTGTCATAGCATCTGGTGGCTAGGGTGCATGGCAGATGGTGTTGAAGGCAGCTGAGAGGTCCAGGAGGATGAGGGCTGCCGTTTCACCCTGGTCAAGGAGGGAGTGGATGTTTTCGTTGGAGGCGAGCAGGACAGTCTCTGTGCTGTGGTTGCTGCGGAATCCAGATTAGGAGATGTCCAGGATGTTGGTAGCTTCGATGAAGTTTGCTAGCTGGGTGCTAATGGCCTTTCCGATGTTCTTGGCTGTGAATTGAAGCAGGGAGATGGGCCTGAAGTTCTTGAGGTCTGTCTGGTCTGCGTAGGGTTTCTTCAGGAGGGGGTTGACTTCGGCGTATTTCCGGTCATCGGGGAAGGTGACGGTCTCGAAGGAGCAGTTGATCGTCCGGCATAGTTTGGGTGCGATGGCAGAGGCGGCCCTGTGGAAGATGTGGTGTGGGCAGGGGCCTGACGGTACTCCGGAGTGATGCTTTTCATGGTCTTAAAGGTGTCTTCTGTTGTGAGTGGGGTCAATTTAAGCAGGGTCTGTTGGGTGGCGTCGCATGGAGGGGGAGCTGGAGCAGTGAAGAGGTCTTGATTTTCGAAGTGTGTCAAAGCTCACAACTTCAGCCCAATCAGAATATATACTCCTGGCTCCCAACATGTTTGCGGAGCAAAACAACTTTCTAGTGATGCTCACATGATTGTCTGACAACAGCTGTACTGTCAAGCCAGACCATAAAAAGGAAGCTTCACTCTTTTTACTTTCTTCTTTATAACCGACTGCTACATACAAGCATAACCTTGCTTTTAAATCACCAGAACATTGTCTTGTAGCACATGGATTCATTGTTTGTAACCATATGTGATATTTCAAGCAACCTACAGATTTGAACTTCTCTACATTCTTATTAACAATCCTAGCTACTCAGTGTAATCCTTAACAAGAAACAGACAGTCATTGATTGTTTATAATTGATGAGCAAAGTTATACTATGTTTGTATGATGACCAAGGGCTTCAACTGGCAAAATGATTTTAATTTAAAACCATTGTTGTTGCTTCCTTTTCTTTGCATTCTATTATAAAGTTGAGAAAATAGTTTTTATTTTGTATGGGGACAGTTATTAAAGATATAATGGACCAGACAACCATAGTCAGGTTTTACTATGAATTTACCATGAATTAATATGCAGTCTAAATGAACTGCAATCAACTGCCAGAAAGTAGATTTATAGGCGACATGTCATGCCAAGTACACCTTCTGACTCAAACACCAGCTGAGTGCAGCAGGGAACTATTTCCCCATTACCATAATTTCGTTTGTGTGCCAAAGCTTGCACTTTCATTCAATATGTGAAATGCAGGACATAAAACAAAAACAACTCTTATAGTCTGCTCATCAGCAACACACTTGAAAAATATCTCTGTTGTAGACAAGCTGGGATGGGTGAGGAGCAAAACAGGGGTGGGTTTGAGGAGCAGAAAGCAGAACAGGAGGAAGAGACCTGGAAAACTCTTGCACTCTAATGGAGTGTTGAATGAAAATGAAAAAAGTGGTTACTTAAATGTAAACAATAGAAGGATACAGGTCAGCCAATCAAAAGGATTGTACAGACCATATGCTCCAGTAGAGCAACAAACACAAGAAGAGGATAGCAAGCCTACATATAAGAAGAAAGTAAATAAGAGTGACAATAATCCAATCAATGTCAAGTAATGGCTGAGGTGTGAACACACAGTAAGATCACAGTAGGTTTTTCACAACCAGACATGTTGTGCTGTCTGGTAGGCGAGACCTAAAAAAAGGGGTACCCTGCTGGATGAGTTCCCTTTTTCTTCTGTTATCCTTTTTCAGGCTGTGAACACAGAATCAGATTTGTAGATTGAACAATCTGATTTATTTGCAGCAACAGAGCAATTTTTGTTGTGACTGCCATTTCAGGAAGCAAGACATGGTCCATATGTCCTGGACAAAAATCAAAATGCTACATAAAAGCGCTGAGTGGGCACACCCTGACCCTTAGGCCTAGTTAGGAGAGCAGATGGCGGGGGGGTGGGATAGAGGGTAAATGGCAAAGGGCAACCCATCATTGAAAAAATAAAGACAAAAATATGCCTGACATGCTGAGTCTGTGAACTCTGCTTTTAGATTTAGAACTCAAAGTGAATCATGGGCCATGATGGCCTCAATCTTGCCCTCACGTTTGTGTGCCTTATATCAAGTTTGTTTCCTTCAAACTCAAGGAATCATGGCTGATCCCGTGTGATATTTCTCAGACTCTCTGGCATATTTCTGGAGCTCCCTGCTGGGGGTAAGACATGTGGCAATCAGTATTTACTAGTAAACAACAACAGGAGAAAAACCCATATACTCAGTTGAGACCCGGGTGAGTATAATAGCATTCAACAATGTCTCAACAGGTATTAGTAAACCTTGTTAGGTGTCTCCCTTTTACAGGCTGACAGACTGCACCCAGGTAGCTATTCAGAAATAGTAATGGACCTCGTTTACTGAGTATTAATTCATTTCAGGCCCTACTCTTATTTTCATATTTTTTCCTTTTTTTCCTTCAATTTTTCTGACAGCTTATAAAAGTGTTTTTTGTGTAATCTCTGTCCTGAAGATATCCTGATGTAATGCATGTTGCAACACGCAACATGCATTACAAAATCCAGCTGATTTACAGCCTCTGGCACTTAACATGCCTCTGTAAAATTGTTTCCTTCAGTATTCAGGTTTTGTGCCTTTTTAGAGTAATGCCCCCTCACTGTTACCTTCACTCTGCCACGTGCCTCACATGCACTGTTCACATTTATTCACGAGCACTTTGTGTCCACTTTATATCAATTGCACATACATAAAGTAATCATATTATTGCTGTCCAAATGTATTCTTATGTTAATTTATGAACACAGACCGCTATGATCAAATTTTGATGTTTCTGTTCCTACATAATTACTTTACCTGCAAATAATTTCAATAGTAATACCTGTTGAGACATTGACATACATCAGTATTTATGAGGCAGGGATATACTGGCAAAGCCCTCTGCTAATGGAATTGTATAGCTTGTACATGGTAAGATGGCCAGATTCCTGCATAGTGTATGATTTCCTTAAAACATATGTGTATATGTATGTGGACAATATACCTGCACATGATGTTAGCTACTCATAAGGGTATGTGGAATGGCAGATCTCCCTGCTGGGAGTAGTACGTAGGACACCAAACTATGGTTGGGCTGTCAGTGGTTACTAGACAGGGATATATATATATATATATATATATATATATATATATATATATATATATATATATATATATATATATATATATATATATATATATATAGGAGACACCCTCTGCTGGTAGAATTATATAGCCAGCAATGGGAAGAAACCAGACCGATTCTTGCATAGGAAAGGGATTCCTTAAAAATGGCTTATATACATATATGGACAATATAAGTGCAGATGATGGCAGTTGCGCATCAGAGTAGGTACGATGGCTTATCTTCCTGCTGAAGGTTAAGATGGGGCTGTCGGTAGTTATTAGATAGGGATACCCTGGCGTACTTAGTAAGGACCGCTCATTGAGCAGCTTCATTATAGGAAGAGAAAAATAAACTAAAAGTACCGCACACTTTGTTAAAATAGTGTGCAATGTTTACAAACATGTAACGTTCCAGAACATTTATGTTTATTTGTCTGTGAATACTTAAAATGTTACTGTTTCTTAAAAAAGAAGCACCATATTTCACCTTTCGCATATGAGTGGCACTTATGAGAGCCTTTATGTTTCAAACATACAATCATAAGAAATTAATGCAAAATAAAAATGGAGGCTACAAAATTTTATTTCTGCAATCAGCCACGTGAAATCAAGTATTCTAAATACATTTGGCCTGTTGATTTTCACTTTGTTATGAAAGATGCTTGAGAAATCAAATTCAGTCAAAGCCACACCTAAAATATGGTTTACATTGGTTAGCACAACGTTGCTTTTTGGACTGTTCATTTTTGGCATTGAGCAAAATCAAAACAAGTAAATTTTATTTTTGGACTCAAGTCAAGCGAAATGGCAATATATTGTTTCAGTAAGAAACAAGTGTACTGTCTTGTGAATTACAAATGTTGGAACCCTTTTGGCTCCAGATGGACTTCATAGAACAGTGGCATAAGTGTTCGAGCACGATGCACTAAAGCCTAGTTTAGAATGTTGAATTTGCAGTTACAAGCAGAAGAACAAAGACATGTATTACTAAGCTCCGAGTGCAGTGTAGTCCATTCTGAGTATTCAGGCTGGGAAGGACTCTACAACTGCTGACGAGTGATGGGATAAGAAACCCGAAGATTGACAGGGTTCTCCCAGAGAGTTTACCTTGGTCCAAGCAAACTGCTTGTGCATGCCACATGTTGCAGTTGAAGTGAGGAACCAATGCTTAACGCATGTGAAGTCAAAACGCAAATCCAGCCACTGTAAAGAAGATAAAAATGTCGAAAGTATTGCAAAGAAATCTTCGTATCGATGACCGAGAACCTGCTGGTCAGATCTTACGTTCAGATCTAACGCTAAAGGTAGATACAACCAGGTTTTCAAAGGTCAGTTATTGATAAGCACAAAGTGCAAGATAACATTGCATTTAGAAAATGGTGAATGCAAAGATTACGCAAAGAGATGCCTAAGAATAGAACAATTATTTACGCACCAGAACGTGAGTAAAGTGAGCCAGTATGACCTCAGCACCAGGTGTCGTAGCCCAGGCAAAGCACAAGTGTTGTGCTTACCAAGGTGGTGACAATCCGAAGTCATTGAAGATATCTTTGAAAAAGTGGAAGGCTGAGAGAATGGAGGCGAAGATTGAGGCCATTTTTACAAAAGTCATCAAGGATGATCCCTAGGCCAGCACATCTCAAGACTTTAGAGATGGTTCACAAGAACATGTTCATGATGAACGGGCAAGAGAGCTGGCGAGAGCTCCACCCTCAATGTCAGTCACTCCCAAAAATGGCTACAATGCTGCTGCTTTCCTGAAATCACCACCACAATTCGATACTGCCAAAAATCCAAACATTGGTGATAGATGGACTGCTTGGATAGAGACATTTGAAGATTTCATCCATGCACTTGAAGCGACTGATAACAAAATGATTATCAAGTATCTCAAAAATCTTGCTAGTGATGGTGTAAAAGAACTCATAAAGAGAATTCCATGAACCAATGAAGAAGTCAATATCGTCATATTAAAGAAATGTTGAATCTCAAGTTTACTCCAATGCCAAATGTTGATTACAAGAGATACATCTTCAACCAGGAACAACAGAAAGTTGGTGAAACCGCTAATGAATTTGTGGAGAGACTCGACACACTCATCTGACATTGTAAGTTAAATGTATGTAATAATGTAGAAGCTAGGAGTATGAGAGTTATTGATGGATGCGTGTCAGATTCATTCAGACGACGAATGCTGAGAGAAACTCTTAGTCTGGAGCGAGTTTTAATGGCTGCCAGAGCTGAAGAGCGTGCCAATAGACAAACTGCCGACATGGAGGATGGAGATGCCCAGAGTGAATCAGTCATGACTGTGAAAAGTAAAATGAAGTCAAAGATGGAAGGACACAAGGTGATGTCTACCCATAAAAAGAAGTTTTAGATGTGGATTTTCATTTCCACACAAAGCTAAATGTTCCGCTCTCTGACAGGTTTGTAAAGGCTGTGGGAAGGTGAACCATTTTGTGGCAGTTTGCAAAGCCAAGAGAAATCCAAGTGTGTCACGGCGTGAAAACATTCCAGAAGCAACGTTCGAAGCACTCAGAAGTCTCAGCGGCAACATCAGTTAAGACAAATCAAAAACGTTAGCGAACATGGCGGCCAGCGAGTGAGGCCGGTCAGGAGCTCCACCCACGGGAAACCAAGAGCACAGTAGCGAGAAGCATGGTTACCTGCTTTTTTAGCTGAATGCTGGTTGGCAGCTGAGGGATGAAGTTGAGATTCCCCGGCCCTTCTGAGGGGGCTCATGTGCGGGCATTCGAACATCCAGTGGCCAGCAGGTGCGAGCGAGCTCATTAGCATTAGAGCAGCTCAGCGCATCCTTTTCAGACATGGAAGTAACCTCTATGGGTACAACGACGGGGGAGTCAGCACAAGTCACAGTGAATGGGCGGTGGCGGAAAGAAAACAGAATAGTAGGCAGAAGCAGAATATGCCTGCTGGAGGTGCCTCGAGTAAAGGGAGTCAACAGAGGGGAGAATGTTTGGATGATTCAGCAGCACCTGAGCTATGGAAACTGGGAGGCAGTGGTCTGAGGGTAAGGCTGCAATTGGGGGTCAAGGGGTTGCATTAGGAGAATACAAGGACTTGGGTATTGCAAAACAGGCAGAAGGGGAGGAGACACTCAGTAAAAGGTATAAACTAAGGTCAAGGACCTTTCTACAAAGTGAATCTGACTCCCTAGCTGTGAACAGCAGAGGAAAAGGTGCCATTCAGAGCAAAGAGCTAGCTGGGTCTACCCTTCGAGATGCTAAGAAGTCTTCCAATAGAGCACCAGTAAAAAGGGACCTCATGTCTAAGGACAGAAGGAGTGATACTGTGACTAGATGCCCCAGAGTGACACCTTTACTGAGGTCTTTCTCGAAAGTAAATATCATGAGCAGTACAGAGACCTCGGAGGGGGATGGGATGTCGCTAAATCAAAATAAGGAGACGGGAAAAGTGAGTGAAGATCCCCATCAATACCTCCAGATTTACCCACTGCAAACAGATTTAAATTATTGGAGGGAATGAGCCTTCCACATATTGGTAAGGATGGGAGTGGTGGAGCAGAAGGGTGGGTTGAGGTGCAGGGGAAGCTCCCACAGCCTTCCCAATCAGATCAAGGAATAACAGTGTGGGTAGTGATCTGCAAGGCTGGGGAGCAGTACGGGAGATGTTTAGCCAGCTCTCACAAGAAATCAAGGAACGCTTCTCAACCTCGGAAGCGAACCAAAAACAGATACAGGCTACGTGTTTGAGTCTAGAGGAGAAAAGGCAAGTTTAGCCCAGCGTACGGACGCACTAGAAAGTAGGGTGCAAGAGCTAAGTTTAACTGTGTGTGAAAACACATGAGAAGTTGCTGCATTGAAGATAAGGTAAAAAGAATTGACAGAGAAACTGGAGAGAATATAGAATAATTCAAGGAGGAACAACATAAGAATTTTGGAGGTTAAGGAAGGGAGGAAGGAGCCGATATTAAGCGATTTGTAGTGGATCTTCTGATCAAGGCCTTCCCTCATGCGACCTCTGCTATAGACCTGGAGGTTGAAGTCCAAAAAGCGCACTGCAATCCTTTTAGGTTAAACCCAGGTTGAAAGATTCCTAGGATGATTCTAGTCAACTTCCAGTCGTATACAGTTAAAGAAAAAATCCTGGGTGCAGCCTTGAAGGAAAAATCCCTGCAGGGTCATGATCTTGTATTCAAAATCAGGTCAGACTTTTCCCGTGCCACTGAAGATAGACGGTGGGAGTTTGGCAAACGCATGGAGGCCCTCAGAAAGATGAGGGCAGTTGTGCAGCTAAGGTTCCCAGCAATCCTAAAAGTGATGTGGGATAATAAAATGCATAACATTTTGGTTCCAGAAGAGGTTGACAACTTTATAACTCAGAACACAACATGAGATAAATAGGCGAGGCATATATAAGTGCTTTCAGGGAGAAGCATGAAAAAAACAATTCCTGTGGCTGCAAGCTTGAATTGGCATATATGTCAAGAGGAAGAAGTGGGACGGTTCCCTGGGGGGGGTCCACAAGAAGTGGGGAGCATAGTGAGAAAAAAAACTGTCATATATTAGATAGGGTCACAATTTTCGGGTGAATTTGGTAAAGGATCACGGGGGAAGAAATAACTTATTGGGGGTAAACCCCTTATTATCTTACGTTGCAATGTGAACAGTTTACAGGTTAGAAGAAGGCAGCGTCCGGTTCTCCAATATTTGAAAGAAAGTCCATCTCAAGTAATCTTGTTATAAGAGACCCATCTATTATGGTCAGAGAGCACAATCCTGTTTTCAAAGCAAAGATGGATAGAAAAAGTAGGTGTAACAGACCAGCAACATTATACAAAAAGGGGTAGCCATTTTAGTTAGGGCAATCTCTGGGGTGGAAGTGCTGAGATACAAGGCGGATGAGGGGGGATGATGGATAGTGGTTGAGATTAACGTTCTACTGTCTTTGTATATCCTAGTTAGTTACTATGACCCTAATCTAGATGATGTCTCAGTATTGACCACTCTTTTCTCAAGTTTGTTAGATTTTGAATCCCCTCTTATCCTTGGAGGAGATTTTAATATCTTACTGGACAACAAGTTAGATAGGTCTTTGGTTCGTACAGAAATTAGTTCACCTAGGATGAGGACTTATCTCCAATCAATGTTGGAAAGCCTAAATCTCTGTGATGTGTGGCAAGAAGATGGCAATTATTCAAGGACTGGCTACTTCTTTTTAGAAGCAGTGGCGGTAGAAAGAAATATAGAAATGGAATATCTACCTATTCATATATCTGACCATGCGGTGTTATGTTTGAAGTTAAAATTACAATCAAATCTAGCGCTAAGGAGATGGACTGTAAATAGAAGATTACTCCTTCAAGCATGATTTATTTAGGTGGAATATAGCTTCCGCCCCCACCTATGTGGTGTGCGTACATTAAAGGCATGGTTATGGAGGGCCCTAAAGAGCTCTTCGGAGGCCTGGATTAGGGAAGAAAGAAGCAGGTATCACTGATGGAGGAGGAGATAGCTGCAGCAGAAACTGAATTAAAATCAGTTCATGTCCAAAGGGGGATAAGAAAGAGCCTTGAAGAAAAGGTTAAGGATTTATAACTGAAGTTTAAATTAAAATTGGAGGAGAAGCTACAACAGCAGTGGAAGGCCAGTAAGTTGAGAGAATACGAGCAGGGAGAGAGTTGTGGAAAATTGTTCACATGGAAGGCTAGGATGGATAGAACACACAACCATATAAGGAAAATTAAGGATGAAGAGAAGGTTAGGGTTTTGGAGGTCTTTGAGAAGGCATTCCATAAGTCCTTTCAGGAAAGCTTCAAGGTAAATGAGAATGAGCTCCATAATTGGCTTTAGGTAAGCAGTTACCGAGGCTTACTCTTGAAAAGCAACAATTCCAGAATAGTGAAAATTTGGGGAATGAAATCATGACAGCAGTCAAAAAACGTAAAAAATAGAAAGCAGCCAGGCCGAATGGAATTCCAAACAAGATTTATATCCTGTTGTCAGAGGTAGTGAATCCTATCTGGCTGGAATTGTTTAACACCTTGCTGTTGAGGGGCTCCCCTTTCCGCATTCTTGGAATGAGACAGTTATCTCACTTATTTTAAAAGCAGGTAAAAATCTCCTGTACTGTCAATCTTTCTGACTGATATCACTGCTAAATTGTGATTACAAAATCTGCACGAGCATTCTGGCATCCTGTTTGTGTAAGGTAGCTGAATATTGAAGACCAGAAGGTTCTTTTTTACTAGGGAGACATATAAGAGGCCTTACATACACCCTAATCGGCTCAATAGATCTTGCTACAACCCATGGAGTCCCCTTGTCAATTGTAACTCTTGATGTGGCCAAAGCCTTTGATCGGGTTAACTGGACATTTGTGGTTGGCACACTAAAGGGGTTTGGAATCGGGGATGAGTTTCGCAATGTGCTGAGCAAGATCTATAGTGTGCCACATGCACAGGTATTAATTAATGGTAATCTTGCCTCCTCAGATAAGATAGGTAGAGGGACCAGACAGGGATGCCCGCTACCCTCAATTCTATTTGATCTATATATCGAACACCTAGCACAAAACCTGAGACAGAATAGCGAAATAATGCCATTTACCGTGGGAACTTTTTCTAGAAAGATAGCTTCATATGCATATGATTTAATGTTATACACCTCAAACATTGAACATGCGTTACCAGGTCTGATGGCATAGGTAAATGCTTTTGGGAAGCTGTCTTGCTATGAAATTAATAGTAGTAAAACTGAGATAATTGTAAGGAATCAGGAACATCATGACATTAGGTCATCAAAGGTACTAAAGTATTTGGGGATAACAATACTACATGATTTAGAGAGGTCCCTTCATTGAACCTGGAGAAGGTTTCTAAAGAGGTAGATTTTTTTTTTAAATGGCAGAATCTCCCCCTCACTCTGTACGCCTGCATAACTTTGGTCAAGCTGTCTATTCTACCCAAGTTCTCACATTTCTAAGATAACATACAGTTAGAGTTTAATAGAAAATCTCTTTCGAGCGTATAGGGTAGTAATAGGGGGGTAAGACTCTCCTGGAAGAAGCTGAGAAGGAAGATAGGAAGTGGAGGTCTAGGGCTCAGAGGTTTTCAACTGTACTGTTGGGCATACCAACTGAAGAATAGTAGAAATCCTGTGCTTCACCCTGATAGGTCGTTGGTGGGTCTTATGTACCTTGGTATGCTATGTAACTTATCAGAGGTTGGCTTTATGTATAAGTTTGGGGCCCCCAAATATTTTAAGTAAGTGCAGTTGAAGTGTTTAAAGGCCAAAGCAAAAATGTGGTAATGGATTTGGTGCCTGTTGGGGATGTCATTCTATAGTACTTTGTCACCAGTGTAGGACTCACCTGGAACCCTGGAGTGTTTTCTGGACAGTCTGGCAAAACCACTGATGAACTCTGGAATAATGTGCTGGGGACAGATGGTGGAAGGGGGTAAGGACCATTGTTGGGATACTTTAGAGGGAATTGACGTATGGAACTCTTTCCAGGTTTAGGTTCCATCAGTTATCCGCGTGGCTCAGAAAGCAGGGATGGTCAGATGCTGGAGTAATTTCTATGGATATGGATCTTCAGGATCCGAAACCAAGAAGGAAGGAGGTATGATGTGTGTATGGATATCTGATGGCATCTGCAGGAGAAAGCATGAGACCCCCTCATCTAACTTGGGAAGGATCCTTGCCAAGTGCGTAGTTGGAAGAGTTATGGCAAGTATCTATAAGCATGCTTCATTCTGTGATTAAATCAGCTGCACAAAGGAGAAACCACTTCTTTACCCTACATAGAGTCTATTGGACCCCAGCAAAGCTGACTAAGATAAGAGGAGATGGTGAGTCCAAATGTAAGAAGTGTGGAGCTCGAGAGGTGGATGATATTCATATGTTTGCCAGCTGACCTGCTCTGGAAAGCTTCTGGAGGAATGTGGGTAAGACAATCTCTGACATCTTGGGACTGGAAGTGGAGGTAAAACCCGCCTTAATTATGTTTGGTATTGTACAGCAAGGATCGGTATTTGGGGGCCTATCAAAGCTTCAAAACCAACTGATATTTTGTTCAACCCTCCTGGCTAAGAGGGAGATTAGTAAAGTGTGGTGCCAGCCCCTATCTCCACCTTGGAGGGAATGGTGGAACTCAGTGAGGTATTTCAGGGAGCTGGACAATAAGAGTAATTGGAATAAGAGGAAGGCAGAGTCTGGGTCATTGTGAGATCTCTTGGAATCTAATGGAAGATTATGATGTCCGTTGATTATACTTCTTGGTCAGCTCTTGATGTATGACACTGGTGGGGTATCTTTGTGCAGACATTGATTGATAACAGGCCCCAATATAAGCATATGGGGCACTTGAGATCAGGTAGGTGTTTGCTTATTTGAGGTGATATGAGGACCACAACAACAAAAAACGACAAATCAAAACCGAACAATGTCGATCATCATCTAAATCATCATCAAACAGTTTCTCTGTGTTGATGTCAAGTGAGAGTGAAGGACATGATTGTGCCATGTCAATGTTTGAAAAACATGTTGGGCTGTCCACTTGTGAAGAAAAATGTCAGTTAAAGAAAGATTGACATGCCAAAGCACTAAAGTCATTCAAGCATTGTACTAAAATTGCACAGAAAGAAAATTGTTGTTCGATACCTTTCATTATCGACAGTCGTGCATAAATAAACATTATGCCTGAGGAGAAATACCATGAATTATCTCCATTACCACAACTTATGCCATTGAAAACCAAAGTGTATACATGGGCTGCATCGACGCCCTTAAAAAGTCAAGGTTCATTTGTAGTGACAATTAAATACAAGAAAATGATGGTACAAGACCCATCCATGTGCTTCGAAGCACAGGATTCGCTGCCTGTCTACTCAGTTCTGACAGCTGGTGATATAGAACTGAATTCTGTGAATTACAACATGAATGCTCACCACAAAATAGAAAGTCAATTCCTTTCGTTATTCATGGTTTGGGAAAACGTAAGACTAAGAAAGTAAAGTTAGATAATAATGAGGACGTCCGTCCTGTTGCTCAAAGACATAGACAAATTGCCTTTGATTTGCAAGAAGCCATTGAGAAAGAGCATGATATTATTGAGCGTTTCACTGGTCCAATGCCCTGGATTTCTCCCATAGTAGTAGTGCCTAAAAAGGACAGTGAAGAAGCTATACACACATGCTTTGACATGTGTCAAGCTAACATGGCAATTGAACATGACAACCAGGTGCACACATTGCCGACATGATAACACAATTAAATGGTGCAAAGATCTTCTCTCATCTTGATTTAAATTAAGGTTATCATCAGTTAGAACTTGAAGAAGATTGCAGGTACATTACAACCTTTTCTATACATGTTAGTCTGTTTGAATACAAAAGACTAAGTTTTGGTGTATCATTCACTGCATAACTATTTCAAGACATCATTCAACGTATCATACAGCCTGTCATGAATACTTTCAATTACAGTGATGACATATTGTTTTTGGAGCTATACAAAAAGGACACGATAAAGCTCTTTCACAAGTATATAATTTACTTACCAAAAGCAGGTTTGACTTTCAAATGATATGTGTCCAAGTGCCTTTCTCTGCGCAACGGAAGCATTTATCTTCTATATGCGGGTATATATTATGAAGAAAGGAGGGTGTTCTGTATATCAACCATTTCGAATAATATTGCATGCGTTTAAAATTCGCCCCTCTGAATATAACTGTATTAAACTTATTAAGCCTATTCCAAGTTGGTTTAAGAATCTGTATATCTTCCCTTTTCTTCCATCTATCTCTAATTTTTTCATATAATGAGAGAGATTTCTTCTCATCAAAGATTTTAATCCAGTTACTAATCTTCCGATGTATGGGGCAGTTGAGAGCTTCGCTGATACTAATTTTATAGCGCAGATTCTCCATATCTAACTTTTGCAATATAGGTTTTAATCTAATAAATGACCACTTTAAGATTGCGTTGGAATGTTGAAGCCCCATTTCAATCTCCGCCCAGGTTTTCCAACAGTTCCCCCTGATAAAATCTTGGATCTGGATGTACCCATTTTCTTCCCACAACCTTAGTATTTTATTCTCTAAAATACCTATTTCCCCGTATATATATTCGAAAGCCTGGTAGAATTATTAATTCTTAAAATATCATAGTGTGCTAAAAGCTGAGTTTTTTGTTTAAATAACCATTGTAGGATCTTATAACGTACTTTCTTAGGGTACTTAGTAACTCTTGTAGGATCGATGATATTATATTCCCTTAGGATCTTTTTCATAAAAAAATTGTCTGCCTCTTGAGAATCTAAAAAGAAAAATCTGAAACTATCATGTGCAAATGTCGCATAATAATAATTTCTAATATTCGGAAGAGATAATCCTCCTTCTGTGACAGGATAGGTTAAAGTGCTGAGTGCCAATCTTGGAACCTTATTTGCCCATAGGAAAGAGGAGATCATACCGTCTATCTCTTTAAAAAAAGAGGTCTGTATTGCACAGGGAACTGCACTAAAAAGAAAATTAAACAGTGGAAGGATGGACATTCGAATTAACGCAACTCGTCCTATTATTGATAACGGGAGCTGGTTCCATCGTGATAGCTGAGAGTTCACCTTTTTCAACAATGGAATATAATTTAAGGAAAAAAGGTCTTCTACTTCTCCGTTACATAAATCCCTAAATATCTCTTGGGATGGGTGTTGTATATCTGTCTAAATTCAGGTAATAAAGAATTCACACCACAATTGCATAATATAATTTCTGTTTTGGCCTTATTGATTTTATAACCTCCTATTTCTTGGAAGTCTGCAAAAGCTCTCATAACTTCCACCTGGGTGTCTATCTTTGAGTCCAGAAAAAGAACAATGTCATCAGCGTAGAGTTTTATGTTCGTCATTCCTTGAACCGGGACTGTATGGGCTCTTTTTTCCCTGATTGCAATTGCTAATGGCTCTATAAATAGAGCAAATAAGATCGGGGAGAGGGGACAGCCTTGTCTGGTGCCTCTATTTATTTGGCATGTCCCTATATTGACAGAGTTAATTAAAATTTGCGCCTGCGCATTCATATAAAGTTGTTTTAATAAAAATATAAACTCATTTGGGAAACCGAACTTTTCTAAAATCGTAAAAAGACAATTCCAAGAAACAAGATCAAATGCTTTTTCGGCATCTAAAAACCAGATCTGTGCCTCAACCTTATTAATATTAAAAAAAATCGAGTGCCTCTAGTAAAAAATTTGTGTTAGTATAGAGCTGTCTCCCTGCTACAAATCCGCACTGATCATTTGGAAGTGCGCAAAAATTCAGAATCTGTGGGAGGAGATCGAGAAATATCTTAGATTTACAATAGATCCCCTCATCTCACTCGATGAATCCATTGCAGTTTTGGGCTGCTCTTCTGCTATCTCTGCGCACGAGGAATGTCTGTTTATTGCAGCATTAATAGCAAGCTCTTTAATCCTGCAACTTTGGAGAACAGAGAAAGTATCTACCTTCAATGCATGGAGAGCAAAATTGCTTAAAATACAAGAATCAGAAAGGAAATACGCAATAAGATCAGGAGCAATTAGAAAGTATGAGAAATATTGGAGTGTGTTCGAAATATAGGACAACATGTTGTAGTTGCTATAATAGGATGGAACAGATTTGTGTGTATTTATCCTGTTATGGCACTTTGCACTTTACCTTAACGTGATCTTTTTCTGTACTTTTGTAGTACTTGGTATTAATAGATAGAACATATATGTAAGTATTCATCACGATTTAGCACTTTGCACTTTAACTTAATATGATTTGATTCTATATTACAGGAATATCATGATTGCACTGTTGAACACTTTGAAATGAGTATTTATAATCTTTAATATTTTGCACTTTAGATTCCAGTCATTTCTTTTTTTTTTTCTCCTCAGTATTTTGGAATATGTATTTATATATGATATAATTGTATGTTTGCAATATCTATGAACTCTCAATAAAAATTAAAAATTTTTTTAAAAAAAGCAGGTTTGACTTTGAATGCCAAAAAGTGTGAGTTCCATAAGACAAAGCTAAAATTCTTTGGCCATATCTTTTCTGATGGGGGTATGACAATAGATCCTGCTAAAGTACAAGCACTGTCAAATGCTGATCCCCCGCAAGATGTTTCCATGGTGCATTTATTTCTTGGCATGGTCAGTTACTGTTCCAGATACATACAAGACTTTGACGCTATAAGTGCTCTGTTGAGAGACTTGATGAAAAAGAATGTTTCATTTCATTGGTCACATGAATTTGAGAAAAGCTTCAAAAGAATCAAACAAGCCATTGAAAAAAAGCAGCTGAAATGGCATATTTCAATCCAAAGCTTCATACTGATGTTGTTGACGCTAGCCCAGCCGGAGTAGGTGCTATCCTCGCATAGCACAGTGGAAAACCGAATGCTGAAAGGCATATTGTGGCCTATGCAAGTAGAAGTTTGTGCCAAACAGAACTTGCTTATTCACAACCTGAGAAAGAAAGCATAGCTGTGGTATGGCTTGTGAACATTTCCGTGTATTGCTCTACAGAAAACCTTTTACGATGGTAGCTGATCATCAAGCTTTGCTGACTATATTTGGAAATCCAAAGGCCAAAATCCCTCCTCACATTGAATGATGGGGACAATGGTTACAAGAGTATTATTATACCATTGTGCATTGTTCAGGAAGAACCCTGCCAACTACTTTTTTAGAGTGCCTCTAGAGGGTCACGGTACTCCATTCAGGATGGCTGAGGTATATATCAACTTCATTGTAAAATGAAAAACACCAGCTAACATTTTGTTGTCCCTGATTATCACTGCCACAAGCCATGATAGTGATATGTTAAAGCTGAAGGGCTATATTCACACATCAGTCGTGGAACACTCTCACCACTCACCAGTAATGGAGAATATCAAAACTAGAAAAATGTTAAGGATGAACTGTCCATAACTCAGGAAGGAGTTATACCTTGAGGGTATGAGAATTCACATACCAGAGAATTTGAGACAGTAAATAATTGTGGTAGCACATGAAGGACATCAAGGAATTGTTGCTATTAAATGAGCTTTCCAAGACCGAGTTTGGTTTCCTTGCTTTTATTACAGGGTTGAAAAGGAATTAAAGGGCTGTCATTTATGCAACTGCCTTTCTACAAAAACTATTCATCACACCTTGAACATGTCAGACCTCCCAAAGTATGCATGGGAGAGAATAGCCACTGGCTTTTTTGGTGCACTTGACAATGGACATCATCTATAGGTGATTATGGATGAATACTTAGATTTCCACTAAATGAAGATCTTTTATCTACAACTCAAGAACAAGCCATTGAAAGACAGATGGCATCTTTGCAACATGGGGTGTTCCAGCCATAGTGAAGATTGACAATGGCACCCTTTCAATAGTCGAGAGGTCAGAGATTTCTTGGAGCATTTGAAAATAAAGCATCAAAAGAGCACTGCTCTATTGCCACAAGCCCAAAAACTTGTTGAGCGCTTTATGAGTACACTAAAGAAAGCAATACAGCATGCCACTCTTTTGCAAGCTCAATTTGAAAACTTTATTGAATTCTACCTTGAGAGCTGATCGTTCAGCACCCCACTCGACCTCAGTTGAAAGTCCTGCAACTCCGATTTTCGGGAGTTCAATGAATACCAAGTTACCTCAATGGACAAATCAGAAAAAGAAAGATGAGATAACAACTCATGAAAAGGACTTGGTCAACAAACACAAGAAGAAAGTGTATGCTGACAAAAGACGACATGCAAAGAACATTGTCTTTAGGAGAGGAGATCCAGTGCTCGTACAACAAATGCAGGAAAAAATCTGATACTCCTTTTCCAAATGGTGTCTACTAAGGGACACATGGTGACTGCCTAGAGCCCTGGGAAGGCTATTACTTGAGACTCTTCTCATTTCATGCACTTGACCAATCGGTCAACAGATCTAATAGTTGAAAGAGGGACTGTGTCTGAAACATCAGCAACTGCTGTAGCTTCTACATCGTTGACGCAGATCCTGGACATCAGTAACAACACCTCTCAGTTTCCCAGAACAAGATCAGTACGAACAATTAAAGCACCAAGAAGATTGATTGAAGAGACTTGATTGTATATGTCTATCTATATAAGTATTGTGTAAAACATAATTTTTTATTTAAGAGAGGGAAAGATGTAGTATCTTGTGAATTAGAAATGATGGAACCCTTTTGGCTCCAGATGGACTCTGGAGACCTGTCACGTAAGTGTTAGAGCGGAATGCACTGAAGGCTAGCTTAGAATGTTGAGTTTTCAGTTATACTTGTGTAATACTAAGCTCCATGTGTGGCGTAGTCCTCCAGGTACCCAGGCTGGGGAGAACACTACCACAAGGATGGCAATTTAGAGTATATACAAAATATTCTTCCCCTTCACATGCCATATATTTCTCTATATTCTTTGCACAACCTGAACCTGGTGAGATAGATTCAAACTCCCACTTTCACCCTATGATTTGTCACACAAAATCAAACTGGATGAAAATCTCAGTGTTGGAAAGGAATCAAAACCTCCAAGTACTGACATAAATCATATAAATGCACCAATGAGACATAAAACGGAAACGATACGCCAAACAAATATGTGCATCGCTTGCCCACAATGTAAACACAGCAGTGTCACTTGTAAATAACCACAAAAGACCACAAACAAGTGCACAAACTGTGACCAATGCAACGTGAAAGTCACCATAAAAACTCAGTAAATTATCTGGGGTGCCAAAACCATACAGCGTCTGAACACTAAAACACATGCTAGTCAAATCTCAAAAAAGGAAGATACCATGGCTTTAGTTTAAGGATATCCTGCACAAAGGCACAACCAAGTGCCTTATGCAATGAGTCAATCTCACTGAAAACAACAAATGACAGAAGCATATAGATCACTAAGAGACTCCATTCCAACCACAGTGAAAACATTATCATCCAATTACTGGTAGACACTCACCTGAAAAGAAGCTTGTAAATGGGTAATAAAACCTATAAGGAAAACATTATCAATTAATGTATAAGGACGTCAACATGAAAGTCCACAATCCCTAATATACGCTTAATTCAGACTTGCCCCACTTCGCAACAGAACTCACTTTTACTCCTAAATAGGCAACCCTGACAACTCTTTCAATGCGTACATGCCGCTGCAATGCCGAGGAATACTGAAATCAAGTTTTTCAACAACATACACACACCTCAGACAGGTCAAGTGTACCGCAAAGCGATACGGGCCATCTTGGAATGGCTAAACGTCAGTAGATGGCAGTTGGCAAACCCTAGAAACCCAAGAAGTTTTCAGGACACAGTACATAAAACTGAATTTGATTGAAATATCCACTGCCCTTAAATGCCAAATGGCTAAAAAACCCAATGACAAGTTAGCTGAATGCACAAATGGTGTCGGGATATCCAAGAATAAATCAGTGATAGTCATTACTCTTGATGGTAAAACATCTTAAAGAAGGGGGTCCTGCCAGCAGGGACTATGACTTCCAAATACTAAGGGCCTGATTATGAGTTTGGCGGTCCATTGGACCGCTGGACCCATGGTGGCAGACACTTGATCGCCAGATGGCGGTCCACCTGCTGTATTACAAATACGGTGGTGGGACCAACACAGGACCACTGCAACTGCTGGGGATCATGGATCCCGCTGCAGTGGTGCAGTGGTCAGATGCCCTAATATACTGGAGGTGCCACGGCTGTACCGCCAAGCATATTAGGAGTTTCACCACTGCCACAGTTTTCATGGTGGTGAGGCCACCATGGAAACTGGTGTTGGTGAGGAAACGAAGGGGGCCCTACAGGGTCCCCTGTTGCCTCAGGGCCATAGGGCCTGCCCCCCTGCATGCAGTCACCCTGTTCCTGCAAGCCATGGACTTTGCAGTCCATGCCGTGCAAGAACACGCTTTGGCGCTCCCAATGCAGTACCTTTTTAACAGGCACTGTCGTGGGAACACCAAAGGACCAACCGCCAAACCTCGAGATTACCTGTAATCTGTCAGGCAGCCAGCAGTCAAGTTTGGTGGTATTGGAGCAGGACGCTGGAGTGGCAGCCTGCTCCAATACCCCCAAAATCGTAATCAGGCCCTAAGACTTAATTGAAAAAATATATGTATGAACCAAACAGGCAACAACTGTACTACCACCATTGCTTAACACAAGAAACAACAGAAAATTGACATGTTACAGAATAAAATATAGATAAAGCTAGTGTATCAAACCCTAAAAGACGAATCAAGTTATAAATCTAAAACATGTTGTAATACATTTATTTTCCACAGTGTCATGCCCAACATGAGCGAAGGTTAAAAACTCTCATAGTGAATGCAATGTGGTCCTTTTGAGGAAAGGAAGTAGAGCTCAAACCTTCCCACTGACAGAATTACCTTTAAAAAACCACAACAGAGGAAAATATATGTGTACAAGCCTTAGTCAAATACCATGTCTTAATAGAGAAGAGGAATGTAAAGGCACAAAAGATCCAGCATAACATGCTGAAAATTAATTTATAAAGTGGCCAAGGTGTGTCATTCAACATTTTGGTTCATAACCCTTACTGTGTTCGGCTCCATTGGTGGGTGTGTGGCTGTGTCAGTGGCTGTATGGGTAACTGGTTGGCTGTGTAAATGACTCTATGAGTGAGTGACTGTGTGTGTAACTGGGTGTATGGGTAAGAGAGTGGCTGTTTCAGTGAGTGTATGGGTAAGTGAGTGGGTGTGTGAGTGGGTGTTCGCACAGTTAGTGTCTGTATGAGTGGCTGTATAGGTGAGTGAGTGGGTGTGTGAGTGCCTGTATGACTGTGTGAATGGGTATGTAAGTGAATTTGTAAATGAGTGAATGGATGTGTGAGTGGCTGTATGAGTGAGTGAGTAGCTCGGTAAGTAGCTGCATGGGTGAGTGACTGTGTGAGTGGCTGTATGGGTGAATGAGTAGTTGTGCACATGACTGTATGAGTGAGTGAGTGGGTGTGTGTGAGTAGTTTTATGGGTTTGTGAATGGGTATGTGAGTGGTTGTGTGGGTGTGTGAGTGGGTGTATGAGAGGTTATATGGGGCTGTAAGGGTGTGTGTGAGTGGTTCTGTCGATGATATCAGTAATGTCATCAGTGATGTCATTTGAGACATCATCAGTGATGTCATCAGTGATGTCACTGACCATGTCATGAGTGATGTAATATGTGAGGTCATAAGCAGTGCATTGCTGGGGTGTAAGTTAGAGCTAGCGCAGGTAACTATAACTGCTGAATTTCACTAGTTTTGTAGAAGTGAAATCTGAGCCTAACTATAACATCCCTGTAATCTTCTTTTTTTTCAGTGAATTTCCAGTAGGTAGTTATAGTTTGGACCAAAGTTTCCATAGGAAAAGCATTTTTTGTTTTGCCAACAACTTTGGTGTCCCTTGACGAATCTTGACGAAATATTCACAAAACTTCCCCTTTTTGGTTCAGCTGCTGTTTTGAAAGTTTTGGGGTGATCCATCAAACGGGGGCCAAGAAAAAAGGGAGGTCCTAAAACGCGATTTCCCCATGTTATGCCTACAGGATTTTTCATTTTTTGAACTACAGCTCGAACTGCTGAATGGAATTACACCAAATTTGGCAGAAAACTAGATGTAAGTCCAGAAAGTGTGCTTTTTGTGATTTGGTGTAAATCCATTCAGTAGTTTCAAATGTATTAAAGTTTAAACAATATAGCTATCTGGGAGCCGAACAGCCTACTGAAACCCTACTGAAATTTGATTGGTTGCTAAAACTTCAACCAGGAAGTGTTGGCAGCTATCTTGGGATTCAGTTGAACCGAGTTCCACAAAAAAGTAAAAAAACAAGAAAAGGGTGCAGGGTAGGAATACCCTGACCCCCCAGATATGGAGGGGGGTCCTGCAGGGATCCCGCCAAGGGAAAAAAGCATTTTTTTTTATTTTGCCTTGCTCGCGGATAGAACCGCAGAATCTCAGCAAACAATTTTTTTTAAAAGTGCAGGCGTCTTTTGAAAGAAGCCCCTGGGTTGAGTCAAATCCCGGGGGCATGTTAATAAAAATATGTGGGGGGTTCTTATGTGGCACCTGTGTGCCCTGGGGACCACCACCTCCCCGGGGCTATGTCATAAATTAGTGTATTAATAAATGCATGGGGCAGCGCGGACCCCCCTGCAGCCCCGGGGGCTGCCACTTACCCGGGGCTATATCACAAATTAGTGTGTTATTGAATGTGGGGGCTGCACAGACCCCACTCCCACAGCCCCAAGGACTGCCACCTCCCTGGGGCTAAATTTAAAATTAATTGGTGGGGCTCCGGCCCTCCCACAGCCCAGCGGACCGCCACATCTCCGGGGCACAAATAATGTATATGCAGGTGGTCCTTTGCGGCCCCCCAGCTCCAGGGACAAACACCTCCCCAGGGAAAATGGAAACAAAGGAGGGGGCACCCTCCTGGAGCCCTAGATGGCCCTGGGGGCTGGCTCCAGCAATGTCCTGGAGTGTCCACCACCGGGACATTGCAGTCTGCTATGCTCCCGCCAAGCCACAGCAAACTCTGCTCCGCTTCGTGCAGGCGAGAGCATGAAAAAATGCTCTTGCTTGCACAAAGTAGAGCGGAATTGCTTTTGGACAGAGGGAGCTGCATGTTAGTAGCTCCCTATGTCCAAAAGCATTGCCAGCTCCCACAGGAGGCAGGGAGCCAGCAGGGACCACTGGGCCTTTAGGCTCCCTCCTGGTCTCCAATGGAGAGGCCAGGTCCTGGGGGATGGGGCTCCTGGGGCCAAACAACAGGGGAGGGGGCGCACAGCTCCCCTCCTTTTTTCATTGAAAGAAAAAAAGGAAAAAATAGGGCAGGCCCTGGGGGATGGGGTCCCCAGGCAGAAATCGCCCGGGAGGGGGGCGGAGTGGCCCCATCTCTGTTTTCTTTTAATTGAGAAGGAAAACAAAAGGAGCAGACCCCAGGGATGGGGTCCCCCGGGCCTGAAATGGTCCAGGAGGGGGGCCACTTGGCCCCCTCCCTTGTTTAAAAAAAACAATAAAGGGTGGGACCTGGGGGGTTGGGTTCCTGGCGCCGTAATCGGTCCTGGGAGGGGGGTCACGCAGCCCCCGTCATTTAATATAAAAAAATGTTTTAAAGGAAACGCCATGCCCCGGGGGTTGGGTTCTCTGGGGCCATAATTCACCTTGGGAGGGGGCCCCCTCCCCATTCTAAAAATGCCTGCCCTGGGGGATGGGGTCCCTGGGGCCAAATATGGCCCAAGGAAGGGGTGCCCCCCCTTCCTTTATATTTAAAAACAAATGCAACTGCACAATGCCAGAGGCCCTGCCCCCTTTCTGCAGCAATCGTGCCTTCTGGCACCCTACTGGTTAGGGGAGAATTCCCCTTGGCTGCTGAGGGTTCGTAGGGGCCAACAAGACCTTCTGTTACCTACTGTAAGTCTCACACAGTTGGAATACTGAGAGGTGATCAGAGGCCACACCCCCTTTCTCCACCACTCTGAAAATGCATCTCTTGGTGCACTGCTGGTGGGAGATGACCTCCCCTTACCTCCTGAGGGCCTAGGGACTAAAGTAGACTTCTTCCCCCAACTGGTAGTGCGCCAGGAGGTGCATTTGCAGAGTGGTGGAGAAAGGGTGTGTGGCATCCAACAACCGCTAAGCAATCCAGCTGTGTTGAACTTACTGGAGGTAACAGGAGAGGTAGATAGCCCCCAAGGACCCTCAAGAGCCAAGGGAACTTAATCCCCCAACCAGTACTGTGTCAGGAGGCACATTTGCAGAGTGGGTGAAAAAGGGGGCGTGACCTTCAAAGACCTCTCAGCAATCCCACTCTATGGGACTTACTGGAGGTAACAGGAAGGGTAGTTGGCACACAAGGACCTTCTAGAGCCAAGGGGACTTCATCCTCCAGCTAGCAGGGTGCCAGGAGGAATGTTTGCAGAGTGGTGGAGAAAGGGCACGTGGACTCCGAAGAACTCTCAGCAATCTTGCTATGTGGGTCTTACTAGACATAAGAGGAGGGCTTGTTGGCTCCCAAGGACCCTCTGGAACCAAGGGGACTTCATCCCACAGCTAGCAGTGCACCAGGAGGTGCATTTGCAGAATGGTGGAGAAAGGGGGTATGCCCTCAGAAGACTCTGTGGGATGAAGGACCCTCTGGAACCAAGGGGACTTCATCCCACAGCTAGCAGTGCACCAGGAGGTGCATTTGCAGAATGGTGGAGAAAGGGGGTATGCCCTCAGAAGACTTATCAGCAATCCCGCTGTGTGGGCCTTACTAGAGGTAGCAGGTGGGCTTGTTGGACCCCAAGGACATACTTGTGCTTTGAGGTCTTCGTGGCCCTGCCCCCTTTCTCTACCACTCTGCAAACATGTCTCCTGGTACACTACTAGTTGGGGGATGAAGTCCCCTTGGCTGCTGCGGGTCATTGGGGGGAACAACCCCTACTGTTACCTCCAGTAAGTTACACACAGCAGAATTGCTAAGAGGTCTACAGTGGCCACGTCCCCTTTCTCCACCACTCTGCAAATGCTTCTCCTGGTGCACTACTGGTATTCACGTATGCTTGGCCATGATACACAACATTGAGTGCCACAACACACTACTGGAGTAATCTAACGCAATTAGATGATGCACGCCCACGCACTTTACAGCCCTATGCATGCCTGTCTGTGGCTTAAAATTGCAGGCCCATGCACCTCACAGTTTTATGCATGCCTGGTTATGCCTTAAAATGCTTGGCTATATAACACAATGTTTGAGCTATCTGTTTCTCCCATAATACTAGGCCCTTGCACATTCTAATGCTGCTAATCTTTTTTGGGCTTCAAATGTTGTGCTTTTTATATTTTTCTACAATTGATTTTATAATCTTGATCTTTGTTTTATGTTGCATACACATAGGCTGCCAGTTTCGTTTGGGCCTTAAAAATCACAGTTTTAATATAGTCTTAATTGGATTTTATAAATGACTTTCATATAGGTTTTAACTGCCTAGTTTTATAGTTGATTCCTGCTTTTACATTGCAAAATACATTGTTCTTTGTAAATGATTTTAGGTAATCATACAATAAATATTTACTTACTTACTTTACATATATATGTGTGTGTGTGTGAATATATATGTATATATATTCGCTGAAAAAACAAAGGTTGCAGGGATGTTATAGTGAGGCTCAGATTTCATTTGTTCAAAACCATAGAAATTCAGTAGTTATAGTTACCTGAGCTAACTATAACCTATGCCCCACAATTCACTGCTTATGATATAACATATTGCGTCACTCATGACATGGTCAGTGGCATCACTGATGACATCACTGATGACATCTCAAATGACATCACTGACAACATTATCAAGTGAGTGTAAGTGTTTTCTAAGAATTTATGAGTGTTAAACTTATATACCAAGCTACTACAAAAGTGTAATTAGTATACTAGGTGTAGTACTAATAAGTGATACTACTTTAAACATATAATAGGTGAGTGGCTGTGTGTATCTGTGTGTGAGTGGGTTTCTGAGTGGCTATATGGGTGAGTGAGTGTGTGTCTGAATGGTTGCATGAGTGAGTGACTGGGTGTGTAAGTGTGCTGTAGTGATGAGTGAGTGGCTCTTTGAGTGGGAGTCTGGTGAAGTGAGGTAGTTTGTGAGTGGCTGTATTGGAGTGTAGGTATATGTGTGAATGGCTGTATGGGTGAGTGAGCAGATGTGTGAGTACTTGTATGGATGTATGAATGGATATGTAAGTGGTTATGTAGGCATGTGAGTGAGTGTGTGATTGGTTGCATGGGTGAGTGAGTGGCTGTGTGGAGAGGTTGTATGGGTGAGTGAGTAGGTGTGTGAGAGGCTTCATAGGTGAATAAGTAGGCCCGTAGTAGCTGTATGGATGAGTGTGTGGCTGTGTGAGTAGTTGTATGGGTGAATGATATTTGTATGAGTAATTGTTTAGTGAGAACGTGTTTGTGTGAGTGGCTGTATGACTGAGAGAGTTGGTGTGTACGTGGGGGAGTAAGTGGACGTATGAGTACTTGTATGGGCCTGTGAATTCGGTATGTCACCTTGTGAAAAAGTTCTAAAATTTCGATGTGACCAGCTGTTGCTGCCGACACAAGGTAAGACGCGCGCTTTCTCAAAGTTGCATTTTTTGCTGATTTTAACATACAGCTGGCAATTTTTGCTAGTGTCTTAAACACATTATTGGTCACATCTAAATTTTAGATTTTTTTCGCAAAGTGAAGGAACTCAGCAGTAGCTCATTCCTGGCCACTTTGAAATTAAGATAAGACGCAAGCTTTCTAAAGCGGCGTTTTTTCCGCTTCATTGAACCAGGCAACAAATAACTGTATTGTGTTGAATTTTTGATTCCACTCCTTAAATACCTATGTGCTGGGGCTTTAATTTTTGAAAGGTATGTTACATAATTGCTTGAACTGTGTGCCCCTGTGATTATAGTACCTATGATCTTTTCTCTGACTACGCACCACTTCTTTAATTTCATATTCCTCATTAATACCAGCACCATCCCAGCGAAGGTAGGCAATGATTCCTCTAAAGTGCCTATTATTTCCTGTGCAAGGCTACTTTGTTTCATAACTTTTAACCTTTTAATGTTACCCCTTTGATTGCAGAATCCAACCTGACGGTGGATGTCCCTTTTTTCAAATCGACCACGTGGAAATCATCACCACTACATTTGGTAGGTCACTTCGACCAACCTTTTTGTAAATAACCTTGTTCCTTTCTCCTTTGAAACACACCATACTGATTCTATGAATCATTGTGCCCATTATAGGCGGCCTCATCCACCTCACTGTCAAGAAGAAGACCCACTATGACGTTGGTTCAATAACGCACGTTCCTGGGTTGAAACGTCGACGCCTCGTAACAATCCATGTCTTACAGTTTTCTCACCCCAAAGCTGGAATAGGATTTAGACCAGAGGACTTGAGATTACTTTGTATAAGGACAGATGTCAATTGATTCATACATTTTATTTTGTTGCAATCTTTCCACTGTATATATTTTATGCCCAATATCACTTTGTCACTTTCTTCACCTATTCACCAAAAGTCAAGCACTAGCTATTTTTCATTGATTGAAATGTTTATGTGACAGCCTTGTATGTACAAAAAGAAAAAAAAAGAATAATATACTGATTTTTAAAATCATACAATATTCATGGTGTGTTTCTTGGCACATATTAATTATGGAATGCTAAGAAATTGTTCATCTCACAGAACCGTTTGCAATTTGTTGTGTTGCTTGACCAGGGCTCACACCTCATTCAATCAACTACCCAATTTCTCACATCGGTGCTGTCCCTAACCAACAACTCCTAGTGTCCAGTGAACTACAAAGAAAAAGATCAGGTTACACATTGTGCAGACATCTGGAGTCTCACTGCTACCCTTGGTGCTCTGCACTCCATGTGGCATATTGAAAATCCCTCCAGATCGCTGTGAATATGAAAGGGCTAGACCAACTCAGGAGGGCAGGATGTTCAGTATCAGTCTGAGTATGGCATTGGGCAATGTGCTGATGGAGGGTTTTCAAAAAGCTTCTTCTCCTTTTAAACCCAGACAGTTTCAGGTGAGGTCTTATTACTGGCCTGAGCTCTGGTCCCAGCACAGTAAATTTACCACCATAGCTGTTTATTTCATGTCTTTTGAGATTTTCTTTGAGACAATATTTTAATGTCCCATCTCCCATTGCTCAATTTTAACTGCAGCTTTTTTTGCCAGAAAAGATATTGATATAAAATAACAACTCCATTATTAACTGTCATACTACTGAGATGACAATAATCAACTGTTTTTTTAAATACCCAAACAGGGGATTAAAAAATGTCAATAATCAAAATTATTTGGCAAACATAATAAACTTTAGTCGTAGTCGGTGGTCTGCATTTTAAGTTAAAATAATAAAATTCTCCAAAATATCACATCAAAGCACAAATTGTATGATAGTTCCCCTTCTACAATTGACCTTTTGGGAAACCAGTTGACCCAGAAAAAAGATAGACACTTCCTTCTAGTTGCAAGATGACTTTATGCTGCCTGGTAGGAATGCATTAGAAGAATGCCCCTCTACTCATCGCTCGCTTGAATCTCTGTGCCTAGATTGTTGTTCAAGAACATAGGGAGTATGCATCCTGAAAGTCTACACAAATACATTCTATGAGCTTCTGTCAGCTAGAGGTGCTTTATTCAAGAAGCAGTTAGTAGAGAAAACAGAGATAGCATGGGAGATTGGACATCATATAAGATCTCACCTACAAAGTAATTTGAAAACTTTCTAGTATCACTTAGTGTGAGAATGTGGATTATTAGTTGGGGTGGATGGCAGTTCACCACAAGTCACTAACTTGTTCGGTCTAGTCAAAGATTTAAGTAATTTAAATCTGAGCTTAACCCCTGATAGCTTTGGAACAGAGCAGACATGGTTAACTTAATAAAAATGTGTAAAGCATTTAGATGTACCAAAACAGATAAAAAGTTGAAACACAGCACAATAAAAATCCCACTCTAATTTAAAAGATAAAGAAACTTAATAAGCAAAAATTTGGGGGGGATAATCATTTTTTTATTGATTTTAAAGCAAACAATACAATACAGCCACATAAGAGCACGATAAAGTACTTTTCAACCCACTGTATGGCTTGTGCCAGTAATATCGTCTCAGCCACAACACTAAGAAGCGCATATGCATCTCCATCTGAACATACTAGTAGCTTGATGTCCCCTTTCCTATTCCGCCTGACCCAACTATTTGCCCCACACCCTGTCATATTTCTGCTGGCAGCCCAGTACTATAAACACCTGTTTCTCTTGCATTGCACACCAGTCCACGCCTCTGTGTCACTGCACTGTGTGGGGGGCTGTTTCCATTTGGTGGCTATGTCTCTTTTCGCTACCATAAGAGCTGTGCCCACTAATGCTTTATCTGCTCAAGATCGTTCCACACCCTCCAGAACCCCCAGGAGAAGGGCTAAAGTTGTGCGTGGAACCTCCCAGCCCAACACCTCTGTAAGTTCTGCGGCTATAGTGGTCCAGTATCTGTTTATTGCCGGGCATACCCACACCATGTGATAAAAATCTGCAGGGGTCATCGTACAGCGGGGCTGTCAGGGCTCGGTAAGCGGCCCCCTCAGCATATTCTGGCCAGGGTGAGATAAGTGCAGTATAGATAATATGTCTGAATTAGTCTCAGTCAGGAAGAAATGGTTATGACCAAAGAGGCCATGAGTGCCTCCCACCAGTTGTCATCCTCTAGGGACCCAGCCAATTTTCCCAGCGTCTCCTGAGGTAGTCTTGCATAGTGGAGGCATTGATAACGAGTGTGCGGCAGATTTAAGAAACACCTCCTTTCTCCAGTGCCCCCATTAGAATCTTGGCCGCCAGTGGACTAAATTCCGGGGTAGGAGTATCAGTGGGAAAATGGGCAGTGGGCACATGCCTGAGTTGCAAGTATTTGTAAAATTGTGTAGGGTTGATCCTGTAAGTATCCTGCAACTCCTGGAACATACATATATGGGTTACTGACCAAATATCTCCCAATTGAGAAATACCTAGGTCCCATTTCCCATAACCCTCCAGTGTGGCCACTTCCCTTAACCAGGTGCCATGCCAGAAAGAGGGCTGTAGTGTCAGTTTTTCATTTCAATTTGTAAGTTGAAGTGCATATTTCCATGCAAGAAAAACCGCTCGGGGCACCACTGGGATGGAGTTAGGGAGAGGGGACCCATACAGCATTGATTGGATCTTGGAATACCCCAGGAAGGCAAGCTCCAGTTGGTAAGCTGGGTCAGACCATCCTCCTGGAAACCGATCATTATTCACCATTAGTTGAATGGCTAGGTAGTAGAAATAAAGGTTAGACATTCCCAGGCCACCATCATAGGGTGCCCGCTGACAATGGGAAAGAGACAGTCTTTGTCTGGAACTGCCCCACAGAAACAAGGTCGCTAGTTTATCTAGAGCTAGGAACCAATGACACGGCAGGCAGAGTTGGAGATTCTGCAAGACATAAAGAAAGCGATGAAGGATCATCATTTAATATAGGGATATTCTGCCCTTTGGACTTAACAGCTGCAGTCTCCATCTCTGCATGTCCTCCTGTGCCTTATTAGTCACTGGTGCAAGGTTCAGTGCCCAAGTGAGCTCCAGGAGGAGTGCCACCCAGATACCCATGTATCAAATGCTTAAACGCCGAATTGGGATAGTGGATTGCCATGAGACACAGTCAATGGAATTGGCCAGGGGCCCCAGAGTGGATTTAGTCAAGTTCACCCTCAGCCCAGAAGCCTCGCCAAAAAGGTGGAGTAATCGAAGACAACACAGGCCCGTTGTCTCAGGATCTGCCAAAAAGAGAAGAACATCGTCCGCATATAGCACAATGCGGTCTTCTAGGGCCTCCACCCATTGCCAACCTCTAATTTGGACATCACATCTTATCAGACCAGTCAAAGGCTCAATTGCCAAGGCAAAGAGCCAAGAACAGGGAGCAGCCTTGCCCAGTTCCCCTACAAATGGGAAAGGGGTCTGAGAGGACTCCGTTCACCTGAACTCAGGATGTGGGATTGGAAAAAACATGCAGACTAGTCCCCAAAACCCCGATCCCACACCTGACCTCAGAACCCCCCTCCAAATACACCCAGCCCACAGTATGGAACAACTTTTCTTAATTGATAGGGAGAAGGGCTATGCACAATGAGAGGAGGTGCCGATGAGCCAAGGCAACATGGAGGCGTCGGAGGCAGTGTCTTGTGCTTCTTTGAGGAATAGAGCCACACTGGTCAGGGTGGATGAGGATATTAAGCACAGGTCTAAGTCGGGTGGCCAGTATTGTTGCATAGATTTTCACATTGGTATTAATAAGGGAAATGGGTTGAAAGTCTGAACATAGGTCAACAGCAGTTGCGTAATGAGGATTACTGCAATTGTAGACATGTCAAGTATCTGTGGCGAAGGAGCCCCTCTGCGCTGCCCCCTCATACAGGGCATGGAGATGAGGCACCAGATCCTCTCTAAATGCAGAGTAGTACTCCGCAGGAAACCCATCGGGCCGGAGTTTTCCCCCCACCACCACTGAAATGGCTGCACCCGCCTCCTCAATGGAAATCGGCTGATCCAGCAGCTGAGTTTCTGTAGAGGAAAGTTGTGGGAGAGGTAACTCCTGCAGCGGGTTTGGCAGTGGTTTAGGCTCAGCCAGTGGAACCACTGTTTAGTGTTTGTGATAGTACTCCATAAAAGTCTGTGCGATACCTTGAAGTATACACTTGGTGCGCCCCTGGTTATCGATGACCTACGGTATGATCCATTTGGCGAGGGGTCGGGATGCAAGCAAATAGAGAATTTTACTATTTTTGTCCCCACACCCATAGACCCTAGCAGTAGAGGCCCTCCACATTTGCTTTGCAGTCTCTAGGGAAAAGTGATGAATTTCTTCTCGTATAAGGTCGAGTTGGTGGGGAACTTTCTACCCACTATTTTGAGTGGCTAATTCTCTCTCCAAGCAGACGGTCTGAGCATCTAATTGGGAGAGATAGTGGCCCTGGGTCTGTTTCTTCTTCCTAAGGTATCCTTTAGCATAACCCCTGCTGGTGCCTTTACATGCTGCCCAAAGCATTGCCGGTGACTTAACCGTGCCATCATTTAGTTGAAAATATGCCTTAATCTCTGTCTCCAGCACCTGTTTATAATTCTCGTCCTGGAGAAGCCAGGCATTTAAGCGTCACACGGGTCATAGTTCCCCTGTAGGGGTACCATGATGAAGAAGCAGAGGGACATGGGCCGAAATGCCTTTAGAGAAGTTTTGAATATGGGTGACTGCTCTGCAGTCTGGGGCTGGATAAATATGTAATCTTTGCAGGATTGACTGTGATGGGCCGCAGATGTGTGGCTGGTACTGGTGTAGCCGAGGGTTCCATATTCTCCAGACATCACATAAGCCGAGTGTGGTGGTCCAGTCCGAAAGACGTCGAGCACCCAAGAGTTGAACTGCCAAGGGTGTCCTGGTGGCATCTTGGTGAGGAGACATTACTGCATTGAAGTAACCTGGGCGGTGAACTACGCTACGCTCGTGGAGTTTGCGTAGTTTCGGTAACTTCACGATTCGCATAGAGCGCGAAGTTACCGAGCACTACGCAATTTGTGGCATAGCGTAGCTGTTTTTCTTCTTCGCGCGCTCAATATACGTTCTCGCGCACGCGGTAACGACCTACCGTGATTCTGCGTTCGCCGACGCGATTTCCTATCCGTTCGCCGGCGCCACGAGATTTGGAATCCGGCCGCACGATCCCGCGAGAGTGTGCGAACGCGAACACGTCATTCTGACGCGCGATCTGACTTCCGGCGGCAGTGTTGGTAAGATCGCGATCCCGAACACGAAGAAACTACAATCTGGCGAAGAATATCTCTCGAGCATCATAAAACCTTCTCGAAAATGATGATTTTGCTCCAAAAAACTCCTCAGATTGTGATTTGGCTGTAGTTTTTTGTGCAAGGAGTCCTTTTTCTTTTTTTACTTTTTTTCCAAGAGGAAGGAAGTGCCCCTGATTCTCAAACTTCCTGTTCCTGTCCAGCAGGCTCCTCCCAGTGCTTTGTCCATGTGCTGTTCACTTTCATTTGGATTTGGAGCTGGAAGGATCACTTTTTGTGTCTGTCTGCTGCATCATATCATTGGATTGGATTTGAGGACTTTTGGATTTGAGATTTTACAAGTAAGTTGGAGAATTGGTGTACTTGTTTGTTTGATTGGGGCTTGTTTGTACCTACATTTTTTGGGGATTTTCATAGTTTTTTAAATTTATTGTTGTGGCCTGTAGTTTCAGTAGGGGCCTAGTTGTTTTTCTTTGATTGGAATTTCAGCCAGTATGCCCAGAGCCAGAGGTACCCATGGGTGCATGTTTCTGTGGTGTCTGTTGAATTTAAACATCATGTAGGGCATGCATGTATGGCATTGGATTGAATTGGTAAATGTGGTTTTTGGGGTGTATTTCACTTTTTGGGTGTAATATATACCTTTGTTGGATGTGTGTGTGCTTGTTGTGTAACTTTCCAACCTTTCGTAACCCTGTGGATTTTCGTTTTTGCATTTTTGTATTAAAGCTGTGTTGTTTAGCAGGCCTCCTTTGTCTGGTCATATTATAGGCCTGCTTGAGTTCATTGTTTTCCATGGCCTGTTGTGACTGTGAGTGACCACGTGGCTTGGGGCCATTTTGTGGTGGTAGTTTAGTAGTGTGCTGCTTTTTCCATATAGGCCTGCATGTCTTTTCTTTGTTCCCCTTGGCTTATGCTTGTTGTTGTGGGTGGACTGGCCATGTGGTGGCGGCCATTTTGTGGGACCAGCCACTGTGCTTTTGCCATAGGCCTCCAAGCTTGCGGCCTAGTCTGCCAGTAGGCCCAGAGGTAGTCATCATGGGTGCATAAAAACTGTTTCTGTGTTGTCTGTTGAATTTTAACATCATTTAGGCCATGGATGGCATTGGATTGAATTGCAAAATGTGGGTTTTGGGGTGGTATTTCAGTTTTTTGGTGTGTGTTAAATAAATAGGCCTTTTCAGCCAGCAGGTAACCCTGGGCGTTCAGCTCGCGGACTTTGGGCAACTCTGCACTGCGCGACAACGCAGGCTTACACTTTTTATCTTCTTCGCGCGCTCAATATACGTTTTCGCGCGCGCGATAACGACTTTTTGTGACGATCGCGATGCTGAACACGCAGAATTTACAATCTGGTGAAGAATATCTCTCGAGCAGCATAAAACCTTCTCGAAAATGATGATTTAGTTCATTTTGCTCAAAAAACTCCTCAGGTTGTCATTTAGATGTAGTTTTGTGAGCAAGGAGTCACTTTTTTTTTTTTACAATTTTTTTCAAGAGGAAGGAAGTTGTTGTGGGTGGCCTGGCCATGTGGTGGCGGCCATTTTGTGGGACCAGCCACTGTGCTTTTGCCATAGGCCTCCAAGCTTGCGGCCTAGTCTGCCAGTAGGCCCAGAGGTAGTCATCATGGGTGCATAAAAACTGTTTCTGTGTTGTCTGTGGAATTTTAACATCATTTAGGCCATGGATGGCATTGGATTGAATTGCAAAATGTGGGTTTTTTGGGGGTCTATTTCACTTTTTGGGTGTGTTAAATAAATGCCTTTTTTGCGTGTGTATGTTTTGTTGTTGTGGTTGTTGTCTAACTTTCCAAACTGTTTTTAGCCATGTGGATTTTAGTTTTTGCATTAAAGCTGTGTGTGTTTTATCAGGCATCCTTTGTCTGGCCATATATAGGCCTGCTTGAGTTCATTGTTTGCCGTGCCTTGTGCCTGTGAGTCCCCATGTTGCTGGGGGCCATTTTGTGGTGGTAGTTAGTAGTGTGCTGTTTTTGCCACATAGGCCTGCGTGTCTTTCCATTGTCCTCTTGTCTTACTTCTTCCAAATCTATCCCCATTGCCAGCTGCAGCTCCCTGATGCTGCATCCATCCCACGTGATGCACAAATTTAGGCCAAACATGCTCCACTACATTTTAGTTTTTGTTCTTTGCTATTCTTATTCTTCCTGAGTGTACACACTACACAGTACACCAGGAACGCCCTGGCCTTGTTGTCAAAGTCTCATAAATGGCTACACTGTTGTTGTTCACTGAGTTTCTAAAATTTAATAATTGAGGCAACCACACACTAAGTTATATATTATATTAGTTTGATTTGTGCTATCGTTTGACTGATGTTCTTCTGGCTTTTTTGCTTTTAGGTGCACAAAAGACTGAGGAGGAGGTGTGTCATCATTGCCCGTTGCACTGCCAGACAGACATCCTGCTGCTGTACACAATGTGACGTGTGACCTGACCAGACATCTCTGCAACTGAGTGCTGCTGACATCTGAAGAAGATGGGCCCAAAGAAAGCAGGTACCAGAACCTCCAGTACCAAGAAAGTTGCTATTGAGAAGAAGGAACAGAAGAAGGAAGTGACACTTAAGTCTGGTGTGCCGCCCAATACCTTTTTTTGGAGAAAAAAAAATTACGCCTGCAGCAGCGCTGTCCGGGGGGCAAGCTGGGGGCAGCACCTCCGCATCAGTGGGCCCAACCCACCAACCCAGGCCCAAGCACATGAGTGTGGAAGAGATAGCCAGCCTAATGGTGGAAAGCAGTGATGCTGAGCCTGAGATAAACTTATCGCTATCTCAAAGTAGTACCCAATCAACGCAGGAGGAAACACAGCAGATAAGTGGTCAACAACAACAACAGCCGCAACCACCGCCCGCAATAGTAGTTGTTGTCCTCCCGAAGTAGGGGCAGCTCAGGAAATTGAGCCTCATGCAGAGGTAGAAGAAGAAGCCACTCATTCAGAAGATCCATTGTCTTCCAAATCTCCAGCAAGGAAAAGGAGGGGTAGTCCATCAAATTCTTCGCCAAGCCCCCCTTCTGATGATCTAGATGCCACTTGGAAGCCACAAACTGAGTCTGAGAGGGAGACACGTCCCAAGACCAAGCTAGGGAAAAGGAAGGTTCCAGAAAGCCTTACACTTATGGAGGTCGATGTAGAACAGCAGGATGATGATGATGAGCCAGTCATCACGAACATCACTCCCGGCCCCGAGGAGATGGAGACCAACATTATTACCCTATCCAAAATCACTGCGAGGGATGTAGCATGCATACCTCCACAGGTAACACCAACACGACCTACAGCTTCCATATTTGCATTAGCAAAGGACCGGCAGCGACCTACATCCAGCACAACCACCACCTCAGTAGAAGTAGGTAGTGGTACAGCACAGAGTCAAATTCAACACACACCCTCCAGTTCATCCGGCATTGGAAGTGGCACCTCCAGCAGGAGGCAAAAGTTAAGCTCCCCAGTTTGGGACTTCTTTACGGTTAGCGAAAAGGAGGAGAACATTGCTATATGCTCCATTTGTAATACCTCTGTTAGTCGTGGTAAGCTTGGTACAAACTATGGTACCGGAGGCCAAATGACCCATCTGAAAAAACACCACTTGATCAGCTGGGAGGACCACCTTTGCGGCATAAAAACTGCAACCATTGGTGTTGGTGGGGATAAAGGAGTAGAAGATCCGATCACGGTGGAAGAGGAAGGACAGGGAGACATTCTCTCTGGTTGTGGTACACAAAGTCTCCCTGTCCCCAGCAGTGCAGTGTTAACGTCGCCCACATCTTCAGCAACATCTCAGTGGCACAAGAGTAAGAGTCAGCCTGAGACACCAAGGAGTACCGCAATGAAAAAAAGTACGTTGTTGAGCCTAAGAGAAAGGAAAACCATGCAGCCTACCATTATCAGCATGTTTGGGGGGGAGGGGCAGTACGAACGCAACCACCCAATAGCACGTTTGTACAATGCGGAGCTGGATAAAATGTTAGCACTGGACCTTCTCCCTTTTTCTTTTGTTGAAGGGGTGGGTTTTCTGGAATTTGTGACAACCATCTGCCCAAAATGGCATGTTCCCAGCCGCTACTATTTTGCGAGAGTTGCTGTTCCAGCACTAGATCACGACGTGCTGGAATTGCTTGGAAAAGCCTTGAAGCAGAGTGCTGTTCACAGTATCCACCTGACAACAGACATGTGGACCAGTTGCCAAGCCACAGATTACATGTGCATCACTGCACACTGGATCTCTTTTGCGGGGGTTAGAGAACAGATATCTGCTGGTGTTGATGCTGCTGAGATTTTTCATGCCACTCGCAAACATGCAACTGTAGCCATGTTTGCCCTGGAGAAATCTCATACTGCTGCAAACATTTTGGAAGAGTTTAACACCAAGGTCTTTGAGTGGCTGCGCCCAAGAGGGCTTAAGATTGGTTTTGTTGCCACGGACAATGGCAGTAATGTAGTTAAGGCCATGGGCGATGGTGGCTATTTCAGGGTCCCGTGTTTGGCACACTGCATTAACATTGTTGTTCAAGACTTTTTGAAAAATGAATCCAAAGTCAGCAACTTACTGGCCACCTGCAGAAGAATATGCACACATTTCAGCCATTCTTTTAAAGCCCGGAAGCAGCTGAGGGTCATTCAACGTGAGCATAAAATGCCAGTCAAAGCACTCATCCAGGAGGTGCCAACACGTTGGAACTCAACTTATTACATGCTTGATCGTCTGTTTGACCTGTAAATACCACTCAATGCTTATGTCATGCGAAGATTAGGGGAACCTACTGTGAGAGGCATGACCGTTGGGATGGGTCAATGGGACCTCATTAAATGCCTGACTGAGATGCTACTTCCTTTTGAGATCTTCACACGTGAAGTCAGCAGGGATGACTGTACTATGGGCCAAGCTATCCCATTGTTGCACATGCTAGAGCAACAGCTGAAGGAGGTGTCTGAAACGTACGCAGGTGTGGATGGCAAACAAGACGCATATCATTTGGCGGAGTCCTTAGCCGCTCGCTTATCTGTAAATACAAGGATTAAAATAACATTGTGTCACAACAACATTACATTAGTGCCACAATTTTGGATCCACGGTACAAAGTATTTCTGAACAGTAAGGCAGTAATTCCTTTTTCGGAAGTGGATGTTGCCAACTACAAAACTTTGATAGCTGAGGAAGCCACTAACTTCGAAAACGAACGGCTGGTAATTACAGGACTCCCACCCCAGGCCATAACAAGTACTACAGGGCATCCAGAGTCAAGTTCTACTTCGGAGCCTGAGGGCAGTGCATTTGCCTCCCAGCAGTCACCGACACCAACAATAACATCAACAACAGCAAGAACAGGATCATCCACAGTACAATCGGCAACTGATTGGTTTCTATGGCAGGGGTATGGTAAGTCCAGTGCTGATGCAAAGGCAAAACAGGCCGAGCACATCGGAGCACCCCTGAACATTGAGCGGACGGTCCAGGCCTATCTGGATGACCCAACAGAGGTCTTCATGAATCGAAACCCATTGGTGTATTGGTATGGGAAAAGAAGCCAATGGACAGTGCTCAGCAGGCTGGCGATAAAGTATCTGGCTTTCCCTGTCGCAAGTGTCTCTTCTGAGCGTGTTTTCAGTGCTGCTGGTGCCATTGTAACTTTGAAAAGGACCAGTCTCTCGCCCAAAAGCGTGGAGAGGTTAACCATGATCAAAATGAATCAGCACTTTTTACCACCGGATTACAAAATACGTGAATCACAGCAGGGAGAGGAGAGCGACTTGGATGACGTAAGTAGTGGGTTACAGGACCTACTTCTGTCCGAACCACCAGAGTTTGAGGACGAGCTCCTCCTCCCTGACCACTAGGCTTTCAAATTGTTACTTTCTTCCTTCCTTTATTTGTCTGTGTATCTGTCTTTCTGGTTCAAATCAAATCACAACAAATCCATCACCACCGTCTTCTCTTTTATTTCCCTATTGGAGTTGCACGTCTTTGCATTTAACTGTCCACTCTTCAGAGTCCTGCTTCATCTTCCTGTCTCGCCCTAATTACATTTCCATCAAGCCAGACATTGGAGTACAAGAAATGTTGCCTTTAACAGTCCCTCCATAAGAAGTGAAACGTGACTATAGCTATCCTCCGTTTTGTTTCCGAGCCGAAACTCATCAGTGTCCGAAGGCTACCGCCTCTGCAGGCATCCACAACTCTTCACTGTCAGAACTTGGGCAGGCATCCAAAAGTAAACTCATCACTGTCCGAAGGCTACAGCCTCGGCAGACATCCAAAGCTCATCACTGTCAGGACAGAAGGTACTTGGCAGAGAAAGACAAGACTCTTCGAAGAAACTTGCTGACATTTGTCAAACTCAATTGACCAGCAATGACCGCTACCCAGGCCGCGGCCCATCATCACAGCGCTGACCATGTGAAGCAACTTAAACTGTGACAAAGTGCCACAGATGAATAAGACGTAAACCGAAACAGCGACTAACACTCAAAATGAATGTGGAGTAATGAGGCCACTGCCCCGTTAAAAAAAAAACTCACACCTGTCAGAACTAGGCATCTGATGATCTGACAGCCAAAGAGAAGAGCAAGACAGGTAATGATGGCATGCATTGGATGCTTGCTGACTCTGAGCAATTGCTGTTGTTTGTTGTGTTGATGTTGTGCATGAAGTCGAACTCTACTCTACTAGTTAATCTACAAATTGAAAGTGACTCAAGTGACAGTCAATGTTTCCCTTCTTGTTGTTTAATAACCAAATTGTACTCCTACTACTGCAGGTGCAGGCCAATATCTGTTGCAATTTTTTAATATGGAATATGGACTTAATCGGAGTCACTACAGACTGCGTTGGAGTTGGACAACACGTACCACACCATGATGATGACCATACTATCTTTGCACTCAGTCAGTCAGTTGGATCGGAGATGATTGAAGGAATAACTGCGTTTCATGAAGTGGCATAAAAGGTAAACATAAACGCAACAATTCAACAAGAAAGTAAACACAGCAGACCTACATGTCCATGTAGTGGTGGAGTCGAGTGTAGTCATATGACTGAAAGCGGCGCATTGATTTTGTCACTTAATTTTGAAAATGCTAGGTTGCTGTATATGCCTTTTGTCTTGCTCTGTCAAAATTTAAGGTAAATGGAGGTTGGGTCACGGGCTGGTGCTGTGGTGGGCCTGTTCTGTCCTGTTGTTGTTGTAGCTTAATGCTGTAAACAGAATATACACAATATATCCAAGCCGCCTCAGTCTGAAAGTGTTCTCTCTTCTCTTCTTGGACTCCACCGTAATTGATGCTTTTTTTTATTCATTGATTTTTCAATACCCTTTGTTTTTCCATCTACACTTACAGGCCGGCCTTTACCCTGTGCTATACTGGGAGACACAACTCACACTTACCTTACCAATCCGCATCAGGCAGGCAGTGGCACCCAAGATTGATGTGCGGAGCGTCCATGGAAGATAGGACCAAGAGGAAGGACGAGATTCAACTCCACAATTTGACCAGGATAATACAGTAACTTTAGTATCATTCATCATTCGTCTTTTAATTAATTTGAATCCTTTTTTCTCTTCAATCATTACGACTGTGTGTTGTGTTGTTGTTTGTTTGCTAATTGATCCCTACAACTATTTTTTAATTTTCTTTGCTATCTTTAAAAGTAAGCCCGGTACAACATGGAATTTGGGTCTCTGAGGGCATATTACAGGCAAGGCAAATTGCATAGAATATACTGCTGCCCTGTACTGTCTAATTGTCTAGTAGTAGTTAGTAAGTACTACTCATTAACCATCACGTTATCTTCATCATCATGCATGCATTTCCTTTTTCTCCCTTTATAGATTTATTGGATAAGATCATGGTCGTCTGCCAAGATTGCGCTTTGCTTTTGTTGTGTCCATGCGTACTGTTTTTCTTTGTCAAACCTTTCCCCAAACCCCCATTCCCATCCATTCATCAAACCCTAACCCTCTTCCCCCGGGCTGTGATTTATATTGAGGTGTGATGTGACTACATTAAATGTACACCAATTGATCACACGCTTGCTGGGGCAGATGTGGTGAAAGCAACACTAATTCAATTTCAAGGCAGGGCGAGGATCTTCTTCTGCTTGCCTACCCATGCTCAGTCTATGTGCAAGCCAATTTTTTTTCCAAAGGGACCGTCACCTAATACATCATAATTAATTGCCGGCATTGATTGGATTCATCATCAACATCCTACCACACAGCAGTAAATGTTACGAATTACGATTGTGTTAAGTTAAGTGACTCACTCGACACAACTACAGTTTGTAACTTCTTGTACTAGGCTGTCCCCACCACCATTATGTTTTATTTGACTTTAGCAGTTGCAATATTGTTTGTTTGGCAGTCTTCTTCTGTACTGTACTTTACTTCATTCTACTACTCCTCCCACAGTCGCTCTCAGGCAAGTGACTGTCTCTTTTTTATTTTTTTTGCAAATGCTACTGCCAGTGTCTACTACTACCACCACAACCATGGCATCTTCTCCATTCTCTTGGGAAACCATGCAGCCATCGCTGTGCCGAACTTAATCATCATCAATGACAGGTAAGATACGTTTGGTGGGAGGTATAATGGACTAGGAGGAGAGACTGACAGTACTAGTAGGACAAATAACTCAGTGAGGGGTACCGCATCTATCTGTTTGTGTTACATCATCGGCAGAAGATTTAAATCAAACACTGGCTGCGGCCCTGCAGCAGCAAGGAAACCATGTGACGTAAATTTGTAAAACAGTAACCCCCCACAAAACATTAACATTGTATGTTTAAGTATAAATATAATTTATTACCCTAACAAAAATAAACTATCCCACACCTGACCCACCCCTCTCCCTAACCCCAACCAATGTCCAAAACGAAAAAAGTCCAAAGAATGTCCAGAAACCCCAACGCCCAATTCCCACCCACCAACAAAAGGAATAAAAAGGGGCAATCCAACAGGGTCCTATAGTTCTTCTTATATTCGGCGGGCTTTTAGGTGTTTATCCACCAGTATCTTGACACGCTCCTCTAGTTGCTCCTCTAGGCTTAAAATCCGGAGGAGCATCTGGCGGCGAAATGCCCTGCAGTGGCATCCAGGGTGGGGGACAGCAGTGCTGGCTGATAGGGAATTGCGGCGGCGGGCGGCTGCCAGACCGCGGCACCGTACCACTGGAGGTGGGGCCTGGCTGGGGCCCGGGGCATCGGAGGAGGCTGCAGCTGCTGCCTCCTCCTCCTCCTCCGCCTGAGCCACCAGCCGCCGGTACTCCTCACAGATGGCCTCCAGTTTCCAGTGCTGGGCCCTGGCTGCCAACTCCTTCCGGGATGGTTTTTCTTGGGAAGGTGTATCTATATCAAGAAAGAAAAAGAATATTGTTGTAACCAATACTCTTAGCAAAACAGTAGCACAAAATTAATTCAACACATAGTGGCACAGTAGCACTAGCAAGAAGCACAGTACATAACATTTGTGGTAATAATCTATCTATCCTCCCACTTCCTCGGCCTCTAACATTTGTGGGAGTTTCAGGCATTATACTAGCACTATGGACTCCAGTACACAGTACACCAGTCTTCTTCTTATCTCTAGTTTAGCGAAATTACATAACCTGGTTGTAGCCGGCATGCCAGCTCAGTCAGCTATGCTTGCACCCAAGACAAACATACGAGTCATGACGCAGACTCACGTTAGTTTTATTTACTACTGTCTGCAGGTAGGGAAGCTCGTATTTTTCTATTACGGGTGGCACTGGCCATACTCTCTCTGTTACATGAAGGGCAATTGCTCAATTTCACTTTCACAGTGCCCTGTCTACTACAAAAAGGCATATTATATATCTGATCCAATGATCATTGCTTATATCTGGGACGACGACATAAGGTCAGTAGCGGTCGGTGGTGGGAGTGCTGCCGGGCGGTGACATGGGGAGGGGCAGGATGGGGGGTAGTAAACTATGGATTACGGCCAATTACAGGTAAGTAAACATATAAATAAATAAAGCTAATTTCGTTGCGCGCACTGCATCGCATTTGGCGGTGCGGTGCGCACAATGAAATTCGCTTTATTTATGTTTATGTTTACAGTAAAGTTACCTGTCCATCCAGATCCCCCCCGCACCCTGTTTGAGATCTTTACACTGGCTCCCTGTGAGAAAGCGAATCCTTTTTAAGGTTCTCTGCCTGACCCACAAACAGATGCACGGTAAAGGCCCTAAATACTGGTCTCAGAAACTATGTTGGTACCAACCACATAGGACGCTCAGATCCAGTAATACATTTTTGCTTACCCCTCTTAAAGTTCATATGGCCAGAAAAGGAGGCAGGTCTTTTTCTTTCCTCGCTCCAGCATCTTGGAATAAAATCCCTTTTCACTTGCGCACCTTGCCGGACCACAACGCCTTTCGTAAGGGATTGAAAACATGGCTATTTGACATCTGAGCTATTTCATCTATCAGAGCCGTTTGCGAGCGCCATGAGACTTCTAGTGATGTGAGCGCGATACAAATGTCCCTTGATTTGATTTGATTTGGCCGCGTAATCCATTGTTTACTACCCCCCACCCTGCCCCTCCCCACATCAGCGCCCGGCAGCACTCCCACCACCGACCGCTACTGCATAAGGTACTTTGTTTTGATTGACTGTGTAACCAACAGATAGGCCACCCTTTGCAGGCTGGCTGACACATTCGAAAATAAATTAACATAGGTAGGGAGTGGTCCTCGGAGTTGAAGGAAGGCGCTTGATAACTAACTATACACAATATATATGATGTGCTTGCAAACTATTGTGAGTCAACTGTATTCTGAAAATACAACTTGTATTCCCCTCAGCTTTGCTACTCTGGCGCGGTTTCTTTTACATTCCCTTAAAACTAAGACTCTGCATCCCGTGACAGTCTCCACCTATGCTGTCTATGATGAATACATACAGGCATCCATCCATTCTAAGTAAATGTCTATCATTCTTCTTAATCTCTCCACAAACCTTACTTTGTTTCACCAACAACAACCCATGCGTCCACTCCTTCCTTGCTTGCCTTGGCTTTGAGTTTCACCCAAACACCGCTGATGATTCCACAGTTGCCCACCCAGGCAGGCATCAATTCTTCTTTCACTTTCCACCCATCCTTCAACAACACATGCATCTGATTCCTAATATCCACCTATCCATGCTTCCAACGTATCCTTCTCTGCCAGTCATATTAAATCTCGCCCGTCCTTCCTCCTTTCACCCTTCTTTCCCTTTTTGTTCAACACATCCATCAAGGTCATCTGATCTGACTTTTAGTCTTCTCCATAAAACTTTCACAGCTGAGTTGGAGTCAGATGGAAGAGGCCATTGGTTAATCAAATCACGCTGCTAATGCTATTGCTAATGCATTGCTAATGCTAAGTAAAGGGTGTCTTCTTCAACCGTTGTATAATGTTCACTACAACTTCATACCTAATAAGTCTCAACAACAGTACAGTGAGTGAAGGGAACACCCTTCCAGCTAGTGCAAGGTCAATAAGTAATGAATATAACTTACCACCGCCTGCCACTGCTGCTGGCTCACCCCCTGTAGCTCCTGCAGATGCTGCATCTCCTGCCCCCCTCCGGAATGGTCACATCGCCGTTGGCCCCGCCGGCACTGGTGGTCACTAGTACGCTTAGAAAAAAACATGATACATTTTTAGATGCCTGTACACCTCCCCTATTTATTCGTTTTCACTAGCAAGATTGAAAAAAAGTTAATACCTACATATACAACATACATCACTAGTCCAAATCGGGTACTAGAGTAGAGTCAGTAGACACTAGTAGTGTTATGGTCCCTAGGGTCATTATTATAGTATACTCTACTCTTTGCAAAGTTAGCCTGAGCCATGCAACCATTTTTCGCTTCATGTCTTTTGCGCATGTTACCTCGCAGCTTGTTGTGCAGTAACAGTAAGACGCCTTTTGAGCCCACATGAGCTCATACAGCTACTGTCTGAGCGTTGCGTACAAGAGGTCGAAAAACAAGCCACTTTGTTATGGAGTTCGGTTAGTCCGTATTGCTTAGCCATAAGTAACATGTTACACTTTTTGGCATGACTGAGAAATGCTTGCATTATACTATCTAACGCGCACCATTTTTCTCATAACAGGCAGAAGATTCCCTTCTACGAACCAGAGATTTGCAGAGCTTATGAATGATGCATGTAACCTGTACTTCTACGTTCTACGGTGAGGGGTCTCCCAGAATTTGCACAGATCTTTTGTCTTCTATCATGCACTTGTATAAATGTTTATTGTTTTAATCTTATGCATTTTGCTGTTGGAGCTGGCTGTAGTACACTGAATTTTATAGAACAACATACAGAGCTTGTTAGTTGAAAATAAACCTTTTGAACTTACACATAGACTCTGTGGTATTTGGTGTGGTGGTGGACTTACACGAGTGAGTGAGCGAAAGGGTGTTATCTGTTCTGGGTTGTGTAATCATTGGGTATCTTCGGGTGGGGGTTCGGGGACCTAATGAGACACTATAGCTAGTTGTTCAGGGGATTGTGGGTTCACTTCTGACTGAGGTGTGAGGAAGGTCCAACCTCCCATCACCAACATCCTAGTTTCTTGTGCATAGTTCTGTATGTGACTGTGCAGAATCCCCACATCAGTAGTACTATATCCTATCAAAAATAGTCAAATATCTGGTTGGGCATTTTGTTTGTGGTAATTGTCAAAGCCTCAATATTAAGAAGACTAGAAGAGGACAACCCAAAGGACTGGACTCAGTGGCTAGAGCTATTGGTCAATCTGAGTTTTATTCAAAACCGTAAAATAAAGAGTGGCAAACTGGGCAAGCTTAGCGACAGACTAATAGTAGTAGTACAGACAGTCATAGCAGAGGCAGTTAGAACTTAGAGGCAGGGATAACCAGAATTTAGAAACAGATAGTCAAGTCAAGATCAAGGAAGCTTTTGTAAAAAATAGAATTAGGAAGTGGAACCAGAATTAATAGTTCGGAAAAAATAAGGTGCAGTAAAAGTTAGGGCAATATAATTGTTAAAATTAACCACTGGAGGACTTACTGGGGCCAGCAGCAGGGCCCTCGGTAGAGGAGCGGTCCTCTGGTGGTTGTCCCGCCGACTCGGACCCCGTCTTCTTGCCCCTGGGTGCTGCAGATCAGTGATCATGTAAGATATAATAAAGAAAGAGACAAACATTAATGATTGCTGTGAAACAAATAAATTATCTAAAAACGCTCAAAAACGTTTTAGGAAACAAAAATTGCAATAAAATTGACCTATCTAATCCGATCGACTACTGGCTTGCGGGATTCACGGACCGTCTACTTATTTATGAACACTAATCCAGTGTTCCATTCTGATTGATTCGAATCCAGAACACTAACTAAGCCTAAGTACCACCTGACCTAGCCCACCTATTCCAGACGGGCCAATTGTTCACTAAGTCTGCATTTCCATTTTTTAGCCCTCAAAAATGCATAGATGAGAAGGAGGACACATGCATACATTTGTGCATGCACCAAATTGTTGGTTGGTTGCGTCTGATGTTCTGCTACTGACTGACACTGCTAAGCCTACCACTCACTAAACAAACTACAAAAGGTTCTACTAAGGACTGGGGTAAGCAGCACTCAGTGACAGAGGATGCGTCATGCAGACCGCTCAAAAATTATCAACTAATAGTAACTAAACCTAGTATCAATCCATCCACCACTATTTGACAGGAGGACAAAGGAAGGACTAGAGTCTCTCTAGCAATAGCATTACCTAACTTAAGTTCTCTAAAGTAAACTCTTACATAATAATAAGGACAAGCGAGCGCAAAGTTGCAAACAAGTAAGAGTAGCGCCGAGCACCTGTGTCCTACAATCACAGAAGATTTTGAAACATAATTTACCTGCAATGTAAGCAGCAGTATTCTTGTTATTCATAAAAAAATTATACACAATACTTATACTACTATATATATTAGCTACTCACCAAGCCCCACGACCTCGACACCTAGCAGGTCCAACAGGTCCTGCTCCCGGTCCATGATGTCTGACCACCGGTGTGCAAAACACACAAGATGATGGACGGAATGTTGCACATTGGCAAACATTCACCCCCAGTCACAGATCTGGGTTTAATCCATCGTTATTTTGCTTCACCACGCCACCCCAGTTCAGACATAGCCATATGCAAATCAGTCTTGACCCTGTGCCTCATGGGAACAGTCCAGACCGAACTGCCAAGCCATGTCTTCCCTGGACCAGAATCAAGCATCCTAGGAACGGTTTCAGGCTTTCAGCCCTCATCAGCCAGGATAACTTGACTCCAGTGGCGTAGTGAGCACGGGACCCACGTCTGGGCATACCCTTCCCACTTAGGGCGAAATGCAAAACACACAAGATGATGGACGGAATGTTGCACATTGGCAAACATTCACCCCCAGTCACAGATCTGAGTTTAATCCATTGTTATTTAGCTTCACCACGCCACCCCAGTTCAGACATAGCCATATGCAAATCAGTATTGACCCTGTGCCTCATGGGAACAGTCCAGACCGAACTGCCAAGCCATGTCTTCCCTGGACCAGAATCAAGCATCCTAGGACCAGTTGCAGGCTTTCAGCCCTCATCAGCCAGGATAGCTTGACTCCAGTGGCGTAGTGAGCACGGGACCCACGTCTGGGCATACCCTTCCCACTTAGGGCGAAATGCAAAACACACAAGATGATGGACGGAATGTTGCACATTGGCAAACATTCACCCCCAGTCACAGATCTGGGTTTAATCCATCGTTATTTAGCTTCACCACGCCACCCCAGTTCAGACATAGCCATATGCAAATCAGTCTTGACTCTGTGCCTCATGGGAACAGTCCAGACCGAACTGCCAAGCCATGTGCACACTACGCCACTGGAGTCAAGCTATCCTGGCTGATGAGGGCTGAAAGCCCGAAACCGGTCCTAGGATGCTTGATTCCGGTCCAGGGAAGACATGGCTTGGCAGTTCGGTCTGGACTGTTCCCATGAGGCACAGGGTCAAGACTGATTTGCATATGGCTATGTCTGAACTGGGGTGCGTGGTGAAGCAAAAATAATGATGGATTAAACCCAGATCTGTGACTGAGGTGAATGTTTGCCAATGTGCAACATTCCGTCCATCATCTTGTGTGTTTTGCATTTCGCCCTAAGTGGGAAGGGCATGCCCAGACGTGGGTCCCGTGCAAACTACGCCACTGGAGTCAAGCTATCCTGGCTGATGAGGGCTGAAAGCCGAAACCGATCCTAGGATGCTTGATTCCGGTCCAGGGAAGACATGGCTTGGCAGTTCGGTCTGGACTGTTCCCATGAGGCACAGGGTCAAGACTGATTTGCATATGGCTATGTCTGAACTGGGGTGGCGTGGTGAAGCAAAATAACAATGAATTAAACCCAGATCTGTGACTGGGGGTGAATGTTTGCCAATGTGCAACATTCCGTCCATCATCTTGTGTGTTTTGCATTTCGCCCTAAGTGGAAGGGTATGCCCAGACGTGGGTCCCATGCTCACTAAGCCACTGGAGTCAAGCTATCCTGGCTGATGAGGGCTGAAAGCCCGAAACCGGTCCTAGAATGCTTGATTCCGGTCCAGGGAAGACATGGCTTGGCAGTTCGGTCTGGACTGTTCCCATGAGGCACAGGGTCAAGACTGATTTGCATATGGCTATGTCTGAACTGGGGTGGCGTGGTGAAGCAAAATAACGATGGATTAAACCCAGATCTGTGACTGGGGTGAATGTTTGCCAATGTGCAACATTCCGTCCATCATCTTGTGTGTTTTGCATTTCGCCCTAAGTGGGAAGGGTATGCCCAGACGTGGGTCCCGTGCTCACTACGCCACTTGAGTCAAGCTATCCTGGCTGATGAGGGCTGAAAGCCCGAAACCGGTCCTAGGATGCTTGATTCCGGTCCAGGGAAGACATGGCTTGGCAGTTCGGTCTGGACTGTTCCCATGAGGCACAGAGTCAAGACTGATTTGCATATGGCTATGTCTGGACTGGGGTGGCGTGGTGAAGCAAAATAACGATGGATTAAACCCAGATCTGTGACTGGGGGTGAATGTTTGCCAATGTGCAACATTCCGTCCATCATCTTGTGTGTTGACCACCGGTGTGCCAGCTGGTTATGGGTGCGCCGGACCCCTGAGCAGCGAAACACTGCCTGGCGCACCTTCACCCATCGGCGGTGACGCTCCTGGGTAGGGTACCCGGAGACTGGCCTGCCGCCTGCTGCCAAGGTCAAGGGGAGGTGGCGCTGCACAAAAAAAACAAGGGCGGCCACCTCCGCCTCACTAAAAAGCTGCCGGGCTTGCACCCCTGCAGGGCACAGTCTGCCGCAAGGCAGGCGGCTCTTGGGCACACGCGCCTTGCCCTTGGAGCCGTTATTGCTGCTGCTACCCTTCGCCATGGTTCTGGGGTGTGTGGGAGGAGGCGGAAAAGAAAAGTTAGAAGGGAAAAATAAAGTTAGGGGAAGAAGTAGGAGCTTAAAGAAGAAAGTAATATAAAACAGTAGAAAAGTAAAAAAAACACAGTAAAAAGTAGAAATAAATGCAAAATATAGACAGGCACAGAGAGAGATAGATTAGAAATAAAAAAAAAATGAAAAACAGTGTAAAAAACTAAGGATTGCAAAGATTGAGGGAGTATAGAAAAGCAGGCCCAGAACCATAGCATAGAGTGAAAAACAAGATGGCCGCGCCCATCGCGACCGCGTGGGTAAGTTCGCGCGATATTTCTCCCCGAGCACGCAAAAAGCGTCGCGAACACGTACCATGCGTTCCCGAACATGAAATGTGCATCGCGAGCACGCTATACGCGACCCAGAACAGGAAATAAGGCATCGCGAACGGGCGGGACAAGTGAAAAACAAGATGGCCGCGCCCATAGGCGACCGCATGGGTAAGTTCGCGAGATAGTATCCCCCGAGCACGCAAACAGCGTCCCGAACACGCACAACGCATTCCCAAAGAAGAAAAACGCATCGCGAACGGGCGTGACAAGCAACTACGCACGCTCGCGTAGCTACGCGTAGCTCGCGTAGCTCGCGTAGCTCGCGTAGCGCTTTAACGGCTTCGCATAGCTTCCCGTAGCGCGACTACGCGAACTACACCCAGGGTTACATTGAAGTCACCTCCAATAACCGTAAGGCCCTCTGGAAGTTTAGAGGTCATACCAGATAGGTCTTTAAGGAATGTATCAATGGCTACTGGGGGCATGTAGGCTGAAACAGGATTCACTATTCTTCCATAATTACTTCGGTTAGGGCTAAGAACCATCCCCGGGGGTCAGCTATTGTATTTGTGACTGTGAATGGAAAGCAGCTGTGCAGAAGGAGTGCCACGCAGCAAGCACCTTGAGAGAAGCCATCATGGAAGATCCTGTCTAATCCCTGTCTTGCTAAAAAGGGACAGTGGTTCCCCATCAGGTGGGTCTCCTGCAACATCAGGACCACCGGGAGGAACTGGTGAGAGTATTTCAGAACTGATATGTGCTTTACACGGTCCAGCAGCTCATTGATGTTCCAGGAGAGCACCTGAAAGGGCTCTATGTCACAGGATCCTGAAGCCATAGGGGTAGGATGTAGGGAGCGGCCCAGCCTCAGCGAGATTCCAGGTGGCAGCATTGTGTCATGTAAGGACAACAGTATTGCACTTCCAGAGTGGTGTTAGATGTGTGAGAAGAAAGGATTAGTAAGGGTCACTTCATGTGGCAACAGCAAAAAAGAACAGCTGTAACAAAACATATTCCCCAACAGGCAATCCATTAGCCCAATGGCCCTGGGGTGATGCGGTGTGCAGCTCACAGTCCATCAAGGGAAGGCCCCAGGAGCACTAGCCACACAACACCAGGTTCACCGCCTGGGTCACAGTTCAGGTGGTGCGTACCCTACGGCCTCCGAGAAGTAGTCAGCTTCATAAGGCAGGGCAAGAGCATAGAATTTGGCCTCTGTTTCTCTCCTAAGGTACTTGTCAGGATCCCAAGCACGGGGGGCAGAGGTGTGGCAGGTAACTGTAGGTGCATTTAAGGTCTGCCACTGCGTTGGGAATTGCTGGAGTGCAGAGCCGGCCTCAGTTCACTCCAGCCTGCGGCTCATTCTCTGCTGTTCACTCCCACTCCAGCCACAGCCAGACAGTCTCCTTACGATCAGGGGGTGTATGGACAGCCACTTACACTCCTCTTCTCACCGTCGAGCCAACTCAGGCTGCAGACACCAAGCTCATGCTAGCTCACAGACTTCAGAAGGGGCGGGGGACGCCACCGGCAACAATTTGATCACGTTTCCGACCTGCCGGGTTCCCCCGCCTTCCTGCTCCGCCTCACAGCTTGGACCCTCTGGGAGAGGTGAGGCTCATTCAGGGTACCACCATTTTGTCTCAGCAAGCGTGGCAGGCCTCTCCATGGCTCAATGTAGATGCTGCCACTGGTGAGACCTCCTTGTTGATTCCCCAAGGCTGGGATCAGTAGGGCTGCTGCTTTGTGAGTATCTCGAGTCCCACCACCAGTATGGGTGTGAGTGGATGACGGAGGGGTCCAGAGCACTCTTAGAGTGCGACCACCATCTTGACGCTCTTGGCCATGCCCCCAATGAACAAAATTACAAAAACCCAATAAAGAGAATCAGAGATATGAACTTTTAAAGGTTTAAGTAAAAATAGCACCAAAAAGTACAAAGCATCATTGGAAGGCAATGGTCCCTGTTGACATGGACCTGGGCACAGTTTTGAGGCTGACCATGATGTAACGCGGATCCAGTATAACAAGTAGCTTGACCCCGTTAGGGCTTGGAAGCACGGAAGTTTGAAAAAGTTCAACTGACTTTTTTTGTTTTTCTAAAGAAAAACTCTTCTGCACAAGAGACAAACCTGAAATTCAATCCAATGCTGTGGAACTATCAGTTGAATACTTTTTTACTGTTGGTCCCCTTGAAGCTTTGGAGCAAAACATGTTTTAAAGTTCCCAAATGTCTTTTGGTGCTCAAACAACCACAGGAGTACATGTCCAAGGCCCTCAGTACCACTGAGGGAGCACGTAGGGTCTCTCAGGGTGTCAGGCAGATGGCAAAAGAAATGTCCAGTCCAGATTCAGTTGTCACTGGTTAGCTCAGATTCTTCACAGAAATGTCCCCGTCAGCTCTGTTTTATGATGAAGGTGCTTTGAGATGCCACATTTATGCTTGCCAGCAGCTAGTGGGTGGGGTGACTCCTGGGACCTTCCTAACAAATGGGGTAAAATTACCAAGGCAACCCTACTCACTTTTTCAGCAGTTGCCTTATTGCAAACAGGCCAAATATTTCATATGCTAAGGAATTTTAAAGACAGCAAAACTCTTCAATTACACTAAGATTGGGCTCTAAGGCCTGTGGTGTGTTTGGGAGTGTGATGTGGAAATCCCCAATATCCTACACATCTTAGATTAATATCCAGTTAGAAGGAGGCACTCTACTCACAACAAACCTAGACATTGAAGTCTGATAGGACAAAAGCCGGGTCTGTCAGGAACCAGACAGCAGATACACAAGAATTGTCTTGGCTTCCTGTTCTCTCCGTTACAAGAGAGCCCTAAGTATCACATGTGGTTCAACAGAACTGTTGTTAGAATCACTGACCTATATTTCCAAATCACTGAAAGCTGCAGGAGTGACATAGATCCCGCCAATCCCTGAATAGGTATGTTTAATATTTAGAATAAATAATACATGTGTATATCTCTTCAGAGGAAGTGGGGTAGCAGATTGAGGAACAACCTGGCTCTACCTTCTTCTGCTAGGCTATTGAGTGTTCTCCAGATTTCACCTAATTGGACCTATGATTGAATATTTCTGTGTAATATTTAACACCAATGTCAGCAGGAGTTCATGCTGTAAATAGTTGACCACACAATTACTAGTCAACACTTTAAGTATCGCAACTTACAACTAAGGTCTTGTAAACAGTTTCTGAATTAGATTCGTCTAGCAGAAAAAAATACTGATTCTCATTAATGTTTTAAAAATTCATGGGTGATTTTTTAGTATTCTTAATTAGGCTAACAATGCTTCTCACTAGGCCTTGTTCCTAGAACATGCAGTTCTAGAATTTTGGGTGTACTTTTACAGGTGTTAATCTCTCTTGTAGGGTCGGAGCACCCGGCAACCAATTACCAAAGCCAGGAATTCTTGGTATGAATTCCTGAGCGCAAGTATTACTTTAACCTTAGTAGTTCAAACAAACTGTTTCTGACTTGCAATCTACATAAAACTTGTCTTTGGTATAATGCTCAATTTCTTTGGGTTTACGAGAATCACTAACTTTTTAATTTTTTTGACTCCTTATCTCTTCACAGGTAAATATACTCTCACATAAGACAGGTGTCTCCCGGGAAGATGAGGAGAGTCGCCAAGTCAGGGAAGCTCAGGCAAGTGAAGGACTTCCTCCCAGCAAGCTCTTTTAAAGTCAAGCAAGTGAGTGGCATTTTGGGTGTGACTTTTATATCTATTCTTTCCAAGATGACTGCCTGGTCATATGATTCGAAGCACATCTTGCAATATTTGCCTCAATTCAGGTTCAAAGATGGAATTTAAATAGAATGATTATAGTGTTGGAAGTGGGAAACTTGCATGAACTATTTGGACTTTATAAATGCTAAATATGAGCAGGTGATTGGGGGCATATTTAAGATACTAAGCCTACTGTGTATGAAGGATGGAGGATCCCAGTCAGTGGTTAATAAAAATGTGGCAAAAGGAGTGCACTACATTTAACGGACAGGCATATCTGAATATTCTGTGGACTTCCAAGGACTCGTCTCTTCTGATTGAGGTCAGCCGATTACCTGCTCCTGAGAAGCATTTCACACCTCTTTCATGCCTATTCCTGCACTTGGGCATAGGCTTAAGAGGTGGCCAAGGCTTATGTTAATTAGCTCCTGACAGTTCAGGACGGTAAAGTGTAACATTCTAAAAGTTAATTTCCTTAATATTCACCATAAATCTGACTTCACCACTGAATTTGATTTTTGATAACTATAAAAAATAGAGGTTTAAATATTGTTCTAGCTTGTCCCATTCTTGAGAGAGCAGTATTAGTATTTCAATCTGTTGTTCTACATTGGACAGCTAAGCCTGCCACAGTGAAAATATCTTTTAGGCCCTTGTCACTGTAGGGAAATGGTAGTGTTAATTTTCTACCTGCTCTACTTTTAAATACCATGAATCCTACCTTGTGGGTTAAAAAGTAAGCCTGGGCGTAGTTCGCGAAGGAGCGCTACGCGAAGCTACGCAAAGTGCAGTTTGCACTACGCGTAGCACTACGCGAACTGCGTAGTGCACTGTTCGCAATGATTGCACAGTGCCGGATGCTTGTCCACACTGTGCAATCATTGAAAACGGCTTCTTGCACAGTGCGAGCTGTCTTTTACTGCCGCTCGAGTAGATTTTTACTCGAGCAGCAGCTTTCTCAACGCGGACTGGTAGTTTCTCATCGCGAGCGGTCACGAGCATACGCGACCACTCGCAATGAGAAACCTGACCTCCCTGCGTTGAGAATCTCGCCAGGATGTCATTTTGCTTGCTCGCGGTCGCCAACTTGACGTTGAGGACCGCGAGCAAGCAAAAAATGACCGCTGCACTACGCTACGCTACACTACGCTACGCGTGTTTGCACTGTGCTACGTGCAATTCGCGTTGTGCGAAGTAGCGCAAACTTCGCAAACTACGCGAGCGTAGCGTAGTGCTTTGCCCAGGGTTATTAAAAAGCTTACAAACGACTGACTTACTAATTTTTAAAGCAGAGTTTGTTACCTTATTAACATGTTGTATTGCAGGTTTTACACTGCACAACGCGGACTACCATGGTAGGCGTGAAGCCAAGTTAATTTTGTCACACTAATGGATGGCACAATAAGTGCTGCAGTCCACAGTTGTTATTTAGCTTTTAAAATTTTGCATTTATCTTTTAATTTAACTTTTCTTGCAATTGTGATAGTTTCTCCAATATACAGAGTCTAAAAACCAGCAATAACATTCACCATAAAATAGAGGTGAACACTCACAAAAGAACAGTTTCTCACACTCAGGATATTCTATAGAGAAGGGAAACAGAGAGACTGAGAGGGAATAACAATTAAAAAGGACGGGGAGAAATAAGGCCTATTCACATTTAGTAACTGAAGCAAGAATGCCTATGTCAGGTCCTCCTGGTCAACTCCTGTATGTTGCCTACAATAAAGGTAGAGTAATGGCAGAGGACGATGTCATCACTCAATTATCTTTTGAAGAGGTGTAATTACTAAGTTCTATATGTCACTAGTTATAATTTAAAAAACTGATGGTGGCATGGCCGTGACTGTCGGATGGATATGCTAGTCTGAGGCTTATATGAGTCCTATCCTTACTGATTCCTATATAATTGAGACATCACACTATGGGGGATGCTTAAGGTTCCTCTGGACGGGGGCCACCTGTTGCTTTTACATCCCACCACACATGAGCAGTGATGGCGATATGGTTGTGATGGGGTGTGACCTCCCCAGATGGTGCCCACAATCTGGTTGAAGATGTACACGAGAGGCAACACACAGTGACCCAGAGAACCTCCTGGAGTTGGTAATGGCCTGCACTGGCTGGATGAGGTGACCTTGCAGGGGCACCAGCAGCATGAAGACGTGAATAAATCCTGCAAATGTTATGGTGGCCTTGCAGAAGGAAGGGCTAGTGGAGGATATTGGTAGCTTCCCTTCACACAGATAAGTTGCAGAGTAGTTCCCGGACTAGAAGCAGCAGGTCGAGTGTGAAGATGGAGAATTTCCTTTTAGGGAGCCCCTCCACACTCAAAAAAACTACTAAGAGATGATGGGAAGAGAGCCAAGATCTGATACCCGAGGCAATTTGTTGGTTCCTGGTTTGAGTCCTGAGTTGCAGCCCCCTATGTCTCCAAGACATTTTTACCAATAAAATTCTAAATTACGCACAGAGCCCTTAACTGATCTAACACTTTATTAAACTCTATTAGGGTAATTAGAGGGCAGCTTGCACTCTCCCAAACCTGACACTCATGAAGGACATTTACTTACTTGCACTGGTTTTTGCCTGTGAGTGCACTGGAGCCTGCATAACCAAATGCACAAATTAGTGCCATCTGATGATGGTAGATAGAAGAAAAAGAATCTCTGAGGGGCCCATTAACTTTGCTAGATATCCGTACCTACAACAGCTTTATATCATTAATACCCAGAGGCAATGAAGACACTACCAGCATCACACTTCCACATTGCTTCCCTCTAGAAATGTCATATTGTGTAGGGTGTCACACTGTGGTAGACAAAAAGTGATAGGTGGATTGTTAAATTATTCTCAGCCACTGGTAATTATTCATAGACACATCTCAGTCTATAATTGTTTGCCCACCATCTCACTTAAAAGATGAACCAGCCATATGCAAATTAGTCTTTGCTGCTTGTATTTCCAAAGTTGACCTGGCTTGTTAATTCAGACTGGACTGTTCTTGATGGATCAGGACCCAATCTGGCTTAAATATAGCTAGTGACTGTCTGGAGTGTCATAGTGGGTGAAAAACAATGTACTGAAATGCAGCTGCGGGCAATTGCCAGTGCTTAAAACTATTTGCAACCCTTTGTGTTTTTCTCAGTTCATAAATCTAGTGTTACAAGCATCCTTTTGCATGGATCCTGTGCCCACTGTGCCAAGGATGTCAAGCTATGTATTACCAATGAGGCGTATTAGCCCAGCTTGGTATTGTTTGCATTACCATTCAGAGGCAACTTGTCATGGCAGTTTGAGCTGGACGGTTTATACTGGAGCAGGAAAAAGGCTGATTTGCTTGGAATTTGTGTCTAGAGTGGCATACAGAATTAAAAATGATTGACTGGAATGCTGCCTCATCAATTGCCAGTTGGTGAGACTATTTGCAAGTGTTCCACCCATCTTCTTTGTGTTTTCTTCAGTGTGATGCTCTAAGTGAGATGGGTACATCTATATGTGGGTCCAGTGAGCATTGTGTCACAGGACTTAAGCTATAGTTCACTAGCCTCAAAAGGTCTAGTGTACATCTGCGCCCGTATTATATATCAGGCTCACTGTTCAAGTTTGTGCCACGGTGCCCTTTTAAATAGGTACAATGGATGCAAACATGAACAGTGTGCTGGGTTTGTGTGAATGTGCTGTCTTCAGGTCAGCCATGAACTTGGGGCTGCCCTGGGGTCAGTACATTCAGTGAAATAAGCAGAATCTAGTTTAATCAGCCTCTCCGTATTTCACTGAGCAGGTTACACCAACCTGCTCTTAAGAGAGGAGAGATTCCCTTGCAGGCTGGCGCAGTGAGTGACTACACTTGCTTGCAGGGGATACCTGGGGGGGCCTATAGTACCCCCTTTCTCTCCTCCAGGGGACTGCTGTCAGGGGGCGCACTGACAGTTTTTCATCTTTTTGTGACGCACTGTCAGTGTGACTCCTGATGGCTTCTTTGCCTTTGGGCCCACATTCATAATATGGCATGGGCACAAAGGCAAACAGATTCCCTCATTTGCATAAGGCCAACGCCCAAGCAAATGAGGGAATGCCCTCTTGAAATAGCACTGGTGATACATGTGCGCCAGCGTTATCATTATTACAGAAGGGGTCGCGGCCCCTTGTGTGATACCAAAGTGTCCTAGGGGCACACCAAGGAGGCACACACGCCTGTTGCACACCCCCAGGGCACATGTGTAATACAGCCCCTAGTATTAGCTAGTAATGGAATACATTGATTATACATGTTATTTGGATGCTCATGGTACCTATGCATGTCATTACCAATTCCTGACGGGTGACTTCTTATAGTGATGCATCATCAAGTCCATAATGGGCTATATTGCCCTTTCAGATCTTGTATCTATCATCTTTGTCCTGTCCACCAGCTAACCATGAGACACTAGTACTTAATAGTGTCTCAATAAATATATCCTAAAATGCGGCTCATCAGGATGATATAGAAAAAACTGTCATAATCAAGTTACCAGTAACCTGTAGATCAGAATCTTGTGCAAAAGAATACCTTAGAAGAATAACCAGTCTCCTTCAATGTCAACATGTTCATGACTGTGCATGATACTGATAGAAAAGACAGAGGAAGGGGATAAAGATATGAATGAAGATACACAAGAGACATGGGGTTGAAGTCATTCAGTTTGTCTCATGAAATAGAGGCTTTCTCAGGTGTTCAGCATTCTCTCAGGTATACCAGCTCTTTTATACTAAACAGATGGCAAGACTTCTGTTACTCTCTGCTGGTATATCAGTTTCAATTGTGTTCAGTTTATTCTTTTATAAGGATTTTATATGAATGGCAACATTCTTCAAAAACTGAAATCCGTTTTTGTTGGCCTTTGGACTCTGTGCGCCTTACCAGTGCAGTTCTGGAATCTGCAGGGAGGCACAAATGTCCTTTCACCCAGCACTGCCCCAAGTCTCCCAATAAAAATGTTTTTATCCACTCAAAACTGACCCTTTTTTTGCAAAGTGGGTAGCTGTAGATTTTGGGCCCTAGCTCAGCCGGCACCTACAGAAAACTACAAAACTTGCAGATTTTTTAAAACTAGACTCCTGGGAGAATCCAGGGTGGGGTGACTTGCATGGCTCTCACCAGTTTTTTTACCCAGAATATCTTGCAAACTTCAAACTTTTATTTAAAAAAAATGTCCTCACATTTCTGTGATGGTAAGTTCTGGAATCTGCAGGGAGCCACAAATGTCCTACTTCTCTAAGTTCCAACATGTCCCCGGATAAGCACGGTACCCAACTTGTGTGGGTGGTCCAAAAGGCATTGACACAAATGGTGCTAAAACGCTACATTGATAGATAAGCAAAAGGGCTAGCTGTGGTATTTGGCGTTGTGCTGTGGTGCCACCCATGCAAACCTACAAACCACAGACATTTTTTAAAATTAGACAACCAGGGGATTCCAGGGTTGGTGTGCCTTGTGTGAATGAATCCCATGAGGTTTTTTTTTACTCACAATGCCCTGCAAACCTCAAACCTTGCCTGAAATCACACATTTACCTTGTATTTCTGTGATTGAAACTTCCAGAATCAGGAGGAATCAACAAAATTCCTACCACCCAGCGTTACCTCACTTGAGTCGATAAAAATGCTGAATGACTTGTGTGGTTGGGCCTAGTGCCTGCAGCAGGAACTGATTAAATCAAGGTCAATGGGAACCCTTACGAGGGGACTTCCATTGACCTTCGTTTGATCCATTCATGTCGCATGCACTGCTTAGTAAACTCTTCCAGAGCAGTCTGAGATGAAAAAAAGGAAATCATCTGCTATAAAGCACCAGAGGGGCCTTTGTAACACTCCGCAGTGTAGGCCAATAGCCAACAGATGCACGGGGGAGGGAGTGCGGGCATCAGCCACACTACATGGGTTAATAGAGGGAGGGCAAACATAAGAATCTAAACTTTTCCAGCTTGAACACATACACAAACAATCATTAGCAAAGAATACAGAGTGACCGATAGAGGCACTATCTGTGACTTTGGCACGGATAAACCTATGCTGTTCTATACACAGCAGAAATACCACTTCTGTGTTCAAAGCAAGCAACCTAATAGTGGTCAAGTTAAGAGCAAAATCTAACAGAGAGATAGGGGAGAGAAGGGAGGAAGACACTTGCATTAGATAGTGGAACTCAATCTGTAGACATAGCAGGTGCATTCTGTAGCTTCTATCAGGATCTTTATATTGAGGAACTGGTTGATGCTGGGGAGGTTCAAACATGTATTGATGCTCACCTGGACCACCACCTTGCAGAACCCTGCTGGAAGCCTAGGACTGCCTTTTAGCCACTGAGGAATCAATCATAGATCTCTGCTCTATGAAGTTAAGAAAAGCCACAGGGCCAGATGGATACCTGGCAGTCTTTTACAAGATCTTTTGTGGCCCCCTAAATCCCTTACTAGTCTGAATCCTTAACTCGTTTAGAGAACCTATTAAGTAGTGAACTCTATGCTAGATGCTGTAGTGACCAGATGCCCAAGCAGGTCACAGATCCCACCTAATTCTGCTTCTGCTTGCACGCTTCCCTCCTAAACCTAGACATAAAGTTACTCACAGGAATCCTTGGAGCATGATCAAAACTGCTGATGATGGACATGTTGAAATCTGATCAAGTGGTATTTAAATCAGTTTGGCAATTTATTATTGACACCACCAAAATAGTGCATATTATCAAAGACACCTGTAAAATTGTCCTACTCCTCTCATTGATTGTGAAAAACGTGCTCAACAGAGTGACATTGACATTTATAACCCACCTAGTCTCTGACCTATGTTTTGACCCGTGCTTTGCCAAGTTGCACCTGTCTAATTTATCATCCAACCATAGGTCATTTGAGAGTCAACAGAGTTAAGTTTCTAACTATTACCATAAAATAAAACATGGCAGAAATGTGTAATAAATCAAACTCTTCAACCGTTTGCTAACTGCATCAGGTGTAGCAAACATATTTAGAGGGTACAAATGGGGAGGCACTTTTAAACTGTTCATATGCACTGATGATATCTTGGTCAAGCTCTCCAATATGTTGAAATCCATAGTGCTACTATTGAAGGATCTAGCCTCCTACAAAGTAATTTCTGGTTTAAGAATAATCTTACTAAATCTGAAGTACTTTCACTTAACATTGTACTTGATCACAGCAATACTACCCTAGCTATTTTTCCATTTCTCTGGGCACCCAATGCAATCATATATCTAGGAATACAACTAGCACCCTCTATGACACAACTAAGTGTGTTAAATTGCTGTCCTCTCCCATGAGGCGTTAGAAGGGGTCTACAGATGTGGCACCTAGGACACTTTCCGAGATTGAACAGAGTGGCCAATGTAAAGAAGGCTACTCTTTTTTCTACACCTCTTCTAGGTGACCTCTCTCCTGTTCTACCTCCTTGTTAATCAGACAACCCAGCTGGCTCTCTCTCCCTTTCTAGGGGGTTCGAAAGCAATAAACCATTAGGAAATACCTGTAGAGCCCTTCACTCAGGTGACCTATCTCGCCTCAATGTACTCATTCTCTTCTGCTGCTGCTAGGCAGCTTAGTAGCACACCTAGTAGAATGGGGAAGAATATATATGTCAAAACAGCATCAAGCATTTCATTTCTAAGCTACCACTTTGGTTGGATCACTGGTTGGAGAAAATACACTTAAGACATTCTGCACTAATTATTTCCCCTTTAAGGGTTTCTTGTCAAGGGAATGTTGTGCCCCAAATACTTGAAGGCATTGCACAGTATCCTGCCTGATCACGTTGGTATGTGTGATTTGGATATGTACAGATCTCACCCTCCTTTCTCAAGCTCCCCAGTGGTATGTACATCCCAAGAGTTGGGAAAATGGACCCAGAGATGGGACTTTGTGAATATTTTGCAACAGAACTACCCTGACAGTAGAGAATTTTATTTTTTCTCCCATGATCATAACCTGCATGTACACGTGGTTTAAGTAATTCTCAGAAAGTTCACACTGCCATAACTTTTAATGTTTAGGGAGTGGGATTATATTCTCAATAACATAAAGAAAACACTATACCCATTTATTAATTCAACATTTTGCTGTGATGCACTTAGTGACCACACACATGAACATAGAAAATCATTTATATTTTCACATCCAATGAGTAATGCTTTTATATTTAAAACATATATTTGAACAACATTGGTAGTCATAACCCACAGAATATGATATTTTTCAGATGCCATTGGTTATGAAAGCCAATGTTTATGCAATATATGTTTAAAATATTGATGAGGATCAATACTAGCTGAAAGTTTTTTTAGTGAGTATGTGTGTTGAGAGGGTTTGTTTTGCAAGAATGTTTTTAGAATATTTGTAAAAATATTTTTCTGTTGATGTGATAAGAAATTTTTGTTACGATCTATTTAAAATCAAGACAATTCTGTAATATAAAAAAGTAACTCATTGGATATGAAAAAGTGTTTTCTTTATGTTATCACCTTTATAATTTGCTATATGTCAATGATATAATGGGGATCTAGTACCATAAACTGCTAAATTAGAGTAATTTGGGGGAATCTCTGGACTGCACTCTAATTGGTTGGAATCATATGTGATTCCCACTGGTTTGGTCATAGTGCAAGATGGTGTAACATTAGCTCATGGGAATCTCCATTGGAAATGTAATGTATTAAACTACCTTGGGATGCAAACACATCATGCAGTCCCTGATGTAATAGAGGGTATTCTGAGCAGAGCCATCAGAACACTAATGAGATGTGTGAATTTCTTAAAATCCCTCCCACTCTTAATCCAAGGAAGGAAGTCTCTTATTAAAAGGATGATGTTACCTCACTAATTCTATTATTTTTCCACTATTCCACTAAACCTGAACATCATCTTCTTCAGGAAGCAAAAGTCTGCCATGATTAACTAACATGGAGTGGGGTTATCATGAGGTTCTGTTACATAAATTCCAGTTCCTCAGAGATGAGGGAGGATTTAGTATCCCAGACTTTGAGCTATACATGGCAGCACAGTTGCAATGGTTGACTAGATGGATAGCTGAGATTACCATGCCAGAGCCTAAATATATATTTCCACCACAAAGGGTCATTGCATTGTTACTATGAATGAAAGTGCCATTGAATGTATTGCTGAGACTGCGATGAGTTGCCAAATCCGAAGAGGTATCAGGGACAGACCCTATAGTTGCTCACTTATTTGCTTAAACTATCTATCAGAGGCTGACTGGGCTTGCAGACTTGGAGTTGGAGTCACTTTATAAAGGCCATACTATTGGGTGATTTGTTTGAGGGAGGTACCCTAACATCATACAGAGAGATGTTGGAAGATATGAACATACCAACAGGGAAATTTGTGACATTTGAGAGAATAGTGATAGTTATTCAGGAGACCTTGTAAAAGTGGGCAGGGAACATCCAACACACCAAGTGCTGTCTGACCACCTTAACTGGGCCCACGACGCAAGCTATAATATGGCTATATGGAGTGCTTCTGAATAATCTGACACAGCCCCTAAAGGAGTTTACGGAGAAATGAGTTTCAGAATTGGCTCAGGAAATCACAGACAAAGAGTATGGCCTAGCATTGCTAAATGTCACTAAAGTATTTAGAAAAGCATTCTAGAAATTGATTTCATTCAAATTTTTAAATGTGGCCTTTGTCACAATTATTTAATTAGTGAAAATATACATTAATATGGCTGCCTCTTGCTGGCAATATAATCTTGAGGGTACAGGGTTTTATCAAATTGGATAGACCAATTATTACCCATTTCTGGAAAGGCACGTGGCTTCCAAAGTGGCTAGGACTAAGGATGGTAGAAACCTTCTGAAGCCATTTTATTAGGAGTGATGCTTGCGCCCAAGAAGAGAAAACTGGGCAGCAGATTTATTGCTCTCATGTTGATTGCATCAAAATGAAACATAGCTGAAAATCATCTGCGGCTCCTACTAGTGTAGTGTGAAGACAGCAGGGGATTTATTTTGTAGAAAAATGCAGTTCAATGGAGAAGGTGGTTTTTGAGAAATATACAGAAGAGGTAACTCCTAGAAAATTAGGCCTCTCTATAAAGGGACCAGGGTGAGACCTACCCATTCATAATTAAGTGCAAAGGGAGACCTGCGGAAGAGGAGCCCTTAGATCCTGGCAGAGGGACAGCTGGCCTGAGAATCAGTGTGGTGTAGTTAAGGAGAATGGGAATACTTTCTTCAACACACCCCCAGATCGGCTACCAACCTCCTTCAGGGACAGAAGGGTTCTTCCATGTTTGATCTCCCTAAAAATAGTGCACTTGTGGGTTAGTTTGAAGTAAGGCAAACAGAATGTGCTGCAAAAGAGGGAGCAATGTCCCCTGGAAATTTTATTCCATTAGTTAGGTGTGTTCAGAAATCACTCCTACTCAGTGGCTAATGAAGCCTAGAAACTTGGCACCTCACTCCCAGCTTATCAAAACACTTTCTGGGCTTTTTGAAGAATAGAAGAGGAATAGACCTGGGGCCCAATTCACAAATGTAAACTTACACTTTTGAGTAAGTTTACTACTTTTCTGTATTGACAAAGATAAAATTAGACCAAAAGGCTTACTTTACTACTTTTTGGTATTCACAAAGGAAAACTTATACCAAAAGTCTAACTTTACTACTTTTCAGTATCCACAAAGGTAAACTTAGGCCAAAAGTCTAACTTTACTACTTTTCTGTTTTCACAAAGGTAAACTTAGACCAAAAGTCTAACTTTACCAGTAATAACTTACCTTTGTGAATACCGGAAAGTAGCACAGAATTTTGGTCTAAATTAGACTTTTGGTCTAACTTTACTTTTGTGAATACCAAAAAGTAGTAAAGTTAGACTTATAGTCTGACTTTATCTTTGTGAAACGGGACCCTCTTGTCTGTGACCTGTGTGGAGACATGAGGGGGTGAACCTGCTCCCAGTTATACCCAGGACTGAGAAGGGGATCAAAGAGTCAGCTGGAATACCTCCTGTATGGCTACAGTGATACAACAAGCCGCAAAAGGCCCCTTTTCTGTTGTAATCAGCTGCCCAGTAGCAGCTGGACCTGGACTGAACCCTGCTGGTGGCCTCTGCTGGAGTAGGTCCTGCAGACTAAGTGCTGTCTCTGGCTGTGGATCTTCAGACAGACCTCACAGCAAAGGTATACAAGTACAAGGGATGTTGTTTAGTTACAGCCTACATGTATGCCTCACAGGAGGATGTTAGCTCCAAAAAAGAGACTAACTTCAAATGCTGAAATCTTGACCGGTAAGATATGCAAAAAAGCTCCAGGATGGCCACAGGGCTTCAGCGGGCATGAAATTTGAATTCTCTCACTTAGAGCTGCTCCTTCCAAAACCAACGGCTTTAGTGGACAGTGCCCAACATCTCTCCTACTTTGAGAGAACTTTGCCAGTACTCACCCATTGCCAATTGTTGGGCTGTCTTTTGCAGAGTGTCCTTTTGCCGCAGCATTGCTGAATCCTGTCCGGGACCGGAGGAACGTCTGGAGCAGAACCCGGAGACGCCAGCGGGACTACAACCCCCAGAATTCCTAGCGCATTGACATCGCGCTAAAAGGAAGACGTCGGCCCGCGGCGCCTGGTAGCCAGTACTCACCCATTGCCAATTGTTGGGCTGTCCTTTGCAGAGTGTCCTTTTGCCGCAGCATTGCTGAATCCTGTCCGGGACCGGAGGAACGTCTGGAGCAGAACCCGGAGACGCCGGCGGGACTACAACCCCCAGAATTCCTAGCGCATTGACATTGCGCTAAAAAGAGGACGTTGGCCCGCAGCGCGGGACGCGCGTGGGGACGCACCCAGGCTGAGCCCGGGCGAAGCCCGGGCCAAGGGCAGGCCCATCCACGCCCATCGGAGCCCGGAGAAGGCTGGGCTGGGCAACCGCCCCCTAACATCTGGTTTAAGGTACTATTACTCGTTGCACTTTGTAGTGTATTCTATTAATTATGACAAGATGAAAGCAGTCTGTGGGAAAAGCAGGGGGAGGAAGTGTGGCTACTCTTGACGCGTTCCTGACTAGAGCAGCAAGCGTTCTCTCGCATGAAATAGAACTCACAGAGAGACGCCTGTCCATGGAACCACTTCTTCTTGCTAATAGGTCATCTACTGGAAGCATCGTCGAGATTGTCCTCACTACCCCGAGGTCACAATCGTTGTTACTTGATGACCTCCCACCAGGTCAACGGGTGTCATCACTGCTCACTCAATCACCTTCTACTTTTACCCCGAGTAATGAATCTCCACCCCCTACCAGTATAGTTAACGACCCCCCCTTAAAACAACGGAGGGGTCGTGGGATTGTTAAACCAAAACCAACCAAAACCAGCAAGAGTGACTAAACCCAAGGCTGTACATGCAAAGATAGCAAGACCGGACATTGCGATAGAGCCAACGCCAGCAACTATAAGTGCCATGACCCGAGAGTTAGCACTGGATGATGTGTGGTGTCTGTGCTTCACATGCTAGTGCACTTAGTTTATATAATATATGTTGGAATGTTGCTTTCTGCTTGCTGTTGAATTATGTGTATTACTTGCTATAGAATTTTTGGGCCAGGGATTGGAATGGCTCTCCAGGCAGTTGGAGCTACCACCTTGAGCCCTCTACACTTGTGTATCTTTGTATCCTGTTGACTGCAATAAATCCACATAAAGAATGAGCAATAAATCCACAACCTGTTTAAGAAGCACATCACTCTCTAATGCCTTACACCATTCTGCCATGTCAGGACAAATTACAGTATCATCAATGCTTGCAATTATACATTCTTCAACATCTTCTTCTAACTCATTAGACTTATCCTCATGCACAGGATGTCTGGACAAGAAGTCAGCTTTGATATTCTTTCCTCCAGCTATGTATTGTACAGTGAAATTGAATTCTAAAAGCTTGGTGGCTAACCTAGCTAATCTAGCAGTAGCTTTTTTGATTTTTGTTGCCAGAGAGTATGTCAACTAACGGCTTGTGATCCGTTCTCAGACAAAATTTTCTCCCCCACAAGTATGGTTTGAATTTCTCAATCCCCCAAACACAAGCAAGCAATTCTTTCTCAATAACTGAGTATCTCAGTTCAACATCTTTCATCCGTCTTGAAGCAAAACCAATTGTAAGTTCATTGTTGCCTGCCATTTGTGATAACACGTGACCCATGCCATAGGAACTGGCATCTACTGTAATAAATGTATCTCGCCCCTCCATGTACGCTTGAAGAGCAGGAGCAGAAAGAATACTCTCTTTGATGCGTTGAAAATGGTCCTGACAAGTGGCTGTCCATATAAAATCAGAGTTTTTCTTTAAAAGACTTCTGAAACATTCAGTGAGGCTGCGAAATTCTTTATGAACTTGGAATAAAATTCACAAAGCCCAATGAACTGTTTGTACAGTGACAAACATTTGATTACGAACTCTCCATCTCCCAAACCCTCATTTTCTCCAAACAAAGTATGGCAAAAGGTTGCAATAGATTTTCTTGGACCATTTCATGTACTCCCCAATTGTATGAAATATTTTGTAGTCCTAATTGATCACTTATCCAGGTGGGTGGAAGTCAGGGGTGTTTCTGAACCAAACACCAAATCTGTTATTCGGTTTCTCCAAGATGTATTCAGCAGAGAAGGCACCCCTGAGGAATTACTCTCAGATAATGGTGTTCAATTTACTTCACAACTTATGCAGGATTTTTTAACAAAAATGGGTATTAAACACCTACGCACACCATTATATTTTCCTCAAGGAAACGGCAAAGTTGAAAGATTCAACAGGGTGCTAGTCGAATGTATTCAGAGTGCTATTAAAGCTAAAGTAGATTGTGAGTCTGCCATCAGAGATGTGGTATGGGCGTATAGGACCACTCCTAACTCTGTTTCGGGCTGTGTACCTTTTGAATTGATGAGAGGGAGGAAAGTGGTGTCCACTCTCAATCCTTTTGGAAATTGACTTATTTGGATAATGAATGTGATGTTACAAAAATTCTCTCATTGCTAAAACTCGCAGTGATGAAGCCAGTGTTAGCAGGTGTAATAAACTCGCTATGCCTGTTTCAAAAAAAGAAGTCAAACTTGTTGTTGGAGATCTGGTCCATGTCAAGGATCCTTTGATGCTACAAAAAGGTAAATCAAAATTCAGGGATCCTGCACGTATAGTCACAATTAAAGGTAACAGTGCTAAATTAGACAATGGTCAATGGTGGAATTTTGGTCGTTTGGCCAGAACCAACTCTGTTCATGATCCAGTTGTAAATATTGGTCAGAGTTTTCCTGTTGTCAGAAGGAGTTCAAGATTTAGCAGGACTCCTAGTAAATATGTTCAGTAAGCATTTTGCTTATTGTTTTCCTTTTGTGTTGTTTCTTATTTTTATCAAAAGGAGGGAGATATGTGGTGTCTGTGCTTCACATGCTAGTGCACTTACTTTATATAATATATGTTGGAATGTTGCTTTCTGCTTGCTGTTGTATTATGTGTATTACTTGCTATAGAATGTTTGGGCCAGGGATTGGAATGGCTCTCCAGGCAGTTGGAGCTACCACCTTGAGCCCTCTACACTTGTGTATCTTTGTATCCTGTTGACTGCAATAAATCCACATAAAGAATGAAGACTCCTGTTCTATGTTAGTTGCTGTACAATTTTATTGAAGAGCGCATACTTCATGATGTTTTTTGGGCTAAAGTCACCAAACGAATGTGCGCTTTACTCGATCCTATTTTCCTTAAATTAACTAAGATCAAAGAGATATTGGCTGGCTTCGTGCCCCAAAACGCACTTGTACCACCATCAACACAGATTGCAGGTCCTGCTCATCCACTCTCAGACAATCTACAACAAAACGCCAGCGCCTGTGGGGATGTGGCCGTTTTACCACTTTTGAGTATTCCCCCAGGTATAGTTGCAACGGTGGGTGTGCCACCTCTAGCTCACGATCATTCCCATCCTCAACCAACGGCCCAACCTTTACTATCCAGGGACAAAGGAGAAATGATACAGCAGGCGCACATGGAGCCGCGAGGGCTAGGGGAAATAGGAAAGGCACTTCATCCTGCAGGAATAGATCATCGTTCTGCAGTAATGGCCGATAATAATCTACAACAATCGCTCCATCTTCCACCGGCAGCTTCCCCTTTAGTCCTGGTTTTGGCCAATGTCCCTCTTTTGCGAGACAATCAGCAGGAATCCACCACGCAGCTAATGGACAAATATCTGCATTGGCTATCTAACCAGCTTATGGATTGGGGAATGGGGAGCCATCAGCTAGCCAAGAAAATTATTATGGCCAGGAGAGTGAGGTGGGTGGGAAATTCAACGAAAACTTTTTCTGGGGACTGCGTAGTAATACATTTTAATGACCCTCACATTGGCACTTTTCTCCTTAGAAATCTTGATAGATTCTCTTCTGGGAACACGCAGATTATTCCTTTAGCTCTGGAGTATTTCTACAAACAGGGCCCACTCTTAGGATATGAACAGAAGGGTAGGGCAAGACCAGGTCACCCGACGCCACAACACTTAGAGTTTTCAAATATTGTACCGGGGGTTGGGCTTTATAATAGATTTGCTGCCCTTTCCGATATGGAAGCATGTGATTGACCATTAACACCTATTCATCCCTCGCCCCCTATACTGCCAAATACTGAGCCTATCATGCAGAGTCTACTTTTACCTGTCTCTTCCCAGGAAATTGGGAATAGGAACATTATAGGCTTAGTCACATGGAATGTGGCAGGAATTGCCTCAAAAGCGGGAAACGTTGAGTGGCTCAATTATTGGCAAAAGATGGACATCATATGCTTTCAAGGAACTTGGGCTAAGGACCCAGCTTTCTTTGCAGGGTTCCGGACAAGACATACACCAGCTGTACCTTCGGCATCTGGTAGAGCTAAGGGTGGTTTATAAACCCTTGTGTCAAATACACTACCGGTACATGTAAAACAAGTGGGCCCCCAGAATAATTACTTTCAAATTCTCCAATTGGAGCTGATAAATGAGGGCCATTGGATATTGATTAACATTTATAATAATGACTTTGGGGGTAAGATTCAACGAGTGGTTGAAGATTTAAATACCAAACTTCGATTAATTAATTTTGGAACACAGAAGGGCCCCCCTAGCTTAATATGGTTGGGTGATTTTAATACCCATTTATGCAAGCACAGTGAGGTCAGTGTGTGTGGGATGGATGATCCGCAAGGCAACCCTCTTACACATTTTACTCATAGCGAATATGGGGACTCGCTCAATAGGCTATTATATACAAGGCACTTGATTATAATTAATAGGGGTAAGACAGGCCAAATAGAGCCAACATTCAGGAGAAATAACTCAGAGTCTACGATTGATTTCATTCTAGTTTCTTCTGAATTACAGGATAGAATTGATCATCCTAGTACCACATTTACCTGTCATAGTGACCATGCAATATTATTAATTACTCTAAGCATCCCTCAAAAAGTGAAGAGACACCAACCGTTAGTCAATAACATTATATTATCTAGAAACAACGGTTATCAAATGAAGTGGGCACAGGTGGAGAAAAATAATCTAGTCTCAGCGATACTAACTCAAGTGAGGGTGGACATTCTACAGTGTCTGGTTGAGGACGTTTCTCCCTCCCTCCTAGTCGCCCAGTTTAAAACCCTCCTAATAAAACTAAAAGCCGCACTTACCCGACATAAACCAGTAAATGGTATATTGCCTGGCCGTTGGTTTGATTCTTCATGTTCATTAGCCAAGAGAGCTCTTGCCAGTGCCTTAAAAATGCAACCTAGAGTCCCGGTACTGATAAGATCACTTCGCAAAGATTACAAACAGGCAAGAAGCATACGTGTGAAGGAATCAAGGGAGAAGGCCTGGGATGACTTGGAACAAGCTGCAAGCGCACGCAACAGCAGGGAGTTTTGGAAGGTCATAAATGCCCCATATTTTCAAGACTCAAATGACCCATCTTTGGATAACCATGTAGAGGAAGCTGCATGGATAAGCCATTTTGAAAGCATTTTTGCCTTAGAATCTTCGCAAAACCTTCTTCAATCTGACCAATTGCCCTCTATCCAACGAATCCTGACCTTCTCACTGCATGAAGTGAGAAACGGTTTGGAAGCCTGCGTTAAAGCGAAAGCCCCGGGCCCAGATGGGGTCCCAATTGACCCTTCCCAGGCCAATTCTGACCTATGGGTCCCGCTAATAACAAATGTTTTCAATAGTATAGCGGTAGAGGGTCCCCCAGCATCTTCGAACCACAGTGTAATAGTTCCAATATTTAAAAAGGGAGACAGGGGCTGTCCTAAGAACTATAGGCCCATCTCCCTCCTGGACACAACAGCCAAACTTATGGGGCGGCTGTTGTTAGCCAGGTTGTAAGAGTGGGCTCAAGAATGTAATATCTTAATGCAGGCGCAATACGGTTTTCAGAAAGGTAAGGGTACAGTGGATCAATGTTTGAACCTCTCGCTTTGCATAGATAAGTACACGAAGGCCAAAGGCGGGAGGTTATATATGGCCTTCATGGATTTGTCAGCGGCCTTCGATTGTGTGTCCCATTCCAAACTGTGGTTGATGATGGAGGGTATGGGAATTGATCCCCCGATCATCCGTTTTATCCGCCAGCTGTACGCCAATGCCACCGCTTCGGTGCGCTATGGCAGAGATGGGGAATGTACGCGGCCATTCAAGATCGGGAAGGGAGTGAGTCAGGGATGTGTCCTCGCCCCGTTTCTTTTTTCTATCTATACTAACGGGGTGGAGGCAGCCCTGTCTGGTCTTTCCCTAGATGTGCCAAAATTTGATAACATCTCACTCCCAATATTGGCGTACGCTTATGATGCGGTTTTAATTGCTAGGACAGGGGTAGCCCTCCAAAGCCTTATATCTTCATATGCTTCATTTATGGCTTCATTAGACCTCAGAGTGAACGATTCTAAATCGTTCATCATTATAGCGGGAGCTCCCCGAGGTGCAAAACCGCTATGCTTCCATCTAGCCTCAAATAAAATCGAGGTAGTTGACTCCTTTCCATACCTGGGGATCTTGTATGATAACAAGAAGTCTTGGAATAAACTGGTGGCAGCAAGAGCCCTGGGTATGGAAAGAGGTCTCCAAGCCATAAAGGGGTTTGCCCAAAAATTAGGCGCCAGCCCTTTGGACACAATTAAAACCATTTACCAAGCCAAAATAAAGGCGGCAGCAACCTATGGGGCCGGAGTTTGGGGAATGGCCCAGAGCGATCAACTGCAGAAAGTGGAAGACACCTTTTTCAAGTCAAGGGTCTCGTTACCACCCACTACATCTAATTATATCCTACATTTGGAATTGGGACTTCCATACTTGCTCGACTCTATCAGAATGGCGCCCATCCTGCTGTGGCTCTCGATTTGGCGTAGGACTACAGTTAACTTAACCCAACGTATAATTGGTGATTGTTTGGGGCTCGAGGGACACAGCAGGATCGGTTGGCTCAGGTATGTGGAGGCGGAATTAGATGCAATTGGGCAGGGAGTACTCTTCAGGGATCCCACATCCTGTAGTAAGGTTTCTAAACGGAAAATGATTTCCCTTTACGTACAGAAGGCTAATTATGATCGTAGGGAAAAGAACAGGCATTTACAGGCGCTTGCAGTCTATAATCAAATTCCGCCAAGAACGGGGGAAGGTTATAGTTACCTTTCCTCAGTGACTGTAGCACAACACAGATTTATTCTGTTGCGCTTTCGCCTGAATCTAATCCCTTTGATGTTCGGGGTTCCAGAGAAGAGGTTCAAGCATGCAGACTTGGGTCCCTGCCCACAAGGGCTCACCCCAGTCCGATCTACATCTGGCCCTGTTTTGCAAGTTTTACCACACTGAAAGAAAAAGGTTTCTCATCCCAATTTTAAGGCCCCAAACTTTTACGCAATGTAGAGTGGCACTGCATTTCTTAAAAGCTCTCTCGACTCCCCATGTTTGCTTTGTGGTAGCATCATTTTTGTGGGCTTGTTGGAGGAATAGAAGGGCGAGGGGCTTGCTGTTATGAATTTTAACATTCAGGGACCAAATTGTACAGCCGATTTCGGTTTTAACAAGGTATTTAAAAGTTTAATACATTTTTTAAACGCCCTGTGGCTTTTATGTAACTTGTTTTATTGTGATCTATTTAATGAAATTGTGCTTTTATGATCTGTTTGTACATAGATCGAATAATATGAATGAATGAGAGAACTTTGCCAAATAAACTATTTTGGTACTGCTAAATACTTCACATCATTTTCCTTAAGTTAAGTTAAGCCTGTGCTGTGCCATAGCTACCATAGATGGAACATGGGTTTATTTTTTTATTTTATTTAATTTTTTTATTTAGGAGCAAATACACCATGGCAAGACAGCATAAAAATAGTTGTGTTAATCATAGCAGCATAAAATTATCTATAAATCATAACATTAAATAATCCCTCATTTTGCCTCAGCTACATTGAAATCTGTCAGTTGACCCTTGCAATCATAAGCCTAACAATGGTTAATACATAAAAAAAACAGTCTTCTTCCCCAAAGCCCAAGATAATCATTTTAGCAGTAAATGAGACCAATGCTTGTGGTATTGAGTATATTTTCAGCAAAATCGAGGTCTAACATTCTTTGATTTTATGGCGGGTGACAAACAAGTGAATATTGAGCAGCGTGGGCCGCACTGGGATGGTTTGTACCACTTACATAGTTTCAAGGGGCTTATATAAAAAATCAAATACGGTCTGGTAAAATTGGTCCCGCAGTCTAGTAGATGAAATGAGTTTGCAAAAACGTGCAAGGCAACTAGCCAGCTCCTGTTCTGTAACAGACTCATCTAAACATATAGCCCACTTGTCTGCCCATAAACCTAAATCATCTTTTAGATATTACTTTAAATATCTATGTCTGTCAGCAATAGTAGATTGATGAGGGCTAAAAATCAAGTGGTAGATTTACAAGCCCCTTGCGATGTCACTACGTCACTTTTTGTGATTCACTGGCAGCGCATTTCTCTGCCCCATATTTACAAGGCCAGGAAAAGCCACCCTGTGTGGCTTTTCCTGTCCTTGTAAATACGGCCCCTTTAAACGCAGCACTTTGCGTGAAAGGGGCGTTCCATGGGTGTTGCTGTGGGAGTTCCCACGCAACACCCATGGAACCAGACACATTTCCAGATTTATGAGGAATCGTAAACCTGGAAATGCGTCAGTATCCTATGCCACCCTAGGGGTGGCGTAGCGAGGTGCAACAAGGAGAAATGTTTTCATTTCTCCTCGTTTTTTTTCTCTTTCAATGCGTGCTGCATTCTACAGCACGCATTGAAAGAGGAAAATGCCTGTAGAGATTGTTTTCTTGCAGGAAGATGCCCCCTCCTGCACAAAAACAATCTCCCCATGACGCAGGCATCCTTGCACCATGGAGCAAGGGTGCCTGCGCATAGCAGCTGTTTGTGCGCCAGCGCAGGGGAGAGCACAGGAATGCGACATATCATTGTAAATATGTTGCATTCCTGTGTTCTGAAAGTGCCGCAGCGTGGCGCAGCCAAAAGGCTTGCGGTGCCACACTGCAGCACTTTTTTGAAAATCTGCCCCAAATTGTGCAAATTCAGACTGACCCGGTGGTATTGTTATCCTGGCAGTGATTCTAAGTAAAAACGTTCTAATCTGTAGATATTTAAAGAATTCATTATGCTGCAGTAAAAATTTCATCTGCAGATCTAAAAACGATTTTTTTCCCCTGATCATCCACCAAACCAGCTCCATTCCTGACTACGGCCTGGTGCTATGTGCAAACATGCAGGGATGTGAAGTAGTCAGGTAATTCAGGGTTATCCAGTAATAAGGTTTGTGCATGAATTCCCGTAATTTTTAAGAACTTTCTGATATCCACCCAGATGTTAGCTAGAGCTCCAGTGGTCTTCAGTCTGACTTTCTTAAAAAGTTTATCTTTGTTAAATTTGCCCCTAGTAATACAGGGATTATCATTAATGAAAATGGTGTGTAGCCAGGTCGCCGAGCTATGATCGTATAAAAGCTTGATACGATTAGCAATGCTTGCCCAGTAGTACTGTCTGCAATTGGGAAGGTCCCAGCAGCCTCTGGGTATACAACGTTTTAGAAACATGGTTGCTCTTTGTTCTTTCTTCCCCTTCCAGATGAATTTAGCTACTATAGAGTAAAGCTGTTTGAAATATTTACTAGGAATGTAGAGAGGTAATGCCTGCAAAAACATATACAATTTGAAGTAATACATTAATTTTAGCTAAGTTAATTCAGCCAATTAAGGAGCTAGGCAAAAACATCCATTTTGCCTGTAGGGCATTTATCTGCTGCAGTTGTAAGATATAATTGTGTTTGAAGCAGAGTTCTAAAGAAGGTGCAATGGTAATGCCTAGATATCTGGCTCTGGTAACCACTCTGGGATCTTGGCTAGTAGCCTGCCCATCAGTACAAGTTGATTTTGAGGAGTTCAATTTATAACCGGAGATCTTAGCAAAATTAAGGGCTGTTTGTTCAATAATATTCAAGGATTAATTACATGTGAAAATACTAATAGACCATCCCCATATACAGTGAGGGGAGATGCCAAAAGTATTTTGTAGAGCACAGCTATTCACCCCGGGGGTATCCAGGCTGCTGGTATTTTTAGGATTATATTTTCTCCTTTATATTAAAGTCTTGGAAGTAAGCAATAATGGTGTGAGGCCTTCTTCCCGATTTGAGTGGGCATGGTGGAACACTATGTTCCTGTTCAAAGGAGAGTAAAGAAATAGTTCCATGATCGATGTCTTCAGAGCTGCCAAGGACATAAATGGAGATGAGTTTAATGACCCAATTAATCTTGCTTGTATCCACACCGTCTGCAGCATCAGCATCTTTTAGAACCCTCGCAAGATCTGTGGGATTGATCCTTCAGGTCTTTGCACATGTGCTTAAGAGGTATAATTTGGTCCATCAAGAGTGACGAAATGCACACCACTTATTTTTATATCTGCTTATTTAAGTCTATTGAGTTTTGTTACTTTGCGTGCAGTCCTGATAATAGTGGTTTTTACCTAACAACCACTCTGATAAACATTACACATGAATGGAGCGGCTTCCCGCTCCTATCGGGCGCACAGCAGAACTCCTTTTCACAAAAGGTTACTTCATTTTCCAAGTTCAAATTCTTTAATTCATCCGATGTCATAAGAGTTTTAAACTTTGTTGAAACGTTGTTATAAACAATCACATGGGAGAGGATCCATATATATTTAACACTTCAAATGTTGCAGATTGCCCATCCAGGTCTTTTCTTTCTACAACACGACATATATATTTTAGAAACATCTTCAGTGTTATATCCAATGCATTTCGGGCATATTCTTTGCCCTTCATCAGGGATTCACTACAATATTAAAAAACAACAACATTAAACCATGAACTCAAGACTGAACGATAATGCTTATTTAAACGTTCATTCTTGCAATTATATCCTGTTTTACATCTCTCCCGTATTCAACGTTTTCACGCTAATGACAACACTCCACATTGAAAGCGGTATTTTAAGAAACTTCTCCCAGTCAACATAAACCACCCTAAAAACTGTTTTCCATCGTTCAAGATTTTAACACTAACCATCAACCAAATACCTTTTTCATACCTACGTACGTAAGAAAGGCTGATGAAGCAAGGGGATTGGTGAATGTAGGGGGTGGAGTGACGGTCAAGGTAATTTAATGAGAAACAGGTGGTTAGTATATTGATGAAAGGAAGGAAGAAAGTGAAGCGGGAAGATCACGATACGGTATTTGGTTGATGGTTAGTGTTAAAATCTTGAACGATGGAAAACAGTTTTTGGGGTGGTTTATGTTGACTGGAAGAAGTTTCTTAAAATACAGCTTTCAATGTGGAGTGTTGTCATTAGCGGGAAAACGTTGAATACGGGAGAGATGTAAAACAGGATATAATTGCAAGAATGAACGTTTAAATAAGCATTATCGTTCAGTCTTGAGTTCATGGTTTAATGTTGTTGTTTTTTAATATTGTAGTGAATCCCTGATGAAGGGCAAAGAATATGCCCGAAATGCATTGGATATAACACTGAAGATGTTTCTAAAATATATATGTCGTGTTGTAGAAAGAAAAGGCCTGGATGGGCAATCTGCAACATTTGAAGTGTTAAATATATATGGATCGTCTCCCATGTGATTGTTTATAACAACGTTTCAACAAAGTTTAAAACTCTTATGACATCGGATGAATTAAAGAATTTGAACTTGGAAAATGAAGTAACCTTTTGTGAAAAGGAGTTCTGCTGTGCGCCCGATAGGAGCGGGACGCCGCTCCATTCATGTGTATAATTTGGTCCCCCAGAGCCTCTTTTTTCTTTTTTGCCTGGTACGAAGCATCCTCCAAGCTTAGTATCTTGTTCTCAATAGTTTTGTCAGCATCAATAAATTCAAGTATTTGTTTCTAAACAGAGAGTACTTTTTGAGTTAGGTTCTCAAATTTAACTTCCTTTAAGATGGTCTTGAGCATAGACTTAGTAGATGTCGAGGTTGAGGAGTGAGTAGAATTTTCTTCAGTCTTCAGTTTCAGACGTATATGGAGTGCGCAAAGCGCCTAAGGACAAATTATGTTGTGCCTCCAAACCCAGATCCGTAACTGCTCTTGTTTCTTATTAGAAGTCATATTAGAAGGGTCCAAGGTAGAATACCTATTAAATTGTCCCTCCTCAAGAAATGCTGGATAAGTAGCATTGCTTATTTACGAATTACAGCTCAGACCCTCCAGCTGTTTATTATGCCTTGACACATGAATTTCCTGGGCTTTGGCCTTAGCCAGTATTTTCTGTGCTCTTTAAGTTCTCGGATTCCTTATTTCTATCTCCTGAGGGAAGTTGTTCATAATGTTAGGTAAACTGCATCTTGTCAGCAGGGAGTGAGTAGTTCTGTTGAGTCCAATCAGTTTAGGGTCCAAGGACACGAGCTTCTCTTCTATCTCCTCCACTGCAATGTTAGGAGGCGGGCTCAGCGCCTTTTTCTGGGTGTCAGATATTCAGTCTTCTGATTTTGATGCAGGACTAATTAATGATCTGCTGAAGGTTGCTGGTTCGGGGAGTTTTGCTGTGGCTTCCACTGCCTCCATTGCATTAGCCATATCAAAGTTCTTTATGTTACGGGAGGTGATTAGATTTAGTTGTTTATCTATACTGTTCAGCTGAATGGGACTCCGGTCGGGATGCTATAAGGGCTATGTGGTGGTGATGCTGTCGGTTTGGCACAGCTTGTTATCATAATCAGAACCCATGTTTATTTGTTGAACTTGTTTGTAGAACCTGACAAGATTTTGCATTTATTACTTGAGAAGGACTCAAATCCTCCCAACTTAATAACCCGTTTTCTTACTGTCTTCCAGGTTCTAGCTGATTTATACAAAGATTTTGAATTCTTGTTGAGTCCATTACTGTCCCTCTTGTTATTGGTGTGACTTTCCATTCTCTCCTAACCACCTTGACTCTGGACATTAAATCCATTTTTGCTCTAACATAGCAGTATCACAGAGGACACTGGCTATCTATCTTTGGCATATTATTTATCCCAAAAGTACTGCTACAATGCTACTCTGCTGCACTCATCATGCAAAATTTGTATAAAAAAGGAAATAATATTATTTATGTTTGGATTTGATGTTTGTTTACCAAATTTGGGAGAGGATGTGGCCTAACGGCAAGAGCAGTCAACCTCGAAGCTGAGAATCCGATTCCGAGTCTCGGCAGGGACGCTCAACATCTTGTGATTCAGGACAAATCACTTAATCTCCCCATGCCTACCAAAAATGGATGTGTCCGTCTGTAACACAACTGGTGCTAATGTAAAGCACTTTGATACCTTTGGGTTGAGTTCACACGATATAAAAAAAAATGCAATGACTCAGTGGTTTGATTATCAATTGCCACCATCATATGATTGGTACTAACTTGTTGTTAAATTGTACCTTTCCTTTATGTGACGTACCATACCTTAAAGCCATTAGCATTTAGCAATCATAAAAAACTTTATAATGTGGGTAAATTCTACTGTGCATCTATAGAGTTTACAGCTTGCAACTGGTCTTCTGATGATCCTGAACTGTTATATTTAACTTAAAAATGTGTCAGATAACAATACTTGACACCTCCTAGTGCAAACCTAGTTACACAACAGAATCAGACCATCTCACTGTAGTATGGCCTGCATTAAGAGGAGGCAAATACACCTGGCTCTGAGACCTTATCACCAGGCTTCAGACACCATTAGAAATTAATAATCTAGTGGGCCAGGAAACAAACTGTCAGTGAGGTCTCTCAAGGCAGGGATTATACATCACAGTGATGGCTTACATTAAGGGCCAAGAAAACCCTCAATGCTCTTGGTGAAAGGTGATATGGTGAAGAAGAGTGGAAGGGTAAAATCACAAAACAAATTACAATAGCAACGTCAAGATAAAGATACCTATGAAATGAAACATTTGAGTAGTATTCCGTGGCCATGAGAGAAAAATTCTGTTTGATCATCATTACCAAACACATTGCACAAAGTACCGTGTTGACAAAAAAGAAAATAGCATAATGGGACATAACGGGGCAGATTGAACCTACCTCACCCCAATGTCCAAGCGACGGTACCTAAATGCACCCCCAGGCAATTAAAAAAAAGGTTAATTATTTTTATTTTATACCAGTTGCATGAATCCTGGACCCTTTTTGATGAATGCTAAGGAAAAAGAATTTCAGACATAGGTGTTGGGTTAAGAGCAGGACCTGGCTGAAGTCCGGTCCTGTAAAAAATATAAATTCCCCTTGGGACAACAAATATTTTCTAATAAATATACCAACCACTCAATCCACCGAACTCAATCACATCCACACAGATTCACTAATAAAAGAAATTCTGCATCAACAGTTTTAATTAAAAAACATCCTCTTATAATTCTTTTCCACATAAAAAACATCTAAAAATCCTAGATTTAGAGAACAATTCTAATTACATATATGGTACACAATTTGGCGTACAAATAAAAACACATAAGATGCTCAATGCACCACTACTCACACACAGGAGTACCCTAATGCACAGTGTGTACCATGCTGTTGCATATACTGATCCAGCAATAACTTTCAAGACTGAGTTCTGGTGAAATTTATAAAGTTCATCACAGTTACTCCTCGTGGCTGGATTTAGTCAAAACTCAGTTCTGTCCTGACAACCAACATCAGCTACACATGGCTGAAGGTTCATGCACAATGGAAATTGGCCACCTGCAGGGGGAGTGGCCTGTGTGGCCAACCCTTGTTGTGCACAGCAGAAGGCCTTGCATAGTAGGAGTTACCTGCATGCTGCAGGTTGGGTGCAAGCCATGGCCACCCGCAGCCAAAACCTGTTGCACATGTTTGAAGCCTGTGTACCGTAGGGGCTGGTCTCTACAATGGTTGTGCACTGGGTCTACAAGTGGCCAAGATCTGTGGCCACATCCAAGCAGAGCAGAATTTGACTGCCCACAGAGGGCTGGGCACAAGGCCTGCCAAAGTCCAGAGTCTGTGGCCTGTTATTATTGTGCATAGCCCACAACTGTTTATGGACAGGAATCGTGGTAAATGATCAAAAATCACTGAAACAATGTAAAAGGATAAAACCAAAGAAGCACTGAAGCTTGCAAGCTACAGGTAGGACTGCAATCTATATCTCACAAAACAGACATGCAAACCATCATTTGCAAACCAAATACAATGCTTATGACCTCACAGTAGTTATTCCAATAAGTAACAACACCATAAAAGCACAACATTTATAAAAAACAGCAAAAAATAAATAATAATTCTACATTTATAGTTGTCTCTTTCACAGTGTCAAGGGTAATATGGAACCACATTTGTAAAATGATGTGTAATATATATTCTAGTAGGGGAATAAAAAGATGGGGATAGAATTAATACACTAATTGAAGGTCATAATATATGTAGACTAAGAATGATGAGCACATAGGTTCTGAGCATCAGAGTACAAATCAAGCAACAAAACAGGTAAACATTGTTTTTGATAAAGTGTAATAGATTGTCATAGAAAAGGATACAGTGTTTGATCATAGCAGCGACAGTCAGAGAACACAAGTCATGTGCACTAATCAGCATCCTCATCCCTATTTCAGGCATGATCTCAGGCGAATTGGCCCAACCACTTTCCCAGACTCACCCATAAAACAGGTGAACATAATATGCAGATGGCCCAGTAGAGGCCAGGATTGGGGTTAAAGGTCAAAGCACGTTGAATGAATGAATGGGGAATTTCTAAAGCGCGTACAAATATCCTAAGGCGTCTAGGCGCTATGCAGTTAAAGCTAACTGGAGGGGCAGATTATGGAAGGTCAAATTTCCAAGGCAAAGAGCCAGGTCTTCAGAGCTTTACGGAAAGGAAGGTGTAACTCTAAGCCCAATATGGATAAAGGAAGAGTATTCCAGAGCTTAGCTGCTGCGTCCGAGAAGGCTCTTCCTCCCCATCGTGCTCTTCTGTATCTCAGGACTACCAGCAGATTTTTATTGGTTGATCGTAATTGTCTGTTAGGAACATAACGCTGGAAGATGTTCCTGATTCCTGCTGGTCCTATATTGTGTAGTGCCTTATGTACAATACACAAGGTCTTGAATAGAATTCTTTTTCGTGCTGGAAGCCCATGCAAATTCTTTAAGGCGGCCGAAATTGAGTGATATTTGGGAATGTCCAATATTAGTCTAGCTGTGGCATTCTGTACCAGCTGGAGTTTATTGATAGAGGCCCTGTTGGATTCCAGAAGGAGGGCATTACAATAATCCAGCTTAGATATAATTAGTGAGACAGCAACTTGTTTCCGTGCATCAAGGGAAAGTATGGAAATATCTTTCTAAGGGTCCTTATGATCCAAAAACAGAAGGATACCATCCTATTATCCTGATGGTTGAAGGATAAACTAGTGTCAACTATGACACCCAGGTTTCTTGCAGATTCAACCGGCAGGGGGCATGACCCCAATGATTCTGGCCACCATGAGTGGGTCCATTCCGGGTGATGATTACTGAACATCAAAACCTCTGTCTTTTCGCTGTTTAATTGAAGATAGTTGTCCCTCATACAGAGGGCCACCGACTTCATGCAGTTAATAAAATTAGCGGTGGAGGCTTCTACATCTTGAGTGATTAACACTATTAGCTGTGTGTCATCTGCATAAGATATTACCTCCAGCCCAAATGATCTAACCAATTGTGCAAGAGGGGGAACATATACTTTAAACAGCGTGGGGCTCAGGGAGGACCCCTGAGGCACTCCACAACAGTTTAGGACAGGGTCAGAAATGAATTGATCCAGCTTAACCTTTTGTGATCTGTCAGTCAAGAAGGAGGACAGCAGCTTCAGTGCACAGCCAGAGATACCTATTTGTTGCAGCCTATTGATCAGCTTATTCGGAGCGATGGTATCAAAGGCTGCAGACAAATCCAATAGGATCAGAATCACGGTCAGTCCAGCATCGACGAGAATGCGTAGGTTATTGATTCCTGTTATTAAGGCCATTTCCGCACCATGGCATGATCTAAATCCATACTGGAAAGTATCAAGAAGATGATGTTCCTCCAGGTAAGTACTTAATTGGGAGTTAAGATGTTTCTCCAAAATCTTAGCTGGTACAGGGAGTAGAGAGATAGGTCGATAGTTTTTAAAGTCTGTGGGGTCGAGATTGTTTTTTTTTAATAAAGGCTTAATGACCGCTGTTTTCCAGACCGATGAATAACATCCCGAAGTAATGGCTGGATTCAAAGTCTCTGTTAGATGGGGGATTTACTGCTGAACTGTGAGTATTTTATCTATGCTAGTTCATTAGGACACCACTAACTACCTTGACGGCCTCCTATCACTCTGGATATCTCTCCCTCTTCTTGTACTCTCTTTTTTAACCCTTCCCACACTATTGTTGCACATTTTTTCACCCACATCTACACCACAAGGCCCTTTACCCACACTTCACCCGACGGCTTGGTATAAAAAAGATCTCCGAAAAAGAGCCCCCTCAAAGGGTGCCCGTCAGGCATTGCAGCGCCGGCCTGACGAGGAGCATGCCCTATGATGAAGCATGACACCGAGCCAGGTGTGTGAGGGCCCTATTTCCCAAATTGGGAGACGCCCTGTCTCCACCATATGGTCAGGACAACAGACCTACCTAGCCTCCTCCCGTTCCTCTGTTCTTCACCTTAGGAACTGCATACTTTGTTAGCTTACTTGACTTTTTGGGGGCTCGTATGCTGGACGTTTAAGCGCCCTCTGTACCTCCTTTTGTTGATATATTTGGGCACGGTTCAGAACCATGGGACTAAAATTCCTTGGAATAGCCTATTGGCATTCCTTTATGTCCCCTGGACATAGCCTGTCCGACTTTTAGAATCCTTGCCTCCCTTCACTCTTTCTTTCTGACTTCATTGTCAGATAAACCTATAAACTATGGTAGACAACCAAGGACTGAGCTTTGGAGATGATATGGTGGCGGAAATCCTTAGGACCCATTCACTACTGGATGCTGATAGTAGTACAGCATCAGGCACTCAATCCGGCGATTGGCAATCTCTTGCTGCAATGAAAAAAGAATGGGTCAAGATCAGGCTCCATGGAGCGATCATGACTGAACACTTGAGGGATGCCATAGCACCAAATGGCCTAATAGTTAGTAAATTCCCTCGGTTATTTCTGGAATATGCTACCTTCAAGAAGGAATGGTCACTGGTCGAATGGAAGTGCACCAGGGACTGGCTCATTCTGATAAGTAACACAGCCAAACGCCTGGCCGATGCATTATTAATCAAAATCCGGATCTCAGAGTGAGACCTTGAAACCGCCATCCTGATAACTACCTATAAGAACAAATTGGCTGAGATCAATAACGACATTTCGGAACACAAGAAATACCTAATGAAACAAAAAATAACCAAATTACAAAAAGTCATAAACAAATTTGACAAGGAGAAGGTGTACCCCTAACTTATAGATGACTTTACGCCAATGGGTGGCGACGTCTCAACTGACGACAACCAACCATCCCGTAGGAGAAATTCCTCTAACAGCAATTCTAGCAACGACAGCTGGGGCAGCACTGGCAGCAGACGAGGCCAACAACCCCACTTCTATGGCTACGAGGGACCACCTTTCCAGGGTCTCGCGTTCTGGCAGTACCCAATGTTCCCTCAGGGACCTCAACATTTCTATCCCCATGCTTCGACTCTGCCATTTTTAGGCAGAGGTTGGGGCAGAGGAAGAGAGCACAGAAGAGGAAACAAATGAGTACAGTGGCAAGACCCACCACAACAATCTGTACAGGCTCAGAGCCAGACAGGGAAGAGAAACTAATTGTCAACCTGTCCCAGAGAACACTAAGCGCAACAGAGACTGAGATCCTTAAGAAAGATCTCGGGTTTTTGCCCACCCCCAAACAGGATAAGTTCTGTGACACCTATGAACTACACAACTTTTTGAGGAAGATGCAGCTTCAAGCTTTCTTCCAGGACAAACCTGAATATTCACAAGAGGAAACTGGCTTACATAATCCATCTAGGTTTACACCCCATGCAGGCCAAGTCCCCAATGAAATCTTGACATTCGAACTGGCAGTTCTTAATGAAGTGGCCAGAGAAAACAGTAATTCCACCTTTTTCAACCTGTCCACCTCTGAAACCACGGCAATCAATTCTTTAGTCAATGGCACAAAAATGATTGGTATAAAAAGATCTCAGAAAAAGAGCCGCTCATAGGGGTGCCCGTCAGGCATGGCAGTGCCGGCCTGATGAAGAGCATGCCCTATGATGAAGCATAACACCCAGCCAGGTGTGTGAGGGCCCTATTTCCCAAATTGGGAGACACCCTGTCTCCACCATAGGGTCAGGGCAACAGACCTACCTAGCCTCCTCCCGTTCCTCTGTTCTTCACTTTAGGAACTGCATACTTTGTAGGCTTACTTGATCAGTGATTAAGCCATAACATGGATTTATGAGTTCAAAACAAGGAAGCACTAGCTCTTCAATATGAATTAAGTTGCAAACATGCTCGGCGCCCACTAGAGGGAATGAATTGGTGGAGTGGATCATGGGCTAATGCACAAAGAAGAGAACTCAGTCATCTGAATTATGATACCAACTTGTGATTGAAGCAGATCAGATGAAAGCTTAAACACCACTGCCGCTGAAACCAGACTTATCAACCAAGACAAAGACCCTAATGTCGACACGCACCAGTTGTCTTCTTTTACTCGTGTGCACTGAATTGGTGAATACAGGACGCCTCAAACAGCGCAGCATAACTCTTGGGCAGCAAGATACATGTGTAATATAATATAATATAATATAATATAATATAATATAATATAATTTCGAACTATTTTCAGTTTAAACTGTCATATTACGTTTGACCGATGAGGATGGGAGATGGAAACAACATCCCAGTAGATTGTTAGTTTGCACCAGTTCTTCGTCTAAGACAGTAGGATGGGAATATCATATACATCACATGGTGTTTATACATCTTCTAAAGTTATTTGACTACATAAACCAGACATGATATGTGGGTTATATAAGGTCATTTCAAGCAAATAAAAGGTGGAGTTTGATTTGCCCTTTTCACATATCACTAATCTGCAAAGGCCAAATGTGTACATAGCTGCTGAGAGCATGAGATATTTTCAGTGCTAATGAAATGTGACAAGCAGCACGAGAACAGTTTGCTCTTTTCTAATAGAAGCTCATTATTTAGACTTTTGTGGGCAAGCTGTAATAGTATCTGTTTAAAACAAGAACGATATCAGCCTTAATTTTGCTTCAAGATGACTAAATGTGGGTCATTTTTTTAGTTTTTCGCAGACTATACTATCAAATCCCAGCTCAATATTTTAGTAGCAGAGAAAATGTACTAAACAACTCCATGCACCATAGTATATGAATAATAAGATGCATATGGTTATGCTTGAAGTGCTGGAGGACCATTTAATTAATGTAGAAACACCCAAATGTTTTATGTTTCAAACTTTTCATAATCTACTGACTGCAATTGCTTAAAAATTGTGGCAAACTTTTATTTTAGATGAAATTTTAAATTTGTCAGACCTGTCTAGCATCATCAAACAGCTTCTTTGTAAATTTTATTTATTCCAGAATCAAAATGACTGTAAAAAATATACTTAACTATTACAATTACAAGTGACAAAGTACAATCAGTAGTGAAATTGTAATAAGAAGCCTATTTCGTTTACAGATATTTATAAAAGACAATATCATGTACCCCTATTCTTGTATTTTTTCCGTTGCTTTCTCATTCAGTTATTGTTTATTTTTAATCATCTATTAATAGCGATTACATATTCCGTGTCCATATATGATGTAGAGATGTTCCAAATATTATTGCAACTTACAGCGTCAAAATCAATTAATTGAAAAGAAATTCTATTTATTGTTACAATAATTGGTCACATGTTCGTTAATAACAGTGGCTGAATCTATTTGTTATGCATGGTTCTCACATAGAGCAACTAGCATGAATACTAGATGCTAAATCGGGTTATCAGTGCTATAGCTTAGCAGCAGTGTGGTTCCCACTGTTGCTATGTCATGAAGGAAGGCCAAGCCACACTGTCAGGGCTTTCAGAGAGCCGATCATTTGATAGCTGGCTCTCTGCTCTACTTGAGAGGAGAAAGTGCAGCTTCGAGAGAAGAGGAAGAGGGATATCACAGAGGGTGGTGGGGATGGGAGGCCAGCTGCTAAAAGCAGGGCTTTTTGAGTTTGTGGGGCGGGGGGGACGCATAATATACAATTGCAGATGCTTAAACAATAAATAATCAGGATTTTTTCACCTTGGGATTCTGAATGGCATCATAGTCAACTTGCATTTGACTCTGGTTGTCTATTTGGTGACATTGAGAATCCCTCAGTGAAAAACATCCCTGTTAATCACTGTTAGTAATCTATAATTCTGTATATTTACCATGGTACCGCCAGTGTATGGGAAGAAAAGGACAACCTAAGTACACAGAACCTGTGAAGGTCATGTCCAGTAAAATAGGGAAAGGATGTATGGAGTATGTTAAAGTTTGTGTAGGGGAAAAATGAATGGACAGAGTGGAGATGAAAGAGTGAAGATGTCAGGTAATAGAAGAAATTGACTAGTATTGCAGTTCCATAAGTTGAAAATTTAGCCGTGGATTGAGTAATCATTTTGTGCAAATAGTATTTTCATGTCACTTGCTAAATTGCTGGTGTGAGGGGTGATTTGCTATGTTCTGTATGTTATTTGTGGCAATCTCAAGTTACATCATTGCTAGAATTTGTTAGGTCATTGAGAATGCTATCCGTGTGATGGTTCTTGTAAGAACTTGGGCTACTGGGTGGAGGGCAGTAGTGGCCCTTGAGTGCGAGTGCTGCGGGCGGCGGGGTGGGAGAGGGCAGGGTGGGGGTAGTAAACTCCGGCTCACGGCCGACCGGAGTAATGTAATTAAATAAATAAATAAAACGAATTTTATTGCGCGCGCTGAAACCCATTTGGCGTTTCAGCGCTTAATGAAATTCGTTTTATTTATTTATATAATTACATTACTCCAGTCGGCCGTGAGCCGGAGTTTACTACCCCCCACCCTGCCCCTCCCCCGCCCCGTCCCACCGCCCCGCAGCACTCCCACCACGGGCCGCTACTGGTGGAGGGGGGTCTTTCTCAAGCAGCAACCACAATTGTTCTGAGGGTGAGGCACAAGTAATACCTAAATTAACCTGTGCTCATCCCTGAGGCAGTTTGGCACAAAGCAGTCAGGCATAACTAGGAGGCAACACACCACAAAAGGATCCACAACAAATTTAGAAAAATAGAGTCATTTGCAATAAATAAAACAACATCAAGACGACACCAATCCAATCAGTAGATCCGGAGATATTCCATTTTAAAGATTTTAGTAAAAATAGTGACAAAAGGTGTAAAGCACCAACTGTGAATATCTGGTTGCAGCGGACCAGGACAAAGTCAGAAGCTCAGGCTGACTGCGATGGAGCGTGACTTGCTATAAGGACCTAGTTAGGCCCGCTGAACAGAGTACCTTAAATCCTGGTTTGCGGAGCGTTGCAAGGATCCACATCGAAGATACATCAGCAGCCAAAGCAATGCCTAAGTTCCCAGATGCGGCAAGGCTGCAGTGCAAGGTTCTACCTCATCATCGAGGATCCTGTCAATGAGGGCATGTGCTGCAATGTGTGCCATCGAGGATCCATTGCACAGTCAGGATAATGCATCAGATCCGAAGAGCAGTGAGGCTGCGATGCAGAGCCCGGCATCAATGTCAAGGCTGACATCAACGAGAGATGTTAGGGCCTGCGCTGAGGATGCATCATGCAGCGGTGGTTTGAGTTCAGCGACGGGCTGCAATGCTATGGTTCCAATCTACATAGCAGTGTTATTGCTTCGGTTCTCCTTGGTGATGTGCTGTGCAGCAGAGGAGATGCACCGGTTCCACTGGACCTGAAGAGACTGGCAAAGCATGTTAGGCCCACTTCCAAGGGCCCAGGAATGGGGTGGGACCACTGCGCAGGATTGACTCTCAGGTGGCAGAGTCCAGGTGCAAGGTTGTTGGAAGCCTATTGTGTCCCTGAAGCTTCAAATCAGGAGGCCAGCCAACTAATCCTGAAAGTTACTCTGGGGTTCTGGGTTCAATAGATGCAGGTCTATTCCTTCTCACCCAGGCAAGAGGGCAGCAGGCATCAGGTCAGCACAGCAAGGCAGCAGTCCAGCAAGGCAGTAGTCCAGCAGGACAGCAGTCCAGCAGAGTGGCAGTCCTTCCGCAGCACAGCAGTCCTTCCTCTTGGCAGAGTATCCACAGATCCAGAAGTGTACTGAAGAGTTGGAGTCTGAGGTCCAGTATTTATACCCAGTTGTTCCTTTGAAGTGTGGGAGAAGCTTCTAGAGGTTTCCATTTCAAGTCCCCAGGCATCCTACTTTCCCTGCCTATAAGCTAACTACAGGGGTTGTGCATCCCTTTGTATGAAGGCAGAACACAGACTATTTAAGCGTAAGTGGGGCTTGGTCAAGCTCAGCCATCTCATCTTGCCAATAATGGCCCATCCAGGCACACCTAAGCTCTCTATTGTGTTTGACTGTCTAGAATGAAAACACAAACCTCCAACTGTCAGATGCACCCAGTCCTGTGACCCATGGACAGGCTACAGGCACCAAGTGGCTAATGCAGGAAAATGCCATCTTTCTAAAAGGGGCAGTTTCAAAATTCTAATTTAAAGTCCGACTACATAATATGTTGTGATTTTTCATGATGATTCCAATCTGATTACCTGTTCCCATTTGGAAATTACAGCTAATTAAATGTAGTAAGGTAACTCCAATGTAACTCTATGGGAGAGGTAGGCCTTGCAGCAGTGAAAAACAAATTTAAGAGTATTTCATAACCAATACATGTAAAATTAAAGCGTATATGTCCAACTTTTTAAATACATTACACCTTGCCCTTATGTCTCTTGAGGGACCTAGGGATGACTTGTATGTATTAAAAGGAAGGTTTTGGCCTGGCAAAACGTTTATTTCCCAGGTCGAAATGGCAGTTTAAAACTGCACACCCAGGCTGCAATGGAAGGCTTGAGACATGTTTAAAGGGCTATGTCAGTGCTGCAGGCCCCTAGTAGCAATTAATTTGCAGGCCCTCGGCACATGTAGTCCACTTTACTAGGGACTTATAAGTAAATTAAATATGCCAAATAAAGATACGCAAAAGTTGCCATGACTTAAGGAGTGAGCACATACCCTTTAGCACTGGTTAGCAGTGCTAAAGTGCACTGAGTCCTAAGATCAGCAAAAATGAGATCATCACAAAATTAGAGGAGGAAGGCAAAACGTTTGGGGGCAGACCATCCTAAGGTTGACAGGTCTAACAGTTCTTTATTTCAAATATTATTCAGTTGCTCTAAGTGTTGTTTTCAGGTCAATTGGTAGTGGTCACTTTTATTCTTTAATTAACATACTACTTTTTTCCCCATGCTTGGAGGTTTTACCCAGGGCCTATGCCTATGAATAGCTTTGGAAGCATGCCTGTCCCTCTGCATGGTTTGCATAAAGTACACATAACATCAATGATCATGTTTTGCGCCAAAGGAGTTGGTAGAGAATAGTGCTAGGATGATATGGTCTATTTTTCTCTTTATATGATACACACCAACTTTAGCATCTTCTTCTGCCTGTTCCCAATGTGGTGTGTATTATATGAGTCTTATCAGGAAAGTATTTGGGGTGATATTTGAGAAACCTTGGAGGGCCAACCAATTTGCATTGCGGTTGGTGTTTGTGTAGCAGAGAGCAAAGCAAATAGTATTTGCACCAAAGTAAACAGCTCCAACTGATTCTATAATATTTTTGATGCATTGACATAAAAAGAAGTTAGTATGCATTAGAATGTATGTTTGTTTCTGATTTTCAAATGTAGAGGATGAGACTAGGAAAGAAGCTAAGTTATTTTGATCCATTCTTGTGTATCTCTCTCTCTCTCAATCATGCATTCATACACATACATGCATAGCCACAATAGTGTGAAATCAGTTAGTTCTTTTTTAAAAAAAGGGTGTTTTAAAGGGCAATTATTTCATTTTACATAAAGTGTTAAGTACTACAAGTACCACTTGTTTTTTTTCTGTTTCCATTCTCAGGTGCAATCATCTCAAACACATCGTAATCCGCAAAAGAAAACACCACAAGCATATTGATCAAAACATTAATGATCACCTTGATGAAGGAAGTGGAGGGCTTCTTAAACACAGTGTACCTTGAGAGAAAGTATGTTCCTGGGTTTATTACTGTCTATTTGAATACACACTGGCAGGAATTATGGGACAATGGAGCACTGGTATATAAAATAAAATAAAATTGTATTCATATCATTCAAGGTCAGTTTCTTTTGTGTGACCATAGTGTCTGAATCCAACTGTTAACTCTGAAGAATGACATAGTTCATAGTTCAAATTGTGAAAGATGACGTGTCCTTCTCTGACCTTGTTTTGAAATGTGAAGAAAGTAAAGTTGCTATGGCTTACCAGAATAACTTCGATGATGGTCCATTAAGATTAGCAGTTTTAGCTTTCAGTACTAATTGATTAACTAATAGATGTGATTACTGACAGTTACTAATGCGTTCATGGTGATCTACTGGGGCTGGACTATAATTTTCAGATAAAGCAAAAATATAAATTGACTATTGGATGTCTATGGATGAAAGAACAATGGGGGATATTACCAAGGAATTGCGATAATTATCGCAAAGCGCGCTTAGCGCTGTTTTTTTTATCGCCGACTATCGCTGGATTTCATCGCGGAGATAACGTGTTATTAACAACGCTTATCTCCAAGGCGATAAAAAATCCAGCGATAGCAGCGAAACCCAGCAATAGCGTGGGAAATCCAGCGATAAATTCAACGCGCTAATGAAAAGCTTGCTAATAGGCAGGTGAGGACTTAACCTTACAATCCACCTCCCATTGACTAGAATGGTTAAGTCAGGTTTTTATCAGGTGTTAGATTCCAGCGATAATCGCGGTTAGCGCGAATTTTTTTATTGCTTCGCGGGCATTGCTAATAGGGGGAAGTTGTGTTTGAGACTGTTTTCAGTCGCTTTTAGTTGGGAACGCCTACTTTGCATGTCATTAGCGATATATATCGCTGACATGCAAAGCGGCACCAATACGGTCGCTTTCGCCATACAGCTGTCGCTAACAGCTGTTAGCGACAGCTTGCTAATAGGGCGATAGAAATATCGCCGCTTTAGCGGCACTTTTTGCCATTGCTAATATGCCCCAACGTTACTCAGAAGGTGCTAAAATATGCTTCCTTACTGTCACAATGTGTCCAGTTGCATGTGATATCGGTGGCAGACTGTATCCAGCCGAAAAGACTCAGGGGGATATTCACAAGGACTTATCGCAGAGTTATTGCCACCTTAACGCCTCAAAAGTGGAGATAGATTTAACGCCCCATTCACAAGCGGATGCAAACTGCAGACAGCGCAAGTATTCCCGCAATAACTGCCGCAAAATTTACCTCCAGGGGTGACACCACCAACTAACCCTAATGAGATGCAGAGTAGGCGTTCCCGTGCAAAAACACACGAAAACACCACTACACCACTTTCACAACGAACTGCCAGATCTGCGATGCGAACCAAAAACAGGTGATATGCCACAGTAGCAGCAGGGAATTAACACCTGCTGGTGTTAAGCAGGACGACTACCTGCTGCATGAAAGGGAGCCCAGCCAAGATCCACATCTGACGACCCACAGATGCCATGGAGACAATGATCATGCAGCTCGGAGACCCATGAGGGCCACAACACCCACAGCCACCACCCCCAGGCCCGCCACCACACTCAGGACCCGTCCCACCCCCCCCCGGACCACCACAGAGGCAGCGTACACAAAGACAGCGGACCCACCGTAAACGAACCAGCCGCACAGACCGAACGCCAGAGGAGGACATTGCCCACTACAGGCCCAAAAGGACAACCATCCCCCGCATCCTGACCCACATCGCCCACCTGCTGACAGTACCAACACAGCGCACAACGAACATCCCTCCGCAGACAAAGCTGCCGGCTGTGCTGCACATGTTGGCCTCTGGTACCTTCCAACCCACAACTGCCAGAGTCGGAGGAGTCTCACAGCCAGCCCCATCCAAGTTCATCACACCTGTCCTGGATGCCATCATCAGCCTGGTACCCCAGCACCTCCACTCCACCCACACTGCGCAGGAGCAGATGGAGACCAAGCAAGGCTCCCACGCCATAGCTGGATTCCCTCACGTGTCAGGGGCAATCAACTGCACACATGTACCCCTCGTGCCCCCTGCCGACACTGCACACAACTACCTCAACAGAAAGCACACGCATCCCATGAATGTGCAGGCAATAGTGGACTGCCGGGACTCCTCAACAATGTCGTGGCCAACTCCCCAGGAAGAGTGCATGATTCCTACATCTCCCGACAGTCCATCATCAACCAGCGCTCCCAGGATGGCACCTATGGAAATGCAGTGCTCGTTGGTAAGTCCAAAATGAACACACCACACACCTCCACCGCACAGTCATGCAACTCAAGACACTGGCAATGGGCACGCAGCAGAACTACATTCAACATGCCACACAACATGCCAACCGACCAGACACGACAACACGACTCCATTGGGAACCTGGGCTTGCCATGCCCACAACCCAGCCACGGCATGGCACCACAGCCACACAATAGCAGGATGTGGGGAGAGGCATGGAGCAGGCATGTGCGAGTGCGGCAAGTGACTAATGAATGAGAACCTACCCAATGCCAGGTGTGGCATGGAGGTGGCGGACAGACTTCAGTGTGCAAACCACGTAAATGGCCATGTGGACATTAACTGCTGGTGCATGGAGTGTAGTGGCCTGTGGACGCCACCATGTCCCCACAGGCTGTGGGGCAGAACGCGGAAATGTCGCACGTTACGCCCCCCCCTGTATGCGTGGGTGGAGTGGGTTGGCCCTGCGTACGCCAGGCCTGCGTAGGGGTGTGAATAAAAAGCCCGTCGCACTGGGCGTGGTTCTCTTTCGGAATGGCCAACGCGTCTGCCAGGGCGGTGCCTCCCAGCCCGCCACGAGGCCGGCGCCGTGCGCAGCGGGGCCTGCGTCCCTGTGCGCCTGCTGCACCCTGGGCCGCTAGTCCCCAGATCTGTCATGCCTGTACCAGTGCACCAAGGAGGGTCCGCTCACCTGCCAACACCGGTGTGTGTCAAAGAGGGCCCACCACGTGCCGGTGCAAGCTCCAGGCCCCAGTCCCGCGACCTCTGCAGCCTCCGCAGACCATCGCTGGCCTCCACAGCGCTGGCCCACAGTACTCCTTTCTCATTGATATACTCCACCGGTGTACTCTTCAGCCCAGTTGTTGGCACATGTTGAACTGAGTCGTGAGTTCTGAATGGCAGTGACCAAAGGTCTGTGGCAGCGTCCACATCACTATACTCCCTCCGATCAGTGAAACCAAAGTCTGCATCGCAGGCCTGCGACACGTGGTGCCACTAACCCTGTTCAATGCAAGCCGGCGACACGTGGTGCCACCAACCCTGTTCAACGCAAGCCGGCGACACTTGGATGAGGGCTCAGGCCTACACTGCAGTCCAGTAGGTCCCACATGTGAAACTGTGTCCTGAGTCTTGAATGGCAGTGACCAAATGTTAATTGCCGCGTCTATATCACTGAACTCCCGTCGATCAGTGTCCCAGACCCTGCATCGCAAGCACACGACACTTGTCTGTGGGCCCGTGCTGATCGCTGCCCCTGGCCTACACTGCGGTCCAGTAGGTCCCACATCCAGCACTTAGTCGTGATTCATGAATGGCAGAGTCCATACCAGTGAACGCATGGAGAGGAGTAAGAGGAAGATGCGGCTCAGTCCGGATGAAAGCCGGATCTTAGTCACGGAGGTGACAGAACACTAGCAACAACTGACCTGGTGCCACTAACCCTGTTCACCGCAAGTCTGCGTCCCGTGGTGCCACTGAACCTGAACTACGCAGGCCGGTGGGACCATCCAAAGTAAGCCAGCGACACTCGGTGAATGGCCCCTGCTGACCGCTGCCTCAGGCCTACACTGCGGTCCAGTCGGTCACACATGTGGAACTGTGTCTTGGGTAAGATATGGAGGAGTCCACACCATTGGACATGCCTCATCACAGGCGGCATCCCCTATCAGCACTGGTGCCACTAACTCTGTGCGCAATGAGTCATGGGCACTTTCTGGTTGGACTTTGGTGGCGTCTGAGTCCATGGCCTGGGGGTTGTCTGCATCATCATCTGGCTGGGCCGGACTTGGTGTCCGACATGTGTCTGTTCCATTCATCTCCACCATAGTGACTGTTTCTGCGTGGTTCTGCCCTCTGCATCATGCCCTGGGGGTACACCTTCCACTGTCCACCGAGACACTCCGTGACAACCCCCTTTGTCATCTACGAGAACCTGCTCTGCTCTCGTGACCCTGCACCAGTGCACCACAAGTCAGCGGCCCATGGCGGTAGGCCTGTGCAGGACGCTGTGCATCTGGGGCCACTAACTCTGTGCAGCTCAAGTCATGGGGCCTTTATAGTTGAATGGGTGTGTCCTTAACAATGTACACTGTTGTCGTTTTTTGACTGCACCAGGTACTCCATGACGGCTGGCGTGCACACACCCCACACACATCCAACACAGGTGTCACTCGACATGTGAGCCTGCTAATAAAAGTGGCCGGGCGCACGTGCCCGTAGCCATTCCCACCATCTAAGCACGTGTGTCCGTGTGGTCATTATGTCAGCATGATGGGCCGGAGCCCTGCAACATCACAGTGTGCTGTCTTCAGCGGAGGATACCATGTCACCTCAGCAGTGGCTGAGACCTTGGACATGTAGCTTCGCCCGCCCCCCCTGCATGCACAAGCGGCGTGTGCTGGTCCGGTGAACGTCAGGTCAGCGCAGGGGTGTGCTGATTCGGCAGGGGATCAGGGCGTGGCTCTGGTCTGGCCTTGAGCAGGAATGCGGTAAGTGTGTCTTTGTGTTGGGTTGTTGTCATGACCAGGGCCACAGTAGTCGATGTTGCAATGTTGCCCGCACGTACGGGGAAATGTAGGAGCGCAAGACCCCTCGGGGTCTTGGCACATGCATGCCAAGTGTTATGTGTATCAGTCCTGCGGCTGCATAAGTCAGCGCGATCACAGCCAGCCATGGACTGTACAGCTGTGTCCGCCCTGTCTGGACCATTTGACTACACGCACGTGGCCGCACACCCTCAACTGCCAGCTTCAAGCTGTTGTTGGCATGCCGCTGGACATGCGCGGACAGGCATGACAATGGTGTGCCGTAGGAGTGCACGTGATACAACTGCGCAGCGCACACAAGTGTGGGGGCTCGTGGGAGGGAGGAGCAGCAGTGAGGCAACGTAACACACAGTGAGGCCGCTCATGTGCCACGTGCTCGGCATATCATCCATGATTCCCTGGGTCGCAGACATCACATCCCACCCACGACAGGCCTCTGTACATCTCCTCTATGCATGCAGATGGTGAAGTTACTGTAGGGATGAAATGTCCTTTGTCTGAACTATCAGGCAGTAGCACATCTGCAGCTCCGAGCTGGGACTTGCATGTGCCCAGCACCCCCAGACAGATACAATAGCATTTGCTGGCGACTCCCACACTACGCACTGCCCGACGTGAGACTAACGTTTACACATCCCACACGCAAAAGTCCTTAGTCGTAGTTAGCGTGCATGAAATGGCCTTCACACGTACTCCCACCCCACCCCAGGCCTGCACCCGTTGCACACAGACAATGCTCATTGCTCCGAGCTGTGCCATTTCATCCACAGGACTGGCGCGGGGCAAGCCAGTGCCGCTTCAAGCAGAGCCACTGACGCAATGGCAGACCATCCAGGACACATGCTCAACTCCAGTCACGTGGACCTGTCCCGTGCACGTCTGCTGCATGTTCTGGGGGCACTGCCATTGGCAGTGCTGCGAATCAGTTACCGGCTGAGCTTCCGCCTTGCCAACGTCACCTGCGTTCAGCCTGTGTTGCATTGTCGCTCGTGCATATTCGAGTGGACCATGGAGGTCTGCCTCTCCAACGTAACGGTAGCTGACCTGGATTTCGACATGTGTGTGCGCCCCCTGTTGGCCCACGACCAGGAGTGTCACCGTGATGCCCGTTTATGGCATGCCTGGATGTTTGGCATGCATGCTGGCAACTGGACCTGGGAGATTGCATGAGTTGTCGTGTGCAGTGACCACATTGAGCCGCTCCCCGATTGGGCTTTAGTGCAAATTGGGGCCAGGGGTTGGAGTCAGCACATCTGTCCGGGACAGCTGATGGGTTACGTTGCCGACATGTTAGATGTGGTGGACAATGATCTCTCATTGGAAATATTGGCCTTCGCTGCTGCACTCGCGTTCATAAACGAGTGACAAGGTACCTGCAGCCACAACTGAATGTGACCCATTGCACGTGTCCCAACACCTGGTTGCATGTTGGGGATCTGGTCACATGTCCCAAGACGACAGTGGACATGGGTGCATTGGCCTGGACTCCTGATCCATGCATGGACAACCAACGCGGGTTGGCACTGACTTGTGTTGGTGATGGACTCCCCCGGGGTGGACATGGGCACTTTCCAATGTTCCTCATTCAGACATGCTGCTGCATTGGTCTGCATGTCGTGGCACTTCTCTTGGCCGTACTGACACGCAATTGTTGATAAAGTTTCCGCACCTTCACTTGTCTCCAACTGTGTTGAGTGTTGATTTGTATGCAAATGTGTGTGTCACGGCCTATCTGGGTCCCTGCCATACATGCATTGCTACCCCATCAGGGCTGTGGGTTGGTACTTGTGCATTATCATGTCCCTGTTTCGTGCTTTGCCAGATGCGTATGCCATTTACCGGCCACAAGCGGGTGCACTTGTGTCCTGTGTTCGGTTGTGCAAATGTTGGTGTTTGTACCACTTTGTGTTCGATGTTGGGGTGCTCTGCTTCCTGTGTGTGTGTGCTGCATTGTGTGTGAGATGGCCCTTCAGCTCTGATTTGGCTCACCCTTCTCCCTTTCAGGCAGTGTGGTTTTCACTTCTGTGCTTGTTCAGTGGTGTGATATTGCCGACTTGTGTGACTTGTGCTCTTGGTTGGTGTTGTTACTCTTGGGCATGGTTTGTCTGCAGTTGTGCTGTGCTTACTTGTGCATGTGTGCCATTGTGCCCATCTCCCCGTCCCCCAGTCCCTGGTCGTTCCTCTCCCTGTTGCTGTTGTGTCTGTTGATTTTGAGCAGTTTCCGGTCTCCGACTCCTGCCACCATCTCCAGACTGATGTGGTGGACACCATTTCCTCCATGTCATCCAGCTCCTGGTGTGGCGCTGGACTCCCACCTCCGGTGTGCATTGCTGCCGTCTGGTTGTTGGCGTGTTTCTGCTTGTTTGTGCGTTTTGCATCATTCCAGCTGTTCTGGTTTTCTTCCATTGTCCTCCTCCGCTCTCCGGCCACATTCACCTTGTCCACGATGGCCTGCCATGTACAATGTTTTGTTGCCAATGGGGCTTGTGGGGTTGTGTACTGGCTCCGGTTGCCTCCATTGTGCTTCGCTGTTGTTTTCTGTTTGGTTTGTCTTTCTTTTTCCTGCTTTTATTATGCTTATTCCCGCCTGCCGTGTGTGTGTCGCGGGCCTGGCGCTGCTTATCGCTGCTTTCCTCATCGCGAATGGGCTCATCGCACGTTTTTGGGTGTTGGGGTTTGTGTTTTTATCTCCGTCGCGGTGGTTGTATCGCGGACATTGGCCGCGTTTTCGGGAGACTATCGCATGGTACCGCCATGTTGTGAATTCCACGTTAACACAGGGTTATTTTCCCTCGATAGACTGTGATGTGTAAAGTTGCGTTAACATTTTTTGGAGATGTTTAGCGCACGTTCTTGTGAATATCCCCCTCAGGGGGATATTCGCCAAACCGTGATGAGTAAATCAGTGATAAGCAGCGCCAGGCCTGCCATACACACACGGTAGGCGGGAAAATAACTACAAAAGTAGAAGAAACACACAAACACAAAATGACCAACACGAAGCACCATGGAGGCAGCCAGCGCAGGCGCAGAGGACGAGCGGAACCCCACAAGCACCCCGGATGACCAGCCTGGGACCTCGGTGACAGGGAAGGGCAAGGACAAGAAGAAGAGGAAGACGAATTTCAGTCCGCAGGAGAATAGGATCCTGGTCACGGAGGTGATAGAACACCATCAACAACTGTTCGTCGCCTCCAATGTGTCATTGGGCACCAAAAATGGATTATGGCGGTCCATCGTGGACAAGGTGAATGCCGTCGGAGAGCACAAGAGGTCAATGGACGAGGTCAAGAGGTGATGAATTGACATCAAGCGCAAAACCAAGGAAAAACTCGCAGGCAACCAGAAGCAGCAATGCAGACTGGAGGTGGGAGCCCAGCGCCACAGCTGGAGCTGGATGACATGGAGGAGCTTGTGTTGACAGTCATCAGTGTGGAGACCGTGGCAGGAGTCGGGGCACTGCTCGACATGACACAACACAACAGCAACAGGGTGAGTAACCACCAGGTACTGGGGGGACAGGGGGAGATGGCCACAATGGCACACATGCACAATTAATCAGAGCACAGTGCACACCCACAATGACTCTGGATCATGGCCCTGATCTACACACTGTCACAATGTACATTGCCATGCTGTCTGAATGTGAACATGTACCATGCGGCTACATACATGTGGACACATTGTAACACAGCATCTCCCCTTCACATTGCAGGGGCACCGTCAACACCTCCTGCAGAGCAGTCCCAGCCACTCTTCACTGATGATGAGGAGGACACCACCAACATCGACACCCAAGCCCTCCAAGACATCATTGAACTCATCCGCCAATCACCTCCAGGACCAGGGCAGCCCAGCTGCATCGAGGAGACCCCACCCACTCCACAAACCACCCAGCAGGAGGCACCCACAACCCCGGCTGTCTCCCAAGACCCCCCCGAACAACACATGGCCTTCCAACGCCGTGTGTTGGAGGGCCAGAGGGAGATGGCTGAGCAGGTGTGGGTGGGGTTCGACCCCATGGCTACCAAACTTGACGCCATCCAACTCCAGTCCCTAACGGACACCCACACGCCGCTCCATGGTCTCCAACGAGCCCTGGCTGACATCGCTGGAGTCATGACTCGGAGTCAAGTACACCTGTCCGCTCAGAGTGGCTCCAGCGATCTCAGCCGTGAGCTGGCACACAAGCGGAGGCTCATGGAGGACATGGTGCGGATGGAGGCGGAAATGATGGCAGCCACCGCTGCACATCAGCAAAATGTAGCTGGGATCTACCATGCCCTGCATGTCCTCATCATGGCATTGCTGCCACAAGGCGTGGCGCAGATGAATGCTGCTGCCCCTACACCATCCACATCTCCGCCCCCTGGTGTGTCAGTGCCTCACAGTGCGGCAGGCATTTCCACTCCGGCCCCTGATGTGTCAGTGTAACACAGTGCTGCAGCCGGAACTGCACCACCCACTGGTGGGGCAGAGCACACATCTGAGGACGAGGACGTGGATGGACTTGAGTTCATAAGGAGGCACTAGCATTCATGTCCGCCACCTGGCCTGTTGCTGCTTGGTGCCGCACATGACCCCATGACCTTCCACTGACCCTTGATATACTCTGCTGCACTCACCTTGGACCGCGACATGGACTGCCATATCCTGTTTGGTGACCAATGACACGGCGACCAGACTGCAGACTGCAGACTGTACCCTTCCTCTTCAGCTGTACTTGTCATTCCCCGATGGACTCTGGCTGGCCCTCCACGGGCCCATATTGTGAAGTGGGGTTGGCATGGCCCTGTACTGCTCCAGCTGCTAAACTCCACTGGATGTGCATTAAACATTCAGAAACGCACTGCTGTGTCATGTCTTTCATCATTCATGTATGAATGTGTGGATGAATGTAGGGTCAGTGATTCCCCCTAACGTCAATGATGCTCATCTAGTGGGATTCCAGTCACAGTGTCCTACATTGCCGATTGCGTTCCGGGTGCCGTAGACACTACAACAGGGACACACGCATTAGTCACTTCCTTGTCCGGACATGGACTGAACCACGCCCAGAGCCCCGGGTCATTGTTGCAAGCCCTGCGCTGGTTCAGCATACGCCAGGCCAGACCACTCCGCTTACGCTCCGAGGCGGGGCCACATAGCTACAAGTCGGACGTTTACACACTAGTGGTCTGCAGGTCGCTGGTCTAGTTGTCAGCATGTCACGGCCACTCCCTGAGGGCAGGTTTGCACACACACCACACCCATCTGGCACAGGCGTCACAGGCCATGTGACCCCGCCAATATAAGGGGCTGACAACGTCACATTCCCCACTGCCGGTGGGGACTGCATGACGGACGTTCCACGATTCTCAATCATAATGGGCCCATGAGTTGTAGCGCACAAGGTTAGTGGCACCCGGAGCCATGCGGCCGTCACAGGCCTACCACCACGTGGCGCTGACTGGGGTTGCACAGGGATAGTGGCACCCGGAGCCTTGCGGCCGTCACGGCCCTACCACCACGTGGCGCTGACTGGGGTTGCACAGGGTTAGTGGCACCCGGAGCCTTGCGGCCGTCACGGGCCTACCACCACGTGGTGCTGACTGGGGTTGCACAGGGTTAGTGGCACCCGGAGCCATGCAGCTGTCACGGGCCTACCACCACGTGGCGCTGACTGGGATTGCACATGGTTAGTGGCACCCGGAGCCATGCGGCCGTCACGGGCCTACCACTGCGTGGCGCTGACTGGGGTTGCACAGGGTTAGTGGAACCCGGAGCCATGCGGCCGTCATGGGCCTACCACCACATGGCGCTGACTGGGGTTGCACAGGGTTAGTGGCACCCGGAGCCTTGCGGCCATCACGGGCCTACCACCACGTGGCGCTGACTGGGATTGCACAGGGTTAGTGGCACCCGGAGCCATGCGGCCATCACGGGCCTACCACTTCGTGGTGCTGACTGGGGTTGCACAGTGTTAGTGGCACCGAAATTGCTGAGCAGGGGTGTGCGGCCTGCGATGATGACGTGTGCACTGATGTGGTCTCTGCCATTGATGCCTCAGGACTCAGCATCATGTGTGGGACCTGCTGGGCCGCGGTGCGGGTCCACATGATATGGAGCATGCCATGGTGGCGGGACCTTGGCCTGGAGCTTGCATGGGCACGTGGTGTGCCCAATGGTGGACACACCGTTGGCGGCAGGTGAGCAGTGGGGCCTGGGTGCGCAAGTGCGGACAGCCAGCGCTGGCCGGCGGGAGGGGGTAGGGTGCGGCTGCATGTGTGCGCAGGGACGGACAGGCGTTGTTGCCGTGTGCAGTGAGATGGACTCTGCCATGATTGACTCTGGCCTCGATTACAGATTGCAGACCTGGTGGCTTGCAGTGTATATGTGGTTGGAGACACACCGGTGGCAGAAGATGAGCAGTGGTGCCTGGGTGCGCGGGGGCGGCAGTGTCCCTCCTTCTCCCTCTCTCTCCCTTCCTTTCCTTCTCTCTCTCTCTCTCTCCCTTCCTTTCCTTCTCTCTCTCTCTCTCTCTCCCTTCCTTCTCCCTCTCTCTCTCCCTTCCTTCCCTTCTCTCTCTTTCTCTCTCTGCCTTTCTTTCCTTCTCTGTTTCTCTGTGTCTCGCTCCTTTGATGTGCGCATGACACACGTTCTGATTTTGTGCTTTATTTTCCAGGCTGTGACATCAAGATTGTCCCAGACGGACCCGACAGGAGTCTTCCGCATTGGTGTTTTGTGTTGTATTCATTAAAGTTTTTGGTTGTTACTTCAATGATGAGTGACTGTTTCGCGTTCTTCTGACCACACATGTGTTTCTTGTCATTGTGCGACATCATGAGCTTTTTGTGGCTCTTGTGTCGTGCACGGTATGTGTTTGTCCTGGGGGGGTCCGGGGGGGGGCCCGGGAGTGGTGGCGGTGGGTGTTGTGGCCCTCATGGGTCTCGGAGCTGCATGATCATTGTCTCCATGGCATCTGTGGGTCTTCAGATTTGGCTCTGGGCTGGGCTCCCTTTCATGCTGCAGGTTGTCGTCCTGCTTAACACCAGGAGAAGGCAGGTGTTAAATCCCTGCTGCTACCGCGGCTTATCACCTGTTTTTGGTTGGCATCGCAGATCTGGCAGTTTGTTGTGAATGTGGTGTAGTGGTGTTTTCTTGTGTTTTTGCACGGGAACGCCTACTCTGCATCTCATTAGGGTTAGTTGGTGGTGTCACCCGTGGAGGTAAATATTGCGGCAGTTATCGCGGGAATACTTGCTATGTCTGCAGTTTGCACCCGCTTGTGAATGGGGCGTTAAATCTATCTCCACTTTTGATGCGTTAAGGTGGCGATAACTCGGCGATAAGTCCTTGTGAATATGCCCCTCAATGAGACAGCAAAATAAATCTAGCAATTTGAAGAAAGTTAAGGGTTGAATAGGACCTCATTGTTACTTGGTCCTGAATCATATATAGAGTGCTTTGCTCGTGTTTGCATCACAATGTACCCATAACCCCTTAACAATGTGTGCCTAGTGCAGTGTGAGGCAGGGTCGGCTTTACTGCTGGTGGCGCCCTGTGCGACAATGTCTGTTGGCGCCTCCCAATGACCACCTCTGCCACAGATTCCCTCAATAGCACCCTTTAACAGTGCCCTTTAGTTTTATAGCACCACTCATACCAGTGTAAGGTGTCAGAGCACTTTACACCACACACACATTGCACAGAGACAATCATATGTGTGTAAATCAGTGTATAGGAAATGTTACATCAGATAGGACTACAAGGTGTAGTGTAGGAGTGACATGTCATCGATACTGGTAGGCAATATAGTTTGAGTCCTTATTCGGAAAAGCACAAATTCAGAATTTAAAACGTAACAACATTGTTAGGGGTTCTCTTTCATAATAATACTTCTACCCAAATTAACCCTTTTCACAAGATTAGGATGATGAAAGATTGGGCACAAAACATTTAGCTCTAACATATACCTTGTAGTTTGCATGCAGCTCTAGGATGACATTTAATACCTAAATGTTCTATATTAGGATTTTGACTTATAAAAGACAAGTAACAAAAGGAGCTCTCTTACAGAACCCACTGACCTATTTACATTATATGCACTTCAATTTCTGCATGGTACATGTTCTTAGCAGCAGGCATTTTAACCCTCTGCACTACCTTGGGATGAGTCAAAACTTCCACTAGACAAACCTCTGGTCTCTTTCCAGGAAGACGATTAATCACCGTACTTATCTTGACATTTTAATTGCTGTCTGAAAATTGCTGGAGGCCATGAACGCGGCAGAATGATAGTATACATTTTCAAAAATGACGCCCCCACCCCAAGTCAACGCCCGGTGCGGTCGCACCGATCGCACCACCCTGGAGCCAGCCCTGGTCTGAGGCAGTGTGGTTGGTTACAGAAAAAAAGAACGGTCTTCACATCAGGTGCAAACCCTGACAGTTTGAACCTGCTTTCAGGAGAGCACATTAGTGAATGGCTCAGCCTCCGTATCAAGCAGTGGCAGCTCGCATAGGGCATGCTGCAGGGCGGTGGGCAGGGCAGGGGAGGGGCAGGGTGGGGGGGTAGTGAATTCGGACATACAACGGAACGGAGGAACGTAATAATTACTTTCCTCTGTTCCGTCGTATGTCCGAGTTTACTACCCCCCCATGCCCCTCCCCCGCCCGCCTCACCGCAGCACGCCCTATGCGAGCCGCCACTGGTATCAAGACCAGCCGAAGGCACCACCTTGAAGATCGGTGCAGTGCATTACTGCACACGCCTGCGGGGAATGCATTAGGGGTCACTCTGGCCCCAGTGCCTCCGTCCCTAGGGGTCAGGAGGGATACAGTCATTGTGTGTCCTTTCTATGTGGCACATAGTGCACACACATCCCGATAGCTCTTTTTCCTCTGTGTTCACGTCAGCAATAAGGCGGTAGTGCAAAAACACTGTTACCCTCATTTGCATGGGGTTCCTCCCCAATGCAAATGAAGGAACATCCATTTGCAATGGTTTTGGCTGAACAACGCAATCTGTTTTAAAGAAAAGACTGCTCAAGCAGTTGCGGCCACGTCTGAAATACCACAGTGCATTGGGGGCTCAAGAAGCTTACACGTCTAATGTGCCTCGGGTCATTATCTGTCATAAGGCCCCTGTGTGATAAACGAGCTGTGCAGATAAATTTCATCAATATTTATCTTGAACAGATCAAAAAAGGAGGTGTTGACTAGCGGCTATGTTACTGACTTTGGAACCTGACGCCTGGATTTTAATCCTAGATTCAGCACTTTACCAGAAATTGTGTGCCTATGCAGTTCCATCAAAGCCTAAAGTAATCTAAATATTTACAATCCTATGTGAAAATGTGTAAGGAATGTCACGTTATTTGTGTATGTGGTGTTATTAAATATAATAGCGTTTTCCAATAAAACATTAAAAAAATAACTACAATGTTCATTAGATATTCCCCAATTCATTAACCAATGGCTGAGTAAAACAAGAAATATGAATGATACATCTTTATGTGTAGTATATTTTGGTGATATATAACGATTATTCTAGAATTACCTCTGCAGCTTCTTAAATTGAAAAGAAAACGTTAGGGATCAATAAAATTATTCAGCATGTGGTGCAATTTATGTTGCGAATTGAAACATGTTTTAATTTTTAATTATAGGATAGGGGCATCGCTAAAATAATGTAAAACAATGAACGAAGAAACGGTCTGTCCTGAGGAAAGCTGCCAAGAAAGAACTAGTATAGTTGAGATATATGGTCAACAAGTTGTTATTTTAATGCATTCGGATTACAACTGTAACAAGTAACACAAATAAATCCAACTCAAACAACCCCTAGTGATATTTGGGCATTTTATGTAAAATACAAGATGAACTCGGAGAAGACAAAGGGATAGAGCAGAATGGTGCGTGTGTGAAAGTAAGTGGCTAAGGAGCAGATGTGGTGTTTACTTCCATTAAAATATTTGTATGAGAAATATTATTGTGATGTGAATATTTATATATAATAATGCAATAAATGAAAATATGTGTTCAAATCATGTAGCATTTAAGAAGGTTTGTGAACCAAAAGACCTGCCTTTTGGTAGAGTGGTTTAAACTTGTGACTCCACCTAATAAGGTGATGCGTGAGCTCACGTCTAAAGATGGACCTCTCCCATATAGGTTGGCAGGTTGACACTCTACAGATGAAATGGCAATGCAATGTATGGGGGGAGCTTAAAGAGTAGCATAAAAAGAGTCCGTTCTGGAAATTCCCGAATCATTTCTATGCTGATTTATATTGTACAGGTATATTGTTAGGAGTAATGGTCATCTCCTAGAATATGAAGGTAAAATTCTCTGAGGAACGAAGGAAGGTAGGTAGGTGGGTGCTAGTCAGACTGTACTCTGAAAGTAGGGAGGACAGGAAAGGGTGTACATAGTAAGACAGGGAGAAAGAACATTTCTAAAAAATAAAAAAAGTAGAATTGATTGAGAGCAGGTTGGTGAAGAGAGGAAACGGTTGGAAGAGGAAGGGATAAGGTTAGAAGGAAGGAGAGATGAGTAGTGGCAGGAAGAAATGGTAAAAGGTAAAGAGAAATGAAAAAGCTCAAGAAAAACAAAAGTAAGATACAGAGGAGATAACATTTAATGAAAGCAGGAAACACAGAGTAAATGGAATGAAAAAAATCATAAACACTAAGAAGTCAATGGGCATGGGAAAAAAAACTGAGAAGTTAGAAAGAAATTAGATCGAAGATATAAAGAAGGAGAGAGAACGGGAGAGAATAAGGGATGGATGATAGAACGCGTGTTTACAATTATCTCATAAACCGTGGGAAATTATTGCATAATGTAAGAGCGGATTTAACAGGGCGTTTTAAAATGGGCAGCTATTCACAAAATGGATAACGAATAAGCGATTTATGCTAGTTTATTTGAAAACAACACACATTTCCCTTTAGTTAAAGCCCATGTTAATTACCAGGTCACTTTAGGAGCTCGGTTCCAGAGGGTAAAGGCCTAATAATGTTGTTGGAACTAGACAAAGATGACTTTAGATAAGTGACAGAAATGCTTTCTAAAGTTAATTTTGTTTGCATTTTCCTATCCCTCAGTGTTCATTACCTTTAAATGGAGCCATACATTGGCAGAAGTAATTACCAGGTTGGTCAATGCAGGTAGCTCCATCTGAGCAGGGAAACGAAGCACAGTCATCTACGTCAGTTTCACAGTCAGAACCTTGGAAGAAAGAAGATATAACGATAGGTTAAGACATCCTGGTGCAGTGTTATATTTCTTTCCAATGCAGTCTAAAATATAACATTATGAAAGGGAAGGATAGTAACAGTAAAGACAGTAGGGGCGATGGTAGAGTCAATGGGGGATATTCTCAAGAACGGGCGATAATTATCGCCAACCTAGGTTAACGCAATTTTACATAACGCCGTCTATCGCTGGAAACTAGCGCCGTGTTAACGGCGAATTCTCAACCCGCCGGCAACAGGCGATAGTATCCCGATAACGCGTCAAATGTCCGCGTTAAAATTACGGGGGCGCTGATAAAAAAGGAAACTTGAACGTGAAAAAAGTGGCGATGGGCCCAACAGCGATAAAAACATCAGTGATAAGCAGCGCCAGGCCTGCTATTGCCACGTCAGGTGGGAAAAATCACCATAAAAGCTGCAAAAAAAAAAAACACAAACTACTGAGAAGCACCATGGAGGAAGCTGGAGCAACTACAGAGGCCAACCAGAACCCCACAAACCCCCCGCAGGACCAGCCAGGGACCTCGGGAAAGGAGAAGGGCAAGGAGAAGAAGAAGAGGAACCCAAGATTCAGTCCGCTGGAAATTAAGATCCTGATTACAGAGGTGATAGAACACCACCAACAACTGTTCATCACCTCCACTGTGTCATTGGCAACTAAAAATGCAATATGGCAGTCCATCTTGGCCAAGGTGAATGCAGTCGGAGTGAAGAGAAGGGAAGTGGATGACTGCAAGAAGTACTGGAATGATGTGAAGCGCAAAACCAAGCTGAAACTCGCTAACAACCGGAAAGCATCAATGCAGACTGGAGGTGGGAGTCCAGCGCCACAGCAGGAGCTGGATGAGATGGAGGAAATGGTGTCCACAGTCATCAGTGGGGAGACGGTGGCAGGAGTTGGGGGACCGGACACTTCTCAACATGACCTGACCCAACAGCAACAGGGTGAGTAACGACCAGGGACTGGGGGGACAGGGGGAGATGGGCACAATGGCACACATGCACGATTAAGTATAGCACAGTTCACACCCACAATGACTCTGGATCATGTCCCTGATTGCCTTGGCATACTGCAGCACACATAGAAACAGCAAGTAGGCCCCCGTCGACAATGTGCCCAGAGAGGGCCCTCCCCACACATCACTAATCTCACAACAAACCCATGCACATGTGCTAATCCCAGCAAAGCTGCGGGCCGTGAGCCACACTGACAATGCAAGTGACACTGCATGACGATTAGCATGGCTGCAGACCAATCATCATGACATGGTGCATGCCACGACACTGAGGTGGCTGAGTGTGGACAATATCCGTAAAGGAGCAGGTCACACTCTGACACATCCACGTGCACAAACAACCCCTGACGTCCACAAGACATCTGCGGACAAACCATGCCCAAGAGTCCCAACTCCCACCAAGAGCCCAATTTACCCAAGTCTGCAACATCTCAGCACTGTATAAGCACAGAAGTGAAAGGCACATCGCCTGAAAGGGATAAGGGCCAGCAAAATCAGAGCTGCAGGGGCGACTCTCCCACAATGCAGCACACACACATAGGAAACAGAGCACATCAACATTGACAACAATGTGGTACAAACTGCAACATTTTCACAACAGAACAGAAGAGACAACTGCTGCCGCTTGTGTGTAGAAACTGGCCAATCACATTTGGCATAGCAGGAAACTGTGAGATGATAATGTACAAGTACAACCCCACATTCCTGATGGTGTAGAAATGTCCACTGTCCCGCATCAAATAGGCATCTCCTCCCAAACAGACACAATGTACATTGTCATGCAGTCTGTTTGTAAACTTGCCCAATGCGTGAACATACATGGAACACACTGTTAAACTGCATCTCCCCTTCACATTGCAGAGCGAGAATCAACACCTCCTGCAGAGCAGACCGTACAACTCTTCACTGATGATGAAGAGGACCGCCACACCATCGACACCGACGCCCTCCAACAGCTCATGCACACCCACAGCACCCCACCCCCAGGAGCAGGGCAGCCCAGCTGCATCGAGGAGGTCCCACCCCCTGCACAGACCTCACAGCAGGAAGCACCCACCCCCACGGCTGTCTCCTAGGACCCCCACGACCAACACATGGCATTCCAACGCCGTGTGTTAGAGGGCCAGAAGGAGATTGCTGATCAGGTGCAGGTGGGGTTCGACCTCATGGCAGCCAAACTAGATGCCATACGTGGGTGTCTAAGTCCCATCAGGGACCACTTACAGTCCCTAACGGACACCCACAGTCCGCTCCATGCTCTCCAACAAGCCATGGCTGACATCGCTGGAGTCATGACTCTGAGACAAGAACAACTGTCTAGTCAGAGTGGCCCCAGCGATGACAGCTGGGAGTTGGGACACATGCGGAGGATCATGGAGAACATGGAACGGATACAGGCGGAAAGAATGGCTGCCACGGCTGCACACCAGCAAGATGTAGCTGGGATCTTCCATGCCCTGCAGATCCTCATCATGGCATTGCTGCCACAAGGCCTGGCGCAGATGAATGCTGCTGCTACTACTCCATCCACATCTCCGCCCCCTGACGTGTCAGTGCCTCACAGTGCGGCAGACAATCCACCTCCAGCCCCTGATGTGCCACTGCCACACAGTGCGGCAGACATTCCACCTCTGGCCCCTGATGTGTCAGTGCCACACAGTGCTGCAGACATAACACCACCACCCACATGTGAGGCACATCATACATCAGAGGACGATGATGTGTATGATTCTACCTTTGTGGTAAGAAAGAAGCAGTAGTATTCATCTCCGCCATATGGCCTGTTTCAGCTTGGTTCTGCCCTCTTCATTATGCCCTGGAATAACACCTTTCACTGTCCCCCAATACACTCTGCGACACTCACCTTGCCCTCGACATGGACTGCCATATCTGGTTTGGTTACCAATGACACATCAATCAGACTGCGGACTGCACTCTTCCTCTTCCGATGAACTTGTCAATCCCTAAAGGACTCTGACTGGCCCTCCACGGGGCAACAATGTAAAGTGGGGTGTGCCTGGCCATGTACTGGTCCAGCTCAACACTCCACCGAATGTGATTAAAACATTCTAATTCACACAGATGTGTCATGTCTATGATCAAGCAAGTATGCAAGTATGAAAGTATGGATGAATATAGGGGCAGTGATTCCAAAAAAAGGTACCCCCTGGGAACTGATAGGGAGTGAGATGACTGGGAATGTGTGAACTAGCTGTTGCCTCATTGCTCCTAAACAACAATCCCGCAATTTCCTAACTTAGCCCCACGTCAATGTAGGAATTAGGGCTGTGTGTAAAAAAGTCAAAGTCATGTGGATGCCACAGCTCGGAGCAATGATTTGTTTGAGTGAGCAGCGGTTGGACTCCTGGGATGGTCTGTGCGTAAGTGTGAAGGTCATTCCATGCAAGAGAACTGCGAGCAAGGACTTCTGTGTGTGGGGTGTGTATACGTTGGTCTTTGGTTAGCACTGTGCGTAGTGTGTGAGTCATCATCAGCTGCTATGGTATCTCACAGGGGGTGCCGGGCGCATGCAATTCCAAGGTCGGAAGTGCAGATGTGCTACCGCCTTCTAGTTCAAACAAAGGAGCTTTCATCCCTAATGTTAGTTTGTCATCTGCTTGCATTCTGGAAATGTGATGTGTATTGGGGGTTGGGGGATGTCACTGCTTCGCCTTCCGGCACGGTTGAACCCTTACCAGCCATGTACGAGCCCTCACGGTCAAATTTGCATGCTCTGATGTAGCAGTGTTGTTTTGCTTCAGTCTGACAGTGATAGGTACAGGTAGCTGTGAGGAGGCGCGTGACTTCTCACCTTGCACCTATTAACTGACACTGTTCACTACTATTGATGGATGATGTCTGTGTACACATGTGATCTGTACATGGCACATATGTCCAGGGGACACCTTGGTGTGTTCTACGCACGGTATTCCTGCAGGCTTTTTGGCTGGTGTGCATCTCCCATGTTGCTGAGGTGTTCACTGTGCCCCCATCCCCCTTACGTCCATGTTGCTCATGTTGTGGGACTTGAGTCACAGGGTGCATCTCTGCATCAGGGTGGTTCCTATTTGAGCCTAAATGACACCCAAAATTCCATATTTCACCCCAAATGACACCCGAAATTCCATATTTGACGCCAAATGACACCCGGAATTTCATATTAGACCCCAAATGACACCCTGTTGTCTTTTTCTGAACACCAATGACAGCCTTCATGTCATGTTTTTGTACACATGTGTTACGCTGATGAGTGGGATTACGTACTACATTTGACACCCTGAAATGGCATTCCGAATACGTGACACCCTGAACAGCCTCTCTGTACAGAGGTGACATGCCCACCATCTATTTGCTATTTGTGAGATTGTTAGCACTTAATGTTGCACTTACACTTGTCAGAGTGATGTGCTTATGCAGAGGACTGACATGCACACAGGGAATGTGTGTTGCAATGAATTTATTTGCACATGCTGTTCAAGTGGTCATTTTGTACTGTTCCATGATTGCTAAGGACAGTCACAATGTGAAGTGCTCATGCGAATACATTGTTAATGATTGTGTTCCTTCGGGCTATTCCTGCTGCAGCTGCAGTGGGGTGTGGTGCACCTGCCTCATCTTCCTCATCATCGTCCGGTGCACCTGGCACTTGGATCCATGGGGCATTGGTGCATACACATATGTTGTGCAATACACAACATGCAATGATCATCTTGCACACTATTTCTGGGCTGTACAGGAGTCTTCCACCTGTGATGTCCAGGCACCTGAAACGTGACTTTAACACGCCAAATGTGCGCTCAACAATTCCCCTGGTGCGTTTGTGGGCCACATTGTACTGCCTCTGGGCTGGGGTGTTCGGGGCTCGGAGGGGTGTCATCATCCACGGTCAGAGTTCATATCCTAGTTCACCTGTGAGAGGTAAGTGAGATGAGTGTAAACTGGTGGTTCTGCATGCTGTGTTGGCAGACTTACAAGTTTTGTGGTGTGTGATTTGTGTGACTTTGGGATTCATGTTTGCCATGTATTGCTTCTGGAAAATGTGCAGGTCAATGTGTATTACGTAGCCTCACAGCTGCTCCTCCCTCCCCCGAGCCTATTTACTTGTGTGCGATGCGCGGTTGCATTACTTGCACTCCTACGGCACACCATTGTCATGCCTGTCTGCGCATGTCCGCAAGCCTGACAACACTGTAATATTGGCGGTTGTGGGCGGCCATGTGTGTGTAGGCCTATGATAAGGATAGGGCGGACACAGATGTGGAGTTCAGGCCTAGCTGAACTCGTGCTGCGATTGAGGCTAGGCCTTTGGCTTATGCTGCGGCAATGAAGATACACACACAACAGTTGGCATGTATGAGCCAAGACCCCGAGCGGTCTTGCGCTCCTTTATTTATCCATTCGGGCGAGCCCGCCTTCCAGGTGCATGCTACATTGCAAGATTGTCAATTAAGGGCCGGGTGGCACAGACACTGCAACAGAGACACACGCCATAGTTACTTTTGTGGCCAGCCCGGAAATGAACCACGCCCAGAGGCCAGAACTGAACCACACCCAGAGCCCAGAACTGAACCACGCCCTGAGCCCCGGGCCATTTCTTCACACTCCTCACACGCCTATGCATGGGCCACCGCCGCGGCGCTGGGATGTCGTGAGCTTTGGAGTACGTCTCCAGACTTTCCACCCAGGCTTTCCAGTGGCCTGCCTGGGACGAGGGTGGCCCCGTGACTGTGAAGGGCTCCAGTGGCATTACCGAGGACATGCTGTTGGCTGCTGGAGGCGGACTTGTGGGGTAGCCCCACGGGACGATGACTTGCGGTGCACTGAGGTAGGCCCACCTGAAGAGCTGAGCGGGTGTGCAGCCTGCGATGATGCAGTAGGCCTGGGGGACGGACTGGAATGGATTTGTGTGAGACCTGCGTGACCGCAGTGTAGGCCGGAGGGAGCAGTCAGCACACACAGAACTCCGCGGTGCGGTGCCGCAGGGTGCGCTGGGGGCCTGTTGCAAGGAAGCCAGCGATTGGCTGAGGAGGCTGCCAAGCTCGTGGGCCTCGGGTTTGTAGATTGCACTGGCACGTGGTGGGCCCTCTTGGAGACACGCCGGTGGCGGCAGGTGAGCAGTGATGCCTGGGTGCGCAGGGGCGGGCAATCACCGCTGGGCGCCGGACGGGTCGGGGGTCCAGCGGGCTGGGGTGCAGTAGGCGCACAGGATCGCGCAGGCACCACCGGTCACGGCGGTGGCCTCGTGGCAGGGTGAGGGGCGCTGCCCTGGCAGACACGCCCCTGCAGGCGATGACGAGATGTGCGCCGGGTTGCGTGTGACATAGCCACCTCGTCGCTGGTGTGAATTTGGCTGTTGAAGGTGGTCGGCCACGTGTGTGTAGGCCTATGTTCAGGATATGGCGGACACAGAGACACACGCAGTAGTTACTTTGGTGGCCATCCCGGAAGTAAACCACGCACAGAACCCCGGGCTATTTATTCACACTCCTACACTGGACTGGCGTACGCCGGCCCAGCCCACTATGCTTACGCTCACAGGGGGGGTGACATAGCTACATGTCCAAGGTCTTCCCCACTGCCTGAGGTAACATGGTTGCGTCCACTGTCCACAACACTACAAACACCAGCAGTATATGTCCACATGGACATGTCTGTGCTCTGCATACTCAAGACTGTCCAGCACATCACTGCCACACTTGGCATTGTGTACATTCTTATTCATGGATCCATTGCCTCCTTCGCACATTCTTGGTTCCCACCTCTCCCCACATTCTGCAATTGTGTGGCAGAGGGGCTATGCCTTTGTGGATGGTTTGTCTACATGTCTGGCCCCTGTTACCACAGTTACTTGTGTTGTCGTGTCTGGTAGGTGGGCATGTTGGTTGGCATGTTGTATGTGATTTTGTTACATGTGCATTCCCACAGTTGTGAGTTGTATGATTGTGTAGTTGAGGTGTGTGGTGTGTTCCGTTGGTACTTACCAACGAGCAGTGCATTTCCATAGGTGCCATCCTGAAAGCGCTGGTTGATGATGGACTGTCGGAAGATGTAAGGATCATGCACACTGCCTGGGAAGTTGGTGACGACATTGGTGAACAGTCCCCGGTGGTCCACTATTGCCTGCACATTGATGGAATGCGTGTGCTTTCTGTTGCGGTAATTGTGTGCAGTGTCAGCAGGGGGCACAAGTAGGACATGTGTGCAGTCAATTGCCCCCAACACGTGCGGGAAGCCAGCTATGGCGTAGAAGCCTTGCTTGGTCTCCAGCTGTTCCTGTGCAGTGTGGGGGAAGTGAAGGTGTGGGGGATCAAGCTGATGATGGCATCCAAGACAGGTGTGAGGAACTTTGATAGGGCTGGCTGTGAGACTCCTCCGACTCTGGCAGTTGTTGGTTGGAAGGTACCAGAGGCCAACAAGTGCAGCACAGCCAGCAGCTTTGTCTGCGGAGGGATGTTGGTTGTCCGCTGTGTTGGTACCGTCAGCCTGTGGGCAATGTGGGTCAGGATGCGGAGGATGGTTGTCCTTTTGAGCCTGTAGTGGGCAGTGACATCCTCTGGCGTTAAGTCTCTGAGGCTGGTGCGTTTTCGGAAGGTCCGCTGTCTTGTTCTGCGCTGCCTTGGTGGCAGTCCGGGGGGGGGGTGGTCCTGGGGGTGGTGGCGGTGGGTGTTGTGGCCCTCTTGGGTCTCCAAGCTGCATGATTAGTAGCTCCATGGCATCCATTGGTCTTCAGTTGTGGCTCTGGGCTGGGCTCCTATTATACAGCAGGTTTTCGTCCTACTTAAGACCAGAAATAAGCAGGTCTTAATTCCCTGCTGCTAACGTGCCTTATCGCCTGTTTTTGGACCGCATCGCCGACCTGGCTGATCGTTGAGAATATCGCGAAGTGGTGTTATCGTGAGTTTTTGCACGGGAACCCCTACTCTGCATATGATTAGCGTTAGTTGTCGCTGTCAGCCTTGGCGATGTTTTTGGCCGCAGCTATCGCAGGTAAACTGACAATGTCGGCTGTTAGCGCAGGCTTGTGAATAGGGCGATAAATCTATCACCACTTTCGTGGCGGAAAAGTGCCGCTAATTCGGCGATGAGTCCTTGAGAATATGCCCCAATGTATTTCACTTCTTGAAAACAAACCTAGAGAAAATGCTGAATTACTATTCCTATGCATATGTGGAAGCATTATTGGGCTGTGTATATGTGACTCAATTAATGTCAGACTTTCAGCCTGTGGACGGAGACAGTGTTCCAACTGGCTGGAACGCAAATAAGACATTACTCTCGAACAGATAAAATAAATGAGAGGAAAAGTCAAATTAACTAGTGGACGAGATCCTAATGTATATCCGTGACAACACGTCAGAAGAAAAGTGTGGCTTTCTATTGATGTCACTCAGCAGTGAAGCCTGGCAGAAGTTCCATTCATAACACTTCACGACATCGCTGAAAGGTGTGTTACACTAATTTACCTTGATTTGACAGAGGTCACCATGGTTTGGTGAAAAAGATGCTCGGTATTCTAATGCAGCAAGATATGAAATTATGAGCGCGTTTGCTTTTAGTATTTCATTAAAATATTTCACTCGTAACTGGCATTATAGTGCCTTTAGCATTAAACTTTCAGCTCATATCTAGACAGAAAGATCTTTATGCTTTATTGTTCAATTTGTATATCTGTTTGACAGGCCAGACCAAATCGTAGTCTTCACAGTCACTGAATAGATTTATATGATTTAAGACAGGCAATTTCCTTATCAGTTTATAATAATCCACATGAGTAGAAGAGAGTAACATTGAAATATAATAGCTTGCATTTGCTCTGACATAAAAGGAAATCTTCTTTTGTTCTTGATAACACAGTGAGTGAACTTTTGCAAAATGGAAAATGAAATTTTATAATTAGTAAATACTACCGTTATAACTCTTATGGAAATGATAAATTAGCTTGAATATAAGTATGGCCCTATATGCAATTAAATTACAGTGCCGATATTATTGGACTAATATTGCTGGTAAAAATAAGTTCTTGTTCCTTAATAAAATGGCAAGTAAAATTGTAAATTAAATCTGACGTTTAATTAGAAATCAGTGTGAAATTTGAAAAGCTCTAGCGTGTTCACGTGACAGTGTAGCCATTAGAAAAAAGAAAGGACATCTTAATGTAGAGTAGCACAATGAAAATACGTTTACATTACTAAATCTGGAGCAATTTTTTTTATAGAAGCATGTGTTGTGAAGAATGTTAGTTCTGAAAGTGTACTTTACATACATTCATATTGTCTTGTTTGTTAGATTTCAGGTGCTAGGATCGCATTTTTGCTCTTTTATGAACTTGTAAAAATGCGGAGTGGTATGTTTTGCCACGGTGCCCATTGGCAAATCACTGTTCCTGTATCCACATGCAGGTGATTATGACAAAATATTCTGAAATAAAAACAATCCAATAATAAACCCATTTCAAAAGACCCTTTCCGTACCAAAAAAAAACCTTGGGCTCGCTAATTTCTGTCGTTATATTCGCCACTAATCACATAATTAAATAGTTTATATGAAATTCTATTGTACTTTAATTACATGTACAAGCACAGGACCGCTTACAACCCCCAGTGACATGCCCAGATTTGGATTGTTTCTCTTCCCCTGCCTGATAACAGCAGAGCAGTCCAATATATTTACAGAAATCCCTCTCTCACCAGCAAGGGGTAGTTTCATTTGGCGCAGCAGGCAGGGCCGTTTCTACCATTAGGCAACACTAGGCGGCCGCCTAGGGCGGCAAAAGGGCTAGGGGGCAAAAGGGGGAACATTTTTTTAATTTGAAGGCAGCATCACCTGTATGTGAGTGCAAGCGCACCTGCTTGTACATGCTGCGCAGCGCACCCTAGCATAGTGGTGTGTGGAGCGGGACGGCGATACCAGTGTATGTGGGTCCCCAGGGCCGTCAATGTTGTAGCGCGGGAAAGCGCTACCAATGACGCCCCTGGGCATCATTTTTGGCCAGTCCCCGAGCGGTGCTTTTATGCAGCAGCCAGTGACGGTGACTCACGGATGCGCACGTCGCACCACTCTCTCTCTCGGCGTGCGGGGGACGGACTGTGTGTGTCGGCTGCTCTGGTGCCTTGGTGAATTGATTACTTCTGCCAGTGCCGTCTCACTCTCTGGACGGACGACTCGTCTCTGCAATCTACTCAGAGAAGGTTAGAGTTTACTTCTTTCTATCCGTGGTTGATTCGGCACGGATGAGTTTCTTTGCTAAACAAGAGAGCTGGGTTCCTATTTCCCTTTGCAGTGCCCCAAGGCTGCCGCTAGATGTCGTTACATCTCCACCAGGGAATAACACCCTTTTTGCGCTTCCTTATCGGTGGTGAGCATGCAAGCAATCCAAGCTCCCACAGAGCTGCTCAAGCCAGTTGCCGAGTAGAAGTGGGGGATAGAGAAACAGAGGATAGAGGAGGTGGTAGTAAGCAATGTCATCTTAAGGCGTTTTGGGGTCCTGGGAAATAAATATTTTGGGGTCCCCTGTTTGGAACGACTTTGACTTTTTTATTACCCATGTTTTCTAATTCAAGCCCCATCCATGTTGACGAGCAATAATTAATAATACGTTAAATGCTACAATATAAAAATTCACAGAAGTGAGCTAGAGTAAAGGGTCCCTGAGCATTAGTCACTTTGCCCATGCCTCCAAAAGTCTCTGGGCGTAAGTTAAAATGAAGGTGTCACATTGCAGAATGGGGTTATGGTCGGATTGGCCTTTAGGGCAATCATGTAGTGCCTGATGGGCTGGTCTGAAAACTCAGTGTATGGGCTGTTTTTTGGGCTGTTTGTGCGCCTGTTTTGTTATCTGTTGGGTCGGTTTTTAGTGTTGATTATCCTGAAATTATTGCCTGCAGTAAGCTCAAAGATATGAAATCTTCCCTACCGTGCAAAACACTTATACAGTGTGTCTTTATAAATTCAACACTGCCCTAATTTGCAAACATGGACCACTTTTTAGCTATCTAATTTACTAATAGGCCAATTTTATTTTGGTGTCTGGGGCTATTTCCTGTCCCAGTCCGACCCTAAAAGTAGTAAGGGCAGGTTTTAACTTGGATGAGAATAGTGTAATGGGAGGGGCGGGAGGCCTCTGAATCACGCTCATGCAGTGTCTGTCGGACTCGGAGACCGGCCTGCGTGCACTGGGCCTGGCGTGTGTGCTGCTGTGGGCCCGCGGTCGCGGCCCGGCCCCAGCCTTCCCTTGATTCTTGAATAGGTTGAGAATCTGATTGAGAGAGACCCACCACTGCTGGTGAGAAGCACGCCCCCTGCCCTAATTTAAGTAAGTGAAATTACATTTTTACCTCTCCGTACAGGCTATACAGCAGCAGTAGGAACTGGTCTGGGTTCAAATGTATGCCACAGAGGGTGTGTGCACTGACTAATGTGTTCCTGGCCGGGTGCAGCCAACCTAATATTTGTTAAATTAACTTCAGGGTGGCTGTTTAAGGTATCTCTGGTCCCTTTTTGCGATATGGGTGAAAGTTGGAAGGACACCACATGTGAAGTTACCCGAAGGCGAGGGGCAGGCCTGTGGAATGCATGTGGATGAGAAAGCATAGAATTGCCTTCCCTGTGTGTTTTATGGTGCCTTTTTCCATGGTGGGACGGTGTGTTACTTTTGCTGCTGCATTAAAGGAAAAAATATGTAAATTGTATTTTTTTACTCTTGAAATTAATGGGTGGTAGTTTTTAGAAAAAGTTGTCAAAGCAGGTTTCGTGTTTGGGTAAAATTATTCCTTCCTAAAATGGAAGGCCTTGACACTATGGAGTTTCTTGCAGCCTCAGCACGTGGGGGGAATAACCTAGTTAGTCAGTATGCAAGTGACATCATGGTGTGTGCCATCATAGCCCATGATGTCACAATGTGTGGCATTACAGTAAGTGACATCACATGAAGTAGCATCAGATAAGATCCCACGCATTGGTTTTTATTAGGTATATCATGAGTGCATTAAGCGCATTATTTGATTTAACAAATTTTGCTTTAGGGTTGTGCTGAAAAAGTGGCACACTCCCTACGCAAAATGTGGGGCCCAACTAATTTTACTAATTTTTTTAAAACCCTGCCATAAAGAAATTGGCAACAAGGAGAAGCATGGTAGTACATCTGTTATGCTTAAATGGTTGCAAAGTCTGCGTTTTCTAATATTTTATGGGGTTAAGACATCTTCTGCAGAGGTGCCCAGTAAATATCAGGGAATAATAATCGGTGAGATAACTCTGGAGGTTAAATTATTTCTTGGAGAGATCTCTGTTTTGTGTAGTCCCAGATCTGAATCAAAGTAGTATCGAAGGTTAATGTGTCTCCTTCAAAGCACATCATGTAATGTGCAGATGACAGCATCTTTTTTTTAATGTAGCTAGGTAAGTGGGCTACTGCTTTGAACACAGATCCTTTCGTTACTTGCAGTTCATAATTAGTAAGCCTTTTAATATACCACAGTGAGCTATGTAGGATATGTGACTGCTACATCTTTTAACCCTCACTGAGTCATGCAACACATCTTGTACAGTGATTTACACACTTGCATGATTTATTGTCAATGTGTATGTTATGTAAAGCTCTCTGACACCCTGCATTGGGTTGAGTAGTGCTATAAAAGAAATAAACTAGTGTTATTTAAATTGTGTGTAAATACTGGGACAGACCAACACATCTGACATACTTACAGATCATGCACTTGCATAAAGGGACTGAAAAAATGTCAAAAGCATGCCTCTCTTAAGTACCTGTGAAGAGCTAACAAGCTGTGTACTTTTGTTTCCCTCCGTTGCATTTACATTTAAGTGTGAGGTTCCAGGCCACTCGATCAAAAGGAGGCCTGATAGCCCCTTAACATGGCCTTTATCTATAAATGAAAAACTGGGACTAGACACAACATTGATCCCTCCAGCAAATACATTATCCTTTTATTACCAAGGGCATATGTACAAGGAAAAAGAGCATTCTGGATATTAAATGAGATGTTGTTTTTTTACAAGTGTAATATGCATTTTGAATCAATACATCATGCATAAAGCGTAGTCATATGAGATGCATTGAATTCTAAAGGGGTGGAATGGACTAACTCTGCCCTGTTCTGTCGGGTGCATGTTTCCAGCGTGCTAAGTATTCAAAATGTTGTACTCTAACTAAAAAGGAATGTGTTTTGGGCAACAAATGGTGTTGGATTCCTTTTGTGTTCTGTACTGTTTCAATAAAAAGTGCATTACAATCCATTAGATAGGGCTGTTGATTACTGTAGGTTAATGATGTAGCAAATGTTAACTTTACCTGTTGGGAGTGGCATTTTATTGGGATTAACAGTACTTGTAGTATAAAATGCAAAGGGGAAAAGAAAGGTTGTGTCTGCTTGTCACAAACTTGAGTCCGACATAGAAAGTTGAGTAAGTATGATGAGTATTCCATTAGGATGCATTCATTTTTGCTGTGATCAATAAGCTGTCCACAGTGAGGACTGGTCTTGAAAAGGAGTAGCATTAAGACAGGTGCCCAGTTAACTCCCTCCCACTAGCTGTATATTGAATAGAATATATATTTGTCGTTAAAATGGTTACTGATGACTATTTCTGCATAATTTGAGACTTGCTACTTTGAACTGGTTTTTGGGCTGACACTGGTCTGCGTTGGGCTGAATTTGGGCTTATACTTGAGGGGCTTTGGCTTGGGATGGGGGAGGGGGGGCACCATGTATTGGACATACATATGTTTGGCGGTAAGCTTCTCCCTAGCAACTGAAGCACGAGACCGAAAGAATCCGCTCCTGAGGCCAGATGAGATCTGCCGGCCCGTACCCACCCAAGGAGCCAAAAGCCAGCCCATCAGCAATGCTGTACATCTGAACTTACATACTATCCAATTGGCTGAATTTTCTCAACCATGTTAACCCTACTGCGGCCGAAGTGACCTCCAGCTAATTTGACCTAAATTCCAAACTTTGAGCCTCACTTTGAGGCGGAAGTGACCTCTGAAAATGGCACATTAGCTGTTGTTTTCTTAAAATTTGACGTATACGCAAAAATACCATCTTACTATTTGATATAATATTTGAAATGAGTTGAAATCATTAAATTGATCTTAAAATAGATTAACGAAAATCGTTTCCATTAATGTTACTGGCTCCTTAAATTTTTCAGAAATAATGGTGTTGCAATTTTCTAATGCAATATACAGAATTATTATATACAATATTCAGAATTATTATTGCCCTATATTTTTTCAGGTAGAAAGGATCAAAAATGGCAGACAGGAAAAAACTCTCAGGTGCTCAGTAAAGAAAAAGAAAAGCGGATAGAGAAATAGAACTATCCAAATTGAACGGGTCTATTGAAACATTTCTACGTCCCCCAAAGAGTTCTCTTGAAATTGCTTGGGCATCAAATCAACTTCAACATCAGAAAAGGATGACGATATAGGCCTACCAGACAAGGACATAAAAGTTAACAGCCGAGAGCAAGGAGAACACGTTTTAGTGGATACTGCAAAGGATAACCTTGAAAATGAAGACGGTGATCAAAGTAAACTCCCGAAAACAACTGAAGAAAGCGTATAAATAGATTATTCAGATCCTGCTTCCTGGGAAGACTTACCAATAAGTGGAGACCAATTAAGAACTCTTTTGGTTGAAAATAGTCCAAAACAAGTGAGCAAAACATTTCCTTTAGACGAGAAAAAAAGGACGTTTTCAGCTGTACATTATAAAAGAAAACTTCCAAATGGAGAAGAAGTTTACCGTGAATACCTCCAGTATTCTGTATCAACCGATAAAGTTTTCTGTTTTTGCTGCAACGTATTTGGCGGAAATTCAAGTTCAAGTACAAGTCTCACTCAGAATGGATGCAACGATTGGCATAACATATCAGCGATTCTGTCTTCACACGAAAAGAGTGTTGAACATATTACCAACTTCCATAACTGGAAGGGCCTGTATACAAGTCTAAAACAAGACGCAACTATAGATAGTGTTAATAAAAAAAAGCTTGAAGAAGAAAAGTACTGGCATCAGATCTTAGAGCGTGTAATATCTCTTGTAAGAGTTCTAGGTGCACAAAATTTGGCCTTCCATGGCAGCTGTGATAAACTTCATGCTCATGACAATGGCAATTTTCTTAAAATTGTGGAATTGCTCGCCATGTTTGATCCTATTATGAATGAACATCTCAGGAGAATACAAAATAAGGGAACTATTTAGGCAACATTATTCAAAACGAACTGATCCAAGTGCTATCAAACGGTATCAAAGAGAAAATCATTTCATTGGTTAAAAAGGCAAAGTATTTTTCAATCATTCTTGATTGCACCCCAGATATCAGCCGCACGGAACAAATGACCATGATCATAAGATTTGTGGACATCGTGCAATCTTCAGGAACAGAGTCATTTCAGTCTTCTGATGAAGAATTCCAAGAAAGCAGCCTCGTGCAAATAAACGAACACTTTTTGGGATTTGTACCACTAACCGAAACCACAGTTGAATCGATGAGTCATGTTCTGAGGAATCAGCTCAAAAGCTTGTCATTGTCAATTGAAGACCTACGAGGTCAGGGTTATGATAACGGGAGCAATATGAAGGGCAAGGAAATAGGTCTGCAGAAGAAAATTCTGGATATTAACCCGTGTGCCTTCTATGTCCCCTGCAGTTCCCACACCCTGAACCTCATGGTAAATGACGCTGCTTCGTGTTGCACTGAAGCAACTGCCTTTTTTGATGTTATACAATGATTGTATGTATTCTTTGCTGCGTCTCCGCATTGATGGGATATACTGAAACGTCATATACCATCTTTGACTATAAAACCTCTGAGTGATACTCCGTGGTCAAGCAGGATCGATGACTTAACTCTCATCAGGTACCAGTTACCGCATGTGTATGATGCGTTGTTTGAAATTACTGAAGATTCAACTCTCAAAGGCTCTTCTGGTACCATGACTAAGGTTGAAGCTGAAGGTCTTCTAAACAGCATATCTTCATTTATGTTTGTTGTGGCAGTTGTAACATGGCACAGTATATTATTTCAAATCAATTTGACCAGTAAACTGTTGCAAGAGAAGCACTTCACTCTTGAGAAGACAGTAAATGAGCTTAAAAATACAGTGGAGTATTTAAAAAACATGAGGAGTCACATGGAATTTGAGAGAGTTTTGGTTGATGCTCGAGAGCTAGCTGAAGAAATCAATATTGAGCCAATTTTTCAGCCAGAGATAAGAAGGAGGAAAAGGAAATTGTTCGCTTACGAATTAGAAGATGAACCCATCGCTGACCCCAAAGAGAAGTTCAGAGTAAATTACTATTTTGCAATATTGGACACAGCAATTATTTCTGTAAAAGAACGATTCACACAGTTGAATGAAATTGCAAGATTATTTGGTTTCCATACAATATAAGTGAACTCAAGATGAAAACTTCCAAAGAACTTATGGATTTGTGTATCAAATTGGAAACAGCTCTAACCCGGCATAGACCTGGAGAAACCCCAACTTTTCTAAAGGACATTGACGCGGCAGCTCTCTGCTCTGAACTTTCAGGAATAAGTCATCGAATACAAAGAAATGCGAAACCCGAATATGTGCTGAACTATCTGTGCTAAAACAAGTTAGAAAAGGGTTTTCCTAATTTGTTTGTAGCTCTTCGTATCCTTTTGACTTTACCGATATCAGTGGCAAGCGCAGAGAGGAGTTTCTCAAAACTTAAATGAATAAAAACCTATCTGCTCAGTTCCATGAGCCAAGAGAGACTCATGGGACTAGCCCCAATTTCAGTAGAAAAAGACATGGCTTACCAGCTTGACATTAGAGATCTTCTTAAAGACTTTGCTAAAATAAAGGCAAGGAAGGTACCATTGGATTAAGAGAAAGAACCCAAAACACCATTGAAGTTAGAAGAAAGAAATTTAAAAACGAAATAAAATATTATGAATAGTGCTTATTTAGTTATTTAATGTGTTTTATTGTTTAATGTTGAATACAAGTTCTTTTATATCTAATGCATTAATTCTTCTAGCCTGGATGACAGGGGAAGAGAGTGATGGTAGTAAAAGGGAGGGGGCGGCATTATTCAATTCTCGCCTAGGGCGGCAAAACACCTAGAAGCGGCCCTGGTTCCAAGGCGCCCTCCCCTACAGAGTACAAAATGTCTGACAAGGGCCTCTCAGTAATGATGGGGCAACCTGGCCATTCTTAGCAGGCTATCCACCTTATCCTAATCCACAACAATTACAACAGCATGACACGCTTGCTCTATTAAACCATTTAGCTAAACTAATCGACGTCTACTATGGTGTGTTCTGCAAACAATCACTATTGCCGTAGCAAGGGTTCCTCAAGCTAGGCAGACTCAATTGGCTATGCCTGCTTTAGTCCTATAGCTATTAATGCCATTATGGGTAAAATCCCTACCAAAGGGAGGAAATTCCAATTGGGATTGCACAAATAATAAGTGAGTTTGAGACTGTATTTTCCCATACGGAACCACATAATAAATTCAGAATTTTCACCCTGTGTCTTGCACTCGGTATTGTTCTCCAGGTGGAGCATGTGGGGTAAAGTTTTTAAAGATATTTATACCATCACCCTATGCACTCCATCCATTGATGTTTTACCTGAAGTCCTTAGACAGATTCAGGCTGAGCATGGAGCCCCCCCTGCCCCTGATTTGGTGATGAAACTTTTTGGCAACTTTGCCACTGTATCCTCAATTATTTTAAGTAATATAAAGGTGGAGGCAGCTGCCTTGGCAGTATGTCAGCGGCTTGTTACAGTTTCAGTAGCAGACCAGGAGCTTGTTATAAAAGGCCCACAAGGAGAGGATGTAATTATACCTTCCTTTTCTGTAATTGTTCCCAAAGATGTCAAAACAGAGTTTGCTACAGAATGGGCTCTTGCTAAACCCCCAGCATTATATCGCAACCAGACAGGCTTGGATAGGAATTCCTCTATATACCTATAAGGTCCAGCCCACAAGCACATACCCTATTAAACATGAGGTTAAATGCCTTGTAAGGGATAGTCTATCACAATTAGAATATCAAGGTGTGATTGAGCCTTGTACCTCCTTCATGAATAATCCCCTGCACACAGTACAGGATTAATAATGTTTTTTTCTGTCAAAATAAAGCACCTGAAAGTCGTGACTTAACAGCCATCACAGCGCTCGGTGCCCAGAGAAGATTCTGTAGGCTCCGACAAGAGTTTTGGAACAGTCCAGGTCTGTTTTCTGCTTGAGTAACATCTATTCTTCAAGAAACTGATTCAAAAGTGTTGTCATGGGTTGATCACATTTACCGCACTGATGATGATTTAAACACACATTTGACCAGGGTGGATCGCATAATATTGGGATTCGCTGAACATGGCTTTAAATTCACTTTTCCAAAATCCAAAGGTGCCTTTCTAAGTATCCTATTTTTGGCATACAAGTTACTAAATGAAGGCAAAAGCCTAGCACCACATTTAGAGAAATGTTGTGAAAAACCAGGATCTGTTTGCGGAGCCTACCCCACTTTTTGCCCCCAATTTGACTGCTAGATGCTGATTTTCTGACTCTGATTGTTGCCTGGGCTCTGCTAACCAGACCCAGGGCCTTTGCTCTGATTAAAAGTGCATGGTAATTAGGTATCGTTACAATTGGTACGGACAACCTACCTTTAAATCCCTCGTATATAGTAGGGCATGTAGGTTTAGAGGCCCAGTGGACTTAATGTACTTAAGTGTGCACTACTTTGCTGTCTATTGTCTTTTTAAAAGCCAGCCCTACCTAGCAGGCAGCTTTTAAACTCAAATTGTATGCAAATTCATCTTTGGAATTAACGGTACCTCCAAAGTCTCAAACTACCTTATTTTTACATATACATCACCCTAGGTGTCCCAGGGGTAGAGTGCCTTGTAACTAAAAGCAGGGGCATTATAAAATGTGTTTTATATGCCCTGGTGAGGGAATAAATGCCAAATTCATTTGCCTACTGTAATGCATTGGCTCCATAGGCTAACATGGGGATACTTTGATAAATTATAGCTATTGATAGAAACGAGCTAAAATATAATTCATAATTCAATGGCTTAAAAGAATAGTTATGATAAATCCAACAACTTGCCACTGTTAGATTTGATATAACTATTACAGAAAATAGGTTATAGAACTTTTTTTCTGTAAGCCAAAATCCAGCCTCCTAGCTGCTCTTTTCAGATTTGCCAGCCACTGGCAGGCTAAGCCAAGCTCTCTTAATGAAGTGTGAAGTGACCTGCCGGAGAAACTAAGGATTTTTGGTGGGAGGAGAACAGTTCAAACAGCTGTCCGTTGGCTTGGGGAAACACATAATTGTAGTATCTCTAGTCCCAGCCTTAGAGGCTGTCTCCAAGGCGAGTGTGTTCCTGACGCAAAAGCCTTACACCCAAGATGGATCGAGTGGAACACTTGCTTGACAGATAATGATGTAAATTCTGTTTTTGATTCTAATTCACAAACACAGGAATACCTCCAGTATGAACAAGAATATTCTATGTCTAGTTAAATTTTGCCTCTAGATCAATATGATTTTTTAATCCATACTGATAGTTCAGCCCAGGCCGTGGTTGGTACTAAGTACAAATATTCAGCAGCATGTGCTGTGGTAAAGGATGTTATGAAAGATAGTGTATTGCAGGCACAAAAAATGTATATAGAAACTTTAGGTGACTGTACTGCTCAGCTGGCTAAATTGAAAGCATTGGTTCTGACACTTCAGAATGCGGATCCTCAATTCCACAAACTGACAGTGTGTGATTCATATTACTGTGTCCAGGTCTTTAATGATAATTTTCCTTATTGCCACTTGAATGGATTCACTGATTCTAAAGGAAAAACTATCAAGCATAAATTATTTTTGGGCAAGGTGGCAACACTTAAAGATGCTCTGCCACTGGCCCATGTTATTCATGCATTGAGGCATCAACATGTTTGTATGCACGTTGCAAGGAATTAATTGGCCGATGAGCTGCCAAGGGGGATGTGTAGACAGTTTTAGCAGCTGTGATTACTTGAATAAAGGATTGATGTTGACATCATGGATGTGGCAAACTGCTTCAGCTAGTGGTGAGGCCTTGCCTAAAGGCTATCCTTCAAAATACATCTACCTATTGAGTCCATAGACTATACCCTTGGCCCACATTCCCAGGGTGGGTGATTGCTTGATACCCAGCAGGAACGGCAGGTTAGAGTTAAAAATAGTAGCTCATGAGGGATTAGAGTCTGCCCATCCTGGTGTGGCAGCTTCAGTTTCTTTACTGGAGAAATCCTACTGGTGGCAGTGTCATTACAAACAGACTAAAAAATATGTCCTTAGTTGTAACTTTGTCAACAAATTAAAACTTCCACTGCAGCAAGCCCACCACAGACACCTCTTTTAGTTTCCAACAAGCCCTTTCAATGTGTCTAGTTAGATCATTAATGACCACTCCATTCGGATGGTGCCTTTAAATTTATTCTGGTATTTGTTGATTCTTGCTCTATATTTCTTAGGGTTTGGCCACAGCCATCAGCTGACGCTCAAACTGTTTTACAGGTCTTTGTCTGTACATATGCAGTAGTAGCATTCCACTCGGACCAAGGATCATCTTTTGAAGCTTACCTGGATAGTGTGTCACCCTGGGCGTTGCTGTGCATTATTCCTCCGCCTATCTTCCTGAGGGAAGTTCGATAGTGGAACAGAAAAATATGGAGTATTATTTTCACATCGTAGTTGGATCCATCTCCTGTATGGAGTCCAGCGAGCATTAAATAATCTGCCTAGAAGGTCTTTGGGTGACTGGACCCCATACAATATTTTATTTGGGGTCTGAATGTATGTTCCAGATCTTGATATCTCACACACAGTGGCTGGAGATGTGCCCATTGACATCAATGAATGTTTAGCTGTCTTCTAGGAATTTCAAGACTTCCACGATGAACACTACAACTTTAATTCTAAACATTCTGCCACAGATGAAGTGAAGGAGAAACCAGTGACTTCTGGATGGATTACTAAAAATAGGGATCTACCTGAACTATCCATCATACCTGTTAATAATGAAAATGCTGGATGTGTTTCTAATGTGTGTTTGCCATTTTCCAGTGCTGTTCCTTGCAACTAAATTATATGCTATCAATCACCTTTGGAGGTATCTACCTGATCTCCTATACCCTCTGATGTTTCTGTTTTAATTCAGACTGCCTCTGGTTACTTTATTTACATTGATGATTTTTCTTTTGCCTCTTCGATACCTCTATAAGTGGTATACACACATTTTTCCTTCGGCCGTGGTCCTACTTTTGGACTTTTATTGTTTTTTTCTTTTCCTCTGGATTGGATTGATCAGTTTTCTATCTACTTTTAAATGGACATCATCTTCCAGATCATGCTTCACCAGAACGTATAGCTGAGATGCTTACGCCCCATTCTTCTTCACATAAGGTTCAAAGAGACTAGTCCCTTGTAAAAAGAGCAGAACGGAAGGACGGGGCCGTGCCCGCAGCAAGCTGAAAACAAACAAATAATCCACTGGCAGCATTGTAGCTGGGTCCCCCCCTCTTCTCCACATCCTGAGTGCCACACACCAGACCACATAGGCAGGTGAACTGCGACAAGTGCCCCACCCCCAAAACTGCAACACCGACGAGTCTGTGGCGGGCACGATCAGAGTGAGGTGCCTTCCCACTCAACTTACACGCGGGTGACAGACCGCAACGCACAGGAGATGCCAGTTTGGCGGACGGCGCAGAGCACCGATGCCCACGCTACGCCGGACGCACGTAGCCAGAGGCCTGAAACATAGAACAGGCGAAGATAGCATGGCACTGGGACCCCCTAAAGGAGATAAAAGGATTTACCCCCACCTCAGAAGAACAGGGCGCTCACGGACATAACAAACAGAGAACGGTGAAACAGATTAAGAGGAAGGAGAAGGAGGATGCGCAGACGGACATACCTCCGAAGGAGGGAGCAACACAACCCCCAACGCTGAATGCGCCTGAGAGCCCGACTCTACAGGATATCCTACAGGCCATTAACGCCTCGAGTGAGAGGCTTGAGACCAAAATTGACTCGATAGGGGCAGATCTGGGATTCCTGCGAGACGATCACAGATGCCTCGTGAAAAGAGTCACGGCCAAGGAACGCCAACTCTCTGACACAGGCCCGGCACTCACAGAAATGAAAGAGCAACTTGCGGGACTGGAATCGAAGGTGAGGGTGCTTGAACTCAGGGCAGAAGATGCAGAAAACCGCTCTAAAAGAAACAACGTGAGAATAACGGGTCTCCCCGAGAAAATAGAAGGAACAGACATGGTGGGGTACCTTGAGGGGTGACTTCGCACAGCAGTAGCACCAGAAGGCCTCTCGCCATTCTATGCCTTAGAAAGAGCGCACCGAGTGCCGGCAAGGCCGCCTGCGCCGGGTGCGCCACCACGACTGGTGGTAGCGAGACTACTACATTATCGCGACCGGGACCATATATTGGCACAAGCTCGACGGAAAGGTGAAATAAAAGTCAACAATGTAGTGGTGCGCCTCTTCCCGGACTTTTCGAGAGATGTCCAACAACAAAGGAGCTCCTTCATGAGTGTCAAAGCCAAATTCCGCCAACTAGAATACAAGTGCGCAATGCAATACCCAGTGAAACTACGGGTGTCCACCCCGAACGGAACGGAATTCTTCACCTCTCCACAGGAGGCATGGACATGGCTGGAGCAGCATCGAGGAATATCGCCACCAAAAGACCTGGGATGCCGGGGAAACCGACGCAGAAGATCTCACAGCAGGGAAGCCGGGAGAGGCATACTGGCACCGATGCACGCGGAGACGCAACTGGAATGGCGGAATGCTATGCAAGTAGTAGCTCTGATCAGGGGAAAGGAACTCACAGTGGGCGGATCAGGTACGGACTCGGGTTCTGAACGGGACTCCAACATCTCAGAGGTGCCGAGTAATGAGCTCCCCATCATGACACCAGGCACAGCAGACGAGATCATCTGACGATGAAGGTAGGAGAGCTCCAGTGAGGGGGAAGGCGAGAGAGAGACATTGGGGCACACGGACGAACTAATGCAATACATGTGCTGGACGGCGGGCTGGACGGCGGGCTGGACGATGGGCTGGACGGCGGACGCGCCAAAAGCGCCCATAGACTCACCCCCTAACTATGTGGACAACAGTCCAAGAACTTGAACTATTAGTTTGGATGGGAGGGTTCTACCTACTTGTCCTGGGGAAGGGGTGTTGGGGAACTTGTTATAATGTTGTTGAATTGTTGAGAAGGGAAACACGAGTTGCACCATCTACTCATTTCAGTGGCTGTGGGATGGCACTTCCGGTCAGTGAGGGGGGGGATGGGGGCAGAGGGGTGGGCGACAAAAGAAGGAACTGGGAAAAGGCAAATAACATGAAGTATAAATGCTTAACCTGGAATATACGTGGCATGCATACGATGACCAAACGGTATAAAGTCTTTTCTTATCTCAACAGACAGGGGGTACAAATAGCGCTCCTCCAGGAGACACACCTCACGGCAAAGGAGGGCCAAGCCCTGCAGAAGACAAACATTCTACACTACATATTCTGCCTTTGCCAGGGGCGCCATGATCTGTGTGATGGCTGGAGTTCCATTTCAGGTCACCAATTAGCTAATAGACCCAGAGGTCTGGTATGTAGAGCTGAGAGGGAGATTGGAGGGTAGAGAAGTGAGCATCATAAGTGTGTATGCTCCGAACGTGGACCAACCACAATTTTTAGCGCGACTATCCCGACTGTTTGCCCCATATCTGACGACTGCAGTGCTCATGGGCGGAGACTTTAATGCCATTGCCGATGTTGGCTTGGACAGATCACACCCGCCATTGCCAGACTCCCCAACTGTCCGTCATGCGTGGGCGTTTCGAGACTGGCAGGGACATTGGGGACTGGTGGACTCATGGAGAACTCTGCACCCTCAGGACAAAGACTACTCATTCTTTTCGTCGACGCACGAGGTACATACACGACTGGAGACATTTCTATGCACACCGGACATGCATGGACAGGTGAAAAGTACTGAATATCTGACTAGGACGATATCTGATCATAACTCCGTGTTACTGGGCCTCAACTGGGCAGGTCAGGATCCGGCCATCCCTACTTGGCGACTGCGCCCGAGACACTGGATGACCAGGTCTTTAAAGAAGGTACCAGAGAAAGGATCACACAATATTTCCAAAACCATGAAGGGACGGCATCCTCTCCGCCCCCGGAATGGGATGTCCTTAAGACAACTATCAGTGGCCATTGAATAGCGGAGGTGACAGTGGTCAGACGTACACTGACAGCAGAAGTTATAACTGCTGAAAAGGAGCTAAGACAGATAGAGCGGAAAAGACCGGAGCACCCTGACTTGCAGGATGCACTCCCAGAAGCGCGTGAGTCTGTGGCACGACAGACAGAGAGACTGCGGGCCTTTGACTATATACAATATCTGGACCGCACACATGCGGAACGCGACAAATCTGGCTCATTGCTGACGTGGCGCACCAACCCACACAACAGGGGTCATCGACAGTAGAATTTGAGGACGAAGCTGGGTGCAGACAGTATACACAAGACGGTATTAATGACATCTTCGCCAAAAACTACACCAAATTGTACAGCAGTGCTATGAGGAGCGGAGGTGAGACACTAGGAGACTACCTCGATGCACTGGAGCTCCCTCGGCTAGACCCTGAGGAAGCAGAGGAATTGGGGGCGGATATCTCCCTACGGGAGGTGAGAGTAGCCATTAAGCGTATGGCGTGCAGCAAAACGCCGGGGACAGATGGACTCCCGGCAGAGTTCTACATGACATATGCTGAGGAGCTGGCTCCTAAGCTGGTCCGGTACCAGACAGCAAGAGAGCTGCGCCTCCTGCCCGACACCACGAGGGAAGCCCTAATAATCCCTGTACTTAAGCCCTGAAAACCGCCCCACAATAGAACTGCGTATAGACCACTGTCCATGCTGAACATGGACTATAAAATATTACGCAATATTATAGCAAACATATTGCTTCCTCACATGCCCCAGCTAGTGCACGCGGACCAAACGGGATTCATACCACAAAGGAATACTGCCATAAACATCAGGCGCCTCATGGCCACAATGAGGGCAGAGGACTATGCCAAAGATGAGGCTGCAATATTTACAGTCGATATCGAAAAAGCATTTGACAGCAATACCTCTTTAAGTTTTAGAAGTGATGGGCCTAGGCACGGGATTTGTGGAATGGGTGAAACTGCTATACCGGGATCCCAGGGCAAGGGTGCGGACAGGGAACGTGATTTCCCAGAGCATGAGGGTAGAGAGGGGGACTAGGCAGGAATGCCATCTCTCCCCTCTGTTATTCGCACTGGCCATGGAACCGGTGGCATGCCTGGCCAGAACGGGATGGGATTATGAGGAGCTGTCGATCAGCGGCCTTTATCATCGCATAGCACTCTATGCGGACGACTTACTCCTCTTTTTGCAAGATACAGGCGGAGATTTGCAGGGGGCCAGGGATATGTTGGAAGAATTTGGCGCACTTTCGGGATTACGAGGAAGCTGGCAGAAATCTAAGGTATTTCCTATGACGCACAATAGACGACCTCCAGAGGGACTGGGGACCTTACAATGGGAATCCACATGCCTAGAATATTTGGGGGTGACAATATATCATGACACAGTGGACCTAGTAGAGGGTAATGTGGGAAGGGGATGCGAGCTCTCCGCACCTCCATGGACTTTTGAGGGTCCCTCCCGCTGTCGGTAGCGGGCAGGGCGGCCTTCCTGAAAATGGTGGCGCTAGCACGTCTGATATACATATTTGGGACACTTCCGATTTGGATCCCTTGTGCGACATTCCGCGATCTAATCTCACAGATCATAACTTTCCTATGGGGGACGGGGCACAGCAGAGTGGCATTGAGCACGATGCAGCGCTCTACAGCCACGGGAGGGCTGGCAGTCCCTGACCTCGAGGCTTATTATCTGGCTACACAGCTGCAATGGTTTATGAGTTGGCTGGCGGACAGCAGAGACCCAGACAGGGTACAATCACCATTTGCCCCAGAACCCCAAGTCCTAACAAAAATATTGCTAAGGCTGAAGCAGGGACCACGTAGGAAGACGGAAGAGGAGACAGTAATCACGAGGTGCTGGACGAGATGGCTACAAAGGTCGGGCTGCAGGGTCCCCTACTCTCCAGACATACCCATTGACATGCTCCGACAGTTACAGCATGGAGGGAACTGGACTGGGCTAGATGACTGGAAGGAAGCAGGACTAGAAGTAGTCGGGTACCTCTTTAAAGCATCCCAAATGCTTCCATTCGAGGACCTACGCGAGGAATTTAACCTCCTGCATGGACATTTCCTACTACATATAGCTGTTACGGCGGCATTCCGAAAACACTGTACTACGGGGGCGACAGAACTTAGAGCGTTAGATCGCTGTAGATATGTAGTCCTCTCTGCAGGTAGGATAAAAACAGTCTACTGCATATATGGAGCCATCAGACGGGACGTTCAGAGGCCCATGGAGCGACTGAGAGTACAATGGGAAGAAGACTTAGGGGTACCAATCGTAGCAAAAGACTGGGATGCCAGTGTGGAACACACCCTGAAGGTCTCTAGAAATGCTAGGTTCAAGCTCAGAAACTACTACGTACCTCACACCGGCCAGAATCAGGCGCTACTTCCAAATGGAGGAAGCGGCATGCCCACGATGTGGGAACAGGGAACATGTTGTGGGACTGCCCAGGCTTCAGGGAATTCTGCGAGGAGGTACTAACGACTGTTGAGAGCATCATAGATAAGAAAATTGCGCACACACCAAGTCGCTGTATACTCCACTGGTTCCCGCACACGGCCAAGACAAAGGTTACTGGGACATTCCAAGACTTAGCATTTGTACTTGCGAAAGAGAAAATCACGAAGAATTGGAAGTCCGTAAGAGGCCCCCAAATAGGGACCTGGAGAAGGGAAATGGAGAAATGGGCAGCTGCGGAACACAGAATCTTACTGTGCGCAGCGAACAGAGGCATAGGGAACCTAGAAATACCGAGAGCCTGGGGGAACATAGTGAATGACCTGCAAACACCAGACCTAGATGACACAACAGATGACCAGCCGAATTTGCCACCTTAGGACAGGGACAATGAAATAGGGACACTAGGGATACAAGGGATGTAAAGGGCCTAAGACATGGAGAGAGTTGCGAAAACCCCCACGTTCCTCCACTCCCGCCCACTTACCATGCATCGCCCCAAGTAAGGACAGCACCGATAGACAAAGGAGTAGCAAACACTGCTGACACATACAACTGGAAATTAAGAAACTTGTTTAGAGGGGGAGGGGGATTGGAGTTAGAACTGGTTGAACTTGTTGAATAATCTACTCTGAACAGATCTTGGCATAGGAAGAATGGAAGAGTAATGTAATGTTAACTATGGAACAGATGTTTGATATTGGATATATGAACCGCTTCAGCGAATGTTATATGATCCAAATGGCAATAAAATCTGTTTAAAAAAAACAAACACTCTGGGGCCGATTCCGATTCGGGCCGGAAATCTCTCCGACCGAGCCTGACCCGGAGAGATTTCCGACCGATTCGGACCCGTGCAGCCCGACCTTACGAGTACGATGCGTCCGTATGCTATCGTACTCGAGTCGGTCGGACTCCCATTGAAGTCAATGGGAGCCGGTCGCACAACGCGTGACGCGGGCTCCCATTGCCTCAATGGGTGCGAGGCAAACAAGGGCGCCCCTACAGCGGGTACGCGGCAAGCGACTCGTGCCGTACACGCACAGGTAGGGGGACCCATGGGTCCCCCTGTGTGCGACTCGCATGGCTACGCGTACAGGGGGTCCGACACGGACCCCTGAGCACGGCTGCGACTGCTCTTTCGAGCCGGGTGGCGCGTGTCGGTCGGACTGCTGCCGCAGCGCGCATCGTACTTACCCGGCCGGGGAACGCCTCCATTGCGCGGTGCGAGTCGTGTCCGAGCGAGTCGGTCGGTGCGGTTCGACCCGGGAACGAGTCGGTCGGAGCGGTTGGGACGCCCGAACGAGTCGGTCGGCGATTTCGCATCATACTTGCTCGTCCGGACGCGCGTACGAATCGGTCGGGAAATAGGGCTCCGAATCGGATCCGGTTATGTTGAATCCGATTCGGAACCCTACCGGCCGAGATCGGAATCAGCGCCTCTGTCTTTTACTTTCTCATGTGGAATGTCCTCAGGATGAGAGAGCCAGCCAAGCGTCACCGTGTCTATTCATACCTGGTGAAGTGCACGACACACATAGCTATCCTGTAAGAGACACACTTACCGAGCAAGAGGGGAGACAACTGCAGGCCAAGTGTTTAGGGTAGTTATTTTATACCACTTACTCTACATACTCAAAGGCCACCTCATATGGGTAGCGCCCGGAGTGCCATGCCTAAGGGTGGGCGTAGTTCGCGAAGTAATGCTTCGCGAAGCTACGCAAAGTGCAGTTCGCGCTACGCAAGCTTCGCGTAGCACTACGCGAACTGCGTAGCGCACTGTTCGCAATGATTGCACAGTGCCGGATGCTTGTCCGCACTGTGCAATCATTGAAAACGGCAACTTGCACAGTGCGAGCTGTCTTTACTGCCGCTCGAGTAGATTTTTACTCGAGCGGCAGCTTTCTCAACGCGGACTGGTAGTTTCTCATCGCGAGCGGTCGCAAGCATACGCGACCACTCGCAATGAGAAACCTGACCTCCCGCGTTGAGAATCTCGCCGGGAGGTTTATTTTCCACGCTCGCGATCGGCAACTTGATGTTGCTGATCGCGAACGAGGAAAAAGTCTCGCCGGGATGTCATTTTGCTTGCTCGCGGTCGCCAACTTGACGTTGAGGACCGCGAGCAAGCAAAAAATGACCGCGGCACTACGCTACGCTACGCTACGCGTGTTCGCACTGTGCTACGTGCAATTCGCGTTGTGCGAAGTAGCGCAAACTTCGCAAACTACGCGAGCGTAGCGTAGCACTTCGCCCAGGGTTAGCCATGCCTCCAGCAGAGAGCTGACCTAGAGGGTAAATACAAGTGTGCGAGCGGAAAACAGGACGGCTCTCCGATACACATACTAGGGCTATATCTCCCAAATGCAGGCCAAGTAGCTACCTACACTCCATTATGAATCTGTTAGAGCTGACAAAGGTTAAGCCCACTTTGTGACAGACATCAGACTGGACCATTCACGCTCGCCACTGCAGGGCACGACTGAGAATAAGGTAGGAGAGCAGCAGCATGGCTGGCTGTCCAACTGGTGTCTCTTAGTTGCATAGCTCCAAGCGCACCCTTCCTCCATACGCATGTTACACATGAGGATAGACTTATTCCTTACCTCCCAGCACCTATTGGGTGCAACACACAATGCAGAATATCTGGTGAAGACCTACTCAGACCATTGTTCATTGTTTCTGCCCTATGATGTGGCCTGATCAGAACCCAAATCCCCTCCTGGCAACTGTAGCCATTGGCACTGTAGGACAAGGTATATCACGGTACAGTGGTAGAGGGGACTATATGTTACTTTTAATACAACGCAGGCACAGCCATAACACCACTGGTGGAGTGGGGTGCCTTCAATGCATATATTAGGGGGATCTGTATCAAATCTTCTAGTGGGCTATGCTCTGCATTGCAGTCCAAATTGGGATGCATGGAGACAGAGCCTAGGCATTTGGAGATCTGCATGGTGTCAGAGGCGGTAGCTAAGGGTTACCTTGTACAACAGAGATGGGAGCATGTTGAGAAGGGGGCCCGATTAGCCCTGCATAATTACAGGGAGCACCTGGCATGGACCCACCCAGAGGGGCATTCTGGCAAATCTCTTGTGTGTGGAAAGTGGCCATTCTGTAATAACAGCCATCCGACGCCCAGAGGGTCACCATGTATACAGAGAAGTGGACATAGTGGCGATGTTTTCTGATTACTCAAAGGTCTGTACAGGCCGATGCCTGGCGTGGACGCAGATCAACTGGATTCCTTCTTATTCGAAATACCCTTGGCCATCCTTACTCCAGAGAACAGGCAACAGAAGGAGGGCCCCATCACGTAGGGCGAAATAGCCCTGGCAATTAAAGAATTGATGATGGGTAGAACACCTGCAGCGATGGCTTCCCCTTAGAATACTATAAATGCTGCAAGGTGATCCTCATGAATCCCCTGGCAGCGATGCGTGCACCTATGTGAGAGGAAAGAAAACTGCCGGACCCACTGGACGGAGTCTCGTACAGGCCGCCTCCCCTCCTAAATCTGAATTGCAAGATCCTGTGGAAAACTATTGTGGACCGCATCCAGCCTCACTTGTCAACCCTGGTCCACTCATACCAGAGTGGCTTTATTACCGGAAAGAGCACCTCCTCAAAAATATACAGGCTGCTTCATATAATAGATAGCCTGCCGGAGGGCCCATGTAAACCAGTGGCATTCTCAGTGGACATTGAGAAGGCCTTTGATAGCATATCTTGGGCCGACCTGTTTGTGGTGCTACGTTCCAAAGGATTTGAGGTGAAGCTGCTGGCCTGGATCAGTGTACTATATGAGGCCCCCGAGGTGCAGGTCAGAGTGGTATGTTAATATTTAGACCAATGACAGATACACAGAGGCACCCACCAAGGCTGCCCACTGTTGCCTACATTGTTTGCACTCACCATGGAACAGTTGCTGATGCAGAGGGAGAGTCATGGGCTGCAGGTAGGCGGCTTTATACATGCTGTTTCCCTTTATGCAGATGACATTCTGATGTATCTGTACAATGTGAACTCTGAAGTAACACCCACACTACAACTACTGGACATGTTTGGAACGCTGTCTGGACTGTGGATTAATTTGTCCAAGTCATGTCTCTTTCATTTATGGACCGATACATGGCCCCATGGTGTATGCTGGACCATATGTTGTCCCCGTGGCTAATAGTACCATCTGCTATCTGGGCATTCAGGTGTACCGGGATTCAGGGACATTTGTGAAGGCAACGTGGGCAGGGTGGTCACCTTACTCGAAGAAGAATCATCTTTTGGCAGACATTGTCGCTGTTGATAATGGGAAAGTGTTTATCAAATTAAACAGCTGGCTAATGCTATTGGAGCTGATCTGGGCCAAGGGGTGCCACCATGTGGCCCTGGACAAACTGTATTTAACAAAGGCCACAGGCGGTCTGGGAGCATCAAAATGCGAATTGTATACATGGTATGCACACTGTAATAGCCCATGATGTTGATAACCCCTGAGGCAATCCTGAGACAGCCAGCCTCTTGCCTCGAAAGACAAGGGAGGGAGTGCTTACAGACAAACTGTGATAAGCCTCTGGGATAAATACTCTTTATTGCTGGGCACACTATCAGCGGCACCAGCATGCAGTAACAACATACTCGCCAGGCTGTACCCTGTGGTGCTGGCCAACCTTTGCCAGGGTCAGATGGATGGCAAATCGATCTCAGTGGCGACATGCTTCTAAAGTTGACCAGGGGCAGCTGTTTACTGAAGGGGCAGCCCTCTTGTTCAAGGAGCTCCGAGAGTTATATGCTATCCCAGCGGGATAGTTTATGGTGCATGCAGCACTTAGAAGGGCCATAGATGAGACATGGGGGACCCAAGTTAGTGTCTACTTGTGCTGTTAACATGGAGCTCCATGCACCACAGGACTACTAATGTACAAGGCCTGAATCAGGCAATGGGTGGAACCCTCAGCAGCTTGAGAGTGCATTGGATCCAAGACCTTCAGATTTCACTGACAGAGGAAGACTAGAGCAAGGTTCCTAAGCTACATTCCAGGAGTCTTGTGAAGTGCACAGCTGTAACTGTTACAGTTTAACTATGTCCACCACACTTACCTGACCCTGTCATGCCTTCACTGGATGCTCAACAAGGTGCAGCATGAATGTATCAATTGTGGGGCGGTCAAAGCAGACTTTTACCACATGACATGGCAATTTGCGGTATTGCAACCGAGTTGGGCCATGGTGTGCACATACATCACAAGCACCATGGGCTGACAACATATCAACACACCTAAAATGTGCCTGCTCAGCCTGATGGCCCGCCCCAAGGCAGACAAAGCAGAAAGCAGGCTCATAGACCTGGCACTAGCAGTGGTGAGACGGGTGATAGCAATGAACAGGAATGCTAGCTAGGTGCTGCCACTTGCGGCCTGGCTGAGTGATGTGCACCGCTAAGCAAAAGTGGAGGACGGTGTGCCACGGTGGCTCTGCTTTCCGGAGCGGCAAGCTGCCTACATCACAGGCTGGGAATTAATAATATTAGCATTAGAACCTGACCAAGATGAGCAACCACCTTGAAAGAGTCATGGTGAGAGGCGGAACCCAGGACCCATTCGAATGATTGGAACACAGGATTCAGAGTGGACAGATAGGTCTGGGACATTTCGTGGAGCATGATTTGGGGGCACTATGCAGCATGTCAGTTATAGTTCTTCCAACCCTCCCACTAATTGCTTCTATGCACATGGACACTCAACATCAAAGCACACCCACCCATAGTCAGATTAATGCTGAATGACTGTATGATTGGCAGCTGTTTTGGTCCATGACCTGTATTTTCAATGGCTTTCCTCAATATACATTGTAAAATGTTAATAAAGATCCATAAAAAAGATCAATAAAAAAATGAAAGTAGGGAAGAACATTTTCTCAATTCTTTTTTTGTCAGTTTTTGTAGGTATCAATCCTTGGGCTCATTTTCATTTGGGCCAGGTTACTTAGACAGATTAAAACTAAGATGGGAGGGAAACTTCACCCTAATAAGGGGTCACCATGTTTCTCCCAATCTAAAAGAAACTCCAATGAGGTGCATTGTATTCTTCAGTACTGTTGTGCAGAGTGCATTCTTTGACCAGGGAGTCATCACTGAGGGACAGAGACCCTAACAGCCCACTACCAGTGAACCTGGGATAGTTCAAGTTGAGGCCAAACACCTGATGAGTGTGGGTAATGACTTCAATTTTTTACACACAAGTGAAGGGGTAAGTGGTTAAGACCCCTCTACTCCGGCCCCCCTAGCCACAATTTAAACACACCAAAAGGAGTAGAGAGTGATAAAATATATGTCTCTGTGGTGGCATGTGCTCTGTGTGGAAAAACTGCCCTCACTCACACAGTTGTGTGACATGCTTCATCATAGAGCTGCTTCAGTACACGCCCGTGCAGATACCTTGGTGCAGGAACGATTTGTTCTTGGACAACCACACTACAGGTAACAAGGTGATTGTGTATTTGGGATCAGAAAGGTCCTGACGAAGGCCAGCGTGACCCTATGCTTTGGGCACATAATGACGGCTGAAACATGTTGACAAATTGGCAGTAAGGATTGGTGTAAGGAGTTCATAATCTCTTCCAGTCACCACCATCCTTCACATTTTTAATCCTGGCCGGAGGGTCCAGGAAAGTTTTTTTACGCATAGCGACACCTCCGAGCTAGTTTTAATTCACACTGCACTTCCTCTTTCGGTGATCCCAGTCTAACTGTTTCTATATATTTTTTTACATGTGTCTTGTCCTCCCCTACCCTATTGCTCCACCCCAATGTTGGTCTGCGGGGGGGGGTGTACTGAAGTAGCCCTATGATGAAGCATGTCACACAACTGTGAGTGAGGGCAGTTTTTCCACACAGAGCAAGTGCCACCACAGAGACATATATTTTATCACTCTCTACTCTTAATGACTTCAATTAACACAGCCACATCATTTGTGAAACACTGCTTGTACTCCTTCACTATTATTTTTTTATATACATCATTCACATATTTCTTCTTAGATTTAATGGCAGAATGACTCCGCACAATGGTCCTGAAGAATGCCAGGCGCCTCATGGTAGGATCTTTTAGATCGGCAGATACATGTTGACCCCTTACGTAAATGGCACAAAGCCATTAAGTTACTAATTTATATGTTGGCAGGAAGGGAACTCTATTGCAGCAGAAACATCTCCCTCCCCCAAAATAGTGGTCCTACCATTTACCTGGGTTCTGGGTGTATGGTTTGGTGGCAGTCTCCTGCCTGCACCATTTTGCATCTCAGGCTTTGTAAGTGCAGAAGGGGGTACCTACCTCACTTCTTCTTGTAGGAAGAGGTCTATCAACTGTCTAAGGGCCTGCAGGAGTCTTTTAAGAAGTGAAGTTCAGTCCTGGTTTTATGTATACCACACAGTGGTTCCAAGATGGAGGAGTGCTATTTTTACAATTTCCTTTTTCCCAAACTCCAATCCCTGTCACCTTCTTCTTCACTGACTTCAAGTCTTGCAGTCTTCAGTCATCCACCTCCTGGAAGCCTTTGTGTTAATGGCTTTTCCCTCAGTTGTGACCCTTCCTGCAGGCACTTTTCTTTCACATGTAACTCATTGTGGAAAGGCATTGTGGCTTTAAGAAGAAATCTTCATTACCTTGGACAGTCCAGAAACAGGAACTTGAGCAAACATTTGCATCCAGTTCTTGGCAGGGACTAAACTTAATTTGAAAAAACTGTGACGAGAAGTAATAAAGAAAGCGATAAGTAATCCAAGCTATATAGATTGCACTGCAAAAATACCTGAGCAATACTAGGGGGCCGATTACGATGTCATTAGAAAGGGCTCCGGATGGGATTCTGTATTGTCGAGTCCGATTTGGAATCCTTGTTTCCCACTGTATCGTACTGTTTTCCCAACGACCGATTACGATGCCCGGAAACTGTTCAAGCAGACCGAATCAGTTCTGAAAGGCATTCAGACAGCCTGAGTCTTTCAGAGTCGATTCGTACAGCTCTACAGACTTAGATTTCCGGATGAGCGATTACGATGACTGATTCGGATAGCCGTTCCGATTCAGTTTGCCCGAGACAAAACGGCTGCCGGAATCTGTTTTTGGGGGCCCGTAGCAGGACCCCATTCACCCGGGGCCTTCCGAATCGGTCCTGTGGGGGTACCCATGGGACCCCTCTTTCCAACCATGCACAATATGGCAGGCACCCGACACAGGGTTCACGATTTTCCCCAACCATCCCTTTCTTCAATGGGAGCCTGTGTATTCATTTGGAACACAGGCTCCCATTGAAGTCAATGGGAGTCCGACCGAATCGTATCTGGAAGCATACGGATGCATCTAAATCGCTCGGTCGGACTCCCCCGATTCGAGTCGTTTGGAAAGCATTCCTGGACCGATTCTGTAGGAATGCTTTCCAGACGGGATCGTAATCAGCCCCTAGGATGGAAAGAAACAGACAAAAGTTATTTCTGGAAGTGTAGGGAGATGAAATGGTCTAAGTACGTATTAAAAGTTAGGTAGGACATCTATTGTGTACCACCACTGAACAGATAATATTTTTAGATATTTTTTGTAATTCATAATATTATGTACATAAGTATATATCTGATGTGTCTAGAGTAAGCTTATCCTGTGTTTATCATCCTATGCTGCCTTTGGAGGCCGTGGACTGAAAAATCTCTAGTCAATGAAAAAGGCATCAATAGAAGTTTATTTTTGTTCTTTGGAGATGTGAAATATATATTTATAGGTTTATATTTCTGTGCATTATTAGCAATGAGGAGAGTGCATTTTAACACTTGATTTTGCATGTATATACTGATGTAGAGTTACTGCTTTTGGAACAAATTTTCTATGATGTATAGAAGTGCGTTTTCCTGATGTATGTAAAATAGGCAGTATTTTTAGTGTAAAAGCCATCTTGTTTGAAATGGAATTCATCTCAATCACTCATTCTGCTTTTTCCTATCCCCTGTCCACTTTCTCTCCTTGCAAACTCGTCAGCACACAAACAAGCTGACATGTAATGGTTTATGTCGACTGTTATTGTTATTCTGCTCTTTACTAACTTTCCCTATTCTGTTATGACTTGAACATATACAAGGTCCTTTCGTTGGTTCACTGTACTCTATTCATTTATGTAATGCATTATTGTTAATGTATCTAGTTATGTTCTGGCAGGCCCAGATGACATTAGGATAGAGAGTACTGAATAAAATGTATGTAGTGGGTTAGGGCTTAGCTCTTAGGCAATGTGACATTTATATTTTATGTGCTTAGATTGGCTGATGAAATGCTACATTTGCTCCCACCAGAGGGACCATATGGTTGATATAATTTCATATGCGAAGATAATGTATGAAACCCCTTGATTTTGGGGGTGAGAGGAAGATTTTCCTGATGACCTAGATGCTGCTAGGAATATGGTAAATTATAAAGTTTTGTAGGATTGCCATATCATTGCTATTGCATCTCATTCGTCGGACCGGTTTAGTCTAAGAGAGAGTCAAGAGCTAAATTCAAGTCCCCATCTACAATTAATTTTGAACCCCTGAATTCCATGAAGATTCTTTCTGCTGGAGATTTAGGGAAGAGATTCACTATCCACACTTCCTAGAACAACAGGTTGTGTGTCTACCTTGAAGGACAGTGTTAGGCACATTACTGCTACTGCTGACACTTCCCATGCAATCACATCCAAGTTTGCTGATTCTAATTTCGAGAAGTGTGTCTCCTGAAATAATGCAAAATCAGTATTTTTGGTGTTTAAGTTCTTCAGGAGCCTTTTTTGCTCTTGATATAATGGAATGGCCTGTCGACATTCATTGAGAAGGCGGACAGAACCCTGTACATGAGTGAGTGGGTATCACATTGAGGATTGTGTGTATCATGGTTGGGGTTGTTGTCCAATGGTGCATCCCATCATAATTCAGAAGAGGGTCTGGCTATGGTACATGGGTGCCAGGAAGTGCTCTACATTGTATACTCTATAGGAGATAAGGTTGTAGAGAGAAAGGGAGGAGAAAAAGGGGGCAATGATGAAACAAGGACAGAGGTTGGTGTCATGGAGAGTGACCTCACCTACAACTGGGCAGAAACCCATGCAGGTGAACCCAGCCATTTGGGGTGAGCACTAGGGCTAAAGTGCTGAGGCTCAAAGGAAAGCCAGGGAAATAGCAGCTGTTCAATCAATCAATAAGGTGTTTGTAAAGTGCAGCTACTCACCTGCAAGGGTCTCAAGATGCTAGGGGCAGGGGTGGCTCCGTTGAGTGCTGGGGTCATCCGAAGAGCCAGGCCTTGAGGTCCTTCTTGAACTGGATCAGTGTAGGACTTTGCCGGAGGTGAAGGGGGAGGTCGTTCCAGGTCTTGGCTGCGAGGTAGGACAAGGACTTTCCTCCCATTCTGGACTTGCAGATGCGTGGGATGGTGGCCAGAGAGAGGTTGGCTGATCGGAGGTTTCTCCTGGGTGCATGGAAGGAGAGGCAGTTGTTTAGGTATGATGGTCCGATGTTGTGGAGGGCCTTGCATGCATAGTGAGGAGCTTGAAGGTTGTTCTTCTTTCAATGAGGAGCCAGTAGAGATCACGGAGGTGTTGGGTGATGTGGCTGTGACGGGGGATGTCTAGGATCAGTCTGGCGCTGTGGATGGTCTGGAGCTTGCGAAGGAGTTTCTTGTTGATTCTGGCATAGAGAGCGTTGGCGTAGTCCAGTCTGCTGCTGACGGCGTGCGTGACCATTTTTCTGGATTTGGATGGCATCCATCCGAATGTTTTTCGGAGTATGCGGAGGGTGTTGAAGCAGGCCGAGGATACGGCATTGATCTGGCAGTTCATAGTGAGCGATGAGTTTAGTATGCTGCTGAGGTTTTGTGAGTGGTTTCTCGGGGTGGTGAGGTTTCTGAGGGTGGTGGGTCACCAGGTGTTGTCCCATGCAGAGGGAGTAGAGCTAAGCATGAGGACTTCTGTTTTCTTGGAGTTGACTTTCAGGCTGCTCTTCTTCATCCAGGTGGCGATGGCTTTCATCCCTTCTTGGAAGTTGTGCCTGGTGATGTTGCGTTCTTTGGTGAGGGAGAGGAAGAGCTGGGTGTCATTGGCATAGGAGACGATGTTGAGCCCATGGTTTCTGACGATGGTTGCGAGGGGGGCGATGTTGAATAGGGTGGGGCTGAGGGAGGATATCTGGGGCACTCCACATCTGGTCTCTGTTGGTTCCGAGAGGCAGGGTGAAAGTCTGACTCGCTGAGCTCTGCCTATGAGAAATGAGCATATCCAGTTGAGGGCCTTTCCTCAGATGACAGCATCATGCAGTCTGGTGACTAGTGTGTGGTGGGAGATGGTGTCTAAGGCAGTTGAGAGGTCCAGGAGGATGAGGGCTGCCATTTGGCCCTGGTCAGGGTGGGAGCAGATGTCATCGGTGGCTGTGAATAGGGTGGTCTCGGTGCTGTGGTTGCTGTGGAATGCAGATTGGCAGATGTCCAGGACGTTGTTGGCTTTGATGATGTTTGCTAGCTGGGTATTGACTGCCTTCTCGATGACCATGGCTGCGAACAGAAGCAGGGAGATGGGCCTGAAGTTCTTGATGTCCGTTGGGTCTGCGGAGGGTTTCTTCAGGAGGGGATTGACTTCACCGGGTGGCTCTGCGGAAGATGTGGGGAGTGCAGGGGCGTGAGTGTGCTCCAGAGTGGATGCTCTTCATGGTCTTTAAGGTGTCTTCTATCGTGAGCGGGGTCCAAGTGAGCAGGGTATGTTGGGTGGCGTCGCTGGGGGTAGGGGCTGGAGCGATGCAGAGGTCTTGGTTGTCGAAGTTGTCATAGAGCGTCTTAATCTTGTGGTGAAAAAAGGTGCTGAGTCTGTTGCAGAGGTCTTGGGAGGGTGGGAATTCTGTTGTTTCGCTGCCAGGTTTGGCAAATTCCTTGATTTGGAGAAGAGTTCTTTAGAGTTGTGGGTGTTGGTGAGGATTCTGTCTTGGAGGAAGTTCTTCTTTGTGGATTTGATGAGTTGGTGGTGTGCAGTGGTCGCTGTTCTGCAGGCAGTGCATGTTTCTGGGGTTTTACTGTTTCTCCATGTCTTTTCGAGTAGTCGGCAGGAGCACTTAGATTCTTGTAGTGCAGGGGTGAACCAGCTTACTTTCTTGCTGTGTCATCCTGTAGCTTCCTTGAGGGGGGCGAGTATGTCGGCGCAGTTCATGATCCAGTGGTGGAGGTTGCTGCCACGGTGTTAGCGTCTGACATCCTCGGAGGTGGAGTGATGGTGAGGGCAGAAGTGAGATGTTCTTCTGTGACTGTTCCAGCTTCGGCGGGGGAGGTGATGGGCGTGCTTGTGTACGGTGGGTTTTCTGAAGGAGAAGTGGATGCAGTGGTGGTCAATCCAAAGGAGTTCCATTGTGTGGCTGTAGGAAACGCTGTTTCCTTCTGTGAAGACGGGGTTGTGTGTGTGTCCTGCTGTGTGCATAGGGGCGGTGATGAGTTGCTTCAGTCTTATGTTGGCGAGGTTCTCTAGGAGGGTGGTGATGTTGGGGTCATTGTGGTTGTCAAGGTTGAGTTTAGGTCTCCGAGTAGGATGTAGTCTGTGGAGGTGAGGACGTGAGGTGCAATGAGGTCGGCGATGGTGTCGGTGAAAGGAGCGTGGGGGCCGGGTGGCCTGTAGATGAGGGTTCAGCAGAGAGTCGTTTTAGGGTTGGTCTGGATCTAGAAGTGGAGATGCTCCAAGAGGGTCACGTGTCATCGGGCCGATGGTTGTCATGCAGAGGGAGCTTTTGTGGGCGATGCCTACTCCTGTGTGGGTGAGGCCGTCTTGTATCCGTCGGGAATGGCGGGGGTGATGTTGGGCGTTGAGTTGGCGTTGGTCCAGGTTTCTGTGAAGAAGGCGACGTTGGGCGCCTGGGGGCTAAGGAGGTCCCAGATTTCTATGGTGTGCTTGTGTAGGGAGCGCACGTTGAGGAGGATGCAGTTGAGTGGTTTCTGAGCGGTGATGTCTCGTAGGCTAGGGACTACTGCTGGGGTCTGGCTCTGGGTGAACGTGCAGTGTCGACAAGAGATCGGGCCTTGGGAGTTGCTCAGCATTGAAAGCTGGCAGTTGTTGCTGCGTCTGGGATTGAGAGCATGCAGGGTGCTGGAGTTGTAGCGGAGGTGGGTCGGAGGACCAGGGTCCCTGGTTCTCGTCGCAGTCTTGTCGCGTGCGGGTGCATACGTGCTTGCCTTTGGTGGGCCTTCGGGAGCCAGGGGCGTGCCTACTGCGCATAGCCGCCATTAAGTAGGGGTCGGGGAGGGCGGTCAGCGGGGAAGTGGGAGCGGTAAGAACACACTGGAGAGGGGGAGGGGCCGTGGGGGCAGCAGCGGCAGAGAGAGAAGAGGGCAAGGAAAAGAGAAAAAAGGGAAAAGCGAGCAAAAGAGAACAGAGAACAGAGAGCAGAGAGAGCAACACCGAGAAAAGTGGGAAAAGAGAGCAAAAGAGAACAGAGAGCAAAGAGAGCAAAAACGAGAAAACAGGGCACAGAAAAAGCCAAGAGAGGCGGAACAGCAGAAGAGCAGAGTGCTCTCCCACGGGACCACCAGGGATGAGGCGCAGACAGGAGCCTGTGGGTGGAGGAGGGCCTTGAACACTTACCAGAGCGGAGAGCTCAGGGGCTCAGAGCGCACCACTTACTGGTGGAGCTGCGCCAGGGGGCTGTCACACTGACCAGGTCACATCCCGCTATGCGAAACAAACTCAAATGTTGATGGCTCCTTTGACAAACAGTGTAGATGCTTGCTGGCTGAAGCCTCCAAATAAAGTGGGAGAGTCTAGATTCTGCCTCAACCATTGGAGCTTCAGAAGAGTGGAACTATTTTTTACTTGTCCAAGTTCTGCCTCCAGAGAACTTGCCTCTGTAGGTACATTGTTGCTTTTGGTTTCTAGAACTTCGTTAGAAACATTGGATGAATACCTTTATCTATCGCAAGAGTAGGGGACTGCACAGCTTTTTCAGCAGTTTACTCACTGTCTGCTTGGAGGCTTATGTCCTCCCTTGTTATGGACAAGGATATACCATACCTTCCTGAGTCGGTGTATTCTTCCAACTGTTTCTTCAACGAGTAAATGGGTGAAGTAATGCTTTTATCTATGACACCCAAGAAATTCTTTCACAGATGTTTGCCTGACTGAAAATATTATCTATCCGACTGCAATAGGGTGTGGCCAATATTTTGTTCAATAGTTACCTCAAAGGCACTTAGCCCCAATTGTCATAGAAATGTAGGGGCATATTAGCAAGACCCACGTTAAAATTATCGCCGCTTTAGCGGCAGGAAACTGCCGCTAAAGCGGCGATAATGGGCTTGCTAATATGCTTATGGAATTCAATAGAAGCCCAGGTTAGATGTGCAGGACATCTAACCTGGGCTTCTATTGGAATCTATAACGCATATTAGCAAGCCCATTATCGCCGTTTTAGCGGCAGTTTCCTGCCGCTAAAACGGCGATAATTTTAACGTGGGTCTTGCTAATATGCCCCGAAGTTATTAAGAGTACATCAAAAATACACTGCGAAGCCTCCCCCTAAATATACGTTCCAGAAAGTCACACGATTTAGCACAGGACCTATATTTTACCATAATTTAAAGTGGTAATGTCTTACTATTTGCAAAAGGAAGGTAGTCCTTCACTCGTTTCAACCTTTTCAAATGTCTAACTTGAGACTTGCTGCGTGAGCTGATATTTTAACTTTGTTACAACGTCCATATATGTTTTTCTTTGAATAGTTATAGATTTGCCAAAACTCTGGGGCATATTAGCAAGACCGGCGATAAAATTATCAGCTGTTTTAGCGGCAGGAAACTGCCGCTAAAACGGCGATAATGGGCTTGCTAATATGCGTTATAGAATTCCAATAGAAGCCCAGGTTAGATGTCCTGCACATCTAACCTGGGCTTCTATTGAATTCCATAACGCATATTAGCAAGCCCATTATCGCCGTTTTAGCGGCAGTTTCCTGCCGCTAAAACGGCGATAATTTATCGCCGGTCTTGCTAATATGCCCCTCTGTTCGATGAATCATTGGTCTGAAATACCATTTTAACGCAATTGCATGGAAACATCATTATTATAATGGGTTCTTATTTGCTACTAAATACAGCCAGGAAGTAAGTACATTCGGAACCGCTTTAAAAAGAGATTTCTTCATGATATTTGAATTAGTTTCTAGTCATAGGAAAACCCTTCATCCATTTATTTAGAGCAAATGTTTTCTGGATCCCTGCCTCAGTTCCAGAAATCAATTTAATGGCACTGCGTGATTTCTAAACATTTACGTTTTTCATGATTAGGCATGGATATAAAAGTTTGAATAATAAAAAGTACACTCCATGTATACATATCTGTGCGAAAAATCTTATTTCACCTTTGCATCTCCAGAAATTTGGAAATGTTTTACCTGGTGAACAACTGCAGGAAAAATCCCCTATACGGTCTTGGCAGATCGCTCCATTTTTACATGGTATGGAGTCACATTCATCAATGTCCGTAGAACAGTTTTTGTCTGAAAGAAAAGAAAAATAAATATTGAAACTATAAATCATTTAGAGCTCATGAAAGCAAAAGCTACTGCACTTTATAGACTATGCTCCTGTACATAATTTTACTTTAGCATATTAATGAAGTTTCATGTGATTTCTGTTTGAAATCATAAATCAGTATTGCAATCAGACACCCTAACAACTACAACTAAATCAGCAATATTTATGTGCATCACCATTTTGAATAGGCGTGTGTACAGTCACAGTAAAACTAAGCCTGTATTATACAGACAGCCATATAACATATATTAACACAAAATCATGTGTAAAATGTGTAGTTGTACTGGCTTTGGACGAGGTGAGCATCACATCCTCCCTCTACCTAAGGGAAAAAAAGGCATCCTAATTCTTGATAAGAATTTTGGGTCTCGTTTTTATACATTCATAGAAAAAACATTTTACACTGATAGAAAAACTTGTAGTGGTGAAACAAAAAAAAACAGAGGTGGCAATTAGTATCTATCAGAAAGACGTAAAACGAGCACCTGGCTGACTGAAACTGTCCACCCACTATTCATAAGAAACATTTGTATAAAAATGTGGCCTCAGTGAGTTTCCTAACCTTTGGAAGACTTTTTGGACCACGTGTGAAACAACAGGTGGCCTGGCCCATATTATCTACCATATGGACAGTTAGGGTCATTGTCAGAGAGTCTGAGGGTGCGGGTGTCCAGTGCAGATTGCGTCAACTCTCGGCTGCATGTGCCAGCCAAGCAAAATCCTGAGTCGTGGCTGTCCGTCCGACACTCCGGCCAAAATCAAACAAACACTGAGGGAGTGCTGGCCCTCGGTGCGTCTTGCCCCATCCAGTTATAATTAGGGCACAAGTCCTAAAAAAAGAAGTGGGGGAACTCTCCAAGATTGATCCAATCACAGGAAGTGACATACCAGCACGCAAAATCACAGGAAGTGACATCTCTGAGCGTGACATCACAGGAAGTGACATCACAGGATGTGACATCACAGGAAGTGTCTATCATTAGCGCGTATTGCAAGATTTAACAATTGAAGCTACTCAGTACTTAAGCATATAACTTAAGGTCACTGTCTGGAGGAATTAACAGTCCAAATGTGAATGAAGTTTGATGTACAACTACATTAGTCAAGCCACTAAGTGCTGCAAGCTAGGAATACTAAACCTGGCACCATGAACGAAAGCATAGTTTATGCTTTGTAAAAAAAACATTGTAGAAACTAAAATTGTGAATATCAAAACTATAAAATGTATTATGCTACCTAGAACACCACCTTTAAATATACTGACAATTTTAATACACTTTGACCACGCTAAAAAAATGCAAGTTGCACACTGTACAGTTTCAACACGATACTTTGCACATCTGTTAATGCAGACATTATGGGGCATGCTACATTGCCACAGGATGTTTGACCATGGAAAGTTAGTAATTAATGAGACTGCTTATATCATTGAAAACCATCAAATAAAAAATGCCAAAGCGTCTGCATATCTTTTATTGTGCTGGGCTAAAGGATCTACTTTTCTAGACTGAGTATCATCCACATGGCGATGAGCAATCAACCACCTGTTGACATATGGCATTGGATTCCAAAGCGGCTGAGGAGGGCCCATGGAGTTTATAAATATCAATGAGGAAAGGCGTCCGATACCAAGGAAGTTTTGTATAGGTGACATTATCAAGTTCATGGTGCTGAAACCCTTTTGCAGTCACTTGAAGTCACAGGAAATGTATTTATAGCTCTCAAAACAGGTTGCAGTTGATCTGGATTTTCATTACCACCATTATCAATATTGTCTCTAAAGCCTTCAGATATGAGTTTATAATTAGGAGAGAATCTCCTGTACAGGTTTTGCAGTTTCTCCTCACCTTCATACCATGGGCTCTCAATGTTGTTTGGCCACTTGTGTGGGTTGATAACATCTATCTCTGATGTATGTGCTACAAATTCATCTGTCTGAGATGACGTGGCAGATCTATTGCTTGCAGACTGTGCATACAGCCTAGAGCACAAGTTATCTGCCAGGTTTGTTTTTACCTAGCCAAGTGAGTCCTCTCAGCTTACTGGCATTCATCTAAATTAGCCACTCTCAATAGCGTGTTCAGTCTCCTTCCTGTGTGTCTCTGGGAACTCCTTAAGCTCTTCAATTTCCCTTACTGAGCGTTTTATGAGCTGGTAAGCTCATGGCAGAGTTACTTCATCCCTTTGGAGTGCTTCTTACAGTGTTCCAATTGCATGAACAGCATCTGCAGCTCCAGCTAGATTCAGCAAAAAATCTGAAGATGTCAGGATTTTATTCAGCCCGATGAAAGTAGATCGATGTTTGGCATTACGAGAAGAGCTTAAGCTGAACTGAAAGAAATGCTGGTGGAGGGCTGGGTATGACTCCCACACTGCTCATATTGCCCTTTTGCTAGAAGCAATCCACCAAACTGAAAATACTCGCCTAATTTTCGGAATTACAATTTCTAACTCTTTTGCACATGCACAGGGTTCCCGCTGAATTTTGGGAGACTGGTGGTACACAACATGCAGTTTTTCAAAAAATGACACAAGGTGCTTAAAGCCTGCCACTGTATCAACCATGTCCGCTACACTGAGCTCAAGTCGGTGGCAAAGACAGTGCCATTTTAAAAGGCCAGTGTATTTTGAACATAGCCTCTCCAAAACACTAGGGGCCTGAGGCCCTACCTGCACTTTTGCGCTGCTGGAATGTAACATGTTTTGACGTTCCAGTGGCCAAATGTGGCACTGGCATATTTATAAGGCCACGTAAAGCCACATGAAGTGGCTTTTCATGGCCTTATAAATATGTGCCCCTTTCACGCAGAAAACTGTGCGAAAGGGGCGTTCCATGGGTGTTGCTGGGGACATTCCCAGAAACATCCATGGCTTTTTGACACTGCCCCATATTTACGAGAAATCGTAAGTCTAAGGTAGCGCCAAAAACTTACGCACCCCAGGGCATAAGTTGTAGGCACAACGAGGAGAATATTTCTCCTTGTTTTTCCTCTTTCTATGTGTGCTGCATTCTAAAAGCCTCTGGCGATTGTTTTTGTGCAGGAAGGTTTTCCTTCCTGCACATAAATAATCATCCCAGCAACACAGGCACCATTGCACCATGGGGCAAAGGTGCCTGCGTTGGTGCATGGCAGCCCGTTGTGTGTTGGCACAGGGGAAAAGGACAGGAATGCACTGTATCCAATAGATACAGTGCATTCCTGCCCTTTTCTTTTGCCATAGGGCAGCGCAGTAGCAAGGCATGCTTTGCTGCCCTATGTCAAAAAACCCATAAATGAGGTCCTAAGCATTTCTCCCATGCATCACACTGGCTCCATCACTGCACATTCAATGCACTCTGCATCTCCCCTAGTCAACTCAACCAAGTCAAGGAAAAAGGTGATAGGCTCTTTTACATTGATTGCAGCACGGACATAAATATTTAAAACTGTAATGGAAAAATGGATTGTTGACTCATCAATATAAACACAGATTTTTGGGGCCTGTTCAATGATACCCATGCAAAGCTTTCTCTGCATTTCATTAGCACTGCAGTTGATTATCTGTGCTGCAGTGTGTTCACTGTGTAGATTCGAGCCCATATCTGCCTCATTAGCAACCTGCAAGGCTACTAGACCTGGAATGTCTGAAAAGGGGCAAATATTTTTTGCACAAAAGTAAAGCGTGCGAAAAACTGTTGAAGCATGCAAATGCCTCTCCTGCTCCAGGATAGTTGACCGCAGTACCTCCTTCTTGGATGCAGCTTGGATATTACATGCTTTAGAATGTGTTTCAGAACGTTTATGTTTATAAATTTTCTTCTGCAGTGAGGTTAGTTGGCTAGCTTTTGTTGGGCCAGATGCAGCAATGCTCCCAGTTATCCATTCACTAGACATACTCACACCCTGTGATGCTGACACTACAAGTAGCTTAACCTCACTGCAAATGTTGTACCCAATTTTCACTGCTTAGCTATGGATACTTTTCTTTAAATAGAGCACACTGATTGTGGTTCCAACACTCTTGCAAGCTGGTATCCCTTTGAAAACTGGTAACTGCGTCTTGGACATTTGTTGAAGAGTCTTCCAGTGGAGCAGGTTGAATCGATCCTTGGCTTGACATCATCGTCTCTGAATCTTGTACTGGTACATCTTGCAAGCATACAGTGGGCTGTACTAGGCTACTTTCGGAATCGAACCATGATCTCTTGCTCGCATTCGCAAAGAAATCCATGATGCTGGATCTGCATTTGCTTATTTCAGTAGAAATTAGAAAGCATAGGATCAGCTATATTTTGTTACGTTTGTCACTCTCACATATTCACCGATGATTGCTGAGCAGAAAAACTTGCAAAGTTGCTTGGCAAACATATTTTAAGCATTGCTGGGCCTAGGTGACTTACTTTGCACTTAGAATTTTTTTTGTGGCTTAGAAAGACATTGTTTATTTGGCCCAATTAGCCACCCATCCAGGTTTGTGGTGGTTTTACAATTAAAAAAAGAGAAAGTCACAAAAAGCCCCTTAAAAAAAGAACCTTCCCCACAATTAGCAATTAATGATCTTCAAATTTACTCTTCTGATATTGCTCATTTAGTTTTCCATGTAATGTATGAACAGTAAATTACAAGGGTCTGTGGTCATAAATGAACCAAACATTGTCTGGCAAGGAGCACCAGTGCTTTTTAACTCTCTTAGCTACTACTGATGCAGCCTCCATGCTAGGGAGAGAAGACAACGTTTTTTGTCTGGCAGCAGCTGACTGTGCAGCTTTCTGGTGATCTGCGTTGTCTCCTGGGTGTGCATGGGACCTGATGCGGCCCTGCTGTGTTGAAGTATGGACCATGGTAGGTGTGAGCAGGACAAGGTAATGGGGCTTCAGGCATGCACATAAGACAGGTGGCCCTGTTGAGTAGGATGGCTCCAAGATAATGTCTGTATGCTGTGGCACAAATCAAATACTACTCATTGGGCATTGTAAGCATTTTCGTAGTTGAAGGAAAGGTGGCATCCTGCTGCCATGGTCATTCATTCCTTAGAAATTATTCTGCTGCATTCCATAGATATCCAGCAATCTTGAGCACCCACATATTAATTTTTGAAGAGGTTAAAGCGATTTTGGATGTTGATGGAACAGCAGGTTGCCTTTACTGAAATTTAGATCAGGTTCCATTGAACAATTTGAGGTCAACAATACACAGAATAAAGGAAATAAGTTGGAGATTTTGCTATTATAGCAGATGAAAGGTTGTTAACATAAGTACTGGGATGCAGAGTTTTGATGATTACCAGTAAGTAATCAATCAGTGATATCCTCATCCCCATTCAAGGCCCATTCCCTACTGAATGAGGGCATGCATAGTTGGCAATGCTTAACTTTACTTTATATTGGGAAGAAAATAATGTGAAAAGAGTCATTTGGCTTCCTCTTCTCAAGGACAGGGTGCTGCCATTTCAACTTGCCGCTTGTTCTTTGAGATGAGGGAAGGGCAGCATGTGCCTTACTCCAAGCCTGGGATTAATAAACAGAATCCTCATACTGCTACCAAAGAAGAAGACAGAAACTGAGGCCAGTGACCCAACAAATCAATAGAGAGAGCAAAGCCAGACCAGAGCCAAGGTTCTAGCTTGGGTAAAAGAGGTTGTGCATTAGGCTGTTATATTCTATATAGGTACCCCAATATAGGCCCAGGTAATGTCTTGTGGTTTATGGCCCCCTGGCCTCCCTTAAGTTGTCTTAGGCCTGGCTGCCATGCTGCTTTTCTTTGCACACGTTACTCTGAGCCGTCGTTCTATCGACCTCTGCTCTTGCCAAGTTATTTTAGTGCTGTCTGCATTTTCTGTCTCTCACCTTTTCTCTTGTTCGATTTGGGCTCAGACTGCACAACATGTACAAGGTCGAATAACAATGTATTTCTGTTCTTGCTGATTTGGCCAGTCCCTCTCACCTAGACATAACATTATGTACAGCTGCTTTTAATATTCCAGTTAATGCAAACTGGTACACAGATGGAGAGAACCTTTCCAGAGAGAAGAGCTGTGATTGTCTGCTGATGTAGTTTTGCATCTAGAGACTGAGGTATGGGGGTTCGCTAGTCAAAGCCCAGAGGTCTTCTATATTTTATAATAAACTAGCTTCCAACACGGGGAGGGTGGTAATGTTAGTTAGACATATATCCACTGCTTTATGAGATGCTTTCCCGTTTGTATTCTATGGAGTTGTAACCATGCTGATTATGTTATTTCTATGCATTATGCTAATAGCACTGACACGTGTACTGTATCTTAGAGCACGTAAGTTGGAATAAACATTTTGACCTATACAGTGTCTCTTCTTACGCACATTGTGGACAGGTACGAGTGTGACGAAAGAGTGTTCTTGCCTCTGCGAGTCCTGAGAGAGATACCGTGTTCTGGGTTGTCTAAGCATTAGCACATTGGTGCTGATGGGACGCTAAGGCTAGTTGGGTTGGGGTTTTGGGTGCTAAGGCATATGGTTGGCTCACCACTATATTCCGAGGTCCTATAATCCTGTGCATAGCTCTGTATGTGCAGAAACCCTATGACATGGCGCGACCCTCCAGTTGGAGGCTGTTTTTCCACACACAACTCCGGTGGATAAACACCGCATTCTTACGATTAGTTTACCAAAAGACTTGATACCCGAGTTGACAGCATGTGAAAACTGGGGTAAGGTATTCGCAGCAGTATATTCTAAATGCTTTGGTACTCCTTCCATGACAGTTCTCCCCTCAGTAATTAAAAAAGTGCAGGATGAACATGGCCCTGAAGCGGCTGTGGAATTAGGGATGAGACTGGTGGGAGTGTTTAATGTAGTAGCTGAGCTGATCCTTGCGAATGTGAAGGGCGATGCATTGAACTTTCAAGTAGCGAACGCTTTGGCTCTGGTCCCAGAATTGGACAGGCCTCGCGAATTACCGAAGATTATAACTCAGGCTTACAAAACTATTGGTAGAAATAGCCTGGGTAACAAGCCTTTTGCAAAACAGCAAACACAACCGCAACCACGTGGGTTGGGATGAGGAATCTCCCCCCCATGAAATACCTTTGCGGTCACTGCCGCAGCCACAACCCCAATATCCCATAAAACGTGAGGCCAAAGGCCCCGTTTCCGAAATTCTGACTCAGTTAGAGTATCAGGGTGTAATTGAACCCTGTGTATCACCTATGAACAATCCCCTTTTCGCGGTTTCTAAACCCGATGGATCGTACCGCTTAGTTTTGGATTACCGGCATTTGAACTCTCATTGTCGGACCTTTGCGGTGCAAAATACACACAGTTCTGCGCTAGTAGACAGTCTTGTTCGTAAAAAATATAAAACGACACTTGACCTTTCAAATGGATTCTACACGCACAACTTAGCCCCGGAGAGTGCTCAATGGAGCGCTTTTACATCCGGTGGCAAATTATTTCAATTCAGGCGTCTCCCCATGGGCTACAAAAATAGTCCGGGGGTATTTGCCGCTCGTGTTGTCTCTTTGTTAGACAGCATAGATCCAGATGCGTGTTCGTACGTCGATGACATTTATCTGACGGACGACGAATTATTTCCACATCTGTCCCGAGTAGACCGTATTATTCTTGAATTTGCGGTGCAAGGTTACAAATTTAACTTTGCAAAATCTCATATAGCTGAATTTACAGTTTTGTTCTTGGGCTACGAGCTCAACAATGAAGGTAAGGGCCTAGCCCCCACTTCCTAGAGAAATGTGCCCTTTTGAGCACTCCTAATACTCTGAAGAAGCTTCAGTCTTTGCTGGGTTTCCTGAACTTTGGGCGTACTTACATTCCCGAATACGCCCAGCGTATCAAGCCTCTGTATGCTTTGATACAACCTACCTATTCGAGGTCTTGCTGGCTGCCAGAGCATACCTCAATTCTGCAGTCTTTACAGACAGACCTTCTAGAGTCTAAATATCTTTTGACTCGTGATAACCACACAAACCTGGTGATTAGAATAATTCCAGGTGCAGTGGGTTTCACGTACTTAACCTTTAACGAAGGTGACACAGTACCCATCGCATACAAGTCACATCTGTACACCTCCGCCGAAATGCGCTTTTCAGCTGTGGAAAAAGTTTTAACAGCAGTACAAATGGCGATCTTAAAAGAGCGCGCACTGGCCCAGGGAAAGCGTATTCTGGTGGTAACACCTTATCCTGCCCTAGAGGCAGTAACAAAAGCGAGTGTACCGAACTCTAAAGCTTTGCACCCCCGTTGGATACAATGGGCAACCTCTTTGACATCCTCGGATGTCTCATTCATTTTTGATTCTTCACTCCAGACTCAGGAGTACTTACAGTATGAATTCGTTCATCCTCCTCCTCTGTCCTTATTGCCGCTTGAGGATTACGACTGTGTGATCTATACCGATGGTTCGGCACAACCGGCCACAGGGTCCAAGCATGCTTATTCAGCCGCATGTGCCATTGTTGCAGGTACTTTTGTGAACGGAGAGTTCAAATCCTCAGTAGTGCACACACAGACACTCAGGGATAGTACCGCACAATTGGCCGAACTGCGCGCTTTGGTGCTTGCACTTGAGTTTGTTAATCCTGATGTGACCACTCTAATCGTGTGCGACTCTTACTACTGTGTTCAATCATATAATGACAATCTGTTCTTTTGGTCGCAAAACGACTATAGAGACGCAAAAGGCAACACAATCAAGCATAAAACGCTTTGGGTTCGAGTGGCAGAATTACAGCAAAGTCTGCCGCTCACACAGGTGGTTCACACCCTAGGCCATCAGCGGGTGGGCGCACACGCTGTTGGTAACGGTTTGGCAGATGAAGCTGCCAAATCAGCAGTAGTCACGTGTTCAGTAGCAGCAGTTACTAGATCCATGTCTAAAATAGACACTGATATCATGGCAGCTATTGCTGCAACAAAGGAAGGAGCGAACTACCCTAGGGGTTTCCCCTCCAAATATTCTTACCAGATAGGTCCCGATCAGGCTCCTTATGTAAAAATACCTGACGTTGGTGATCGGCTGATACCCAACGCGGAACACAGACTTTCCTTGATAACGGCCGCGCACGAAGGCATGGCTTCGGCACATGCGGGTGTGTCTGCGACTGTTTCCATCTTGCAGCATCGTTACTGGTGGCGTGGTTTATATAAAGATACCCGTTCTTATGTGCTTTCCTGTGACGTTTGTCAACAGATCAAGCCTTCCACGGTTACAAGACCACCACAGACCTCGCTAGGCATTTCAAACAGACCCTTTGGGTGTGTTTACTTGGATCACTGCGGTCCATTTTCTTCAGACACTGCCTATAAATATATCTTAGTGGCAGTGGACTCGTGCACACGGTTCATCTGGGTCTGGCCACAACGGAGTGCTGACGCTCGAACTGTCATCAGGGATTTGCGTGTCTTTGTGGGAATTTTTGCATGCAGCACCTTCCATTCGGACCAAGGTCCGGCGTTTGCCTCTAAGGCTTACAAGGACGCAATGGGTTCCTTGGGGGTGCGGGTGAAATTTTCGTCTCCGTATAGGCCTGAGGGCAACTCTATCGTTGAACGAATGAACCGTGACTTAAAGCAATCCTTGACAGCTAGAGTTATAGGTACTGGCAGGAACTGGCTGGCCCACTTGTATACCGTTCAGCGTGCACTTAATAATCTCCCTAGAAGACCTCTGGGTGGGCGGACCCCTTACGAAATGCTCTTTGGCATACGAATGTTTGTGCCTGACCTTGATGGTCTAGACATGGCGGCGCAATCCGCCAAGTTTGATGTAGATAACCATTCTACTATGTTACAGGACTTACAAGAAGCCCGCGACAAACTTGCACTTGCACATTTATCTTCAGCCACAGACCCTGCTTTGCAGATACCGGTTGCCGGCTGGCTTCCGAAGATTGGTGACCTGGTTCGAGAGAAGGTGGAGAACAAAAAAGAATTCGGCCCCTCTTATCGTGCACCGGTTCCAGTCCTGGGCTTGAAGGGAACACGTACAGTCATCTTACCACCGCTTCCTGGTCGCAAGGAGAACAGATACATCTCAGTGGAAAATGTCAAGCTACAACATCTGGCCGATCCTGAATAGTGTAACACCAGCGGTCTCTTGTCCTGCAATTTACCGGACAAGTGTTCGTGGTCCACCTGACCGAACGGTCACTGACGTTACAATTGAGATGGTTGATTTGCCTGAAAATAGTCATATATTCGAACCCACTGTATCCCCCTGTATCGACGAGGACGAGTATACCTATCCCGCAACAGAGTCAGTGGCACACCAACCAACAACACCACTGAGCCCGACACATTATTCCTTTGATTCGGATTCCACCTCATCAACTGCCCCGTCCAAGTTCAGTCTTTTTGTCTCCTGGTTTCGAGATAATTTTTTGGTTCCACCCTGGACATATATCTGGTTGGTACTTTTCTTGATTTTTTTGTTCATGTCCATTGGCTTTGTCACAGTATTTTTTCTACTCATCAATGGTCACTATTTACCTGAACGCTCTGCTGTGAACAGTGTTGCTGGAACTTTGGCTCCACATTCCTCCTCCCACATCATGAAGCGTGACCACACATTTGTGAACATTTCGGCGTTTCCAGTCGCTGATGGCATCGTATGGGATGCGGTAAACTTTCAAATCCATGGCCCGACAGAAATTATTAATGTACCAAATGTCCTTCGAGTTTCGATGGGTGATGTAGTAAAAAGTAGTATTCATTCTGACGATTGGGATGTGCATGCAGTTGAAGCATTGTTTGCTGATTTAAAATATTATGCTTCTTTTAATGCTGAGGATTTGTATATGAATTCTGCGAATTATGCCGATTTGTATTGTTACCAGCATTGGGGCAACCATTTTCTCCACAAACCTAGTGCATTGCGCAGCCCTGTTAACTACACCCAATGGGAACATTGTCCAAACCCCTTACCAGGTAGCTCCCAGACTCTTCGAAATAAATTCACCTATTTCACTGATTTTAATCGATCAAACCCTGGGTCCTATTATTTTAAATTGGGTGACCCATTGACTCAAAAAATAATGTTGACCCACACCAAATTACTTTATTCGGGTTCCTTTTTGAGCGCCTTGGCGGTGGGTGGTTATGAGTACTGGAAAGATACAGTCGATTTAAAATCAATATGGGGATCGAAACCATGGCAGGTGCAGGGCACCGAGGCTTTGCACCGCGCCTGTCTTATCCCAGCCCAAATCGTGTTTCTGAATTCTTCCATTTATCAAACTACGTGTTGGGGGTTAGCTACCACTAAACAATTAAATTCGCCAGGTTTCCCATCATTGTCGAGCTCTCCTAATGATAGCTTGCGTTTTAATATATCCCTTGTGACGTTGCAGTCTCTGTTTCAAAACAGCTCTTTTAACGTTTCTGCAATAGTGCAGTCACCCTGGTTGTCGTGGCCCGTATCTTCCAATGCATGCCAACTGCGTTTCCATGACACAGTTCCTGGCTATACACAGGACCAGCCTGATCCAAGGTTTGCTGCGTCTCGCACTGTCACAACATATTCAGTTGGTAAATTATGTAAACAATGGCTACAACACTCGTCCTTAGACTCTGTTAAACAACATTTGTCCCTTCTATCAGGCAATATTGATCTGTCCGACTTTATCCTGGGACCCCGTGGTCCCCGACCGAAGAGGTTCATTTATGAAGCGTATAATGAACTCTGGAAGCTGTCACAAATGGAAGCTGCTTCCCGTCTTCGGGAAATAGACCAAGCAAATTTGGAAAAGGTGCTTGCTGTTGTTGACAATAGTATAAATACCCTGTCTTCCCGCATTTACACATTAGATAATATTGTATCCTCTGTTGTTGATATTGTACAAGATGATGTTTCTATGTTGTATCATGGACAGAATCAGTTGCGTTCAGTAATGCAGTTTGCATGGACGTTGCAAACCCTTAAATTAGGTAAAGTTCTTGGAATTTATTGAACACCACCGCCCTTTTTAAGCCTTTTAATTTGACTGACAAGCAGCAGTTCATGTCCATGAAAGATGCATCATACACTTTGTTACATATCGAGAAAGTGGATCCTGTACCATTCTCTGTAGCGGAACTAGATTCTGCGGTGTGGCTAGTTCATGGGGTTATCGCCTTGCCTTTTTCCTTGTTTGAATTTAGCTCGTGCATGAAACATTATCCTGTCGGCCGTTTCCAGCCTTTGGGTAGTGCTTTCCTGCATGAACTCTGGTCCTTGCCTTTCATGTATAAATGCCTTAGAGACGGCAAGGAAGTGTTTCTCACGGGGAGTCTTGTGATTCAACTGTGGGCCATTCGCTTATTTGTAAACACATTAAATTGCACGGGGCTTGTAGTGTTTCAGTTCCGAATCTTGCATGTGTGTTAAAGGGCATTCCTGCTCCCGCTATTTCTCCTACTTTTACTTTGCTTACTAATGGTAGCTATCTGCTTCTAAATAACGAAAACTGTTGTGGCCTACAGGCCGGCATTCCGTATATTGTTACGGTTTCGCACAGAGTTGTCTGCTGCAAGAATGTGCTTTTTCCTCCCCCTCACGGCGTCGTTGATAACTCTATTTGGCCTTCCATTCCTACCATGGAGGCAGATTTCAATAAGTTGAGCAGAATAAAGGCCTTATTGTTAAATGAAGAAGTTACTCTCACTTCCGCCCGGGAGACATTTGTACTCCAGGTGGCAAGTACCCACAGTGAAATACAGGCCCTTTTGAACACCAACCTCCCACAACATTTTGGGGAGTTGATTCATCGTATTTTTAACGCATCAAACACTGAGGGTCTAGTGCATTTTTTAAGATTGTGGGGTCTGGTCTGGTGTCCACCTTCCAAACTATTTTCGGTGTGATACCGGCATTCATTCATTCTATTTTTTCTAGCGTCTTTGGTGGTTTCCCATTAATCCTCGCCTTGGCGGCTGGTGTCTTGCTGTTGATTTGTTTTCTGCGCAATGGCTGCTCCCCGCTGGGCCCTTCGAGATCCCGAACGCCTCCAGCTGCTACGTGAGCGCCTTCTGATGGGCTTCGATGTTCTGCCCTTGGCGACTATCAGCGTGTCATACACCCTTTCTTTTCGCTTTGCGTATTTCACTTGCGTGCAACCCGTGATGTCTTGCATCCGCTGTCCTTTCACATGGACCATGGATTATTGCCTCTCCAATTCGTCATTGTCTGTTCCGGATTTTGTTCGGTTGGTGGGTCCCTTAGAGGCCCATGAACGGGACTGTTCCGTTGCTGGCTTTATGATGCGTGCGGCTGCACTAGGAATCTTGGCACAATGGGATATCTGGGCGGCCGCTCAGAATCTCCTACAACACAGCTACATTGAGTATCACGCAAGCAGTCCCGCATTGCTTTTGGATGCTCCATCCTCTGAGGAACATTCCTGCAGCTTTGAACTGTTAAACTGGATGGCGTCTACATTTTATGACGATTCCAATGATGTCCTCTTGGACAATATTGCATTTTTCAGCGCTTACACGTTTTTACATTGATTTGACGTCCACTGTTCGTGGACTGCCTCTGTTCTGCTCAAGTGCTTGGAACTCTGTCTTCGCTTTTGGTCTTGGCCGACGGACTGTCCAGGGGAGGGTGTCTTGTGGTTTGTGGCCTCCTGGCCTGCCTGGCTGCTTTTCTTAGGCCTGGCTGCCATGCTGCTTTTCTTTGCGCACGTTACTCTGAGCCGTTGTTCTATCGACCTCTGCTCTTGCCAAGTTATTTTAGTGCTGTCTGCATCTTCTGTCTCTCACCTTTTCTCTTGTTCGATATGGGCTCAGACTGCACAACATGTACAAGGTCGAATAACAGCGTCTTTCTTGTTATTGCTGATATGGTCAGTCCCTCGCACCTAGACATAACATTATGTACAGCTGCTTTTAATATTCCAGTTAATGCAAACTGGTACACAGATGGAGAGAACCTTTCCAGAGAGAAGAGCTGTGATTGTCTGCTGATGTAGTTTTGCATCTAGAGACTGAGGTATGGGGGTTCGCTAGTCAAAGCCCAGAGGTCTTCTATATTTTATAATAAACTAGCTTCCAACACGGGGAGGGTGGTAATGTTAGATAGACATATATCCACTGCTTTATGAGATGCTTTCCCCGTTTGTATTCTATGGAGTTGTAACCATGCTGATTATGTTATTTCTATGCATTATGCTAATAGCACTGACACGTGTACTGTATCTTAGAGCACGTAAGTTGGAATAAACATTTTGACCTATACAGTGTCTCTTCTTACGCACATTGTGGACAGGTACGAGTGTGACGAAAGAGTGTTCTTGCCTCTGCGAGTCCTGAGAGAGATACCGTGTTCTGGGTTGTCTAAGCATTAGCACATTGGTGCTGATGGGACGCTAAGGCTAGTTGGGTTGGGGTTTTGGGTGCTAAGGCATATGGTTGGCTCACCACTATATTCCGAGGTCCTATAATCCTGTGCATAGCTCTGTATGTGCAGAAACCCTATGACAGTAACATCACAACCTTTCACCTATATTCGTCCCTACATTACATACATAACGGCTGCTAGGACTGACCCTTCACCTAGTTACAGTACTCCTTACAGAACGTGGGGTTTTCCCTGAACAATAGCCTCATACATTATGCATGAGGATTTAGGATTCTCGGAACTTCAGCAGGACTATCATCTCCTGCATAATAACTATGAAGAAGGTTCATTCCCGACGTCATCCTAAGTCTGACAGTGGCACAGCAAGGTAGAACCCATGGGGATACCTTCGGGTATATAAACATCACATCTTGCTAAGATAGTCAGAGGAGATCACGACTTTCATGCCAACACACTGACGTGAGACGCTGAGATTCCTGCATGTAGACACTCCAGCTCGCAGCGGTCTGAAATGAAATGAAATGAAATGAAAAAGGGACTTGTAGAGCGCATGGCTACCCGAGAGCATCCCAGCCCTAAGCGGAGTAAGAGTGGTCGGCCTAAAGGTTATGGAAATAGCCACGTCTTCAGCTGCTTGCGGAAACTGAGATGGTTTGGTTCTCTTCGGAGATAAAGTGGGAGAGTATTCCACAATTTGGAGGCATTGTATGAGAAGAGCCTACCCCCACTTCTCGCTCTCTTAATTCTCGGCACTTCGGCTAGGTGGAGAGTATCAGAGCGGAGATTTCTAGGGGCTTTATACGGATGGATCAGATCTTTAATGATGGGTGGTCCCTCCCCTTTCAGAGACTTGTGGGCCTCGCAGAGGGCTTTAAAATTAATCCTCTCCTGGACCGGGAGCCAGTGCAGGGAGCGCAGTGCGGGCTTAGCCGAGCAACGATGGCTGGTGCCAGTGAGCAGTCTTACTGCAGAGTTCTGAACAATCTGGAGTCGCGTGACCACTGCCTTGGGGGCCCCAAGATAAAGGGCGTTGCCAAAATCGATCCTGGATAGGAACAAGGCTTGAATCTGAAGTTTTTTGCTAAGAATGGGAGCACAGGGAGGATTTTACGGATCATTTTGAGCATACCATAGCAAGAGGCGACCATCTTCCTAACTTGGGTTTTGAAGGACAGATCTTGGTCAAGCCAAATGCCTAGGCTTTTTATCTCTGATTTAGGAACCAGGGCCATACCCATGCAGGGTGGCCAGAGAGCATTCAGGTTGGCACTTTGGTAGTTACCAAGCATCATTATTTCGGTTTTTTCACCGATGAGTTTAAGATGGGACAGACTCATCCATTTTGCCACTTCTTCTAGACAGGTGTGGAGGTCAGTGGGCGACTGGTCAGCTTGATTCAATGCCACGACTAGCTGCATGTCGTTAGTGTAGGACAAGATATGGATTCCGAAGGGGGCAACCAGGTCCGCCAAAGGGGCCATATAAACATTAAAAAGGGTCGGGCTCAGGGAGGAGCCCTGAGGGACTCCGCACAGCAGAGGTAAAGGGTCTGAGGAAATATCATCTTCAAACACCTGAAAGGTCCTACCTTCCAGGAAGGATTGAAGCCAAGAAAGAGCCGAACCCGACACTCCTACATTCTTGAGACGGTAAACCAAAATTTGATGGTTCACCGTAGCAAAGGCAGCACTAAGGTCGAGGAGGATAATGGCCGAAGAGCCTCCTGAGTCAAGAATCTTTCTTGATTCCTCCACTACCATAAGCAGAGCAGTTTCGGTTCCTTGGCGAGGGCGGAAGCCTGTTTGTGAAGGGTGGAGCAGATCATGTGACTCAAGAAACGCAGAGAGAGTAATGTTAACATATTTTTCTGCGATTTTACTCACTCCGGGAAGGAGCGAGATAGGCCGATAGTTACCAGGATCCTTAGGATCAAGATGAGGTTTCTTTAACAGAGCTTTAACCATGGCTCTTTTCCACTCGGAGGAGACCAGGCCTGAGGTGAGGGAGACATTAATCACACTAAGGATGTAGGATGCGACAGTGGGGGCTACTAATTTCAGAATGTTAAGAGGTGCAGGATCAAGTGGCGACCCACTTTTGACAGAGGCTAGAATGGATGACAAAGATTCCGAGGACAGGGGTTCGAAGAACTCCAGACGGGGGGCGTTCTCGGCTCGAAAAGGATTAGTAGTATTGGTAATGAAGACATTGTCTTTCACAGGAAGGATTTTAAGAATATTTTGTACTTTAGAGGAGAAGAATTGTGCGAGGTCGTTGCACCGATGTCCAGAAAGATCAGGGGTTGTCGGTGGGTCAGATACTCTTAACAACTTTTTAGCAATCCGAAAAATTTCCCTGTGGGAGTTGGCTGCAAGGAGGATCTTTTCCTCGAAATGTGAAGCTTGGGTCTTTTTGATTTCCGCTTTATAAGTCCGTAGGGTTGCTCTATATTCTAATTTCTTATTAGGGGAGAAATCTTTTGTGTGAGAAACGGGGAGAGTCTTACTCAGTTCCTGGGACCATTTCTCCACTGGGATCTTAGACCAGGGACGGTTGAGCATTCGGGAGATCTGAGTATGACCATCTATGATAACAGGGGACCATAGGAAGGGGACTAGGAAATGATCCGACCACGGAAGGGGAATTGGGGGTTTTCCTATTATGTCTTTCAAAGTGGAGAAAAAGGGATCGAGAAGATGTCCTTTAGAATGTGTGGGTTGAAAGACCTTTTGTTGAAGTTGGTAGGACGCAAGGTCTTGGGCGAGATCCATGGTGACCAATGTTCTCCAGAGCCTCTCCAACTTTTTACATTGCTTTTTGAGAAGGCGTAATTCAGGAGAAAACCATACTAATTTATTAGCTCCAGCTTTTTTCTTGATTGATTTTTTTGGAAGCACCAGGTTAAGGGTGAAGCACGTAATGGCGGCACGTAAAGCACCAATTGGGGAAAGCACGTAATGGCGGTTACCTCTCCCACTGGCGGCTTTTCTCACCATCAAAAGGGTCCCAGGATTCCTGATCCCAACATGGCCGACAAAGGTGTCTTACTCCCCCTTGCCGAACCTTCACATTCTCAACCCTTCCAGGACTGCGCCTGACATCAAGAGGACTCCTAAAATTCTTTCGGAACATGGCTCCCACCCATCCCCCCCGCACTACCCTGACAACCCCTAAGTACACATGACCTCTATCCTGACAGCGGAGTCCGAGCATTCTGTCCGACGCCTGGTGGAGCTGCTCTGTTCAGCTAATGAGGAGATCGGACTTGGTTCACCCCCTGACCGTCACCTACCCAGCCGGACCTTGGACTCAGTTACTCCCCTCCTCCCTGTCTCGCCCTCCCTTCCCCTCGTTATATATTTGCTGTTCTGCTCTTGCTTGTCTCCCTTCTACTCACCTTTCTGGCCGAGACCCGTTGGAGCTTCCTTGAGAGCTATAGGGGAGACGGGCCTGGGACTACCTCCCTGGCCGTCACCTACCCATTTGGTCTTTGAACTGACTTTACCTCAGTCTCTTAATCCGTCTTCCCCCTCGTCCTCTCACTTCTCACTCCCCCTCTCCCCCTTCCCGCTCTACTGGTCTCTCCTTCTCTCCCGTTTAATGTATCTCAAATATTGGATGTAACGTGCAATTTTTACTACTGTTGTAACTGTGCTGACCTTATGTAAAGCGCTCTGATACCTTCGGGTCTAGCCAGCGCTATATAAAACTGTTTAAATAAAAATAAATAAATAAATCCAGGAAGTGAAACGGTTATAGGCGGTAGCCGGATTAGTGTGAGAAACGGGGAGAGTCTTACTCAGTTCCTGGGACCATTTCTCCACTGGGATCTTAGACCAGGGACGGTTGAGCATTCGGGAGATCTGAGTATGACCATCTATGATAACAGGGGACCATAGGAAGGGGACTAGGAAATGATCCGACCACGGAAGGGGAATTGGGGGGTTTCCTATTATGTCTTTCAAAGTGGAGAAAAAGGGATCGAGAAGATGTCCTTTAGAATGTGTGGGTTGAAAGACCTTTTGTTGAAGTTGGTAGGATGCAAGGTCTTGGGCGAGATCCATGGTGACCAATGCAAAAGGATCATCAAAATGCAGGTTGAGATCTCCAAGGAGCGTGAAATTGGCGTTATTATTAGCAAGATCACAGGTTGCTTCCAGCAGAGAATTACAAAATTGACCCAGCGCCCCGGGCGGGCGGTAAATAAGGATCCCTGAGAAGGAAAGTGAGGGGGTAAATTCAATAGAAAAATGGGCATTCTCGCACTCTGCTATTGGGCTACCTAGAAGGCGACAGGTCATATAATTTTTATAAATAATGGCAATGCCGCCGCCCGTACCCATCTTTCTGTCTAATCTTTGGATTGAGTAGCCCGTAGGAAGGGCTCTAACGATATCAGGTTCTGAGCTAGAAGAGAGCCAGGTCTCAGTAAGAAATAGCACATCTGGTTCGAGGTCAGATAGCAATAGTGAGATCTCAGTCGAGTGTTTCGGTAAGGATCTGCAATTAAGCAGCAGTAGGTTAGAATGTTTCTCTAAGTGGGCTGGGGTATGGGTGTTCATGGAAGGCTCAAAGTGACAATGTGAGCACTTCTTCTGACCATCCTCTAATATGATCGAATAAATACATTGAGGTTCCAGGGGTCTGTTCAGCTGCCTCAGCTGAGAGATGGTGTAGCCATATTGGGTTAATGATGGAGAGGCAGGGGATCTGGCCCCTGGGCCCGGATGGGCGCGGACGGGGTATCAGACAGGCTTGACTTTAGCGCGCCCGCTGCGCGTGTCCGGTGCGTGGTCACATCATCTATCGTTTTTATGCGTCCTCAGCGGGGTGTCCAACTCGAGACCAAGACAGGGTCCCACAGTCTCTCACTTCAGGTAATGGGGCTGACTTTATATATCCTAGAGGAATTCTTGGCTTTAACACCTACACACATGGTAGGTACACTTAGGTACATCTAGTTAGGATTACATCGTAGGAGTACGCATTTTATTGTCATGTATTTTATATACTTCTCTGTATTCATGATTATAGCAAAATGGTAGAGATTTACCATCCTTTCACTTTTCTAGTGCTTCTAATCATTTATATCTGTTACTGTCTGATGATTGTCTCAGCACACCTATTTTACACTAGAATGATGAATGTTCAATAAATACTTATTGAAAATGTCCATACCGTTTGTTCTGAGTATATCACTGAGACTAAGAGAGCACGAGTGACTGAGCGAAAAGTATTGCACTGTTTCCATGATTCTGAGGGATCAGGGTTGTCATGTTCGATAGTTGCCAAGAACTATTCTCTCCTTGGTAAAGAGGAGTTTCTAGTGGCACTGTGAGCTAGCTGGTATACAGGCCAACATACCCGGTGGGGGTATCTGGAATTAGTTCAGACACCAGGCCCGCAGTATATGTTGTCCAAACGTGCAGCTCTTATACAGATTTATAAGAACTACACGACATGGCGCCGCCAACGTTGGTTGGGTACTTATTTAATGGTCAAATATGAGTAGTTCAGACGTGCTATTCTCAGAGACTCCTACTCACATTTCCCCAGAGACATCTGGAGTGGGAAGGAACAAAATCCGCCACAGTTGAGTATGCAAATTCCTATGTATTGGATGTTGATTTAATCAAGCTTAAAGAACACAGTGTTCCTATTGTGCATAACACCTTATCTCAGTTCCCTTGAAAAGCTCTTCTTACCAGAAACAATGACTGAGCAGGGAGACGTAGTACAGGAACTAAATCTCTCAGCCGAGGAAGAAGATGCAGATGCAATACACATTGCAGAAAATTTTAGAAATGCCTTCACCCTAAAACTAGCAGCATACGGTTTAACATCTAGGGGTGGGTAAGTAACCTTCAATATTGAGGCACACGAATCATATAGAACAGAGGTATTCTATGCATGGATTAGATTCCCGCAGGCAAATGCACGAACCAGAACATTTCTTTACTATGTCGAAGACAACATACCAAACGAATATAGTCCATTTGAAGATATTGAAATTCCACTAACTTACCAGTAACAATTATACTTGTTTAAAGGCACCCTCCCCCATACAAGAAATAGAGTAAGACTTGGTCCGTTCGGAAGAGACGGAGCATCATGGCCGGTATTAGCGGCCTACACACCACACCCTGACATTGACACAATGCCAGGAGGAGACTTACTTATATATCATAAAGAATTAATAAAACTTTACAGAAATATGACACAGTTCGTGATGAGAACACTCACACTACAGCCACCTCCGGCTACTCAACCAGGACTAGTCCAAACTTGTACAACCAAAATTATACCACAAACATTACATGCAGTGATGGGTAAAATGCCCACTAAACGTGAACAAATTACTTTCTGGATAGCCCAAAAAATAACACAGTTGGAGGCAGTATTTCCATACACTGGCCCGCAGGAAAAGCATAGAATACTAACAATTTGCTTGCCAACGGGGATAGCTCCCCCAATAGAGGATTGTACTTCTTGGGGTACAGTCTTCGCTGCAATATATACCAGGACTCATGGTATCCCTTCCTTAGCGGTAATATCAGATGTAGTGAGACAAATACAGAATGAGTATGGAGCAGAACCTGCTCTAAACTGAGGGATGAAGGTACCAAATAACTTTGCCCAGGTATCTGCTATAATATTAGCAAATATTAAAGGGGAAGCAGCATCAGTTGCAATACGCCAACGTCTGAGAGATTTCACGCCTATACAACAGGAGACAGAACTACCTAAAATAATTGAAACTGCATATGCAGAATTAGGAAGAGATAGTCTGGGAGCTAGACCAGTAAAACCTCAACTAGTGGCAGGTCCAGAAAAAGAACAGGCAAAGCAAACACCAGTTTCTTCAAAAAGGAAATGGGATAATAACAAACAACAAAAGAATAGATCTCAATCCAGGGGAAGGTCTCCTCAACAGGAGCCCCCAGAAAGGAGGTATAACCTTAGGAATAGAGATAATATTAAAAAACCTGACAGGTATCAGGGCACTGATACACGTTCCTCTCGTTCCTTTCAGGGTTCATCAAAATACTCAGAGAGGGAAGGACGGTCAGAACACAGACAAGAAGAGCGTACAAAGTCCTGAGACTCTCAACGCACTTCAGAGTACTCTTCCAAAAAAGAAGAAAAACCTAAAGCAAAACCTCAATTCAAAAAGAAGAAAGTAGCAGGTCTCAAAGTTAGACATGCCCAGAATTCTGAGGACTCAACTACTGAATGGGGAATGGGCTCTGACGATGCAAGACAGTACAGCAGAAGTAACAATAGCTCGCCAGAACTGGTGACAGTGGAGTTGAGTGAGCATATCACGGTGGAAACGCCTGATACTTGGATCAGTGTCCCACATGGGTTATATGAAATGATACTGAAAATGGAAGGGGACAAGCCCAGGAAAATTAAAGGTCTCTTTTTGGAGAACCTGACTTTTGGATATGAAAGGGAGAGACGGTAATTATGCCAGCCTTTTCCGACCTCATTCCCCAATACATAAAACACACATACGCGCAGGAATGGGTGGTAGCCCTTGCTCCTGCACTATATCGCAACCGGGATGAACAATCAACTCACCACGTGATACCACTAAAATCTACTCCAATTCCACAGACACTGTATCCGATAAAACAGGAAGCGAAAAAATAGGTCAGGGAGATCTTAGATCAACTTGAATACCAGGGTGTGATTGAACCATGCACCTCATCAATGAATGATCCTTTGTTTCCCGTAATGAAACCCGACAATTCAAATCATCTAGTTTTAGATTACAGACATCTGAACTCATGCACAAAAACATTTGCAGTACAAAATGCACATAGTGCCGCATTAATAAATAACATTCTGCGGAAAAAATACAAAACCTCATTAGATTTCTCAAATGGATTTTCCGCCACAATATAGCAGCTGAGAGCAGATATTTGACAGCATTCTCAGCGTTGGGGTCCCAACGACAATTTTGTCGACTAGCCCAAGGGTATAATAACAGCCCGGGGTTATTTTCCGCCAGGGTAACCGAATTATTTCAGAATCTGGATGAAGAGGCATTATCCTATGTAGACGATATTTATCTGACGGATGATGACCTGGAGGAACACTTGACTAGGGTAAGCACCATAATTTTGAGATTTGCCTCTGAGGGCTACAAATTTAACTTTAGAAAATCAAAAATAGCCCACCTCAATGTCCTGTTTTTGGGATATGAGCTTTCAAGCGAAGGAAACAGTCTGGCAGTGAACTTTCTGGAAAAGTGTGCGCTGCTCCAACCTCCAAAATTATTAAAAAATTTACAATCATTATTGGGATTCCTAAATTTTCGGCAGAACATACATTTTGGATTACGCAGAAAGGGTTAAACCTTTAATAAAACCTGATTTTTCAGTTAGGCAATGGACACAGGAACACACAGAAATCCTACATTCCCTACAAGCTGACATGATTGCATCTAAACACTTACGGACACGCATAAATGTGCGCAATCTGGTGATCCGTATAGTTGCGGGTCAATCTGGGTACACCAACTTGACATACAATGAAGGTGAAACAGTACCAGTAGCATACAAATCCCATTTGTACACAAATGCTGAGATGCGTTTTGCATCCACAGAGAAAATTCTGACAGCAGTACAGACTGCTGTAGTGAGAGAAAGAGCACTGGCTCAGGGGAAATGAATTATTGTTGTGACCCCAGTACCGGCCTTAGAGGCTGCTACAAAGGCGAGCGTTCCAAATGCTAAAGCTTTACAGCCACGATGTATACAATGGGCTAATTCTCTCACTGCATCAGATGTAGAATATAGGTACGACCCAAGTTTAAAAACACAGGCATTCCTGCAATACGAACAAGAATATCCTCTCCCGAATGAAATTATGCCTCTAGATCAGTATGAATTTATAATTTACACTGACGGATCTGCTCAACCGGCCATAGGGAGTAAACAACAATACAGCGCCACGTGTGCAATTGTTAAGGGTCGGATGAAGGATGGTAAATTCCATCTGAGCTGTACAAAGACTCAGTCCTTGGGAGACTGCACGGCTCAGTTAGCAGAACTAAAAGCTGTTTTACTGGCACTGATTAACACGGATCGATAATTCCCCACACTAATAGTGTGCGATTCGTTTTACTGTGTCCAGTCATACAATGAATATCTACCCTATTGGGGACAAAATGGGTTTAAGGACTCAAAAGGTGGCACAATAAAGCACAAAATGGTATGGGAACAGGTGGCGGAGTTGAAAAACGAGCTACCAAGAGCTCACGTGATACACACGCTGAGTCACCAACGTGATGGTGTTCACGTTGAAGGGAATTCATTGGCTGATTAAGCTGCAAAGGGGGCAGTATGCACTGCATCCGTAGCTGCAATCACTTGTTCAAAAACGAGAATAGACGGACAGATAATGGTAGCTGTCATTGCTTCACGCAAAGACAACAAAGCACTTCTGAAAGGTTTTCAACTCAAGTACTCCTACAAGTTAGATGCAAACAACGTTCCGTTTGCTCAGATTCCAGGAGTGGGGGATAGAGTAATACCAAACATGGATCGCAGATTAGGCTTAATTTTAGCTGCACACGAGGGTCTGGGTTCTGCACACGCAGGAGTTACAGCAACGTTTTCTTTACTGAAACAACGCTATTGGTGGCCAGGGTTAACGAAGCAGACCAAAAACTATGTCTTAAAGTGCGACATCTGTCAAAAGATGAAAGGCTCCACAATAACACGTCCAGCGCAGACACCATTATTGATATCAGACAGACCTCTCACGTGTGTCTATTTGGACCAGTGCGGCCCCTTACAATCTGATGGGGCTTCCAAGTACATAATGGTTGCAGTGGATTCCTGCTCAAGATTCCTATGGGTATGGCCTCAGCGCTCGGCTGACGCTCAAACTGTTAGAGATTTGCGAGTCTTTCTAGGGACATATGTAGTTGGCACATTACATTCTGACCGCGGGCCCGCGTTTAGCTCCAGGGCTTACAAGGAGGCCATGGGAGGTTTGGGTGTAGCACTGCTGTACTCCTCTCCGTACCATCCAGATCAAAATTCGGTTGTGGAAAGGAAGAACCGGGACTAAAAGCAAATATTAACAGCCAGGGTATTATGCGCGGGTGGTAGTTGGGTCAATCACCTATATGGGGTCCAGAGGGCCTTAAATAATATGCCAAGAAGCTCTCTAGGTGGGGTCACTCCTTATGAGGTCCTTTTTGGGACAAGAATGTGGGTACCTGACCTAGATTGTGAAGGCACACTGGCGGATGAAAAACCTTTTGACATCAATAAACGTTTGGCTGTTTTACAGGAACTAAATAATCAAGGGCTCTACAGAGCAATGTCCAGGTGAAAAGGTTTGCCACTGGGGAAGTCAAGTCAGTCACGGCAAGACCTGTCTGGGTTCCTAAAGTCGGAGATCTAGTCAGAGAAAAGAAAACAGACAAAAGAGAATTTAGACCATCTTACAGAAAGCCTGTACTTGTCCTGGCAGTTGAAGGAAAAAGGAGAAAATGTTTGTCTCCAAAGATCTGATAAAACCACATTATGTGGCCAATACTGAATAGTAGGCCTCGTGGGCTCCTGGGTATCCGACGTCCTCCTCTCGCTACCATACAGGAAGTTCAGACAGAAAGGCTCATCACGTTTGAAGAGTCGCCCTTGCAAAGCACTGGAATAAACAACAATGCGATGGAGCTCGTTTCTCTTGCAACAGCAAATCAAAATTAAAATGAAACACAAATTTCAATTCGACCTAACACTGATGTCTATATAAACATGCCTCAACAAGAGCAATCTACAAGTTCAACAAAATCTGCTGAGCTACCAAAAATAGATCAAACTGCATCTGGCTATTTCATCGACTTTGATACCTTTCTATTGGATCCAAGTGAACCTGAAACGACGCCAGCCCCAAAAACTCATAAACAACAAATCAAAGATTTCTTCATCGTTCTTAAAAAGACTTCCATGGTGTCACCTTGGATAGAACTTTGGATACTCACCGGGATACTTTTCTTTCTTTTCTGGGTAGGCTTAGTGACTATTTTCCAGTTAATTATTGATGGAACTTATCTACGTCAAAGCTCTGCAGCATCAAAAGTGAACTTGGTCCTGAAACCTCATGTTTTATCACATCGTGAACAAAGAGACTTGTCATCAGTGAACATTACAGCAGTTCCTATACCTGATGGTATAGTGTGGACAAGGTTGATTATGATATATTTGGCCTGACAGAACTTTTTAAAGTACCACGGGCAGATTTACAAGGCCCTTGCGCCACTTTTGCGCCGCCGTTGCGTCACTTCTGTGACGCAGCGGTGGCGTAAACCATGCGCCACGTTGCGCCTTATTTACAACATGACGCATCTAGGGAGATGCGTCACGTTGTAAAGCCCTGCACCACATGAAACCTGCGTCAGGTCTCATGTGGGCGTTCCGTCGCAGGAAAGCCTTGTAAAAGTGACGCAGTGAAATCTACACGCATCTGCCTATCCCTGCACCACGGTGCGTCGCATTGTAAATGCGACGCATCCGTGGTGGCGCAAGGGTATACTTGCTTGTCGCATCTCTTCTGGCGCATCCCTGCTGATTTGCAGGGATGCGCCAGTCGTTGTAAATCTGCCCCCACATTTATTTAAAATTTCCTTAAATGATATCATTGCCTCCAGTACACTCTCAGACGATTGGGATTTTGAAACTGTGAATAATATGTTGTCTTATTTGGAACAATCTGCCGCATTTTCTAGCAATGAAATGTTGGCAGACACATCAGATTTTAACACTATGTATTGTTATCAACATTATGGTCATCACTTTCTACACAAATCAAGCAGTTTTCACTTATCACCAATGGGAACATTGCCCTACACCACCAAAAAGCAGTTCAAAAACATTTGCACAGAAATTTTCATACTTTTCAGTGCTTAACATTTCAGATCCGACCTCATATTACTATAAGGTTGCACCTACATCAGCACAGAAAATGTTGCTAACAAACACCAAGCAGATTTACTCTGCTTCCTTTATTACCCAACTGTCTGAACAGGGTTTCGACTTCTGGAAAGACACTATATACTTAAAATCAGTCTGGGGTTCTAGGGATTGGCAAGTCCAGGGAACAGAAGCGCTATTTAGAGCATGCCTCATTCCACAGCAGATGACTGTTTTAAATGAAACTGTGCAGAAGACTTCATGTCTTGGGTTAGCCAAGAACAAGGACTTGAACACACCTCGGATTCCTACAACAACAAATACCGGGGGAAATCTTACATCAAATGAAGGGGCTAAGATAGATGACATCCTACAATACAATAGATCAGACCCCAATTGGAAGGGATGGTTGGTTTGGCCTGCAGACAATAATAGATGTCAAGAAATATTCAGGGGTACCACCGAAGTGTACAGTATCCATAGGCCAGACCCACGCTATGTACAAAGAGAACATCCGGGGGTGGTAACATCATACAGTGTTAGGAAGTTATGCCTCGATATGCTAAAAACCTCATCACTAACACAGGTGAAACAACACTTATCCTTACTATCAGAGGATGTGGACCTAAGGGATTTTTTATTAGGTCCCAGAAAACCATGTCAGAAATGTTTCATATATGCTGTCTATAATGAAATTTGGAAAATATCCCAACAAGAAGCAGCTGAGAGACTGCAAGAAATAGATAGGATTAATCTAGAAAAGGCATTAGCCGTAGTTGACAATGGCATGACTACATTAACATCCAGGATATATTCAATGGGCAACAGTGTATCGTCTGCTATTGACGTACTAGAACAGGACTTGTCCATATTACAGCACGGGTAATCACAAATACGTTCTATTATGTTATTGAGCTGGACGCTGCAATGATTGCATGCTGGTTATGTGCCTTGGCGGTTTATAAACAGTACGTCCCTGTTTTCTGCATACCATCTAACAGAAAAACAGATGAAAATGGCACAGAGGGGAGCAAAATATACAATGCTGCGTATTGAAAAACTGGACAGATTACCCTTTAATGTGGCTGAGTCACCGTCCACAGAATGGTTAATCCTTGGCCACATAACACTAGCGGTCACAACTTTCCAGTTTCAATATTGCCTAGAACAACAACAGGCGGGCAGATATGAAAAGATGGGTAAGGAATACATCAGGGAATCTTGGGAATTACCGTACAGATTTCGATGCAGGAGTGGCGATCTTGAAATGTTTATAAGCGGTACTAACTGTGAGAACGCTTTCAGTGGATCTTTCATATTCCAGGATATTATGCTACACGGAGCTTGTAATGGTTCAGTGGCAAACCTGTCCTGTCATTTGAAAGGTGCCCTGGCAGCTGTGATCACTCCGGTATTCAGAGTTCTCTCGAATGGGAGTTACTTGATGCTGAATGATCAAGGTTGTTGTGGGATGCTAAAGGGCATTGCATATCTGGTAACCGTGAGCTTAAGGGTTACTTGCAGTATGCAAGTATTGTTTCCACCGACACATACAGTCAGGAAGGCGCCGCTATGGCCTTCATTGAATGTTTCTCTTATACGGTTTGATATTCTGAGCAGAATGAAAGCCATGCTTTTACAGAAAACCGTGCCCTTAACCTCCGCCCGGGAGACTTTTGATCTCCAGATCGCAAGGTCATCGGCCGAGATACAGGCACTAATACGAACAAATTGCCCTTAAATTGTATCTTTAACATGTCTGATACGACGGGTATAGTCCACCTATTTAAGACCATGGGTTTGGGACTATTAAGCACCTTTCAGACGGTCCTCGGAGTTATACCGAACTTTATAAACTCTGTATTCGGAAGCATTTTTGGAGGACTTCCGCTGATCCTGTTTCTAATAGCAGGTATCCTGATTGTACTTTTTCTGCTACGCAATGGACTTCCCAGTCACCAAGGAGATGGAAAAGGCACTCCTGGAGTGCAAATACCGTGATCGCATGGTACAACATCTGGGCACACCTCGCCTACGAGAACTAAGTGCTTCTTGGTTTCTGTCATTTTTGACTTGTCTGGATGGACTGCATCTTACCTGTTCTCCGATGCCTGTTCTGCGGAGAGGAATGCGTGTTAGATCTGTGTCTGACACTTCCATCAGTTACGCAACGGGATGTTGATGCATTGCTGGACCCGATAACGGCCCATGTTCTGCAGTGTCTCCAGCGTATTCCTATGTTGATGGCGGCATTCTTGGAGCCACCACAGGAAATTTCTGTTCCTGTTGGTATGGACACCGGCTCCTCCACGAACACCCAGGCTTTGGATAGTGCACAGGCTGCCCCAGCATCGGCTGCAGGCAGCGCAGAAGATCTTCTGTGCTCAATTGACGTAATCTGCGAGGTGTTACAGGGATCGTCGTCTGCGAAGGCAGGCAACAGCGATGTTGCGTCTACCAGCCAGAACACATAAACATTTGGCCTGTCATGTGGTGGGAAAAATTCGGCTTTTTAAACAAACTCACATTGGAGTTCCAAAACAAATTGACACTTTTCATGACCTGCATGGCTTTCTAATGCTTGTGGTAGTTCAAACTATATATACGGACAAATTAGAGCTGTTGCTTGAGTGACAATTTCTGATTTTAGCACCTTTTTTAGAGTTTATTAACATTTTTAATGGAACTATTGTTTTTACGTATGTTTGCGTACCGGTATCTAGAAGGATACTACGTTAGTATTAGATTATGTCGTCCAGTCGGATGAGGAGTGGGTGTTATATTCCATATAGGTACCCCAATATAGGCCCAGGTAACATCACATTTCACCTATATTCGTCCCTACATTACATACATAACAGCTGCTAGGACTGACCGTTCACCTAGTTACAGTACTCCTTACAGAATGTGGGGTTTTCCCTGAACAATAGCCTCATACATTATGCATGAGGATTCAGGATTCTCGGAACTTCAGCAGGACTATCATATCCTGCATAATAACTATGAAGAAGGTTCATTCACGACGTCATCCTAAGTCTGACAGTGGCACAGCAAGTTAGAACCCCTGGGGATACCTTTGGGTATATAAACATCACATCTTGCTAAGATAGTGAGAGGAGATCACGACTTTCATGCCAACACACTGACGCGAGACGCTGAGATTCCGGCATGCAGACACTCCAGCTCGCAGTGGTCTGAACATTCCTTGCGGGGTGTCCAACTCGAGACCAAGACGGGGTCCCACAGTCTCTCACTTCAGGTAATGGGGCTGACTTTATATATCCAGGAGGAATTCTTGGCTTTAACACCTGCACACATGGTAGGTACACTTAGGTACATCTAGTTAGGATTACATCATAGGAGTCCGCATTTTATTGTCATGTATTTTATATACTTCTCTGTATTCATGATTATAGCAAAATGGTAGAGATTTACCATCCTTTCACTTTTCTAGTGCTTCTAATCATTTATATCTGTTATTGTCTGATGATTGTCTCAGCACACCTATTTTACACTAGAATGACGAATGTTCAATAAATACTTATTGAAAACGTCCATACCGTTTGTTCTGTGTATATTTCTGAGACTAAGAGAGCACGAGTGACTGAGCGAAAAGTATTGCACTGTTTCCACGATTCTGGGGGATCAATGTTGTCATGTTCGATAGTTGCCAAGAAATATTCTCTGCTTGGTAAAGAGGAGTTTCTAGTGGCACTGTGAGCTAGCTGGCATACAGGCCAACATACCAGGTGGGGGTATCTGGAATTAGTTCAGACACCAGGCCCGCAGTATATGTTGTCCAAACGCGCAGATCTTATATAGATTTATAAGAAGTACTCGACAAGGCGAGCTGTGAAAATGTTTAGCAAGTTAACCATACAGTACACATGTCAAAATATGACAATGCCTTTTTTTAAAAAAATAATACATTTCTGTAACATGCCAAATCCCTTACATGTGTACATTAGACAATATCTCTGCATTGAGACCTTTGAAAAGTGATCATTTTTAAACCTGAACTTAGAAACATCTGTGCTCCCCTTCTCTGATGACAGTGTGTTAGACCTGGCATCCTTGGTGTGGTTTCCCCTGACTTTTTGCCTCTACCTCCTGTATTTTTGGCACTGTGCTGGAATTCGTTTTTGCTGGTTTAGATGCTTTGGGCACTTTGCCACTGCTGATCATTGCCAAAGTGCAAGTGCTCCCTGGTCAAATTGTTATTGTGATTGGCTATCCAAGATTGGGTTATTTGCCTTACCAATAAGTCCCTAGTAAAGTGCACTAAGTGTGCCAGGGCTGGTGATTCAAATGCTACTAGTGGGCCTGCAGCACTGATTGTGCCACCCACAGGAGTAGCCCTAAGATGGTGTCTCCGGCCTGCCACTGCAGTGCCTGTGCGCAGGTTGTGAACTGCCATGTTGTCCTGGCCAGTGTACACACTTGCCAGGCCTAACCCTTCCCTTTTCTTACACATTGGACACCCCTATGGTAGGCCCAAGGTACCCCACTGGGCAGGTTTCAGTGTATGTGAAAGGTAGGACATGTACTAGTGTGGGTAACATGTCCTGATAGTGAAATACCGCCAATTTCGTTATTCACTATTGAAAGGCTATCTTGCCGATAGGATAACATGGGGAATGCTGTGTAACATGGTTACCTGCATATCTTCCCATAGCAGCAAGATAGAAAGTTGGAATCTGGTACTCCTGAACTCAGAATTTAATTACACATCTTTTAGTGAAGATGGTTTTTAAATTCTAAGTTTGGAAATAGCACTTTTAGAAAGTGGCTATTTTCTTGTTCAACCTTTCTGTGTGCCTCTGCCTGTTTGTGAATTGACTGTCTGGTTTGTGAGTGACAGGGGCTGGGGGTGGCTGCAGGAGGATGGGTGAGTCAGCACTAGGCTGAAAAGACCATCTGCATGAAGAGTGGTGGGAGGAGTAGCACCTGGGTCTGAATAGGGCTGTTGCCTGCCTTCCACAATGCTGGCTCCACCTCATGCGGTGTGTCTGATGACCCTGGCCCACACTCACAAAGGAAGGAGAGGTGCCCTGGCAGAATTCACCCTGAACTGGTTTGGACTGGGTCCAGGACCCCTCACACATGGAGAACAAAGACTTTTGGGGTATAAATACTAGAGCTGAAACCCCTGAACTTTAGACTACTACTTCCTGATCAAGAGGAGTCCCTGCCAACGAAGATCAGCTGAAGAGACTGAAGGAGAAGTACTGCCCAAGTGTGTCGAGGGCTGGCCTGCAGTTTGCTGTTTCTACTGAGGAGAGATATAAAGGACTTTGCTGTGTGCTGTGTGCTGTGTCCCCCTGCTTGAAGAAGGACTTTGCTGAGTGCTGTGTCCATCTGAAAAAAAGTCTCCAAGGGTCTGAGAAGAGCTGGCCTCCTGTTTCTGAAGTCCCAGGCACAAAAGGACTTCACCCCCAGCTACCCTGAACTTCCTTGCTGGGAGTTCCAGTCCGCCAGGAGGGCCTGTAACTGTGTATGAGGCCTCTCTTGCTGTTGGGAGCTGGAAGCGCGACGCAACGAGAGAAGCGTGACGCCGCCGCAGCAGCCGCTGTCACATCATCGAGAAGCGTGTCACCGCTGCCGCTGTTTGCCGTCGCAACACCGGAGAAGCGTGTCGCCGTCACCGAGGGTGTCGTCGCATCACCAGAGAAGCGTGTCGCAGGGCCGTCGCATCGCTGAGGAAGCGCACCGCCGCTGATCGCCGCCGCAACACCGGAGAAGCGTGTCGCCGTCACCGAGGGTGTTGTCCCATCGCCGGAGAAGCGTGTCGCAGGGCCTGTCATGGCTCAGAAGTTCACCGAGTTTGCCGCACGGCCGTCGGGCGTGCACGCATCGCATCCCCGTTGTCGCATCGCAACAAAGACGCCATGTCATCGCATCGCACCGGATCAGCGCAACGCATCAAGGCGCCATTTTGTCGCACCAGAACCGGAGCGCAGGAAGAACCGACGCATCGCCTTCACTGCTCCCCTTTTGCTTGTTTTGCGTTATGCATCCCAGGTACTTTGAGACTGAAAGTGTCGCATTTGAGATCTACAAGTTTATTTTTACAACAACCCTTTTTAAAGACATTCTACTGAGTTTTGTATGTTGGATTTTTGTCGTTTTGGTCTTGTGTAGTTTAGATAAAGATACTTTATTTTTCTAAACTGGTGTGGTGTCCATTTGTGGTGTTTTCACTGTGTTACTGTGAGTGTTGGTACAAATACTTTACACATTGCCTTTGGGATAAGCCTGTCTGCTCGTGCCAAGCTACCAAGGGGGTGAGCAGGGGTTATCTAAAGTGTGTATCCCCCTTACCCTGACTAGTAGAAGCAAGGGTCCCTATTTGGACAAAGGTACCTACCTCTGCCAACTAGAGACCCCCAGTTCTAACATTGGTGGTCAGCGGTGAGGATTTGAACTTGTGATTGTACTTGACCCACAGTAATTGGTGTACATCGCTAGTTTAGTGCAGACCACTACGCAACCACATACTGTGTTCTTTTTGGTTTTTGGTTCTATTTTTGAGTAACTCTTAAAGAAAGCATCATGTCCCAGAAGGGGAATGCAGCAAGTGAAAAGGCAGAATTGGAGTTCAACATTGAGGATTTGTATTCCTACACAGTAGACCAGCTTAAACAATTCTGCAAAGATTTGGGATGTCCCACAAGGAGTAGCGCTAAGAAGGATGAGCTACAAAAGGCCTTAAAAGCCTGGTGGGAGGCCAAAGGAGCTGCAGGAGAAGATGATGCAAATGAAGAGGTGGATGACCAGGGGAATGGGTTTGGGCCACAGGATTTGCCTGTGCCAGGAGCAGCCCCCAGGGCTGTCAGCATCCATTCCGCAGGAAGTCTCTCCCGGGAAGAGCAGGAAGAGAACCAAAAGATCAGAGAACATGAGCTGGAAGTCATGAGGCTCAAGATGAAGCAATTGGAAATGGAAAAAGAAATCCAGCACAAGGCAGAGGAGAGGGCTCGTGCCTTGGAGGAAAAGAAATTGCTTTTGGCTCATGAGTTGAGCATGAGGGAGCTGGACCTGAAGGCCAAACAATTGGAGTCCAGCTCAAATGGTGGCAGCGCACAGCCAGTGCAAGGGGGTAAAGTATACATACCCAAGGATATAGTGCAGAATTTCCAGAAGGGACAGGATATTTTTGCATGGTTTGAGTCATATGAGATGTCTTTGAGGATGCATGAGGTGCCTGAAAAGAGCTGGTGGGCGGGCCTGTGGAAGAATTTTGAGGCGTCAGGGACCGCAGTTTTGACACCTTTAAAGAAGGAGGGTGCCCTGACTTATGCCAAAATGAAGGAGGCTTTATGCCTCAAGTATGGGCTCACCCCAGAACAGTATAGAGTGAGGTTCAGGAACTCAAAGAAGAATGATTCAGACACTTGGGTTGAATGTGTGAGATTGTACACCCGCGCACTGGAAGGTTGGAAGAAGGGCAGCAAAGTTACTGATTATGAGGGGTTTTGCCATCTAATTAGTTGGGAGCACTTGAGCAGTCTATGTGTTCCAGAGCTGCGCCAGCATCTTTTGGATAGTAAGTTAACTAATCCTAGTGAGCTTGCTAAGGAGGCGGACCGCTGGACCAGCACCAGGGTCCACAAGGGATTGTGGGTACCACAGCCAAAGGTGGGCAGGGTCCCCAGCAGAAGAGTGGGGGACAAATGTAATCAAAAGGAGTTCTCTAAAGGGCCCCAAAATAATGCAGAGGGAAAGGAGTCCCAGCCCCCCCAGCCTAAGACGTCGCAGCCCCCTAAGGGCGGGCATAGTAACTTTCAGGGTTCCCCCAGGTGTTACAACTGTAACGAGAAGGGCCACATAGCCCCTAAGTGCCCCAAGAAGTCCCAAGCACCCACTGGTGGTCAGTCACTGGGTTTAGTGAGTGTAGCTTTGGGAGAGGAATTAGTTTCCAGTGAGGGGGAGGAGCAAGCAGTCATGACCCTTGTCTCACTAGGAGACAGAGAGATGGTCCAGGAGTCCTACTTGCCTGAGAACACTAGAAAGCACAGGCAGTGGGTGACCATCAATGGGAGGAGGGTGGAAGCTCTGAGAGACACAGGAGCCAGCGTGACATCCGTGAGGTGTCAGTGGGTGTCTGAGGAGCAGGTCATTCCTGTTGCACTTCACCCTGTAGTTGCAGCGGACAACTCAGTGCGCCTCTGCAAAGTGGCGCAGGTTCCCTTTGAGTGGGGGGGTCTCAGTTTCCTTGAATGTCGTTGTTAGTCCATCCATGCCTGTAGACTGTCTGCTAGGAAATGACCTGGAGAGTTCCCCATGGAGGGAGGTGGAACGCCAGGCTCATTTGGAGATGTTGGATCTGCCTGAGTGGGTTTGTGTGACCACTCGGTCAATGGCAGCCAGTAGGGGTAACCAAGCGGACCTGGAGCCTGAAACAGTGGCCCAGGTACCTGCCAGGAAGAGGAAGGGCAGGGGGCATGGGAAACCAGCCCCCACAATTCCCACAGTCCAGGAGGAGGCAGAACCTGAGGGGGATGCCCTGGAACCTACAGGGGAACAGATAGCCAAACTGGGAGACCTGCCTGAGCTGACCCATTGGCAGCAAGAAGGAGGTCCCTCGAGGGAGGAGTTCTGCAAGGCGCAGAGAGAATGCCCTTCTCTCATTGGTATGTGTAAACAGGCCGCAGACCAGGCAGCAGGTGGCGAGTCCAAGAATCATCTCATTTACTGGGAAGATGGGTTACTCTATAGTGAGCCTAAGGTCGCTGAGCCCGGTGCAGCCCGTGTGCTGGTGGTACCCGAGCGCTTCAGGGCCTTCCTAATGGGTCTGGCTCATGACGTGCCTCTTGCAGGTCATCTGGGGCATGACAAGACCTACCAAAGGCTTGTCACCCACTTTTACTGGCCCCAGATGAAGATGCACGTTGGTACACACTGTAGGACTTGCCAGACTTGCCAGGCAAGTGGCAAGAGTGGAGGGAAGTGTTAGGCTCCCCTCCAACCCTTTCCCGTGGTGAGCACCCCTTTTGAGCGGGTGAGCATCAACATTGTGGGGCCTCTGTAACCCAAGACAGCCTTAGGCAACAAGTTTATCTTGGTCTTGGTGGACCATGCCACACGGTACCCGGAAGCTATCCCTCTCCGGACAATCACTGCCCCCGTGGTGGGCCGTGCATTGATGGGGATCTTTTCCTGTGTGGGGTTCCCCAGAGAGGTGGTCTCCGACCGGGGTACCAACTTCATCTCGAAGTGCATGAAGTCTTTGTGGGAGGAGTGTGGGGTAACTTACAAGTTTACCACTCCTTACCATCCTCAAGGGAATGGGTTGGTTGAGAGATTCAACCGAACCCTGAAAGGCATGATAATGGGCCTTATGGAGCCCATGAGACGGAAGTGGGACGTCTTCTTTACCATGCCTGTTGTTTGCCTACAGGGAGGTGCCTCAGAAGTCCTTAGGGTTCAGTCCCTTTGAACTCCTGTATGGCCACCCTGTTAGAGGACCTCTCAGTCTGGTGAAGGAGGGTTGGGAGAAATCCCTGGTAAGACCCCCAGGATGTGTTCAGCTATGTGCTGGCCTTCCGCAACCAGACTCAGCGCTTCAGGAAACTCGCTCAGGCGAACCTGGAAGCTAGCCAGGAAGAAACGAAAAGATGGTATGACCAGAATGCCACTCTGGTCGAATTTCAACCTGGGCAGAAGGTGTGGGTGATGGCGCCAGTGGAGCCTTGTGCGCTCCAAGACAAGTGGACTGGGCCATATGAGGTGGTGGAGTGCAAGAGCGATGTAACCTATTTGGTTGACTTGCCGTCTCCCAGGAACCCTTTGAGGGTCCTACACGTGAACCGCCTCAAGCCACACTTTGAGAGGTCTGATGTGACAATGCTCCTTGCCACAGATGATGGGATGGAGGAGGAGAGTGACCCTCTTCCTGACCTCCTGTCAGCAGAGGAGCAAGATGGGTCAGTGGATGGGGTAAACCTCTTTCCCACATTGACCCCAGAACAGCAGAGGGACTGCCGCCATGTGTTGGGTCAGTTCGCTTCTCTGTTCTCCCTTACACCAGGAGTCACCAATTGGTGCATCCATGATGTGGACACTGGGGACAGCCTACCTGTGAAGCAGAAATTTTACAGGGTAGCTGACAAAGTCAGGGCCAGCATCAAGGAAGAAGTTTCCAAGATGTTGGCGCTAGGGGTGATTGAGCCCTCAAGCAGCCTGTGGGCTAGCCCAGTGGTCTTAGTACCAAAGCTGCTGCACCCGGTGCCACTCCAGAACTCAGGTTTTGTGTGACTATCCGGGCTCAATGCGGTCACCAAGACGGACGCACACCCCATCCCCAGAGCTGATGAGCTCGTGGATCGGTTGGGTGCTGCCCAGTACCTCAGTACGTTTGATTTAACTTCTGGGTACATGCAGATTGCCTTAACTGAGGAGGCCAAGGAGAGGTCAGCGTTTTCAACGCCAGAGGGGCACTTCCAGTTCCGTGTCATGCCCTTTGGGTTGAAGAACGCCGTGCCACGTTCCAGAGACTGGTCAACTAGGTACTGTCCGGGCTGGAGGAATTCAGCGCTGCATACCTGGATGACATTGCTGTGTTCAGCTCCAGTTGGGAAGAACATTTGGAACACCTCTGCGAAGTGTTGAAGGCTCTGCAAAGGGCAGGCCTCACTATCAAGGCCAGCAAGTGCCAGATAGGGCAGGGATCTGTGGTGTACTTTGGACACCAGGTAGGGAGCGGCCAGGTGGCGCCCCTCCAAGTGAAGATTGATACCATTCTGGCTTGGGAGCCCCCCAAGACCCAGACAGAGGTGAGAGCCTTTTTAGGACTCACCGGGTATTATCGCCGATTTGTCAAGGGGTATAGCACCATTGTTGCCCCCTTGACAGAGCTGACTTCAAGGAAGCAGCCCAGGAAGGTGATCTTGACCAATGACTGCCAGACCGCGTTTGATGCCCTGAAAGCTGCCATGTGCAAGGCACCTATGCTCAAGGCGCCTGATTTCTCCAAAGAATTTGTGGTGCAGACAGATGCTTCAGAGCATGGAGTGGGAGCAGTACTCTCACAACTGAACGACAAGGGCTTGGACCAACCCGTAGCTTTCCTTAGCAGGAGGCTACTTCCCAGGGAACAGAGGTGGAGTGCAATTGAAAGGGAAGCTTTTGCTGTGGTCTGGGCACTGAAGAAGCTAAGGCGCTACTTGTTTGGGACTCACTTCCGGGTTCAGACAGACCACAGGCCCCTCAGATGGTTAATGCAGATGAGGGGTGAGAACCCAAAACTGTTGAGGTGGTCCATCTCCCTACAGGGAATGGACTTTACGGTGGAACACCGCCCTGGTACAGAACACGCCAATGCTGATGGTCTGTCGGGGTTCTTCCGCCTTAGTGATGAGAACTCCCCAGGGGATGGGTAGTTCTCCCCACTTTTCAGCTGGAGGGGACACGTGTTAGACCTGGCATCCTTGGCGTGGTTTCTCCTGACTTTTTGCCTCTACCTCCTGTATTTTTGACACTGTGCTGGAATTCCTTTTTGCTGGTTTAGATGCTTTGGGCACTTTACCACTGCTGATCAGTGCTAAAGTGCAAGTGATCCCTGGTCAAATTGTAATTGTGATTGGCAATCCATTATTGGGATATTTGCTTTACCAATAAGTCCCTAGTAAAGTGCACTAAGTGTGCCAGGGCTGGTGATTCAAATGCTACTAGTGGGCCTGCAGCACTGATTGTGCCACCCACAGGAGTAGCCCTAAGATGGTGTCTCAGGCCTGCCACTGCAGTGCCTGTGCGCTGTTTGTGAACTGCCATGTTGTCCTGGCCAGTGTACACACTTGCCAGGCCTAACCCTTCCCTTTTCTTACACATTGGACACCCCTATGGTAGGCCCAAGGTACCCCCCTGGGCAGGGTGCAGTGTATGTGAAAGGTAGGACATGTACTAGTGTGGGTAACATGTCCTGATAGTGAAATACTGCCAATTTCGTTCCCATAGGATAACATGGGGAATGCTGTGTAAAATGGTTACCTGCATATCTTCCCATAGCAGCAAGATAGAAAGTTGGAATCTGGTACTCCTGAACTCAGAATTTAATTACACATCTTTAGTGAAGATGGTTTTTAAATTCTAAGTTTGGAAATAGCACTTTTAGAAAGTGGCTATTTTCTTGTTCAACCTTTCTGTGTGCCTCTGCCTGTTTGTGAATTGACTGTCTGGTTTGTGAGTGACAGGGGTTGGGGGTGGCTGCAGGAGGCTGGGTGAGTCAGCACTAGGCTGAATAGACCTATCTGCATGAAGAGTGGTGGGAGGAGTAGCACCTGTGTCTGAATAAGAATGCACCCTGAACTGTTTTGGACTGGGTCCAGGACCCCTCACACATGGAGAACAAAGACTTTTGGGGTATAAATACTAGAGCTGAAACCCCTGAACTTTGGACTACTACTTCCTGATCAAGAGGAGTCCCTGCCAACGAAGATCAGCTGAAGAGACTGAAGGAGAAGTACTGCCCAAGTGTGTCTAGGGCTGGCCTGCAGTTTGCTGTTTCTACTGAGGATAGATCTAAAGGAGGACTTTGCTGTGTGCTGTGTCCCCCTGCTTGAAGAAGGACTTTTCTGAGTGCTGTGTCCATCTGAAAAAAAGTCTCCAAGGGCCTGAGAAGAGCTGGCCTCTTGTTTCTGAAGTCCCAGGCACAAAAGGACTTCACCCCCAGCTACCCTGAACTTCCTTGCTGGGAGTTCCAGTCTGCCAGGAGGGCCTGTAACTGTGTGTGAGGCCTCTCTTGCTGTTGGGAGCTGGAAGCGCGACGCAACGAGAGAAGCATGATGCTGCCGCAGCAGCCGCTGTTGCATCATCGAGAAGCGTGTCGCCGCTGCCGCTGTTCGCCGTCGCAACACCGGAGAAGCGTGTTGCCGTCACCGAGGGTGTCGTCGCATCACCAGAGAAGTGTGTCGGAGGGCCGTCGCATCGCTGAGGAAGCGCACTGCCGCTGATCGCCGCCGCAACACCGGAGAAGCGTGTCGCCGTCACCGAGGGTGTCGTTGCATCGCCGGAAAAGCGTGTCACAGGGCCTGTCGCGGCTCAGAAGTTCACCGAGTTCGCCGCACGGCCGTCGGGCGTGCACGCATCGCATCCCCGTTGTCGCATCGCAACAAAGACGCCATTTCATCGCATCGCAACGCATCAAGGCGCCATTTTGTCGCACCGGAACCGGAGCGCAGGAAGAACCGACGCATCGCCTTCACTGCGCCCCTTTTGCTTGTTTTGCGTTACGCACCCCAGGTACTTTGAGACTGAAAGTGTCGCATTTGAGATCTACAAGTTTATTTTTACAGCAACCCTTTTTAAAGACATTCTACTGAGGTTTGTATGTTGGATTTTTGTCGTTTTGGTCTTGTGTAGTTTAGATAAATATACTTTATTTTTCTAAACTGGTGTGGTGTCCATTTGTGGTCTTGGTACAAATACTTTACACATTGCCTTTGGGATAAGCCTGTCTGCTCGTGCCAAGCTACCAAGGGGGTGAGCAGGGGTTATCTAAATTGTGTATCCCCCTTACCCTGACTAGAAGCAAGGGTCCCTATTTGGACAAAGGTACCTACCTCTGCCAACTAGAGACCCCCAGTTCTAACACAGTGCCACTAGGGAAATAAGAGGGAAGTCAATTGGAAAGGTCATGCATGATGTGGAGAGGAGAATTGGTCAACAGCTCAGCAAAAGAGTCTGTTCTCTAGCTATGTTACATGCTTGTGAAGTGCAGCAGCATAAAATGGGCTGAAATGCTCCACATGCAAGGTAGGTATGGTGTATTTCAGTTAGGATGATCTTCCATGTCACAAAGTGATGAGATCATAGTGCATAACTCAAATACATGTAAATAGCTGTCAAGTTTTCTGTATGCTTATGTGTGACATTTCCATGGTTTCAGTGCACGTATGAGTGACATTCAACGACCAAATGTGTGACACTTAGAGTGACACTTTCCCGTCAGTAAAACAAAGTTACAAAGTGCTTGGAAAGCAATAGATATCAAAAATTGCACCCTGTTGAGCATTGAGAAGCTTTACAATATTTTCAACCTACTGCAAAACTACTTAAATAAAGTCACTAACCTAATACCTCTTAATGTGCCATCTAGAATAAAAATTAGCAAAATCACCATAAGCTGGCATTTTTTCCCCATCTGTACATACTTTAGCAGTAAATCTAAGAAAAGATAATTGTGCACAAAACGCCACAGCAGCACATCATTTCAATGGCCTGACTATGACACACAACTCTCTACTTCGGAGAAGTCTGTGTGAAAGCTAGGAATACATAGGTGGGGCCTGCTTGGCTCAGCATATTGCACAAATAATGTACACTAGGCCGTGTGTCGTACTGCACCCTCACAATATGGTAGAACTTTACAGAGGATGCGTGGCCCAGCAGTAGTCTCTGTGTCCCAGGGCCCCTTCACAGCAGTCCAGCACTTGAAATTGGGTGGCATGGCCCCGAGCACAGCACTAGGCTGCTCACTACAGTCAGTGTCACCCAAGGAACCCTCAGGGCAGGGTTACACTTTAAGGAGGAGTGTGCCTTAGTATAGCACTGGGTGCCCTCCTGTCATACTGGTTGAATTGTAATTGTAAACTACATTTTATAGCGCTTACTACTCTGACGAAGCGTTGAAGCACTTTACGCTGGGCAGAACGCTGCTCCAGAACCCAAGGTTAGTGGTTAGTTCAGTGTTATTACTTACTGTTTGTGATTAGGATTAGTCTTGTGCACCAAAAGCAAACCATTCCATGCAGTCATTTCAGTTTTTTATGGTGGACTAATAGTGGTTGATTGCAATCATTAGTTGGGGGGCTGAGCTTAAGGACATGGTTGGTAGGATGAATACAGGAGTTAGAGGAGATTAGCTATTGTTAGGTTGCATAGGTATACCTTTCAGCAGATGGAGGAGAGATTGTGATCTTTTAAATGAGTTTTGGGAAGTTTGCTGACATAGAGAATAGTCAAAGGTGCATGTGTCAGAGTAGGTTGTGCTCAGACAGAGGAGGCATGCAGAGGATGTAAGGGAAGAAGAGGGACATTCGAATGAGAGAAGAAAAAATGAGAGGCTACTTCCTCTAATCCCTGTGCACAAGTTATTCCGCCTGGCTCCCTAAGTCCCCTCTCAAAGCACTGGTCAAGAATGTGGAATAACACACGCAGAATGATTGGGGAAAGATCCGCCGGGGTACAGCTACTTCCTTGCTTCCGTATACATTGCAGTTTGCATGCAGCTCTTCGATGACAGCTAATAGTTCACTGTTCCATATTAGCATTTTAACTTATAAACTTCATGGAACAAATTATCTCTCTGACAAAAGCAGTAACCCCCGGACCTCTTTACATTACATTCACCAGTGTGATCTGCATGGCACATGTTCTTTGCAGCAGACATATTAAACTTATGCACTATCTTACTATTAGTCAAACCTTCCCCTAGACAAAACTCTGGTCTCTCTCCAGAAGACTTTGATCACGCAGTTATCTTGAAACTTGTATTGTTGCCTTAAAATGGCTAGAAGCAAGGAACGTGGCTGGTGCGTTAAAAGCATAATATACTTGCAACCAGGGCAACCCACCTGAAGTCAGGGCCCAGTGGGGTGGCCCAGTTGCTCTGCCCTCAAGCCGGCCTTGTGGCTAAACATTTGTGTCCACAGTAAGAAAGTAAACAGTTTGGCTAATTTTCTAAAAAGCACTCCATCTTTATGAGGATGACAAGTGTGGCCTCTGTGCAGTCAAGCACCTGCTATAATAGAGAGAGAGATGCAAAGAACGGTGCAACCATATAACCATGTAGGCTCACCTGAGGTACACATTACGCAACCACCAGCCATATGTGTATCCCCCACTAATGAACTCTCTAACCGCTTCTACCCACACCCAGTATGCCACACTGTTCACACTCAACTCGGCAGTAAAATCACTGACATTTTCCCACCTACATAATTTACAGTTTACCTAGTAAATGTTCCTTGCAGGCCCCAAGCCGCAACATTGTTTACTAAAGCAAATACTTTGGCAGCCATTACCGGCCTCCCCTCCAAAATTTCCCGAAGTTCCATCCCGAATCTCCTGCAGAAGAGAAACACCTGCCCCCTTCAAGCAATAGTCACTCCCGACCCATTGGGCTGTGCCGCAATGAAAAGGGGGGGCATTCATGGATTTACCCGACGCCCGAAACCTCCAAAAACCACCACAAAACAACCCTTCCTTCCTTTCGTTACCTCTTAGCTATCAATTCAATGGAAACACCCTGAATGCCACCCACATCCCAATGAAACCCCTGCAGTATAAAAGCTGCCACCAAAACTGGCAGACTGGTGGTAGAAAGTTCACTCCAGTGGAAGTACACCGAGCTGTGCAAACCCCCAAACCGATCCTACCGCCCCCACATGCCACGGATAACTTCTAATTCTCCTAAACCATCATAGAACCATTAGGGCATTTGGCAGGAACTTGGCAGGGTCACTGGCCCCATCTATAGTACTAGCCTGCAGTGAGTGGGCATACAACACAGAGCTAGGCAGGCGAGGTCCGACAAGCTTGTTTTAAAAATTCCCTTATCCTCGACTTACCTGCCAATGGGATCAATAAAGGGCTGGCAGTAGGGGATGGGATGAAGCAGCAGGGGAAGAGTTGATGCTGCTTCTGATCCTTTGCTGTTCAGCTCTCTCGTATAAATGGTCAGGCAGGTCAGGCAGCGGGCGAGGCCAGGAATGCAAGTGAGGTCTCGAGTGGGAGGGTGAGGCATGACGATATCCGGACCTGGGTCAGGTCAGGAAAAGAGCCAGAGGAGGCGAACCTTAAAAATAAAGGGCAATGCACCACAAGGGAGGGTCTTCAGAGTTGCACACACGCCCATCCAGTGACATCTGATACAACCACTGATTGGTCTCAGACTCACAGAGTCTACAGGGAGGCAGTCAGGCAAGGTCACGGGGCAGTGGGTGCAGGTTCAAATGGCAAGGTAGAGCTGTCATAGGTAGCACTTTTATGCGCTGCACAAGATTGACAGCCCTCTAGTGGGGAGATGGGCGGGCAAAGCAATGCCATAGAAGAAAGTATGTGCAGTGGGCGTGGTGACCGGCAGTCTTAGAAACTTCCAGATTCAGCCACAATTACCTGGACATGCTTGGTGTACTCTTGTTAGAGCAACCAGCTTTAGAGCAGGGTGGATGGCGTCTATCCTGTAAAAATAGTGGGGGATGCTGTCCACCTGTATGTACCCCCGACTCGAGCCCTGGTTATAATGCAGTTATGCCATCCAAAAGCAGAAAATTCATAGTCCCTTCATGGCGATAAAGTTACATTAATTCAATTATAAAAGGCTTACAGGAAAAAAATCTGCCATATACCTGACATATCAACTAATTCAATGCATGCAAGGGTGGTAAACAGGAATGCATCAGCGACCTTGAATGCTTCAAAAGATGTAGACTGAGGGGCCGAATCCGATTCGGGCCGGAAAAAATACCGACCGACTCGGTACGGGATTATAGTCCGACCGACACGTACCGGCGTTGCCCGACCTGGGAAGTACGATGAAATGCATGGAAATCACGACCGACTCGCACGGAACTCAAGGCGAACGACCGACCCGGCCGGAAACAAGCTATCCGGCCGGGAAACCATGCGAATCGCACCGACCGACACGCACCAGGAAACAACCCGAACGAAACGTACCCGCGAACTCCGACCCGTGCAGTACGATGCAATGGGTGCAAAATCAGACCGACTCGCACGGAGCCCAAGCCGTACGACCGACACGCATACAAAAGCCAGCCAAACAAACACAATACCCCGCAAACGACGCGTACGCCGCATATGAAACGGAGCTGAAACACAGCGGAAACGACTCGGACAGGCGCGCACGAGACAACTGCAACGTCCTACTCGGTCAGAAGAACGACTCCTACATGCACAATAATCACTAATGAAAAAATACTAAAAAAAGGGCCAAACAAGCAATGACAAAGCCAATAAATACAGGGGGAGAAAAAAATGGAACAAGGACAAACCCCCAACTCCACCTACATAAAGCCCACAAATCCCTACCATGATCCTTTGCAAATTCCACTGACCTGCCAGCACACAACACCATCACACAGCAAACACAAAAGCCACACACCATTAGCACCTCAACAAATAGCACCCTCACACACACACAGCAAAACCTACACACACACACCTTCACTTGCACACACACACCAGTCACCACCACCACCACCCATCACCATGCCCCTAAAGAAGAATCCAAAGTTCCTAGATAGTGAATTGGAAGTCATGGTAGACGAGATCCTGAGGGTAGAGCCACAGTTGTTTGGCACATTGGTCCAACAGACCCCCATGTCGCAGAAAACCAAGATGTGGGCGAGGATCGTCGACAGGGTGAACGCACAATCACCATGTTTGCGCACAAAGGAAGACATCCAGAACAGGTGGTATGATGTGCGCAGGAGGGTCAGAGACCTACTCAAGAAGGATTACCTCCTGAGCCAGCACACCAGCAGTGGCCCTCCTGCAAAACAAGTATACCTCAGGCCCTGGGAGTAGAAGGTGCGGGCCATCCTACCACCAGTGAGCGTATATGGACTAACAGACATCCCAGAGCCTGGTGAGTACACAACTAATATACACAATATTGTGTGCCAATACACACACATCACTCTCAAGGGGACAGTCAAACCATCCACCCCTAGCAAATCAACAGCAACCAAAAGATAATCATCCCAAGATGTGAATGTCAGTTAGATTAACACAATACATGCCATCTCATAGTGATATGTAACTGTGTCATGACATGTACAAACCTAACAACAAATAGAGCAAGGCAGTGGTACAAATATAACCAACAAACACTGCCTGATATTTTGCCACCACTAGAACACCACCTCACAGGGAAGCTCACTTAAAGGATGGAATTCTGTGTATGCTGGTGAAGTTAGTGTAGCCAATAGCATGATGGGAGTTGTAGTCACAGATATTGGTCACCCTCACAATTGGCCCATCAACACCACTCCGAACCATGCTCACATCACAGGGAGTGGATAAGGACTGACAAGATGGCTGACACTGGCTACTGCTGTGGGGTGCACAAGGCCCTGCTGGGAACTGTGCACCAACAAACAACAGGACACCACTGTCAGCCATCTTGCCATTGCTGTCACACTCACATACAGTGAAGTCCACTCAAAAGCAAGGAAGTATGGGCATGCTGGGAAGGGGGTGTAGGCAATAGCATGATGGGAGTTGGAGTCACAGATATTGCTCAGCCTCACAATTGGCCCATCAACACCACTCTGAACCATGCTCACATCACAGGGAGTGGAAAAGAACTTACAAGATGGCTGACACTGGCTACTGCTGTGTGGAGCACAAGGCCCTGCTGGGAACTGTGCACCAACAAACAGCACAACACCACTGCCTGACATCCTGAAAGGCAACTTGCACTCTCTGCAATGCAAGCACGTTGCATGGTGGGATATCTGGCTGGGTGGGAAGGAGGACTCACAGCACTGACCATAGTTACAAGCAGCTCACCTCACACACCCCCTCAACACAAACTCCACATAACCCACCTGGGAGAATGCAATGCCTCACATACCAAATGAAGATCCCACAAAGAACCACCACCCTGGGTAATGCTGTGTGAAGCACAGGGACACACCTGGGACTTGTAGCCAAACAAACGCAAGGACAACACTGTCAGCCTTCCTGTCAGCACAGGCAAACTACCCCACAGGGAAGCACAGTCCAAAGGAAGGAAGTACGGGCATGCTGGGAAGGGGGGTGTAGCCAATAGCATGATGGGAGTTGGAGTCACAGATATTGCTCAGCCTCACAATTGGCCCATCAACACCACTCTGAACCATGCTCACATCACAGGGAGTGGAAAAGAACTGACAAGATGGCTGACACTGGCTACTGCTGTGTGGAGCACAAGGCCTTGCTGGGAACTGTGCACCAACAAACAGCACAACACCACTGCCTGACATCCTGAAAGGCAACTTGCACTCTCTGCAATGCAAGCACGTTGCATGGTGGGATATCTGGCTGGGTGGGAAGGAGGACTCACAGCACTGACCATAGTTACAAGCAGCTCACCTCACACACACCCTCAACACAAACTCCACATAACCCACCTGGGAGAATGCAATACCTCACATACCAAATGAAGATCCCACAAAGAACCACCACCCTGGGTAATGCTGTGTGAAGCACAGGGACACACCTGGGACTTGTAGCCAAACAAACGCAAGGACAACACTGTCAGCCTTCCTGTCAGCACAGGCACACTACCCCACAGGGAAGCACAGTCCAAAGGAAGGAAGTACGGGCATGCTGGGAAGGGCAGTGTAGCCAATAGCATGATGGGAGTTGGAGTCACAGATATTGCTCAGCCTCACAATTGGCCCATCAATACCACTCTGAACCATGCTCACATCACAGGGAGTGGACAAGGACTTACAAGATGGCTGACACTGGCTACTGCTGTGGGGAGCACAAGGCCCTGCTGGGAACTGTGCACCAACAAACAGCACAACACCACTGAATGACATCCTGAGAGTCAACCTGAACCCACTGCAAGGGTGGCATGCTTCATGGTGGGATAACTGGGCCAGGTGGAGAAGGATGGCCGGATGTCCACCAAATACAACCAATGCTGGCCATGCACACACCTCAACATTCATAGTGAAATGCCCCAGGTATGCATGACAATGTGCTACACCAATATCAACCTCTTACTGTGACAACTTAGGACAATGCAATGTACATGCCCGCATCCAGAGGTACAGTCACAATTGTCAGGTGTGTAAACCATTGATGCCTGTAGAAACATTACATACAATGTGTGTCTCTTCCAAATACAGGTGACGATGATGGGGACACAGCAGCAGGCGAGGAGGAGTCCCTGTCCCAGGCTCCGGGGGACACAGAGCTCACTGGTGTGGAACAGCCTCTGCCCACCTCGGATGGCGAAGACCTACCTGGCACCTCCGGTCTGAGTCATCATGCAGCACCAGCTGGACCAACATCTGCACTGCCTGCACCCACCCCTCCAACAACTTCCAACATACAGACCACCCCCGCCGACACAGACAGACCAAGGACCACCGCTGACAACAGCACAGGGTCCCAGGCCCACCGTGGAGCAACGGATGACAACCCCCAAGTGGGCCTCGGGTCACCTGTGCGTGCCACCGCAGGTCCTGCACGTGTCACCAGGGGTAGTGGGAGGGGTGGTAGACATAGGTCGCTGCTTGCAGAGGGGTCTGGACTGCATGATGACCCACAACTGGCACGCATCACTGATGCGTACCAGGATAGCACCGGAGAGGTCAGACAGGTAGTGGGGATCCTCAAGGACATACAACAGCAGCAGGCTGCCCATCATGCCCACTTGGACTCCCACATGGCCCGTGTGGAGACACACATGTCGGGCATGGAGTCCAAGTGGGATACATTGCAAGAACTCACAGCGGTGCATAGGGACATATTGACATGCCTCCGCCAGATTAGCACCAACATGGCCACACCTCCCTGTGTGCCCACAACATCTGGTGCTGCAACAACTGACACCGCCACAGGGAGGGAGGAGGACTCTGGCGGAGAGTCCCCTGCACCGCAGCAGCCTGCACGTGAGGGTCCCCCCCAAAGAAGAGGGGTCGTCCGAGGAAGGAAAACTGAGAGGTTGATGGCCACGTACATCCCCCAGGAAGCCAACACCTGTTCCGGAAAATGTCCTTTGTGTGCAAACGTTTCACCCTGTCGAATGCAACACTACTTTCCCACATGACATGGGGAGTTCAAGTTGGACTAATGTATCATATGACTGTGGACTTCACTCAGGACATTTCTGCTACCAAGACTTCCAACTCATCTGGGAACTTTGGATCACAATCACAATGTACAGCACCCACCATCCTGTGCACTATACACACACACATTTCTGTAAATAAAATCACTAGTACACCATACTTGCCACTGTTGTTATTCAAATGTGGATACTGTTATTGTATTGTATTGTATTGTATATGGTATTTATAAAGCGCAACAAACACCCTACGGGTACCCTGGCGCTAAAAGTACATGTATACAAACCAACGTCAGGCAAGAAAGGACAGAACCTAAAGAAAAACATTGCTCAAAAGAAAGACAGGAACATTATCTGGGGAACAGCCACGTTTTGATCCTTTTTCTAAACAAAGACAAGGTACTGCATTGTCTGATTTCAGTTGGGAGTGTGTTCCAGAGCTTTGCAGCAGCAACACTAAAAGATCTTCCTCCCGATCTGACCTTATTGAACCTGGGTATCTTTGCCAGGTAAGCAGAAGAGGAACGAAGGGTCCGGGTAGGAATATACCAGACCAATTTCTTCTGCAACGGTCTAGGACCGAGTCCATGTAATGCCCTACACCCCATACAAAGGGATTTAAAATAGATTCTTTGCTGCACAGGGCGCCAATGTAGCTCCGATAGGCACACTGAAGCAGAAGAACTTCGAGGTCTAGACAAGGCCAGTTTCGCAGCAGTGTTCTGGACACGCTGCAGTCTCTGTATCAAATACTTTGGGGACTCCAGCAGCAAAGCATTACAATAGTCGAGTCTACTTAGGATGGCACCTTGAACAACCAAGGCTCTGGCCGAAATTGGGAGCAACGGAAGAATCTTTCTCAGAGCCCTAATGAGGCCAAAACAGCACCCCACCAACTTGTTCACTTGCGTCTCCAGAGATAGGTTGGCATTGAACATAACACCCAAATTTCGCACCGTCTTAGATGGCGCCAAAGTGGTAGATGAGCCAAGGGGCCAAAAGTTGTGAGGAAGAGGCCGGTGGACCTTCCCAACTGCGCAGTGTACAATTTCGGTTTTATCCAAATTGAATTGCAAGGAGTTATTCCGTAGCCACTGCGCAGTGTCATGCATACATGCATGAAAATCCTCCAGGGCGTTGGGTGACGTTTCATCAAGAGAAATAATAATCTGGGTATCATCAGCATAATTCACCAATTTTACATTATGAGCCCGAATGATGTTAACCAGTGGGCTCAAGTAGATGTTAAATAAAATTGGGCTGATGGCGGATCCTTGTGGAACTCCATGACAGATATTAGTAAAGGCTGACTGGAAAGGGGGAAGGGCCACTGCCTGACACCTGCCAGATAAATAGGGATCGAAACCAGTCCAGGGCAATGCCCACTACTCCCACCTCCTCTAAACGTGTTAGCAAAATGTCATGGTTGACCGTGTCGAAAGCGGCAGACAGGTCAAGCAAAATAAGTATTGCTGATTGTCCCCTGTCTGCCAACAGACGCAAATCATCCAGCACGGTCGCCAAGGCTGACTCTGTTCCGTGTTCTGGACGGAAGCCGAATTGTACATCTGCCAGACAGTTGTTACGTTCTAGAAAAACTGACAGAGATTTGCTAACCAGACGTTCAAGGATCTTCACTGGATAGGGGAGGAGAGAGATGGGCCGATAGTTACCCGGACAGGTGATGATGTTCTGCTAAATTACACTGTGTATGCTAACTGCTACAGCAAGTACAACACCGTCGTGTGAGTCATGGTGACGTGACACATATGAGGGAGACACACCACTAGGGCTACACAACACAGACACCAGGGCCATCGGACTCATCGCCCACAGTGATGTTGCCAGGAAATACAGTGGATTGCACAGACACCACACCTATTCAGAGTCTGTGTCAACTAGCCCACAGGTACAGTAAGCAAATGTCAGTCAGATGTGTGACCACAGACAACGCACATCCCAAAGTGAAGCACTGGTTTATTACACATTTGTAACATGTTGTTACCACTACAAATGCAAGTTAATCCCACGTGGCAGTGGCCACACAGTCAACAAGTGCAGAAGATATGAAGTCCAGGGGTGTGTGGCACATCACCTGTAGGGAAACGACTGCTGCCACCCTGAAAGCTGAATCATGGTGTTGGGGGATCCAAGTTGACCAAACAACTCTGTAAGCACCCTGTGAAGGACAGACATGACACACAGTCAAAACCACTGAAGAATAGGACAGAACTGCAATACTCATGCCCTAAACATGTCACAAGATACCTACACAAAAGCACGTTTGCATGTCAACACTGTTGGGGAGTACAGACTACCTATAAGGACACATCGCTGCACGCATCCAGTCAAGTGGCACATGGCCACACTAAAACAGCACCAGGGCACCACCCACACATATCATGCAAACTCACATCATTCACATTGCATCTCCCTGGATACTCACATTCAGCTGAAGAAGTTGGTGATGAGCTGTGTGCGGACATCACCACCATCATCATCATCATCACTGGCATCGAGGTCCAGGCCAGGATCCTCCACAGGTGGCGGACGTTGGTCATCGTCATCCAGGATGAGAGGCAACTCCTTCCGCACTGCCAGGTTGTGGAGCATGCAGCAAACGATGACAATCTTGCACACCTTTGCTGGGGCATATGGGAGGGCCCCTCCTGTCTTGTCCAGGCAGCGGAAGCGGCTCTTCAGGAGACCAAAGGTCCGCTCGATCACTCTCCTGGTCCGACCATGTGCCTCATTGTAGCGCATCTGGGCTGGTGTCACAGGGTTCCTGAGGGGTGTCAGCAGTCACGGCATGTTGGGGTATCCGGAGTCACCTACAGACAGACAATTGCACATTAGCTGAGTTCAAAAAGTGGGCGGAATACAACATAGCAGAACACACACAATGGTACAAAGTCAGTACACACCGACAAGCCAGGCACGCTGGTTCGGCATCTGTGACATCATCCTCGGGATGCGACTACTCCTCATCACGTAGGCATCGTGAGCAGAACTGGGGAAACGGGCACACACATGTGTGATGGTCATATCTGCAAGACATACCACCAGCGCATTGATCGAATGGTAGTGTTTGCGGTTACGGTAGGCCTGCTCATGTGCCTGTGGTGGTACCACAGCCACATGTGTCCCATCAATGGAGCCAATTACATGTGGCATCCTCCCCAGGGCATAAAAGTCACTCTTAACGTCAGTGAGTTGTCGACGTTTGGGGAAATAGATGAACTGGTTCAGGTTCCTCAACATAGCCACCAAAACATTGCGTAGCACACGGCTGAACATAGTCTGTGACATCCCCCCATCAGTCGCCACAGTGTGTTGGAAGGTACCGGTGGCAAAGAAGTGTAGGGCTGCCATTACCTTCACCTTGGGTGTCAGCGCCGTAGGGTACGGCCGGCCCGGTTGCAGATGTGGTGCCAAGTGCACTGCCAAATCCTCAATCAGCTGCCTGGTGAAGCGGTACCGTCGGATGCTGTCACGTTCCACCATCGTTGCCAGGTCAGGGAATGGTCTATGGACAGCTGGAGCTCTGCAGTGCATAGGATGAAGAAAGAAAGATTGTCAGTCACCCCACAGATGTGCCTTTCACCATACTCAATTTCACATGATACATCATTACGAGACACAAGTACTTGATGTGTGTGCCGTTCTGTTCGGACATAACTCGCACCTACATGGCCATCATCTAAGTTCTCAGTATACCATGTGTGCACAACAGGTACCAGGTTGTGCTATGGGAAACCATTAGGCTGTATCAAAGTACCCATTTACTGCTGTCACGTTCCACACACACACCACAGTGACATGTCTGGACAGATGCGCCACAGGCATCACAGCACATTGACAGGTAGATTCCAAGGGACCCTGTCTTGCCACATGGACACTGGCATGACATGGCGTATCATGTACATGTCAGAAAAACAAACATGACTCCCACAGGTAGTGGCCCCTGTTGCCTCCGCAGGACAGACATGGACGTCAGTGACACACACACGCACAACATCAAAGTCCATGCACAAACAACGTTGCTGTGGAGACTGTCTCCCATCGTGCACATGGAATCAGAGACATCGGAAACACAACATGCACACAGACTGTGGAGGGACATCACTATTGTGACAATGGGTCATCCTGTTACGTACATGCCTTCCCCCATGGGACCCTGGGGGTATGTGACATGTCACACACATACACAACCTGGAAATGTGACCATGCCACATGCTCTGAAATGAACTGTTGCACATCACAGCGGTCATGTGCACAACACACAAAGGACCCTGTCCCCATGAACACATGCACAGCCTGGGTGTGGATGCCCACCAGTGCCACCACAGAAACCACATGTCAACCCCCATACACAGAAAAGGTAATGCAGCCTTACATGCCTTAGGAAACAGTGTGGAGTGGGTGTGGTGATGTAGGTGTGCCCCTGGGTCTCTGGCAGGTATATGTGGCTGGCATATGTTCACCAGTGACAAGCATGGTGACATATGCGACTGACCTGTACAGGTACGCGTTGTACAGCAATGGACCGATCGGTGTGCCTGGCCGGCCCATTGCATGTGATGTGTGCAGGTACGCGTTGTACCCCGAAATACGCGTTGTACAGCAACGGACCGATCGGTGTGCCCGGCCAGCCCATTGCATGTGTTGTGTGCGGGTACGCGTTGTACCCCGAAATAAGCGTTGTACAGCAATGGACCGATCGGTGTGCCCGGCCGGCCCATTGCATGTGATGTGTGCGGGTACGCGTTGTACCCCGAAATACCTGTTGTACAGCAATGGACCGATCAGTGTGCCCGGCCGGCCCATTGCATGTGTTGTGTGCGGGTACGCGTTGTACCCCGAAATACGCGTTGTACAGCAATGGACCGATCGGTGTGCCCGGCCGGCCCATTGCATGTGATGTGTGCGGGTACGCGTTGTACCCCGAAATACACGTTGTACAGCAATGGACCGATCGGTGTGCCCGGCCGGCCCAATGCATGTGTTGTGTGCGGGTACGCGTTGTACAGCAATGGACCGATCGGTGTGCCCGGCCGGCCCATTGCATGTGTTGTGTGCGGATACGCGTTGTACCCCCGAAATACGCGTTGTACAGCAATGGACCGATCGGTGTGCCCGGCCGGCCCAATGCATGTGTTGTGTGCGGGTACAGCGTTGTACAGCAATGGACCGATCGGTGTGCCCGGCCGGCCCATTGCATGTGTTGTGTGCAGGTACGCGTTGTACCCCGAAATACGCGTTGTACAGCAACGGACCGATCGGTGTGCCCGGCCGGCCCATTGCATGTGATGTGTGCGGCACGCAGCGTTGTACCCCGAAATAACCGTTGTACAGCAATGGACCGATCGGTGTGCCCGGCCGGCCCATTGCATGTGTTGTGTGCGGGTACGCGTTGTACCCCGAAATACGCGTTGTACAGCAATGGACCGATCGGTGTGCCCGGCCGGCCCATTGCATGTGATGTGTGCGGGTACGCGTTGTACCCCGAAATACGTGTTGTACAGCAATGGACCGATCGCTGTGCCCGGCCGGCCCATTGCATGTGTTGTGTGCGGGTACGCGTTGTACCCCGAAATACGCGTTGTACAGCAATAGACCGATCGGTGCACACGCATTGGCTGGGGCCTGGCATGGCAACGGACTCGTTTTCGTGGCTCCAACGAGTCTGATGCAGTGAATTCAGTTGGCCAGCCACAACAATGTTGCAAAATCATGGATGTCATGAATTTGAAGATTTGAAGGATGCTGTGGGCGTGTATTAGTGCTGGTATTCCATGGATTGGTCAGATTCAGAAGATGCAAACGACTTGGACCAATCACTTTGGACACATGGGACAGTATCTGCCTCTGCAGCACACATATAATGCTGGCTGTTCCCCTGAGAGCTCACTTGCCTGTACTACATGCTCCAGGACGACATCTGCCAACAACACTGCTGCTGTCTCTGCATCCTCTGGCTACTGCAATGGCACGTACTGTGGATAGAGCCCCAGCCTTCAGCCTTGAGGAGAACCAGGCCCTGCTGGACAGCCTCCTTCCATAGTACAGCAAGCTGTATGGGAAACCAGGGGAGCAGGTGAGTGTGCTGTCCACTGCCTTACCAATTGTGCATGTTGTCTGACTAGCAGGACTTACAGTGTGCACACCACTGGCTAGCATGCTCACTGAGTAGTTGTCACATCCCAAAGTGTGTAGTTACATGCACTGAACAGGTACAGTGCAGTAACAGTGCATTCCAAAAGGTTTACTCCCCATGCAATGACACCATGTAGTGACTGCTGGCAAACTGTTCATAGCCATTGTTGCACTGCCTATGTACATCATATGCCCCTGTGATTGAGACATGTATATCCAACTGTGTGATGCACGGATATGTTGCATGTGCAGTAATGGCCTTTTTCACTTTGTCATCCTCACAGGTCGATGCCCACCAGAAGCAGGAAATCTGGCTGACCATCGCCCGGGAAGTAAGATCCGTGGGGGTCTACAGGCGCAGGATCCGCAACTGCCAGAAGAGGTGGCAGGACCTTCGTGGCTGGACCCGGAGGATCGCAAGGGTCCAGCTGAAGCTGTCGCCTCCTCGCAGGAGGGGCGGACACCGGACCCTGACCCCCACATGCTCCGGATCCTGGCGGTGGTCTTCCCTGACCTGGATGGGCAGCTGAAGGCCAGACAGCAGCAAGGAGGGGGTGAGTCCATGACTGCACTGTGCACTTTGTCTGACATGCTATGTGCCCTCCTCTGGCCTGGTTAAACTTCCACAGTACATCAGTCATGTGGTCCAGGACCCATGTCCCTCATTTGTGACATGCCCACTTCTCCTCTGATACGCATATGTGTGGCCCTTACAGTCAGGAAATTGTGTAACTTGGGGACTGTGTCATTGCATTTAGCTTCGCTCAAGGTGGGGGACAGCATGACTATGTTGTGGGATTCATGTGTGGGTCAATTGCTTACACAATGCCTAAGTTCTGGCATGTAATCTGGGTGTAACTTTGATATGTGGTCCACTTGCTGATCTGAATCACCACATGTCCTTGGGGAATTTGGCACACACCCATGCTGCCGGTGGGAACAATGTTTGGGCCTCAGGAGTATGTGTATCAAGTGTGTCACACGTGCTTAGCCACATGCCTACTGTCCAGGACTCATTCCTCATACAGGTGGAGCTGGACAGTCATGCCTATTCCAGGGCATACAATACACTCTGTACTCCCACTCCCGTGTACCATCTGGCATGTTGTGATCAGTGAAATGTTCCCTCAGGTGTCTGCCTCTGTGTCATTGTGCTGTGTCCTCGTTGTCAGGACTACTGGTATGTTGATCGTTAGGGCTCAGCATGCCAGCGGAGATGTGACCATGATAGACGAAACTTCTGTGATTTCTAGGTGTCTGATCACTTGACTGTGCACACAGGTGTATGCGACTGTGACTTTCAGGCAGCTGTTTCTCATTCACAGCACACTGTGAGGTGCTCATGTTCAGAGAGTTGTGTTTCATGTCCCCCATATGTCCAATTGGTATGACGTGGACAAGTAGTAGTACTGATGATGTGGTTTTTGGGGGATGGACATGTGCACTTGTCAGTTACATAACTTGCATTCCCCATGTCCTAGGATTGTGACACAGTGCAGACTGTTGTTGGCTGGCTGCCATGCCCATGTGACTGGAGACAGTGATGTATGACTTTGCACGCATGCCTGTGTCATGGCATTAAACTTCCTAAGAGTGATCCTGCAGGGGAGTGACATGTGCAACATGCACCCCATTGTGGCATTGACTATCCGGACATGGGTGCATCATGGTGTGTGGTGCTGGTATGCATCACATGCATTTCTATTTAGACTCTGGCCATCCCTTCATCCGGACACCTGCACTGACTTAGTGGCAAGAGATGTGTTGTGTGCATGTTCACATACTTCACTGTGTTCCCTGCAATGTCCAACAACTGTGTAGGTGGTGCATGTGTCCACACTGGGGTCTTACCATCAGACAGGCACCAGACAGATGGGTGCAAGGGCAGGAGGGGTGTGAGTCCCATGGTTGACCATCAGACTGACAATTGGCTTCCACAAATCTGTGTGAGGACTTTAGGCAATGTTCAACTAAGGATGCCTGGGCTGGCTCTGTGATGTGCTGTACTTACTGTGGTGTGTGCGTTCAGTGCAGGTGACTGATGTTTGTCTGTTTCCCTAATTGTTTGCAGATACATCCACGGCCACAGGAGGGGACAGCTCCACGGACCAGGAGGAGCAGCGGAGCCAGACTGGGTCAGCGTCCGACGAGTGGTCAGAGGGACCCAGTGGCACGGAGGGTGAGGGGAGCCACACCGAGGAGTCCTCAGCACCATCCACCTCAGCTGAGGACCACAGCAGCTCGGAGGATGACTCCCGAGGGGAGGTGGGTGTCAGCAGCCACCAAATTCAAGCTAGTCTGTCTGGCCCCGCCACCACCACCACCACCACCGCCCTCCCATTGGCTCCCATTCCTGAGGTCCGTGGAGGCTCCCGTGCTCGGGAGCGTGTCTCCTTCATGCCAGGCACCGCACCCCCTGCCCCTGTGTCCCCTGCTGCCCTGAGTGAGGAGTCTGTGTACCTCCTTCGGCAGCTCCATGTAGGGCAGACAGCAATGCTGACTGTCCTCCATGCACACACCACTCTGTTGACACAGCTGGTGTCGTTCATGGAGGGCATCTCGACGGGTATGTCTGCCCTACAGAGGAGCAATAGGTCCATGGACTCCTCCCTGACGGCAGCAGTGTCCCTCCTCCAACAGTCCCTCACCCCTCCCACCTCTGCCCCATCCACACTTCCTGCCACCCTACCTGTCCAAAGCACATGCACACCTGCACAATCACCCAAACACACAGACACGAGCAGCACAGACACACCCAAGAGAAAGGCAAGACATGCACACAAGCATCCTCAGGCGACTGATACAACAGACACAGGGGATGGGGAACACACACACACACAGGCATCCACAGTCACTCCGCAGTCCTCCAAATCCTCTCCTTCCAAGACCCCTTCCCTTGCCTCACCTGCTACCCCACCTACACAGCAGCTCTTTCTGTGTGACCTCGGCCTCTTCCCCTCCAATCCTGCTGATCGAGCATACCGGGGGAAGAGGAAGTCCACCCACACAGAGGGGAGTGCCCCTCGCTCCTGGACACCCTCCCCCAGGCGCAGGCAGACACAGGACCCCATTAGGAAGTCTCCCCGGACCAGGAAGAGCAAGACCCCACCACCACCACCACGCAGCTCCACCACCCAGTCTCTCTCCTCCATCTCCCAGGCCACCACTCCACAGGTTCCCCCACCACACCCTGCCCCAGGCTCCCCCACACACCGATACCGCATCCCCAGACTGCTTAGGCCCTACCCCCCTGCCACTTGCTCTTCCACACCCAACCCAGACGCTCTGCCTGTTAGTGCCACTGGTGTGGGGACCGGGTCCCCCCCCTCTGTCCTGCCCACCTCATCTGCCCACCCTTCCACTCCCTTGGAGTTATGCACTGCAGTGGAGTCCACAACCACCCCGTCTGACTTGGGCACTGCAGTGGGGACCCAGTCCACTACATCAGACCAGCCCACTGCAGTGGTTGCAGCACCCACACCAACTGACTTGTGTAGTACGGTGGTGCTGGCCCCCCCTGAGTCAGACACCTCAACTGCAGTTGCTGGTGACACTCCTGCACCCACCACCCCTTCACTGCCTCACTCTGCCATCCCCTGATCCTGTCCCTGCGGTGCCTGGCCTGCCCCTTGTATGCCCCTCCAAGGGGGATGTCCCCTGTCCATACCAGTGCAGGCAAGCAATGGGTGACCAGTTGTCACTTGTCACCCTGTTGGGACATGGATTTTGGACTGGCCATTGGCCTTAGTTTCTTTTGGACGTCAACTTTTAATTTTACATTAGCTGAATAAAGCCTCTTTTTGTTTAATTGAGGTGTTTCTTTTGATGTACATGATGTAGATGAGTAGCATCCTGCATTTGCAGTTGTTATAGTGTTCAGATCAGGAAAATGAAGTGTTGCTGTGATGGACTCCATGTGATCCATGGGATATGTGTCCTGTTCTACTCTGGATGTGTGGCATCCTTTGCTGCAGTCTGAGGGTGTAATGTTCAGCATTTGACACAGGGATGTACGTTTTGCATTTGTAAAGGAACATCTCTGTCTTACACTGATGCACATCTGGTGGGCTTACCACTGTTCAATGTTCCGATTTCCCTGACTGTGTGCCCATCTCCACTGGACATGCAGTTTTGCACATCAATGTTGAAGGACTCATCTGTGTATACAGTGCAACTGGCTTGACACGTGTTTTGGGTGTATGCAGATGACTGACGTGACACTCCCGTACCCAGGCTGATGTGAGCAGAGCCTTCTGTGTGTTGTAGTTGTTGACTCACTGACGGAGTGTCATGCTGACATGTTTGAGTCGTGCACAGACAAGGTTTGGCACAGCGGACCTTCCACAGGAGTGGAGTGCCCTCATGGCAGTGTGTAATCCCGTGACATTGCGTGTGCTCTTGTTGTGTGTTGTGTAAGCATGTCTGTGCGTGTTCCCTTCCCTTTTCCTACACAGGCTGTGTCCCTAGGGATGTTCCTGTTTGTGTTGCTTGCAGAGTTGGTCTGTGTTCATCTAGCATCTTGGACCTGGTTTCTCTGTGATGTGGTTGCATGGCAAACTAATGTTCATGAGGTTGTCATCCCAGGTTGTCTTTGTTGTCAGGGCTGGGGATGTGGGTAAACGGTGATGGGACACATTCAGGATTCCCCTTGGCACTTGTTGTTTACACAAGTCATGTGAATTTCAGTTTGTGGTAGCTTTCAGTGATTGTGACACGGTGTGTGTGTGACTGCTGCCACTCCTCAGGGTCAGAGCTGCAATGTTGGAAGTTGTGTACCTTGGCTTCTTCGTAGGTGTGTGACTATGGCCAGGATCCCATTGATTGTGGTGGATTTCACATCATGCCCATGTACGGCGTACTGTGCTGTGTGTCAGACATTGACGAGTCTTGTTGACTGGCCATGTGTGATGGGTATCTGCACCTTAGTTCCCCCCACCACCCCTGGGATTGTCATGGGTGCATGTGCACTGTCACCAGTCAATCAATCAATCAATCATGTCACTTATAAAGCGCACTACATACCCGCGAGGGTCTCAAGGCGCTGGGGGAAGAGGGGGGTGGTGCTGCTACTGATCGAAGAGCCAGGTCTTGAGGAGTCTTCTGAAGGCCAGTAGGTCTTGGGTCTGTCGGAGGTTGGTGGGGAGGGTGTTCCAGGTCTTGGCGGCGAGGTGGGAGAAGGATCTGCCGCCGGCGGTCGTTTTCCGGATGCGGGGGACTGTGGCGAGGGCGAGGCTGGTCGAGCGGAGCTGGCGGGTGGGGGTGTAGAAGCTGAGTCGTCTGTTGAGGTAGGCTGGTCCGGATTTGTGGAGTGCTTTGTGTGCATGGGTGAGGAGCTTGAAGGTTATCCTCTTGTTGACAGGGAGCCAGTGCAGGTCTCTCAGGTGGGGTGTGATGTGGCTGCGTCGGGGGATGTCGAGGATAAGACGTGCAGAGGCGTTCTGGATGCGTTGCAGCCGTCTCAGGAGCTTAGCCGTCGTTCCTGCGTAGAGGGCATGTGAGCTTCACTGCTGCACATTGGTGGAGATCAGGGTGTGTGGTGTTGAGTGTGCAAATGTGAGTTGTTGCACGGCTAGACCCCTACCTCCATATTGGCCTTGGCTGGCAGGCCGTGCTGATTGATTGGAGCTTGTGCAGGTGTGATGGTAGTTTGTTGCTCAGGACACATGGCTGTGGTTCACATTGTGAACGACATCTACCTTTGTCATCACAGTGGGATTGTCATGCAGGCTAGTGTCAGCACAATGTGGGGTCCCTGGGGGTAGTGCTGTGGTGGGTCTGTCTCTTGCTGTGTTAGTTGCTGTTCCTACAAGCTTGTGTGACATGTGTAATTTGGCCTCCCTCTCAGCTAACGATGCCTGATTGCCCACATAGGGGTATCCGATCCATGAGTAACTTTTGTATGGCACTGTATACACATCTGTGTGATTGGAGTTCAGGCCTCCTCATGTGTTGTGTGGTTGCCTGGGGACACTGGCACACCCCCCCATCACCTTTTGTGTTTGAAATGCAGTGTGAGTCTGCCGGTTTGTGTTTGTGCATTTCCACCACTGCATTGGCATTTCTGTAGTGTGCCATTGTCTGTATGTTGTTTGGTGGCTTTCCCCAGCTGTCCCTGGGACTCCTAGGTCATCAGTCAGCACAATGATCATGGTTTGTATGTCCCATTGATGCCATGGTATGGTATTTGTTCACCTGACATCGACAGTCTCCACAGGATATCTACATTTGTGTGTCCATTGGTGTAGATATGTGGCTCAGCATTATGATGGTCACTTCTGTCATTGTGTTATTTGTGAATATTGACAATGTGGTCCCCCATGGGTGATGTTTGTATGCACATGGCCAAAACAATGTTTCTGTGACACTGCACTGTTTTCCCCGCCCAATCTATGTTGCTATGGGACACAAGCACTACTATGCCACTGATGTGTTTGTTGTTGTGTGACCAGGATTCATCCATACAGTTTGGCTTTCGCAGCTTTTACCATGACTACACTTACCTTATGATCACCGTGGTGATGGTGCTTTTGGCCCCATTGCCACACTGTTCAAAAGATGCATCAGCTATGGACCCCACACTTACCTTTTGGTCACTGTGGTGATGGGGCTTTAGGCCCCATGGCCACACTGTTCAAGAGGTGCATCAGCTATGGACCCCGCACTTACCTTTTGGTCACTGTGGTGATGGGGCTTTAGGCCCCATGGCCACACTGTTCAAGAGGTACATCAGCTATGGACCCCACACTTACCTTTTGGTCACTGTGGTGATGGGGCTTTAGGCCCCATTGCCACACTGTTCAAGAGATACATCAGCTATGGACCCCACACTTACCTTTTGGTCACTGTGATGATGGGGTGTTCGACCCAACGGCCACAGTGGTCATGGTCTGCTTGCATTGTGGAGGCCACACACATTTATGTGTGACACATGTGATAGTGGGTCACATTGTATGTTCAATGTCATGTTCAGTGTTGTAGGCATTTGACACAGACTACACACGCTTGTCATGGTGTTGGGGGGGATGTCATTTTCTGTCATTCCTTATGTGGGAGTATGCTGGTTGTGTCATGCATTACCCGTCCTATGAGTAGGGGTGGTGGTAGTGGCAGGCATCCAGCCCCCTATGGGTGGGGATGGTAGTAGTGACAGGCATCCAGGACCCCATGAGTAGGGGTGGTGGTAGTGGCAGACATCCAGCCCCCCGCCCCCCCTGAGTAGGGGTGGTGGTAGTGGCAGGCATCCAGCCCCCCCTCAGTAGGGGTGGTGGTAGTGGTAGGCATCCAGCCCCCCCTCAGTAGGGGTGGTGGTAGTGGCAGGCATCCAGCCCCCCCTCAGTAGGGGTGGTGGTAGTGGTAGGCATCCATCCCCCTATGGGTGGGGATAGTAGTAGTGACAGGCATCCAGGCCCCCATGAGTAGGGGTGGTGGTAGTGGTAGGCATCCAGCCCCCTATGGGTGGGGATGGGAGTAGTGACAGGCATCCAGGCCCCCATGAGTAGGGGTGGTGGTAGTGGCAGGCATCCAGCCCCCCCTCAGTAGGGGTGGTGGTAGTGGCAGGCATCCAGCCCATCCAGCCCCCCTCAGTAGGGGTGGTGGTAGTGGTAGGCATCCAGCCCCCTATGGGTGGGGATGGTAGTAGTGACAGGCATCCAGGCCCCCATGAGTAGGGGTGGTGGTAGTGGTAGGCATCCAGCCCCCCCTGAGTAGGGGTGGTGGTAGTGGTAGGCATCCAGCCCCCCCTGAGTAGGGGTGGTGGTAGTGGTGGGCATCCATCCCCCCCTGATTAGGGGTGGTGGTAGTGGCAGGCATCCAGCCCCACCTGAGTAGGGGTGGTGGTAGTGGTAGGCATCGAGCCCCCTATGGGTGGGGATGGTAGTAGTGACAGGCATCCAGGCCCCCATGAGTAGGGGTGGTGGTAGTGGCAGGCATCCAGCCCCCCCTGAGTAGGGGTGGTGGTAGTGGCAGGCATGCAGGCCCCCATGAGTAGGGGTGGTGGTAGTGGCAGGCATCCAGCCCCCCTGAGTAGGGGGTGGTGGTAGTGGTAGGCATCCAGCCCCCTCAGTAGGGGTGTTGGTAGTGGCAGGCATCCAGCCCCCCTGAGTAGGGGTGGTGGTAGTGGTAGGCATCCATCCCCCTATGGGTGGGGATGGTAGTAGTGACAGGCATCCAGGCCCCCATGAGTAGGGGTGGTGGTAGTGGCAGGCATCCATCCCCCCCTGAGTAGGGGTGGTGGTAGTGGCAGGCATCCAGGCCCCCATGAGTAGGGGTGGTGGTAGTGGCAGGCATCCAGCCCCCCCTGAGTAGGGGTGGTGGTAGTGGTAGGCATCCAGCCCCCCTCAGTAGGGGTGGTGGTAGTGGCAGGCATCCAGCCCCCCCTGAGTAGGGGTGGTGGTAGTGGTAGGCATCCATCCCCCTATGGGTGGGGATGGTAGTAGTGACAGGCATCCAGGCCCCTATGAGTAGGGGTGGTGGTAGTGGTAGGCATCCAGCCCCCTATGGGTGGGGATGGTAGTAGTGACAGGCATCCAGGCCCCCATGAGTAGGGGTGGTGGTAGTGGCAGGCATCCAGCCCCCCTGAGTAGTGGTGGTGGTAGTGGCAGGCATCCAGCCCCCTGAGTAGGGGTGGTGGTAGTGGTAGGCATCCAGCCCCCTATGGGTGGGGATGGTAGTAGTGACAGGCATCCAGGCCCCCATGAGTAGGGGTGGTGGTAGTGGCAGGCATCCAGCCCCCCCTGAGTAGGGGTGGTGGTAGTGGCAGGCATCCAGGCCCCCATGAGTAGGGGTGGTGGTAGTGGTAGGCATCCAGACCCCCTGAGTAGGGGTGGTGGTAGTGGCAGGCATCCAGCCCCCTGAGTAGGGGTGGTGGTAGTGGTAGGCATCCAGCCCCCCTGAGTAGGGGTGGTGGTAGTGGCAGGCATCCAGCCCCCTGAGTAGGGATGGTGGTAGTGGTAGGCATCCATCCCCCTATGGGTGGGGATGGTAGTAGTGACAGGCATCCAGGCCCCCATGAGTAGGGGTGGTGGTAGTGGTAGGCATCCAGACCCCCTGAGTAGGGGTGGTGGTAGTGGCAGGCATCCAGCCCCCCTGAGTAGGGGTGGTGGTAGTGGCAGGCATCCAGCCCCCCCTGAGTAGGGGTGGTGGTAGTGGTAGGCATCCATCCCCCTATGGGTGGGGATGGTAGTAGTGACAGGCATCCAGGCCCCCATGAGTAGGGGTGGTGGTAGTGGTAGGCATCGAGCCCCCCCTGAGTAGGGGTGGTGGTAGTGGCAGGCATCCAGGCCCCCATGAGTAGGGGTGGTGGTAGTGGCAGGCATCCAGCCCCCCCTGAGTAGGGGTGGTGGTAGTGGTAGGCATCCAGCCCCCCCTGAGTAGGGGTGGTGGTAGTGGTAGGCATCCATCCCCCTATGGGTGGGGATGGTAGTAGTGACAGGCATCCAGGCCCCCATGAGTAGGGGTGGTGGTAGTGGTAGGCATCCAGCCCCCTATGGGTGGGGATGGTAGTAGTGACAGGCATCCAGGCCCCCATGAGTAGGGGTGGTGGTAGTGGCCGGCATCCAGCCCCACCTGAGTAGGGGTGGTGGTAGTGGTAGGCATCCAGGCCCCCATGAGTAGGGGTGGTGGGCTTGGCTGGCATCCAGCCCCCCCTGAGTAGGGGTGGTGGTAGTGGCAGGCATCCAGGCCCCCATGAGTAGGGGTGGTGGTAGTGGCAGGCATCCAGCCCCCCCTGAGTAGGGGTGGTGGTAGTGGTAGGCATCCAGCCCCCCCTGAGTAGGGGTGGTGGTAGTGGTAGGCATCCATCCCCCTATGGGTGGGGATGGTAGTAGTGACAGGCATCCAGGCCCCCATGAGTAGGGGTGGTGATAGTGGTAGGCATCCAGCCCCCCCTGAGTAGGGGTGGTGGTAGTGGTAAGCATCCGTCCCCCACTGAGTAGGGGTGGTGGTAGTGGCAGGCATCCAGCCCCCCCTGAGTAGGGGTGGTGGTAGTGGTAGGCATCCATCCCCCTATGGGTGTGTATGGCATTGGTGATGCCCATCCCACCCCTATGGTTGTGCTGTTGCTAGTGTACGTCATTTGTGCATCCCTATGTGTGTGTGACATATTTTGGGTACGTGTAGTTTGTTTGTATTGTTGGTGTTTGACTTACCGTCTGCACCGTACGCGTCCGTACCGGTCCCGGTAATAGATGTAGAGTATAGGTAGGAACTGCGCGATGGGATTCATGGTTGGGTCGTCTCATTCGGGTTTCTCGTGTCTTCGACTCGTACTCGTCGCTGGCTTGTTCGTCTCGTAGCCGTGGATCGTCTTGTGGCGCGAAACGGAGCTTATGTGTGGCTCTCCCGGATGCTGAAACGTGCCGGACGTAGCGAGTGGTTCGGCGCATACGGAGCGCGCATCATACTAGTCCGGCCGGAAGGTGCTGTGTATTTGGTTCCGTGCGACTCGATTCGGCGTTTACGGATCCGGTTCGGGCGGGGAACAGGAGCTGGATTGGGTGAGTACGGCTCGCTCGGGAAATGGGTTGTTATACGCATCGTACTTGTTCGTCCGGACGGGTGTACGAATCGGTCGGGAAACACGCATTCGGCTGGGTTTTTTTCCGGACGAATACTGTTAGGTGCCCTACCGGCCGAGATCGGAATCGACCCCTGAGTGTAAACCAGGTCATCGGAGAGTCAAAGAGATGACATATTTGATATTATATACGACATATAATTGGACACAACATCCCCTCTCAAGCCACACATGCTCACAACGCAGGCATTACATCATTAGTGCCATTACAACGCATGCCATTACAACGCATGCCATTACAACACATGTGCATTTACATCGCATACCTTTACAATGCATTTTTAAGGTACATTTTTTATTTTTATATATATTATTTTTTTAAGTCTTTCATTTTGTATTTAAGTAGTTTAATTTTAAAGTAGAGGTTTGTTTAAAAAAATTGTGTTTTAATTTAAATTTATACTTTCATTACTTAAAAATTATATTTTATTACTAAAATTATTATGGGATATGGTATGCCAGGAAAATAGGGGTGAGGAAGTGTATTAATACTTGGCTATTTTTTTTAATACCCAGGAATTGATTTTTTAACATTTATTACTTTTTAATGTATATTTAAATTATAATTATTAATATTTTAAAAGGGTTTTGACACCTTTTCTCTGGCACGGGATGCCAGGGAAAGAGGGGTTTTGGGTGGGGAAGTGTAATAATACTTGGGTATTTATTCTAATACCCAGGTGTTCATTTTGTACCATTTATTAGTTTTTAAAATAAATTAAACATATAAATTATTAAAATTTAAAAAGTGTTTAGACACCTTTTCTCTGGCACGGGATGCGAGGAAATAGGGGTTTTGGGTGGGAAGTGTATTAATACTTGGATATTTATTTTACTACCCAGGGATTAATTTTTTAACATGGATTACATTTAAAAACTATTTTTTAAATATAAATATTAATATCCTAAAAGGGCTTTGACACCTTTTTTCTGGCACGAGATGCCAGGAAAATAGGGATTTTGGGTGGGGAAGTGTATTAATAATTGGATATTTATTTAAATACCTGGATGTTAATTTTTTAATACATTTTGCTTTTTTTTTTAAATGCTGTAATATGTAAAACTTTAATTTAAAAATTAAAATTAAGTTTTGTTTAACATTTTTAATTAAAAATACTAATGTAGTATTTTTAAAAATAGTTTATTAAATATTAAATACAAGAGACAGTAGTTTTGTTAAAATTATAAATTTAAAATATATGACAATTTAGAGAAATTAAACATAATTTTATTAAAAAAGCATTTATGTACTCAACATTTTAAAATAAATTTGACCAACTTATAAAAATTAATAAATATTTCTAATACTTTTTGTAATAAAAGACATTAAATAGGACACATTAAAGAATTTATTTTTAATAATCTTTTGTTTAAAAAAATATAAAATTAACACTTCAATTTTTTTATTACACATATGTATATTTGTTAAATAATGTATTAATAAAAAAAAAATTAAAGTTGTACATGTACATGAAAAAAAAATTTTTAAACATTTTTACCACGGTTTCCAATTGTATTCAATGGGTGAAATTGTCTTTTTTTCGTTTTTACTTTTTCAGATGATGTATGCGGTTGAGCGTATGTTTCTACAGTTGGTGAAGCGTCGCGGTCAAGACAGATGCAAGGAAGAGCTGCGGTCAGTTATGTGAAACTTTACTTTTTTTTTAGACATTGTGGCAGGCATACTTTATTGTAAGGAGAGTTGAGGGAGGTAGTTAGATGTATGTATGTATGTAGTGGGGGATGCGTTTTTTTAGGGAACACAGATTAATTTGCAGCATTTGATTTGCAAGTAAAAATGGCTATGCCAATCTGTGTCTTTTTTTTAATCTTAAACAAGGGCTTTGAATCGAATTGTGAATTATGGTTACACACTTTGGACATTTTGGAAGCTGCAGACTCTTGCCGGAAAGTGGATTTTTAGAGAGGAACAAGAGTCGAAGAAGGAAGACGACTGAAGGTAGGATCCTGTTTTTCTAAAATAAAAAAATAAAAAATTATTTAAAAAAATCCAATTACAGTGAATATAAAAAAATGAAAAACAGGCAAGTAAGATAGAATAGGTGTTAGTCATTTTTAGAAATGTAGCATGTGAGCAATATTGTTTAGGAAGTCTGAAGCCACCATCAATGAAAACTGTTGAATTTGTCTCAATAGTCTCTCAGACATTTCCTTTGTTCCTTTTGTAATTCGTGGGTTCAGACTACCAGTCAATGATTGCGCTATTCTCATTTCTTGGAAACTTTGCTCCTTCTTCAAAATTTCCCAAAAATGATAAAAGTTAGGGTGAGGTTTGCCAATCATTTTATTGAAGGGGTTATGCCATCCCTCTATGGCATTACTTGTCTTTGCTCCTCCCTCTAAGCAGGCCGTGTAACAGTTCCACCATTTGACAGGAAACCTTGGATTCCTTCTGTGACCCGACCTGCTTAGATGGCCAATTCATGTGTTCTCGAAGTCATTTAGTAGGGTGCCCAATTTTTCTTCATTTGCAGTAAAATACTCTGATTCAGTGATTGACGTGTAGTATTCATCTACACTGTCAGGTGGAACAAAACAGAATGCTGTTAGTTTTTTAATTCAAATTGTAGTTTACCGTCTGATATGTAATCCTCAACTAAGGATGCTTTTTGAATTTTTCGCCAATATGCCTGTGAAAAGTAAAAAAAATCCTTGAATTTGGGTTTCCTGGTAGGCTTTAGTAATGGTGGAAATCATTGATAATTCGAAGTCAATTATCACTTTTCTAGGACTTTTGTTTTGAGTTTTAGATTTTACCACTGATAAACGTTCAGGGTATGTTGAGGATTGTTTATCAGGGAGTAAACAGTATACTTAGGGAACTACAATGTTATTAATGGCGGCATGAATAGTGTATATTTGGGTGAATGGATGGGGTGTGGATTTAAACGTCCCATCCATCATCTAAATATCACTACTCTCCAATTTCAAAAGGTTACGGGGTGTGCTAAAGCTTAGGGGCCGATTCCGATCTCGGTCGGTAGGGCTCCGAATAGGATTCGGCATAACCGGATCCGATTCGGAGCCCTATTTCCCGACCGATTCATACGCGCGTCCGGACGAGCGAGTACGATGCGAATTCGCCGACCGACTCGTTCGGGCGTCCCAACCGCTCCGACCGACTCGTTCCCAGGTCTAACCGCACCGACCGACTCGCTCGGACACGACTCGCCCCGCGCAATGGAGACGTTCCCCGGCCGGGTAAGTACGATGCGCGCCGCGAGCAGTCCGACCGACACGCGCCGTCCGGCTCGAAAGAGCAGTCGGAGCCGTACTCGGGGTCCGTGTCGGACCCCTGTATGCGTAGCCACGCGAGTCGCACACAGGGGGACCCATGGGTCCCCCTACCTGTGCGTGTACGGCGCGAGTCGCTTCGCCGCGTACCCGCTGTAGGGGGCGCCTTGTTCGCCTCGCACCCATTGAGGCAATGGGAGCCCGCGTACGCGTTGTACGACCGGCTCCCATTGACTTCAATGGGAGTCTGACCGACTCGAGTACGATAGCATACGGACGCATCGTACTCGTTCGGTCGGGCTGCACGGGTCCGATTCGGTCGGAAATCTCTCCGGGTCCCGCTCGGTCGGAGGGATTTCCGGCCCGAATCGGAATTGGCCCCATAGTGTTATCTTTTGTGGGTTTTTGTTATCGTGCAATAGAAAGGTTTCATTAGTAACAGTGACAGATAGTTCAGGAGGAATGTTAATATCAGAGAATGTTTGGGGTGTTACACGTTGGGGGTTACTTGCCTGTTTTTTCCTTTGAATAATTCTTCTTAAGTTAGGGATTGTGGGCATATAACTAGCTACATGCATATGAATGTTTTGGGATACCTGCCTCAAAACTGAGCCACAGGGTTCATTGGAGGTGCATTCAAGATCTTTCATTTGATTAATATTTTCTCTTACCTCAATCATTGCAGAGGCAGAGTGGTTATGCTCTGTGGTCCTTTCAACAGTATCTCCAAGAGTAACCGCTCTACCTGTGCAATGGGATGAGTAATATTGCACACACCTCCAATGACTCCTGGGCTCAATTAGTCTCTCCTTACAATAAAGATAGCCACCATATTTTAGGAGACAATTTCCTCTTTGGGACATAAGATAGCTGGCTTGTCTTCTTGATGCCATTATGGTGTTTTCTGTAAAAGAGGATTGAAAAAGAGTTTTTGTGTTATTGCTTTTTAAAAGAATTTTTAGCCTGCAAAGAAAATTTTGTTATTTTTACATGCTTGTTTGTTGACATTTCTGCAATCAAGTTTTAATTTCTATAGCTGTTGTAAAAAGCTTATCTACTTGACATTGTTTATTGTTTACAACCTGTAAAAAAACTGGTTAGCAATTTTTTAGGTTGCCTATTGAGTGCACTAAGAACATGCTGATTACATTTTGTCATGATTTTAACTTTTCCTTGTTTTGTTTGTCTGCTATAGTTTGTAGTTGGGTCCTTTGAAAAAAGAAATAGGCATTTTTAATTGCAAATGTAGTTGGCCTCACCTTAGTAAACTTGCTTGGTTTGCTTGTCTGTTCTTTTGCTGATTTTGATTGTTTTCTTTAACTGATTTTGCTGTTTTAATTCTTTTTCTTCGGTGTGAGTTTGGGTTGGTCTAAAATGTAAAGTGGATTTTAAACAGATGTTTTAAAAAACATTCTCACTTTTGCTTCAGTTTGACAAATTAAAATTGTATTTCTGTAACATATTGTTGTTCATTTCAGTTTCTGCTTGGTTAGAAGAAATGTTTTGCTTAGTTTTGGTTACAACATAAGCATTTGGAACAATGATACCTGTGATAGGCCTTTGGTTTGTTTAACCTCTGTTTGGAAGATGGTTTCCTGTCCTGTGTATGGTTTTCAACCCAATGTTTTTCTTAGATAAATTAATTAACCTGTAAAAAAAGAATTAAAGGGCTTTATGTGTTTCTTTTAAATTGTTTACATTTCATTGTGCAACTGACAAGCACCTTCCCTGAGGCAAGCACTCTGTGATGTTAGAATAGTTATTGTGCTTCCCACCAGTGACCAGCATCTTCCCTGAGGCAAGCACACTGTGGAGATAGAATAGTAATTTAGCCCCCCACCAGTGACCAGCACCATCCCTGAGCAAGCACCTTGTGGAGTTAGAATAGTATTTTTGCCCCACCACTGTCCAGCACCTTCCCTGAGGCAAGTCCCCTGTGGAGTTAGAATAGTATTTCTGCTCCCCACCAGTGTCCAGCACCTTCCCTGAGGCTAGCACCCTGTAGAGTTAGAGTAGTATTTTTGCCCCCCACCACTGACCAACACCTTCCCTGAGGCAAGCACCCTGTGGTGTGGAGTTAGAATAGTATTTTTGCTCTCCATCGCTGACCAGCATATTCCCGGAGGCAAGCACCCTGTGGTGTTACAATAGTACATTTTGCCCCCACCAGTTACCAGCAACTTCCCTGAGGCAAGCACCATGTGGAGTTAAAATAGTATTTTTGCCCCCCAACACTGACCATCACCTTCCCTGAGGCAAGTACCCTGTGGAGTTAGAATAGTATTTTTTGCCCCCCTCCAGTGTCCAGCACCTTTCCCGAGGATAGCACCCTGTGGTGTTAGAATAGTATTTTGCCTCCCACCACTGACCAGTACGTTCCCTGAGGCAAGTAGCCTGTGGAGTTACAATAGTATTTTTGTCCCCCACCACTGACCATCACCTTTCCTGAGGCAAGCACCCTGCGGAGTTAGAATAGTATTTTTCCCCCCACCACTGACCAGCTGCCTCTCTATGTTTCTTGGATTTTAATATTTTTGTAAATATACTATATTTAAAATCAATTAAGGAAATTACAAATCTTAAATTAGACTTTTATTTTTTCCCCATATAATTAACAACCATGTCTTATTTGAAATATACACTTACTTTATTTATTTAAGGTGGAAAATATCACTGGATGATTTTGCATAATGTGCAAAAAAAGTTTAAAAATTCTCTTAATTTCACGTTTGCCAATTTATTGTTTTCTAACCAATTGTGCTTCATGTTTGACGTACATTTACTTTAGTCAATAGATGGCAGTGTTTTCAGGTCGAAAGTGGCAGTTTTCTCCTACTACTTCAGATGCGTGTGGGTGTCAGGAAAGTCTGAGCACCACTGAGGACAAAATGGTGGTCGGCTTAATTTATACGTTTAGAATGGGTAAACGAAAATTTAAAAGAAAATATGTTTCATAAACAGTTTTTCCGCGTGATTCAGAACCTGACAGAAGGTATATTTTCAATTTTATGTGTGATGGTTTGGTTTTTACGTTCCGTGTTAGAATGGCATCCATTTTGAGTAGAGGTTGGCTTGCCTGATGTTGTAGAAATAGTTGAAGGACACAATTTTTCTCTTGCCTTGTATGCTGTGAATGCCTTGTATGTGGATGCTGTTTTTAAAAATGTCTCTAGTGTTTTTATTCTTTGAAAAAGTGTTCTATATCTACATTAATGTATATTTTATTTTTGGGTAACTGTTCAATTTAAAAAATATATGTATTATTTAATATAAGGGTTTTAAAATTATTGCTCAAGTATTAAAAGTAATACCCGTGTATTAAAATTAATGCCTGGGTATTAATACACTCCCTCACCCAAAACCCCTGTTTCCCTTGCATCCCGTCCCAGAGGGTGGGTGACAAAATACAAATTGATATTAATAGTCTAAATTACTATCCATTATGTGTAGTAAATACATGCATTGTACTACTCTGCGTTGTAATGGTAGTTTTAATATATCCCTATGTACATGCGTTGTAATAGCACGTGTTGTAAAAACTTGCAATGTTATGGTAGTTGGGGTATAAAAGCTGCGTTGAAAAAGCATGTGTTGTAATGGTGTGCATTGTAACGTCATATACTCCCTGTCAATAGTGTTGAAGCCTGTGATTCACGGCAGACTAATTCTTCTGATTGTGGACAGCTCTTTTAAGCCCTGTTGGATAATACCTCATTGTTCGAAAAGTTTCACCACAGCTGCTGTGGAAGTGTGTGTGCGTGCATGTGTGTGTCCTCCTGCATGGTGTCCTTTTGTGCATGCATGTCAGCTAAGAAATGGTCCACCTACACCAAAGCCTTTGCAAGGGTTGCTGTAGTGCTCCCTTCTTCTGAGCATGGAGCAGGTTCCTGTTTGATCACCATCATAAGTGCCCCAGGCCTTCAAATTGTCACCTGTCTCGCACATTGAACCATGCTGCACCTATTCAGATTAATCTTCTCTGAATATTTTTTCCTCTATTTCTGGTATACTGTTCTCGTCCTCTGGTTCAGTGCCAGTATATTCTTCATAAATACCATATTTATGAGTCAGATATAATTTCCCAGCTGTCATGAATACATTTGAACAGAGATACTCAGTTTCTTCTACATCACCATGCACACTAGTGCCTGTGTATTAGTTGTATTGCTTTAGAGTCTTCTGCATGTAGATGATTGGAGTGTATCGATCATAAATGACCTACTTGGTCTGCCGAAGATTCTAGGGGCCAAGATTATTGTCAACTTCATTTGAAGATACCGGAGCCAGATTAAATAGTTCTGGTCAGCCTCCCCGCAACTGTTCTGATTCCAACTTGGACTGACAAATCAGTATCCCTAAATCGGATACCATTGTGCCTATGCACAACTGGAGTTCCAGCTGATTGAAGACCTCAGCAATTGGGATCGGTTGCAGCAGAAATTCCACTGTAATACCAACATCTCCATATGGTAATTTGGCCATATGTATATGAAAAAAAAGTAAGGGCTTAATGCACTCACCTGCATCCTCCTTACTCCGTTCATACCGTGATTGTTTATGTATCAGATGGTTATATGCCTCTGTTCCTAATAAGGGTGCCGCTCAAATTACAGGCAAATGTCTTCATCCAGTTTTGCAGCTTCCACAACACAGCTTCACAATTAGTTCCATCATACTTCATTTCAGGTCTTGGGAACTCTTTTTTGCAGTGTTGCACAGAGTGCTGAATGTTGGACAATACATTCACCTTGACAGCGAGGTTCTGCCAGATCTTGGCTCTGATGCTGGTGCTTATTTTTTCTAAGTCCAGCTCAAGCACATGTATTTTCTAGAGGTGTGAGAAACTTGTATAATTTGTTTTCACATGATTCATCTAAATTTCAGCAAAATTCTGGGAAATTATACAAATTGCAAATCAATCTTTTTGCACTATATTTTAGCTTGAAATGTGTCCTCACGTCAATTTTTGAGGCTAGTACGCATTTCGCACAAAAAATCTAAAGCACCACAAACAGCCTCTCATGTTCTGTAGTTCCTGTGTGTTTGTGGTAAATTGCTACCGGGAACGTGTACATTTGATTCATGAATTAAGCATAATTATGTGAATGTGGCCTAATGGTGTGAATATGGGAATTTTGCATAACATGAAAATCCCAAAATTAAAAAATGTATTCGAGTATATTTTAAAATTGCCAAGGCCTAGTAATTTCGCTTCTGGAAATGATGCAAAATGCCTCAAAAGTTGAGCGAAATTGCCTGTTATAACGTGCAATGCTTGTCTTGAACCTTAAATCCAAAATGGACATGAGAAAGCATTTCACACTAAAAAATATCGTAATATGGTGCATTACTTGAAAAACAGCTGCTTGCATCTGGTTAGTTTGTGTTGCATCATGCATAAAGGAAATTTCCCCTGGACGTAGTTATTTGGAGAAGGTGATCCATGAGCCTGACTTTATCCTTTACTGTCTCTTCTGCCAGCAATTGCAGCTCCTTCACACCAAACTTCAATTTTTGCAGTCACTTAAAGTCTATGGAATAGAGTTGTGAGGTCTTGGGGTAGGGATGATGAGGAATGGCTTTGGATTTAAAAATGTTATATGCCTGATCCAGATAGACACTGAGGGCCTGATTCTGATGCGGTTAGGAAAGCATTCCCACCTAGGGCCTGATTCTGATGCGGTTAGGAAGGCCTCCTAATGGCATTTGCTCCTTCCAAATCGGATCGGGAACGTGTCTTCCCGACCCAGGGCCCAATTATGATGCGGTTAGGACCAAATCGTATCTGGAAGCATCCAGATGCATCGTACTCCGTCGGTCGGACTCTCCCGATCCGAGTGGGTCGGAAACCATTTCCAAACCGATTCGGTCGGGAAGCTTTCCAACCCGCATCAGAATCAGGCCCTCAGTGCTGGCATCTCCATATCGGCCTTTGTATGGTTCATTGTTGAGGTGGTAGGCAGTGTGATCTGTTTGTACAGACTAGCAGGGATGCTGCCTATATCAAAGGACACTTCCAACGGCTCATGATGTAATTTCCTGGATTTTTGCATTTTTACACATATGCCAACTTACCGGCTGGTAATACTGGGTGCAGAAATCACATATGGTAATACCACCTGGTACATATTGTTCCAGAAACAAAATCTTGCACCTGAAAAATCCAGTCCTGCGGGACCCACAAAAATTTCATAATTGTGGGTTTCACACCTAGATTTACCACCCAGAGTACCAGTGCCTATTACCACACAAAGACGCCAAGGAACTCAGAATCCGGGCCAAAGAGGATACCACCAAAGTGCCACGGGTGGAGATTAAAAATGTTCCATCAGGAATAATGTTCTTGATGCTGGCGAAATGGTCTAGGTGGAGCTAAACCTCAATGAGGAAGCATTTGGGAAGTGCAAAAGAGACACAGAAAGAGTCAGCATCATCCATAGCCCCAACATATTCCTCAGTGAATTTAGGGGCATATCATCAACGAGCAGCGATAAATATCGCCGAGCTCGCTTAGCGCGATTTTGATTAACGCCGGCTATCGCCGGATTTGATCGCCGAGATATCACGTTATTTACAACGCTTATCTCTACGGCGATGAAAAATCCGGAGATAGCGTCGAAATGCAGGTTTATCGCTGTGAATCCAGCAATAAACCTGCAGCGATAGGGGAATCCTTAGTAATAGGGAGATGTGGATTTAGCTGTACAATCCACCTCCCATGTAAAAGATAGTGAAGTCAGGAATTTATCAGACGTAAAATACCGGCGATAACCGGTTAGCGCGGCTTTTAATATCGCTATGGGTGTCCTGGGCGGGCTTGTAAATACCGCGAAGGACAGATAGCGATATTTTTTATGTTGTTTTACTTGGGAACGCCTACTTTGCATCTCATTAGAGATGCGATGCAAGGCGTAAGGAAAACTGGTGCTGAGACAAGGAAACACGCGCTAGCGTGTCCTTGCTAATAGTGCGATGCCATTATCGCTGCTTTTCGGCCGAAAACGGCTGCTAAAGCTGCGATAATGGGCTTGATAATATGCCCCTTAGTCCTTCCTTTGGAAATGAATCAACTTCTTCCACAGTTAAAAAATCACATACAGATAACCTACAGACAGGTCTAGTTTATTTGTAGCACACATTCCAAGTCGCAAGACCAGTAACGTTCCTAGCAGTACCTATTCCTTTACCTCTACCTGTACCTTTAGGCCCATGCAGTCTCCACCTTTCACAGTAGATGGTAATTGCCCTGATTTCCTTACTCAGCTGATCATCAGGGATTTTCCTTTTATGTATGAAATACAAATGGCCTTAAAGAACATACATTTACTTATGAGGCCTGCATCTCTTGTTGTGAGGACAACAAATGGAGCCAGCAGCTTCATTGATTGTCACTATCCAACTTTCTAATCCACAGTACATAAATAACCACCAGTTGACAATCTGTATGACAAGCCCATCCCTGGAAAAGTTAAAGAAGAGCCAAGAGAGGTCAACACCTGCTAGACCACAAATTAGAAGTACTTGGAGGTGGTGAGCAAGTGCTTTCTGCTATGGGGAAACTGAATGGGTATGCCATTCTCGTTTTGAAGAAACAGAACTGGGATGAAAATGTGTCAATGATTTCTGTATAAATCATTGGAAGCAAGCAGATTAGGGACAGGGGTAACTTGAATAATAATTCTAAATTCAGGAAGACCAGATTATTACGCAAAAAAGAATAATTGTTATTAAAATTTTTATAGTCAAAAATTGAGTTGAAGGGAATTGTAGAGAAACATTAAAATGTATTCAAAATAATATGAGTGGCCCAGCTTAAGACTCAAAATCCTCCAAACTTGACAGTTCTATTAAAAAACGACCTAATTGTAAATATCAGTTTCCACTGTAACAATAAGGGGTCGATTACGATTTTGCTCGGAAAGCCCTACGGTCGACTCGGTCACGTAGAGCTTTCCGAGCGACTCGCACTCCGAGGCTCCGAGTGTCCGAGTGCAATGCAATTGGGCGCTAACGAACTCGGGTCGCTCGGAGTCCCATCGAAGTCTATGGGAGCCTGTTGTACATAGCGTACATAGGCTCCCATAGAGAAAAAAGGTAGGTCGCGGAAAAGGGTGCCCCCTGTCGCGGGGACGCCTCGGTGCCGGCCGCCCCATGCATGCAAGTGTGAGGGTCCCCCCCAGTGACCGAGTCGTAGGGCTACAGGAGAAGGGTGGCCCGCTACGGCCCCCCGAAGTCCGCTTCCCAACTCTGTCTCAAGTCTGAGGCTCCGACTCGATCCGGCTGCTTGACGCGCGCATTGTACTTGGTCGCTCGGAAATTGGACCCAGTGCGTTGTGCGCATCTGTCATGTCGGCGTCGTCCAAAGGGCCTCGCTGACGGGTACGAGTCGCTCGGAGCGCGAGGCTATATTCGCATCGTACTTGCTCGCTCGTACAGTGGTAATCGCGCTTATGGCTCGGACTCGCTCCTGACGGATGCGGTCAGGAGCCCTTCCGAGCAAGATCGTAATCTGCCCCATAGTGTTTCATTCAGAGGAGAGTCCTTAAACAATCTATGACAGTCTGGCATATACATTGTACAAATTAATAATATATTGCAATACTTTTTTTACAAGTTTCTTTAAATAAAATCATACATTTTCCATAGATCAATTGTTGTATACACACATAATTCTTGAATCATAATCATACATCTTGTATGAATCTATACACATCAAAAATCCTAATTCCATCAAGAAATCAAACTATTCATCAAAAGATAATTTAAAGAATAAAATTATAAATTTATTTTCAGATCTAAACTCAAGGGGTCCAGATGTATCTTTGCATTCAGCCAAAGTGACGCAGTCATCATGAAGGGGTAATTCGCCAAGTCAAGTATATTTAATCCAAGCACAAAACAGCTAACATGTATTTTGTGGTATCTCTGTTAGCCGCTTTTTCAGGGCTAAGGACCATTACAAGTTTGGCGGTGTAGGATTGGGCTGCCATGCCACTGCCACATTGTCACACCGCCAAACAGGGCAGCCAGCCACCTGCCAGATTACCACTTTCCTTGTAGTCTGGCGGGTGGTCCCTTGGCGTTCCCACAGCGGTGCCTTTCAAAAATGCACCGCAATGGGAACGTCAAAGCTCTTTCATTCATGGAATGGACTGTGAAGTCCATGGCATGAAGGAAAGGGGGTGCATGCAGACTGGGGGGTACACCATGTGCCCCCCTGCATGTATTCTATGGGCCTGAGGAAAGAGGGAGCCCTGTAGGGCGTCCTTTGTTTTCTCACCACCACCCTTTCCAATGTGGGCTCACTGCCATGGTTAGAGTCGCAGTAAGGAAACTCGTAACATGCTTGGCTGTGCCGCAGCTGCACTGCCAAGAATATTGCGGCCTCAATATTGCTGCACCAGGGATAGTGGATCCCTGGCAGCTGCTGCGGTCCCATGGCGGTCCAAGTGCCAAAGTTGTAATAAGGCGGTCGGACCGCCGATGTTCACCATCACCGCTGCACCACCCCGGGTTTGGGGGTCTATGGACTGCCAAACTGGGAAACAGGCCCTATGTCTTTTTTGTTGCGAAGTGTCTTATTATTGGTACAAACCCCTCCTTTATGTCGCAAATGGACGCAGTTACCTTCTTTTACATGTTGTGCTGGTATCAAAAAACATACCCCTATTATTAATTAAATGGTCAAAAAAACTCTATTCTGCAATAGCTCATTTGCTTTACTGTAGCAATGGCTCCACTTTCTTTCAATTCATCCTCACACACGTTCATTTTATGGTCTCCTGAAGCCAAACTTAAAAAAAAACAAAAAAACTACTGATGTTTTGGACACCGTGACTTACAACACAATTGGTCAAAGTTTGGAATCATGATAGAAAAAGCAAATTCTGTTTGTGGTGGAACTATTAAGTTTGTTGTTTTTGGTTATGTATGCAAAGATGACTTCATAAAACATTGGATTATTTTTATGATCCACGGTCATGTAATAAAAAATCTGTGTCTCGGGCATTTACCAGAAAGACATGTACTCAATAACCAGGGCTGTGTATATTTTTGCACCTTATAAGATCTTTCCACCAAACTCTGCATTAAAATTTATCGACTAACAACCCCCAGTAATAAAGGCATTATAAAGGTCTAAATGCTGGTCTTAACACAATTGTGGGGTCGATTCCGATTCGGGCCGGAAAAAGCACCGACCGACTCGGAGCCGGAAAAATTACCGACCGACACGTACCAGTGGCGCCCGACACGCCAAGTACGATGCAAGCCGCGATAAATCCGACCGACACGTCAGGAAACCAAGCCGACCGACCGAGCCGCTCGGAAAATAGCAATCCGGCCGGAAAAACACGCGAATCCAACCGACCGACACGCACCCGGAACAAATCCGACCGATTCGTACCCGCCAACTCCAACCCGCAAAGTACGATGCAAGGCGTGAAAAACACGACCCGAAGTCGGACGGAGGACAAGCCGTACGACCGACACGCATACAAAACCGAGCCGAAGCAACACAATACACCGCGACCGACGCGTACGCAGCATACAAAACTGCACAAACACAGCGTGAACGAAACGGAAAACACCGTACGAGACCAATGCAGGGTCCGACTCGGTCACAAGAACGTTTCCAACATACACAAACAGCACAAAGGAAAAATCAACCAAAAAAGCCCAAACAAGCAATTACCAAGCCAATAAATACTGGGGGTGGGGACAGAGAACAAAGACACACCCACAACTCCACCTATATAAAGGACACAAATCACTACCATGAGCCTTTGCAAATGCCATTCCACTGCCAGCACCCAAGAGAAAGCAACCACACACCCACAGCTCATCCCTCACACAAGCCACACACCAGCAGCACACCAACAAATACCAACCTCACATACACCCAGCACAACACACACCCACACACCCTCACCTGCACACCAACACACACATCACCCACCATCACCACCCAT